>OZ001260.1:20555212-22017712 GCA_963924015.1 Macrophya annulata
AAATCCGCGATCTATATAGTCTACAAGTTACTAAACAGTCATTCTAACAAATGTAAAATCGCATGTGTGTGTTTAGAGTCTGGCAGTATACCGTAATATGAATTTCAGAGTACAAGACGACGTGTTATTTCTGTCAAAATTACGCTATACATTTTCGAAGCGTTTTCCCATTTCTCATTTCACGTCGTTTCGTTATATACCATACCTACTATATACCGCTCTACCACCAACACCACCGTTTAACACCTTAGGAACAAGAATTCTTGCCGCGGATACTTCTCTTCATCTACGTGTACAGAGATGGTGCCAAAAATATATCTAAGTTCTTGGTATTATTTTAACACGGTTTATATATGTGCAAACTCGCATCTCAAACGACAAAGCCAATTCTAATTGCCGTTATCCTCCCGCGATGTGGCCGGTTACAGTCTTCGGATTAAATCTAATCTTACAAGATCTATGAACGGATTAAAGTTCACAAATTTACGGTATCCATTATACACCATTGTGAACATAGCTATATACATATATCTTAACATAAACAAATTTCAAACGATTTGTTAATTATTATTCCCAATCTATATAAATTTCCCAAATATTTATAATCGCAAATAATATAAATATTTCTAAAATATCTTTCTTATACTGCACCCATGAAAGTATATAAACTAGATGTATATAGATGAATAGTTTCGACGTATGTGAAACTGATTCGAGGGGAGTATGTAATTTGTTCACCGAGTTGCAATTAATCTTTGAATATACGTTGGAGTTATTGTTATAGGTATAGTCATGTACTATATTATTCGGCGAAAAAAAAAAATAAAAAATAGAATGAAAAAGAAAAGGGTCGAAAAAGTGTATACGTATATATGCCTATATGTGTGTAACATTCTGCGTACGGTAGTATAATAATGTATAAGTGCTACTAGCGCAGTAGCTCCAGCATCACCGGCTTTTGTAAAATGTTGAACATTTTAATTGAGAAGTTTTCTAAATCGGCTATACGAACCCCTTTTTTTTCGGAAGGTGGAGGGAGGGAGGGGGGGGGGGGTAAAGTTTTCTATAGATTTTGTGAACGACGCGAACACGTCCTGCATCACGGTGAAAAAAAAAAAATAATATAATGAAATAAAAAAAAAAGAAAGAAGGAAGAGAGAGAAGAAAAAAAAAATGAAATAAAAATAAAATACTCCCGGTTTCGTAGCGTACCTACTACTAAGTCTAACGCGCAATGCACGCCGGGAGTCTGCGGCGCCCCTACGAACTCTGCTTAGCGAACGACGCCGACCCCCTTGTGTTAGTTTTGACGAAGAGAGAGGGAGTCAGTCAGGGAGGCGGGTGAGGGGGCCCAGTATGTAACATTACCCGCACAAAACCGACCCCTCCCACCCTTGAAAATAAACAGAATCGAACCCTTTCCCTTTTTTTCCCCATACAGTATAACGTATATATATATATATATATATATATATATATATATATATAGGTACCTTGTGCGGACCCGACCCACTACTAAGCCTACGCTTCTATAAATTCAAATAAACCCTCCTGCGCAGCATTTAGATCGGGATCTCTTTGTCCGAGGGATTAAACTTTTCAATTTTATTACGATCGGTGAAGCCAATCCCCGAGCTATACGCACGGATCATCGGCGTTCTGTCAAAACAGAAATCTGATAACTCAATACTACACGCAGTTATTATTATTATTATTATCATTATTATTATTATTATTTTTAGTTTCTTCTAATTCTCACATACGTACAGTTTACGTATATCTAGCATCTAGAAAATTTTGAAACTTTGAATCAATTACAAACGAAGTATTGGTCAATTAATTTACGTCATTTTATAATAAAGTTCGTCGTTCATCATGGCTAACGAATGCGTAATGATTGACGGTGATTTATTTCGTAATGGCGAATAATATATTCGCATAAATTGAATATATTGTTATACTTAGTATTTTCGTGAGTAATTGCCGTTGAAATTGGGGTGGGGGTTTGAGGAGGGGAGGGGGTAGGTGTGGGCATACGTGTTATAGGTATATACCTAAGTACGGGTGGTTTAAAGTTTTACTGCAGCGTTGGCTATTATTCACCAGTCATTGGCAGGCCTGACGATTTCGAAAGACCGCGAACGGTCGACCGTACGCGAATTAAATTTAGAATATTTTTTAAATTTCTCCGATTCCGTTCGCATGATTTGGCAGCAGTCTCCGCAAGTTTCGACTCTTACAAAACGATCTTACGATGCTAAAACAATCGACGACGATCGAGAATATGCGGCGAGAACCGAGAGCGCGAAACGTTCTTTTTTGTTAAGCACGGAAATATACCTACTAGAACGCGGCAGGTTAAAACCAGCCCTCCACACTTCACTTCTTATTCTTCTTCTTCTTCTTCTTCTTTAACAGACATTCGCGAGTCTTTTTCTCTCTCTATATCTTTTTCCTTGGTACGAAAGCGCAAGCTCAAAGCTTCGTTACTTTAACCGACCATCCGCAAAACTTGGTGAAAATAGCTAAACGCATTAACATGAAAGTCTTGAACTTTTTCTTCATCTTTTTTATTCGTCTTCTTATCTCCAGCAATAATATTTCTTTATACTTATTTTTCCGCATGTCACTTTCTTACCCCAACCTCTATCTTTCTTACTTCCTTTTATTATTTCTATAAAGACGATGCCCTTAACGACGAAAGCTCCCGGTTCTGTACCGTCGCCGCTTATACGCATGTCTTAAAGTTTCTTTTATGAAAATAGTTGTAAACCGGATGTCGTTCGGTAGGTATGTATGTACATACATACGTACTACGTTGGAACTAAAATATTCATACATACATATGTAATTTTTACATGAGATTTTTGATCAGCGCGGTATTATCGTCAAAGAAAGACAAGAATTATTATTATTATTATTATTTTGTTCGTTTATCCTTATAAGCAACAAATTCATAGAAAAAATTTTTACCGTTTCATTGACTCCTTGTAGCAAAACGGGTAATCAAAGGATAACTATTAACGCGTTTCTTTGCTAAGAAAAAAGGAAAAGAAGATTTACGAGGCACGCAATTATGTGCTTAAAATTCTTTTAATAGCTCAGCTTTCGTGATAAACCATAAATATTTCGATCAATAAGATGAAAAAAACAAACAAAAAAAAAATGAAGAAAAAAGAAAAATAAAGTTTAAGTTTATTCCCGCTGATCGATTATACCTACTCGGCCATTTTTTCTTCGCTCCTTCTTCTTATTCTCCAGCTTGTGTCGCATATATACGAATTCGTAAATTTATATAATGTCAATTTATTAGGTAAATGAATGTATATGTATATATCAAGAGTCATCACTCATATACAGAACAATTCGAATCAGTCGAATTCCCAGTTTCGAGGACAGCACGCGATTGCCAATTGTTTCCCGAACCGAACCAATCCGGGCCAAGCGGCCAACTGCGACGCTAGCTTCTCTCACTTTATATACGAATATCTATATACGCCAATACTATTTAGGTATCTATGTATAAATATAAATATACATAGATATATATATATATATATAATAGCCACGGTAAAATACTTTCGGTTTCACAAGTCAACGCCGGACCGTTGAGCAAAGTTAAGCAAAGTGAATACGAGGGCCCACTGAACTCGATTCAACCCCCTTTCCCCATTTTCTTTTTATTCCTCTTTCGCGCCCTTATAGTTCATGAGAAAACATTGACCAGAATTAAGCATTAATTCGAATCCTAATTAGCAGCCAATGACATTTTAGGAGAGGTCAAATTTTCACCAAAAAGAACAAATATGCAACCCGCGAGTCTCTCTTTGAAAGACGAATACCCTAACCGTTGGCTATGGTCCCAACAATTTATTCAAACTCTTCGCTAAGTGCATTGCATGAAATTTTTCCAGCCAGTAAATTTCGTCTATAAACTGTCCCTAGTATACCTGACCATCTACCTACCTACCTACCTACACTTAATCGACTCGTTTATTGTAACCTCTATTCAATCGTCGAAACAATTTCAGATCTCGCAATACTAGGTATATATGTATTGCACTCCCCCGAATTGCTAATCGATGTCAATCTATCTTTACGTCTGGTAAGATATATTGCTAACGTTCTAACTTCGATATTCTGTTCTTAATTGCGATGCATTTAGATATCGCGAATTAGTTTAAAAGGGTAATTCTTTCGCTAAAATTACATCAGCAATAATCGCATTACAAAATACTGAAATAGTTAAGTATGAGCGAACTGTGTGTATACGAAGTAGGGAAAAGGTGGTTTTGAATTCGAGAAATAAATTACATACATCATACTCACGCACAGGTATATAACACTTAGGTATATAAAATTCCTTTTGTTTCTAGACGCGCGCTAAGTAAAATTGAGTTAACGATGTAGCTGATAAGAATTAATTGTTATTTTATTAGGTTAGAATACTGTAGCTGGTTAAACACTCTGTGCTAATCTTTCAAATCGCTCAAACGTATCATATTATACCCTTGCACATCTATTTTTTTTTTGTTTTTGTTTCTTTTTCTTCATTAGCAAACTATTCTGTTTCTTCTTCTTTTCTCTCTATCCTTATCCTATAATTTACCATAAAATAAAAATTAGAGAAAAAAAAAAAAAAAAAAGAAAAACAATAACGTACAATTATGCAATAAGTATTAATGTATACTATACCTACCTAGGTATATTGTTTATTGAAAATTGTCAAATTCGATTCGATAATTTGAATTTAAACAACAGTTGCGAACAATCGTAAGAACGATAATTGTTATTATATATTCTAAACCGGTAAGAAATGTGATTAAACCAAAAGACTGTATATACACATACATAGGAAAGGACCAATAGCTTGTCCGTTAGAACAAATTTCACGGTTCATTTGAAACTTTTAAACGGTTTTACACGTGCCGAACCATAAACAATCGTTGGGGGAGACGGTGTAAAACTTTATAAATTAACGATTAAATAAATATTTGACAGTCTGACTGCAGGGCGATTCCGCGTTGATATTTATAACTTTTTCAATATATTATCGGTGGTAGATTTTTAATTGTAAAAAAAAAAAAAAGAATTATTATTACTGAAATTGATTCATTGATTATTATATATACCTATATTAATTATCGATTTATTAGATTTATGTAGCCTTATCAATCGAACGATGTAGTAGTAGGAATTGAAGAGAAAAAAAAAAAAATTAAATTCAACGACAAAGGGAATTTATTATATTATAGAGAAAAAGATATACTCGTAAGGTTTTAAAATTTGATATTTGAAATTTATACGACGGACTATGGCTTGTAGGTATACCTACGTCCTGATCCTTGCACCCGTAGTATGGTCATCCCTATATCTATACCTATCGAAAAGTCCCGCCAAAGTTCATTGGCTGGTGAGAGCCGCCAGCCGTCGAGCTAATTTATCGTTATTCAACTTTTTATTAATTTAGGCCATTCCGACGCCGGGCAAGCGAAACGACCAAAAAGAGCTCTCGGACCTGGCACAATAAAACTGGTACACTTCGAAGACGGAATGCAGTCCCTAACTTTTAATGCCTATTATTCCGTTCGACTCTCTTTTCTCCATTCCTCTTTCCACCCCAAATCCCTCCTTTCCTCCTTCACCCTTTCACGTCTACCTTTATACATATATAGGTTTTTCCTTAATTTTTGCGAATTTTTTAAAATATATATTCGCCTTTGATAATTAAGAAAGATAATTTTTTCGCTATATATATGACTCGTAAGAGATGTGTGTGTGTGTGTGTGTGTAAATATATCGATAGTCACGCCTTGTACTGTGCAACTCGTAAGACACGACGGTATCAAATAACCGTAATAGGGGTGGGAGAAACTCGCGTATAACCGCCATTATTATTTATGTATTACGTATGTAGATAGACAAATTTGAAGATTAAGAAACATGAACAGCACTGATAATGACAATAAAATGATAAAGATGGATATACACCTACCCAACATATATACACGAGGAAATCTGACGAGGAATATTATTTGTTAGTTGAAGTAAGAGAGGGGTGACGGAGGAGGGTGAGGGTGAGGGTGAGGGTGAGGTTGAGGTTGAGGAGAGAGTATGTACGAGTTGTACACTTTGGCAAGTATATAGGTATATACATATATGATATATAATATATATATATATATATATATATATATATATATATATATATATATATATATATATATATATATATATATATATATATGTATATGTGCTTATATGTATATTTAACGTAGCGATGAAACCGTAGTTGTAATTCCGTTTAAGAGAAGCAATATTCCACCAAAGAGAGACAGAGAGAATACGTTAAAGCAGCAAGCAACTACTCTAATTGGCCACTTTGTCCATTTATTCGATTTATTTAAATTATGGGACAATTGACAGTAGCATTCTATTTTTTAAATCTCCCCGGCCAGTCGCTGATTGGGCCCGATTGGCGTGAGACTGAACAGAGGACTCACAGATTCCCCAGTTGGATTCCCCATAGGCTTAATCAGCTCTGATTGCTGCTGCCCCCCTCCACCCCCCGTTTTACTATCATATTTTTATTTTTATTTTTATTTTTATTTTCATTTTTACTTTTACTATTTCATTATATTGTACAAACTATTCCCACAGCCAAAAGTAACCCCACAATCTGAGAATAATCCAATTCCACACAACTAGACTGACTAAATAGAAAAAAAAAAAAAAAATAGAAAAATAAAAAACGAAATAGAGAAACAAGATCTTTCACCTCGGTGTTAAGATTTATCTAAATAACGATGACCAGATGTTGTATGTATGTATGTATGTATGTATATATGTACATACATACTGGTGTAAGAGAAGGGGAAGAAATAAAACGATATATATACAATGAGAGAGAAGAAAATGCACAGCCGTTGAATCGATCGAGTGTGTGTCCTGCATATAAACCCGTTGAAGTTTCTCTCTCACTCTCTATCTATTTTTATACGTATTTCTTTTTTTTCTTTTTTCTTTCTTTCTTTCTTTTTTGATGAATTCGAATTATCCCGACTCCCCCCCCCCCCCCTCCCTCCCTCCTTCATCCCATTTCCTTGATAATTCCCATAATGCTGTGGGCGGATATTCCAATAAAGGGGGGACACCCTTTGAAAACGTTGGAAGCTGGGAGAACGCGTCTCCTCTATACACACATCGCATAGATACAACATGAGTACATACATACATATATATATATATATATATATATATATATATATATATATATATATATATATATATATATATATATATATATATATATATATATATATATATATATATATATATATATATATATATATATATTTACATGTATATGTATATATGTATGTATGTATGTATCCATACGAAAGTACATAATATATAAAAAGTTTGACGTTTGAAATACTTGCGTTAAATTTCATTTAAATTTAATTTAAATCTTAATTCTATAAAAAGGAAATAGAGAGAGACTCACCGGAAACCTTGGGGTCAGCTGCCTCGACTGTCATTGCCGCCAGGCTGGCTATTGTAGGGGGAACCTGAAAAGATGTAAGAAGAAAGTAGATTTATATATTCACATACGTCTATAACAACTTACATACATGTATACATACATACGCATATATCTATTGCTGAAGCATTACGATTTTACATCCTAAGCTTTAGATTAGACGTCGATATATGTATATATCTTTATATCAAATTAATGTCATTCACATTACATATTATACGAACATTAAATTACAGAGAGTGAGACCCCCATATAGAAATTAGAAAATTTTCCTACACTACAGCTGTAGGACATAATTTCTTGTAAACTAGAATGATATAATAATTTTTGATTTTATTCTCATCATTATTATTATTATTATTATTATTAGTATTATTTAATAAGGTTTAAGATTAACGACCTTCCCCGCGTACAATGGCTTCGAATTTAAATGATTTCCGGCGTAATAATTCTGATTAATTTAAAAATAGGGAACAATTAGAATTTATATGCTAATGACAGACGGACGGACGGACGGACGGACGGAGGAACGAACGTACGGACAGACGTATACTATATACAACACATCGGCACGGGGCTTAGTGTCGACCAGTTGAGCTGGTAACCAACTCCAAAACAATGAATGAATGTAAAAAAAAAAACACAAAAAAAAAACAAAAATGAAAAAAGGAAGAAACAAAAAAATTAAGAAATGAAGAAAAAAAAAAAATGGATAAAAAAAGGAATCCACGTATATTTAAACAAACAAAAGAAGAACGGTCTAACGACGAAGACGGAAGCCCCACTGGGATTCAAATTATTCGAATCCTGTACGATTTCTGAAGCCTTATATTATACTTTATACCGAGTCCAAGACGTTGAATTTAAAGTGGTTGGGTTGCCACATCGTAACCTAATCTGCCCACCTCTTACTCTATTCTATGTACGTACAATACGTACGTATGTATGTACGTATACGCGGATATGTTATACATATATTAGATTCTCTCATTGTCAGATATACTATACAATTATATATATAAAAATTTATCATTAATTCCCTTCGTTTCCTAACCTGTTCTTTTACTTCCGTAACTCAAACTAATTCTTAAAAATCAAGAGATAGAGAGATGAAGAGAGAAAGAAAGAGAAAGAGAGAGAAAGAGGGAGAGAGAGATAGCTGAGAGAGTAGAAAACAAGAAAACTATAGGAAAAAAAAAAAAAAAATAGATTCTTGGTATAAAAAAAAAGAAATAAGAAGGTACACGCGACAGTCTATGTATGTATGTACATACGTGGATTCATTGTAAAAAAAAAAAAATCAGTCTAGTTTGTAAATGCAATTATTACATAAGTTTAATTTTTTATTTTTATTCTTCTTCCGAACGAATACACGTTGCTGCATTGTTCAAGTTTATCGGAGAATTAACATCGGTGTATGTATGTATGTATGTATGTATGTACATACCTCTATGCGGGCATTTAATATTATAGATTTAATGCAAGAGCAAAAGTCTCTCTTTCTCTCCCTCCCTCTCTCTCTCTCTCCATCTCTCGTTCACTTCGCAGGTACGTATGTAATATCTATACGTATACGGATGAATAGAAGTGTATGTTAGCCGGTGGGCCGGGGGCGAGAGAGAAGGTATAGGAAGGGGAATGGAGGAGAAGGTGGGGGGGTAGGGAGTACATGAGAAAACAATAGAGCTGATTTGCAAACAATAGAATAACGTTAAGAGTCAAGTATTATACGCTGTTGTTACTTCTTGTGCCATAACGCGGGAGAGCATATGCCCATTAATATTCAAAGGCAAAATAATGTAAACGTCACGAAAAAATTGGAGAATAATTTAAATTTTCTCCGTATACGTATATAGTTATACGTATATATATACATACATACATACATACATACATATATATATATATATATATATATATATATATATATATATATATATATATATATATATATATATATATATATATATATATAAATAAAATATGTATAATATAGAATCAACCGCGGGCGGAGGTTCGCTTTTATAACTAAAACGACGCTGTTGCTGCTGCTGCTGCTTCTGCGTCTGCACAAGATTATAAAATCTCGGTAGCTATACGGTATATATGATATGTTTTAATTTAAGAAACACTTATATGTTCGATGAAAGATCGTAATCAAAGAACGAAAGAAAAAAAAAAACAAAAAAAAATTATATAAAATTTAGATATGATATAAAAAATATACAAAACCAATCGCGAAAGATGTTCGATTAGGTTTGGAAGTTTCCTGTTTTTCATTTTATGATTTTTTTCTGTTTTTTTACGTCACTCCTTTCATTATTTAAAAATCCTACGTAAACCGGTATACATATATATATATATATATATATATAGGAATATATACGCTTGCGGCGACAATTATTTATACTATATCGATATTATGTTTTCATGAGAGATTTGAATTTTTCTTTTTTTTTTTTTTCATTATTATTTATATCAATAATTGATCATAGAACGGGATCGCCCATTTCCGGGTAAGTCTATAGGTTTAATTTATTCAAATTTATTATTTATCAAAAATAATGATTTTTCAAGCCTACATCCATAGGTATAACCTATACCTATAATCCAATACCCGGAAAGATGATTAGATAATAAATAATTGGAAGCAAACTTGCATTTATAATTATAAAATATTGATTATTTTTTTTCTTTTATTATCATTATTTTTGTAAATAATGTAAATTGGGCATGTCATAGATTTTGAACAGAAATAAATTATATCTACATAAAATTCAAGAATCGTTTTCTCGATTCTCTATCCCTCTCTTTATCTCTCGTAATACAGAAGTTTTGAATTGATTTTAAAACCGCGGATATACATCTATACACAGGTAAATATTACGGTAAACAATGAATTCTCTTCAACAAAATAAAAATCGTTGCAGGTATTCCACCGCGCCCCCCGAAAGTAACAATAAAACAAAAACCCAAATAAATGAAAAAAAAAAAAACAAAATTGAATGACCAAGAAAAGAACAAAAATTGTCCGGTCTTATACCGCAAAAGTAGCAACTCCGTTCGTTTTACCCGTGTCGAACCTCTACACTCTTCTCTCTATTGGTTAGCCGTTTGTTCAACGATTTAGCGCGGGCTGTTAAATTTTAATTCGCTACGAACGATTAACGCTAAAACAATGCAGATTGTTTGCAGAATTTCCCTATATACTTCCTCACCACGATTCGAATCACTCGTATATTTTCCCATTTCGCGTATAATAATAATAATAGTAAGAATAATAATAATAATAATAATAATAATAATAATAATAATAATAATAATAATAATAATAATAATAATAATAATAATAATAATAATAATAATAATAATAATAAATAAATAAATAGATAATTACCGAGATAATATCGTGAAAATTATAGCCGCGTGAATAAAACCAACGATAAATAAACAATTTTTTTTCCCCCTAATTATAATTAGTTGAAAAAAATTGTAAATTAAATTAAAAAAGAAAAAAAAAAAAAAACATTATTGGCTTACCCTTTCCTCGACATCGTCTCTGCGCACATTTTGGAACAGCACGCTCCCCATTTGGGCCAAGTTTTGTTGTAGAAGTTGTGCCAATTGTGGATGTTGCGACAATATTGCCGGATTTTGTTGTAATAATTGAGCCAGTGCAGGATTCTGTACAAGTATTTGACTCAGCGGTGAATTTTGAACCGCATGTAACTGCGAGGGAAAATTCTGCACTGTAGGGTTTGGTGTTTGACTGGATTGCGACAAGCTTGAAGCGACATTCTGACGCGGTGGACTCTGCGGTGTGTGAGGTGGTGTCGGAGGACTTCCCGGTGCCATAGACGACGAGTCGTTCATCTTTCCTGTACGGAAACAAAAGCGAAAACAAAAACTTTTAGATGAATATTTTCTTTTTCTTCTTCTTCTGCTTCTTCTTCTTGTTCTTTTTTTTTTCTTATTTCTTTCTTCCTTTCTTTCTATTCTCACCAACTGTATTTAAAGAAGATTTTCTTTTTTTGTTTATGTTTTGTTCATATTTTCATATTTTTTTTTTTTCTCTTTTTCTTTCTTTTTTTTTTCAACATCTATAGGTAACACTTCCGTTTTATTTAACACTAATTAACTTTTTGTCATTTATATACATATACGACGTTGTCGTTGTCTATAGAATCTTTTACCAACAAAAACAAAAAAAAAAAAAACCAACAAATAAATAAATATTCATAGATATCCTAGTCGCAGATAACAATTCAATAATGATTATGATAAAAAATATTAAAAACTCTGAAAATCGATCAATTTTTTTTTACTTGCAATATAGATACCTAATTGAATTTTTTTTTTTTCCAAAAATTCACCTGATAAGATGTGAATATTCAATTATTCGATTGAAATAAAACTTTGATTGATTCTGGAGAAAATAAAAATCTAGTTTATAATAATAAAAAAAGAAAAAAGAAAATCAATTTTACAAAATAGATGGAATGTACCGGTACATTTCGATCTACCTAAATAAAATATATATATGCAGTATATATGTATGTACATATATCTCTTCGAGTATCAAAAATTAACGAAAGCCGATTAACTAATGACCGCGTTTATAACGAATATAAAAATGAACGATAATTGCATAAATAATATATGGCTAAAAAATGTTTATCGCACGGTTAAAAAAATAATTAATATATATAGGATATATATATATATATATATATATATATATATATATCGTAGTCTTGAGATACGTGAATGATGATCGACTGCAAAATTAACAAAAAAAAAAAAAGAAACAAAAAATAAAAAACGACTAAAAAATTTTATACTTTATTTATTTATTTATTTATTATTATTTTTATATTTCGATTTTTTTGTTTTATATATATTATACCAAAAGTCTTGGCGAACTTATACTCCGTGAGATGTTTCCCTTGACGCGTTGCGCGCAAGACTGTCTTTCAAGATTCCAGAATTTTGGAAAGCAAGGAGTTTCCGAATGTAAGTATATATAAAGAGGGGGGGGATAGATGCTTAGTATATATGTAAAAGAATACGACCATTTCTATTGGCTGTTGAAACGAAGGGTGGTAACCAAGAAAAAGCGTTATACGTGTGGCCTGGCACAATCCAGGGGTGGGAATAAGGTACATTATATACTATTCCTCTATATACATAGATATAAGATGCGATTGTATGTAGAATATATTTGGGGTTGAAAAAAGAAGTTGGCAACAGATGTATACATGTATCTGTGTATATAGTATAGTATATATATATATATATATATATATATATACATATATGAAATTGAGACGTTTTCATCGTAAATCTACATAATTAGTGGAAACGGAAAAACGGTAGGAATACACGCCGTAGCAAGTGTTTAGTTTAGTTATTACGTCCTCGACCCGACGCATATGTTAATTAGCATGTCATGTATGTAATTACTAATTAGAACCTAGTAATTATGTAATTCTTGAATCGCGTGAATTAGAGCGTAACAATTGAGGTGAAATTTAAAACGAAAAATCTCTCCGTAAATGTATACGTATATATATATCTATGTAGCATATACACATACAGGCATATATATATATATATATATATATATATATATATATATATATATATATATACATGCAGAGATACATGTAAATACAAAGCGACTAATTACGCTGTGCCGTTGTAATTACAAAACCTATTTGTATCCAACTATAATATATTATTTTCTTTCATTTGTGCTTCTCAATGAAACTAACATGAGTTTTGACAAAAAAACAAAAAAACCAAAAAAAATAAAAATCATAAAATAAAATAAAATAATAGTAAAAACCATTTAGTAAATTACTTCATCAATTATACTAGTTAATTATCCACACACGATTCAGCCATGCAACAATTATTATATATTATATACTCGTATATCTATATATATATATATATAAATAGTTTCATTGACAGGTCTATTGATCGTTCTTAATTTACAGATCAAATTCAAGATATGTATACGTATGTATATGTATTATCGAAGATTTTATTCTGATAGAATAATCTCGCGGATCTGTAAAAACATGGCCGCCAAGGACTGTACATATATTGGCGTACATTTATATATAATAAAAAAAAAAAGAAGAATAAAAATCAACAAAATAAAAAATTGAAAAAAAAAAAAATTAAAATTAAAATTAAAGAGCATGTATACGTCATTCAAGAGTTTTTTTTTTTTTTTTATTATTATTATTCTAAAATAAAGAAAAAAATATATTACAGTTGTATAAAATATGAAAGGAATAAAATCTAGACTCAAGTCAAAATCTGTACATATAAATTATATATACGTTAAATCGTATAATCTTATGAAAATATCATTTAGTAGCTTAGAATTGTACAGATGGAGATTAAGTTCGAGATTTAGAGAGAAAGAGAGAGAGAGAGAGAGAGAGCGAAGAGAAAGACTAAATAATGACCAACAATTAAAACAATATATAATAATCATTCATATTCCGTTATCGTATAGAACATAAATCAAATTTTACCCGAACACGCGAGAGTTGGCGTAACTCTAAATTAAGACAAAAATAATGATAAAATATCTAGTTATAAATATATATATATATATATATATATATATATATATATATATATATATATATATATATATATATATATACCTATATTTACATATGTATTATATATGATATAAAAGATCGAGAAATCGGTTGCCTCGAAGAACAAAAAATAAATAAAAATAAATAAAAACGCCAAAAGAGAATGAAATAAAAAAAAAAATTTCACATCCTTCGAATATCATATATGTATACCTATATATACCATACATATTCTCCCCCTACTAATCGTGCTTCATTTTTTGATATAAACGATAAACCAACACGTTCTCCTTAAAGGGGGGGTTGTATTTCTAATGCCTCTTAGGCCGCAGGTAGGTATATCAGGTTAGGTTAGTATCCCGATCGTAAAGCTGAGAGTAAGAAGGCTCCTGAGAACTGAGCTAAGCCGAAGCTCATATACCTGTCTACACGCTACGTTTGACCCGACCGGTAAAAAAATTGGGACTAAAACGGGAAAGGGGAAAGGCAAAGTCCCCTGCAGGGGGCCCCGCCAAGAGAGACCCGGACCACCAGACCCCCGTAGGGCCCAAAACTTTTTTTTTTTCTTTCTTTTTCTTCTTCCTTCTTTTTTTTTTATATACTTTATTTCGTTTATTTCTTTTTTTTTTTTCTTTCTACCGCTTGATCGATGATTTGGCAAAAATTACGCAAGGCAATTTAACTGGTCGATTATTATGGTGCCGATTTCGTTAATTCTCATAGATATTTATAATGCTGCAGCCTCGGCTGTTAGTAGGTACCTATGCCTATATCCTACCGCTAGATCGGTATCAATGACCTGTAACTCGTTTCGAACTTTGTATGTAGGTATATATACCAACTATTTCCAATTAGATTTCATTCCGTATTTTTTTATTTTATTATTTTTTTTTTTTTTAATTTTATTTTTATTTTTGCTTTTGCTTTTACTATTTTTTTTTTTCTTTTTCATTTTTGTTTTCTTTTTTGAGAGCTGTATGAGAAATTAGGAGTGTATATTTTAAAAGTTGCGCTTTAAATCGAGGCAATTTTTTTTCACAGATGATCGCGGGTTCGAAACGACGCCTTCGCTGCGGGGCGTCTGTGTTTCTCTCGTTTTAAAACATTTTTTTAATCCAAGGTAGACACCGGTGGAGAACTAGCTAAGGCTGTTACACACGTGGGATCAGCCTCTCAATCATTATCCGAGAATCCAGAGTTCATTCTATTACTACTACTACTACTACTACTACTAATACTATAACCATTACTATACGGACCTGCTTTAGAATTTTTAATTTCAAAATCGTGTTACTCCTTTTTTCTACATCACGTAGGATTGTTCGGTGCTCCAACGCTCCATTAATTATAATTAAGATAACAAACGACCCACGATTTTTCAAGAACTTGGAGTCCTATATACCTTAACCACCTTCGGAGAACTGGTTCCTTCATAACGGTCTTTTTTTTATTTTTGTTTAATGTTTTTCTTTTTTTTTTTTTTTATTCATAACGCCGTTCATTTCCAGATTTTAAACAATCAGTCTATTTCTTCGAATATAAATCGCTAACGAAACAAAAAAGTTCAAATTTCCGATTCGATTTAAGGAAAGAAGAAAAAAATGAAATAAAATAAAAATTGCTTTCATTTCAGTATACGACGTCGTTGTCTTGAAATATATGCGGAAATAAATGCCGGCTCTGGATATATACGGACACATAATCGAGATTTTTACGAGGTACTTAACGGGGGTAGAGAGAAAAAAAAAAGAAGAGAAATAGAAAGACTTAGAGAGAACTGTATAGGGGTTAGAAAATATCAGGTCAACGACACCGGTTCAAATTTCAAATTTTGCGCAGTGAAATCGGTTAACCCCCCCCCCCCCTCCCCTCCTTCCCCCTTTTCCAGGGCGAAGTCCCCAATTTTTCTCACAGGTTAAATCGAGCGTGTCCCCAGACTCTTCCGCATTTGCGCAGGTAGCCGATCGGTATATAGCAAAGGTTTCGTCTACCTGCACGCGCCTTGTCGCGTTCTATACAAGAAAAACGGAAGATTACGTAAAAAGGTAAAAAGGAAGGGAGGAAGCGAGTGCAAGCGAGCGAGCGAACGAACCGAGAGAAAAAAAAAAAAAAAGTTTCCGCACTAGGGAAACGGGTAAAACTGAGTTAATAGTTGGTAAAACGGTATTCACCCTGTGACCCAGGGGTTATTTTTTTTTCTTCCTTGGATCGTGTTTTTTTTTTTTTCCTTTTTTCTAACCTCCCTTCATCATTTTTTATTTTCTTATATATTTTTTTCTTCTTCTCGTTCTTCTTTCGTTTTCTTTTGGGATTTGTAAGGGTGGTAGACTCGAACCGGCGTTCAAACCTTCCTACTTCAGGGATAGGGGTTTCCCTTACCAGATTCCGGAAATTTGAGTAATCGCTAGTCGTTCACCCATTCAAGATGGCACGGTCGGGTCTCGATCAGCTGCGGACGGACAGACCCTGACGATACCTACTTGAAATTTCTCATACGTCGCTATTAAGCCTTATATATTACATTCAGTATATGAGAATTAAATTTACGCATTTTCTAAATTTTCTTTTTTTGTTTTTTTTATCCTTTTTGTTGTACAATATTTACGGTCTCCTATTATTTTCGGCAATAATTTATATTGTTTTCAACACTTTTTTTTACTTACAATAATCGCAGGCAGGTAGGCATATTAGTAAAAAAAAAAAAAAAAACAATTATTCGATTTATATGATATCGTCGATAAATTAATTTCAACGTTTAATTAATTTCTTTCACAGCCTATAATCAATGATTATTTAGCGTAATTTTTATACCTTAAAATAGATAATATACTATTATATATGTGTATACATACATATGTATACATATATTATAGCGTATGTATATAGCGGTTATACCTTGATTTATACGATATATTATATTGAACGAGCAGCAGCTGTCGTTGCCCAGACAAGGTTACCTGCGATAAGGACTTAATCTCTCGAATTCATAACTATAATGTACTATACTAGTATATTATATTTTTCTCTATATAAATATATGTATGTGTGTGTGTGTGCGTGTGTGTGCGTGTGCGGGAAATGAAATTTTAATGGAATTGATCACGCTCTATTACCGCACTGACGCGAACGGACAATAAGTTATGGGGCTGAATAGATACGTAGATAAAATTAAGAAGAAGAAGGAGAAGAAGTGAAAAAAGAAATATTTATAACCCAGAAGATATGTTGAAAAACTTTTTGAAAACCGGATCAAAAATTCTACCAATGTTCTATAATATCATCTGTTCAGAATAATTCAACACATTTCCAGTATAGTGTTAACATCATTCGAGAAAGTGTAACATCATTGAAGAACAGTGTAAAGTCATTCCAGAATAGTGTCTTAACATCATTCTATAAAGTATGTAACATCATTGCAGAATAGTGTCACATCATTCCAGAGCAGTGTCACATTATTCCGGAATAGTGTAACACCATTCCAGAATAAACTTATCGAGTATTATAAATTGATAGAACGCAGGGTGATCAGGATTAGATAAATATATGTATATAGTAAAAATTTGACAAAAATTCAAAATTAGGATATCGGGGCTTATTTTGTAACTTAATCGGATATAAATATGACTGCCAGATATAAATATATATATATCGTTAAAAATCAACATTACTAGAGTTACAGTATTTATACCCACGATCGTATTTTGTAATTAAAAACTCAACACCGTACGAAATTAGATTAAAAAATAGTAATATATCGTCGGTTCATTTATGCGATATAATGAATTTGCCCACCGAGATTAGGTGTATCAAATTTTGCAATTCAAACGACAGCGATCTGCAAATTAGTTTTCTATTTGGTATTTATTTTTCATTTTGTTTTCAGAAATTTTTAACACCTTAGAGTTCGTAAGATCGATTCATTTACTGACCTAAAGATATTTGCGAAATATACGTATATTAATTATAATCCGGACAGAAACTTTGTTCAAAAATTTGTAATCGGTGTGTATTGTTAAAAATTTAAACTTATAGCTGTATAGGTGTACTTTTAATAATTATTATCGAACTATAATAATGGAAATATTTCACCTTATCGATACACCAATTATATGTATATGGTAGATTTTTCATTGTTTTAATACTTCGGTAACGAAACTCGATGAAATACAGTCATACCTATATACGTAGACATATGAGTGCGATACCAAAGTCCGCGATTACCGCATACCTACTAGCTGTTGATAATCAGAAATAAAAAATCAATTCTAATCCAATGTTTCAAATTCCAATATCACTTTTTCAAACTACGAATTAATCTTATAGCAAAGAAATAACTTAGGATTGCAGATACATTTTAAAAGTACCATATCTGGTAAGTATCATCCTAAAATTGAAAAAAAAAAGCACAAAACAAATCAAAAATTGAAAAATGAAATAGTTATGAATATTTTACTGAAAAAAAAGTACATTTTTTGCACATTCACATATTCACTTTTTATTTTTTAGACATATTGAGTTTCGCTAGTCCTACTCATCGAAAACGACTATAATCTACGTGTACCTATACCTATAATATAAAATTTGATGGTGTGCCTATTGCCTGCAGGGAGTAGCAGCTATAACCACAGTGACTCTGATTGATAATGTTAGAGAATATATATTTCTCTTCAACATGAGTACTATATATGTATATACACGTATATATATATATATTCGTGGAGAATTTTGTAGTAGTTTCAGGTTGAAATATTCTCGTATTAGGTTTCCAAATTTTAATATTTGAGATGAATCTTCTCTCCCTTCTCACTCCCCTATCTCCCCCCCCTCCCCCTCCCCTCTTTATCTTACCACCACCCACCCGAAAACTTTGGGTCAGGTAGCCCGGTCGGTTGTTGGATACGAGATAAAGAGTCTGGGTCCATTTTTAACACCTAACAGAAGTTTAGATGAAGCACCACGATTACGGGCCGACATCATCCTATGAGAAATAAGAGGCCCTTTCCTTCTCCCCTGCCTCTCCCTTCTCCAACGTTTGTTCCAGACGATTTTTTATTGACTCAAATTCTCAAAAAGGTATATATATATATATATGTATGTATATATGTGTGTATACATATGTGTATATATATACAGGTAGAAGGGAAGAAAAATCTGTACACTCGAAAAAAAGGAATTGGTATTGATAAGATTAACAATATAAAAATCTGAATAATAATAATAATAATAATAATAATAATAATAATAATAATGATGATAATGATAATGACGATAATAATGATAATAATGATAATAATAACCGTTACCCCAGTCGAACGAGGAGAGCGATGCTCATTTTTTCTCGCGCCCGTACCCGAAAACCCTTTTATGCCTTCCAAGATTAATTATCTTCCATATTCAAAAAATGAAACGAGCCAAACAAAAGCCGAGCGCTCTGGGTGCATTGGCAATGGTAGGTATAATACTATATATAGGTATATGTAATATATACATATACATATATATATATATATATATATACATATGTAAGTGTATATAGGTATGTATACGTGGACACGTCAGAGAGATACACGGACTCTAACAGACTTACACCCTCGTGAATGGGGGCTCGCATATCCCCGTGTATTATATACATACATACATACATACATGGCTATATATATTAGTTTCAGATATTGCCTGCATTAATAAGCTCGAAAATCAAACGAATCGTATTCAGTCCATTCCGTTGAAACATGACTTATAGTTTATATATATATGCTGTGCGATGATGTTAAATGAATCGGTGTTGAGTGACGAGGAGATAAGATTCTCGTTATTTTTTTTTACCATTTATTATTATTATTAATAATATTATTATTATTATTATTATTATTGTTTTATATCAATGGATTAACAACGTGATAAAAAAGATTCGTAATTCGGCTCAACGAAGAATCAAAAAGACGAGTAAAGAATTTTTTTTTTCAAAGAAACTGTTCTTTTAAGCAGGAAAGTGTATCCCATGTGTACAAGGTTGTAAAGAGTGGTAATAAAAATTGAAATCTATGATAGAAGTTAGAGGGAGCAAAAAATGAATTAATTCAATTCTAATCTGTTCTGTTCGATTCTGATTTGAATTCAGTTTCTTGGATATCTATTATGATCTTTTACTTATCTCTGGTGACGGTTGATTAAAAAAATATTTCGAATCTAAGGTTTAGGTGAGTGAGGCGGTCTATCCAATCATGAATATTGCGGAACATTGTATATATACATATATATCGTATAAACAGCTATTTAGATCGGATTTTTTTTTTTATTTTCTTCAAAGCACCGTTGTTTCTTTTGTCTCCGGTCAACGAATCACGAGATATTATTCGAAACAAAAAAAACAAATCAAGAAAATGTAAAAACAGAAAAAAAAAATAAATTGAAAAAAAGAAAAAAAATAAATAAAAAGAAAACAGACATTGGTCGGGGTACCAATATGGCGAGCAGCGGGGTGCCACTATCGCTATAGGAATCGTTCCTCTATTGTTTGAGCTCGAAAACGGGAACGATTCCTCCACGTCACGCTCGAAAATTTGAATTTTCTTACCTCTCTCTTCATCTTTTTCTCTCTCTCTCTCTCTGTCTCTCTATAATTCTCTTTCTTTCTTTCTTTCTTTATTTTCTTTCTACATATCGCCCCCTTCTATTCACTCCTCTTTCTTCTTTCAATTTTTCTTCTCACTTTCTCGCCTCTACCAAAGGGTCATTAGCGGCTCAGTTTTAAAAAACAAGAAAAACTAAGTAAAAAGAGGATAAAAAAAAAACGATAAAAAATAAAAAAAATTAAAATTAAAAAAAAAAAAAAAAACAAAAGAAAAGTCTCTCGAGTAAGATAACTCTCAACGCTTTACAAATTCCCTTCTTTATAGTTTGAATTATTTCACTCCCGTAATTTCTCCACTCACCAACTACGTTATGCATACCTATAATTACTATACTACATAAAATTGGAAGAATTTTCTACAATGAAAAAAAAAGAAAAAAAAAAAGGACACTCCTTACACATACCCTCGATACGTATGCCTACTCGTATACCTATATATACCTATAACCTATAAAACACAGAGAGAATATTCTCGTTTAACCGCGAAGCATCAGTTTGAACGAGAAAGAAAAAAATTCCCTCGAAAGAATTTCGTTATAAGCCCCGGATACCTCGGTTATATAGAGAAAGAGGTTTGAAAATTCAAATGATCAATTTGAATATTGTAATATCGAATTAATGCTGGAAATTCGACTCGCTAATGGGCTAAAATTTCGTCTAGACCTCATAAAACGAGCGATCGTTTTAGGTACCCCCTCCTCTCCCCCTATTTCCCTTCTATCCTCCCTTCCTCCCTCCCTCCCCCGCGGTATCCCCTAACTTGGCCATACCGTTCTCCTTCCTTCCTTACCCAAAGTCTCTCCCTTTGCCACCGGCCTATGGTTTTCTGTTTTTTCCCTGGACCTTCGCTCTTTTATTTCTCCGAGGTTTTGGTCCCACCGCGTACTCTTTTTTGTTTGACATAATTTAAAATTTATGAGTTCGAGAATCGGTTATGTGCGGTGTGCCACTCTCCTCCGAGCTTCCCTTTCCCTCCTTTTCTCTCTCTCTCTCTCTCTCTCTCTCTCTCTCTCTCTCTCTCTCTCTCTCTCATAACTATTTCACTCTCACTCTATCCTTTAGCATAAGGCAGCAAGAGGTCCAGGCTATAAGGCCCAACGAGAGGCCCTGCATCATCCCGCGTATACTACACACACATACAACGTATATACATACATACCACCAAAGATTCTTGCTTCAAGCTCGTTTCGCATACAGATTTAAATATTAAAATTAGCCTGTTTAATACTCGACCCTCTTCCCCATCCCTCTTTGGATTCTTACAATCCGAAACCATAGCACGACGGTATATACCTATATTCGCAAAAAAAATCACGGCCCACAGATATATACTGTCTTCAAATATAAAAAAAAAGGTGTAAACCCGAAATTCAAAAACTTACATATTTGTAAGTGATTTAATTTTGATATATATATTTTCCTTTTTTTTGTTTTATTCTTTCTTCATATGTAATTTTTGCACTTCAGCAGTTTCTTTCCGGTATATTATATCAGACCAGATTTTGACAGCACGCGTTAAGAGATAAAATTGGCATAGGGGATCTTTGAGGAAGGATATTTTACTATAGTGATATACACACATATGTATGTACTAACATACGTATAATATATGTATATGTATAATCGTTTTCGTGTATATATCACATTTACAAAGCTTATTAATATTGGTCTTACACATTAGGCGACCATAAAACAGGTTTTCGCAGACCTTTTCATGCCTTGGGCTGCGGATCCACCACCCGCATGAGGGGAATTAAAAAATGATAATCAAAACAAATAAAAAAAAAAATGGAAAAGGAGGAAAAGAAAAGAAGTAAATAACAAAAAAAAAAAACAAAAATGAACAAAAATTCAGATGCAAAAAAGAAAAATTTAAGAGAATTAAGCTCGTTGGACTGGCAGTATATGGAAGATAGGTACTCTGCATCGTGGTGCGATGCGGTGTGGTGCGGCAGGCAAACAGGCACGAATGTCATCGCCACGGAGAGAGAGGCATTCGGCTCATAAATAATTTATCCTCATTTTTTTCGTTTACCTCGTTGTTTTTTTTTTTATTTTTTTTCTTTCGATTTTTTTGTTTTTCTAGCGTATTACACAAGCCGCCACCACCAATACACTTTTTCGACTAACTGAATAGGTTAGGTATAGAACTATTTTACTTAACTTTATCCGATCAGACGCTACGAGTCGAGTCGCGTCGCGGCGTCGGCATGATAGGACCGCTTTTTAAAAAGTGTAAGAAAAAAAAAAAATAAAAAAAATAATAAATAAATGAAAAGAGAAGAAATACGAACGTAGGCGCTGCCGCGCGGTGTATGTTATAGGGTACATATATCTATATACCTAAATACATAATTTCGCGGCTAATTTCATATTTCATCAATAATAATTACTTGTTTTATTATTATTATTATTATTATTAACCTTTTTAATTTTTTAATTTTTTTTTTATTTCGGTTCTTGGTATATTTTAAAAAAGGCGTTACGTTTAGGAAATGAGAGGTTATAACCTACTCGCTCACACGATAGTTATACCTCGCTCTCTTCTGCACCTCTTCTCGCCGCCTTCTATAAATCAACTAACGTATAGGTACCTCTCTATACATCGGGGGCACCCAGGGGCACGGGGCACATGGCATGGCATGAGATGAGAGGCATCTATATTATGTATGTATGTATGTATGTATGTATGTATGTATGTATGTATACATTTATAAACCATATACCTATATATATGTATATATATTCTCACAATTTATACGGAATTTTGATACGGTTAAACTTCTGCACACTCGCGGTTATATGGGCATGGTTCGAGTTTACTTCGACTGTACCCCACTAGCCATGTGGTTTTGAAGTCCGATTCAATTCATCTTTCTCTTTCTCTCTTTTATTTCCATCTTTATCACTCTCTGAGGCACGTCAAGTGGCCGGGAAAGCTTTTTTTTTTTTTCTTTTTTTTTTTCTTTCGATTCATATGGTATATTAAAAATTTGGTATAGATAACTTGAAGAGAGGAAAAATAAAACGAAAGAAAAATAACAAAAATTTATCTATAGAGTCGAAATTCAAGGCTCATTAAATACAACGTTTATTTCATATACATATATACCTACTTCACTTATAGTTTAGAAAATCAAAAATACCGAATTACTTTTCCGACCACGCAATAGTATAGCTCAGATTATATATATATATATGTATATATGTGTATATAATATATATATATACAGCTACACAATACCACATATAGGCATAAAGTATGGGCTAGGCCGAGCGTGAAAGATACATATATGTATATATGTATATACTGATGGATTGGCCCATGATTAATTTGACGAGTAGTCTTTCTGGTTTTCGGAGACTGACGGCTCCGGCTACGCGGTCCTAATGGGCAACTACGGTCGCGGCTGCCTATCGCCCTCTCAAAGTTCAATAACTCAAAACGGAATTGTTTGAAAAGTTAATCGGTATGTAAGAATTAGAAGAGGGCAAGAGGAGATTATCAACAGTTCGGATCTACGGACGTGCATATACATTTAGCCACAAAAAAAAAAAAAATCAAAAGTTTTTTTGAATTTGATGAACAAAAAAAAAAAAAAAAAAAAAAAAAAACAAGAATATAGAGAAGAGAATATACAGTAAAGAATCAATTTTTTTTTTTTTTTTCCTCGAAGTGATACTTTCACGAATATCAGGAATATTTTTCTTTTTCTTTAATTCGTACCTTTACATATGTAGGTATGTACATAAATATATTTATTGTAAGACGCGTGTATGTAGGTATAAGATACGTACACGTTACAGAGGCAATTCTACCCGGAAGTAAAGGATTAAGTTACGAAATCGACCAGCTGTGGAATTCCCCGTGAACCTTGTACGCACATCGTTAGGGATATATAGGTGTTATAACGAAAACATAATAATATCAAGTCGATATATACATATATGTGTATATATGAGCATGCTTGGTACTGACTTTTGATGCTAGTGCTGCTGATGCAGCCCATGGTTTCTACATACATATACCTTAAAAATTAAATAAATAATCAAGAACTGTAGAAATCCGTTAAGATTTGAAAGGCTTCTACTAAAAGGACTCCATTGAATTCTAAATTTAAACGAATGTCCGAGTGTCAGCGAGTTGACAGGCAAAATAAACAAGATGCTGAGAAAAAACGAATCTTTCTATCTCGCTCGCCTTTCTTTCTCTCTCTCTCTCTTTCTCTTTCTTTCTTTCTTTCTATATCTCGCTCTGTCTCCCTCTCTCTTTCTGTTTCCGTTACTGCTAAGATCGTGTAATGAAAAACTGAAGAAGAGAGAGAGTAAGAGATTAAAAAAAAAAAAAAAAAAACGAGAGAAATAGAGAGAGAAAGGGTGAAGGTGAGGAATAGGGATGGAGAAGAAGAAGAAGAAGAAGGGAACGAAATTGAAAAACGTGAAATAAAATACGAAAAGACAACACGAAGGCATCCTGAAAGTTGCCTTAATATGGGAAGGCTCTAATACGTCGTTCTCCGCAACGTCAACCTCTGCCATTCCCCTCACTCACTCACTCACTCACTCTCTCTCTCTCTCTCTCTCTTCGTTGTGGTCATTTAAGTTTCAACAAAAAGTGGGATTCTCACAGGCGTTTAGACAATCAAGGAGTGACTTGGTGCGCGGAGTTAATTAACAGGCAAAAAGTCAGAGAAGCGGTAACCAATTGACTCGAAAAATAGATCTTAGTGACGTACGTATTAAGTCAGATCGAGGTTTTCAAGATATATAATCATGTATACGTATAGTTTATATGTATATCTACTGCAATTATACATAGATATTTGTGATATAAATACAAAAAATAAAAAATAAAAATAAAAAAATTAAAAAATGAAATAATATTGTCGAACGACATCACATATATGGGTATAGATGTTACGTTATTTCAGATATGAATTAATTGTCCCTGTTGTTATATATTATATACTATATATATACATGTATACGGGTAGCCCGATTATATAGGCGAATTGAAAAATATGAATTTATTGCGCCTCGAATTGAATTACAATTTCAGTACAATATCAGTATACGTTTTAAACTTATTGAAAGCATCTGAGAACATAAGGCACATGTGCGGATATATACCCGCTATAGTAAACCGTCATTTCTGTTAAGCCAAGAGTCGTAAAATGTTTCATAAAACATTCTACGATCTCATCATACCGTTTTGCTACTTATACGTTTATATATGTGTATGTATATATGTATAATGCCATTGCCACTGATGCCGATGCCGATGCTGTTGCTGTTAATATACCTACACTGCACTATAAGACGTTTAACTTTACTAAATTATTATTCATTATTTTACCTATTTAAAGGCGTATTCGAGACCGTTTCAAAAACTTTTAAATCTAATTATCCTTGAACTTTGAAATCTTACCTAAACACCGGTATAAAAATTGATTAATAATACATAATCAACGCGTTTTAGATTATTGTTAAAAATGATTTATTCGACTGTTTTTATTATTTTTTTATTATTATTATTTTTTTTTTTCACCTTTTTTTTGCCAACATTTTTTTTCTCCCGAAATCTCATAACACATCGCAAAATTTATCCGCGTATATATGTATATTTCCAGAAATCATTGTAGAATTTAGAGACAAACATTTCGAGATTTTTTTTTTCTATTTATTTTTTTTTCTGAACAAAAGCAAAACAAAAAAAAAAAAAACGAATTATCTATTCATTATATACTTCGTAATACATCGTCGATGATTCGTTATGGTCTAAACTCAACATAAAAATAAAATAAAAAATTAAATTTGTCGTTTTTATTTTTTTTCCTGCATTCTTACTTCTCCATCCCAAATAATTTTCTCTCTACAATATATAGTTAGATATATATGTATATACCTACTTACGACACGTTTCTGGCATATTGATCAATAAATCATAATAAACCAGATGTCTATTTGGCATTCGCGATCCGTAGCTCGATTATAATTGGCCTTATGTATTTTATTATTGGTCTCCCCCTCCCTCATGATCAAATCGAATAAAAAATTCTCATTAATTTTGTATAGATAATTGTGAAACGGCATCATATACATAATAATTGAAAGTTCTGTAAACGTACCTAAGAAAAAATAAAAAAAAAAAAAGAAAAATAAAAAAAGAAAAATTTTTTAAATGAATTTTTATTACAAAATAATAAAATATCCATTCAAGTCTATAACACCCTCAGACTGTATCATAATCTCATCCAGCTCCAGTTTATAATTTTTAGTATCGACTGTACGGCAGTTCAGAACAGAATGTGGCACTTACATATTGCTCTGGTGGTTCACATGTGCGCACATGTACGTGAATATATGATGGGCTCTCAAGATGGCCGACTTATAACTCATAAAGTTGGTCCGCGTAGGTATAATACCTACTACTTCGCGCTGTTTCACTTCTCCGCATCCTATATATGTTCGAACATTTTTTAAACTATCGATCTAACGATCATATACGAAACAATCTCAACTGTACCTACCCCCAAACTTTCCGTCAATTATAGGTATAAATAAAAATTTTTTATTTGCGATATATCTTCCGGTTTAACAATCTCATTTTAATAGAACAATACCCAGGAATTAGATCCTTGAAATCCGCAATCATCATTTCGCATATTTAAAATTCGCGATTTCAAACAACGACGAAATTTATTGGAATAAAATTTGTAGCAAAATTTTATTGACGATAAAAATAGAGCAAAAAAATTTTTTTTTTATAAATTTTCTTGTATATTTGAGAATATAAAGAATTTTGAAGTGAGTTATTTACGCTGCAGGGATTCGTCAAGTCACTATTAAAGAAACAATGAAGGGGGGCACAGTCATCTCCTTTTTGTAACCAATTCGAGAAAATTAGTAGCGTTAAATTGAAATTGTCGTGGCTTGTATTATATGGTTGTTGGTTAAACCGATGAGCAGCCCTCCCCCCCCAACACCTCCATTCCCATCAAAGGTTATATACACTAGGTATAAAGAAACCAGGGAATACATATAATGCAGAGTTGTACGAACGTGTTCGAAGCGAAAGAAAGAAAAAGAAAAAGAAAGAGAGACAGAGTTTGGTCAATAAGGAGTGAAAAAGTACCATTTATACACATAGATATGACATGTATGTATGTATGTACGTACTAGTTGGACATTGCGATTACTTTTGAATCTATACTGCTGGTAGATATTTAAATCTTTTCTTTATTTCAGTTAAAGAAAGCACCCACTAGATTTATTCTATCTTCAAAGAGTATACGAGGTGGTTGACGTAGGTGGATGGGATATGATATGTGTGTAATGTTAGTTAGTGAATGGTGGAGGGTAGATCCTGAAATATTTCGTCTACTAGGAAAGACGTTTGGGTTTACAGCGTCGCTTAATACGTATGTACATACGTTGGACCACTTTACTGAACTGTTCTGTGCTGTATTGCACTGCCAGTGCAGCATCAGCATCAGCATCAGCATCAACATCAGCATCAGCATCAGGTCTGAAGAAAACTAGAAAACATCTGAACGTCGTATTTCTGTAAACCCCATTAATCATTCTGCTCGGATAAAGCCAGAAAGGATGGAAGGAGACGAACGAACGAACGAACGAAAGAACGGACAGACGGGCGGACAGATAGACCCTGGTGCGTATACGGATACACGATGAAGAGAGGAGGGCCCTCTTTTCCTCTCTGTAACAGCAACCAGCAGCAGAAGCAGCAACAGCTAAGAAGAAGGCGAGCCTACCAGAGGAATCATTTTTTATTTTTCGAATTTCGTCGAGACGCGTCCATTGTCAGTGAGGTATCTCGCCCTACACAACGACCGCAAGATTCATTAACTGATAGCGTTGTGTTATTTTTTATCTTACTCCTTTACGTTTTTACTTTTTTCTTTTTCACTTATTTTAGTTATTTTATTTTAAATTTTTCAGTTTCTTTTTTTTTTTTTTTTTTGTTTTTTTTTTTTCATCAACGATTTTTAAAATGATATACTCCTACTACTCTACTCTTGTATATGTATACCTATATCTCATTCTCCTTGTTGCTAAGGCCCACCCGTTGGGAAGTGGCCAACAACTGGGAATTTGAAATCGGGTTCAGTCGTATTCAAACTATATACGAATTGGACGGGTTTATATTCTTCCCCAGACTTCAAAGGGTCGAAGAGCTCGAAACTCGACAAGGAGAAGAAAGAAAACGATTAAAACCAACTAGGTGCAGATCGAAATCGATGTTCTTTACTCATTGTTATTGACTTCGCTGTACTATATGTATATTACGTCAAGTGAATATCCCCCCCCCCCCCCAAACGAAAAAAAAAAAAAAAAAAAATTGCAGCTAGAAATTCGAGTCTATGTAAATATACCGAAATTGAACATTAAAAAAGAAAAAAAATTCTTGATACGAAAAGTTAATGAAAGAAATCGGCAATACCTCGACTAACGACAGAATCTTAATCCCAAATTCCATAAAAATTCGCTAAATATTTTCCACGCCTATGACGATCGACATTTTCTTTTATATCATCTAACGATTTCACGTGAACGATTTTTCATCAAATTTGTGTAAAGATTGAACCGTGTGATTAAAAATTAAAATTAAAATCCGAAAATAACATTTTTTACATATATTTAAATATAAACAATCATTCGAATTTATAACCTCGCTTCCGATATTTTATTTAAAAAACAAAAAAAAAAAATTGATAATTGAGTAAACGAATTTTTTCTACTCACCCTGAGGTTGACTGACTTGCGGGTTGAGAAAGGTAGGTGGTAGCTGCCTTGCGACTGATTTAGCAAGTTCTCCACCAAGTCCATATATCGCGAGAAGTTCCTGCATCATTGACTCGGCGTATTCCCTCATCCCTTGGGTTGGTATCCTCTCCTCAGTCCCCGGTCTTTCGTCGTCAAATTGACCACCGTTTACTTCAAGACGTCCCCTCGCGATATCAGCGTCCAATATACCTACGCCACTGCCACCGCTTTTCTCTGATGAATCCGAGGTCGGACTTCTTACCTGCAGGACACGCAATCCAACTTCCTATTCATCCATCTCGCGTATGTTAATTACAAACGCTAACTAAGAAACAAAGTAATAAACAATGACACCGTCAACGAGAGCCGGAAATCTTTGCTAATTCTCATTCAATGTTTTTTTTTTTTTTTTTGTTTTTTTTTTTTTTCAAGGTTTTGAAGGGGAAAAATTGACCTATGGTGAAACCTATGGGGCTGGGTTGAAGTTCTGAATTTTTAAGGCCCCGAACGGTCAAAATTACGAATTCATTTTAGACAATTTTGAATTTTGAGAGACATTAAAGTTCAGAATGTTAAAATTCGGAAGGACTTCGGAAGTCCAAGAATCCAAAAATTTAATGGAGTGGCACGATATCCCAAGCGCGAATGTTAAGTTTCGGTGGTATTGGAACTTTGAACAACTTCGGTATTTTTCGATTTGAAGTTTTTGAAATTGACTAGACAGACTTGAGACGAAATACCTTTCCTAAAAACTGTGATTCGGTAATATTAAAATTCGGAACTTCGAACCGGCCCCGAATTTACTGTGCACTGAAAAATTATTCTTCGATAAGAAAAGAAGCCCGATTGTCTTCGATCGAAAAATAACTTTGCTTAATTTTATCTAATCTTAACGTTTTTCGGCTCTCATAGTATCCGAAAAAGAGATTTGATAGAGACTTCAACAAACTCTACGACTAATCACAAAATTAACATCTACGGGTTAAAAAAAAAAAAAAAAATCTGACAATTTTTTTTACCATTTTAACCCCATGAAAAATTTTCATATATCTTATAAAATTTCCAAATTTTATTCTACGAGACAAAATTGAAATTCTGATTCTTTTTCTACTAACAATTTATATTGAATAAAAAGTTTTTTGAATGAATATTTTGAATGTATAAAAATTCGTTTCCTTTCTATCGATTTTTTTTTTAAACGAAACTAAAGTAAAATAGCATCAAGGACGATTCGATTCTCGTTAATATACATGAAAGAGTAGCTAGAACTGTATACTCGATGAATTATCACCTCCTTACCTCACGGCTCGGGGAGTAAAGCTTCTGTGACCTAAGCTGTTCCAAGATAAACTTGTGCCTCATAGAATCACTGCTGTCATCATCAGCTTCCGAAGATGCAGGTCTTGTGGTAACCGATAAATCCATAGGACTAGCTTCGTTGTTATTTAATCCTTGTTTAACGATATCGTCATCGTTTAATTTAACCCTTCTTTGATCCTCCATAGGAAGCATTTTTTTTCTTTCGTATTCAAGGATTTCTACAGCGTTGTCATTAGAGTTATTATCAATCTGATTATCCTCTTGATCGTCAATGTACCTGTCATTATCATCGCGATCCGATTCGTCCGATACTTCGGCCATACGACTACTAATTGGTTTAAAATTTTTCCTTTTATTTCGCGGTTTTTGACCTGATGATATTTGAATCGGTGTTTGTGACTCAAACTGAGAGTCCGAGTCCTGATCGGCGGTACGAGCCGTTGCGTAATTGTAAACGGAGTCGGACAGCATCTCCGCTATATTAACAAAAATAAAATAAAATAAAATAAAAAAACAAATAAAAAAATTTAATCATAATAAGAAAATAAAAAAAGCGAAAAACTGTTCGAAGAAAAAAATTGATTTTTTTTTTTTTTATTTTATTCTCGAAACTTGTAACAGATAAAACAATAAAAGCTCACGACTTACTGGGGCCATACGGACTGGTGACGGCTGACATCTCAACTCCTTCTCCAGCTCAGGTTCCTCCGCTCAGTGCATTCTGTAACAAAAAAGAAAAAAAAAAAAAGAACAAAAAGAAACATGAGAATAAATTTTACTTATTCTCTATAATTTATTTCAAACCGAATTTAAGTATGGTTAATCTTTTAAATTTCTTAGTAATTAACCTCTACCCCGCTACTGTTCCATATTTGAAACAATCCGAAAAAAAAAAGTTCCGGTTTCTTAACAGATTTTCGATGAGATTTTCCAGAAACAATTTCTTTTTTTTTTTTTTTTTTTTTTCGCGGTCCTATATACAAAATTTCGCCGGGAAGAGGTTAAGTAAGTATATAATTATAATTTTCAACTCGATCGTATATATATAACTAATCAATCAGGATGAATAGAAAAATAAGAAAACTATAGGTATAAGAACGAAAAATTGGGAATAATGAAAAGGGTTTTTTAGAAAACAAAGGATCGTTGAGAAAACAAAAGGGTATACCTACGACGGGTAAGAAATTAAGATAAGAAGAAAGAGACTGCGATATTGATTTTCGAGATTAAAGAATTTTTATCGTTAATAAAAATTTTTCATTTTTTTTTTGTTTTATCTTGCTTTTTGATTTTAGTCGTGATTTTTTCATGCATAAGCGGAGCTGTATGCGGATAATTATGTACATAAAAACCAGAGCACATATATATATATATATATATATATATATATATATATATATATATATATATATATATATATATATATATATATATATATATATATATATATATATATATATATATATATATATATATATATATATATATATATATATATATATATATATATATATATATATATATATATATATATATATATATATATATATATATATATATATATATATATATATTCTTTTTGTCGACCATATACAGTAGGGGTAATTAACATCTGTTATAGTACCTACGGTGAACGCCCCGTTTTACCCCACCACAGTGCCATAGGGCGGACCTTGAATACATTATCAGATGTATGCTGAGAATTTACGATGCAGAGGGGTAGGTTGTAGGTCGGAGGTCTATGGATCGTGGAAATAACCGGCCAAGTATAAGAAACCGTTTTCGAATAAAATCGACTTTAATATCCGCGATTTGCAAAATACGATAAAAAAAAAAAAAAAAAAAAATACCATAAAAATTTACCCAAACAAAAATTACATAATATCTAGATAGATTATATATTATTCAAATATACTTTATGTAATCACGTGTAGGTATATTTGCGGATAACTTGTCGAATGAATCGCATGCTAAATGCAAAATTCAGTATTCGTTGTATTTGAGGGTATTCAGTATGGGTAATTTTATATACCTATATAGTAGATAATAGTAGTAGTCTGCTAACGGTGACCTAGATTCTCTCGAAATGTTTCCTCGCAGGTCTAATTTTAAAGACAAACAAGGAAATTAAGACCTCAGCGTCGCGAATCGCTAGTCCCCCCCCCAAGACCCGTACGGTTCCTTTAAAGTTCCAAATCTGGCGCCTCAATTGAATTCTACAAAAGAAACTAATCGTAAGCCTCCATGGAGCAGCAGCGCAGGACTTAAAATTCCCAAAAATTCTCAATAAATAAAAATAAACAAACAAAAAAAATTTAATAAATTAAACGAAAATTTATTCGTCTCTGATTTGTCTTAATTCGATAGAAATAGACTGCTTTAAAGTTCACAATTATAGATAGAAAGATGAACTGGGAGGACAAAAGAAAAATGAATGTTGCAGAGTTAGGAAGACTGACCACTCGAAATAATGACTGGTCATTCCTTGGTGCAGCGGCGGCTGCAGAATGATAATAATAAAAAAAAAAAAAGAAAAACTAATAAAAATGTAAAATAAAAACGTTATATACATACGTAACTAAACATTCGTCAAACACTTAAAAATGTAGCGAGTTATATGTTGAGTTGAGGTTTTAGAGAGAGAGAGAGAGAGAGAGAGATAAAGAGAGAGATCTGTACGTATATAAGTATAAGTATAGGTAGAGCGCGGTATACCCGAAGTATCCGGCCAGTCAGCCAGCCAGCCTGCAACAGCCGGCTTTTTGAGTGTCTAGAATCCCCGAGGATTATTCAAATTGAAAGGCTTAAAATAAATAATTTACTTCGAAGACGAGAACGCGGTATGGCATGACATGGTATTGGTATGGTATGGTATGGTATGGTATGGTATGGTATGGTATGGTATGGCATGGCAGCACCAACATCCACCCAACAAGCACCCAATCCAAAGGAAATTGTTATTCCAGAGCAAACAATCGCGTCGAATGAATCACTCATTGAATTGTTCTGTAGCAGATAGGATAAATACTTCTATGACGAATGGTTATAAAAATTAATTAGTATTTATTTATTTATTTATTTTTTTCTTTTCACGTAGGTAGGTATATACATAAGAATGAATCTATAATATCCTTATGTATTATTGTACCGGAAATAATGCGATTCAATAATTTAACGTAAAATTATCCAGCCTTAATACCGATACAATTTTTTTTTTTTTTGTTTTTAATTTTTCTTTCTTTATTCATATTATAAAAGATGTGAGTGTGTGTAATGATGTGGGCGGTTGAGGGTGTGCGGTTTATAATATGTCGTGAGGGAATGTGAACGTGTTCGTATAAGATACGGTGTGAAACGCGAGAGGCTAAGATTAAAGAATTAAAAACATGAAATTCTAAGAACTGGTTGAAGTCATAATACATATTCGTAATTTCAAGGATCGCGGGCAAAGTGCGCTGCTTGTACTGCTGCTACTGCTGCTGTTGCTGTTGCTGATCCCACATTGAGAAATGAAGAAATAATGAAAGAATACACGTCTATAAGTATCGAGACGTAGTTTCTTTGATCTTGTTGTTTCAAAGATTAATATATTTCAATATGGAATGAGCTACGGAATAATTAGTAACTGTGCTTGTGACTGTGGCTGTTGGGTATATATAAGTACATACCCTATGTACAATATAAAGTGTAAAGTGCGTGAGGTCTGATTTTCCGCTAAACTCTTTTAAACCGTTTCTAAAAGGGAATACGTTAAAAATAGAGCAGGCAACAATGTACTAATCTGGTTAGAGCATTTAGCGAGCTACCGAGCATTTAGAGCTACCTAACCGAAGCGGGTCTAAGTAGCCGCATATCTAGCGACGAGCCTTGAAGCTCATTTCTCAAAATATGCTAAATCGTCTTAATGGACAAGCAATGGCGTGGAAAATATTATTGTTTCACTTTCATACCCTTACGGAATTGATATTACGAAAAGAAACTTTAAAAATTTATTAAACTTTATATCTTGTCATGTATTCAATTTCGAATCTGATCTAATCGAGTCTGAAAAATAAAACGAAGAGAGAAATATAATACGTTTGAAACGATAGAAAGAAAAAAGTAGAAAAAAATAATGGAGATAGAAAATAAAAATGTAAGTTTACTTTAACGCGAAATAATATTACGGTTAATAGATTTAGTTAAACTGACATGAGGCTACGCCGGTGATGGAGACCTTCTAACGAAGGAAAATATAAAAATAAATATAAAAATAAAATCACTTTTTTTTTTTTTTAAGTTCATATTTGAAAATTAGAAGTACTCCGCATTTGCACGTTAACGCTAACCTGATTTCCTCAAAAAAATAAAATATAACTCAATATATTATTTGTTCATTTTCTTAGCTACGATTTCTACATCTATCGAATTTAGGATTATGTATACCTACACGACTTGCCAAAGTAAGTACATCTTCAATGCTATAACTATAAAAGAAAAACTCTGCAGTATAACGAATTTAAAATAAGACTACAAAAAAAAAAAAAAAAAAAAAATTAGGATGAAAGAATAAAGAAAGAAAAAGAAAGAAAGCAGAGAGGGAAAGTTGAAACTGAAAATTTCGAATCGCTTTGAATATTTATGTAGTTTTTGTTCCAATGGATATAAATTTTAGCATGTGTCACTCTTTTTATTTTTCTTTTTTTTTTTTCTTTTATTTTTTTGTCTCCATAAACGAGTATCGCACTTTTCGAATTATGAAACGAATCTGAACACAATCTGCAGCATCAACCCCCGTCCGCCCCTCTTTAATTCTATATGTCTTTGAAAAAAAAAAAAAAATTAAAAAAAATAAACAAAAAAAAAGATGGGCCGGACTGTATGAAGAGAATATATAAAAAGGTCCCCGCGGGATGGATGTAGGCATCAGCATCCCTAATATAAGTATATACATATATAGAGAGCGAGAGGGAGATTCAAGCAAGCGATGATGTCCCATAAAACGAGATTTCGAAAATCCGTTATTTAAATAAGGAACCATGGCCATGGCCATGCCATACTGCGCAGTTTCGAATAGCCTGAATAATTTTATAAAATTAATAGTAAAAGGGTAGCGCGTACAGGCTACGCTAGCCTATTATGCGCGTATGCAAATATCGAAGGGGTTTCTCGTTAGGGGAAGTAAACCGTGGCATTGGTCACACACACACACACACACACACACATACATATATATTTATATAAAGAGAGAGAAAGAGAAAGATAAAAGAAGGTAGAAGCCTGCAGCCTGCAGCAAAACAGGCATTAAAAACTTTCGAGATTTATAGTATATATCGTCATCTCTCTTTTCGTACATGTATATGTCGTATACATACGTGCGTACGTGAGTACAAAGTTGGGGTTGTTCAAATCTCCCTTCCAAAGCTGAGAATTAAAAAAAAAAAAATATGATATAAAAAAACATAAAATAAAGTAAAATAAAAAACGAACCAACAGCCCCTGCACCTTTGGATACATTTTCTTCCCCTCCTCATCAACCCCTTTCAAAAACGATACCATATCGTTCATATTTAACATATTCGCATGTGTCGATGACGTAAGACGCATCAAATTTTTAATCCAAAGAAGATTAAATTCAACGTTTATCGTCGATTGACTTTTTTCATTATTTCTTTTTTTTATGTAAATGGTTATGTGATCGAAAACTATATACCTATATATAGGTAGGTTATTCCGCGAACCTAAAAGAAAGGTGAAAAAACAAAAAATTTAATAAATAGAAAAAATGAAAAAAAAAATTAAGGAGAACTTATAGCAAAAACTTATTGTGTCAATTAATCGTCGATTATTTACGATTTTAATTAGCTTTAAGATTAATTTATTCTTCGAATTACTAGTTTTTGCCATTCAACGTCGCGATTTGTATGACAAATTCTTGTTTTATTTGTTGCTGTCGGTGTGTGTGTATAACGGAATTTGGAATATATAAATTCGGAATAAAAATATTCCGAGTTATTTCTCACTTTTAACTTATATTAGCCTCACGGCAGTCATCTGCGGTAGGAGGTATATACCGTATAATGTATTACATAGAATAGGAATATATACCTACGAACTTCACGGCCTATACGTATACAACATACTGCACACACTCTCTCTCGAAGAAAGATAGAGAGAGAGAGAGAGAGAGAGAGAAAAAATGAGAGAGAGAAAGAGAACGGCAAGAAAAAGTATACTATAGTCAGCGAGGGAATGATGGATCGCTTCTATTAAAATACTTTTTCGACGTAGAATACAGAATGGGCCTTCTCCTTCTTTCTACCTCCTCTTCTTCGGACGAGTGGATTTATTTACATATTTTCAATCTGGATTAAGAGGTATATACCCTCCTCTCTTCTCGAACATGCGAAGACCCCCATATCCTTCATATTCTCATTTATTTTTCTTGTTCGAAGTTAACCAAATTTTTATATTATAACCTAAACCAAAATCTTATAGATTGGTATATCGATACCCACGTAATTTAAGTTACACAAGTTACTGAATATAGTACGTAGACAGTTAGGTATACATATATATATATATATATATATATATGTATATATAAAAGAAACTTGAATATGTGCACATTAGATATGTATGAAAAAAAAAGAAAAAAATTTCTCACGAAACCGCGATTATAATTAATGAGGTTCGAGTGAATGAAACGAAGAATACTAACCGTGATATGCAAAAGAAATAAAAATAAAAATAAAATAAAATAAATGATCAATTTACCGGATGGATCGATTATCCTATATATGGTGATATTCTTAGTATACATATGTGTATGTATAAATGGGTATATAAGCGACGGGGTACCGAAATAAAACGATCTACCTATGATGAACCCCATAATATAAAAGAAAAATAAGAATAAGAGAAAGAGAAAGAAGCTAAGTAGGGGGGGAGGGGGGGGAGATCAGCTACAGTGGACCGAAAAAATCGTATATACTATGGAGTTCTTAAGTTAAGTTTAGTTTAAACTTATATATATATATATATATATATATACATATATATATGTACCTAAATCGTATATATATATACCTACCATAACTATGGCGTGGAGAGAAAGAGAGAGAGAGTGAGGCGGGGGAGGGGGAGAGGGAGTCAAGAAACAAAATGACAAATGAACTCCTCTTAGCCGTGAGCTCTCATATCGGAGCTATTAACATAAGGCTAGATAAAGTAACGAATTTAAAAAAATCGAATGTAAAAGCATAGAGAATTCCATTCGAGATCTTATCCAGGTCTAACGCTTGGCGTATAGCTGCGACTCATTAATCACCCGGCACCCTTCTTGGGTTTGTTTCCTATTATTGCGAGAGAGAGAAAGAAAGGAAAAAAAGAGAGAGAAGGAGACAAAGAGAGAGAGTGAGAGAGAGAGAGAGAGAGTAAAAGGAAGAAAAAAAAATGAGAAACTAAAAAAAAAAAACTAAAAAAAATTATATGTATATAAAAAGACGCGAGTATAACGACCGCGAAGAGAAGCAAGAAGCGAAGTAAGTGAAAATTCAAATAGCCGCATGTAGGGTGTATCTAATAATGACACTGCAGTTGGATTAATAATAATAATAATAATAATAATAATAATAATAATAATAATAATAATAATCGTCATCTAACACTACTCGAGTAACAGTATAACGAGTTAATAAACAACGAAATCCTCGCGTATGTATATAAGGTAGGTATAACATACGTGTTTAAAGTGTGTTTTGAAAACGTTAGATAATATGTGTATAAAAGAGTGTAAAAGGTGATCGAGTATAAGCACCTGAAGAAGACAAGAAGATGTTTAAAATCATGTATATATGTATTATTTATACATAGTAGGTATATATGTAAGATGATTGGTGTATATTATATATCAACGCCGAGTATATAGGTATATATATAATTGAGATAATTTTACAATGATTATATTATTGAAAAGGTTGAATTTGAATATGTACCTAAATATTTTTTTTTTCTTCTTTTTTCTCTCTTTATTGGTATATATATGTGTGGTGGTGAGTAAATTTATATGATTGACGAAAAATCTCCCTAGTTTAATAGAATAAAGGATATACACATGTGTAGAGAGGGAGAAACGGAAATTAAGATTCTAGGCCAACTGAGCCGGTCAGTTAAATACAAGATGGTCGACACTCAGGCTTGCACAACGACAAATTGAATTCTTGTCCCGTTGCGCGAAATCGACCAATTATCGAGTTACGCTATACAGAGAATGGACTTGGGGGGCACGGATGATAGCTTATATACCTATATACGTATACGTATACACATCAGGGATATGTATGTACAAACGCGCGGTTAAATTTTGAATAAATATATATTTTTTTCAATTTTATTGAAGATATATAAAAAAAAAAACAAAATTAAAAAAAATTCAACTAAAATTTTCAACGATCGTTTAGATTGTTCTTTTTTTTTTTGTTTAATTATTATGTTTTTTTTTTTTTTTTTGTATTGTAGCCATCTTTGTTACATACGCGAGGATGAAAAGTAGGCGCGTTGTAGGTAGCTGTGACGGAGGAGGATATAAGTGAGCGCAAATAGCAGAGAAGCGCGTTATTATGCGATTCCATACAACAGAATGCGGGGTTTAATTTATTTGAAAAGCGTTCGGCGAACGTGTTTCACGTTCAAATCAAGAACGGAATGGAACACAACCGCGACGCGGCCATATTCTGGATTTCGCGCCTTTTTTGTTATTCCATTGTTTTCTACACCCTACCATTTTTGGCCTTCTCGAGGCTTGCCTTATATATTATTATATATTTGTATTCCAATATGTATATATATATATATATATATATATACATATTATACAGGTAACTATAAACTATAAGTAATCTATAATCCCGTCGCGAATGTAAGTACGAGTACGTACTCGTACATATTATAACCTAACTACCTGTAACATATATATTTCAATATACTTAAAGCGATTTAGAATTAGAATCCCGATATGCCATTGGCTCAAATTTTTATAGCCAAATGAAATCTGGGCGTTCCATTTTCGTATAAGGAATTGTCGCGATGACAACCATCAATTATATATTGACGATTCTATACCTATATACGTACGGATTGTATGTATGTATAACATTATACGTACTTATAATTCATACATATAATACATATAATACATACAGGTATATATACACACGCGAGCTCCCACGCGCGCTTGATGAATTACCAAAACATTGTAGGATATACCTGCACTACGTACGTGACACGTAATGACATGAAGAAAAAAAAATAAAAAGAGAACCAAAAAAAAAAAAAAGGTTTAAACAAAAAAAATTAAAAAAATTTATAAAAATTAACTCTTTATAATTCTCACGCGTTAGAAATCGTAATCGAAATTTTTAAGCAACCCTCAGGGCTGCGAGGAGGAGAGAGAGAGAAGAGACTGTCGAAAATGAAAGAATGAAAAATATAGATATATATGTATAGAGATGAATAAAAAAAAGGGGGAGAAAAGAAACTCAGTTAAGACCCTTAGGGTTTCTTGCCTGCTGAGAGGCACAACCTTTGCACCAACTTGGTTATTACGAATTACAGTAAGCCTTCGGGCTAAACTATACTCTATAGTGTTCACACACGAACGAGTAAATGTTCATGTCCTTAAACGTAGATGGAATATACTCTGAGCATCTGCAGTATTTAACAAAACTAGATCTGTTCACGGTTCTATAATAACGTGAATATAATATGAATTGAAATTTTTTACAAATTTAGGATTATGAGTGATGAAAATCGATCTATTTTTTATTTTTATTTTTTTATTTTTACCATTCTTTTTTCTATCCTAAGGTATCGTAATGATATTTGGTTAAAATCTGAAATACTAAAACGCAAATAAAAGACCATTTATAATATGACTGACTTTGAGCGATAGTTGCACACAGCGAGGGGTAGGCAAGCAGGTTTAATATAGGTATACCGTTTCGGTTATCATAAATTTAAAAAAGAAAAAAAAAAAAAAACCGTGGAAGGATTGTTTTCTTTTTTTTTTGTGTGTGTGTGTTTCAAATGAAAAAATAAATACGTAATAATAATGATTTGAAAAAAATAAATAATGAGAAACGGCTATACGACTATGGCGAAGTCTCTCTCGACGTGGATACCTAGTAGGGGGAAAACAAATGAAGTCCGGCGTTCCTGTGACAAACGAGCGGTTCGCCCCCGAAATGTCAGTCAACTGTTCAAACGCCATTCTATATGCTCCAAATGCCCAACTCTTGCTATTGTCTGGTTCGCGACTATAAGCGACGTGTAGGACGCGGAGTTCTATATGCTGTTTAAATTCTAGAAAATTGACTAGAAAGAAAGAAAGAAAAAAATGAAAAAATAAAAAAAAAAAAAAAAAAAATGAAAATAAAAGGAAATATGCAAAGAAGAAATTTTCGATGATATATCACGTGGAAACCGTTACTCGTTACTCATCCTAACATATAAGATATGTGTACGTACACAAACACGCACGTTGATACATATACATATGATATACCTACACGAGTACTTCAAAAAATTGAATGAATTTTTTTTTTTTTTAAGTACATCTAGATGATAGCATGTATGTATGTATATTATATATTGTATAGGTACACACATATATATGTATAGACGTGAAGTTGCGATGACTAAATAATTTATCAATTATAATTTTAAATTCGTTATTGAATGTCCACGTGACATGTCATAATCGTAACGGATTGGTTGTAAAGAACAGTAAGTTGCCGTAGTTAGCTCGGACCTCAGTTGTTGTTCAAAGATGTTCTATAGGAGTGGGGATATAGGCTGATAGGTATTGTAGTTAGAGTAACATCTGCTTATACTTAGGTATATATATAACTTTTAGAAAGTCAGTCAAGTATCAAAGGCATAAATATTAATAATGACAATATTGTAATTTTTCGAAAAACAATGCATGCATGCCGGTTACAGCCACACCCTGCACAGGGGCCCAGATACATACTACGTATTGTAAAAAACTAAAAATAAAAAAAAAAAAAAAACGCTCAAGTTTATGGTACGCAATAAAAATTGTATCGAATCAGTTATTTTACCATATAGAAATATACAGTGGAATTAATTACAGTAATCGTTGTTAGTTTAACAAAGATAAAGATGTAGCTTTGGAATAGGCGTTTTCATACTCTGTTAAAAAACAATGAATGTTCTTTTTCTTTTTCTTCTTTTACTGTTTCTCACAATTACAACCGTGAACGTGCTGCAATTGCATCAAAGTAAGTAATTCTTTTTATACAGGGGAATTTTTCCGATGCAATTTTCAACAGCGAGAATGAAAGAGATAAAAATAGAGATATAAATAGGTTGTAAAACAAGATCTTGTTTACTTCGTTTAACATTATTTCATTAGAATTTCTTCTTCCCCAGTCTCTCCTCAGAGATTATAAAATAGGAAGTTGACTTCCTGGCGTGGGAGTTATACATCGAACAATTAACACCAGAAGTTACAGATAAGAGAATATATCGTATATCTTAAATCGTACTTTAATTACACGGAACTATACTATACCTACGTTATTTCTCCTATTACTCTGCTGCCCCCCCCTTACCTACTTCAACGTAGAATAATAATCCAAACCCAGTACTTATTCCTTCGCTCCAAAAAAAAAAAAAGAAAATATAAAATAATGGTATCAGATAAACGTGATATATATATATAATATTTAAATACGTGTATCTAATATAAAGAAACCGTAAAGGTTAATGACACGCATATCATTTAATTATAAAATCTGTTTCACTATTTTGTTCTATTTTTTCAGTCTTTCGTAAATAGATGGATATACCTGTAGCTATCAAAACTAAATAAATAAAATTATTTCAAGTTTCATTTTTTCTTTTTTTTTTATTTAGTTTGTTCTAATATATTTTTTTTTTTGATAATACTAATAATTGTCGTTTATTTCTTTTCCATATCTATGAATTTCTGAACTCATATTGCGGAAGAGGAAAACGTAAAAGATAAAGTTTGTGTCCTGAATAGAAAGAACGGAAGTATAAGCTGTATTCCGTCGCTGGTATAATGTAAAGTCGTAGTGATATGTTTGTGTGGGAAGAGAAAGAGAGAAATGGAATAAGAGAGATAGTTATTGTGAAAAGTGATTTTTGAACTTGATCAGAAACCCTTATTGAGAGAGTAAGCGAATACGCTTTTATTTCTTGTTTATTTCACTTTTAGTATATTTCTTTTCTACTTATTTTACGCGCTGAGTTTATCTCACTTTATCTTCTTATTCTTTCTCTCTTTATCTCTCTTTCTCTTATTCTTTCTCATTCTCTTATTCGTTTGTAGGTATATAATACGAACTGTAACGATTTAAAAATCGGACAACTTTTTCGTAAGACCCCACGATGCCGCGTTCTACTGTATAGCAAGACAAAATTTACGACAAAACCCCGCCAATCTCGCGGTATTTTGAAATTCAAATCGTCTCGAGCGCAACTTTTTCACCGAAAAACCTGCGCGTTCTAAATTTAAATTTACGATTCGCCCGGCTGCTTGTCTCCCGAGTCAACCGTCTTCATTTCATTTCCGAGTGAACGAATTTATCTCGAATAATAGGAATAAAAAAAAAAAACAAAAAAAAAAAAAAACAGAAAAAAAAAACCTGAAAACAATCCGGCTCCCCGATGCTATATACACACAGGACCCACCACTACCTCGACAAACAATGAGAAAATAATTATCCTCTTATTAAACGGTTAACAAGCCTCACTCATCACCATCGCTTCTGCTTGATGCAGTTATGAATAAATTAATTCAGTACCTACTTGTTCTGTTTCTATCTCTCCTACTCTCTTCTTCTATACATATACATATATATCTATGTATATATGTATTCTTCTCTCTCTCTCTCTCTCTATTTCTTTTTTTTTTCTCTGTTTAGGTGTGCATATTATTAAATGATTAATATGTAGATATATATGTATATGTATATATACCTACACGTAACAACATACATACTATATACATCGACTATTCCATCACACATGATCATCATATGCCAAGTAACATATGGCGTTGTTTCGGGATAAACTAGTCCACTACGGTTGTACTATAACGTAAGATGTATATACCTATACATATATTTGTATAAAGAGATTATTATAATTAAATATTATACCCATAAATATGAGGTGAAATTATTTCAAGCATGGAAGAAAAAATATTCTTGTTAAAATTTTACGTTTAAAAATTATTGATAATTGCATCTTTTCGATTGATCGATGACCGATAAACGATATTTTGTTATCAAATGTTGAATTACTTATTATTCTAACGATTTATTCATTAAAAAAAAAAACTAAATAAATTGGATTACTAATTTCTGACTTTTGTGCATGTGCTACCTCTATAATAATAATACGAGAAAAATTTATATTGAATTTTTTAATTATATATATTACTTAAGCTGTCAGAGTACTGCAGTTGCGTTTTTATTTTCGTTCATATATATATATACATGACATGTTAATATATTGTCTCGATTTCGAACGAAATAGGAATTTCAAACGTATGCAAAAAATCTATAAAAATAAAAAAGAAAGAAAAGAAAAAATGAAGAAAAAAAGGGGAAGTTAAATTCATTCAATGAACTTTCAGGTTATCCTAAACGGTAAGTATGTATACGATAATATATGTACGTATATATGTATGTATATATAATATAATTTTATTTTGTTATTGAAATTCTGTCTGGCCTGTCATATAGTATAAGCCTTATGCCAGTCTTTATTACCGGGTTAGTCCGCTCTAATTTTAATGTCTTGAAAAAAAAAAATAGAGAAAAAAAGAAAAAAATAAAAGAATTAAGAATAAAAAAAAAAAGAAAAAATTTGAATGTCTTCGCTCAGTTTCGACTCTCGTCGACCGTTATTCACGAATTAATTCATAATTAGAACTCAGGACCGCCCATATCGTATCTTAAAACGAGATAACCTACATAAAGAAAAACCTAATCCCTATAATGCTGCTGCCTGCCAGTGTCCAATATACTATATATTCACAGGTATATATATATATAATATCTATGTACATATATTATTATTAAAATGTGGTTCAGGTCAGCTGCTGCAGCGTAACTATTTGTTAATTTTATTAACTTCGATCTTGTGGTTTCAATTTCTTTTTTTTTCTTTTATTTCGTATCTTTGTTTTTTTTTTTCATAATAATTCAATGATATAAATTTATAATCAATTTCGGTGTTCAAATGATTCTCGAAACAAAAAAATAAATTAAATATAAAATAAAAAATTAAAATCTAAGTTTCTATAATATGTGACGAAGTTTTCTACAGTTTCGTTTCTGATTAATTAGTCGAAATGTTAAAACGTGAAACTGCTGACATCGACCACCCGCGGGTCGTCGTCCGGTGGATATATGTATTCGTATAAAGTAATACGTGTATATGTATGTGCCTGTGATAATGCGATATATATATATATATATATATATATATATATATATATATATGTGTGTATACATATACGATGTGCATATAACCACAGGGGATGAGTATATGTATGTACCTCGGAAAGTATCCAGTGCCGATCGTATAGCGTAACACGTGAGTATAAGGTATACGATATTATATGTATACATTTGTATATATTTATAGAAATGTTTAAACGATTAAAATATATACAGGTAGGTATATATATACATATATGTATTATATACACTTTTGTCAAATAATCAAATAATATAAATTCGATATTTGTTAAGAAAAAAAAACAATTGAGTTATGCGCACGTGCTAAGTAAAAGAGAGAACCGTAAAAAAAAAAAAAAGGAAGAAAGAAAGAAAAAAAGTAAACTGAATAACTGGTGCTTCCGTAAGGTCAATGGCCTTCTTTTTTTCTGTTTTTTTTTTTTTTTTTTTTACTTTATTTCGGGCATTTTTTTTTTTGTTTCTTTCTTCGTTATTTTACATTTGACGCAGAGCTACGTATAGGTACATACATAGAGAGTGTAAATTTGTATATATACAATGGTTTAAAAGTGAGTAAATTTAATGGAATATGATCAAAGTGAGTATGTATACAATATATCGTAAAGTTTTTTTTTTTTTTTTTTTTCTTTTTGTCTTTAACGAATGCCACGCATGTATGCAAATTTACGATTAAATGAATACAGAGTTCAGACGATCAGGTCGACTTTTATACAGATATTTAAAGGAAAGAAGTAGAAAAAAGAAAAAGAATTTGTAAAAAAAAAAAATAGAATAGTAGATAATAATTTTTTTAGCCATATAACTTTGAGGCTAAATTACAACCGTTAAAAGGGCACAGCCAAGAAATAGAACATTAGCGTGAAGGCGCCGGGTTTTTTAAATTCGGAATTGACACAGTTAGATTATTATAGTCAAGATGTTGGCACTGTTATATATTTACTTAGGTATAATAAATACATAAGTGTATAATACCTATAATACTAGATACTACTAAAATAAAAAAAATAAAAATATTAAAAACAATATGTAGAAGATATATGATAATAAGATATAAATTTTAAAAATCGATTCGAAATGAGCGTGTCTAATGTATTATGATTAAAAAGAAAAAAAAAAAAAAAAAAAAAATTGAAGAAATGCAAACGTGTATAGTCGATGCGATGGTGCTTTTTTAGATGACGATTTAAAGACAAGCGAGTAACTCGGTGGATGCAGCGAGTAGTTTATAGCAATTCACGTTGATAATTAAAATCGATAATTATCGAGAGTTAATAACCGGTCGTTGTCGTTAAGGCTAACGAATAGTATAGTCGTGGTCGAATCGTCGACCGAGATATTATTTTGCTTCTTTCCTTAGGAGCTCCTGCGGCAACAGCAGCAGCAGCAACAGCAGCAGCAGCAGTATTACTACCTATCTAAAGGGCTGAGAGAAGAGCTGCTGCTGATGCATTTGAGAAAGGGCGTGCTGGTTGATGGAGAGAGTCGGGCGTAGAAAAGGAGCAAGGAGGAAGAAGAAGAAGAAGAAGAAGAAGAAGAAGAAGAAGAAGACGGATCTGGGAACCATATAGATTATGGTATATAGCTATAAGAGAATAGCAAAGTCACTACTTTAAATTGAAGAGAATCCAGGCAGCGACCAAAAAATAAAACCCATAGATATATACAACTTGCTTTCGGGGTTAATAAGGCGTGTTGGATATATCGAGACGCGATAATATACCACGAAAACTACATCGATAAATATCTAATGCGGTGAAATTATTCAAGAAATTATTCAAGGCAAAATGAAAAGAATTTAAAACAAGAAAAAAAAATAATAAAATAAAATACTAATTAATTTTCGATCAATTATACGTTCATATAAAATTATACCTATAATACACGGATGAATTCGTCTTTTTATAACAACATAATATAGTAAGGGAGTAAAGAATATACATATAATCAACGTTTTCTGTCAACTATTTTCTCGTTCTTATTCTTATTCTTCTTCTTCGTCTTCTTCTTCATCATCTTCTTCTTCTTCTTCTTCTTCTTCGTTTATGTACTGCAGTCATCCCCAAAGGCATAAAGAATAGACGTACGTAGTACATACGTACGTTCTGTACTGTACACTGCACATGTGTTCGTCATTTGTCATTTGAAATTCTCGTACTCTTCGCTTTTTAATTCACGCGTGAACGTCTACTCCTATTCTATACTAAAGTTTTTGAGTATATGAGACCGGGATATATATTCACGCGTATGTAGATATACCTAGGTATTCAAATCTGTTTTTTTTTTGTTTTTTTTTTTCTCTTTCTTCTTTTTACGCGGTCAAAAGCTCGCGCGCGTCCCTTAAGGTTTTGTCATATATTCACGTATGTATTCACTGTATCCATCTATCTATGTATTATTTATGTATCTTATATGTCGTATGTGCAGTGAATGCACATCTGCATTAAATATATATTTATACACATGGACATAATATCTATATAAGCTTTATACGTGTATATTATATACATATGCGTATGTATGTATGTACATGTATGTATGTATAGTATGAGAAGAATTCCTTTGGCGATATTATATCCTGATGCTTTTTTTACTGGTTTATGGGATTTTTTTCACGCTGTAAGCCGAGTCGTACATCAGAGGGCTGCTGCCTCCTCTCCGACTAAAGTCGACTCGAGTCAAGAGAGAGAGAGAAAGAGAGAAAGAGTGAAAGAAAGAGGGAAGAATGGAGAGAGAAAACAATAAAAATAAAAAATAAAATAATAACAATAAAAAATAAAGAAAGAAAGGAAGAAAGAAAGAAAGAGAAAGAAACAAATGCCGAGCCGCCATAAAAACAACTGAAAGTATTAAAAACTTTAAACCTTTTATTACTATGCGTCTTTAGGTACAGTCAGGTCGCGAGAAAACGATTCTATATAAACACGATGCAATAATATATATTAGGTGTATCTATAGAAGTGCTACACCTGTGTTATAAACTCCAATCTATATACACGTATAATATATAGAAATGGAATTCAGGGGGTACTGTAATTGTATAGTGAAGGGATTGAATGTTGATTATTATTGATAAAATGTTATGATATAGGTATCTATATATATATATACATACACGTATCGGGGGAGAGATTTGACATACCTACAGAAATATAAATGAGGTAAAAATAAGGAGGAAGAAAGATACTTTTAGCGGTGAATGTGTTTGCGTATATATGTATGTACACGTATACTTAATACCGCGTTCAATTATACCAGGATTTGTGAAATCAAATATTGTTAGAATGGTGTTTGTTGGATTAAGGAGTGCCGAGTGTGCCTCTGTACCCGCGGTGTCCCCGACTACCTGTCTTGTAAATCCAAGAATTTTAATCTCAACAAACCTGGAGCCGAGCTGTTACTGGGTTAACTTTGCCCAAGCCGCGGCGGCGTGCGTAGGTATATTAAATAGCAAACAGTCGTAATTTAATAAACAGCAAACAAGATGAAAAAACTCTTTAACGAAAGCCGATTAATATATTCGTTTTATTAACAAACTAACAACCGGAACAATATTTTAGATGACAAAACAGTTCTTTTTCTTCTTCTTTCTTTTATTTCTTTATTATAGTCACGAAACTCGTTGATAAAAAAAAAACAAAAAAAGTAAATAAAATAAAAATAAGACAAAAAACAAACAAACAAGAAAAGTTTTAATCAAAAATTCAGTTCCGTTTCATTTTCGCCAAAATTCTTTAAACTCTTAATACGTACGAGAGATTCAGGTTTGATGCACCTTCGCGACCGTATAACGATTACGTCACACCGAGAGAACCACGTGTCCCGCGTTACGCTACGAAACAATCGAGAGATTATTTTCGTTGATATAATTGACTACTTGGATGCATTTATTTACATCTGAATATTTATACGTAATGAAATATATGTATATGTAGAGAAAAAATAAATGAATAAGTAAATAAAAGAAAGAAAGAATTTAGGGGTGTAAAAAGAAAGAAAATAAAAAAAGAAAGAAGGAAAGAAAAAAAAAAAGAATGCTTTGAAGTTTTGAAGCCCGTTGAATCTCTGGGGAGGTTCGGTTCGGTTCGGTTGCACCCCTCCCGAGTCTCCCATAACGATTTATCAGATTGTTGGTTTTTCGTCGATGTATGTATGTACATATATACATAAACGTTGGGTAGATGAGTATAAGGGGGTATAGGTTTAGTTTAGAGGGAGGGTTCTTAAATGTCGTAGAGCGAAAAAGAACGATTTGAGATTTTAGTTTTTATTGGTCATTCTAAGAGCCCCGCGCGTACGTTACGGCGCCTCGGTGAGACAGAAACAATTAAAAGTTAAAATTTAGACATTAAAGATTTTTAATAGCCTAAAAGGCACGTCGCGTCGTAGGTCCGCCAACCCTGGTATCCAGGACGGAAAAGATACATGAAAAACATCCCGAGAGATAGAAGACGAACGAGTCGTAATAAAGATTCGAATTTCAAGATATACCCTCGACGTACACATAATATAACATGTTGTATTTTATTATTATTGTTATTATTCATTTTATTTTATTATTTTCGAAAATCTAAGACAACGCGACAAACGAATCGTTTTATTACTTCGAAAAGAAAAAAAAAATAAATAAATAAATTAATAGAAAATTAAAAAAAAAAAGACTAGCTATACGATCCCAGGAATATGAACCATATGAGATGATGAAAAGCATGAAAAAATACGTTTATTATTATTCTTTACCTCGATCAATCAAAATTTGTTGTTCCTCCTGCAGTAGTTCCACACAATCATTATCGTAGTTGTTGTCGTCACCATTTAATATAACAACAAATAAACTTATAATTTCGTTTTTCCTTCTTTATAATGATATCCCGCACTTTTTAGCCCGTAACTTTCGTTCAACTTAGAATAAATATCATCATCATTATTAATATCGCAAAATAATAATAATAATAATAAATTATCGTTGAAAGATACGTAGAAAATAATAATTGTCATAAGGAATTATTAAAATTTATTCCACATATTTTTTTTTTTTTTTTTTGTTTCACTACATATATATTTATATACTATACTATACTATACATATATACATACATAAACATATACACGTGTGCATATGTATGTATATAAACTGTCAATAAACACGCGGATAATATCTTTATAATTTATTTATTTATTTGTTTTTATACGCACTGTCAAATACGATCAAATCCACAAAACCACCACTGCATACACTAATATAATACGTGTTACTATTTTATTATTATTTTATTAACCGTTGGATATTACAGGTATACTTCTGACACTATTTTATTTATTCTCCCGATCAAAAAACTCGTCCGTTCCATGGCTGTCAATATGTGTATTTCCTTCTTTGCTTCCTTCTTTTTTTTCCTTCCTTACTTCCTTCCTTCCTTCCTTCCTTCCTCTCTCTCTCTCTCTCTCTCTTTCTTCCGATCTCCTTTATATATGTATGTAGATATGAATGTGTATATCAATTTCTCTCTTTTTCTTTCTCTCTCTCCCTCTCGCGTTCTCGATCTTCTGCTTATCGCAATACAAGTAGGTACTATAACCACCACCCGTTGTTTTCTGTATCAGGGTGAGAGAGAGAGGGAGGGAGGGAGTGAGAGAGATATACCTATATTGTCGCTGTCAAGTTGACTTGATATAGGTATTGTTATTGCGATAATAACAATAATAATAATAATATATTATATAGAAATATTGAAATAATCAAAAAAAAAATTTTTTTTTTTTTTTTTTTGATTTTGTCACTCAAGTTTTGAAGGAAATTAAATGTCGACGAACAAAATTCAACCCCGCGCGTTTTTACATATACATATTGATATATGTATATTTATATAATATATATGTTTTTAAAAGCACGTAACTAGTAAAAACTTGGATGATCGATAAATACGAATGAATTAAAGAAAAAAAAAATGAGATTTTGATATAAGTTTGGGGAGTATGTTCTCTCGTACTGCCTTGTTCCTTGATCCTTGTTTCTTGTCGTTATTTTTGTTTTGTTTTTTTTTCTCGTTTACTCGTTATTTCTCGTTTACCGAAAAATTAACCGATTTTCAAACTCGAACCATGTAACAATAATAATAATAATAATAGTAATAATAATAATAATAATAATATAAACAGCCCGTCGAGCCCGGAAGGCTCGCGTTGCGAGCAGGATTCAATTTTCGCCGCTCAAAGGTGGGATTCGAGTGCGCGTGGTTCGGCTGGCGCGAGATGACTGAACCCCACCACTCAGTGTTCAGAACTTGGATGAAAGGGTGGTGCGGCGCGCGGCGCAACGCGGTTCTCTCCCTACCGCGATACTCCGCGACGCTCTCCGTCGCACTTGCGGGACCGCCTGCGCCCCTCTACTATATACCGCGTCGCCTCCGCCACCGCCACCGCCACCGCCACAGCCACCGCCGTCGCTACGACCCTGCGGCCTACGTTTCCCGCGACAGTCGTCGTCCGCGGCGAAGGAACACACGGCTTAGCTCAACTCCACGTGCGCCAGATATTCTTCTTTCTTTTTTGTATTTTTTATTTTTTAGGCACTTTTTCTTTCCTTTTTTTTTTTTTTTTTGTTTGCTTCTTTTTCTTTTACGCTCAACCAAATCTATCTGCTGACACTGTCCCGGAGATATCCGCGAAATATTACAGGAAGAACTTATATATCTTTCATGCCGTTTTGGATTAAGGGATGAAAAATTAAAAAAAAAAAACAAAAATTAAGTTTTAAGAGTTGAAATTTTATAATTTCTTCATTTTCTAATTAAAACGTATGTATACATATAACTTCGTTGTATATGAAAAAAATTTTAATTGTTTTAAATTATAAAATATATTACCTTTATTGTCGTGCACCAAGAAAGTTGTGCAGTGATTAACGAATTTCATTCTCATTATACGTATATTATGTAGTAAATTGGGTATACCTATGTTAGTGGAAGCAAGTAGCTAATTGATTAATCAATTGTCGTGGGAAGCCAGATAGCTTGATTAGCAAAGATTTATATACGGTGCATAATTGAATGTATAGATATAGTCAAAGTAGGTATATACATACATATATGTATACATATACATATAATGGACTTTGCTTTATTGCTGCAGTAACTGATGCGTTTATACAGCAATGACAAAGAGTATAATTATTAATTTCACTCATGTTAACACGGGTGATTATTTTATTATATACAATCATATTAGACTCATAATGATTTTTATAATTAAATTTTTTCATACAAAATTTAATAATTTTGTAAAGAAAAATTGAAATCACTAAAAATGAAGAAGAAAATAAAAAAATAAAATAAAATAACGGTGCAATTAATCACGTTATCTATGTATAGATTTGAAGGTTAAAATAAGAGCAAAATTTTCATCTAAACGACCCCGATTAACTATTTCGTCACTTTATTATATGGTATATAGATATATACGTTATACCTACGCCTGAACCATTTCGTCATTATAAAATAGGTAGATCGTTAGATTTGATAAATGTTTTAATAAATATACAACGATATATATCCTCCGGCAATAAATTGCGATCGATGCATCAAAACCTACGCCACATTTTAAATATACATATATTGTATATAAAATCCCTTCAAAAAAAATTTATCGAAACCTTTTTTAACAATATTATACCTTCGAGCTAACGCCTTTCTGTATAATACTACAACTGACAATGAAACGATTATCATGCATATTAATTATATGTGTATATGTATATTTATATGTATATGTATATATATATATATATATATATATATATATATATATATATATATATATATATATATATATATATATATATATATATACATAAAATACGAAAATAAATAAATAAAAAATATTAAAAAAAAAAAAAAAAATAGAATGACAGGGAAAATTTATCACGCGTAATTATACCCTTTCAAACTTCGACATTACACGCGTTCTAGATTCAAAACTAATCTGCATCGCGGTCTTGCTGCAGTAAGAAATAAAAACATCGCCAATTTAGTTCGAGAAAAAAATCTGGCGGATTCCGTAATTTAGAATTTCGAATATTCAATTCAAAGTAGGAAATGAGCAACCACCGGCCCGGTTGCGTCTGTAATGCAGTAAGCTAAATTAGGGTGTGTTCTTTTTTTTTTTCTTTTTTCTTTTCTTGTTTTTTTCTAATTTTTTTTCTAACTCTCTTTTCTATATTCCTGCATCCGAGCACCCTTTCTCGTCCCGGTACTCCAATTCATATATCTTTCACATCCCGCGCACCAAAGATTCCCTCCTACTTCCATATGCTTATATACCCCTCTTCTAGTTCGTCTCTAAAACTCCTTGGATATATGTCTGACACCGAGACCCCGGTTGCATTTGGTGAGAGAAGGAAGGACCTTCTTCATATTTTGAAAGGGTTGATCTAAAGCTGCAGCGGTGTGTTGCTCCTGGAATATTCTTATACCCGGTAGGTATACTATAATAAGGCATTCAGTCAGTTTGTTCCGCTTTTTAAAAAAACGGAACGGTTTTTTTTTTTATCTTTTTTTTTTTTTTATTTTTAATTTTTTTCCCTTTTCTTTCACGTATATGAAGTTTGAACAAATACATATTAAATCAGACGTCAAACAATGAAGAAGAGCAGGATGGTTTTTCTGTAGGAAATGATTTTTCATTTTGGTTTTTTTTTTTTTTTGTTTTTTGTCATTTTTTTTTTTTTTTTTTGGATAGTTTTAATCGTGTCACATACATATATATGTACACAGTTTAGAATCCCGTGAAATTGGAATGTGGGAAAGTAAAACGACTATATACGAGAGAAAGGGTTACCGCCGAAAGATCCTCAACTTCCGAAAGGGTTAAGGGAATGAAAGTTGAACAAAAGGTACGGGAGTGGTTCGGCTTGAGAACCCGTTAAGATTTTCCTAAAAACTCTCTTTAGCAGCAATAAAATATCCCCTTACGCAGGTAGCCGTATAACTATATACCACGTTATGTAGGTATATACATACTTATATATAAAAATCCATATACCGTATATATATATATATATAAAAAAAAAAAAGGGAGCGAGAACGTATTTAATAAATTTATCGTAGATCCAGATCGAAACGTTATAAATATGAAAAAAAGGGGGAAAAATAAGAGAAAAGAAAAGAAGAGAAAAAAAAGTACCTTTCGATCGTCAAATTTGTCCCTAAAATATGAAAATTTGAAATGAAAATATCCCGTATAGGGTCGATCAAATTACGAAAGGGTTCCTTCTTATTTGACGGGGGTATAAATTTCTTACGCGGTTCCCTGTGAGAAAACGTCTATTAAAGGAAAAATGATGCCCGTAAAAAAATAAGAGTCGGGACAGGCCTGAGAGAATCAAAGAGAAAGAGAGAGAGAAGGATGGGGATCCGAAGGACCGAATTATGGTCTGCAGTTCTTGAACAGGGGGAATCAAATCTTGGTTTCCGGATTCAGGTAGCTTTCACAGCTATGTGTATTCCCCCCTTTACCTGGGACGGGATATTACGGCAATGGGGTGTCCCTGGGGTTTAATCTGTCTTCCTATTTCTCCGAGAATTGAAGAACAACCGTGTTCCTCAGGTTTCCATCGTATTTACCGGAAGACTCAGGATGCGAAAAATCAAAATTCTGTATAAATAGGTGCGTTAGAGTATAATTCGTACAGATTTTTCTTCAAAGTATAATAAGAAAATGACGACTAAAATTAGTGAAAAATAAATATAATGAATGAATAAATTTACTAGTAAATAATAAAATTAAGTAAAAGTATAATTGAACTGCGGTGGGCCGGTTTGTTAGTCAAAGACGTATGTACATACGTTATAACGTATGTATTGTACATACATACATTTATATATATATACGCTTATACCCTGAAACTGGGTTTAAAAATATCACGAGACTCGAGCTAGCCTCAGCCCTTCTTGTAGAAATATTAATTTTTTTATCTCCCCGCGGCCATATGGTGCGGCGAGGTAGCTATCTTCTTCTCCGAGTTAAAGAAGAAAGAGAGTAAGAGAAGAGAGAAAAAATCAAAAAAACAAAAAAAAAAAAAATGGAAAGAAAAATAAAAAACAAAAAAAAAAAAACGACAAAAATCAAAAAAACAAAAAAAGATAAAAAAAAAAAAAAGAAAAGAAACTTCACCAAAGGATATTTTTAGCCCACGTGGACTTAACCAAGGTGTTTCGGGTAGGCTCAAGGCTTTCTTGTATTCTCCTCCTGCGCCTCCTCCTCTCCGTCCGCTGATAGAAAAGGGTTGCTACTACAGCAAACGTTATGACGCTGCACAACTCAACTCTTCGACTACCGCCGCTTGCACCCGCGTTTCCGCATCTACAATTTTACGGTGTTTTTGTTTACGAATGTCATATTTCTGTGCGGCCAACACGTTATCCACTATCTTTCTTTTAACCTCTCTTTCTCTTTCTTGTCGTCTAATGTGTCCCGACGAAAATCTTCGTTCTGTAGGGTCGACGAACCGCCTTTAGCATCCTCCAGCTTTCCTCCTCGTCTTCGCATCGCTTCCCCGAAATCCGGCGAAACCCAGCCTATACCCCATCCTCCTGATTCTTTTTTTATTTCTTCACTTTTACTGACGAACAATAACTTTATTGCTAATGTATGTATAGATATGTATGTACATACATACGTACATACATACATATACATATCTTCCATCCGAAAATTTACACCGAGGTAAATCACCGCTGTATACACCGACTGCACGTATTTAATATATACGTATCTGGAGACAATCAAAATTTACCTACATCATCCTCGCAGACACGTTTACTCGGTTACTTAAATATCTGTAGAATACCGCACTTATACAAATAATATATATATATATATATATATATATATATATATATATATATATATATATATATATATATATATATATATATATATATATATATATATATATATATATATATATATATACATATAAAAAAAAAGAAAAGTTGAATTTTTTTTTGTCAAAAGATTCCGTGGATTGACGAAAGGTCAGTATTATATACATAGCGTAGCATGTGATTATACTTTTCATCAGATGAGATATGTCACGTATTTTTATTTGGTTCTTCTTTTTCTTTGTTTTATAATGAAATTTCTCTTCGATATTGCCGTGAATCGTGTAAATGATAGGAGAAATCGAAAATTAAAATGAAGAATTTTCGTATCTATATATATTTGTAAAAATTGATGATGAAATTTTCCTCATACTGTATCCATATAGAAAATGAAATATATAATTCGATATTCATAGAACTTTCATAACGTGTGGATAATTTCGATATATTCTGATGTATCTTTAACCTGTACCTATATAGCTAACCTATAATGTACAATGAGAGAAGGTAGACAGGGAATAGATTAACAAATTAAGCTACTGAAACACCCTGTAAATACATACATAAATACATAGATAAATCCTATGACGTAAATACATGAATATAATTATGTATATTATGTATGTAGACACGTACATATATATATATACCTAAATGTATTAAACACATAAATGTAGAGATATAATGCAGGCGCCTATTGCTTGGATTGACCAGCACTGTCGACCAACATGGAATGTGGTCGGCCCGGGATATATAGCTGGTATAGTTACCATTATTTTTTCTTTTCTTTTCCTTTTTTCTTATTTCGTTTTTTTTTTTTTCTTTTCTTTTATTATTATCTTATAATGCGTTATAATGTATAATAGCTGCACGCACGTAACGCACTCTAGTCTCGTTACAGTATACGCCGGGTTACGTGGGTGGATAGAAGCTCTATGTGTGCATAATATATACACACACGCGTATACCTTACACTCGGTTATATGGCGTTCGTATATTGTAATTACATAAATTATTTAATACTCTACTATATGATCATGAACAGGGCTGTTATACTCGCTGTCTATGGTAGATTTTCTTCTATTAATACTTCAATCAATTATACATATATGTATATATGTATGTATATACTTATACCTATAATATTGTTTGATATTAAATCACGTTTAATACATTAAATAAATTTACCTGTACCTATTATTATTATCATTATTATCAACTCAGATATCGATGATATCTTATAGATACACAAAAAAAAAAAAAAAAAAAAACAACGCAAGAAAATTGAAATATATCTTCTTCGTTCTCCGTTTCCAATATACGAAACGGTCAACAGTTGACGAATTTCTTGGATTTATTTTAGTCGATTATAGATGTATAAGTGTGTATGTATAATTATATATATACATATAGGTAGCATATATAACCGGAAGTTTTAAAAGATTTTTCATTAGTTTATATTTTTGTATGCTATAAGACGCGTATAGCCCGTTAGTTAGGATATATGTTAGTTATATAGGGTGATATCTAGGAACACTTACGTCAGCGTATAGTAAGACGAAGCGATCTAAACTCTTTGACAAATAACCCTAGCTATGTTTATTAATAACTAACAAGTCTGGTTTCCTTTTTTCTTTTTCTCTTTTTTCTTTTTGTTTTTACCCTTTATATTCAAAGTTGTATATAGAATTATAGATATACAATACATATATATACATATATATATATATATACGATATACATATATATATATCTTACAGGTATAGATGCAGTAGGTGATTTAAAAGGATAACTTTACACACACACACACACACACACACATACGTATACAGATATACGTAAAAGCAATTGATCTTCCCTTTATTTGTGGGCGTATAAACTGCAGTTCGGTTTCGAGAATGTATGTTATAACCATTCGTATTAAACACGTGACAACATCGATTACAGTATTTGATAAACGATCGTAAATAAACCCCTTTCGAAAAATCACTCGAGAACATGTCCAAAGAGTTAATATAGGTATACATATCATATACGTATGAGAAACCGTTAAGTGATACTAACGAAAACAAAAAGGAGAACAAAAAATAAATAAATAGATAAATCAAAAAATAAATAAAAATAATAAAAAGGAAAAAAAAAAACACATCGCAATTGCGGTTGCAGAATTCCATTGTATACTGTACAATACTCCATAAGAGAAAGTACATCGCCGTCAAGTATTCGCGAGTCAATAATTTTCTCTCCACGTGCGAATTTCTGAACGGAAAATATATTATCTATTCTCTATTATAAATTCCTTAAAATATAGTGAAGAAAATATAAAATCTAATTAATATAGTGATAATGATATATATATGTACCTAATTGTAAAATTATCAAAGAAAATCTGTTATATTCAGTAGAAATTTTTCCCTTTGAGAATGCGTGGGTGAATTTTTATAACGATATTTCGTATATTCAGTGAAAACAGTTTCAGTCCGGTATAGGTAGGACCCGAAGATTATAAAGCCACACGCACAGATCAACACTTTGAAACAGCGAGGCGACACGCGCTCAGGCAGATCTAAAATATTCACTCGTTCAACGTTCTGTGTATTGGATAAGACTGGTTTTCAATATGACTCACGCGTGTATAATGGTCAAAGGTATTGGTGCACTCGTATATCAAAACCAGTAGGCACCCCCGACATTGCGATCGAGTCGTAGGTGTGGGTTTGTGTAAAATACCTTATACTATCTGTGTATACCTAAACACTAAAGCTTTGAGCGTAGGGCAAACCTGTGTGTTCATATATATATGTATCTAATATATGTATATGTATGTACATGTGCAGGTATGCACAGATATCGTATGAATAGATATATACAGTAAACTATAATGTGATCGTATTCGCGTATATATATGTATATGTATATATTCTATGTACTATTACCGTACTGACAGTATATTTCATTTTTACAGACTATAATACATACTTCACCATATCGTAGGGTACATACATACATAGGATAGATGGTACACAGCTATATACGGTTAAGGAGTATCTACATATATATATATATATATATAGTTTGAGATGAAGATTGCATGTCTTTTATATACTTGTATGTGTATACACATCGGTGTGAATTATTTAATTCATATTATTATCAAAAAGGATTGAGAGAAACACGTGTAACTATATGCTATTGGAGACAGTATACAATGTTATTCACTTCCTTTTAACATTTCATTATTAATCATTCTACAGCAATAAAAGATATGGATTTTTTATCTTATTTTATTTATATTCACAACTATGAGTCCAGCGGTGTCATAAATATACTTATTATAAATTCTGAATGAATATATTTAGATATTTTTATATATATATATATATATATATATATATATATATATATATATATATATATATATATATATATATATATATATATATATATATATATATATATATATATATGTACAAATTATATATTTAAATGAAATGATCAACACATTAGTGATAATTTTCTCGCACCATGTTCAAGTTTTTAATCTCTTTTATATTAACATATATCACATACGCATTGATTTTTGGAATAATTATTATGTAGGTATATTTCGATGAAATCAAATTCAGTCGAATTTCTCGTGGTTGGTTTAAGTATTCTCTTACAATTCCACGAGTTGTGTTAGTATTTTTTCTTTTTTTTCTTTTATTTTTTGTTTAAGTTGAAAACAGAGCAGGTATATCGGCTTTTTCTCTCATATTTCTTGAAACATCAAACATAAGGCTCCTATCACCTTGAAATAAAGCATTGATTTGCTGTAGTTTTTTCTTTCTTCATTTGTGATTTTTTATTTTATATTTATTATTATTACTGTTTCTTTGTTGTTTTTTTTTTTTAATTTTGTTATCCTTCTATTTTTACCGATTAAAATATTAACATTCGCAAATATTATTTTTCAAATGACAGGTATGTATGTGGTAGGCTGGTATATCAGTTTACCTGGTTCAACGGGCTCTCGCGCGTTATTTATACTAGTATGGAAAAACGTATCCGCAAAGTGAGCACAATCGTATAGAAACCAGGTATGAAAAAAAAAAAAATTGAAACAAAAAAAAAAATAAGTAAAAATGAAAAACGAGAACCGAACACGAAGTATTATAATAATTGTAATAATACAAGAGTATGTAATAGACAAACTAGGCCGTGTTAAGCGATTAATTTACAACCTTGGTGAACCAGGACTCAATAAAATATGAATTGATTATCAAGAAACAATCTGCGTGGTACTAAATGACGCAATACTTTGAACATAATGGACGTGTGTTCTCTTTGAGCGCGTAATGTGCGTAACAGAAATTCGAATTTGCGGATCTGAAATTGTCCTAACGGTTCGTTTGGCTTCGGGCCGCTTGGCCTCGATTTTGCTAACAAGAATTACAAAATAACTCTCTGCTGCTGTTGCTGTTGCTGTTGCTGCTGCTGCTGCTGTTGCTGTTACTGCTGCTGCTAGCTTCCGCGCGATCTCCGCATGCGGTGATCTGTTTGGCCTGTGGACGTACGTGGTGGTACTCTAATCAGTTTTAAATAACATACCGCGTCTCGCTTTATGGTCCAGAATCCAACATCCAGCATCCCAGTAACAGGCAATTATCAAAATCCTAAAGAAATAGTGAAATATGTGGAACGTACGAACGCGTTGTGTGTACATACATACATACATACGTATACATAGATAGTAACCGCTGGATTAAGTTCGTTGGCCGCATATATATATATATATATATATATATATATATATATATATATATATATATATATATATATATATATATATATATATATATATATATATATATATATATATATATATATATATATATATATATATATATATATATATATATATATATCCTCGAAAAGAAATTAATATACATATACATAGATATATGTTCATATTGCCATTTTTTTTTTCAATTTAAAAAAAAAAATATATTTAGATTTATAGTTCAGATTCACCGGAAGTGGGCTGCAAAGATGATTAGTAAAAAATCACCGGTATATAATTCACACATGTATATATATATTATATATTCTTATTATTCATACGTACGTGATCGAAGTATTGATATGTATAACCTACAGATAGATGATATGTATAATCATCCTACGTGGTGTGATATATTATGTTATTTAATAAATCCTTTAGATGTCTAAATATATATCTTTATACATATACAGGTATGTATACATATAGCTACGTTTAGGTACGAAACCGTTCGTCGCGGATGTGGAATAAAAATCTATCAAAATCGAGGACCGTGGGAAGTTTGATGAAAGCGATATAAACCGACGTATATAGTACCTACCCATTATGATATAATAATAATAATATTAATATTGATAATAATAATAACAATAATGATGATAATGACGATGATGATAATAATAATAATAATAATAATAATAATAATGATAATCATTTTTTTTAGCACCAACCAGTTTCTCATAATTTTTTTCTGAATATGAATAACAAAATATATACATATACCTGTATATTTATTATAAGGCGATATTGTGTCCAGTAGGTATACCAGGAATGTAGTTAACTTTAAAGAGATTGTAGGTACGGGTACCTATATATATTATATAATTTATATTCCAGTCTTGTTCCTTGACAGACTAACTACGGTTTTATGTGCTTTTCAGGAAATGGTATTAAAAGGTAATTAATTTTAAAATCACGATAACACAATGCTGTACCATATCATGCTGCAGCAAATGCGTATACAATTACGTATTGTACAGTGTACAGCTATATATGTACATATAATCACATATGGGCCTTGTTGCGATTGTAATTCATTTTATATAATATATTAATAATAATAATAATAATTATAATAATAATAATAATTATAATAATAATAATAACAACAATATTAATTAATAATATGCTTTTGAATTTTCAACTAGTATTTATCTTAATTTCTTTATGATACATGTATATACCCATTTTTTTTTCTTTTCTTGGTTGTCTATATTATTCGTTTCTATAATACATACGTAATTATATCTGAAACGTGCAAAATTACTCGCCGGTATATAACTATACATTTGAGCGGAAAAATTACTGTAAACTTTTTAAATCGGATTTTTTTTTTTTTTTTTATTGTTCCCCAAATTCCTAATACGGTATGAAAATTCGATCTCAACTCATTCACTTCAAACACGTGAGTATTATAATATAGTAAGAAGGAGCTCGGGGTATTTAATTGATAAGTCGACGAAACAATGGGCAGGCGATACGGTGGGACAATATATGCGTAGAGGAGTGCGTGTAATGTGACGTCACGAGGTGTCAATGACCTTTTATTGGTCACGAACATTTTAATACTTTATATTATTTGAAACATTCGTTTTATTCTCATTTTTCAATAATTTTTTTTCTTTGTTTCTGTTCTTTTTTTCTCTTTTTTTTTTTTTATATTTTGCTTCATCTTTTTTTTCACTCTTCTCTATCGCTCCGTTAAATCACACGTTCGCCGTCAGACTATAGGTATTAGTATAAAAAAAAATAAAATAATAATAAAAAGATAAAAATATACGATAAAGCCACATAGAAACGAGCCTTTATATAAAACGATAGTTTTCAAATAATAAAATCCAAGTATAAGACAGCAGCTGAGTATAAAATTTTCTATCAATTATACGATACGTATTATAAAGAAGAAAAAATCGTTAAGATTTTTTATGGTAACGACTATTCTTCCAGGATTTACGAACATCTTTTCTTTACTTCTGATATTTTTTCTTTATTTTTTTTTCTTTTGTTCCTTGTTTTTTCTTTTAATAAAATCTCTTGTTTTCAATTGAAATTAAAATATTATATATATATATATACATACCTATACACACTTGTCTAATTCCGGTAGTCAAAATTTGTGACATTTATTTTCGTCTAAACTATCCTGAATATATGCAGGTATTAGGTATAATGTATAAAGTAGCCAAGGAACCGGTTTTTTTTTTTCATCTCTTTTTCTCTTTTTCTTTCCGTATTTTTTATGGCTCTCAAGTTATTTCCATCATATTCAGAGGCACCGGCATCACCAGGAGTAACAATTTACATGCACGAATTCCGGAATCAAATACAATTACCACTGCAGTACGACGATTCTTATCTTGATTATATATATATATATATATACATATATGTTTTGTATGTGTACACATACACATATGTACAGGCACGCGTTTACCGTATAATTCTATATACGTTTTATATCTAAAGAAATATAAGAATTCAAATCACGTTATTTTTTTATAAGAATCGACAATACCACCCCGGGCGATAGTATATTTCATACAAAATTAGGTGAGAACTAGTCTCGGAACCGAACGATCAACGTTAAAGAAAGAAAAAAAAATTATAAAAAATAGAAAAATTCATAAAAAAATAATAAAATCCCATACCGATCATAAGAAGCGGGTAAACGGCATCCAGGTGGTTATAAAAGAAGATGAAGAAGAAGAAGGAAAAAAAAAAGAAAAAAAAATTCTCTTCAAGTGGTGATTTTTAAATGGTCAACCACTTGTGAAATTGAGCTATCGACAGCCTGTTGACCCCGATACGATCCCTTCGGTATTCTCGATGAGTATTTACCTTATATTATATCCCATTGACCAGCCCCTTCGCCAAATTTACCGCGAAAGAAACTCCTAGCCCAAACACTCCCCTGTTGGCTTTTGACCAAGAAAGAATTAGGCACAAAGAGGGTAGTTGAAATATTTTGACAGACTGACCGTCCGGATTATCGACGTATATCACGTTGAAGAAAAAAAAAAAAAAATCGAAAAAAAAGTCCAAAAAGAGGAACGAAAAAACCATCCTACAAAAAAATGTAGGTATAAAAACGGTCAATTAACTGACTGTAGTAAAAAAAAGGGATGACCGCATCAAGGACGCGGAGGGTCCTTCCCCCCCTTGGATATGTAAAAAAAAAACGATAAAAAAAAAATACGTGTGAAAATTGCGATTTTCACAGCGGCTGAGCAAAAATAAACGTGCTATAGAGGTGAAGAATAGTTATATAGATAAAATAAAATAAAGAATAAAATAAAAAAAAAGTTTTAGACGGCTTCTTTAAGGATAGAATTGTACCTACAATAGTCGATATAACCGTAGAATGAAAAGGTATAGGTATAATATATTAACCAGGTGAAACATATAGGTATATAAGTATACCTATATAGGGGAGAAAGATGAACGTAATTTATTTTCGAGTATATTATAGAGGTAAGTAGGTATATACGTATTGTATATATATACACATATATAAGCTTATGGGTAGTTAAATACTTAAGTCGTAAGTTTTTACCTCTATATATGGATATCGGTAAGAGATGGAGAAAAAAAAAAGAGTAAAGTAAAAAACGTAAAAACGAAAAAAAAAAAAAAAAAAAATCAAAAAAAAAAAAAAAAAAAAATTGAGAAAAAATGATTGAGAAAGAGATAGAATCGGAGAACAATTGAACGATGAAACCGTTCGAAATTCAACTGTCTGGAGACCGAGAGTCTCTGGTTACATTGCTCCCAGCCTCGTAAACTCACACTGCAACGGATGCTGGTCGTATCAATGTACTGGTACCCAGGGTATACGATTTACACATAGAAATACTCTCGCGGATGGTCGGGTGGGTCGGTTAGTCAGACACACGTATTCGCGTCACACATGTACATAAACCTTACCCATACAACTTACATGACACCGTATATATGTAATGAAACTGATTTTTCCATAGTTCGCGTACCGCCCGAAGCGAAACAATATGGGCGTACCGTCCGTGCCAAAAAACGATCGTGACATGTTTTCGAATAATTTAAATTATTGAGAAAAATGATCAGTTAATAAAGAAAAAAACAAAAAAACTTTTCTTAAATTTAACAAGCTTTTCATTATCCGATGGTATTTTTATTTTAACAAAATAACTTCGAAGAGAATTAAGAAAAATTTGCAAACTTTGGCGTCTGGCGCAGGACCATAAAATGTCGGAGTAAATCATTCGGTTTTATGGTGGAGCACGTTTGCCAACCTTTAGCTGATGAATTCCTTACCCAGCATGCACTTCACTCTCATGCCGCAGCTCTTTTAACCCTCTACTACCTTATACCATATATATATATATATATATACATATAATACCTGAAGCTTGGAGAAAAAAAATTACTTGGAAACAATTCTATATTATATTCAAACGGAGTTCTCTTAAATAACAATATTTTATATATCTGCAGTTGGTGCACAGATATACTATTACCGAAAATTATTCATCGACAAGAAGAATGTGTAAATGTCTTGTAGCAATTACTCGCGATTTTTCTTACGCTATTTCCTATCTGAGCTTTTTGAGTCAAGAAAAATAAAAAATACGATGGTTATATAGTTCCAAACCTTATTAAATGAAGAATGAATGTGAAAAATTTCGTGCAGCCGCATAGTATGATATGATTTCTTTTTTAATTAGCTTGAAATTGTTATACCAACTTGAAAAATGTAGATTAGTATTTGTAATGTAATCCTGATTTATTTTACTCTATAAAAAGTGTGATAATAAGTCACTGTCATTTACACCGAAACCGAATTTGACATAATTTTTTTATTTTAATAAATCAACTTTCTCGACTCCCGTTGATAAAAGGTCTCTGTGATATTTGTGGCGATTAATTTTCAGTCTGAACTCGAATATGTTTAATATACTTAATGCCTAATACTAATACCGAACAGTTTCAGGTGCACAGCTCTTAGCAGTTAACGGATAAGTATATCGAACTCGGTTATAACCGTTAATAGAGTCAAGTCTACATTATAGGTATATGTATACATAGAGTAGTATAATATAAGTATAACACATATATAAACTATAAACGATTACGTTCGTTGTATATAATATAATATAATATAATATAAGCGAATAGAAGTTAGCTATCGTCTTTTGTTTCATGGCGGGGTTCACTCGACCACTGAACTCTCCGGGCGCGCAATTAGGAGAGGAAGCTAACGGCACATGCCTATCCTAATATGAATTTTCAAATAATCGAACGCCCCAGACTAACAAAATACTATCTCTCGTCAATATACGCGTGTGAAATATGTGTAACGTAGTATTAGTGTAGTTTTAGTTGTATTTGTAGTTGTAGTAGCTCGGTTTAAGCGCGACAGTACGTCTTTTGTTTGTTATTATTCCGAGGGCGCGGACGGGGCAACACGTTCACGGTATCCGGCTATGTACGTGACGTCACTTATGTGATAGGCCGTTACCGGTATTACAAGAGTGTGATATGTGGAAACGGTCTGTCTCCGAAAGGTATAATAACGTTCAGGTCATATACGCGCGGTTGTATAATATATACCTAAATATATAAATCTTTACCGCGTAAATAAATTTCTCCATACATATATAAACGTATATATGTATATATTCTTTGAATAGGAAATGTATATCTACGAATATGGGGGGCGTGGGGTGATAGGATTTGCGCAGAATGAAAAGTTTCGCAAATGTATATATATATAAACGGGCATCCCCTAAATTGAAACTACATAAGCGCAGACGCGAATGGAGAAAACTCCACCCAGTCGAATAAGACCGTAGGGATGAATGGGTGTGAAACTGTTGTAGGTATATATGTTGAGAGGGGGTTTTGCGATAAGGGTGTAGAAAGTAAGTACCGCGCATGATATCGCGAGGTTATGGGCGTGTCGTTGTAGGAAAGGTTTTTACCTCTCTGCTGATATATGTATATGTTCTATATATATATACATATATATATATATATATATTTTATATGCGATATTGTTTTGCGCTCTAGAATTATAATAATTTGATAATCCGTAACTGTTGCGAACAGAACTCTCGCAGGATCCCCCAGACTTACCTTACTGTCCATGGGCTAATTTGAATATTTGTATAATCTGAACGGCGATTGGGCGGAACCAGAAAACAACTCCCTGTCGTCGACACTTTGCCTAATTGCTGTAAAAAGTTGTCTGCTTATCTTGCATCAAGGAACTTAATCCCCCCGTCACTGCTTTCTTCTTCTCGCTTTCGACGTCATAAATTTTTGACTTTTCACACATTTTTTTTTTTAATTTATTTATTTTTTTCAATCTTTGCTTCTCTTTCTCTCTTTTTCCTTCTTTCACATACGATATTTTCATAATCTTAGCAAGGTAGCCGTGACCAAACAAATTATACACGTGTAGGTATGTAGTACCTATACCTGCGGGCTCAACTGTTCTGAAATTCTGCGGTCCAGCGAGTGTAATTAATCAATGACAGTGAGATTCATTTTGAGGTGAGAAATCATTAAGTTATTAATTACCTACACAGCCCACGACGTGTCCGACTATACGTTTTCCTTTTTTGTTTTTTATTATTTTTTTCTTTTACGTTATTTAAGTTTTAATTTTTAAATATTATATAGTAATTTTATTTTCAATTTTATTACCAATTTAATCGGTGGTCTGTACCTATAACCACATGTCACTCATGAGTCATGTAAAAGCTCCTTAACGTATTAAAATGGGTAAATTGTTAACACAAAAGGAGTTGGAGTCTTATTAAGTAAAATCTTGAATGAATTTTATGAGGAAGACCGCAGTTGAATAATATTTAGGTATATATATTAGTCTAACACGTTCACTCTTCTTCGAATATAATAAATGTCGAGGACTTCGTGAATCGCGCGTTTCTACGCGATAAAAATAAAAATGAATAAAAAAAAAAGAAAAAAAAAAGCAAAAAAATACTTCTCAACGACTCGATAATCAAGGACGGAAATACTTCGTTAATACGTTCACGCGAGACAATACAATATAATCTTCAATTCTGAGTACATACATTACGAATACAGAATAGATCGCCAACTGTGTTCTTTCTACGGTGTTGTATTGTGTTCTATGCCTCATGAATTCGCTCTCCCTATTACTAAATCGTCGGTATATAATTCATGCTGTAAACTGACGAAATTGATCTTTGAATTACTGTTATTCTTATGACAAAATATATTCGTAAATCGATGACTATGCAGTGAAATAAATAAATAGATAATCATTCGAAGAATAAATGTATAATCGTTTAGGTTTCGGAAAAAGAGGTTATAAATTTTTTTTTTTTTCTTTATTTTTATTTTTTTTTCGTAAAACATTGAATTTATCTCAAGTTGCAATGTCGTGCAATGGAATATCTTTGAGCTTAGTTCGATCTGAATTTAGTCGTATGGCAAGCGAGATTGCAGTATGCGTCGTTCCTCTGTTAAGAGTCTCTGTGGTTTGAAACACGATCAGCCTGAGAGTGTTCCATCATATGTGTCTATAAAAGAGAGACGTGTATGTAGACCGAGTGGTGGTATTAGTCACAGTGTACTTGGACTGGTTCTTAGAAAGAATCAGGAGATAATTAATTGTCCTCATGGACCAGTAATGATGCTGGAGTCAGGACACGCCTCCTCTTACAAACGGGCATGTATGTACATATATGTATATATATATATATACGTATACATATACATAGGTAAATATATAGTATATGAATATACATACATATATTAAATATAAGAATTAAAACTAGGTATTTCTTAATACTGTGTAAATAAAATTTGAATAGATATTCCACGTGTAGGGATAGCAGACAGGCGATATTAATTAAACATCTGAAACCTGATTTAGATCATCTACTGTATATAGATACCTATATACGTATACGTTGATGTACATATCTATAATGTATACATGTATTATGTATATATGGACACCGCGAAAGTCCCGTCAACTATATACATTTACATTACAGTAATAAATAAGTATAGAGTTCTCTCGCCTTCCGTTATACAGAGTTTTAACATTTGCCCAGACCACGGAACGCGGGTTCGTTATACTTTCACGTACTTCTGAATAAGTGATCCTCGGTTGGTAGATATATATATATATATATATATATATATATATATATATATATATATATATATATATATATATATATATATATATGTTGTATATGCGGACGGTTCTTGGGCCAAGCCTAATTCTCGCGCGATCTCACAATCAGCTGACGAGTAAGGTTAACGAATGCCCCAAGCTACGAAGAGGATTTTTCAACCGAGAAAAATACCGGATCACCGAGCTACCAGACTGTTGGGAATTTAAACCGATTAAGAGTTTACGCATATAGGTATATAATACACACTCGTATATACATATATGTATACATATACTGTATGTATACATAAAATATATCTGTGTATATATTAAGGAATTTAATCCAGGTGGATGAAGCCGGTAATTTCGCGAAACGCATATACACATCCGTTGCAGTGAATCAAGTAGAAAGATATTATATTATTATTTCTTATTATGCAACAGCAGCATATAACCCCTTCCTCTTCTTCTTCCACCTCTGCTCCTTCTTCTTCTTCTCCTTCTTCTTCTTCTTCTTCTACTTCTACTTCGTCTTCGTCTTCTCCTTCAATTTTATTTTCTTTCATTTATATAGTCGGTGTATTAAATATCTCGCGACATTGATTCCCATGGGCGAAGATTATACCTATGATTATAACAAACCCTCGTCGTTGCAGTACGAGAAATTTTTTATTCGATAAAATAAACGTGGGCGTTGGGTGTTACCACAGTCGTTAAATTTCCCTTAAGAAAATTTTTATATGAAAAAAATTAAAATAAAGAATAAAATTATATAAATAAAAAGACAAAACAATTTACTGCTACAATCGTTTACCTTACGAAATATCTAACTGCGGCAATTCTTAGCTCTCTAGGTCAGCGTTCACGCCGTACATAACATTGGAAACTATAATAATATGTATCCTATTGCTCCAAATACTATCCGGAGTTGTAGGGGGGCTCACCTTATAACTTTGACTACTATACCAGGTACTAGTAGTCAACTACAATGAACAGCTCTTGCTATACCACTGCTAAAAGCTCTGCGTGTGCCATACGCGGTTTCTGTAAGGAAAATCTACACTCGCTGTAGCAACGATCGGTCTTAAATCTGCACTATTTCAAACACACGTGTAATATACGTATATATATATATTAGCCAGGACAACCGTGAGCGATATCGATATACTAGCAACGAGAAACGAGAATATGTATATGTATATGTATATGACTACTAAACCCCCGGCATTAGTGGGAGTCTCGCTCCCGAGTCCTCCAGGTATGAATGTATGATCTATCTGCATTCGACCCACCAACAACCCAATCCGAGGACTGCGGACTGGCTTGTATTGGGTTCTTGACCGGTCTCACAGTTGCCTGGGGCTAGCGAAACCAGAGCTCGTCTCTGCCGCCAGAGAGCCGAGTGCCCGAGTATTAATTGTTGCCGGATAGATATAGAATATATAATATAATATAGGTACGTATATATGTATCTGTGTGTGTGTGTTTGTTTGTGTGTATTAAAGTTACACACGTTATAAACCGAGTAGCGTAGAAATGTAGTAAGTTTATCGTACGTGTAGGTATATAACTGCGAGGGTTATTATATACACATACGTATCATATCTATACCTCAGTATAGTAATAAGGTCGATGTTCTCTCATTCTTACATATAGGTATATATATATATATATATATATATATATATATATATATATATATATATATATATATATATATATATATATATATATATATATATATATATATATATATATATATATATATATATATATATATATATATATATATATATATATATATATATATCATATAACTATATAATACTCTAATTACGTAAAAATTTTTTTTCAAGATTATAGTTTTAGCTCGATTAACTTTTTGCGGGTTATTATATATTCAACGTGAGTACCTATGTATACATCCACAGATATGTATATACTCATGTGTGTATAGGTATACTGTTACGTATGAACAGTTTATCCGTGTCCAGAAAAAATGAATAATAATCTTACATACATATAGCTTCAATTTTTAAATATTTAGTCATATATAGGTATGTTTATATGGTTATATTAATTCAATGACCGAAAATATTTTCACTACGTAGTTCAGAGGTTTAATACTATAACCGCGTGGGCCACTCCCTGGAGCTATCTATCTCTATGCCCTTTAATCGACGTATTAATATTCCCAAAGTGTTTGATAATCAGGAACGCGCGGAATCTACAACCGTAGGTTGTATGGGTATAATACCTGACTCTATCAATCGCCTGTAGTCAAAGTATTTAGGCTATATCCACCGTCTGCACGCACTGGGTATATAAAGTGCAAAAGATTTTCTAGTGTACTTCGTATTTATATATATTGTATACGATTCGTTTTGGAAATTATTACAATAATGTGAATATCATAGGTAATTGTATAATAATTTATAGAATATTTATATAAGATGAAAAATTTGGGTGGTAAATAATAATCCACGATATTATAATATTATATGTAGTTAGTTGTTAAATACACTATATTATCTCACGCGTTCAGAAACACGAGTATCATGCATACCCACATCATATAAGACTATAGTATTATAAGAGTGTCTTGGCCGGGTGGTTATCAGGTATGCGAATGGTGTTTCAGGTAAGCGCGTGTCAAGCGTCCCGACGCTTCCACACGTGTGGAAGTACTACCTAGGGTCGTGTTGATCACGCGTCAATCTCACACACATTTTGTCTTCGGATCTTGCTTCGATCATTTGATTAAATATAAGTATACGATCCGTAGTACGAGTTTACGCTCGCAACTACTTGCTCGAGAAGAATCGAGCATGGTGTTATCAAAAAAAAAAAAAAATTTCAATCATCATTTAACCATTTCACAATTTCGAAATAAACTTCTTTTACTAATTTTACCCTTTTTTTTTATTACAAACATTCAGTCTCTAACAACATTTTCACTTCCTAAATGCATCCTCTACCATTCTTCGATTCAATTTGGCAAAAGGGAGTACGGAGGTGAATTGAATCAAAGAATTGGTCCACGCCGTAGATCTTTGATGCGCATAAGTCTCATTTATCACTATAAAAGGTTGAAGTATAGGTTAGGTATAACTTCGTGAAGGATGAGTGTTACAACTTCGTTCAGTAGGCTTCTAGCGATTAAAAATTAGTGAAGAAGAAGGTCCTCGGAGTTATCATTGAAATTGTGACTTGACTATACACAATAATATGTTAGGGTATATTATACCAGGAGTTAGATATAGGATCTTGCGATTGTCAATTGTTGGATACAAAGAGACGGAAATTCGTTCAAAGTGGAACCTTAAGTGACACACATATAATATATCTGTCGTATAAATGAAACAAGTACGTTTGGTATTTTTGCTACATAGGTTGTATGTATATGTATAGGAAGAACGGTTGAAGTAGCGAAATAAACCGTGAGAATAATAATAATATAAAAAGAATGATAGGAATATATTTTCTGGAAAGTTGCAACTGCGCTGTAAAAATCGAATTAGTAAAGTTAATATGACGTCTGCATTCCACCGTTGCAGCACGTGTGTCATGAAAACGTGTCTTGGTTGCGTATTGATTAATATATGTATGGAAGTTTATGAACGCTATGGCACGGTGGCTATTCTCACAAAACAAGAAAAAGAGTGGGGAATAAAAAATAAAAAGAAAAAGAAGAAGAAGTACGAGGAATCTACGAAAGTTATTTCACACTGATCTGATGATTTTTTTTTTTTTTCTTTTTTATTAAATAAAAATTTTAATCAAATATTTTTGATAAATTCTTTGTTAATATTTTCTTGAAACTTTTCACTTTATCCAACTTATTTTCAAACCGACAAAGGACGATTGATGTCGATGTTGTGAAGCGGTTGTTCGACACGTGTCACACACGTCGGATTGCCGAGACGTTACAACCATGTGGTACATTCACAATAGGAACTGTCCACTCTTCGGATTTCCATACATACCTGTAGTTAGATTTAAGAATTTCTATCCATACGTAGGTATACCGGAATCGTTGGCTTTCCTGAATTTAGATGTATCGACACGCGCCGAAAGAAATATAAATAAAAATAAGAAAAAGAAAAAGAATTAAACAAAAAAAAAATAAAAAAAAAATAAAATAAAACGAAACACCGTAGAGACGCATGATCGGAATCAAATTTACCACTGATCGGATATTCGCGAAAGTAATTTAATTCATTGCCAAAAAGCACGTCACACGACTTGGCGCCTTGAAGTTATACGCTAGTAAATCACGAAAGACAGATTAGGTACTTAACATAAATTAGACTCTACAATCAAGATGTAATGTGTTGAATAAAGGTAAAATAATGACGATCGGTTGTTAAGGGAAGCCCAGTCTCTTCTAGAATTCATTCATAGAAATGAACTACTGTTGAAATAAGTCGGAAATCTAAAATTAACCCGTTGCCTGATGGCAGGAAGACGACCGCGGCTTTACTTGACGGCCCATCACTGCAGCAGTTCCCTGTCTGATGTATACACATATAATATGTATATTATATATATATATATATATACATACATATATACATAAATACCTATATACTGTATAATTTCTAGTCCACGTGCTTCGATATTTGAGATACCTATAGGCTCAGAAAAATTCTCATTCGTTTCTAGGTTATCGCCACCGAGGTATGCGGCTGTGGGCGTTTTCTAAGTACATACTCGTATATCTATATAGTCTAGTTGCAGATATACATCTGGACTAGTACAAGCTATGCAGAAAAGAAAAAAAAAAACTAAAAGTAATGTAGAAAAAAATAATAAAATAAAATAAATAAATAAAAAAGCAAGGTGTTAATTGGAAAATCGACTGTTACTGGCAGTAATTGTCACAATGATTAATGGTAGGTACGTATATAGGTGAACAACGGCTAATTTTCACCTCAACAATTACATAATTACTGTATGTAACAATTGTATAATAGATATTCCATTCATCATGATGAAAATGATGAAAACGATCATCGAGTCTGTATGTTAAATAAATTTTATTAATAAATAAGATCATAAAGGTTTTTTTTTTTGGTCTTTTTGATTTTTCTTTTTACTTCTCGTACGAAACGATCGTGATAAAATTTGGCTACTGGCCAATCTTAATTTGAAGAGGAATTTTTTCAAACCTGTTATTATTAAATTTTTAGCAAAATTGTTTTATTATTTGTTTTTTTTTTTTTCAACAACGTTGATAGAACTTGTCTACTTTTTTTTTTTGTCTTCTTCTTCTTCTCTTTACTCTTGTAATAATTAACCGGCGAAGGTTACCACTAAGGGTGTGAAAATACTTTTATGACTATATACCTATATGTACATCATATATATGTATAGAAATACATACAGGTGATCACCAGTTAGCAAGTTATACTTTAAAATAACATGACATTCCTTGGTGTAGTCGGAGAGTTTCTGTCTGTCCTGTAACCGATTCTAATATACGCGGACAGCGAGTTCCTCCATACGAGCAAGGCCAGGCTTCGCGTTTCAACACCAACGCGTCAAATTCAACGCCTATCTTTTGATAACAAACGGAATTCTTCTATTGTTGTATAGTATCGCATTGTTCTCATTGCTAGATCCAACTCGCCAACGAGAAAGGGGAATTGTCTATTCGTATGTATGTATGTACATCTACTTATACTTTATATATCCACGTATATATGTATATATATATATATACACGAAGCCGCGGACGCAGGACAGATGCTTAATGCAAATTAGCCGATAAATCAGAGAAGACGTCGAAATTCATTATCGGCAGCTGCCACTAACGATGGTTTTTAAAAAAGGGTACTACCGTTCGCCATATTGTTGTTAAATACATGATTTACAAAAGGGTAAACTGAATTCAATTGGTAATCAATGGGTCGATATAATACTGTACCAGAACCATTCGTCCTTACGCTGGAAACACCAATGGATATCTAGATTTGCCACCCAGTACCCAATCAGATCTGGTTCAAGGAACCCACATTTGCAATTCAAATGAGTGCACACTGCGTTCAAACAGCGTTCGATTATTTAGATATGCAGATGATTCCGGAGTTTTTCACAACCGCAAACCTTTGCCGAGCGAAACAGGCAGGCGGACAGGAGGACGGCAGCCAACAGTCAGGATCAGCTATAGGAGCCAGGAGTGAGGATCCAGGAGCCACTAGCCAGGAGCCAGAACCCGGGGGCTAGGGGTGTTGTCATTGTTAAGATCGAGAAGATTTGCATGTCGCCCTAGGGGTGAAACGATGCTCACTTTTTTTTTTCTTCTCCTCTCTTTAAACATATGACGATCGGGGTGCGAAGTGTCATTGCCAATGGGAACAGAGTGTTTGGAAAATTTCAATGAAATATGGTCGATACATACATATAGTATATATGTATATAACTATATATATGTTTTACGCGTGATTTATATCTGTCCTCTAATTTACATAACGATCGATCTAGTTCCGTATCATGTTACCACGGCTCGATCTGCCCCCCCCTCTCACCGTCACTTTTCCAAACTCAAAATTGAATATCGTTAACCGGAAACCAGATGATATCGAGAAGAAGAACCCCGGGAAAATAGTTTGGGATGAATAAATTAAGGGAATTGGATATTGCACGAGAAAGTATAAATGCATAACGAAAATTGTTGACGTTTAAAAATATGCTGTTTTATATATGGAAAAGTTAGGACGTTGAAAAACTGTGGTGAATTTTTTGATTGTTACACCCTGAATGTATATGGGCAGCTCTTTGCAATTGTTCGAAATTTGAACTTGGCGTTGGTGTTTGGTTCCTCGCCCACGCGGTATGCTGAGGGTTCTTATCTGGAAAAGTAAGACGGAATGAGTTGTATAAAGGTTTGTAAAATAAAGATGGAAATATAACCGAGCACTCGAGAATCCTGGTGAAGTGAGAGCCGTGTGCTGCACTCCGCAACCAACTTCACACCGATATCACTAAAAGAAAACAATGCGCTGGCTGCTACTACCCTATCAATATTATGCTTAGTTGTTTCTTGGTAAATCCCCTACCACCTCTTACCGCCTCCGCGATGCATTGTTGCGTCTACTTCATATGGACCGGATACGGTAATTGGAGAAATTGCGTGTACCTACATTGTGAATGTATGCGTTAGTTCACTCCCAATCAAATGTCCACTTCCGGTGTATCGTCGACCAGCCATCACTAATCTCAAGATTCTAGTATAACGTATAAGATATCAGTTTGATGGCATCCCCTTATCCCGCTTGGTGTACACACATACACATCTTATGTATACAATAGTGTACGTTATAATCTCAAATTGAAGAACTTCTATTCAATTTCATTCAATTTGACCCAACAATCTCGACTAGCTTATGGACTCGACGGTTATAATATCGGACAGTGAATTACATGCGGGAAATAATTTTTAAAACAATGGGAGTCTGTATGTATATATATGGGGCATGATGGGGCTTAACACGGGGCTTCCGTTGTTTATAAAATCAGCGATAATTCAATTGCTCAGAATCGGTGAGCTGATTGATACATTATTTTTCTCACAACGTACGTAGGTTCTTTTTCTTTGATCTTCGGTCATCCAGCCGTCTAAGGCACGTAGCTCTAGCAGAAAATAAAAGAGAAGAGAGGAGAAGGAAGGAGGAAAGAGGAAGGAGAGAGAGCTTGTCACGTACTTTAAAATCGTAAATATTTTTATTTCAGAATTATTGTCCCGCTTGAGTATATGAATTTTAAAAAAATATATCAAACATCCGCTCTTAAGTTTGACGAAGTTTTGCATAAGTATTGCATACATGTGTATATGCATGCATACATACATGGTTCGATTAAATTTCTGAGAAACGGTCATACCTAAAAATCATCATTGAGTATAGTCACATGTCAGATATTGCAGACTTTTTATTCGATTGAATAAAAAGTGTTTTTCGCAGATTGAGTAATTTAAAACCCAGTCATCGTATCCTATTACGTTCTCATCGCAAACGTGGATTTTTTTCTTCAAATAAAAGTAAAGGCGAAAAGCAAAAAAATGAAAAAAAAAAGAAAGAAAAAAAATAAAACACTAAGAAAAGAAATGGAAAAAATCATCACCTAGCTCCCAGGTGGCGTCAAGAATTATACCTATAAAGGACGTAAGGGACGACGCGGGCAAATGTGGGTTATAGCTACAGTGTAAGTATACCGATTTCGAAAACTTCTCCGTGCAGATTTTCTTTTCTATAAATCAACACGGCAAAAAGGATGCAGGGTTACGACAAAAATTGGATCCCTATTCTGGAGGCGTCCTCAATTTTATATCCCCCTTATTTTCCTCAGTTACTATTCGAATCCTTATAGACCGACCGTTCGCCACTTTTATATAGAAGATCTTTATACCTGTCAGGGGAATTGCGTCATAATGTGACCGCATTTGCAGAGGACCCAACGTGTACTATTAAGGGCATATTTAGCAACTTTTTACCCTGAAAATCGATCCCTAGCTTATATATACCTATGTAAGAATGAACTATATAAAGGGTCGCGAGCGTGGAAATTTCGTTCAACTTTCAGCGTGTATAGTGTATTTTTTTTTTTTTTTTTCCACCTTTCCTAAACGTCTATACCCGTTGCGAATTCGGGGTCAGGCGACAGTCACTTGTTGTTGACTTCACGTTTCCCCGCATATTCGTTTCTAATGCGGTTTTTAGACGGTAGCTTTTCACTCTTTTCACTGATATTTGGAAGAAAAAAAAAAAAAAAAAAAAACAATCCGAAACTTCACGCCAACGAATCCAACCCGCCGAAAATTATTGTGGGTGCTGATAAATTACGTAAGCGGTTCCTAAGAATCGTTCAAATCGCGCAGCTGCGCAAAATAAATATATAGGTATATAGGTATTAGTATATAATGGTATATATGTATTATACATATACTTATATATTAACGTATTACCTAAACATGCATGTAGTGTGTGTACTTACCTTGTACATAGTCGAACACGTGTCTACATATGCACATTGAACGGAGTAAGTATGATGTCTATAAGTAAGACAACGTTCGAATTAAGATATACAAGTATAACCCCCCCCCCCCTGTCCCGACCACCGCGCTGCGAAAAAAAACAAAAAATCAAAAGGAAAAAAAACTAAAACTAAATCAAGGATGCAGCAGGTAACGTAGGATGAATCGCAATTCGATTTTTATCGGAAATTCAAATACCGCATGAGCGAATATACAGTATTATAGATAGGTATTGGTATAGATGCCGAAATGACTTGTAGATTCTTTGTAAACAGGCTCTGGTCTAAATTTGAAAGTTGTGTCATGTCCCGGATATTGCAAAAACCTAACAGAGTTGGTAAATGTCATTGGAAATCATTGATTGATTAAATTATACGGTTTTTGTCTGCCCGAATATACTCGCGCACGCATATATATACCTTATAGTATTGATGGGTAGATTATACCTAGAGGATAGGTGTATGAGGTATAATACAGAAACCAACCACATCTCTACATTTATACATCTACATATTCTTTTTTATATATCTATGGATACGTATATATAAATTATATATATACAATATATATATACATATACATATACATATAGGTATATAAAAGGAAGATTTCTCGCCGGCGCCGTGAAAGATAACGCGCCTGCAGAGAAATTGACGAACAACGGTTTCAATTATATTTTCTGTCAATTTTTTTTTTTTTTTTTTTTTCTTCTCTTTTTTCTTTTTTTTTTCCTTTCTTTCTTAAGTTTTTTTTTATTTGTTTTTTTTTTCATTTTTTTTTCTCTCTCTTTTTCTTTCTTTAATATTTAGAATCCAGTTAGCTTAGATATATCAGACAATCCGTAGTTCATTTGAATAAGCCATGTAAGTACCGGCATACTGGTTTACACATACCTATATACATATCGTGTACGTACATATGACATATATATGTATACGTGGATGGATATGCGTATACATATATACATATAAGCATATTATATAGGAACGGAGAGATAGACGGACTTACGTACGTCGTACGTAGACGTACATGTATGTACGTATCATACGTACTGACGAACTAACTTTAACCAGCATATATACCAACATCCACAACTCGAAAGCATATTATACATTATGATTCGTCATTTCGGAATAACAACTAACTCAGGGACCCGCCACGCCCTGCACATGGAATTCAACATTTGGGACACACTCTTAAAATACTTTCTTTTTACTTTGGGTTACTTCACCTTCACGCTCTACGTACATACGTACCTACATACGTGCATATGTATGTACAACATACCTACATACGTTGTTGCTGTATACGCTGCAGAAGGTAGACGTATATGTATAGGTATGTATATATGTATCTACTACTTGACATTGCGTCGTCGGTTTTTAAGTCGTGTCGAATTCCACGAACACCTATATATCTCACCTACATAAAATATATATATATATATATATATATATATATATATATACAATTTATACATATATAATATGCCCACACCGATATATCTTCATATCCATATCCATATCTATCCATATATTTATCCGCATAATTTTCTTATTTTTTTATTTTTATTTTTTTTCATTTCTTTTGTACATAATTTTTATACACCTCTAGATTATAGCCACTATACGTACGTGTATATTTATATATACATATACCTATATATTACACCTAGATCCATCAAATCAATCGACGTCACGTAATCATCGCAATACATACTCCTTGCGTAGGTTCAGCTTATATATTTCCCACACCTTGCCGTTATAGAGGAAGAACCAGTCTTATACTTCCGGTCAATCTTTGCCGATATATGCCCTTGACCTATCCACCTTTGAAATTCTTTTCTCGCCCACGGTCGTCGCAACGTAGGTATATATATAATACATATCGCATTGTGTACACGGTATAATACACCGATAGCTAGCTGGACGTTATATGTATACCTATACCTATACCTACATATATACTTATATATACATACATAGATATATATGTATATATTAGTACATTTGTACCTGAGTCGCCTCCGCCCTCGCCTCCTGACCGTTGAGGCCAAATCTTCCCAATTGCAACCATTATCCATTCTCCAATTTCAATGGTTAATGATACACCATATGATGATGCGACAAATTGCATCGCGTGGTAGTTTCGTAAGTATTGGAAATGACTTTTGTAGATATACGTATATCTATATATCTGTGTGGATGTTGCATAGGTATATATATATATATATATACAGTATGCAATTTGAGGGTAGGTGTATAATATTCTGTCTGAGAAAAGGAACGGGATCCGCTAGAGCGATACCCTATTTAAGTATTGAATTGACTATATATGGTATTATAATATATGGTGTAGATAATTTAACCTGCAGTTTTTTTTAAACGGGTAAAAAATTTTTCGCATATACTGACAAAAGTAAGTTATAGATATATATATATACATATATATGTATATTGGATACCTATAGGTATATCGGGTAGGTATTATCGTAGATCGATTATACGCGTGCGGTTTAGTATTTCTTAGGTATTATTCAACCGTCTTAAATCCGTTGGAATATATTTGATTTTTCAATATTTATAGACCCCTGAAGCAAACGGCCCTCCCTGTCACCCTCGCGTCTCAATTTGACGGGCTGTTTGTTTTAACTGTCGTTGAAAGTAGAGGCGCCAGGAAGCTGTTGAAAAATTTTGTGAAACCGTTTTCAGCTTACGTATACATAATAAGTCTATATACAAGAGAGTGAGAAAGAGAGAGAGATAGAGAGAGAGAGAGAGAGAGAGAGAGAGAGAGAGAGAGAGAGAGTGGGAGAGCTGGGAAACCTTTTTACAGATTTTAGAAACGAAAATTGATGTATAATTTATTTTACTTTTGGTTTCACTTCATCTGCACATATTAGAGAGACCCTGGATATCGACGTTCATGATGATGGTTCTTTTTCTTCTTTTTCTTCTTCTTCTTCTTTTACTTTGAATATAGTTAATGCAATTCACGGACATCGTCACGTGTCGTTAATATATTATTATTATATTTAATTCCGTGACGGGACGCGGTGGACGATTGATGTCAAAAGACATTCGAAACAAAAGAGTATAGGGTGAGAAGAAGAAAAAGAGAGAAGAAGATACAAGAAATAGAATAAAATAATAAAAAAACAAAAAAAAAAAAAAAAAAATTGAAAAATGAAAAACAAAAAAAAAAAGAAAAATGACGGGAAGAAAGAAAGAAAAAGATGTCACAGCGAGTACAACTAACGACGGTACATAGTCAACGACGTTCTACGTATTATACGAGACTTTGAGACAGTGAGACACGTGACTGACCTGCTCGCCGCTCGCCCAGTCGTCCGTCTAATAATAAGAATCTATTATTAAAAGGTGTGGAACTCTACGCGCTTTCTAAGGACACCTATCCATCCGTATATATACGTATTGTACATAAATGTACCTACGCTACCATACGCTTTACCAATCCTACCATGCTTTCCAATCAATTAACCAATTCGGTGATAACTGACGCCCGTGAAATCCGATGTCGAGTCGCGACGATACGCTGCTCTGTACGTTCACGATGAGGGTTCTCCTCTTCTCTCCTCTCCTCTCCTCTCCTCGCGGAGCTTTTTATCTCCCTCTCTCTCTCTATCTCTCTCTCTCTTTCTTTCTCTCTCTTTCTCTCTCTCTCTCTCCTTCTCTTTCTCTTTGGCTTGTTCTCCCTCTCCTTAAGCTGGTTCCCTCCCCCGCCATACGGGTGTGAAGGGATGACGAAGGGTCACACCGAGTTTTGCCGATAATCGGCGAGTTTAACCGAGTAAGGAGAGATGGAGAACGACGAAGTAAAACGTATAAGGAAGTAAGGAGGGAGGGATCAGCGTTACGCGCGCATGGCTTTAACTACGAGAGAGAAAAGAGACTATCTTTGTTTGAGTTTAGAAAAGGATAGATAAATGTAAGTTAGTCGAAGGGGTGGGGTAGGGTGGGTTGGAAAGAGAGAGAGAGAGAGAGCGAGGGGGGGGGGGGGGGGAGGGGAGGGGTTAAGGAGGAGGTAAGGGAGGGAAAAAGTGAATAAAGAAAGACAGAAATAAAGAAATAAATAAAGAAAGAAAGAATATTCCAAGATCGTCGTTCCAATAAGAAATACATAAGAAAGAAATATAAGGAGAAACTGGTCGCATTCCCCGGGCGTATTGCAGTTGTGAAGAGCCGTGGCACGAGGAACAAAAGAGGATCACGCCGGTGATTACAACATTAATAAACAAATGAGCCTTGAGGCGGGAGAATTTAACGTCCAATCGGGTTTCGGGGGCGGATGCTAGGCGGAGCCACTGTCGACCAACCTGGCGTTACCAAACGTTCTCTTTCAACGACGCGCACCGTTTATACCATAAAACTTGCTTGTGTTGATCTTGAAATGTGTTGAGAATGTGCCTCATTTGAATAGCACCACCGCGCGATAATGCTCTTGCATGCTATTATATACCAAACTGACTTACCAACCTCTAACATCCCCCCCCCCCCCCCCCCTCCCCCCCCCGACCCCCCGACCCCACCCCGTCCGCCCCCTTTTCCCCCCTCGACCCCCTCTCTCGGCCTAACCACTGCACCGAACAAACCGGCAAACACCCTAATACCATACACGTATGTATATATATATAGATCCATATACATACTTTATACTATCCTTTAGTTACGGAAGAAACCGTAACTTCAATTGTCAGACTATTTTATTAGCCCCTTCAATTTTACACCTTGTGTACATCAATCCTCTTATCTTGTTTCTAGTTTCACAATATCTGATGTGCACATGCAGTCTAGAGTAATGAATACACGGAATAACAATGTTGTTGTTGTCGTAGTTGTTTTTTTTTTTTTTTTCTTAACATTTCATGTATGTAATTGCTGCATCTATATGGATCGCGGATTACTTGTATGAGGTTTTTCTTTGTGGATCAACAACTACTAATCGCAATTTTTTTTTTTTTTTCATGATGTCTTGATGTCTGTGAACAGTCTTCTTTTATATCGTTATAATGCTGTAGCAGTTGTGTATATCAGAATCCAAGCGTTGTGTGACACGTTGATTGAGAGATGGATGGAATTTATGAGGCTTTCTATAACGTTATAAAAATTGCGTGAATTGTAAGTTAGAAGAGGAATTTAGAAAGCGGTTATATTGTTGTTACGACGAATTTCATATCTTAATATCTGATCATCAAATCTGTTGAAAATGTCATCTGGTGATTACGGTATAAGGTATACACGTAACTATTAGGTACTCCCCATATCTAAGGTGAAAAGAATCTTTGATATACGGTATGACATAATTCGAGTTTTACGATTATCGTTATTCTATCCAAATTCGAATTGACGTGCTTGTAAACATTTTTCAAGATTTTTTTTTATTAATGTTCGTTTTTATTTTTTTATTTTTTTAGTTTATTTTTTCAATAAAAATCAACAAATATACGTACATACATACATACGTTGAATCGCAATCGTATGGTATATGCGCGAGTAGGAAACTAAATGACCATCGTCGGCGAAGCCTCACCTTAAAGTTTTTCTAAGGGGGGCTTGCGGCGCGCCCTTTCCTGCATTTGAAGTGTTCCCGCGGTATATCAGAGTCTTACTCATTAACCGGAAGTCAACTATTACCGGAAACTTAATAGTCCGTGAAAACAATAGAATTACGAGGATTAAATAAAAATTGACCGTAGACTTTGTGTACATATACTCGGTATTCACGATGATACTAACTCACATACCTATATCTATATGTATGTGTGTATATATATATATTACCCTAAGGAAATTGTCTTCCAACAATCACCATTATCGCTTAACTATACAAATCTACGATCCAAGATTGCCCAATGTTCTGGAAAATCGTTTCGTATACCGGCAACCGAGTAGGACGTATGTATGTACATACGTTTGTCAGACCTGCGTACACCCCCTCCATTCGATTAATCAATCTCATCGACAATTAAAGTGTTTAGATAGAAATGAAAAGGTGAATATATACTGCAGGTACATGGATTATAGTTCCGATGATGATTCTCTATGAAATGTGAAAGAATTTTATGTGTTTTTTTTTTTTTTTTGAGATCGCAGTAGAGACCCCCCATGAGAAAATTACTGTACGAGATGCAAACTCTTTAGGAGAATAGTCTCGACTCTCGAAGTCGCGAGACAAGTAAGATCACATGTTCTGCCTGCCTAATTCCCTTCGCATTCGTATCCGCACGTAGAATAATCTCGCCTCTTAGTATCACACGAATGTAATTGACTAAAGTATTCGTATATATACGTGATACAATAATAGCAGAGTATGCATCACGGTTTTGCTTGTGTTTAAAATACGTTAGCGATGTTCTGCACTGTGCACCACCTCAACGAATACCTACCTATCGTATACGCTTCACATATTCAGGGGTCGAGCTGTATAGCGCCTTGTCTGATCACCCGCGTCCTAATGAAGGCTGAAAAGGTTTATCTGCCAAGGCTTTCGATTCCAAGTATATCCCATTCCTATATACCTACACTTCGCGTACGATACTACCACCTCTTTCCGAGGACACCTTTGCGATCGTTCTTAGCCACCCGCTTCCCTACGCGTACATCCGGGTGCAAAAGTTCACCTTATTTAAAAAAAAAAAAACAAAGAAAAAAAGAAACAAAAACAAACTTTCAAAACTCTTTATCTAATGGTCTGATACGGTTTTCACTTCTCAAACTCTTCCGGTTTATTTGAATTGAAAATGACTATAAATTCTTTGAAAAAGGTATCAGTCATAAGATTTGACAAATCTCTTAAAAATTCGATTTATTTTAGTTTTAGAGGATGAAATTCTATCCAAGGGGTTTTCGATCATCGATAATGTTTGTTATCGGTATTTATTTTGCCAATATAATTTTTCGCTGTGGCTGTACGAAGTCGTGGAGGCCACCCAAAGTTGGAGACGATGCATGCGGCCTGCAGTGGGATCCGTAGTGGGGTGCAGTCCGCAATGTTAATTTTAACTTAATTAAGGCTTAATTGAGAGAAAACATCCTACTCGTAGCTTGCGCGACACTGCACCACATCTGCAACGCAAATCCGAATTTGAAATTTCAAAAAACTTGAGGGAGTGCTCCGTTCGTTCGTTCGTTCGTTTACTCGCTCGCTCGCTCGGTCGGTCGTGCTCAATTAGAAGCGAAAAAATACTCCATCCTACTAAGGCTATATACCTACTCTCTTACTATAATTACCATATCAAGGTTCGCTACCTATACATCTAATATCTACACGTATACCTATACAGGTAAGTGAGGAAGTATAAATACACATATGTGAATTAATTCTTCTCTTCCTGTCCGAATATCGGACAAAGGATATATCTAATGACAAAGACGGAATGAAAATGAATAAATAAAATAAAAATGATAAGAATGATAATATTATGTTCCCCGAAATTTTAAGTCCCTTTTATTCCTCAGTTCTGATCAAAAAGGCATTTATTATACATGGGAAAGTGATACGAGATCAGTAACTCGTATACATTTACGATTATGGTAAGAGAAAGATAGAATATAGATTTAAAGAAATTTTAGATAAGGCAATAGAAAAATATCTTTGAGGATACCGAAGGATCATAAAGCTCGGCTACTCGATAGATCATAATTATGTTCTTAGGGTAGGTATGTATATATGTATATATATATGTATATTGTATACCTGAGATCGTTCCGCGGTGTGTATATACATAATATATATACCTACCCTTAGCGCTATTATATACCCGAGGTGTTCGCTTCTGAGGTAGAAACAATAAACCAAGAAAACGATAAAATTTTTAAATCAATGTGTCTCGGTAGTAGGTATGTAATGGTATATATATGTATACATGTAACGGGTGAAAATCGTCCGAGAAGAATATTGTCTCCTTTAAAATGTATTTCAAATATTTACGTAGCACCTGCAGATAGGTTTGAGAATGCGAACGGTATATATATATATATATATATATATATATATATATATATATATATATATATATATATATATATATATATATATATATATATATATATATATGTATATATACCTGACCACGAATACTTATATATACATATACTAGTTTCAAAAATTTCATAGTTATAACAGAGTTTTCGACTTTTGATTTTAAACCGAGCCAAAAGTCCGAGCCAATTAATTTTTACTCTGTGTCGATCGAGATGATCTTGAGAAATTTTAGATGTATTATACCTACCTGTATCATTTATAGAACCTTCATCATCTACTCAAACCTCTAGCTATGTAGCCACGTGTTATATGTATACCCGATTATATAATATATAGGGATATATAGATAATAGATATCTCACCTATGCGAGGGACTTGGGAAACAAGAAAAGTAAATTTATCGGTCACCTGCGAGCTGGATGACCATATGACCAATTAAATTTTAGGGATCGACTAATTTTCAAACTTTGAGTTTATATATTATACGTATATTGTTGAAAATTTGATTCATTGTGAAGAGTTGTGAGTTTCTGAGAGAGGGGATATACTTACGACGTGTAATCGGTGAAAAATCACGCCTCGTTACTGACGTATTTTTTATTTTTTATTTATTTATTTTTTTTGTTTTCTTATTCTTTGGTAATTCTTTCTTTTTCAACTAATTGCTTATAATTGCCGGTACACATGCGCACGCGTTTAATTGCACGAAGTTTATATACCGTATGGGGGCAGCTTTATTCACGGGTCGTAACTCCCGTTGAACGAATATAATTATTCGAATGGCAGTTGATAACTCCGAGACAAATAAGAGTGAATGTAACACGTTCGAGATAGTTGGTGAATAAAAATAAAAAATAAGAATAATATATATACATACGTATATATGCGAGTATATATGTGTGTTGATTTATAGATATGTACAATATTGCTCTCAATGTACCGCAACGCGTATATACCTATATACACATGTATATATAATTATAAATAAAACGAAAAACTAGTTTCATATTTTGATCTAGAATCTGATAGATATTATTTTACATAGAAATTAGATTTCAAGGCGAGTCTTTGTCATATAAGTGTATACATATATATATATTAAGTCAGTCATATTTCAACTGTTATTCTATACTTGTATTAGATTATTTATCGGGAATCTAAAGCTCTAGCTGTGTATATATATAATCAAGAAATGTACCAATCTATAAACCGGAGTAAATTTTTCTCACTATAGATAATTTTAACAACAATAATTAACGAATTGATTATTTTATTGACCTCTCGCCATAAATATTTATATACATATATATACGTATATGTACAGAAAATTTAAATATATATGTATATATTATATATATATATTTTTTTTTATCTAACCTCTGAGAACTTTTGCGTATATTATAAACATATACAGTGCAATACTATCTATATACATATTATATGTATATGTGATATACATATACCTATGTATATATCTATATGCATGTACCCGATGTGTATATATATATGTATATAAGGTATATGCACCATAATACGAGAAGGAATTTAGATGCGTCTTATGTAGGTGTACGTATACTTACTTCTACCCAGAACGTCCGGGGAGTCCCCGCGCAGAGTCGAACCATTCATCGTGAAGTCTATAAGCTCGAGCAAAAGGCAAACAAACAGTTCCACTAAAACGAATGGATAAATACGCATGCCAAGGCATACGCACGGCGAACGTCTTGGCTCTGTCGTGACGTCACTTCCGTTTCCTGGTACGCCTCGACACACGGTTGCTCATTTTAATCGATCGACAATGAGGACGTGTACTGCGGTATTCTGAATCTTTTTTTTTTTTTTTACTTTTCTTCATTCAACTCTCTTTAACTATTTTCTTTATTAGCCTCAATTCTAGATAAAAAATTTCTCATTCAGGGATTTAAGGGAGGAGGATATAATCCCGGTTAGAAAAAAATTTGGAAGCTGAGCTGCAGTAGGCGCGAGTTGATATTCATTTCGAAAATAAATAATTAAATAAATAAAATTGCGATCATGTACACAGGGCTATTGAGGTGAAATAAGTAGAACTATATCGTGTCGCCATAAATGTATTATTCAATTCAAGAACATATATGGATCCGTATATATGAGGGATCGGTGGTCAAGAGTGATGTATCACTTTAAAACTATTTCTGACTTGGACTGATGTATTCGGTTAGAAATTAACATAATTCAAAGTGGCCCTCTTTTCAAACGAATTAGCCCAGTCAAAATAACCAAGTAAAAATTAAAGAGAATATAAAAGGCTGCAGTAAAAGGAGAAAATAAATTAACAAAAAATTATATCGTTACGCTCTCACGTCGTAGCCTCTATACGTATATATATATATTTATTTATATATACCTATGTATATATATGTATATACGATATACGCACCTATGTATAAGAGTTTCATACTCAAGAACGAGGATATTATATTAACACCGTCAATTATTAACTTCAATAAACTTTCGGCTCATTAAGGTTATAGGTAGGTATATAATAATTTCACCACGACTCACGTCGCATAAAAAAATATAATTCAAAAAATTAGATACCTATAATATACCCCTTATATATATATATATATATATATATATATACCGATCTTTAAGTATATATATATATACCTATATGTTTGTATAAAGTGAAAACTACGTGGTTAGAATTATATTTGTTTTTAAAATCCATCCATCCATTCACGATCTTAGATTCTACAAATAATAATCCGAATCCCTGTTGAACGATATTTGATAGTTTCTGTCAATATACTTACTTCACACTTGCACACTCATCCCAACACAAACTCGTGTTATACTCACTTGAAAGTCCAGATGGCACATACTAATTGTATATCTCCTACAGGCTAGACTTGAGATTATTCAAAGGGTCCGAAAGTGTGACGCGTGGGAGACTCGCTGTTATGTCTATACAGATCGTTTCAATTCATAAATATTTTTCTAATTATTTTTACCCAATATTAGTTGAAAAAAAAAATATCAAAAACTTGTCAGTTATTACCTAAAAGCACACATTTTTTATTTATTTATTTTCTTATTTTATGATCATTTTCGAGCAGATTAAGTCGAAACTAATTGGGAAATTTTAATTCAATATTTAGGGTATTTCTTATTAAAATTAATCTGTATGTAGATATTAACATATTATATGTAACGTATCATGATTAGATATAGGTCTGTGATATATATATATATATATATATATATATATATATACCGATATAGTAGGTGCATCTGTACCTACATTAGAACGAAAGTATGCATATATTACAGGTGAGCGAAGGTGGGCGAGTCAGAGAGATGGTCGAAGGGCGCAAGCAAGCAGGCCCACTTTTCTAAGGAACAGGTGTAACAACCGTCAGGCCAATAATCCTCACTTGCCGATTAGTCCGTTGTTAAGGTGGTGCAGCGTTCAAACTAACTATTAATTTCTATGGTACTTTACGGTTAGCTTGGTGCGCCGCAACTCGAGGGGCGAGAAGAATTCTCGCTTCTAATTATCAAACCGCATATAATATGGAACTATAGCTCGTTGAAAAAAGAAAATTTAGTGAAACGCAGTTTAGTTTTCTTTTTTTTATTAACAAGAGAAATTCCAGCTTTTCGGGTCATGCTAATTAAAGATATTTTAATCTTTGAAACATACATATATATTTTATTTTTTCAATAAACGATCAATTCGAACATTTTTTTTAAACGTAAAATTTTTTTTGTCTTTAATATACCCAAGTTTTATTATAATTTTAACGAATAAGATATTATTCGTCTTTGTCAATGTCAAAACGGACGTGACACAGGTGCAGTCTGCAGATACAAAAATGGAATCGGTGACTTCGACCGGTGTTCAATTCGTATTTCGTGTTGGGAATTAACAAGCCATAATATACAGAGGCAAAGGCCTTATATACCTATCTCTTTGCACCATGTGAAGAAAAAAACAAAAATAATAATAATAATAAAAAATTTTACTTCGAAATTTAAATAACTGGCCAATAATTGCACCGTAAATTCATTTTTAAACTTCGACGATACAATGAAAATAAAATTATTTACAAAATTCACATCAATTTATATTGTTCCATTTACCTATACATGTAATAACCGTATATCCGATGAATATATGTGTATATATAAAACGGTTAAAAATAATTCTTCAAATGAATAATTATCCGTAAAATTTTATCGCACTGGTATGCCTTTTCCGATACATTTTTGCGGATACATATTCGCACACTCAATTAATGCCGCAAAGCATTTTGAAAATAGGAATAGGAAAGGCGGTTAAAAAAATTAACAAAACAAGGTTTTATTCATATCAAGTAAGAAGGACGTTGAGGTTGATGATTTCATGAGGCTAAATGCGTTTGATTAATCGAAGAATAAAAATAAAAATCCCTGTGAGGATTTCCTTCTTTGATTTTCGCTGTTTGGAGGATAAATTAATAATTTTTTTTTTCGATTGCACAGTAGTCAGAGTGTTTTCTACCGAATTCATTTCTCGGTGATGTAGTTATGAAAAAAAATTGATTTTGAAAGAGTTAAAAAAAAAAAAATAAATAAAAAATGATATTAAAAAAAAAAAAAAATAAAAAAGCGAGAAAGACAAAAAGCAAAATGGCAAACGCATCGTCGAAGCGTGATCGAATTCTTTTGTTTCGACTGAGTTGAAAAATCGAAGGAAAAGGATAGGCCGCGGACAGGGAGTGAGGCTGCAGGGTTATACGCGTCGAAGCGAGGGGCCAGGGGTGGCCGGAGCGCAGACCCGTGGCTTCGCGGGCCGTAGCAGTGCACTGCACGCTGGAATATAAGGTTTTATTTTCGAAATTTATGATTGTCAATAAATTTTAAAAGCGTTCCGTCTGGAGCCCTAAGGGCTGGCAGGGCTGCCCAAACCGAAGTTGAAGCGAGACTGGGCTACGACGAGCTCTCTCGGACTCGTTCTGCCGCACGGACTCCAGGCTTCAGCGTTTAATTGCGTTTGGTGCAACCCGTGCGGATTTTACAACCGCGAATTTCATTTCTTTTCTTTTTCTCTCTTTCCCTTCTTTCCATCTTTCTCTCCCACTTCATCTCTTTCTTTCTCTCTCTCTCTCTCCCCCGCTGACCCCGCTAACTATCACTCTCTCTCTCTTTCATTTTTTACCCGCGCCCTTTTCTGTTTTGCTCGTCTCGAGATGTTTAATTGTTCGACTGGTTCTCAAATCCCTATACATACCGCGGCGAGCATATACTAACCCTTTCCCCCGATCCTTTTGCCTCCGACTTCTCATATTCTTTATCCTTTTATCTCATCGTCCAGCCCGCACTATAATATTCAGTATAGTAAATTTCTCTAAACCAATAAATAATAATTATACACACATAACAATAATACCGTTGGTATTCTTTTTTTTTACTATTTTTTATTTTTAGGTAGACACGTCTAAAAGTTTCACACAATTTTCACTAATATCATGGAGAATGAACGTGTAAATTCAGTTTATCCTGGCTTTAAATCTGTGTATAGTCGAACCACGTACATAGGTATAGGTCTTATAGTATCGCGCGGTCCTTCGGGGTGTAATTTCTCCGGATTTGAAAACCGATATTTCATAACTAATCACCAGAATTTTGGAGGCGTGGATAGGGGCGCGCGTGATTCATCAAGCCTTCCCCGAGGGGACGCGCGAAAGATTTCCGAAATAAATCGAGGATACACGAAACTTACCGAAGCGATTAATATTACGAACTTGCATCCACAACGTAAGGTTAAATAAATAAAAAATAAAAAATAAAATAAAAAAATATTTAATTCACTATGAGAGGGAAAGAATTGAATTAATATATGAATAAGAGTTAGAAGGGTGACGGGATACGTATACGAATACAATAATCTAATCCTAATTTACTTTAGAATTTTTTATACGTCGTAGACCGACCACTTTCGACTACTTTTTCACTTTCATTATTGTATTATTTTATTTACGCTGCAAAAGGTCGGTCTTTTGGTATATGGTTACACTACCTAATAATATCCTAATTTAAATTATAGAGATTCGGTGATTTTTATGCTTATCTTCTTTTCCTTACTACAGTAGGTAGGTAATGGTCAGACACGATTTTTAATTTTCTTCGGATTGGAACGATTTAAGTATGTGTTTGTATGTATGTATGTATATACATATATATAGTTCAGGGCGATTCGTTTGGTCATGTTTTTACAAGGGTTAGTATCTTTTATAATTACCACCTTAGTTAATAAATCGAACTGGCCGGATTTGAGTTATAGTCAACGATTTGGCCCTCGTATACATCTCGTTGGAACGGAGCGGAGTGGAGCGGAGCGGCTCGCTGGCCGGCCCCCACAAAATATGCCTTCGGGACCCGGGAGGAATCCAGGATTCTAAAATACTGCCTCCAAAAATCCTTGTCCAATTATTAAATAACGTTATACGCTATATATACGAACGTATCTACGCTATTATTCTACTCCGTTCCGATTCCCTCCACCCTTTGAAAAACTATATTATATATATATATATATATATATATATATCGATATATAAATCGCCATATCATTTTCCATCCAATTTACGTACCATATTACCAATTCAAACGAATATTTTATCATGATTTTTATATAGAGAAAGCTAAACGTTCCAGTCCACACGTATAATATTTCGCAATTCTCATTGTCAGGCGATACGATTCGATATATCATTGTGTCACGTGTCATGTGAGTATATAACTACTATACATATAACAAACACCAACATATGTTACATTTTTATACTTATAATTAGTCTTAGCATGCGGTTTAAGCATATGCAAAGTGAAAGACGTACCCGGTCAAAAATTGAGTCGTACTATATTTTCGGACTTAGATATAATCGAGGTCATAATTTTGAAAATCAGACTCTTTCGATTAATTTAATTGATAAATTTGTAGTAGGTAATATACTTGAGTGGAATTTCTTGATGAAAAACACAAAAAATAGTTTGATTTTTGAGTGGAATGAATAGAGAAGTACGAGTGAGCATCGTTTTGGTGAAAACCTTAATATGTCGTTGAATGTGGACAAAGAATAAGGGATATATGGAGACGGGGATGAAGTGTAGTGGAATAGGTTGTTAATCCTTTGTATATATCTGTGTGTATGGTTATAATATGTTAGAGGTAGGTACGTATATGTATTAATCAATGCATATTCATACGCAGGCGTTCCAAGAATACAAAAAGCATCGGCGCAGATGCTGTCGAGTCTTAGATGGACGCGAACGAGAGATGGAACATAGTGAAAGATTCCATAACGGCCCAAAAAGAGCAAACATCGAATGAAATTAATAACCAGCGAGGGCCAGCGGTGGTTCGATAAAAAGTTGAATAACGACGTATTCGGAATTTAAGCCGTTGAGTAAGATGGACGGACTCGTGGACTCGGGACGGGAACGCGCGCGAGCATCCTTTAAAATTGGAATAATAATGTTCTTTCATCTCGAAACGATGACTCGACTCGATTCAATATTGTGGGAACAAAAATTTTTGGGCATACTCCTTATATACACTTAAGAAATTTTATAGGAACTTAAAATTTTCAATATATGCAGAGAAATGTATATCAAATAAATCGCGATATACGATATATATATACATATAAAATGATTGCGTAGTCATATGTAAATAAATATTTAGGTACATACACAACATATTATACATATATGTCGTATACGTACAGATACTACATAAAGTTATAAGAACAAAATCTAATCGGAGAATGAAATCGTTTGACTAGATTTTTAATTAATAAAAAAAGCCTTAGATATCATGCTGCCAGCTCCGTCATGCTACGAGTATTAGATTGAGCTTGATTAGGAATAATTATTATCCCCGTCTTCTATATAGTCCGTTTGCCAGTAATAGGCGGTGCTTTGATCGGCTTGTGTCGACCGATCGCTCGATCTCAACGAATCTATCTCCAATATGAATCATTGTCTTGCGAGCGGGCTTAACCGAACCCAGAAAATTCTAACCGATCGACTCTAACAATCTATACGAATTCCAAAACCGATACCAAAAATTTATACCTTATATATTCTTTATTATTATTATTATTATTATACTTTCTGGACACGTTATGTTACAATTGTGATCGTTCGCGATTGTCTTATGTTTCTCGTGCCTTCCTCCATCTTTTTATTCTTCTTCTTCTTCTTGTTTTTTGTTTTCTTTTTTTTTTTTTATTACGTTTTGTTTATCTTTTTCTTTTCTTTTTCAGACCGTTCGACCTCACTTATTAACGGTTGTATTACCCACGAGGTATATTCTTTGGCTATTGTTAAATTCTAACGAGATTGTACCGAGACAAATGTATAATTACGTAAATTGTCATTAATGTGGCTACCTGGCGCGGAAAAAATATTCCCTTTTTGTTTTATTATCTATATGCCTATACTGAAGACTATAAACCAGAATTATTACTGATAGGTATTATTCCCACGTACCTAGCGTATAGTTCATCTCGCATTATATATAGGTATAGATTTTTCTTTATCCACATATTGTATGTACATTATGCATATCTTATATATATACATATACCTATATGTGTATACGTATATACGTATAGACAAATTTTTATGAATAAAGGTTCACCTTAATGTATATTAATGTATGAAAGAGAGCCGCAAGTTGTAACTACTCTGAATAATCAAAGATCCTTTTTCTTGATTATAATCCGTCTTAACTACTGCATTAAAATTAAAAACACAGTAGCTTGAACGAAGAATAGTATATTAAACAAAGCGAGGTCGTTGGACGGTTGGACCGCAATCACTTGGGACACCAGGATACCCATGATCCGGTAACTTTATATCTACATCCTTTATCGATGGTCCAACCCGATCAGCAGCATAAGGAGTGTTAATAATTTAAATGTTAATCGACTCACCATTAGATCCGCATCTTTACGTTATTTCTTCGTATACGTTTTGAACGTCCAGTCAGCAAATTCCTTACTCTCTGAAAGAAGAAGACTATAATAAAAATCGAGTTATAAGGCAAGAATTAATTAATATGAACATGGACCCGAGAGTGTTCTTCTGTAATTTGAACATCTTATCACTGTCTCTCGTTGTAGGTACATTATATTGCAGACAAAGATAAAACGAAACGAAACAAAAAATGAATAAGCTCCAGAGCTTCGAATATCGGTAATAAATTTCTTTTTTTACTTTATTGCTTTTTTATTCAACTTTTTTTGACATTCGGTTTACTCGAACAAAAGTTTTTCTATTCATTTTTTTTTTTTGTTTTCTCACGATCAGTATATATTCAACGTTCTCCAAAAATTCATATCGTTATTAACTCTATAAACTTTTCACCTTTGATCTTTTTGTTTAACGATTGTTACCAGTCAACGTCCGAAGCTATATCTACATGGCTAGACTGCACAGCCGGTCATTTAATCGGGTTAAGTTGAGCCCGAGTTGACTCTTTCACAACGTATACCAGTAATACTTATCTTTTTTTCTTTTTTTATTTCTTTCTTTTGTGATTTTTTTTTTTCATTGAACAGATTTTTTCATTTTTATCCGCGTTCTTTTTCAATTTTTTTTTTTTTTTTGCTTTTATTCGTCTTAACCTTAACTCGGAGCCGCCCATTGTGCGTGGTGTAGTAGCGTGTGCGTTTATACGTCACATACTTGTAACTGTATCTTAAGTCATATCGCTGTGCCCTCGATACATGGATAATCGTCCCGGGGGCGAGTATCGAAGATATTGAATCATGAGTATTGAAAGTTATGAATTTCTATTTTACCCTTAAAAATTACTACCATTTTAATTTATTTCGAGTTTTTTTTTTTCAACTGCTCGTTGTCTTAAATGATCGCTGCAGTTTCATCATTCGCATATTGTTTGATCTCCATTTTAAAACCGATTTTTTTTTTTTTTTTTTTACAGAGACACTGAGAATTATTCCGGCTTATAAAATTTTGAAAATAAATAGTATATGTAATCAAATTCGGGTTTAGGAACAATTGTTGTCGAATAGCCGAAGGCGAATAATTAAATTATAAGAAAATAATCATATGTTTTAAAACACACTCGTTCTACGAGTCTGTATATCGTAACGTGTCTAAATCGTTTTTCTAATCTCTTATTTGATACCTAATACAACCGCAACATTGAACGTTCAGTTATATACGACGTGGTTAGAATGCTGAATGTCGATCCAATTAATAATTGTCAATCTTAAATCTTGACGGATTTAAAATCGATAATATCGAAGTTATACGGTGTGCGGGGAAAGTTTCCGGACCTTCTCTGATTTCTAAAACATAACTAGCCTAGGTATACATGTGTACTTCTGTCAAGGCTATCCGGTCTTCTAAATTGCGATCATTTAAATATATCCTTTACCAATATCGAGCGTGGGTGAAAATAAAATAAAGCACCCGATTTTAAACGATTAAAAAAAAAAAAAAAGAACAATTTTACACGCTAAAAAATTAAACCGAGGTATAATAATCGTACGTAAGATTTTTCTACAGAGTAGGTATGTATGTACGTTAAAACCCTAATACTCGGAGCTTTTGCTCCCCGTGTCAGAGATCGAGTCGAGGCTATAGTACCAGGTCCATAAGGCCTGATTGGCCGTGTAATCCCCATTAGGCCCCACGAATCGATTCTCGTCCACGTTCGATATTCAAATAATCGAACAATGGACTCTCCTCTCTTCTCAAATGCCGGGCGGCCCGTTGCCCGACCGACCGACCGACAGACTTGGCCGCCAAAAAGAAGAACTTTGAATAATCATAATGATCATAATGCTCCGAGTACGTAGACAGATACATACATGAATAGGTGCAGCCACATATACATATATGTATATATCATCAATATGGATAATGTACCCATGTAACATGTACATACATACATACGTCTGATTCAGGCTATATAGTTGTGACACTTAACTTATAATCAGACATTTGCTCAGGTTAAAAATATTCTCTTTCGCATTTGACGTTATGCAGATATAGATCTGTGTGTATGTGTGTGTATTTGCTCATAGGTCAAGGCGTAAGTGTGTTATAATATAGTTAGTAGATTTTGGAGCGTGGAGTGACCCGTGCGTATGGATAAGGGGTTACAGTGCTGGATGGCGAGGGGAGGGTTAAGGGAGATAGAAAGAGAGATAGAAAAAAGAAAGATAGATATAGATAGAGGTGTGTATATATATGTATATATATATATATATGTATATATGTATATAAGGAGGGGGTTTCTACCGAGCGCTTGGTCGGTCGGCGTTATTCATTTTTTACTTTCAAAAATCATGACGATGCTCATTTTTCTGACTCGTGAAGAATTCTTTAAACTGACGGGCGTCGAGCTCGGGCGCGGCGAAGGAGAGTCGAGTCGAGCTTGAAGCTCGAGTTCCGAGTTCGAGTCGAGTCGAGTCGGCGTAGGACCTAACCTGACGTGTAATACTCCCGCTGCAGCGAGGAGCACCATGCAGTCGCGCGGGAGATGCTCCTCTCCTCTGAGACTCTTTTTCTTTTCTACTTCTTGACCGACCGATTTCTTTCTTTATTTCTTTCTTTATTTATTTCTTTCATTCTTTCTTTATTTCGTTCGTTCGTTCGTTCGGCTCTTGCTCGTTTCCTCACTCGCTCACTCGCTTGCGATGTCGGTTTGTACGTCCTTTTCCTTTTTTCTTTTCTCTTTCGAAAGATCTTAGATTTGAAAAAAAGGAATGATGCCTCTTCTCTTCTCGTCTCGCGAAGGAACGGGGAACCAGGGCGCCGCGCGGGACCATCCACCATCCAGCATCCACCACCATCATCCCCCACTCCCAACATCAAACGGGCAACAGCCACGCGGTTATAATATTCATATTTCGAACGAAAGATCTTATCTCGGAAATGAATCGAACGCGTTCTGATTCGAGATATCTGTTGCGGGCGAGAAAGAACCGCTTGTATTGTACATTATAGGTATACATATATACACACGCGTTTATTATATACACACACACATACATATTTACCCAACTACTGCACACATATATCTTATATATACCTACACAACTTCTATCTACACATAATAACACGCGTGCTACACTTTATAAATTTCGGTACTAGTTTGGGGCTTATATGCTGACTGTTTCAAGTTCGATTTGATAAACTAATACCAATACGAATACCCATATAACCTACCTACCAACATCATTGCAGCTGCAGCATCTGCTCATTCTTATAAAGTTGCATGCAGGTCGATCCTCGGTAAAAGAAAATAAGCTTTTATAGATATTAACGGTCTGATTTGATCCTCGTTATAATACGTTTTGTATAAATGGAGGCCAGGACTAACGCCGCAGGAGTCAATCCAAACGATCTTTTTTAATAATACAAGAAAATCTTTTGAAAGTTAATTAGATATCTTCATTATTTAAAAATCGTCTAATTAACCTATTTTTATTAATTAACTGCTCTGCCAAGGAATTAAATAGATTTGACGATGAGAAAGTTCAAGGTCATAAACTCAATTCCAATACTATGTGTAAGATATAGGGAACTGTACTATCGCAGCGACCGCAGGGCGATATCTCAACTCGATTTAATACAGATATTTCATTTATTACAAAACTAGCTTCAAGGCACCGCCTGGATAGTTTCGTAATGCAATAATAAATTGAAAAAAACAAAAAAAAAATTATTATTACCTATACTTTCAAAATACATGATATTGATAAAAAACAAATGAATAAAAATTAAACTTTCATACCGCACAGGTAGTCGGATTGTCCGTAAAAATAAAGAAAATTTTTTTTTTAACAAGTTTTAAAAGTCTCGTATATGGACGTTATAATTATTATATGAGAGAAGGTAATTTCTTTTCACTTGTTGTAACATCGCTTTTGAACAGTGTTATGGAAATGTAAAAAAATAACTTTATCATGTAGAGACGGTGAGATATACAGTAAAAATATTCTTTATACCATACTTATACATCATATGAATTTAAGAAGGATTTATAAAAGTTGGATGATCCGCGGAATAAAGACTCGAGTGGTTTAAAACTAGTCCAAACTTTGAGTCAGGCTGATTCTAAGGCCACCCGGTAACGTCAAATCATTTGATACGTATTGTTCGTGATTCAAACTCGATTTTAATTCCAAGAAGAAAGAAAGAAAAAAAAAAAAAGAAAAAATGAGAGAGAAAAAAAAAGAGAATGAAAAAAACAAAATTGAAAAAACAAAAAAATAATAAATAATAAAAAAATGAATACGAATACAGGTACGCTATCATAATACCGCCTCCCTGGGACGGGGGAGATTATGGCTTTATGCCGTTCGCGTTTGGGGCCCTGCCCCCTTGCCCCCTCACAAAGTCACTCGGACTCAAGTCAGACTCACAATCAGCCGAAGTTGGGGAGTCCGCGTCTTCGATTTATTTATTTATTTTTTCCAACTCTGTTTTTTTTTTTTTCGTTGTTTTTAAGGGGGGCTTTTTCTCAGCCTTTGAAATTACGGGGATATGTAGTTAATGCAACCAAAATTGTAATAGCGATTCAAATTAGCAATGATGTTATTTTAGATTGATTTTTATACTTAATTTATGGTTTCAATTCATTTAGTGGTGTAACAGGTGGTATTTAATATTGTATAATGCGTAAGAAAATAATGTGTGTATATATATATATGTGTGTATATCTATAGTTTAAATAAGAAGACACGCGAACGGAATAAAAGGTTTTATACTACTAGTACAAAATATCTTCCGAATCTCCCTGGGGTCTCTCGGACAAGAAATACCTTCGAAAGATAATTAATCATATTTTGAAAATCATTCCAACGAGATCTCGACGAGAAGATAGCGGCTAAAATCCCAGAGTCATACCTGCGACCTTAATCTAGCCTTCGGTATATATATATATATATATATATATATATATATATATATATATATATATATATATATATATATATATATATATATATATATATATATATATATATATATATATATATATACATATAAATATACATATATATATATATATATATATATATATATATATATATATATATATATATATATGTATATACGTATACCTATATGTATAATATATATTTATAAGAACGTATACTGTGTACATATGTAAGTAGGTATATAGAAACATGGGTATACCAATTCCTGAGCAGAAGTAGGTATTGGAATAATGGGGAACCTGTTTTGTACCTCTTGTGCAGAGCACAACGTCGCTTTTCTCATTTTTATTTTGTTTTTTTTTTTTGTTTTTTCATTTTTAAATCGACCAAGGCAGATTACTTACTCGTAATATACATTTCTGATTGAAACATTCCGTAGCTTAATTCAAATTTAATATTTATCTACAAACATTAATATATATAAACAATTATACGTGCAGGATGTGATTATATATTGTTGACGAAAATCTTATACTTATTTGAAAAAAGTTTTTCCTCGGGTCAAGGATCTCGACGATTTAAAAAGAGAAAGAAAAAAAAAAAAAAGAAGAAAACTGAACTTTGCTGCCCTTTGTAATTGATGTGAAAAGATTTGTTTAAAAGATTCGGAAGAAAGGGAAGAGCGACGGAGTAAGGGCAACGTAGGATGAAGGGGTAAAGATGAACGAGGGGTAGGAGGGGAGACTCGATGCAATTATAGCCAATTTCGCGCGAACGAGAGCAAAACAATTGAATGGCGCGCATGCGTACCGAATAAGAATAAAAAGTGTTCGGCTTGGTGGTAGAGGGCGGGGATTCCCCTTCCTCGGTGGAATTTTTAAATTTTGTCACGTTCAATTTTAAACACAGTCATTTGTACGATCTTGGTTCTGTGTGCCCTCTCTTCTTCCTTTACCTTGGCACAAGCCTTTCCTTTGCCATGCAACCAAGCAGGCAAGCAAGCAAGCAAGCAAGCAAAGCGCGCGCACGATTTGTCTGCGGCCTGTATACGTATATGTATATATGTGTACTATATATATATATATATATGTTATATGCGTACATACGTGCATATATATACATAGATATATGTGTATATGAAACATACATAAATCCGAGGACGATTGTCTTTCGTTTTTTTTTTTTTTTTTCATGATTTTATTTTAGTTCGAAATTCGAATCGCTCGAAATTACGTTATTTTAAAATTATAACATCTGCTATACGATCTATCTCAAAAGATTTTTTTTTTTGTTTTTTTGTTTTTTTTTCAACCCTCCCCTTAATTATCGATCGTGTGTAGGTATATGTATGGTACATACATACGTATGTACCTATACTTTTACGTATCGGACCCGATGCATCATGGGGCAACTAAACTTACCAATAGTTTTACAGTTTCCACCACGTATAACGTAATAACAGAACTAAAAAAAAAAAAGGAAGAACGAAAGAAAGAATAGAACAAAAAAAAAAAAACAAAAACAAAAAAATATAGTCGACAATCAACGATCGACAAAAAAAAAGGGACTGTAAAAAAGAAAAAAAAAAAAAAAAAAAAATGTATGCTGCCTCAGTGAGTCTCAAAAATTAGGCATATATGTATATCACATATAGAAAAATGTATGTATAATAGGTACACACGTACGTACTCATACATATGTATAATTTATCCGATAAATTCTTATCGCGATTATGAAATAAATGCTAAATATTATCCGGCGGATCGATTTTGCGAAATATCATTTCTTGTGTTTTTTTTTTTTTTTTTTTCCTTTTTTAATTTGATACAACTTCTCCTGCCTTAAGTGAAACAAAATTAGATTAGATCATCGCTATTTGAAATAATCCAAAAATCCAGATACTTGTGACCGAAGTCCTAATCTAATCTAATCACGTTTCATGGGCCTATCGCTTATTTAAATTCCTGAAAATTCATACTAACAAATAATTTACTTATTATTTTCTTCTGGTTTGTTCATTTGTTTGAATTCTTTCGTTTTTGTGTTTTTATGTGTGTGTTGTTTTAATGAAAAAATATCTATTCTGTACGTCAAACCGTCATTACGAGGCTTCGATTGACCTGAGTAAAAATCTCAAGATTCTTCTCCCACAATCGAACCGTATAAAATAGTATAGAATCTGCTGGACCATCGGGGATTCAAACGTAATATTAAGACGTATAGAAAACTATACCTGTATAAGATATAAGTATAAAACGTCTGGTATACACGTTCGAAGGCTCGACTATCCCACAATCAGAAATATTCGACACACGCCCAAAAGCGAAACCGCAAGAAGAATATTGTCGGGGTAAAGAAGAAGAATAAGAAGAATAAAAATAAGAATAAGAATAAGAAAAGAAAAACTGAAAATGAAATAATAAAAAAAAAAAAAGGAGAGAAAAATAGAAAAAATAAATAAACCCTGGGATAATACGAAACCCACGCTGTCTCTTTTCAAATAATTCAAAAAACCAACCGATCAAACATATATTTCAGGGCTGCTACGCCATGCAGCGTGTAATTATCGAAAAGGCCGGACCCCGAATCAGTGAATGCCTCAGTGGTGTTCAACTCATGAAAGAGAAAAAAATCTTTCAAAAATTATTTCCCCTTCGACAGTGTGTAATAAAAGTACGAGAAAACAAGAAGAAAAAAAAAAAAAAAAAACTTTGTATACTGAAAACTGTTCTCTTCGCCAAATATGAAAATTGTATAATATATTGTGTATAAATATAAATATGTATGGTATATGTATAGATATTCAACACTCTTCTGTTTTCAAATTACAACACCTCAATAATTGGCCAATCATCTCGAGACCGGTATAGTCATGAATTATTTAAAATTATTTTTTGCCAACTTTACCTTTTTCGTATGAAACGGGAATATCGTTCGTGTGTGTATAACTGCACACTCGCGGTTCACTTAGATATCACGTATACATATATACATATTATAGTTTGATTGATAACCGTAAATGAAATATGAAAGTTTTTTTTTTTTTTTCAAATTTTTGTATGAAAAATATATCGTATGGGTATAAATATAAAATAAAATTTTGTAGTGAATTGTGGCCGTCCACGACAAGTGAATAACGTGAAATATGTAATATCTATCTTATCGGCAAATAAATGGCTAGGCTTTCTCTAATCGTGAAATCGCCAGCAAAAATATATAAATGATGCCTTATCATCATATGATGTAGTCTAGGTAATCCTCTCATCAGTACGTCGAATTACGCATTTTATTTTTTTTTCTCTTTTTACCTTGTACATATATTTAATCTGACAGCCGGCTGGTCGGCCCCGCGCGTACCCTGTAGGTTACCGACTATATACCAACTAGTACATACCTCTAGGTATATAAAAACTCTTGAATTTGATCGAAAAATACTTCAAGTAGGTATAAACGGATTTAAATATAATAAGGGCGTATGTTTAAGGTATAACACCGTACGACTGGGTATATTATACCTACGGTAACCACTCGCTCTTCACTATCGTAGAGAAACGGTGTATTACACATATACGTGTATAAGTATAAGGGCCCCAGACTTTTTGTCATACTGCACAGAGTAGAAGAACGAACGAACCCCCGTCAAAAAATTTAAATATAGACGCTGCCACCCTTCGTAATATTCACATTTCCATTCCCACGACAATATGGGACGTATTAAAAAACAAAAAAAGGGTTGTGGTTGCAGAGCTAACTTACCCTTACCCCTAAGCTAGCTAGAACTTCCTTCGTATATACTGTTTGGTAGGACTACGGGTACCTACTTCCGGTCTTGGATAAAAACTGATCCGAAATGGGAAAGTGCCCCGAGATTCTGCCATAGCTTCTCATTTTTAGATTTCTTATTTTACTTTCCGTTTGCCGTTATTATGGGGTGAAAGGGGTTCGTACGTATACGTACGGACGTACATACATAGACCGCGATTTATTATTTTTCTCTTCTATATACCCGATGTGCTTCAAGTATTTTTAGCGCTAACACATTAATAATACGTTATATACAATATAACGTATTATGTATATATATATATATAGGTACATGAATTTTTCTCTAATTCGTACGATTTATCAGTAAATTAAATTTATTTATTTTACCTTCTTTATCTTAGCTGACAATTATATGAGAGATTTGAAACTCGTTATTTATGATCGTTAACAAACGGTTTGGATCTATTCGGAAACTCGTGCCTTGAGATAAGGGAACAGAAGTTTTGCCAAAATTTTATCGTTAAAGAAGCAATCTATTACACGACGCTTTGTCTTATCGATAAACACGAGGTGTGGATTTAGCTTAGGCTCTATTATAATGTATTAAGCCACTGATTATTTTTTACGTAAACTTTGTCAAATCACTATAAATATAGGTATACATAAATACGTATAGTTTTCAATGGTTTTCAATTTTTCTATATAAAATTAGATTAGCTCGATTAATGGGGATCAAACGCTGTAGACAGAATTCGTTGCAAATCCACGATATCAAAAAAAAAAAAAAAAAAAACTAAATATATATATTTTTTTCAAACCGACAGTTGAAATCGATTTGGTAAAAAACGATTAAAATTTTCTCATGGTGTTCGATCATTAGAATTTTCACGCAAGCCAGCGAACTCTTTCAAGCCGTTCTGATCGATGATGTCCGACCCCCTTCCCGATTTTCAAGTGAGGTGAACGGAAAAAATGAAAAAATTCGCGTAAGAGTCTTGTATGGTTCGGTTGAAAAAAAAAGAAAAAAAAAAAGAAAAGAAAAAGTTTTTAAATTTAAGGAAAAAATTTCTTCGATGGTAAATAAACGGGAAGATGATTAATCGTTGGTTGTGGGCCTAGAGGGGCCTGACCTAGACCCCTGGCGTCATTCTTGCAATTTTTTACATTGCCGAATCTTTTCTTTCCGCATAAGTTCGCTCGGCACCCTTAGAAGATCGATTAAAAGGCTTGGAACTAAATTTTGCAAGACGGTAGTAGCGCAGCGTGAGACATTAGGAAAAAAAAGCAAGAAAAAAAGTGAAATGTTTTTTATTTATTTTTCTAAAACATGCGAAAATGATCGAAAATTTTTTTAAACGTAGGTATATCTTTTAGCTCCGCTGGTCTAGATACGGGATAAAAAGTATTAACTAGAAAATCCCACGCGAGACCCCCTAAGGAAAGGCGGAAGTTAAATTGTAACCCTTAAGTCGAGACAAATTAAAACTGGCGGCATAAACCATTTGAGTATTTTAGGGGTGTCATGCCGGTCCAGGACATAGTATTATACAGTTTCCCACAACCTGTGAAACATTTACTTTTTTACGTAACACTATCCCTCGTGAAAAAGCAGCAGCAGCTAGTCCGACACCCGCTGCTGTTTCCCAAACCGTTTTTGCGTCGTGTTAACATGTGTAAACAAAACCACCGACGAAATATGGTGGAGGGGGGATGGGGATTCCAACTTTCTGTAGAAAAGCTATATAGATATACATATATCTGCTATATATAAAAAGGGAGATGAGAAATTCAGTGAGTTTATTAGATCTTATAATTTCAAGAAGCTTGATATGAGATATTATAAGAATTTTTATTGATAACGCGTATATTGTCGTCGATTATTATAGCAAAAATATTATAGATGATTCTGTAAAGTGTTATAACGTAAGCTTTGGGGTGAAAAAAAAAAAAGAAGAGAAAACAAAATAAAAAATAAAAATGAAAAAAGTTGAAAGTAAAAAATTCTGAAATGAAGGGAACGGCCTGGAAGACGAATGACTCTTTGGAAAGTGGAAATGTTTTTGTTTGACGTCGCGCGGCATATGTTTGTTATAAAACGTGCTCCCCCATGGAATTCCTGAGATTTAGAAAAACCTCCTCAACCCTCTTCGCGCAAGGAACGAGAGATATAGAGAGAGAAATAGATATATCTTCTTACGGAAATATTGAATGAGAACTAAAGAGTGACGGAGATAGGCGAAAGCACGGTGTGGAGGGCGGCGTACATCGAGGTCCTCCAGACCGGCGAGATATCCGTCTCCCACGCCTCCTGTAGAAGATGCGGTACCACTCGTCTTCAGAGTTCGTTGCACTGCGGTTCTCTAGTGGGTCTATTAATTTGAAAAACCGCCGTTCTTTCGGATCCTGAAATCGTTTTAGTCTTTTCCGGGCACTCGACTTGGGTGAGTAACTAACTAACTATATAAGTTCGTGAGTGCGCACAGCACAGCACAACACGGCTCACGGTTTGGTACCGAACGTGTTTGCTGGCTGCTGCCACGGAGATAAGAACTTGAGAAACAGCAGACTCGCGTTAATTTAAGTTCCTTACAGCCCACATGGCCGTCAAACCGGGGGAAAGAGGAGGTGGAGGAGGCATCGGCTTATCAATATATAATTTTAGATTTCTGAATACATTAATTCCTCGGCGCCAAACAGTACGGGACCACAAATGTCTTACACTCATTTCGACATTATATGAATACCGTAATAAAGTTTATATAAAGTCCAAGAGGGGCCGGATTGAAGTTGCGAAATTTGAAAATTCTAAATGATCAAAATTAGGAATTTATTTTACACGATTTAGGATTTTGAGACACTTTAAACTTTGGAATAGTGAAATTAGGAAAGATCGAAATACAGGTAGCTCAAAACTCAGAAGCCCCAAATCGCCGGAAATTCAAGAATCCGAAAATTTAATGAAAGGACACGCCTGAATTTCAAGTTTTGAAATTTTAACCTTGTATTAAATTTCGGAATTTTGAAAAATCGGTGTTTTTCGATTTGCAGTTTTTGAAATCGATTATAGGTATACAAACTTTCGGGGAAATGCTCTTTCTAAAAACTATGACTCGGTACATAATATTAAAATTCGAAATTTTTACCCTTCAGAACTTTTAAAATCCGGAACTTTAATCCAGCCTCAAATCCAATTGCTCCTTTTCAAAAGATACGATGTCAAACTAAACTAAGAAGATAAGTTTCCAATTACCTCAAAATATTTGAATGTGATGAAAATTTCGTATCGATAAAAATTTTGCTCAATTATTTATTTTTTGGTCGAAAGTAACAAAGAGGACACCGTAAGTGATCTTATCGAGTATAATTCCAATGAAAAGGTGCAAGAAAATCGACGAGCAATCAACAAAATATCTGAAATTAACGTTCGTTTTGAACGGCACATATATGGATGGCGAGTACGTTGATGTATGTACATGTATGAAAGTACGTATAAGTGAAGAATTGCGGCCGTGCAGTAGGTACTGCATCAGGGAGCTATAACTCCATACTTATGCTATCGAACGTATCATACAGAGCCACAAGTTCAGCTGGCCCTCACTTGAGTCGTGTGTATATATGTGAACACAACGACGAATGCAGTACTTGCCACTTGGGCTGCGAGGCAGAGCAGCTGACCCAAAAGGGGTTAAGGACCCCTTTTTTTTATATACGTCTGTTGAAAGGAACCCCTTTCGCAATTTTTGGATTTCCGTGTCTTTAGTAATATGAGAATAGAAAACAGCGGGCAGGTAGAAGGAGCATTTGGGATCCGGTACCCTTTCAATCCAACGTAACCAAAGGATTTCTCGATAAAAAAAAAAAAACAGAAAAAAAGAAAATGAAAGAAGAAGGGAAAAAAAAATTGCGCAAGATGACATATCAGGCTTAGATTCCCGGATTTCTACGTCATTTTTTATACATAGGTATACACACACACGTGATCCTTTCCGCATAGTAGGTACAGTGGTAAAAGTCTTATATGCCCGCAGTCACTCCTTCTTCTCTATACCTGGGCTGATGCAGCAGGACCCAGCTGTGTTTTCTTAAGAGATTTCAGATTTTCGTCTTATTGTTTATTTTCTTTTTCCTCCGCGATGCCGGAATCCTTTTAGATCGAGTTTGACGCTAGATCCCGATACTGTCTGGACTCGAGGAGATTTTCTCAAAGGATCTAACAGGATGACGGTGTCAGTTTCGAGACATTGTTCGTCTACACACTCCGCCACTCACACACACGTACACATACTCACCCCCGTATATTATATTCAGACATATACATATTTATATATCTATCTATCTATATATATATATATATATATATATATATACGCTTTCGAAGAATCATCGTTTCATCACCGTAATCCTTTATCATCGAGCGGTGATTCTCACATTTTTACCCTTCAATTTTCTTAATTATATTATATACTGTATTTACTTCGTCTTCCTATACGCACCTCGCCTATACATATTATATCTAAGCATGGACAATGGATCGACTACGTCACATATACCCACGAATCTTCGTCTTGTTAACTCGCAAAGTTACATAGAATAGTGTATATACGTTAACCCATATCACATATACTAGGTACATACATATAATTAGTGAATAAAATCTCACACTGAAACTGTGTTATAAACTTCAACGTAGTGGTAAAAAATACGTTTTTATTTAAATCTAGTGTCTCTTTATTTACAAAAATCCCAAGGATCTTTCCCAGGGTCAGGTATACCTGATACCCGCACAAGCAGTAGCAGTAGCAACACCATCAGACCTTTGGGTCTGTTTAAATCTAAAATCTTGTCTGTTATTTGAATAAGATTCACCCTTTTTATAATTTTATATAATTCCCCTGCAGTGTATGGTATAAACGCGAGGTATAGACACACTGCCCGGGTACAGGTATAACCCAAAATCCTTTTCCCATAGGGGGTAGTTTCTCGTCGAATTAAAAAAAAAATAAATAAAAAGAAAAATTTCTTTTTTCTTCCTATTTTTTTCTTTCATGGCTGACTAGTGAGTTTCATTTTCACCTGGCATTACCTGAGGATGTATTAAATTATATGTATTTTTTCCCTTAATACTTAACGGTATGGATTATATCTACTATCCGTCATTAATTTATCGATATAGCATTGAGAAACAACGAAGCCACAAAGATCGAACATCCGGAAAGTGTGGTTGAAAAAAGATGGAGAATTAGAAGTTCCGGTTGATAGTAAAAAAAAAGCAACTATTAAAATAAGTAAAAAAAATTTAAAAAAAAAAAAAAAAAAACAGGAAAATCATTTCTCACAAGACGTGTGGACCCCCCATCTTTCGTAGAGTGACAAATGGATCGAGGTATTGCAGGGTATAAACGTAGATATAGGTATATACATGGGGTTTACGTAAAACGAATTCGAAATTTGAATTCTTAGATGATTTTTTTTTTTATTTTCTTTAATTCTTTAACTGTCAGAGTGTTTGATTGATGGAAAAATTCGATCATGTGTTGAAAATTTGGGACAAAGTTTTCATATGGGGTAAGGGATATTCTTAATTTAAATTTTCACGGAACAGTACCTATATACATATATATATATATATATATATATACACGGTTCGCATTCACTTTACCCTTTACACATTACAATTTTTTACGTATTATTATTATTATTTTTCTTCTTCTTTCTCTTTTTTTTTTTACCGGGTGTCGAACAAATGACTGATGATCTTTCGACTCTCATTTCGTATGTGGGAATTGAATAATATTGTACAATATTATAGACGTTATATTATAGAGACAGCTATAACACCATTTCTATCGACGAGCAGCTGATGTAGCAATTTAAAATATTATTATATACTCAACGGTCATTACATACTCTTAAATTTATTATTTCATATGATTTTTTTTTTTCATTTTTTTATTCTTATCATTATTATTATTATCTTTTTTTTCAAACAAATATTGTGTGTCTATTGATTATTATTGTTCCTGAGAACAGCCAATGGTCGCCGTCAATTTACATGAATAAACGAATATGATATACCTATAGGTAGATTTTTGGACCTTTGACATTTGTCATGTATGTGATTGAATTGGTAATATTACAATTCTGAGAATTGTTATCCCAGCAGCTATTTAGTCTCATATTTTTTTGTACTGGAAGAGGATATAAATGATTTACGTCGGTGTTAGAAATAATGAAAATTTAAGACTACGTCAATCACATCGCAACTTAATTTGTATATATATATATGCAGAACTGGAAGAAAGAAGACAGTTATCAAATTTCGCCTGTATTATATTCTTATAAATTTGTAAAACTTTCCGCCTGTCAATAAGATTTAATTAACTAATTATTATTGTACTTTTTTTTAATCGTTTTTTTTTTTTTTGGTGTACAAAAATCGAGGTGTGTATAATAACGTATTATATGTGCAAATTCTACGAAATGGTGTTATAGTTATACAGCTCATGTGTATATTTAAGAATGACGTTAACTTCTTTTATATACTTACACTGCACAGACATTCATTCTATCGTTAAAGTAATCGAATGGTTCAAAGTATGATATTACAATATCGATAAAACTAATCGGGAGTATAAAAAAAGACAAGAAAAAAGGAAAAAAAGGAAAAAAAATCGCATCGTAATAAAATACAGTCTTCAATGTTCCGCGACGAGTGTAGGTATATGTATACCCGTACATGGTATATTAAGTATAAAAGATAAATTTAGCACGCGAATGTAAAGAGCTAGTGTATTCCACATTGCCATATAAAATATAAGATGTTAGCTCTCGCATTGCCCTAAAGCGCCATTTTGTGTTTCATCGGCTCGTCTCGCGGGTGTACAAAGCGCCTCGCGTGCGGAGTAACTAATGAGAGTAATCACTTAATAAAGGCGGCGCAGATCGCGTGACCATCTTAGCTCTGCGCGTAGGTAACTTCGAATCAATATTTGCTTTCGCGGTGAAGTTAGGGTTACAAGCCCTCTTTTTTGTTTTTTCTTATATTCTTTATCTTCTTCTTTTATTTTTATGTTTTTACTTTTTTAACGATTGTATACTATATACGTATAATCCGCAGTTTTATTTACTTATTTATTTCATTTTATTTATTTTTTCCTCATTTATTTCTTCAATATATGTATACAGATACTTATATATCCTCCACTATAACACATAATGCTGGGGTTCATATCCTTCAGTATATATAATACATTTAATCATCATACCTTATCCGATAATTATTATAAATTTATGTACAAGTATTATATATTAATAGGCAGGTATAGATATTGCCAGGTATAATATAATAATTTTTGTTACATTTCTAAATCTATAAATAAATAATATATGTACACCCACACCTGTACATATATCTGTAAATTTAATTCACCCTGGCGCGTATAAGATCTATATACCTATATGTATACCTATACATAAGTATAATTCGTCGCCAACGATCAAGTTAATTAACCGTCGTAATTAAATTGTGTCGCGGATGTTTTTGCTGCCAGTATAGGGCATCCGAGGGATCTGTTCAGAAGCAGTTCGTTCGCTCGTTCGTTTGCTCGCTTACTCTTTAAGCCTGGGCGTACGTACGTTCGTTCGTTCGTTCGTTCGTTCGTTCGTTCGTTCGGCGTTTATTTCCTATGTTCATTTTGTTCCTGGGTCTCGCTCTTCGTTCATTTGTTTCTCGAGGTTTGAATTCCTCCTCCGACCGCCGCGGACGCCGACTTACGAACCATTCGGAATTCGATCAGAAATACTTAAGATGGCGTCCAACCTCCTCTTTTTTCCCCCCCTTTAAAAGCCCCTCTCTTAAACCAGCTCCTATTGCCGTCTATATTTCTTGGAACCAGGGCGTACATAAATTAATTTTTAATTGAAACAAATTTTACGAGCTAAAAAAAACTATCCAACTGATTCTTACAGAGTTTCGTATCTCAGAGTATGGACAGATCTGCGCGGCATCTTTCACCAGCTACAAGCATCTTTTAACGTCGATAAATAAGGCAACGCTATCAACTCTTACCGACACTTAGTCGGTAACAAAACAAAAACGAAATACCAAAGCACTAATGTCTGTCTCGAAAGTTGATACAGTTATCGACCGTTATGAAACCTGTCAATGATAACAAGGCTGTATTTTCGGATAATGGATCGTCGTTTTTAACTGCTTTGTAATAAGCATCGAGCCGCTTAAATGATCTGTCAGCTGTTTTTTATTTTTTTATTTTATTTTCTTAACAATGTAGACTGCCTTACCGACAGATGGTTATATATCAGCGTGCGATAGCTGATGTACCGACATTAGCACGCTGGAAAATTTCAGATTTAAATTGAATTAATTCGAAACTAGTAACAGATGAAAATAAGATAAGTCGATTGAGATCTGAACAGCATCTGGAGCTAATTTTTTCAAGAACTTATCGAGTTTTTAAAGCTTTGTGCATTCAAAAATTAGAATAGTGAATTTAAGTTCTTAATATATTAAAATATAGAAAGTAAGATAGGCTGATATTGTGGTCAATTGATAAGACGATTTGGAGTAATCTTAGTTAGCGGATAGTTTATTTTGTTTCTAGTCAATTCGTGCGGTCATTATCGACAATTGTAAGTAAGTAAAATTGTGATTAATGTTAATTATAAAAATCTTGAATATTTCGATAATTTGAGTATCATAAAACGCAATACCCAGTCAACCCTGACTAGACCACGTTAATTGTAATTTTGGCACAAGGCTGTAGTAGAATGGACTGCGAACTTAGTCATCGTAACTCACGTCGACGTGCCGAAGTTCAACAAGTTATCTGCGAACGAACGGGAACAGCGATGCTCGAGTCGCGTTTTACGCTGAACGCAGAACCGGAGTGGTTTATCGTTGGTAGTGGGGGTGAGCGGCAACAGCGCGGCTGTGTTATGAATGAACTTTTCATTCAAAGTTTCGTCCGCTAGAGGAGTAATAGCGTAGATACGTATGCGCAGGCTCAGTTTTATTTCAAATCGATTGCGAGCTAGTCGAGTGTCCTCGGCGTTATTCGGACCACATCGGTCATTCAAAACTGTTCGATTTGCAACAGTCGAAAACCACGATGGATACACACTGTGTATGCAATACATACACGTTGTATACTCAACACGCATGCGGTTTACACCTACGTAACTCGTTTATTTACATATATAGGAAAAAAAAAAAAAAAATTGAACATATGTAAAAATAATTGAATATTTAATATGAAAAGGATTAGACTTGAAAGCGTTATAGTAACCTACTTATCGGAGGTGCAAAGTAGACACCGATTAAACTAAACTCCCACAAACTATGCGGTCGATCCCTCTAGCTTTGCTGACGATGCGGCAAGTTTAATCCCTCGCTTAACTCTACTCATCTCTAACAACATCAACTGGGGAAACCAATGAGTACAGGATGAGTACGCTGGTTCCCTCTGGTCGTCGGCGCTTGAAAGTAACAATCGCAATTGTATGTATATGTAATAAAAGTACATGTATATGTATGAGGCCGTGTTCTACACGAGCAGGTATACATTATACACGTAGGTGTACATTGCGTAGATATGTGTATGCGCAATGGGACGCATATGCCTAAAGAGCGAATAATCTGAAGAGATTGGCGATTCTTTTGGTATTTAAAAATCGTCAATCTTTATTCTTTGGCTTGTACGTTTCGATGTGGAAGTCGGAAGGGTTGATGGTCGATAAATAGCTGTTGGACAGTGCACAGTCGATGTTAAATAAAAATTTGTTATGTAGGTATATGTATAACGGAGAGCGGTTAGTCGACTCAGAGTCGGCGGGTTCCGTTCGGGTCCGCCGTTTGCCCGCAAATACCGAATCGCGAATCTTCGCAAATTTTCGGCATCGCTCGCGCGAGTCCCGGGCTCAGTGTCGAGTGGGCTGCCTGGACCGCAGGCGCCTCTCCGTCAACCTCGGGATTGTAAACGTTTCTTTCTCAAATCTTATAAATAATGTTAAGATATATAATATAGAATAAAGAGTACGGTAAATGTTAACTAAATATTAAGTAAATATATTATTGATTTTAATCCAATGAATTGCGAGGGGATAAATATAAAATTTTATCGGATAAAACCTGAAGTGTATATTAAATAGAGGTGGAGAGAATATAGACGAAAAGGGGGTAGATCAAGCAAGGAAGGAAGCGAGCAGGGAGGCAGGCACATGTCGTGCGAGGGAAAGTGATCGGAGATCGTAAATATAATAGTTTCATTTTTTATAAAAAAAAAAATTCAAAATTAAAAAACAAAAAAAAACAAAAAAAACCAAAAACAAAAAAATGAAAATAAAGAAAGACTGCAACGGGGATAAGATGAAGACAGATAAAGGTGGCCGAGGAAATTGCAAACGACGAGCAATATTTGATTATAAATTGAGCTGCTCCAGCGTTCGAAATAATCTTTTTTCAAATTAGCCTTCACCTTGGCTAATTGCAGGCCAAATGAATAATTAGAAAATTAGTAAGAAACAAAAAAAAAATATAAAAAAATTACAATCAATTAATAGAATTTAATAAGAAGTAAAGAAATTAAAAAATTAAAACAAATCACGATGTTTACCTATTCATCAATTCGCAATAATAAATTACTAGATGTTTATAACGTTAGAAAAACTGCAAGTTCGAGATCGAGTATTGACGTTATTTGATTTCAATTAATTGAGAAAAAAAAATAAATAAATAAATGAATAAAAAATAAGAAAATATTTATCGAAAATGTTATTTCGTCAAATTCAAATCTATTGATGTTTAGTAGATTTTGAAGACAAAAAAAAAAAAAAAAAGAGAAAAAAATTTTTACTAGTCAAATAGAGTACACACATCGCGCACTGCAAGGCAATATTATATATACATATAATTATGACAAAGTTTTTAGAAACAAATGAACACGTTGGCACAGCATATGGACTATTCCAAGTAAGTATATATATATTATACAAATGATATACCTACCTACTAGACACAAATCATTTTCGCTTATTAATATATAACTATTAATGATTTAAAAAATCTTTCGTTTGTTTTGTGAAAAAAAATATTTTTATAAAAAAAATCATAGTTTGACGATATCTTTCGAACGATCATTATATACCTATAGGCACAAATCTATATCGTTGTATTATTATCTGTTCGATTATGATCATGTTCAATGTAAAAACGATATATTATAATTTTTCATAAGTGAGATTAACGTAGCTAGTACAGAGATGAAAATAATAAAGTAGTAAAGAGGTTGAGAGAGATGAGGTGCAAAAAGCTTTCTTTCAACTCCTCATATACATATATACATATACACCAGGGTCCCCTCGAGGATCATAGAATAGTGAGAAATAGTGAAATTGGAATATAAGAACAATAGCCGGAACCTGGAGCAGAGAGAAAGAAGCAAGAGGTGAAACTGCTTTTATTTTTTCTAACTGTGCCGCAGTTCCTGGTGGAAAGGGGTAGTCAGGGGGGGGGGTAGAAAACAAAAGGCGATCCTTGGCATCAAACATTCAAATTAGAAACCTCTGCGGTTCCCGGATTACCTTTCGTTATATTTGCAACCATTCCTCTCCCCCCCTCCTCAACCCCCATATATGTACCCTCGTACGTAAATGTACATGAACATGTACATCCCTTCCTAATTTACACATTCACACACAACGTTGGATAGGTATAATTTATACCTACCTATGTATAATGTATACATCTCTGCGTGCGCACGTTGTACAACGGAATAGTAATACAGCGAAACATGTATGTATATATAATATACATAGATATATACATAAGTATATACACATACAACACATGTAGCAGGTATATTATTATAGATATACGTATATTTATGCAGTATTCCTATACACATACCTATACGTATACGGGTGCGCGATGTGGATTCGTGATTGTTATAGTAAAATTCGTGTATTCAAATGAAACTTTCTTTCGTATCATTCCGATGTAAATATTAGAGATTCAACCAACTCTAGCCTCCGCTTGGAATGCAAATTAAATAACATAGCTAGTGGGTGAGGAGGAGGTCAAAGGTTGGAGAGGAAAAGTCCGCGATATAGTATAATGTACATGTCGCAAGGCAATTTATATTAAAATTTGAAGTAACCAAAACGTTCGTCTTATTCAACTGACAGTTTAGCGATTCCATTATGATTACCTATATTATCATACGCCACGTTATCACTTCTTTGCATTCAAAACGGCCAAAAGGAAAGGAAAAACTGATAGCTTAGTCATAACAGGAAGACGAAAATTTATATATCTATGTAGTACTTATACACATATACGTATACCTATTTATAAAAATTTACCGTGGACAAGATATGTGATAAGTAAAATTTTAAGGCCTACATCCAATTTTTCTTACTTCATAATATACGTATACCTATGTAGAGGGAGATATAGAAAGAGAGAAAGAGTCAAAACGCGAGAGTAGAGAGCAAAGAGGGCTTATCATCACACCAGTTATTAAATTGGCGAAACAGAACTCTAGCTCTGCTTAAGAGGGAGGAAATAAAATGGCATAGCTTTCGTCAAATCAGGTGCTAATTTTAAAGAGTGTTAAGGGGGTTCTTTTCTCGGTTGAGTATACACACACAATATATGTATATATGTATACGTATATATCCTATGTACAGTATCAAGTGCGGAGTTAATGGTATATACATTGCTATGTGCAGAGGGAGACGTGTCGCGTTTATCGTAGTACGTGTATATACTGTCAAAAAAGAAAGAAAGAAAGAAATAATAATAATATTAATAATAGTAATAATAATAATAATAATAAAAATAAGATGTTGTATAAGATTTCTCGTGAAAAGGACCAAACAGCTCAAAGCGGTGTATATACGTCTATAGAACGAGGCCCTTGCACTCGTATCTCTTACATTTCTTATCGAGTGGTTGGAACACCAAGATTACAGATTATTTCGTCATTTTTGTATACGAAATAAATTTAGGAATATCTTTCCCAAGTGATTAGTTTATAATATAGAGACCCAGATTACCGAGAGACGTTTAAGATACTTATATTGAAATTAGTAGTTTATGCAACGAGGGAGTAAAGTGAACTTTTTCACACTAGTACGAAAAAGTCTACGCCCAAGTTGTATACAATATTTACGATTTTTCGAAAAAGTTCGATTTACGCTTAGAATTCAGGACTTTAAACAAGAATTTTACGCACAGGTGGGGTCAAAAAAATTATTTCTGAATTTTTTTGATAATACGAAAAAAAAAAAAAAAACATAAAAAATATGCATATTGTATTATAGCCAGGCAATATGTGAAAAGTTTTCTTCTAAAACTTTTAACTTATTTTTCAACAAGGGGCCCATACTCACTTTTACATCTTTTTTATATATACATATATTTTTTATTTTTTTTTTTTTTTTTAGCGTAAAGAAAGGCTCTATATATATATACCTATACATATATCAAAGATTCACTCGAATTATACCGTCGGTGCTCACAAGTTTCGATCCATCCATCGTATTTACAGTTATACACGCGTCTCCCTTGTTATACAATGCACCAGGGTATTGGTATACATACCTATATACCTAGGGTAGAGATAGATACACGGGATTTGTTCGATCGTGAAGTAAAAATTTCTCATCGAAATTCTTTCCCTGTAGATAAATAAATACCTGGAATTTGCGAGGGTGGAGAAAGAAAGAGAGAGAAAGAGAGAGTGAGAGAGAGAGAGCTGAGAAAAAGAAAAAAAAAAAAAAAGAAAAAATTGATCTTGAAGTATCTATCGGCGTTATACTATGTATAACATATATACATACATACTTACAGCGATTCGATTTGTCGTTGGATTGTGTTTAACGGACTGGCGTTTATATACCTGTCGGATATTCGTGGCTGCACCTATTTCCGCAGTCTTTTGTTATACCCTCCGCGACATATTCGGTAGGTTCATTCCTCGGTTATAACGCGCGGAGTTTTTCAAGATCTGGCTATCGTCCGATATATTATATATCCCACTATCGAACTTCTAAATCAAATAATTTTATTTTCCCTTAGTTCCCCTCTAAAGAAAAACCATTCGAGGTAAATCCGTAACAAAATATACGAGGCAGACCAGGTTCCGCGAACCACCTCTGGAGCCGTTTTCATCCCCCCTGGACCACAGCATCCCGCGAACCCATGTGCGCGTAGCTTCGGGTTGCCCGAGGGTACAGTCATCCAAAAAAATACACTTTTATTATTTTTCCGATATTTTCTCCTCTACAAAGCCGCGTCCTCTACGTCCACCTCCACCTCCTCCTCCACCTCCTCATCATCATCATCCTCGTCGTCGTCGGTCGTCGGTCGTCGTAGCGCCCCGCTAACCCAATTTCAGATTAATTAAATGAGATTCTACGAAGGTATGTACATTCCAACTAAACAAGATTCGTTAACTCCCTCATGTACAGATACAATAGTACCTATACAGTATAATACGTTAGATATACATACAACGTATAAATAATCTGAAAGATAAGCTCAAAAAAATTTTTTTTTTTTTTTTTTTTATCTCCCCTGATTTATTGGCAGCCTGTCATATATCGTTGACAGAGGCCAATCCGATAAATATTCAAAACACATTAGATATTTCTTTTGGGAAAGCGTATCCTTCTTCCGTGTCGGATAAATATTTTGGCAAAAAGAAAAAAAGAAATTTTTTTTTTTATACTTTAAAGATATATAGGCGCGTACGCGTTGAGAAGGGAAACTTTTTTATTCAACTTTCAAAAGTATCTGTCTACGTGAAAAATATTGTTCGATATATATCTATATACGACACCTGGTCTCCGGTATACAAAATATCTGTATAACAGTGAGAAAATTCGACAATCAATTCGGAATATCTATTTTTATTCATTTCATTTCGTTTCATTTCACTCTTCAAATTCATTAAAGTCCCAACAATTTATCACGAATTGTACCTGAATATTGTACAAGTTTTTGTACTTATTGTAAATCTGTTGTGATTGTATTAATTACCATTAATAATCAATAACCAACTTGGTAAGAGTTAGATTTATCGAAATAGACCAAGAGATCTGTTTTTTTAAAGCGATCAATTTGAACAAAATTATTTATGCAGATTCTGTCTAAGTAGATTAGTTTTTGAGATATGAAAATCGAAAAGTGTCACAAGAATATTTCCCATGTGTTATTTAAATTGGAAATAGAAAATCGTCATGAGCGACCTATAGATATCAAAATTGAGAGCTCAGATTTTTCGAGACTTGTTATTCACGAGGAACAAGGAACAAGTTTTTGAAAGGGTCTTTTGAAAAAGAAAAAAATAAATAAATAAATAAAACATAGATGGTTTATTTGGCCCACCCTAATAAACAGATCCCCGAGAAAGTAGAATTTTGAATTTTCATAACGGGTTAAATACACTTTAAAACGGGGTATTTTTGAAGGACTGGTTTTTCTCGGGGGAATTTTTTTAATAACCCAGCTTTATTACAGCCGTCTACTAGCCCTTAAAGTAGGTACGCAGTTCAAGTACCTATAAGTCAGAATTTTTGATATCTTTCGCTTTATTCGTGCAGTTTTCTCATCGTATAATCAAAGTACGAAATTACAAGGATTCGTTGTGACAATCGAGATCTCTGTATCAATAATTTTAAACCCTTACTTATCTGTACGGGAGCAGCCAAGTATATTGTATAGATTTCGTCACGGTTTTGTCAGTCTCTCGAAATACCGTAAGAGAACTGAGGGTGATATTTTGCCGCCACATCTACGTCCCGATTAAAAATTACCCTCTCGCCAAACTTTTCCAAGCTTTTTTTCTCTCTTTCTCTGTCTATCCCTATTTGGAGTACGTAGTAGAGGAGAAAAACAAATAGAAAGAGAGAATGAGATGTAAGGATGAGCAAAAAGAGCGAGAGAGAAAAATCTAGTGTCTGCCAACCCACCTATATCCTCATTTTTTCTACCACCGGTACTGCCGGCGTTATTTAAGCCCCGACTCGGCTCCACGGATCCACGGCTTTTGCTGCTGCTGCTGCTGCTGCTGCTGTTGCTGCTGTTGGTCTCTCTGGATGGCTGGGTTGTTCGTTCGGCCGTTTGCGTCGCCTTTTTTATTTAGCCTCATATGGCGGAAAGTAGCAGTTTTCACGAGCGCTATCCGAGCAACGAGCAGCTAAAATGGGCAAAACTTTTCTGTCCTGAACTAGTACGTATACTACCTTGAATATACATAATGTGCAGTTCAACGAGACGAAGACTGCGGGTTGAAATGGGCTTCAATCGAAACCACAGAAAATAATCTATGCATAGTTTCAACTACACCGTGTACCTTAAACCTTCATATTCTATGGATTTTTGAATTGGACGAATTTATTTGCATTTATGGATCGCATATGAGTTTATTTTTCTATTATTATAATATTAAAATTATAACTTCAAAGGGTTTTCAGCTTTTTAAAATCCCCATGTAACCCAAAACGACGACTATAAATTCTCAAGGGGATCAATCAGCTGGATATAATCCGGGAGAATCTTTATCCAAATATAATAACACCAGTCCAGACCCAAAAGCTGGCAGCTGCGTCGATAAGAAATGACTAAGACCTGTTTGATTCAACGTAAAAGTCAGGACACCAGATTTTCCCAACGTTTGTATTCACTCCCGCGAGCTTTCAGTGGTCGTGACGAGAGTGCTGCAACAGTTTCTGGGGATTTTGTTTGTTTTTTATGTGGTTTTTATTTTATTTATTTATTTTTTTGTTTTTTATTTTTATTCTTTCTTTTTGCTGCGGTAAAACACGGGGTGGAAAGAGTCTGAATTTTCTACCTAACTCTGCGGGACTTTTCTGTACACATACATAACCATGTATATACCATACCTATATGTATACATACGGTTGCAAGAGGTATAAGAAAACGCAAAAAATACTCTGACAAAATCCCATAAGGCGATTCGCGTCTCGCGATTGGCTGTTTCAAGATTGCTTCGACTGATTGGTTGTTTCGTGAACGACCAACTACTGACGTTCGACCCACCACTACGTTTCTATACCTACTGACCATTTTCAGCCCTTGGATCGACCCCCAAAGTCGTCCTTTAACTCGAACGCCAACCTAACTTGTCAAAGGATTTTGTTAATTTACCTTCGCGCACACATGGCTGGACGAATCTTTTCCAAATTAACGACGATCCTAACTAATAAAGGACGCGCCCGGGCGCTTCATCACATCAGGAAACGAGAGTAAACATAACTACTTTTCTGTGTGGGAGTCAGTAATTTTGATCAAATTTCAATTTATTTCGAAAAGTTTTTTTTTTTTTTTTTTATTATCAAAGAACATATTTTAGGCAAAGATTTTTATAAACGGATTATTGGAAAGTACGAACTAGGTAAATATTTCGTTTCAATATAGCGACAAGATTCTGCACCGTAATGATTCTTATCTTTGATCATATTTCAACGTTTTTTAAAGCTTTGAGTACATTTATAGTGGTCGAACACGCGCGGTTATAGACCAATGTTGAAAAGCAACGCTATTTGATTAGTGCTCATAAAAGAAAATTTACACTTCTTCGTATCAGCCGAGAAAATTACATCAAGTGAATACATTTTCATGTTCTATGGTGAAAGAGAAAAAAAAAAAAAAAACCTTAATTAGTTAATGATAATGATTCTGAACGATACCACTACTCTAATTAGAATTTTCTTTTGAGTTTAATTGAATTGAATCATACACCTTTAGGTTCGTAATAAAAATAGTATATAGAGATGGATCCTGTATACATACATAGGTATATATATATATATACAATATACCAACTTGTACGTACATATAATATACATTACATAAGATCTCAAGATCGCTCGGTCTAACACTCGACATTGCTGTGCTTTGCAAGAGGATGGTATATACATATACTTATACCTATGTATAGTATAATACATACTCGATTCGTCCGAAATTGAATACTCCGAACGTTTTCAAATCGATAAACAGAGTTCTGGCTCAAATGCAACTGTCCTCAGGCGAGAAGAAAATTTCTTCAAACTTATCCCCAGTGCCAGGAAATCGTGAGTGGAAAAGGACTCTTGAAATGAAATTTATTATTCGATTTTGCCCGGTTTGCAACGATGATATAGTCACTGGTTTCGAGTGTGTTAGGTACATATGTATATATGCGAAGGAAGGCTCATTATTGGAGAAAAAAAACCGACGAGTCGGATATGTCGTATGTATATGTATAAGTATATAGTATATATACATATATATATATATATATATATATATATATATATATATATATATATATATATATATATATATATATATATATATATATATATATATATATATATACATAATGTAGATATAGGTGAAAGTAAGAGAAGAGGATCTTTGGCGCGGATAAAAATTATCTCAGAGTAGATAAAAAGCTCATTTCTTCGCTAACCTTACCACTTCAATTTCAAAGGACTTGTGGGTAATATATATATATATTTTTTTTCTTCTATCTCTCTTTCCGACTACCGTATTCACGGTTATATCTGTCTGTCGATGTATTTTACCGGGATGTATAGGCGTAGAAAAGGTTCTCTCGTCTATTTTTGGTCAAAAGAAATTGTACTACTTCTTCCAAGTCCGTAGCAGGACCTTCGTCAGGTTTGTTTGATAAAAGAGAGAAAAAAAAGAAGAAATGAATAAACAGAGAGATGGAACAAGAAGAAGAAGAAGAAGAAAAAAAATAAAAAAATATAGGAAAAACAACGAAGCTAAGAAAAGGGATAAAAAATGAGTACAACATCCCAATTTTCCCCCTATTCCTTGCGCTTGCTGTATGTGCTTATACAAAGCTTTGGTAAAATAGTTTGCCGAGAAAAAGAAGAAATATTTTAAAAATATATCTTTCATTATTTATACAGGGAAATAAGCTTTGAAAATAGATAACGGAAAAAGAAAATTTATCGGAGCTGTAATGTACTGGTACTGTAGTAATCTTGGTAATAAATGAAATCCTATTAATAAAATTGGGTTAGTAAGTATCGATTTGTTTCGATATAAATATACACGATATATCTCAATGTTGTTGGTATGTCAACCCTATCGAATTAGAACCTTACTTTAGAATCGTATCAACGGTTATTTATACACGTACAACGATATCAAATTATTTCAAACAGCTATTCCTACTTACACATATACGGGTTGGTGTACCGATTAAACAATTTCTCTGTAATTAAATTCTACTATAATTATTTTACAACGTCAACACATATACGCGACAAATGAAAAAGTAAAGTAGGACCGAACGGAAGATAGAGATAAAAAACGAACTAATTATCGACGAATAAAGCTCATATAGTATTTATGTACATATACATACCTATTGGTTTTTAAAATCGATAGAGTTTTACATCCGTAGTCACGATTGTTAATTTGATTATAAAAATAAGAGAAAAAAAAAAAAAAAAAAGAAAAACAACAACGAATAGGGATGTAATTTCTAGAAAAATTGTTTGTTGTACGGGGTCATGTTCATCGCCTGTCCGTTTTCCACTCTTCGTTCTCCTCGCTCTCCGCTCTCCACTCTCATCTCGGAATTCCCTGCTAGTACTACAACACGTCAATTTCCCGCGGGAGTAAAGCTGGCTTTTACCACGCTAATAAATAAGGCTTCCTGAAATATTGCGGTGAAACACGTTAGCGAACCGGAAGTTTGAAATCCGAAATGTGGATGCAGGGATGAGTAACGTATCAACGAATAGCTATATAATATGACATATATATGTATATGTATATACGTATGTATGTACATACATACATTACCCATCTCAGCCAGCCTGCATCCGATACCTACTATTTGAAGATAAAATCTGACTTACGAAAAGTCTACCTAAACGTATATGCAACGGAACGAAATGCCCTCCTAAATACGATCGTAAAACTGTTTCGCATATCGGATCTCGTACGAAAAACTATCTTGATAAACTGCAGCTGCGTATACTATTCGCAAATATAAATATACATGTATGTATATGCGGTTTATATTATATATAGGAACGAGCGAAAGAGTCGTAAAGTTTAATAATCCTAAAGCTTTGATATAGTGATTATTCATGCGATTCTAAAATATGAATTAACCGAGCCAATATACCGAAGCTTGTATATAGTACCTATACATTTTTTACCGATGTTTTAATTAAGCCAATTTAAAACGTTTATTAAATTATTTTTATGATAATTACATACCTCGATTCTCCCAACGAATATAGAACTCGAGGGAATACAGAACAAGATATGAAATAGAGATATAACACCACGATGTTTTGTGTATTCCAATTCCGCGGATCAGTGAGAAGGTATATCTTTACCTGATCCCAAATTGCATGCAAGGAGTGATACCTTACTCGAGGATGGGAGATCCTGGAAGACAATAGTAAGAAACTTTGCCCTACTTATCGGTGTAAGGATATACCCCGCATATATTCGATGCTGGTTGAGTGCAGGTCTACCTCGTTTCCTATAGATATAGGTATATGTATATGTAAGTTGCGAACAGTGGAGACTATGTTACGGTCTGATGTGAAATTCGGGTGAGAATTAAAACACAAATTATTAATAAGTAATTTTTAATTTCATTATTTGAGATTGATTAATTTGAAGAAACAAAAAAATAAATAAATAAATTTACAAAGAAAAGTCGTTGAGATACAGATGGATTTTTTTGGGTATGTATAATATTTTGATCGTATTTTTTGGAATGATTAATACCGTTCACGGATTTTGGTAAATTAAAAGTAAACAATATTTTATGTTTTTATTTTTTCAACCAAAGCTAATTCTCGTTCTACTTTTTCAACCTATTGACGGTTTTTTATTTTTTTTTATTTTCTTTTATTTTCAGTTCCAACGTTATATATTCGGTTGTTGATCTAATGAACCCGCAGCTATGTGTATAACCAAGTATATATCGCTTGATCATTGAAATGACGGTCGAGCAATACTATACTGTAGATTTTTCGAGAAATTAACGAAACGCTTTGATGGAGGTTGTCCGAATGGCGATATAGGTATATAGCAAACATTTAATATACCGAATATTTGACTGAAATTTACCAAGTGTAATAATTTTAGAAAATATAAAACAAATATGTATACACATATATAATATAAAAATATGTACATATTGATCGATGTAGAAATTTTATACGATGTTAAACAATAGGTTACCTGTATAGGCACATCGAGAAGCAAATATAACAACGCGGTATGAAATATCGGGTATTCACAATGTGAAACTATAATATAGGATTTTATTTAAAAACTAGAAATAAACCAAAAAAAAAGTTAGAAATGAATTTTGATGTTTTTAGAGTATACCTAAAAGACTAACATTAACTTTACCTATATTTAGCTTATCCAGATGTTACTGTAGAAACAGAAGAAGGTAAGTTTCCGGTTTCATCACCTAGTGAATTTTTTTTTTTTTTTAATTTAATTCTATTTTTTTGATCTTGTCTTCTCTTTCTTTTCTTTTGAGTAATGTAAAGAGAAAAAGTTATTCATTCACTAACTCACTCACTCACTCACTCACTCGAGGGTTGAGTGGCTATCCGATATCCCACTGTAGAGAAAAAGAATTTCATCTCGCGTCCCACGCGTGCAGGATATACATACCTATTTACCTACCTACCAGCTATACGTATAAATATACATACCTAACCCGGTGTACAGCTTTTTTATAATAATTCAAATAAAAAAATATTTTATTTCATATTTTTATTTGCTTCAGAGCTCGAGGATTCGGGGGTAGCCACATATATACGGGGTAAACCACCTTTTACCACCAACGCCACAAACGTTGAACCCCGAAGCACCCGGAGCGTGCACCAAGCTATACTTGAGCATAAACAGAAATTTTATGAAGTGTACCTTCTTGAGTGTATATATATATATATATATATATATATATATATATATACATATACATATATATATATATGGTAGTAGTGGTCGTAGCATCCACCGCGTTTCTTCTTCACCCGATGGTGTCAGGGGTGTTCGGTATATAGTATATTTATACCTATGTATATTCGTTATAACCTTTCTTTTTACTTTTTTTTTTTTTTATTTTTTTATTCTCAAGATGAACAAGCCTGCAGGGGTGTCGTAGTCGGGGCGTCAAGTTGTGAGCGCGCGCGGTACGGCATGGTGAGGGTTTCGAGGAGAGGATACTTTAAAGCGATTCTCTTAACTAATTGTTTAGCAAACAATGATGAGAGACGAACGATGAATGAGAAATATGGGACAATGCGAGCTTTCGTATATATAATTATTATTTGAAAATGAGATTTAACGTCTACTATATATACATATATATATATATATATATATATATATATATATATATATATATATATATATATATATATATATATATATATATATATATATATATATATATATATATATACACACCTATATGTAGGTATATATATACAATGTGGTACTGTTTTCTAGAATCCATTTTCTATACAATTCAAGGCATATATGTATACCAGTTATACTTATAACTAGGTATAGGTATAATAATGTATATATGTATATACGAGTCCTGTAATAGAAGGCAAGCGCGGACAATCGAGTTCATTGAACAATGAACAATCAGTTGAAACACGATGATTAAATTCCCTTTTCATTCCATTATCATGGACCTTTTTAACTATTGATTATTGATTTATCACTCGAATAAAGCTACCCCCTATATATTGCGGCAAGGTTGATCAATTAAAATAATATAAGAAACAATAACGAATGGTTTTCAAAAATTTATGAGTATCGAAGTCGAGGGTGATTATACTCAACGTTTTATATACCTATACTTATACATCTACTTACATACACCTTTGAGACAAAATATAATGAAAACAAAGTTTGAACGAGTGGGAAACGTACTAACTTGTCGTTTCAAGTTTTGCCAGAAATTATCTGAATATGAAATGATTTCCTCGTTTTCCTTGTAGGTATATATGTATATATGAATGTGTGGGGAATGTACATATATCTATATAATAAAGTACATATATCAGATCTGAAAGCTTCTACTGCAGTTCCATAGATGGAGAATCATAAAATAGTCAGTCGAAAGTTATCGTCAAACTTTTGAATAATATATTGGATAGGAAATACGTAAGTTACATATACATCTATGCGAGTTATCTTTATCTATCTATAATATCTCATGCTGCAACTACGCCACGCTGTGTTTCAAACTCTAACTCATATTGACCGAGTAAGAGATTATTTCAAATTATTACGTAAAATGAAAATTATTATGCTCACGGGAGGTGCAGGCTAACGGTGATATAAAAAGAAAGGAAAAAATAGCGCAGGTGCATTAAACTAAAAGTTATAATATACCTGGGCTAATGCAAATTGATGTGTAATAAATGAAAACAGAAAGAAGATGAAAAAAAAGAAGAAGAAGAAGACAAAAACAAAAAAACAGAAAAAAAGTGTTAAGAATCTAGACTGGGATTAATGATTATATTTTCGGAATGAATATCGTCTTAATCATTATTGCGCCGTAAAACTTTCTTATCCCTGCCCTCAATTCAATCTAAGTCTGTTGGAAAGGATATTATCGCTTCAACTTTTCCTTTGAACTTTTTATATCTTCATTTAACGAATTACTAAAGTTTATAACTTGATAATTGTCAATCACAACTTTAAACAGTTATATCAGAATTGATCATGACAATAATTCTGTTAACACATATGTATATACATATAGAATACAGCTATGTACTATATTACTAAATTGGCGAATTCGAATGCGCGTTTTTAACGATCCGGGATGACCCCGTGTTCCGGTTATTATACCCTTACCAAAACAGTTATAATTCTGTATAACTGCAGACACATAGAGATTTGTTAAAATGTAAATTAAATTTATGTTCTCTACGAAACTTTGAATGAAAAAATTTCGGGTATTTGATGGTGTTAATTTGAATCCCTCAATCACGTTAGTTAATTAAGTAATTTGTAATCACTGGGCTAAAATCTTTGAATTAATATTCCTCTGTTATTAAATTCAATTTACGCTTTGGGTCTCTGTAAGCTAAGTTTGATGAACATATACCTTATATACGTATATATAGTATAAACCTATATATATAAATATATATATATATATGTATATACATATACCTATGTGTATAAACTGTCGTAACAAACGCACGAAAATTAATTGAATGTTCGTATACGTAGAGATGTAAGGAATGATCACGTGGGTGATGGTCGGGCTGCTTCTGGCTGCGGAAACGACCTGCGGCAGAAACGTCCTATCCGGGAATGGAAATGAAGACTCGAAACAAAAGAGTAGCAGTGTCAAGACGACTGGGACTGACGACGAGGAGATATATCGTACGTGGGGAGTTTGTCAAATTTTACATTAATATTATATATTATATATTATATGTATATATGTATAGTATAATATTAGGTATGTATAAGAATTTTGGATGAAGGAATCATATGAGAGAATTCAATTTCATTCGGGAAAATTAATTTCATTTTTCTCTTTGAGATCGGGTTTACAGGGATAAAATAATATACATATATTGTATATAGGTATAGATTTATATATTATATACGCAAAAGATAAAATAAAAGAAATAAAAAAAGTAAATAAATATATTTATAAATAAATAAATAAATAAATAAGTTCAGAAAATTTTTACGACCGAAACAAAAGAATAGCTTCGGGGTATTTGGTACATTTCGAAACAACTTAATTTACCGGTATTAACTTTCTTTCGCTCGGTTATACTTTTGCCCGCCGAGACTTTACGGTCCAAAGGTTCCCTTTAAAACTTTTCATGAAATATTACTATGTCAAAGAAAAAAATTTTTTCCAGTCTCTTTTTTTTCCCCAGTTCTCATATATCCACTTTTATCCCTATATAGGTATATACCCATATATAATACCTTCCTAAATTCGCGCTATACGTTTTCTTATAGATATATATATATGTATATATATATATAATGCGTAGGTAGGTATATTGTATTTTGAAGAAATGTTTTCCATCCAGTTACAAATGTCACGGTTTCGGATGACAAGGGGTTGATCACGGTCCCCTGCGATATTATTCCCACATATCTATATACGCGGGTAGTGGTGCGCGGAAGATAATACCCGCAACATAACATTTCGCTCAGATAAGAAAAGAAATATCAAAAATTAATAAATAAAAAATAATTAAAAAAAAAAAAACAGTAGATGGCATATTATAATCGAATAATCAACGTGAGGTAAAATTTTTCAAGTTATGAGGAAAAGTACAATTTAATTTTTAATTTTTTTGGCTTTTTTTAATCACTGAAACATAAATTTTTTTATTATTATATTATCTCTGTAATGGTTTCAATGTATAGTACATACCTATGTATACCAGTTATAGGTACGTATGTAATATCATCGTGTCAAACGCTTTGAATTAAACCGAGTAGCGAATAGATAACTACGTAGTTATATATACATTATACATAGCTATATATACCTTTGTCATGTAATTTTACTCCATTACCGCAAACATTGTGGTTTACCTACCGTGCAGTAAAATAACATTGTTCAATTTTCTCTCCGTTGCAGGCCTGACCTGCTACACTTGTGTGAACGTCAGCGATAACCAGGTATATGTTTAAAAGATATTTTAATTTTTGAACATTTATTTACTTATTTATTTATTTATCTATTTATATTGATTAAAGATTGAGGTACAATTCAGCGGGGGGAGATAAAAACCGTATTTTTTATATTATGGTATAGATATATAGTTATAGGTATATGGATATATGTATATGCAGATATATAGATTTGGGAAACTTTTCTTCTTGGTGACAAAGTGCGTAATTCAAATTGAAAAGGGTTCCAGCGACCCTTTCATCGCAGATAAAAAATGATCCTGCGTATAATCACAAGATAATACCGATATTACCTAATGAGCCTTTTACCAGAGGGTGCAGAAAGTGGGTTGAAAATACCTAAAACCGCTCGATGTGCTGTTTTTTTTAAATTTCCTCTCCAAAGCCTCGAAGCCACGCTAGGGGATGAGAAAGAAAACAAACGGTGCCCGAAGGCCAGGGACAAGAACTCCCCGATCGAACCTCTGACTGGAATTTTAAATTCGTCCCACGCTGCAATTGCGAGTTTCTCAATTTCCTATCATACAAAACCTTGTATATAGGTATCGGTATATACACAACCCTTGTGACATTGAGAATTTCCATATTTATACTTCAAACTCGAAAAAATAAACATAAAAATATTTATTAAAATAAATTTTTATTTTTTAGCCCTCATTCAATAACGTGGAGAAAAATTATTCAAAAATTTGACTAGTTTTGGAGAAAAATTTCATTTATAATGTGTAAAGAATTGTTCCGAAAATTATTCTGCACAGGTTTTATCCCGACTTTGCACAGCATCGCAGTCTAGCTACCATATCACATTATCTTCTTGTATTTACATACACCGTACGCATGTAACCTTCTGTAATTCTGTCTATCTTACGGTAAACTACCCTCAGAGTAGGAAGTGACGTTCTACGTTCTGCTGTTTTAATCAATAGGAACGTAAGAGGGTTGGACGCAGAGCTCTGAGAGTTGGAAGCGACCTAGGGGCCGGGGACGACCTGGGGGCAACCTGGGGCTGCTCGAAGTTAGGGACGGGGGTTGAATACTATTGTAAGCGTATTAAGTCTAGTTCTATAATGTACGACTCTGCTGCAGTGTCTTCACCTACACTTTTAAATACCACATCGTTTATACCGTTCGCATTCTACATTCCTAAACCACCCCCCTCTTAACACAATATATAATACCGTTCTCTGCAACAAAGGACTAAAGTCCATCTCGCGAGAAAAGCAGGTATTTCACGAAACCTCGAAACTCTTCTATCTCCTTTTTGCTTGATGGAAATATATTTTATCCTTTATTTTTAATCTCGAAAATTAATACGAGAGACAAATCTGCTCGCGAAAACACTACGATAAATTAATTGCATTAGGTACATTCATAAGCTTCGTTGAAATTACGTTACGTAATCAAATCTCAATTATCATAGTCTTCGATGGGGGAGAGGAGGAGGAATACTTTGAAGTGTTCTTCAAGAATCTTAAAGAATTATCATGATATATAGGTCGCTTCCTGGTAATAATGAAACGGTATTGTTTGTTTGTTTGTTTGTTGTTATAAAATAAATAAAAATATATGTATGTATATAAAATAAAACAAAAGGGTACAGACCACGGTAAAATGAACGTAACCCACTAGGATGAAAAGTCCGTCGTTTTATTGTACTTGAAAAGGTTGCACTAACTGTGTATAGTATGTATGTACATACATACATAAATACTTATACCAATGCAGAGGCTGATATATATAAACGCGGTTGGAAAATTATATCACGTATACGCAAATGTATTTATATACATACACCAACATATACCTATACTCTGTATAAAAGCAGGAAACATTTTTCAACAGACCCTTACGTAAGACAAAAGTCGTCGAAATATATTCGCACACTTAATAATATAAATTTTAATCTTAGCGTATATATTTATATACATTTTTTTTTGTGGGATTAAAGCAACGAATAACGAGCTTCAATTCTCACCTAAACACCTCGCTTTTGTGAAACCATGTAGGAGAGGGTGGGGTACGATTCGCATCCCTTAAGAAATTATTACGATTTTCGCGACTCTTAGTTAGTGTAAATATTGGACATGTTTTAACTCAATAAAAATACATAGCCAATGTATATATCTCAGTTATTGACGAATAAAATTTTTCAAAATTTGGAACGCAATCATAATCATTAAGGCATAATCACAATTTTCATTTCTAATGAAATATAAGTTTTATGAAATTGTACATTTTTTGAGAGGGGTCCATCGTGCCCCACTTTCTCCTATATATGTACTATATTTCCATATAAAAAATACCTAATTTAAATTCCGTGCAAAAATTTGAGCAATGCTTTTTCTGAACAACTATTTTTTTTAATTTTTTTCTATCTCGTTGTTTTTGTCCAATTTTTTGAACAAGGATAAGCTATTCTCCATTGTCAGAACGCAATTAATAGCACTTGTCAGATAAACGTCAAGGTATTAAGACCGTGTTACTGGAATTACCAGAGTTTCGAGTCTGATTACCTGTGATATTAATTAATTCAGCAGTCAGTCAACTGTATAATAAAACTCTTATATTTCATTGTTGTTATACTATAATACTTTGAATAGTCTTGCAAAGCCGTTTATAGATATACGATTATGTATGTATGTATGTATGTACCTATACCTACCTAATACCTACAAACCGAAAGACAAGTAAAAGTAGAAAAACCTTTTCTGGCGACTCAATCGTTCGATTTTTTTATTTTTTTATTTTACAGATGTGCAACGAATGGGCTATTGACACCCCCTGCCCAACGGCGGGACGGGATTTTTGCCGATCTCTGCACGTTCTGGATAGCCGAGGCAACAGTGTATTGGTGAGTATAGAATTTATTTCATTTTATAATAAATCTTATATACGTATAGTAGTTACTTGAATAGAATTGATTCGTTTATTTTTAACGATATTTATTAACTACGAATAACGGATAAAATTTTGGGGATGTAGTTTGATTTTTTCGACCCTTCGATTAGGACTGAAAATTGGAATATGATTGTTAAACGTTGGTTGCCTAGAGAAGAATTATTTTAGTTATACTGTATGAATTATATTATAAGGTAGATCAATTAATGAAAATTGTTAAAAGGGATAAAAATATAATTTTAGTGATTCATAATAATATAATTGAATAATAAATTAATGTTAATTTGCTTTAGGTGAGTAAGAGCTGCGCGACCAGCGACGAGTGTGGCCCAGCATCAGTTGGTTGTGTTCCGATAGATACTCAAAAGGTACGAAATAACGAATTTTTAAAAATCGACGGATCGATCGATCAATAAATTCGGTTATTTCGTTCCAGATCTGTATAAGCTGCTGCGACATGAGCTACTGCAACGTCGAGTCACCCACAAATTCGACAAACGCTATATTTTCAAGGAAAAGACGTACGAAATCTAAATCTAAACGTAAACCGCCTGGGAATGGGGCCGGGGAAAACGCGCGAAACGGCGAATCCTGCAGTCCTGTATTTTTCTTGACCGCGATACTGATTCTACATGCATATCACTCCTGAAACGGAAGACGAATGTAATTAAATTAATTATATATATATATATATATATATATATATATATATATATATATATATATATATATATATATATATATATATATATATATATAATATTAAAAAAATATATAATATATATATATTTAGCAATTTCTAATGCCGTTTTAAAAACTAAGATATATGAAAATCAAGATTATATATATTATATATATAGGTATATATATGTCTTTATTGATTGAAAAAACATAAAAAAAAATTATATATTAGGTATATCTTGTAAAACGCCGAATGAATGAATTTTAGAAAGAATTATCAACGGACGGTATGTAATTAATGTAACTCGCTGATGATGATCATAATATATTATAGAAAGAAATATAGAGGTTCCAGAATAAAGAAAGAAGGAATAAGTAAAAAAAAAATTAAAAATTAAAAAAATGGGACAAATTAAAAAAAAAAAACAAACATAAAAATATATATATATATATATAAAGTAATAGGGCGAAATATTGAAATTATTAAAAATTTAAAGAAATATGTACCTAATATGCTATAATTATTATATTGACTCGCCTATTACAAAAATTTCATTGCTATATTATATTATTATATTATGACGATAGACATATTACATTGTTACCGCATAATGTAAAATTGTTGGTAATAAAATAAAACAGATTATACTTGTATTGTGCCTTTTATTGTATCTATTTATTATTATACCTATCAATACCATCTAATTATCTTATACTCTTTAAAAAGTATTCTGTTTTATACCTAGATCTTAAAACTGTATAAAAAAGAGTGGAAAAAAAAATAATAAATTCGCTAAATATTCCGCTACATTTAAATACACTACTTCACTAATCATCGTAGCTGATATTATGGTGATTGTACATACCTACGTTCACCGTTCTATGTGACCACTGGCGTCGAGTCATGAACTCAGAAATTGACAAACGATAAAAAAGAACATAAATCTGCCTTCGTTTTCTCTTACAGTATGATAAAAGGCGGTAGGATATACAGTTGTAGGGTATATATACGATCGATACAGGTAAAATTTCACGTCGAAGATGATAATCTCGAAGCTATTTAACGGATCTATTAATTCTTTTATTTGAATAAATTAAAAGCTGTTTAATGGGATGATCGTGAGATATTTATCTCCGAAAAATCTAACTAAATTCCGATGATTTTGGGTCACCAATTCCTGGCGGCAGTCGATAAAGACGGAATTCGACGTTCCTTGAAATAGATTTTGGAATTTGACATTATTACTTCCACATCTTTGTCCACCATTGTTATATTTTGATTTAAAAAAAAGTAGCATAAACCGTGAGTCAACATACGAATAAATATTCTTTGCCTAAACGTTGATGGTTTGAAAAGAGCGCTGAGATTGAAATGAGATAAAATGATATGACTATTTCTATCAGGTTTAAAAACTGTCCAGAAGTTGGCGCTGCTGTGTAGTATTCCTTGTGCCTTGCGCAGTAGTGAAATCTGTAATCTATATTAAAATGGAGGATAAAAGTCAGGTTTTAGAACCAAAGGGGAAAAAAGAGGAGATTATCGATAAGGATGCAAAATCTAAAAGGTAAGTAACTTGATATAAGACGTATGATTAAACTCCATATTCAAGTTCATTTAATCTTTTCACATCGCACCGCGTCCTTTCATTTTAACATTAAAAGACTAGGCCGGTCCGCAGGCCACACCGCCTGCATGCTCACACACAATCAGCCACATGACGAAACATATTTGGTATTTTAACCGTTTCTCGTCATTATCGCTGACCTGTTACTCAATAATTAATTAATTTAAAGATCCCCACACATCGAGCCATAATCCATAACCCCGATTAACAAATCGCTTTATAAAACTAATAAATATTATAGTTCTCATAATCCGCCCATCATTTTTGACAGCAACCTCCTATATTCACTTTAACTGTATATTTAGCACTGAATAGTACGTGTTATCATACATAGATACGCTATATTTTATAATTGTTAATTTTACCCTTAAACTCCGTATCAGTATTTCTCGGTAATTGTGTTATCTCCCGTTAGGAACATCGATTTTCACTATCATTTACCCCGTTATGTTTTTTTTTTTTTTTACATATACACGTTATACTTACGCCGCTTATGTATCTCTCGCTTATACTATTCTCGATTATGGATATTATTATTATCACCGATGATTTTCGTGATCAGTCAAACACCCAACGTCCGCTTTTAGCAATATAGTTTACTTTTTTTTTTATCAGTATCACATTCTATTATCTAACATTCGCGATGTGTGTACGTTGTATTTCGCTGTATCACTGATGTGCAATTATAATGTTGAGATGATTATTGCATGCGTTCGAAGTTCATTTCTTTATTTGTTTTTTATTTTTTTTTTTGTTGCTTGTTTTTTTGTTTCGTCCCTTCAAGTTTTACAATTTCGCACTGTATCTACGTAGTTTTTGAAAAGAGTGTTGCTGACATTTGTTATTATGTAAGAATTATTCACATCTGTAGATAAAATAGCAATATATATGAATATAGTTTGATTTCATCTCGTTTTCTTATTACTTTAACTTAAAACTTATAACTCAAGGGCTGCTCGCTCGGTAAATGATACCACGTACGGCCTTAGGCGGCAATTTCAGCTACTCTTCTGAATTCCATATTATATTATATACCTTACGTCCTGTAATTTAATTCATGTCACACGGTGCCTAAAATACGTGACTGATATGAATTTTACCTTTTTCGTCTTTTTTTTTTTTTCTTCATGTTATTTTTTCTTTCATTAATTTATGATGAATATTAAAACAGAAAATAAAAAGTCCTTTGCCAGCATCACTCTCGTCATTAATTATTGTATTTTTGTCGTAACGATATATATGCGCTTGCGCAATAAATCGTAATTGTTAAATAAATGGTGGTAAATCGCTAGCGGTGGCGTGGCTAACGTTAAAATAATTTGTTTGCAATAACGCAAAAAAAAAAAAACAAAAAAAAAAAAAAACATGAAACTAGCTCGAAAAGACGAAATCGTAGAAAGAAGAACCAGGCTGCAAATGCCGCGGGGAAAGAGCAGAACGAGGCTGGCGAAACTGAGGAATCTGAAATGCCTGGTGGCTGTAACATCTCAATAAAGGATATCCAAATGGCTATGGAAGTATTCAACATGCAACAAAAACCAGCGAAAACTCAAGAGGAGGCGCTTCAAAAACCCTATCAATTTTGGAGCACTCAACCTGTACCGAAAATGGGTACGCGATTTATTGATAAAAATCAAAAGAAGAACATCGAACACAATAATAATAATAATGAGCATTTTTTTATTTTGAAAGAATAAAAGAGTCGAGATAAAAAAATTAGTTTATCTTCTTCTTCTTCTTTTTGTTACTTCTTTTTAAATATAATTTTTGCAATTTTCTTTTAGACGAGAAAATCGTCTGCAACGAACCGATAGAAGCCGACAAGGCCGACATCAGAGCAGAACCTTATTCTTTGCCGGCTGGTTTCCAGTGGGATACATTAGCCCTTGACGATCCGTTAGTTTTGGCCGAATTGTACTCGTTATTATCCGAAAATTACGTCGAAGATGACGACGCTATGTTTAGGTTCGACTATCCTCCGAATTTTATCAAATGGTGAGTTCCCTGGTTTTTTTGATTTTGAATAATTTGAAAATATAGTTTGTTTAATATTTTTGACTGTGTTATTTTTCATTTTTCTATATTTTTTTATAATCGTTTTTTTCGCTTCTTAGGGCGCTGCAGCCACCTGGATGGCGGAAAGAGTGGCATTGCGGTGTTCGCGTTAGTAAAAGCGGTCGATTAGTGGGTTTCATATCAGCAATTCCTGCCACTCTTCGCGTCTACAATCAGTGAGATAATATTTTCTACGTAATTTCAATTATAAATAATTTTATCCCTTTTTTTATGTGTTTGTTTATTTAAAAAAACAAAAAATAAATAAATAAATATATACAATTTTACTCACTAAATATCTACCAATTTTATTATAGCTCCCAACGAATGGTCGAGATTAACTTTTTGTGCGTTCACAAGAAACTTAGATCGAAGAGGGTAGCTCCTGTATTAATTCGCGAAATAACACGGAGGGTAAACCTTCAGGGTATTTTTCAAGCCGTATATACAGCCGGCGTTGTTTTACCCAAACCAGTCAGTACTTGCAGGTAATAAAACTACCCTATTTTACAACTATTTATTCATCCCATATCAGGATATAATGATAAAAACAAAACAGTGATTCTAAAATGTAACAATGAAATATTAAATACAGGTACTGGCACCGATCTCTAAATCCAAAGAAGCTGATAGAAGTGAAGTTCTCTCACCTCTCTAGAAACATGACGATGCAGCGGACCCTAAAACTGTACAAATTACCCGAAACCACGAAAGTAACCGGGTTCAGAAAAATGCTTTACACTGACGTAACTCAAGCGCACGAATTACTGGGACGTGTACGTAATTTTTATTCATATATTTTTTCAACCATATATTAATATTACGATGTTTTAAAAGATCGAAATTAACAGTTGAATATTTTTCGAAAATATATCCTCGATGTTTTAAATCTTGAAAAAAAAAAAATAAATAAATAAAAAAATTAATGAAAATGTGTTAATTGTTACAGTACCTCGAAAAGTTCGACCTCGCGCCAGTTTTCTCTCTTGAAGAATTTCAACATTGGTTTTTACCCCAGAATGGTATAGTGGACAGTTTCGTGGTAGAAAATGATGGAAAAGTAACAGACATGGTGAGCTACTACACACTGCCTAGCACAGTGATGCACCATCAAACACACAAGATTTTAAAAGCAGCTTACAGTTTCTACAACGTATCAACGGTCACACCGTGGCTAGAATTGATGACTGACGCTTTAATTTCAGCACGTAATGTAAGAATAGTTTCATTTTTGAAAATAGTTAGCAAAGAAACAAAAAAATTAAAAAAAAATTAATTTAAGAAATTAAGACATCGTTTAAAAGCGATTTTCTGTTTCCTTAAACAGCTTGGCTTCGACGTATTCAACGCCCTTGACCTTATGGACAATAAGGAATTTCTTGAACCATTAAAATTCGGCATTGGGGATGGAAATTTACAGTATTATCTGTACAATTGGCGTTGTCCAAGTATGCCACCTGGAAAGATTGGATTGGTACTTCAGTAGATTTGAATAAACAGAAGAGAAAAACTTTCTTTGGAGGCCTATCAAACTTTTTTTACTGATATAAAGAATAAAACAAGAAAAAAAAGAAAAAAAAAAAAAAAAAAACAAGAATACAAATGTAACGAGAAAAGATTCGGTCGGTCAGTGAAACTATGTACGACTAAGAATGTAACGTATGAAGAAGAAACGAGATTGAGGAAGAGAGAGAGAGGAAGGAGTTCGAGAATAAAAAAAAAAAAAAATAGAAAAACAAGTGCTTATTGTCGAGAAAGATGATAAATATAGTAAAAAAACAAAAAAAAAAAAAAAAAAAAAAAACAAAAGAAAAAGAAGATAATATTCATGTCTGTTCATATAGTTGATTATGAACGTCAGGGACGTAACGTTTTGCTAATGTTGAAGAAAAAAAAATTTTTTTACGATCAAAATTTGTCTTTTCTTTTTTTCAATAAAAAAAAAAAGAAAAACAAAAAAAAAAACAACTTTAAAGAAAGAAAAATATCTCGTTTTTTTCGAAACAGGTTCGTTATACATTGCATCGTTGTATTGCGAACTGCGAATAAACGTATCCCAACATTATACGTGTTTAGAAAGCGGTCCCATATTCATATGTTATATTATTAAATGATCGATGATCGATGATTGAATTCACGATGAAATAAAATCTAGTTTTCTAATTTTTAACAAGCTGTATAATGTAATTGATTAAATGTATACCAATGGCGGAGAAGGTATTTTATTATAACATTCTTCGATTTCTTTCATTAGGTTGGACCGCTACGTAATGTATATTTGAGTATTAGACAATGTAGATAAAAAATACCTCTAATATTAAATAAATAAATTAAAAAAAACTAATTAATAATATTTGAAAAATTCATCGTATAAAATCCTATCATTATTTAGCTCAGTCATTAAAACGTCCAAGATCGATACGATACGATACAACAACAAATTATATAATAATTTATTGTTCCTATATTTATAGGAGTGTGGACGTATTATTAAAAAAGTTTAATAAAAACAAAAAAAAAAAAAAATCAACATAAATTTAAAAAAACAACAAAACAAAAAAAAAAATATATATAAATAAATAAAACGTTTTAAAACATCGTCTTATATCAATTTTCGTATACATTTCCCTTACAGACTGAGTATCTGAATTTCTTCTAAAGTTGAAGTAAATGTTTTTTTAACTCAAATTATAGTAAAGAGTGTCTTTCTATTCTGATTCGTATACAATAAAATATGGTTTGAAGGCAGGGGAAGAGGTACCCTTTTTGTTTTCATTTTTTATACATTTTTTTTTTTTTTGATCAATCATTTAATAATATCAGTTTCTTTATTTTTTTTTTATTATATAAGTATGACAAATCAACATCTAGTGCAGTTCTACAAATTATGCTATTTAAATATATAATATCAATTTAAACGTTAGAAAAATAGAAATTAAAGAAAAAAAAAAAAAACATTCTTTAATCCACATTTAATAAATTCAATTTACAATTTCATAGATAGAATCTATAATAATATATAAATATATTTATATATATATTCGAGTGGGGATTACAGACGAATAAACTTTTCCCACAGAGCAAACGTAACGTAACATTCGAATAACCAATCGTCTATAGTTTTTAAACTTAAAACGAAATAAACTACTTTATACGGCGTTAATTAAAATCTGATAGTTTTTTTTTTTTTTATTTATCTGATGTCATGACAGTGGCCAATAATTTGAAAATATCTTTCAGATATCGATGTGAGATTAATTTCATTTTAGTTTTCGAAGACAAATATCAGTCTTCAATTACCCGGATTTACAGCTCACCTAATTTCATTGAACGTATAAAGAAATATCGCACCTTAAATTAAGATACAATTCTTTAAAAATGTCTCCTAAATTTTTTTACTTGAAGATATTCAGCGGACTTGTGACTAAAACTCAGCGGCGAATCTTCTATCGGAATTATTTCCGGTAATTCGTTCCTCCCAATTTCATGTATCGACGTTCTCACCTTTAACCATCAATTTTCATACACATATACATTTATATCCGCCTTCACTATACCCCTTCGTTATTAAATATTTTCTTTATATATAAATCTAACGATAATTGTTAAATTTCATTCTGTGTACAAATTTATATCGTAATATTCAATTAATGGTAACAATTCTGCATAACGTATATAATTAAATATCATTAAAAAAAAAAAAAAAAAAAAAAAAAAAAAAAAACATTATTTAAATTAACAAGATTTTCTTAACCAGTTATTAATTCTCATTAAAGATAGATACGTCTCGTTATCCGGTTCAACAGCATGCAAATTTTCAGATAATTCCTCCTGCCCTTGAAATTTTCTCACCTCAAAACCGCCGGTGTTATCATTTGCGATACTGTTATTAGTATCTTTTTTCTTTCCCAAAATTCTGACCTGATCCTTTCTCTGTGTTATTCCCGAATTATTAAATTGATCGTAGCTAATGCTATTACCAAAAATTTTATAATCCTTGTTATAGTCCACGGAAGGTCCTTGTAATTGTTGGGAATTTTTAGACCCTAATATCTTGACCGTTTCACTAGACGAAGGATTTCCCAATTTAAGTACCTTTTCTATCTCTGCCTTGTCCATCGAGTGGCCAAGTATTTTTAATTTATTCTGACTATTCTTAGACCCAAGTATTTTAACTTCTGGTTGACTAATACCAACGTTTAAACAATCGTTAGTATCAAAATTGGACAATTTCATTTTCGTTGGAATTATATCAATCGGTTGATTTTTCATTATCGCAAGATCGTTAGATGAGATAAAATTCGACATACTCTCACTGAAAGAATGGTTGTGTTTTAAACTTGAATAATTGTTATTAAGCATTGAAATTCCGGGTTCATTTTTCGGAATGAATGTATTTATGGGTTGTTGAAAATTCTTATTCAACGTATTATTTCCCAATATAGAAGAGAAAGTCTGGTGGTTAGTTACTCCTAGAGAAAAATCATCAATTTTTTCATGCCCAAATATGTTCATACTATTTTGTGGAAAACAATCATCATCATCCAAATTTTTTCCACTCTGCAATATCCGGATGTCTTTATCCCCCAGGATCCCGATCCCGTCCATATTCGAAAGATTATTTTTATGGATATGCAGAGAATTGGTTCCGGAATTCAATACTGTTATTTGACTATTCGAATCGCCGATTATTATCTCTTGATTTTGGGGGTGAGAAATTTGTTCGTTTTGCTGTTGGTTACGTAAATTAACAGCTGATATAGCTTCGGCCTCTTCACCATCGAGTATCGTCACATCGTGAGAATTCTGTGCCATCAAATCACGAGCTTCACTATTAGTCATGACTTCGTAACGACCGTCTTCGGTTGCTCGAACAAATTGGATACCACCCTGAGCAGCCAATTCTAAAAGATCGCTGCAGTCCTCAGCGGATCCTGAATTTTGTTGATCGTGCGAATTTTTATCTAACTCACAGTTCATATCTACTACTCGCTGATCAGGGCACGAGAATTGAGACTCTATTGGTTCGATCAGACTTTCTGTGTGGATTGAAAGACATAAGGGAAAATTTTAGACTATAAATTTTATTTTTGAGTGCAAAATACGAACGATTGATCTTTTTGTTTTCACTAAATGCAGTAGGATGTTCGTAAAGTTGGTTCGAAAAAAATTTTGACGGTATAACTTATGGCTTGTTTTCTCATTTTCGTCAGTGAAAATAAATTAACAAACCTTGTTCTTGGCCAGGACCAGGTGGTTCAATAAGGTAACTGTAACTTCCATCAGTTTCGATACGTTGTGTGACTGTAGCAACAACAGGTACCTTAATTTGCACGGCTTTAACGCCATCAACATCTGCTAAAGTTGGACTAACACTCATTTTTCCAGCCATACGAAGGTCCTCGGCAGTTGCTGGTGTCAGAATCTGTTTTTTGATTTTTATTTTCTGTATTTTTTATTTTCATTTTACTCAAAATTCAAAACTCAGTAGGATAGAAAATTTTTTAATTATACATACCTACTGTATGATTGCATTTTTCAAACTACGAAGCAATATCTACGCCTGTTATATTGTAGCTGGTGATAATTTTATACGAAATGATGAATGAAAGCGTCGATCGATTCGTTATCAATTTAATTTGATTAAATTTCTTTAGGAAATTTTGTTTAGCGGATTTTCAGACGCAGGTAAAAATAACAATAATAATTTTATAGAATGAAGCAATCGATGTATTAATTTTAGTAAGGGAAGTGATGAATCTAGTCGATTAAGATAAACTAGTAGAATTAATAATATTTAGCACAGTGAATGATGGAAGCAGTTCTACGCTATTTTAATATGATCGAGGTAAACTAGCAGGTCTACGAAAATTTGTGCGATAATTACTACGCCTAGATTTCTACATTTTTCGCAAAATTTTTTAACTAAATTCCGCTTATTTATTATCGAACTATGGAAAAGTCCTTTTATTACTTGTTTACGATTAGCAGTTGTACAGTTGGTGACTTTAACTAGGACTGGTATTCCTTTTATTGGCTTGAAGAGAGCGAACGGTGTTTGTCCTTCTAAAATAGCATTCTCCATAGCTTTCGTCTCGATTTTATCTACAATCACGCTTCCAGGATAACCGCCCTTTTCGTACAATAAAGAGAAAGAAAAATAAATGAAATTATTTTTTTTTTTTCAAATGTAAATGAAAATTTTGTCGATAAAATTTTATATTCAGTCCATACCTAGAAGGGATTATTAAACAAATAATTTTAAACAAAGAATACTAACGGGATTTAAATTTTCTTTATCCCCTACGTCACCGATCATCGAACGATCTCCGTTCGGCAAAGACACGATGCTTACGTTTTTGCTAAAATGAAAATATCAATCGAAAATGAATTTGGGGGTAAATATTTTTGATTTTTTGTTTCTTAATTTTAATCGCTTTATGTACTTTCTCAGGACACCGGGTTCGTTCACGTCCTGAAGGACAACGGGGGCGTTAGGATGGCGATATTTTATTCCATGCTTGTATTCCTCGTGAGATCTTAGGGAAAATCTACGGGGAAATTCCTTGCCGCATATACCGCAAACGTACTGCATTTTTTCGGCGTGAGCATGAGCCTTCACTTTGTGGCACATCAAATTTGACATCTGATTAAAACCTTTGCCGCAAATCTCGCATTTGTAAGGCCTTTCGTTCGTGTGGGTGAACACGTGATTTCGCAAGTTTCCTATTCATAGATTATAGGCAGATTACGTTTTAATCTAATTTTTGAATTGCTAGGTATGTACATGTGTAAAGGCATAAGTAACGTGATTTCTGATATAACAATTTATAGTTCTCTTTTTTTTCTCTCTCTAAGAGACAGAAATAATTGCTGCAATATAATTGTACCTTTTTGGTGAAAACCCTTTCCACACAAATGACATTTATGGGGTTTATGTTCGGAGTGAGTCTTGCGATGGGAAATCAACGTCGATACTCTAAAACGTTTAAATTATACAAATAGTTAAAAGATTGCCAATTTAAACGGACCGGTAAATTCAAATTCGCGTCGAAATAATTATATGTATGCATGTATGTATGTAGCTATTACAACCTGTTGAATGTCTTTTTGCAAAATTCGCAAACGTAGGGACGAGCATCGCTGTGAATCGCACGGTGCTGACTCAGGGTTGATAATTGTCTAAACGCCTTGCCGCAAGCTTCGCATTTAAAATTTCGCTCGTCGGTGTGAGTTGGCAAATGTCGCATCAAGGTGTACTGGTGACGAAATTCTTTCGAGCCTATTTTTTCGGTTTTTTTTTTTGTTGTATATTTTTCAATTTTTGTAATTCATTTGTTTGGTTGAATAAATTTTTTGTCTGACAAATTTTTGCAACTTGGGTATAAATGAGCAGACGTATGGGATACTTAATCAAATCATTTACAGGCCCCGTAGTACTCAAGGAAATTAACTTCAGGGTAAATAAGGAAAAATATCTGTTCATATATAAATCGGGAATTATCATAATAATTCCTATAGGAATGGAAAGATTGCATGCAATATGAAATTTTTTAATTTGTCTTCTTTATTTTCGTTTCATTTTTGTAACATGAAATTTTTGATTTTGTACGTTCGCAATTAGTTTTTTATTTTTTATTTTTATTTATTTGCTTAGATTTTTTTTTTCTTTTGTCTTAATGATATAGAATTTCATTTTTCTGTAGATTTTGAATTGATATTGAGAAATGAAGAGAGAGAAGGAAATAACACATTATTTTTAAATTATTCATGCTATATAGAAAAAATGAAATACAGTTACTTCAAACATCTGTAAGATTGTCTACTTGGAAATAAAAAGTTTTGAACAGCTCAAGTTGTAGAAAAAATCATTTACGATTATAAATAAATTTGAAATTTTTCGCGGATTAGTTGATTAAAATAAAAATTGAATAAAAATTGTCAAATTGGTGAAAGAAAAAAAAAAAAAACTGTTGAAAATTGGCAACGCTTTGAGAAATATCGATTTTTACAGGTACATATATATATATTGATTTATATATCATGGTGATTTTATTTTATGCTGCACTTAGGTACGTAACGAGACGAACGAAAATAATTTTTTCTAGTTATTTTTCAGAGAAATATAGGGGAGCGATTGTGAGGCCTGTTAAAATTGATATCGTGTATACATACAGCAGCTTTGTTACAAATGCGTAATTTTTTCATCGTGATGTAGTAAGTACTGATCATTGTAGGCGAATATATTTTATATACAGATTTTATGAAGAAAAAAGAGGAAAAAAAAGGAATTAAGTTACTCACAAATTCCGCATTCCCAGATTTTCAATGTTTTTCCATCTCGTTTGAGGTACTTAACGAAATGCAACCTCGAGCGAGGATCGTCTTTATCTACGAGCCGCGTTGCTGGCGGACCTTCACTAACCGGGTGAGAATACACCACGACGTTTTCCTCGTTTACATTTTGTTCCAAAATCTTAAGCATATAATAAAATAATATACCGTAAGTTTATTAAAATTTCAATCCGAATTGAATATATTTATTTTCTCTCCAAGTCGAGAGTCTCCTTATGTTTCTCTTTTATTGAAATTTTTTATTTTTCAATATTATCATCTGAGGCACATTTTTATAGAAAAAAATTTCACAAAATTTTTCCATCTTACATTTCGCCTTTGTGATAATTTATTTAATTATTTTGGAATAAATAGAATTTATTATTGTAAGCAAGGAATTGATAACAAGTATAATGTTATATTACCTTATATTTTACGGTGTCTTTTCCCAAGAGTTTTGTAATCGATCCATCGACATTGATCATCTCAGATCCTATTGCTGCTTCGAGATCCAAACAGTCATTCTTGAAAATGAAAAAAAAAAAAAAAAATAATAAAAAATTGATTAAACTCACGATTTGAGTTGATTGAAAATTTGTTGAAATTTTTTCGACTTAATTTTTTTTTTTTTAAGTGTTAAGAATTTTTCTTGCTGTTTCAATAGATTTTAATTATTGATATTTAATCTAGATGACGATTCTAATATGGAAAAAATACTTCAACAAATATCCAATTTTCGGATTTTTAGAGCGAATTATAATAAAATGGAAAAAAACAAAAATAAAGAATAAATAAATAAATTAGTCTTCTCTAAAAACTGCAGACTTTTCTATCTGCGATTAAATTTCAGAGTCTTGTAGGACAAAAATCATATTTCAGTATGTTCGTTCACTGTTGCAGATTCGTCCAAATTGTACGTAAAGTTAAAATTATTTTCAAGACTTTCTCAGAGTTTATGAAGAATTTATATATTTTTTATAAATCTGTTATTTATTTTCATAGTTTCCTCATTTTCAGAAGAAAAAAAATCAGAATTTTATTATAAACTAACTTGTATAAGTTGGCCGCTCGAATCAGGTTCGCCCGAGATAATAGAGATATCGCTACGACCATCGACACCGACTGTTTCCTCCTTAACGTATACTTCGTAAACGCTAAATGATATAAAACATAAGATTTATAAAATTGGTTGCTTCTCTAATTATGTAATTATACAATTATATGATGATATATAATTAACTAAGCAGGTGTATATAAAAATATCTATATTCTATACAGATCGCGTATCTCACCTAATAACTTCATCCTGAATGGGACGCGAAAACTGCTGTTGAGGGTCGTCGTACTGAGAGTCCCCTGATTCAATATTACCCAATAAATTAAATACGAATACATAATTTTGTGAGTTATTGTTATATATATATTGTAATTGAAAAAATAAATAAATAAATGATTTATCTGTAAACATCTTCTATTTTATTGATAACCACGTACAATGTATAAGAAAGATATAATGTTTTCTTATAATTATACTTCGTAAATTACATTATTTTCATCGACTATGTTGCACACGAACCTTACCGATTATACGTATAGGTATAGGTGTGTGTATATGTTTTCGTAAAGTCGATAGAAAAAAAAACGAAAAAAAAGATGATATAACTGAAGTTTTTTTCATTAAAAAATTTGTCTAATACAGTTCTATTCGAAAAGCGAAATCGTATTTCTAACTTTTATGTAATGCATATATCACAAAGTATCCGTAAATTTCATCACGATCTACGCCGTTGGCCATTGTTGGCTTCGGCGGGTATCTGAATTATGGCGATTGAATTCTGTCCGATATTTTTAAGCTATTAAAACGCTGATATACGAGTGGAGAATTATAGCGTGTATAAAATTTGATGATTAAAATTCATTTTTTAAACAAAATTTTGTAGCCCTCGTCTCAAACAAACCAACAAGGAATAGCCACTACTCCGATTTTTTTCTTATATTAGTTAAAAATTAAATAAACGAAAACCGCCATATTTGCAGTTCATTTTACGAAATAAATGCAGCATAATTTTTAGAGCAGGTATTATAAAAATGATGAATAAAAATTTTTTTAAATATCTACAATTGTATAAAATAAATACGAAATACTCACACGTGTAGCCTTGTAGTAAATTACTGTGACTCATTGTAAAAGATAGTTTAATATTTTAATCAGATTTCACAAGCTCGGATGATTACACGTCCCGCTAAAATAACTGATAACTATGAAGTTGTCAGAGTATCAATCTCTCGCTATCTATAGCGCCACTGGCTCGATATTCGATTCAATCGTACCCCCGCCCCTAATCGCAGGTCACTGACCTTTCCCTATCTAACCTGTTCATAAAGTAAAAAACTATAACGAAAACAGAAAGAAAACCAGCCTGGTTATATCATCGATAGTAAAATTGATGAATGAGATGTCATAGCTTTGTTAATAAATGAATGTTTTTACCATCAACGTATTATGTAGTTGAAATTTCAGTCCTGGGTCGGTATGGTAATATACGTATGGTAAGATTCATGTCAGTCAAATTTACCGACAGAGTAATACGATTCGGTATCTTTAGTACACTAAAAGAACGGTAGCTGTTTATAATAATCCTTGAAACATACAAGTTTCCATTCTTTCGAAACGTTCAAGGTTGTAGTTAAATGTTAATTGGTTGTGAGGTTATGTCTATATTATACCACAGTTTAATTTCTCTTATTGTCATATAGATTGAAAAATATATAAATCAACTAAAAATAACATCTGTGTTATCATTGAATAAATAAAACAATAATATTAGAATATAAATTATATTAGAATATCATAGAAATGTGATAATAGCTACGCGCAATGTGATACTGAATAATATTTATCAAGGAATTAAATCTCGTTTGACATAATATGAGTCTCGCAACATATAGGATACTAATTTAATAATAAATCAAGGTTCGGTCACACTCTCTATAAATTATTCATATTCGACATGACCTGGTTATCCAACTATTTACTAATCCTTAATTATTATGACATTCCTTGATCATTCTTTCACTATTTATCAACATCATTATTATTTATGTTATTATTATGATTATTATTATTATTATTATCACATTCGAGACTATGATTTCCATTATTATTATCATCATTATTACCTACCTTGTTATCGATGTATTAATCACACGCTAATTTATTCTCAATGTTTCATTTCAAATCCCAGACAAAAATATTTTACGCTTACTACAAAACTTATCTTGTTGTTGAAAATTACGTTAAAATAAAAAAAAAAAAAAATAAATAAATAAACGCAAATAAAATAAAAAAATAAAAAGAAACTACCAAATATTCATTCTAAAATTAGAATTAGCTGTGTAATACTTAAATATATGTATAGAACTATTTTATCATACCTATATCTATATACATAGGTATATACATATATTTTTTTGAATATTTTAGCAAAGAGCCACGAGATGAGTGGCGCAGTGTCCTTGTACGATGGTACTGATAAGGAGCCAACTCCGAATAATAATCCTTTAGAAAATGGGGGAGGAGCTACGAAGAAATTATCTAGAGGTATATCACGAGCTACGGAAAATGCAGCTATCGTTTCTCATGCTCGTTCGCTATTGGTTCCTCTCGGGGCTGTCGATACACCAGAATTCACATTTTCTTTACCAGATCTCTCCGTCTATCCAGGTTTGTTGATGATCTATTTTTTTTTTCTTTTATCTATAAATCTAATTTTTAAGGATCATTTTATGGCTTTTATTTCTATTCTTGCAATAGGTGAAAAATTTATTAACATATTTTAATAAAACTGTTGAAACATGTATGGGAAACTTTAATATTTTTTTATTTATCACAGGATAGATTCAACAGATTATTTTAGGCAATTTTTTCAGAATATTTATTACCCTATTTAATGATAATTAACATTCTTAATGCATATTAAGTTCTGTCAAGTATTAAAAGATCACTTGAAACATAATTTAAACTGTTTAATTAAATAATAAAAACTTCGATTGATTATTTCCAATAGAATAAGCATAACAAATGCTTTTAGTTTATTTTCTGATACAATTTCTTTGATTTTTTTAACTTAATTTGAATATTTAGCACTCAATAAGTTCCACGAATTACCATAAAAGATATATAAACGTATATCAAACAGTTTTACGTATTATTAAATTACCTTTTTCCTAATTATTAATCATATAATATATCTAACAGATGCTTTCCGCCAATTTTTGGAGAGGGATTTAATAGAAGGAGGGTGTCTCGCTTCGTTAGAATCTGCTGGTCGTTTAAATTGGTGGTGTGGTGCGAATGGAAGAAATGGAGGATCCCGAGTATTATGGCCTTTAGCTACATCCGGTGATGGTAATTGTTTACTACATGCAGCGTCGCTTGGGATGTGGGGTTTTCATGATAGATTATTGACCCTGAGAGATGCCCTGCATACGACTTTAGCCAAAGGGGAATATCGACACGCCCTTTACAGGTATGTATGATATTTTTCTTGTGATCAATAGGCCCATATCTGTCCCCAACAATCTGATTGAATTTTTTCTTTAGAGAATTGATATTCAAAACTCATGCTAAACTTTTAAAACTTTTAAAATTAGTGAGAATGCTTAAGTAGCAATAGCCGTTTTGTATATTAGGTAACATCTTGTTTCATTCATCTACATGTCATTATAAGGAGATGGAAATGGAGGCAAATGGGACTCAACGCTGTTGCTGGATTGGCTTATTCCGCTGCTGAGTGGGCCAACGAATGGCAAAGTCTGGTCGACATGGCTTCTGCTCATCCTCGTAACCCCAGCGCTAACTCATACCAAAGCTTGGAAGAGGTAACTTCAGTAACATTTATACATTTATTAATATCCAAGAAGACACAATATTTTCGTTCAGAGTATAAAAAAAGTAATGAAATTTGTAATAAATGTCGAGAGAAATTGATAAAAAAGCGTTTATATGTTTAGAAAAGAAAGAAATTGATGAAGAATTAATTTTAATTCTTCATCAATTTCAATTTTTAAAAATGAAGAGTTAATTTTCATCTCATAAATTAAACTGGAGTATCTTTTACACCAAGAACTTAATCTTTTAGGTCCATGTGCTGGCATTGGCACATGTATTGTGCCGACCGATAATTGTCATTGCTGAAACGATGCTGAGAGATGCGGAAGGGGTTGCTTTAGCTCCAATTCCTTTTGGAGGAGTGTATTTGCCGTTTGAAGTACCACCGTCGCGTTGTCATCGAACTCCGTTGCTCTTGGCATATCATTCGGCTCACTTTTCGCCTCTTGTTACCGTCGATGGAACTGGTGGTGAAAATGGTAGCGGAGAAGGTGTCAGCATTCCTTTAGTGGATCCTGATTCAGGACAACTTTTACCTGTTTTGTTTAGCGTAGATCCTGGCCCACGTTGGGATTCTGTTACCCCATCAGAAGTTTTACCAGTTTCACAACCTGAAGTGGTGTGTATGGGGAAAATTTTTGGACTTTTTATCCCTTAGAATTTATTCATTCATTCAGGATCGTCTTGATACTAAATATTGTTGTCTTTCACTTATCAGGAAGACGTCGTTCTACTGAGAGAATATTTGGACTGTGATTATCAACTTTTGACTGCTGATGAGATAGAAAGGTGAGCTCCTTTCCTTGAAGTATAAAAAATTACGACTAAATATGTGATCCGAAAAATAACAGATTTGTAAATTCAATAGATTGAAATGAATTCAAATTGATAGAAGTTAGTGCCATGTTTAAAAAAAATTATTTACCTTAAGTTTATAGAAAACTATTGATTGAATAATAATAATATTAAATTGCACGTTTACATTTAGCTTATTAAAAGTTTCAATGGGTCAATATATTTAATCTTTTATGTTTATCACATTGTCAGGTATTCAGAGTCTGACAATCCTTCATCGAACAAAAGTAAAGCAGCTAAACAGCTGCTTGGTGTGGCAAAACAGTTTGGTTCAATAGGTAAATCGGTGAGTCGCAGACTATGGTCAATGGCAAAGAGACCAAAAAGTCCACCTTCTACATCTGGAACTACTGGTGCTCTCTGTGTTCAAATTAGAAGTAAAAGGCATCAATATGCTGATCAAATGCTACAAAATTACCTGCAATGTGCTCACGCTAGGTATGGTTAATAAATTTATTTTTAATACTGTTGATCGAAAACTTTCATAAATAATCATTTTAATGAATTACGATAATTCACGGAATAATTCTTTACGATATTGTATAAAATCGTTCAATTTCAATATTTTAGGTATTTGCGTGAACAACGAGTGGAAAGTACTGGAAGTGCGATGAATTATGGTGCTGGAAAGTCCAAGTTTTATGCAGCCAGTGATAGAGGCAGTCATGTTAGTGTGAGCAAGCTATTACCAACGAATCCTAACAGCAAAGATCGTACTCTTTATCTTTCTCGGTAATATGGGCTTATAATAATGAAGAAAAAATGATAAATAGGAATTACATTGAGTTTATTTATCTAATATATTCATGTGTTAGTAATTTCGTTTATGACTCTTCTTCCAGATCTACGTTTTATAATAATCAGCCGTTCTCTGGGGATGAAAGATCTGAAACTTGGAACAATGGCAGTGTGATCGAGGTTTGTTACTTTATATAGTTATTGTTTGAAGTTAAATGGTATTTTTTTTTGTTAAATTACCTAAATCATCTTTTTTAATGTTTGAAGTTTAATATCTTTCATGTGATTTACAAATATTCTAAAATAGAAAACTTCGAGGTTTCAGTAAATGAAAATAATTTAGCAAATAGAAAAAGTATTTTTAAACCAAATTTATTACACGAATTGTAATGAGTTATTATATTTTTATTCAGAGTGATAGAGCTGTAAGGCCGTGTCGTAATGAAGATTGCCAGTTCTTTGGCTCTGTGGAACACCAATATTACTGTTCAAAATGTTGGGCAGACCGACCGTATCGCTAATTCATCGTTATCTCTTATGACAATAAATCTCTGTCTTGCTAATAAGTATAAATAACTAAATATTACACTATACATATAATAACACTAGTCTCCCAAAATGGGAACTCATGACCGATCAGCAGCTACATAAAATTTAACATACATACAATACTACCTATATCTATAAATATGCGACGTGTCTTTAATCGCTCTATATTTTTCTTCACTATATTTATTAACATTTCTATCTTTAGTAGCATATCAAATATACAGGGTAAGGTATAGGTGTGTCATAAAGATTTGTTTTTTTTATTTTTTTTTTTAACTTTGTTCAATCGACGGACTGTTGTATGTCGAAGTTAAAATTAAATGAGAAAATGTTAAAATTTAGAAAAGGAATAGTCAAGTTTTGGTAATTTTGTTCTGTGTTATTGTTGTTTTTGTTGTTGTTTTATTTTCCGTGTTTTTTTTTCTGTTTTGATAAATACTTTTTATAATATAAAATGCTCATTCATCACGCGATTTAATGCTGACAATAAACTCATCCATCATTAGGTAAATAGAATTTAAAATTCACTAGAATAATAGAGATTAGTAGATATTTAAATTTACATTAAATTTTGAATAGTTGTTTCAAATCTGATATTAAATTTGTGTTTTTTTTTCTCCTTTTCTTTCGCACTTGTAAATTAGTTTTAGTACAATTCGTTGAGTTTTTAGTTCGTTATTGATCAATTACATTTAAAGCATTTAATTAAGAATGATTTTCTCGTTTAAATTTCACTTCAAACGCCCTGTATATATATACCTCATACTAAATATTAATGAATACTACATTGATATGCGCATTATTAATGTGCCTTGCCCCGTGCTGTCTGAATTTATAGTTATATGTATATCATATCGCAAGCGCGAGTAGGTAGTTCGTTTTCTTGTATTTCAAAACTCTTTATGTACCTTCATTTCTGCTGCAAGTCTTTTGTAGATTAATTAATCTATTATATCATTTTTTGCATTTTTGATGTTTTAATTGCTTAAAAGTGCTTAGTGTGAAGTTTATTAAAAAAAAAAAATTGAAAAAACAAAAAAAAAAAAATAACATTATTAAGTATTCGAAGTTTCAGTCAAACGTTCAATCGAAATTTTTCAACGTTTTCTATTTTACAACATATTAGATTTAAATAAAATCACAAATAAAGTTGTCTACTAAATTGGTTCGTTTTTGTTTTTATTTTTCTTCTAAAACCAGTAAAAAAAGAAAGAAAATGTAATTTAAAATTAAATGAGAAATTGATTGTAAGCTTAATATAAAACGTATCGATGTGAAAAGTGTTCAAATTGTGTAGAATTAGTAGATAACAAGAAAAACTTGTACATGAATGAAGAGAGAAAGAAAAAAAAATCGCATATAAATACTTCAAAGATACAAAAAACTGATATCTAAAAAGAATTATAGACTGTATTAGGTTGTGCGTTACGAACCAAACTCGATATTTCTGAAATAGTAAATTTTCTACGCTGGATATCGTTTACCTAAGAATCTAATAATTACCTAAATATTAATGGTTCATATTTTCTTATATCATTATACATACTATATATATCTAAATATAATATGTATTCGATATAGGTATATATATATTTAATATTAATACTTTTTTGGAGTACCTAATTAATAAGAAGAACAGCGATAGGTTCGACTTACATTCATGTAACATACATACATATACATATATAATAATCTCTTATAATGAGCTCTCAAGCTTTAGTATTAATATTAAATTAAGAATGTTATTATTAACATAATATTAAAATACATACACAAATAATAATAATAATCAATCAATGTAATTGTTAAATCAAAGCAATATTTTAACGCTTTTAATTATATATTTTATAGTCAGTAAGTTACTATTATTATTATTAATATCAAGTATTAACGTTATTACATCTACCTAATATCAGATTACACTTTATGTTGTTGTTCTTTTTTTTGTTCTTCGTTTTTTCTCTTCCTTTTAATTCTTGTAAATTGCACCTATTTGTTAGTGTTTTGCGGTGTAGATTTATCACGGATTGAAATTTATTTTCTGAATATAGTATATATTATATATAAATATATGTATATAGGTATATACCTATAGTTTATCATTAGATTTAAGAAAATTTAATAAACACATTAACGTCTCGAATATTTAATAACAAAAATAACAGAAAAATAGAAAGAAATAAAAAAAAAATAAAACCTGCTCGGTATACGGTATCCAGTATCTTATATCATATACTATATACCATATACCTATTATAATCATATTAAAATTTCCTTACTATGATAAATTCTACCGCGATATATGCGCGTCTATTTAAAAGAATTGATTTATTCAAGCAAAAAAAAAGAAACTAAAGGTTTAAAAACTAAAGTGTATTATCCTCAATGAGAATTTACTCTAATTACATTATTATCCTGTGATTAATTGCTATTTACATAAATATTTCAATCCCATTGTTGGGAAAAAAATTTAATTTCTCATACATAAAATTGTTCAAGTTAAGGAAACAAAGGCTCTGTAAGAAAGATAAGAAAAAAAAGAAAAAAAATTATTAATAAAGAATATTTTTATATAATTTATACTCTCATTTAATCTGGAACCGTTATTAGCAAGTAAGAATTTTTCTCTAGCTTTTTTCTTATCATCATAATTATTAAATAGATGAAAATCTCGTTTTTTTTTTTTTTGTTTCATTTTTCTATCCTGAGATCGAGAGTCCCCTTCACAAATAATAAAGCTACACATAACATAGTGGTCAGCAATTTCAATAAAAGTAGAAATAAGGGTGTCTTCGATGCTGCAGGGGGTTTCGACTTCGAGTGGATGAAAAGAGGTGGTAAGGTGCAGGGTATGGTCAGTGGGAATGACGTAAAGGGCTCCAGTGGCCTAATTATACCGTAGGATGATGTTGGGTTGGGTATAGACCGTAGGTCTGCTGAAGGGGCTACAACCTCCCTACAAGCCTGTGTATGGTGGGTGTTTTTGGTGAAGTCCGGTAAAATATACCACGGGTTCCAATTCGTCTCCGGGGTCCTACACCCGTAAAAACTAATGTTACATGCGGCTAGAACCATACGTGGCTCAGCTACGTCTCAAACTCTTATATACCCCCGAAAATTACCTTTCGTAATACAAACGCTACGATATTCTTCCTTCAGATGCCTCAGATAGTACTACATATTCAATTATTCATTATTCAGTTCTGAATGCAATTTTCTTTTTATGATATTCAATACTGTATCGGAAATGACCGTAGATTCATGATTGATTGTTATTATTTTTCTATTGCGATTGCATAGCATCTAGCAATGGAAATGTAAGTATTATAATTATCTGAGTAGGTAATTATTATATTGGTGTTCAGAAAAATTGTTTAAATTAATAAAGAATCTTTGCAATTAAGTTATATACGTATACCTATATGTATATCTTGAACTAGGAAAGTAGGTATGAATACCGAGTTCTTGATAAGACTACTTTACGAAGCGAGCGAGACGGTTATGAGCTGTTAATATTAATTCGTTGAAATGAAAAGGGCCCTTTATTAATTTTTACAAAGTTTGCTTTACGGCTGCCACTTAACGCGTGGCCTTCTCCAGTATCATACTGCGGTCTCTCTGGGATTTCTTCGAGTGTCAAAAATTACCCTCTGATTTCGAGTGACTGTAGTTAAATTGAGACAAGATCACTGCTGCAGTAGTATTCGGTTTGAAACGATTTTGCGAGTTATTTTTTATCACCTCGTTCATTTTGACTTTGATTATCATCGAGCCTGTCAATTTTGGCAATCGAAAATCTGTTGCCTAAATAAAGAATACTGATTTTTCATACTTGATATGCAACACGACACACTTGCAATTTTTTCAACTTTCCATGTTACCATGGAATCATATTTGATATGAGTTTTCGTGGTTCAATAATATGACTCGACTTTGAAACTCAGGTTGATTTTTCAACGAAATTTCAATGTTCTTTTTCTGTTGATTTTGCATTTGGTGTCCTCCGGTTATTTTCAAGAAAACAAATTTTCACTACGTGGATTCATGTCTGCCTCTGCTATACTCTGGACGAGGTGGTGTTTTCGCCTTGCGCAAAGTATACCCGCGTTTCGGTGGTATATATTCGGGTTGACGCAAGTGGAGGATATTTTTCCGAGACAATTTCGGTCTCCCGTTCTCACGGGCCCTCATTGCGAGCCTGGAAATAATTGAGACTTATAAAGGAGGGGTTCTTCTCTTTATTTTTATATTTTCGTTCTGAGAAACTTACACGTAAATATACGAAGGTATACGGTACTGTTTAGTCTGATACACTCCAGGATTTACAGATATAACATTTCAACCCTTTACCTGCTACAGCTACAACCCTACATATCTCCTACATTATATTATATAGAATAATCTCTGACCCATGGAATCGAAATCCCATTAGGATAATACCATTCTAATTCCAACGGTTCAGTCTCAGACCTGGTGTGACAGCTACCCCATACCTATATAGCAGTTGAGTGTAATTTGCGGCTTGTAATACCCCGTCAGTCGTTTGTTACTCTGGATAGGAGAAATTGGGAAGGGTGTCAGCGGTGAAGTAACTATGCGACCACCTTGTACCATCCAGAAGGGTTGCTTCAACCCTCAGCTACGACTAGCTGGTCCAGAGACCAGAGTAAGAGGACGCGTTAGACACGTGCATTTTCCACCCCTATACGTTAAGGTTAACATGGGTTGTTTGCGGCGGGGTGGAAGTTATCTTTGTACGAATAAGATATGTTCAGAAGCTCGAAGTTTCGATTTTATTTGAAAAACTGCAACCGCAAACGAGTATTGTTCTCTTTAAAATACCATCCCTTATCAAAAATTGAAAAATTGAGGATGATTTGATTGCAGAACGTGGTGAAAAAAGTGTTTAAGACACCGATGATGATGATGGAGATGAACATATATATCTATACATTGCATTTTACAAGACCGAGATTAAAAAGAAGGAGAATAATAATTAAAAACGCTTTGAGCGTATAGAACAATTTTCTCCGCAAATGTAACGAATGTTCGCACTCTCTTATCTGTGGCCCCGAGCTCTTTCTCTGGAAAGAGAAAAGCAAAAGAACAAAAAATAAAGAAGGGTGGAGGGGGAAGGGGGGGCTGGGGAGGTAAAAAGTAATGAAAGGAAAATAGTCGAAAAGTTTCACGGAATCAAAATCAGGGGTTCGTATCTATTCATAGCTAAAAAACGATCGTGCGAAATATTTTACGTTTTATTTTCCCCAAGCAGCTGCATTTTTGTATGTATGCAATGATTGCTTTTCGTAGCACGAACATACGGTTCTGCGTAAAGAGATGTGTGTGTCTGTGTTTTTATCATTATTATTATTATTATTATTTATTTATTTTTTTTCTTCAAATTGTGAAAGCACGGAGGCGCACTTGTTCGAGAACGTAAACCTGCCAAGTTTGTTCCGAGTGGGAGCAGAGGCTATAGACTCCTGTAGAAAGATATGAGCATGAAAATGCAAGAAAGAGTTGCTACATTGGAGGCAAGTTTCTCACCTTGTAATGCCAATAAACGTTGACGGAGAGCCGAGAACTGGGAACTGGGAACTGGGAACTGGGAACGGTGAGGCAAAAGAAATATCAGAGAGTTGCAGAACTTGTAGTCTAGCGTGACTGTAAATTTGTTGTTGTGAATTATTATAGGAAAAAGCGAAACTGGGTACGGTAAGATATCGAGAATTATTTACTTTCATGCTTCTGCAATTTCAGGGCCTTAAATATAACAGCTTCAGACTCTAAAGTCTTCGTTTTTTACTTAACTAGGTATATACAATATATCGGCTTATTGTTAACTCTAACAGCCCAGTGAATAAAGCAAAAAAAAGGCAAAAAGTGTGGCTTGCGAAATTTAGAGAACTTTTGATTTTTGAATGAGAAAAGTATTCGGGGGGTTGAGGTGAGTCTCCGAATTTTTGACTTTGGAAAGCCGATCTTCGAAAAGTGGCGTTAAAAAGTGTTTTTTTCGCAATATTCCCTTTCCAGATGATCCTACTGTGGTTATTATCAATGTTGTAGAAGAGATAATTTCCAACAACTTTTGTAGAAAGTTTTTTTTTTAGGGGCAACAGTTTTTTATCTACAGCAACGTAAATATCGTCTATATCGTACGACGTTTCAAAAATACTCGTTTTTGCGAGGGATTTTTGCAAATTATCAATTATTAATTGCATACTAAGAATTTTACACTCATCGCCAGACTTGTAAGCTAAAATTACCTGGCGAGTGAACTATAACTTATCTATGATTAAATTTTTTTTCTGTATTAAGATTTCTCAGAATAATTTACTTAGGGACTTTTTTTTTTAAATATCGTTGATTGAAAATTTGACAAATGTTAAGCAGTCCCTAATACTTACTGCACGAAATTCACACATGTGTGAAATAAGTTTGAAGCTAGAGTGAAAATTCGGCACCGATTTGTCTTAATTATTATTATTTATAAGGTTTCTTTGATGGAACAACGAATTTGATAATTCTATCAAAACGTATATAAAACTTGATCCGAATTTATTGAAACGTTGATTAAATTATTTTCAACTTCAATTAATAACAGCAAAATTAATAATCTCATCAAGAAAAAATTATTTAACTAAATTTAAAAGGTAAATTCTCTGCAAGCGCAAAGACGGTGAAGATTGCTCGCGATATGCACTACCGTCTCCGCATGGTTCAAAGAGGTCAAATATCTTAAAGATATGTGTATATCATGGTGAAATAGAGACTGCAGATAGGTGTATGCTGATTAACCCACCCTACGACTTCTTACGGTTAAATCTGTTCAGTAAAAGAAGAACCACCGTTGAAAGCTGCGATAGGAGAGAATGACTTGAGCGTGGTCTCGTCTTATAGACGATATCTTTCACCGGAAGGTTGATATAATGCTCGTACCTAGGTATATACATATAGCTGGTTTAGTCTACACGAAGAATATAGTGCTGGAAGATTTTAGAGAGCAGTAAATCATTTCATGTTAAAATTTGGGTCTATTTATGTAACCTGCAGTAGTCGCGTGATGGTGAAATACTCTACGAAGTTTTCTCGTTGCGGATGAGGTGTTGAACTTGTTTCTAACGTTAATTGTAAATATAGTTAACGAGGTTATCTCGGTTTAAATTTGTTAGTTAAACTCAGCCGAGAGCTAGTTGATGCACTTATTATAAAATGGAAGTTCGTGAAGTACTTGTCCTGGATATATAATATCTACTAGCTGTTTGGTTTAAAATTAATCAGTCGCCTTGATTCTAATTACCGTTTAACAAATAGATATACGAATTTTATAGAACGTAAAGAAATTATTCAATCAGTTAGGATAATGAATTTTCCAATCAAATAACATCATCAAATATAAGAAACATTACGATAAACTTGTGCCGATGTCTTGTTGGTTAAATTATAATCAAGATCTGAATGGGGGTGCAGGACGGTTTTCGTACAAAATTACGAGTAGATTGTGCGACGTGTAAATAACAATAGCTAAGAGCTAAGGTAAAAGTAAGTTTGAGGGTGTTCTTTGAAACAGTTGAATGCCTAATGGTACGTTTACGCGCCCCTTTTTGGCGTCAGGAAGCGAAGTGAAGGCAGGGTGAAAAAGGGACAAAGCCTTCCTCAGTCGATATTAATTTTTACTTGGATAATTTTTCACTCAATTTAAGCTTCGCTTCCGTAGTATTACACCACTTTAAAATCACGCCCGAATTAATAAAGCATAGCATTAAATTTTCTTGACATATACTTTACAGTCTCGTCTTCTTTATTATTATTATTATTATTATTATTATTATTTTCAATTTTATTTATGCAAATTTAACAGAGGGATTTGCATCTAATCTCTTTAAGCTTCGCTAATTCATCTTTTCATCTCATTATCAAACTCGTGTACAAAATGCAATTGGATAAAGTCATTATAGATTCTTTAATATTTCGCTAAAGAGGAATATGTATGTTAATTTTTTTATTACTCCGTCTTATATCACCGAATTTTTGTCTCACTGAAAAAGAAACACGTTTCACTAGTCCTTGACGTAATTTTCTTTTATAAGATATTACTTTAATGGGCAGGGTCGAAGGGTAGTGTGTGCACGATGCTTGGAAAAGTGAGACTTTAGCAATATTTTTAATTGCTATGACGTGGGCTTGATACTCGGGGGTTGCCGAGCTTTGGGGAAAGGGTGAAGACTGTATGTATGTAGGTGCTGACGTATAGTATTCGTTACGATGTGGAATACATATACGTACATATATTAAACCGCTTCAAAAAAATTGACTATTTTTCATTTTCAAAGAGTAAGTCAAAAATATTTTTCCAAATGACGAAAGAAAAAAAAAATGCTGTCAAATTTTGAGCTCTTAATATTAATATTAAGAGGTGCCGCATTGCGATTTTCTTTTTCTCATCTAAATAACACGGGAAATGGTCTTGTGGAACTTTTCGATTTTTATATCTCGAAAATTAAACTACTTAGAATGATTCTGCACGAGTACTGTTGTTCAAAATTGTACGCTCTACAAAAAAGGTCTTTTGGTCTTTTTCGATGAATCCAACTGTTTCCAAGTCAGTCATGATTAATTATGATTAATAACCAATACACCAACTTGGAAATAGCTAGATTTATCGAAAAAGACGAAGAGACCTTTTTTATGGAGCGTTCAATTCACTAAAAAAATATGTTCTGGTGTTATCAGTACACTGATGCGTTGACGAGTTATAAAATTCCAAAGTTTGAAAAAAGAATTTCTTATGTTATTTAGATGAGAAATCGAAAATCGCGACGAGGCATCTCTTAATATTAATATTAAGAGCTCAAACTTTGACAGGAATTTTTTTTTTTCGTCATTTGGAACAATATTTTTGACCTACTCTTTGAAAATGAAAAATAGTCGATTTTTTTGAAGCAGTCTAATATATATATATATATATATATATATATATATATATATATATATATATATATATATATATATATATATATATATATATATATATATATACATACTTGGTGTAAGAAAATAAATTGACCAAACTTTTCTCACGTAGAAATATATAGTATAACATTATAGAACTGAATTCGAAGTTTAGTCATTGTACAGTTAGTTTGATTTGTAAATTTCATTTAGAATTGTACGTGACAGCGAGTCGATTAAGCGAATAAACAAACGTGTAGTATTGGGCTCGAGGTACACATATACATACAATTTCGTTGAAAGCAGATTCATGTTATTTTAGAAACAATTTAAACAACGTGTTAAATATACTTGTCAAGGATTAATTATTACACAAAATTCCTCCCTTGTTATAACCTGAGCTATACAAATAATGTTTGATCGACCTGAACTTCTGGAACACTAATTGTAAGCTAGCAGAGACTACGAGTATGAAGTGGATTTTCGGAGCGAGGGGTTGAAACGTGCAAATATTGCAGAGGCCTGAGGGTTTGCCAAAAATTTTTACGATTGTTACGGTAGCAGTTAGGTTAACTGTTGAAATGTTTAAATTCGATTACAGAGGATTACTATATGGGATGTGTTTTTACATAATAAAATAAAACGACACTGTAAAATAAAAAGGAGAGTGTATTTCATTGAAGGTACCAATAACGTATCCTCAAGAACTCAGTGAATTTTGAATCGACGAGTTCTACTGGAATAGAAAAAAAAAGAAGAAAAAAAAAAAAAAAAAACCGATACGACGTAGTGACGATGAAAAATAATGGTTTCAAATTAAATTCTCCAGTTTCTTCTCTATGGTCGATTTAGTCAACGTACGTCGTAAGGGGCATCCATTTTGCACGAGTCATAAGGTCCTGTACGGGTTCGGAAGGCAAGGTAGGTGTAACTTCCTCCCAGTCTCCTTCGTCGGGCTGGTTACTGCACTTTAGGGACATGTTATCTCGCCGCACCCGTGGAAAAGTCCGTCGTTGCAAATGGGAATTTCCTTGAATTTTCGAGCGAACGTTTTCTTCGGGAAACAGGAAACAGCTAGTTATATATTTAACCGACTATCTAGTCACCGCACTAAATTTCTCTCTCTCTCTTTCTCTCTCTCGCCGATAACTTGCTCTGCAGACATAATTTACCGAAGATGAATTGCACTCGGTGTGTTCGTAATTTGGTCATTTTAATTATTGCGTCTACCAACGTCTTCGTATACATTTCTAAAGAAAAATATTTTGGGGATAAAAGTGACCCAAAAAAAAAATCAAAAAAAAATTTTAGAGATAAAAAATAATCCCGACTCTTTGGCGATCTATATCGGTATACGTAAAAACTTTTTCAGCATACTAAAATTACAGGATTATTTTTTCTTTAAGTTAATAAATTTTTTGTTTAAATATTGGTAGATAGACAGAATTGGATTTTGAATATTTGTTTTTGAATTGCGCATTTGATTGGAGTGACAATAAAAGTTCTGTAAGGTTTGTACCGTTAATGGAAACCTTAACTCAATTCTCAGCTTCCCGTTCAGGGAGCAGACTAGGTTTTGTCGGTCCACACGGGGCCGGAAAAGATGCTTTCATAAAGAATCGTTTTCTTTTTGCGCACTCGTACCGGAGAACCCAATTTCTTCCCTCGTATTTTTATTTCATTCGTATATATAGTGTATATATCTATAGCTTGAAAACTCGGCGTGGTATACGGCCTTTATTTCTCTCTCTCTCTCTCTCTCTCTCTTTCTCTTTCTTCCTCTATATGTATATAATAGTATATATCTACCCGCCGATTATTTTCAACGTTAATTACGTTATATCCGAAGCAAGCGTGATTCAATTTGACGCTCTATACGTCATATGGCTACGTTATAACAAATTTTTTTCACTTTTTATTTTTTCCTGCAAGCAGAATCTGGCACTTCCAAAGCCCGATGAATATTCACGTATATAAATCACCCTCCCGCTTCTGCACCTCGACAATCACGAATAAACTCTGAACACGTCAAATCGACAGAAAAGCCGTTTAGTATAACACGTCAATCTCCACTGTATATACGATAAAAATGACACTCGCCTATATCTGCTGCATTTTAGGTACCCATCCTGGTGTTAATTCAAAATTGTATTGCAGTAAATCCTTTTGATAATTTGTATAATCCGATCCTGTCGCTGTAGGGTGGAATCGATAATATCAGAATCGGACTACACCCAACAGTAGGCTCAACCATTTCTATTTGGCTCTGACTGAGCGGTTGACAATTGTGGCAGGCGATGATTTTCAACGAAAATCGGAATTGTGGTAAACGGATTGTGCCGATTTGCTACTCTTCTACTCGATAATTCAACGTCCCGTGTCACCCCGACGCTCAAGCCGAAACCAAAGCCAACCCCAACGTCGTGATGATCGTATATCTATTTCGTGTCAAAACCCAAGAGTATTTTAGCTAACCGATCATCAGTGAACACCAATTTACCAGGCATCGTATCCGATCTATACAATTTTGTAATTAAATTTCTTGTCATCTTGGATGAGTTGATTTTCGGTTAAATCGTATTAGCTTTACCGTAAGATGACGTTAAATTTAAACTAGTTTAACTCTGAAACATCATCGTAAATTCGTGGTATAATTTCTTTCACAATCTACCTTAGGGCATTAATTTTCAATATTATAGGGTGCGAGTGAACTAAATGTATCGCACCGATTTGCATATCGATTTGATATTTTGAAGAAATGAAATTAATTGTTCGGATTAATCGATAGTGATGTATGACGGTAGCAAGTGTGAGTATAATGTATATACGATGATATATTCGATGTCTAGAGAACGTGGTTTTCCTATGAGTTCTAATAAAGCCATAAAGTGAGATTCACAGTGGTCAGTGATCGATAGGGTTACGTTTTAGTACCGTCGATATACATATACGAAAGGTAAGCTTTGCGGAATTCGAGGTAGGTACTTGTAGACCCACCCGAATGGAAATTTAGGTTTCGGATGGTCACGCTTAATCATACTGGTGGTCCCGTTGTTGGTTCGGCGACCCCGGTGGCCCAGATCCCCCTGGAACTAGTTTATTTTATGATGTGTACCTTCAAGAAGGGAGGAAGGTTGCAGACCAATACTCGAGTTGACGTCTTCATCAATGCTTTCCCTTTCCCTGCTTCTCTGACAAAATACAACGTAGAAATGATATTTTATTTAAAAAAATAAAAAATAAAAAAAAAGGTTGATTTACTTTTTGGACATGAAATCCTAAGGCGTTGTTATATTTTATTGAACTAAACAGTCGAAGGTTTAATATCTCAAGTTTCACGACAGGGGTAGAGAATAGTTTAGCATTGTTCTTACTGTGGAAGTAGATAAAAAAAGATGAAGAAGTCCGAGATGAGGAAAGAGAGAAAGAGAAAAAGAAACTGTAGGTGAAGACCGACTGCTCAAAGATGTTCCGAGGTGAAATAGCGGGCCAAAGAGTCGCTCCCGAGGGTACAGAGGTGATTCCTTCGCTACGATCAGAGTTCTCCACCTGGTTACGGCGTATCCCTGGTTCACGGTTTTCCAGATGCGAGTACGAGGTTATCCCGCTTCTCGCGCCGTCTGCGCGAATGAAATTTTAATTTTTGATAAGCCGTCTCCTTCCCCGAAAATTTCCTTTTCTCCTCTACCGCTTCCTCCGCCTCCTCTTCCTCTTTCTTCTTCTTCTTCTTCTTCTTCTTCATCATCATCTTCTTCTCCTACTTCTTCTCCCCTGCCCACCCCAAACGAAACCAGCTACTGCTGCCATTTCAAGATATTAAATATTGTAGCCGGAGGGATGTTTCGGCGGTGGCGGAATCTTGAGAAAGGACTGAAAACCGTTTAACTGGTTCCACAACTGCGGCTGTTAGGCTCCCACTGTTGACGCTGACAAAGAGTTGAATTTCCCGGAAGAAGATCTCGTTCAGGATATTCACCGGGGTGCGAATTGTTGGTCTTGAGTTTTCATTTCTCGCACCAAATAGCGTTGGGGAGAGGTCCCTCTTGTTTGCCACCTTCAAAGGAAGACGAAGCAACAAAAATTATATGAAATTCCGCTGTTTTCACAATTCTTGTCTTGAAACGTACTACACACTTTGTTCATTCGCCAGTTTCTTTTTACCGATATTACTGAGTTATTTCACAGACTCGTTTAATTTTTTACTACAGGCTAATTGTTTCGTCTTTCATTCAGATTTCTTTCTTGTTTTAATTTTATTTTTATGCACTAAAAGTCTTCCACGAGATTTTCGATGCATCAAATTTTCGCAATTGATTTATTTTGTTAAAGCTTATTACTATCAGAATATGAATATCGGTTTTTCTTTATTATCAATAATCTGCTTTACTCTGGTTTCGTATAACGGGAAAGACTTGTTTATATTATAGTGAAACGTAGCCTCCTTTACCTCTTCAGTTTCCATCGGCTTATATGTATATATCGCTGGGTCAGAGGGTGGCTTAGCAAACAATAGGAAATGGTTCGTTGATCGCTCAGGCGTACCGCTGGTTGTTTAAACCAGGCTGTTTTCTCTTTGTATATATTTAGAGTAGATATTATGTAGATATCTGTGTTATGTTTTAATAAAACCTCAATTTCTTCAAAATCTGCCTAAATAATTCGAAAAAAAAAAATTGAACCCACCAATACAAAAAAAAAAAAAACTCAAAAATCATATAGCGATTATCGTGGTTACCTAAATGAGAAAAAAAAGTGAAAAAATAAAATAAATACAAATAAAGAGAAAACCGGAAGAAGAATTGTCGGAAAACAAAAGCACGTCGTCGTTGCCGTTTTCATATCGTACCGAGTTTTTGTAATTAGTTAGATCCCGTTAACCACCGAGCTGTTATAACACTTGCTGGTTATTTTCCATGAATTTTTCAGTTTTCACGTTGCAAATGCAATCCTTTTTTAAAAATTTTTTTCATTTTTTTCCACTTTTTTAACTCTGCGGACCGAGACATGGGCATGGGCTACTACCAAAGCGCTTCGGGACGCTGTGGCGTCCACTTGTCTACGCCGCTGTCTGCCGCTAGAAGAACTGATTAATTTTCTGATATACGGATCTCTCGCTCTGTTGATTTATTCCGTTGAGAACTACACGGCCTTTACGTTATTATATATCAACGCAAAATATTCGTTCGATTATACGTCCATGTCTGTACTGAAAATTAACCTAACCCCCCCACGAGGATATGGAATATCTAAAATGTTCATAAACGAACCCAATTCTCTCGATTTCATTAGAGCTTTTCAATCTGTATATTCGAACCGTGAATTTCGGTTTTTGGTAAATCAAAGCTCACTATATCCTAGAATAAAATTTTGTATTTATTTTTTGCACAATTTATTGCAAGTTCTATTTTTTTCGCTATGGCCAGAGACTCGAGCCATTAAGAGTATAAAATTTGTCTCAGAGTTTATAGTCTGCTGAAGTTGAATAGAATTTACTTCTCGTATAAACATTACGTTATAATTGCTCGGTATGAGTTTTGCGCTAGCGACCTACTTGCTATATACCTACAGTCGTCCACCTTTTTTATTTTATTTTATTTTATTTTTATTTTTTATAATTTCCACCTCCTCTCCCTTCTCATTCTCCACATTTATATATTTATGCAAGCTTGCAAAGAGCGTGACAAAGGAACCTGTTGTCACTGCGTTATTTTTGCACGAAACTCTTCTCAGCCTGAGCTTTCTTTCTCACCGTAAATGTATGTATGTATATTATAGAGTCCCGCAAGCTTCCCAGAGACATCCTCGTACACCTACCTACAGAAGAAGGCGTTATTCTGTAGTCTCTACTCCGCCGTAGGTATATATGTACTCCAAATCTCGAGCACAAGGCATGGATATAAAAACGCAATTAAAAATAAACTCGAGATATTCGCACTGCCTCATTTTAAAGCTCGTTTCAATTTTACAATTAATGAATACCACGCGGTATAATTGGTATGTATGTATGTACATACATACGGACACTTCAAGATCCCCAAATTTTTCCTTTATTATATTACGTCCCCTCGATCTATCCAGAAGTTTAACCGTAATGGTTTTAAGTGAAGAATCGTGAGATGACGATATTTATTAAAATATTAAAAATTAAGCACCAGTATAATTCTAGTTCGAAAAAATCCGTATGTAAAATATCGATTCGAAAAAAGAGAAGTTCGGAATAATAGCTGAACGATTTTTTATTTTATTTTATTTTTATTTTTTCATTATTTTTCTCCTTCCAATTGTGTCAGCCATCCGTCACTGTCGCGCGTTGTGCTTTGGCGCAAAGCTTCGTACTCTTTATCAGGAAACGCATACGTTCCGGGTTATTTATGTTACTCGTATTTAGGTATCGTCGTTTCAAACGTTTATACTGATCGATAGAATACAGAATGTATTTTTTAATTATTTTATAACGATTTTGAAAGTTTGTTAATTTTTTGTTTGTATGTATTATTTTTTATATTTATTTTTATTTCAAGTGACGATTAACCCTCGTTTGTCAAACGGCCTCTGAACTCTAACCTCTCGAATGTCGGAACTGGCGGAATGCATTGTATAGAGAATTTGTAATTTCACACGTGGCGTAACACGGTCCACGTGTTACTTGTCCCGGAGTCCGGGAAACCCCCTGATGTCCGTTGTCAGCTGACCACAGTTCGTATTTCTATTCCAGGATCTCCCCTGCACGTGGTTGACAGAGAGTACCGATCATCAGAACTTTTTCCTTCGTTATGAGTGACCGTATATATATCGCCGAAACAGTACACGGAAAATTATTGAAAACTTTTCAAAATGATTAAAAATATGTATTCAAAAATTTTTTTATAGCTGATAAAAAAAGCCAGTTTTCTATAAGAATATTCAGTTCAATTATTTCCTTATAGATCATAGATCAAAGGATATTAAACAAAAAATAATCGAACATTTTCTCTTATTCCTTCGTAAAAGAAAGAAAAAAAGTTTCAGCGATAGTTTAAAAGGGTTGAAATACCGTAAAGTGTGAAGTTATATTCAGCGGATGAATGATGGCGTATGATTAAACTCTCAATAATAATTCTATTAACAATGAAAAGTAAGCGAGACATATGATCGAGATATAATGAGGCTTATAAATGTGCATTTGAGGTAAGCGTTTGTTAATCAATAATTAAATAAGCGTGCATGACGAAGATTGAAGAGTTAACGAATTATTTGTACAACGATGGGTTTTGAAAAGCCATGAAAGTACAATGTACCTACCCTAACCGTTAGTGTGCGGTAGTCGAACAATGAAGTGGCAGTCGATTTACAGGTGTGTATATTCAGGAATATATACTTATACTACATTCCACGTGGAGATTGTAATAGTACATGTATGTACGTGTTACTTATCGATAATACACACGTATTTATGTACATACATACATACATACATAGATACATAGATACGTATACCAGCCCATGTATATGCAGCGTGTGAAGTTTAGTCGTAGCGAATGAAGCGAATGAGCGGGGAGGGCTACAAAAGCGAATTGTACAGGGAAGGCACACGCCGCGACAACAGTACAAAAATCAATACAACTTCTCTCCCACGGCTAAAAAGTATTGTCCGAATATGAGGCGGGTGAACGAGAGAAGAAAAAAAAAAAAAGAAAAGAAGAGAGAAAAAAAAACAAGCAAAAGATATATAAAAAAAAAAAAAAAGGGTGAATGGTAAAGAAGGCGTTTAACTTTATTATAAGAAGAAGAATAAGAAAAAGAATAAGAAAAACCGAAAAAGGAATACGAAAAAAAAAAAAATGTATACATATATCAATCTACTAGCATCGACAAACGGTAACAGGAATCTAACTCCAGAAGTTGTATATTTGAGGGAAGAGAGCGTGCATAAATTCGTTACGTAAAACAACGCTGGAGACGAAATTAACCCAAGAAAATCGATAAAGTTAGCCAAAGTTTTGTCCCTTAGTATATATACGAGTGCTTTATTTAATCATCTTTATAACATGCTGGTTGAAAAAGTATTCCAAAAATTATTTTACTTATAAATTGTAGGGTAAATTTTTAAAGGTAACGCAATACTAAGAATTAATTTCAGGCCGTAACTGTTACTCGATTTTTCTACTGGATAAGAGACCGAGCTTTTCTCTTAAGTCAATACCTCTCAGGCCGCAGGGGTAGGATTCCAAGTAGTATAGGTCCGCGTACGTGCGACGAGAGTCTCGTGGCGCTGGTGAGGCGAAATGCTGGCAAACCACCCCCTCACAAGCGCCACGACGGTCGTAACGTGAACCAGGAACGCTCTAACCTATTTGCGGCATTCGTGCACCCCCGTGCAGTACACGATCCTGCAGGACTTTCCTCTGTGAAAATTAGAACAATTTTTAAAATATACTTGTGGTGTTAACGAGTGACGGACACGTGGAGAACGTAGTTTGAGAAGGTTCGTTGGGGGCTGACGGACATCCGGATCACCCTCTATGGTAAGAATTGCTAGTATTTTTATATGGAATATGTACCGTTGGTTTTGAGTGAGCTTTTTTCCTTTTTTTCCCCCCGTTTGTTTTTTGTTTTTTTTTTTTTTGTTTTTTTTTTATTTTTTCCTTCTAGGGGTGCTTTTTGTCGGGGGGGATAAAAAGATACTTTCAGATGTTATCTGATCAAGGGAGTGAAAAATTTCAACACTTTTTATACGAATTATTACTATCTCACTGGATACTTTATAATATAATTGTCAGTCAACTAAATTTAAGCTCGATGATCAACATGTAAAAGATATCAAAAGGTCTATAAATTTTATTACATTCATTTATCGCATAATAAAGAGTTTTTTAAACCCTGTAAGACTGTCGTTAAATAATTGATAGCTATTTATAAATATCCATCGAAAGCTGTCAAATTTATTTAGCAAAAAACTGTACAATTTATTTTTCCTTTTCTTTCTATTCCAATGGATGAAGTTTTGATTCTAGAATTTTCGAGTATAGTTTAAATTTGTTTGTGTTTTGGAAATGATATTTGGCAGTTTGTCGGATCAGTTGAATTAATTTATTTCTTTAAACTCCTCTGAAAGCTCGAGGTTGAGAAAATTTATTTGCGATGTGTATTTCCAAGCGTAGTAATCGTTTTCCCCGAATTTTCCGCATCGCGGACGTTTATATTGCATAACGTGGGTTGACCGCGAAGCCTCTTATTTCTCGGCACCCTGCCGACTGTCAATTGTTTTTTTTTTTTGTGTGTTTTTTTGTGTTTTCCTTTTCGTTCTCTATTTTTTTTTTTTTTGTGTGTGTTATTTTTTTCCTTCTTTTTCGTTCGATCGTACAGCTGATAATACCTGTGGAAACATCGCTCGGTCGTACACCACAATTCACGGTATTGTCAGTTTCCTGGCACAAAACGTATTGTCATAGAATTCTCTACCCCACGGCCGGATGCTCTGCTGCAATGGGGGAAGTCTATTATATGGATAGGGTGAAGTAGCGTCGAGTTTTATCTACCCTTTACCTTTTAAATTTTCATTGCGGTAGGTCCTAAAGGTATAATTTTTTTTTCCTGCCTGTTAACGATCTGTATATCGTTAAAAAGATTTCCAAAAATTTTCTCTAAATATGATAAAGTTCAAAAGTTATTACCACAATTCATTTCAGGCAATTTATTCATTCGAAGTGATAAAACAAAATTTTTTTTGGATAGAAATAAAAAAGAATCAAAATTCATCATTATTAATATTCACTCTATAATTAGTTATATATATTTACATGTATATATATATACACACGTCATGGTCAAACAATTATTCGCGACACTTTCAGCCCTGCTTCAGCAAAGACGACGAGTTTGAACTCCAGAGTTCAGCCCCTCGTCAAGAGCGCGCACTGTGTTTATACCGGAAACTTGAAAGCTTACTTAGCATGAGGTAGGTAGCTACCTCCAGTAAGGAGTTTGTATCGAAACTCTCTTCTCCTCTCTTTCTCTCTTTTGCTCTCTTTCTCTCTGGTTTCAAGCTACAATAAACCACTTGGAAAAAAAGTAAAGCATCCCTTAGACCGCGAGTAAAAAAACTTGCTACTTGTTTCACGCTGTATATCTATGATTATCGATAATACTTCTATTATCGTTATTATGAATATCATCATTATTATAACTTCTGTCATTATACCTACGGCGATTGGGTCTGGAATGGAAATATTCGTTTGATGTTAGGTATACCTACCTACACTGAACACCCCAGATCGTAGGGTGTCGTATACGAGGACGACATCTCTTTGCACCTTCCGAATCCATTTGTGATTCTACGTGATATCACACACATACCTACATACGTATGCCATATCCCTTGGTCGTCAGGGTGTGTTAGGGATCTATTGATACTTTGGCACGATCTGACCTCGCGCGTGATAACGTCTTTCGCGCTTTCTCCCTAGCGTTTGTAACCTGGTTCTTGTATGTACACGAATGATGTGTCAGGCGTTGATTGTATACTCTGATCACAGCAGCATCCTACAGTATTTGCTATATACGTTCGGAAATGAACCGTTAAGATTCCGAGTGCTGTAGCCAATTTTGAGCAAAAAAAAAAAAAAAAACAAAACTGAAAAAAAAGGGAAAGAAACAGATTTTTGACATTCTTTACCCAAATTTGGTTATACCTATAACTTGTTTTCATTATAAGCGGAATTGGATATGGTGAATAATTTTTTTTATCATTAGTCTGCCGATAAATAAACTCAATTTTGTATATACTATATGCATATGTATTTATAGGTATGAATTCTTTTGCTGTTACTATTATAGGCTAGGTATGAAATTTGCCTTTCTGGTATTACTCATCAGCAGAAAAAAGTACTCTTAAATTTCGAGCTTTTCTAAGGCAACCAATTACCACTAACGAATACCAATTCAATTCAAACTAACCTCGTGTTCTGTTAATTAGAAGACCAAGACATACTTGTTCAAAAAATATTTCCAAAAATAAAAAGACAATAAAATGTATAAAATTTTTTTTTTATATTATAGGTGTGATAAAAATTAGAAAATAAATGACGAAAGGAAATGTCTATTAGAAATATTGATTAAATTTATAATTATATTTTATATTACTTTATGAGAGGCTTCGCGGTATATATAAGTATGTATATACATGGTTGAGGGAAAAAATATACTTAGAAGATGCGTGAAAGCGTCGTGAAGAGTATTGACGTCTGGAAGGTTTTAAATATTGCACCCAAGTCACGTCTTGGGTCCGTATCCACCCCCGTCGCCGAAGCCAGCTACCCAAAAGCCCGCGAAGCCAGTAGCAGTAGCAGAAGCAGCCAGCAGGAGCTAGAAACGAGCGAGTATAGTATAGAGAAGCAAGACGGGTTCTTCGGGCCACCCTGCAGAGCGGAGGGGGTTAGTCGCATATAACTACCGTAAGGTTACCGCAAGATAGACAAAGGAAGATTCGGGAAAAAAGTATTAAGAAAGAAACTTTTTTGCTAAATTAAATAATATAAAAAATAATAATAATAATATGAAAAGAGATAGAGATGATTAAAAAGAATAAATACTGTTTTCAGATGAAATCTTAAAGCCTATTTTATCGCGATGTCTTTTTGCTCTGGGAGTGTGTTAACCTGTTTCTATTGTATCTCGGCAAATAGATGATATTGAACGAAGGAAAGAGGTTTATCGTTCGATATCGTATTGAATTTCGTTCAAAAGTTGTTGTTTTCTTAGTTGTTTTCCCTTTGGTTATAGTGAAGAACTTTGGTGAGTTATATAAGCACCGGATGAAACGAACGATTCGATTTTATATGTATAAATATATTGCATACACATAGGTATACATCCTTATACACTTAGCCATGTCCAATTCGAAGCCTACTATGATATTTGAGGGACTTTTGGTCTGAGATCCAGCTGTTTTATTGGACGAAGCGATAGGTATAGTATCAAGAGGTCTTTTCACGCCAAGTCGAATCGCGGGATGGTGAAGTTGTTGGAAAGGGTAAAAGTAGAGGGTGGATTGGGGGGAGGGGGTTGAGTCGTGAGTCGTGAGTCGAGAGGTCGAGAACTCGAGAGGCAGGAAAATGCAGGAAGTTATGACAATTATAAATGGAGGGAAGAAATAAGTCTGACGTCTATGCATCGAGCCATGAAATGAAAGGAAGGGAAGTAGGTGGAAGTTCTTTTTATACTTATGTGCAGGGTACAATAATTGCAGATAAATGTGATTCCCGGATCCGGTTTCTTCCGGCCATTCAATATTCTTGTTTCATACTTTATTACCGTTGAATAAAACGATTATTTCAAAAACCAATATAACCTACTTCCGATACCGCACATTCCGATATTTAATGGTATCACCCATATTACATACCGATATCTGTAACCCAATAATTTGCGGAATCGTTAAATTATATTAAAAAAAAATAAAAAAAAAAAAAACAAAACTCATATCTATATCGCACATTTCTCTATTCCAATAAAATTTTTATTATCGCCAATTAAAACCTGCGGCAATTAAATTATCAATTTTTTTTTCTACCCATTTCAAATCGAAGTTCAATTTTCAGACTAACAAAGAATAGGTATGCAAAAATTGGGTAAAAATAAATATTTTTCTTTGACGTTACCAAATCTGATTTGTTAGCAAATTTGTTCGTGTGACTGATATCTTATCAAAATAACAAAAATTCGAAAAAAAAAAAAATAAATAAATAAAGAAATAAAAAATAATAAAAAAATACTGCGTGAGGGTATATCGCGGATATATTATATAGGTGGTTATATAAAAGCGTCTGTTGGAATTTGGTCAAATGAAAACAGATCGAGGCATTTGGGCGCACGCAACGCGTGCAACACGTGAAACCGTTGAGTCCAGACTACAACCGTAAGATTTATCCCCTCGATTTTGGTGCCACTTAAAGGTATACGTATAGCCATAGTAAACCAAGACCCGTAGAATATGCGGGATTATTTACTTTAATTCCATTGCTTATATTATTGCCGTAGCAGTTCCGTGCAGGTATATCTTTGCTAGAATTTCATGGCCACATATATCTGGACCGAGGCTTATTCCGAGATGACGTTTTACTCGGGAGACGCTATTCCCTTGTACGTTTTATGAGGATGTATGGGGTACTTGGTGGAAAATAGTCCAAAAGGAAAAAGAAAAGAAAAAAAAAGAAAAAATAAAAAAATAAAATAAATGAAAAACAAGGGGAAATTGGCGTGTCGTTACTCGTTAATACGTATAAAAGTTAGTTTCGAGACCGGAATGACTGGGTATATTATAATCTAGGTTTAAATTTAAACGATACTAGTATACCGCAACGTTTTAGTTAAGGTAGGACTGAATTCTGGTAAAATGGGGTCGCGAGGGAAGACTGAACCAAGGTGTTAACATTTTAGTCGTACCACCCCGTTTCACCTTCCCCTTGGCCACCCGGCGCTACTGCAGACTTGGGTAAGCTCTAAATTTCGCAAATTCCAAGAAGGCAAGTTTCGTGCTATGCCCATAAATCTAAACCGGCTACCCTCCGCCCTCCGCCCTTCGCCCTTTGCCAAAACCCTTACTCTCGTCTCCGGTATACCCCTCGTTAGATACGGTCCTGACGTAACCAAAATTTCGAAGTAACCAAACTCGAGCGAGGAACCGCGAAGGAATGAAATATTTATTTTAATTGCCCCTAATTACCTGGACGGAATCCCAGATTCTATGCCTCGTGATGCATCCTTAATTTTCGGTGAGGTGAATGTCCGCGATTTTATTCTACTTGTGGAAAATTGAAGAAAACAAAAATCGGATATTTTTATATATTAATTAATTTTCTTCATTTAGAATTCTTGTTTCAACGGATATACAGGGTGAATTTTCAAAAAAAAAAAAAAATAAAAATTTCCATAAAAAATTGTGATTTAAAAAAAAAAAATGTTTTGAACAAAAGTTTCTTATTTTCTCATGCAGAACATGAATTTGCAAAAAAAAAATATAGGTTTCTGTATAAAAAACCGAAGTTGATCTTCAAATGACCTTGATACCTTGACTTTGGAGAAAATTCAAAAACACTATCTTGTGTTCCTTCTGAAACCATAAAACTAATGTCTGGAAAATTTTTTTATGTCTCGCTTCGTTTGGAAGAAAATTACCCGGGTAACTATAAATGCCCTACCCTGTATGTACCAAGTTTTGCATAACGTAGAGTAATGAAATTTTTATTAAAAATCAAAAGACACGACTGCAACCAGTCCGGAATGACGAGGAAAATGTCGTATTCGAATAATTAAGAAACTCAGAGGTGCGTGAAGGAAGTGTCAGAAGATATTAGATCCTCTGTGCAGTTGGTTATAGAGGTTTCGCAAAAACATAGGAAATATATACTTACAGTTTAAATTTATAGCGGAATTGCGCTGGTGCTACTGCAGGGGAGTTTAGGGGTGGTTGCAGGGTAGGTAAACGGGGGTATAAGTTTCTGGTGCGGTAAGTAAATGCCTATGTAGTTGGGTGCCTCGTGCGGATAAGTCTGGGGCGTGACAGGGTGTGAAAATGAAATATATAATTTAATTCGCCTTAATTAGAAATCTCACTCTGAAAGTGGCGCGTGTTTCACGTAGTAAGACGCGAGAATTGGATTTCTCTCTTACTAAACGCGGATGGTTACGGTTAAATAAAACATAGGTAGGTAGGTATGGTAGCTGGTAAAAGGAAACTGCGATCAATACACACACTGCGGAATCAAAATATAGTATTATACTATTTCAATATCCAAAATTTATCGACTATAACAAAAAACATTCAATATATACATTTACCTGTCAATAACACAAAGAATTAATTTATTCATATATAATATTTCTTAAGCCAACTTTAATGTCGGTTTTTACTCCAAGCTAAAGCATTGTATGTATGTATGTACACACATTAGACAACTTCAAAAAAATCGACTATTTTTCATTTTCAAAGAGTGAGTCAAAAATATTGTTTCAAATGACGAAAAAAAAAATGCTGTCAAAGCTTGAGCTCTTAATATTAATATTAAGAGGTGCCGCATCGCGATTTTCTATTTCTCATCTAAATAACACGGGAAATGGTCTTGTGGAACTTTTCGATTTTTATATCTTGAAAATTAAACTACTTAGAAAGATTCTGCATGAGTACTGTTGTTCAAAATTGAACGCTCTACAAAAAAGGTCTTCTGATCTTTTTCGATGAATCCAACTGTTTCCAAGTTAGTCATGATTAATTATCATTAATAACCAATACACCAACTTGAAAATAGCTAGATTTATCGAAAAAGAACAAGAGACCTTTTTTATAGAGTGTTCGATTCACTACAAAAATATGTTCTGGTGTTATCAGTACACCGATGCGTTGACGAGTTATAAAATCCCAAAGTTTGAAAAAAATTTCCCATGTTATTTAGATGAGAAATAGAAAATCGCGACGAGGCACCTCTTAATATTAATATTAAGAGTTCAAACTTTGACAGTATTTTTTTTGTCGTCATTTGGAATAATATTTTTGACTCACTCTTTGAAAATGAAAAATAGTCGATTTTTTTGAAGCGGTCTAATGTACATACATACGAAAATTCTTACTCGATGTAATAAATAGGCACTTTTAAGTCTGAGGGGTTATATTCAAGTCTGTTTCCTCTGCAGTTAGATTCCAGATTCTAGATTCTCATAGAGATATGTTTTTTGAAAGCTGAAACTCGTTTTCCCTATTGTATGTGTACAGCAGTAGGTATACATATATGTATACACGTATTGTACATACATACATCAGACATTATTGTGAATACGAGGTTGAATTTTAAAGCATAGGAAAATTCTGGGTACAGATAGACTAGTTTCATATATTTTGATAATATCGGAACAGGTACCATATTAAATATAATAAGACATCGTAAAGATGTAATGTGTATGTACATGTTTCTTTTACGTAAATTCAATACCGTATCAAATTATTCGCGATAATATTTGTAGTGTACATACATACCTATAATACCATTCTTAGCTTAAATATATAACGAAACTATGAATTATGGGACCTATACATGTATACGAGTTTGTAGAGATATATTGGTGTAAAAACTTGTTTCAAAACGATATGTACCTATATATCGAAAGCTGTACCCTCTATTAGTTCACGAAGATTTAAACTTTCTTCGTATTTTCATCCGCGTACCAGATATGTACATACCTACTTTGCACGGAGGAAGAGTCTGTACGTGGATTTTGAATTTTTCAAGTTACGTCGAACGTCGAGAGAAACTTTTCCCGTTTCTCTTCGTGGTAGACGTATGAAAGTTAGGGATACGTATGAGACGGTATAGAAACTAGACTCCATTGTCGAAAAAATTCCTCTTTTTTTTTTTTTTTTATCGTCTACTTTTTCTTCTTTTTCTTCTCAAAATAAAAATTGAACGAAAAAATTCATTCTTTTATATCATAACTCGAAGGCAATCTTCTACATCATCATCAACACCACATCGCATTTATAATACAATACAAATACCTACATGTCCATATTTACTTCGAATCTGTACCATTGTAATCCAGATAAGGTTTACGAGTATTAAACCGTGTAACCTAAATTATGGGCATGAAATTGAGCTCTATAAAATATAGACATATTAATTGTTAACAATTTTGCATAGTTAGTTAGGATTTTAACCTCTGATTCTTATCATGATCAACAATTTAAACCAATTTTTTTGTATTTTTTTTTGCTCATGAGGCGCTTAGTCAAATGAAAGTCGCTACAGCGATAAGCACGCTACATAAATTATATCATTAGATAAGATTAGTTATTAACAAAAATAAAAAATAAAAAAATAAAAAATATTCAACTGATAAAACCAAAGCTGTGTTCGCTGCACCGCGTTTGTTCACCTTAAAAAACCCCGACTATCGTTACATTCAGCTGGTCTTAAAATGAAATCATTTCTCGCCGTATTTTTCCTCTTCGCAATTTTTGCTCAGGTGAGTAAGTAGAGTAGACATGTAGTTGAAGATATTTCAAACCCACTTAATCTCGGCTCATCCTATATATAATATAATCTCCGAATTAATACATCTTAAGGAATGACTGAATTTCCTTACTTCTATGTTCTATTCAATAACTCATATTCGCAAATAAAGGACACAAACTTGATCGTCGAAGGCTTCATCTCTCCAATTTCTGGAATAATCAACCGTCTTCTAAATACTGGCGCAACATTGTTAAATTCGGTTATCGACAAAGTAACCGATCTTCTGTACCGTCTAAAATCAACAATTGATAATCTGGTATCCCGCGTTAATCGAGATATTTTTCATCTGACTGACAACCTCCTCGCATTGGTCGACGATCGTTTGACGAAGGCTCAGAAATCGGATAAAGTGGTAGACGATTGTGTCAAACGTGTCGGTGAGCTAGAGCATTTAAAGTGAGTATAATAACCCAAATGGTGAAAAAAAGAAAAAACAAAAAACAAAAAAAAAATCGATGTTGAAGATACTGATTTTTGAAATCATATATATTTTTTATTAATTAGACCGAAAATTTCAAACGCAGTGGATCAATGCAAGAAAAATTTGAACTTAAATGTAGAGAGCATTGTCGAAGATTTAAATGAGGAAAAATATCGCGGGGATGATGTGATTTCCTCGTTAGCTGACTCTTTGCGCAATTGTGGCTCGGGGATATTTGCTTTTCCCTGTATTACCAAGTCACAGAAATCATCGTTTGAAGAAATCCAAGGCATTGTAGACAACACCGAAATTATTAGTGACAAAATATATCAGGCAAGTGACGAGGTCACCAAGTGTATAACAGATGTTGAAGAAGATGGACGCCAAGTGGCCAATGAGATTTACCAGGAAATCGAACTCTGTATATCCAAGGCTCCCAGCCGTGGAATTTACTGAACCTTAATCAGTTGGAAGAAGTTCTACGATTGTTAATCTTGCCTAGAAAATATTGTGTCGGACTGGATGTTGGCAATAAAAAATATCAATAAAATATTAATTTGTTGCTAATTTTGTTTTTTTTTTGTTTTCCTGCACTTCATTTCGCGTTTAACAATTCCCGAGTCTGTTTTACCTGGATTTATAGAATCTGTTTCGTTGATGTAGTGGCAAAGCAAGTTAGTTAGAACGGTCTTACGAAATGGCACTTTAGCAATGATTTCAATTAAATCTCAGAGTCGGATTTCCTCCCTCATTCCCAGTTGCCACCTGGGCAGACACCTACGTTGTTCACACAAGGCGACCCGCAGAGATGCTCCTTCGGTATCTTTACGACCTCCCGGGGATATAAACCGGCTTTATCCCTTGTAGTCAGGCCAAAGTCCGTATTCGGTAAGGCCGTCGTCACAGACACCGTCACCACCAACGTCACCCTACCCATTCCACGTCGTTTTCCTTGACGCACCATTGTGATGCCAAAGCTTTAGGCATCCTGCAAAAGGGTTGAAAACCACACTACTGCAGTATAAGTGTATACAATGAGTATAATGTGCAATACGACGAGCGTGAGCTAGATACTGTGAGTAATAGTCTCTTAGATCTGGCGAAAAGAGGTAAGAATAATAAAAAAAAAAAAAATAAGAAAAAAGGAAATAGGATGAGAAAGAAAAAAAAGGAATAGGATGGGGAATGGGCTAAGCAGGACTTATGGCCAAGGACAAAATACTGTAGTCGTTGACGCCACGAGCTAGATCAGACTTTTCCATGTTATCGTCTTCCATGTGACTTTTGTACTGCACAAATACACACGGTAGATATGCATGTATGTAACACCATGCATAGTCTATTTGCTATTTTTCTTTTCATTTTCTCGTTTTTTATTCGGCAAATGCCCAAGTCTGTTCATTGCCGCTATAAGGATGTATCATGCCAATCTTGAATACGGTCTCTATAAGTAAGACGTAACAATTTCGTGGAACTTTCAGCTATGGTATATTTGAGTAAAAAACTACCCTTTTCTAATTTCCGGAAATGACTTAAAACCTTGAATTATATTAATCAAATGATCGAAAATATGATACGAAAAATTAGTAATCGATTTAATTTCTACATTTTGGATAAAGTCTCGTTAATGGTACCAAATTTTTATGTATATACATACATACTCACCTTTTCTATGGCATAATGTGGGAAGGTGAGTATAGAAACCTGCCGAAATTGTAACAATTTTAAACAGGAATTTATAACATTTCAGAGTAACTAAGTCTGACTATTTGTATCAATTTGTGAGTGCGTGCCACCGTCTAAGGTCTGTAGAATTTAACGAAGACGTATGAAATTCCTCCGTGTCGTGGCAAGTCGTATACACAAATGGTGACGAAATTATTCGAACAATTTTCTATCCCCTTTACTATTCCCGTATTGATTCTGTCATTTTTCTTTTATTTTTATTTTCTTGGTTTTTTTTCTTCGAAAAAAATTGAACTTTTGAAACTATAGGTAATATAAAAATCGTCAATCAACTGCAGGTATATATGTCTATTACTTTATACACGGAGTTCTTAGAGTCTAATCAAATCCTGGCAACGCGTGTGATGCCCATTACCTTCTTTATCTTTCACATCTTCGCTGATGACAGGGAGGGCATAAGCCTTCCATAATCGGCGAGATAATTTTAGGCCCCTAGTCAATAGACCGTGGAATAAGCACGCCCCCAGGAAAGGCTAGGGGTCTCACAGAGTAAGAGAGAGAGAGAAAGAGAAATATAGAGAAGGAAGGAAGGAAGGAAGGAGTTTAATATTATTCGGGGTGGGTTGGTTTAGCGAGAATTACCGCGCAAGCCAAGAGGAATGGTTAAGGTTTGGTTGGTGTCGAAGGTGGTATATGTATAGGTAACGGTACCCTATCTACCTTACCGAACAACCACGACCTTCTGACAAAACCTCCTCGCTTTAGTCAGTACGCCTATCAACGCTAATGAATAAATTCGATTACCGAAATACGCTAGAGATTATCGATTTCAGATTTATTCAGGGGGCGTATATATTAACGTGTTTTCGCCATAGTATGGCTTTACCGAACTGGAAGCTACTGTTTAAACGGTGTTTTGGCAACGGATTTAAAAACCGACTATCAACCTCAGGCATTTTCAACTCTAAGACAATCGATCCCTCATGAACGTGGCGATAAGTGAGATAGTTAAAATTTAGTCATATTTGATTCTAGGTTTTAGAATTTTGTTATATACGAAAAATATTTTCAACTGGATCACGAGACTTTAATTAATATTCCAGCTTATGACAGTACGAGGACCACGAAGTGTGTAATGTGGAGCAGCAGATGTTGGGATGTAAAATATATTTATGACTAACAATTCATTAATACATATGCATTTCCATATTTATCATGGTAAATGTTTATGATTTATTGTTCTGTTATTAATGTATAAAATTTATATACATATTGTTGAGGAATTAATGTCCCGTTTTGGTCGAAATTTTTGGGTATTGATCACTAAACCCCTCTGTAACAATGATTTATTTATCACGGCCTAAATTTATCGCATCAACTCCGAAACAGGGAAAGAAACTTGAGGCTTAGATAAGAATTTTTCTTTTTTTCTGTTTCCTTTTTTTTTTTTTTTTTTTTTTTTATTACGTTTTTTTTTCAGATGCTCGAGATTGCCTCTAATTAATTAAAATAACCCAGCAACCTATGCTCAATGCAGATTTAATTTAAATTTCAGTTTCACAATGCTCAAGTGTATACTCTCGACTAATTTTCAACTGCCTAATGACTCTAAAAAATAATGAAAAAACATAAATGATTAACTCATCGATTTCAAAGCTCTTTACAGAATCAATCAAGCCAATTACAACACGCACCCTTATGTATACGATAATTATTACCTACTTCTGTTAAATTTTATCCAACGGAAATTTTATTCTCCTGTTTCTACTGCAGAGTGCCAGAATGCGAATTCTGATTTTTCTGTACGAATATTCATGACTTTGTTTCTTTTGCTTTTTCTCTCTCTCTCTCTCTCTCTATCCTATACTATGACGCGTTTAAAACGTACTCGTATTCTCTCTTTACCTTCGCATATGTATATCGCCGCGTTTTATTGTAGGTATACCGTCTCTATCTATGCATGGGTATACATATCTATATATGTGCAGAGAAAGGCTGGCAGATTTCAAGTATAATCCCAGCCAGACCCTCTCGACACACGCGCGAAATAATGACGGGAGGATAATATCGGAGTTGGCAGAGCTTGCAGCATCCCGCTAAAACCAAGAGCGAGAAGAAAAATCGATTTTTTCTTAGGGATTATCAGAATGCATTTTTGATATATTTTTTAAAAACCTTAAATTTTTATTCAGTTTTTATATTACATAATCCATGTTTTTTCTTTTTTTATTTCCAAGTTGAGTATTCTCGAACTATAACATAGAGTAATTATTATTAAATAATTTTAACGTCATTCAAAAAGGCGCGCAACCCCCTTCTTTACAATTAGTGCAATTATTTTTAAAAACCGTTCTCGTTTATATTTAAAACGAGGCTCATTTACCAGGTACGAATATACACTGGGTATACGTTTACCTAGGTGAGGGTAAGCTTCGGCTCTCAACGTGGATATAATTACGGCTGCTGCAGGATATGTAATTTTCTTAATTAATTCTGGCATGCATTTAGCACCAGATACGTTTAAAGCTGTTGGTCTGACCCAGGAATTCTTAACACCTCGTAGGGGTCGGTGACCGTTAACTCACCTTCTTAATTGCACTTACCTTTCTTTACGATCCACTTTCAATTTTCAGATTTAGCGATCGTTTTGCCACATGATTTTACCTAGTTTTTCCAAAAACAATTCAAGTAAAAATATATCCACATAATATGTGAGTTACGAAAATTTAACGCAAGGTAAAATCAACTCTCTTGATTTTAAAGGATTGAAAATATTTTCAAATAATTTCAAACACATATACCTTCAAATATATATCATTTTAATTATGAAAAGGGGATGAAAGGTTCGGCATTAATTTTATGTATACGCTGCAGACGATGAGAGACCATCACGGTTTAGCAATTTGATAGAAAACTATTCTATGGTATAGTTGGCATCGCATACGTAATCATGTGGTTAAGGTAGCCTAGACCAGCCTGACAGAAACGGGAGATCCGCGGTAGTGGTGAGCTTAATAATTCGTAATCCGAGAACAAAGCAACGTGATGAACGGGCTCGTAACAAACGCGGATAAACCGTAAGGGGGCTGGAGCACGGTATAATAAAGAATAGTCTGCGTATTGCAGCGATTCGTGAATCCCACGCTTTACGTTTAATATATACGTATAGGTATATAACTGTATATGTATATACCCTAGGTATATATCTTCTATTGTTGTTCGTCCGTTACGGGAGTGAATTTAAGAATTTAATTGCTTTCCAAGGCTTCCAGAGTTCTGGGTAATTTCACGATCTAGTCTATAGTATATAGAATCTCGGGTCTGCTAGATTGCTTTCCATGGTAGATCGTGAGAGAAAATTTTTTCCTTTTTTCATTCCGTAAGGAGTTGCTCATATTTTAATATCCGCGTACTCAACCTTCGGTAAAAATGAAAAAATTTATATATATATATATATATTTTGATATTTATCTACACCGGATGATGGATCGAGAAAGCGATTGAAAAAGTTTCGTTCCCTTAAAAGCATTTGACGTATGATCGCTGCGGTAGATTTACAACGCAATTTCTTCTTCTTCTTCTTTTTTTTTTTTTTATTTTTTTTTTTTATCACCCTCATAGAATACTCGTGATGATGCGATTTGGAACCAAGTTGCCAAATTTTTGCCAAGGCTTTCGATGCAAGATCGGTAAAAAAAAGAAAAAAGTATCCTCGTTGTATATGGAGGGTATGTATATTTTTGTTTAAACAAATTTTTTTTGAAAAAGATCAAAGTCTAGACATAAACATTAGGGTAAACGGAGCAAAAATCATATCCCTACTAGTTATGATTAAAGAAGAGTTACCGCGCTTAACTTTAGCGTGAAATTAAATCCTCCCCAGTACTTACCTTACGCCCGCCTATCCATCTATGCTACTTTCTCCTTAATCTCCATACCAACAATGCAGGAACCATTTAACAGAGTGTTTAACACCGGTCGGAATTAAAATTATTTTCTCTTAAATTTTCAACAATTTTTAGACTATTTTTACCGCGTTAAAATGAAAGGTTTCGATTTTTTTAGACGAGTTTTGACCCTCTCGCAAGTAATTCTCTTCGCAAGGTCTAGAAAATCCGATTCCTTCTGCCCCTGGGGAGTCTGGAGAGACTGAAGTCGCCTCTAGTCCATTGTCTATGCTCACTTCACCTGCAGCAGTAATGCTCGACCTAGCTTCACGAGAATTCGGGAATGTCGTATGAATGGAAAGTGATTGGGCCTCGGTGAATATCCCATTTCACGATGCTCTATTCCCTGACCGAAAATACCTTCTCTATTGTGGGCATCTGCTTACAGTTTGATAACGATGGGTACTCCACTTCAAAATAGCAAATAGCTGCGTCTGTGCTATTTAATGTATGAAAAAGTTCGTACTGTGTTCATTTATTGCATATGAGGCGTTGGAAGGTGATTGCGGTTGTTGCTTTGTAGAGGCCTTTTAACGTCTTTTTTGTCCAAGGAGGGAAAAAATAAAAAAAATTCTAAAGTAGCCGTTTTCGTCAGAACTGCAACGATGTATTTCAATTAGCGATATTCCAGTATGGATAGTAAAGAGTTTACAACAAAAATTTTTTAACTATGCTCCGGTCATTAGTCGCCGACTAAAATCCCAGCTCTGGCACGCACGGTTTGACATTCTTCGGACCGCTGGACGAACTACATATATGTATACAAATTCCTGTTTTACAACATCAAAGTATGTGGATGAAAGCTTCTCCCGGCATATTGCGTATGAAAAAGAAAAACACAAAAAAAAAAAAAAGTTTAAAAATGGCTAAATTGGTAAAATTTTTTTACGGTTGGTTGCGATGTTTTCATCAGCGTCAACTCATGGACATATATATATTCTGTTGAGAGATGAGTGTTTATAATAATACAAAAAAAAAAAAAAACAGATTCTGTGATATGATTATAGCCCCTGTTTTTTGTTTATCACTAAATAACACGCCATCATGCTATAATTGGCGTTTCGTAATTCTAATATTTATTCAATCATATCTGTATTATGTAAAAATTATAATCTACGCGTTAGTATATCGTTGAAAACTAAGTTCATTTATTTTGATCGTCAAGACACGGAATTCGCTGACTCGATAGTTCCAACCGGTAAAATCCAGTTTAATATCAGTGTACTTATGTATATTCATTAGACTGTGCATAGGTCATTGACCAATTTTGTTTGACAACGACGAAAAACAGTTCTTTCTCGAAGAATATTTTTTTTTTTTTATTTCTAATCTTCGAGGCTCATTCCCGTCTCTTATAGTATGTTAATAAATCATGGTCTTATGGGATTTCGCCTGTTAAATTTGCAGATAAACCGTAATGGCCTGAAAGTCGTTAAAAGTTAGAACAAAAAAAAAAAAAACAAAAAAAGAAAATTCATTAAACTTCGATATATCCACATTCAATATTGAATACGTATACATTAAGCAAATAGTTAAGAGGGCGTGCATTTTCCCCTTAACTTAAGCCCCGGGCATTGACCGGTGTCCGCGCCTGGATCAGGTATTTCACTTTAGTCCTGCCCGCAGGACTTGACCCCACCTTGTCCCCGTCAACTCCTTGTTCACTCGAACACCGACCCAGTGCAGTTTGATTGTTTCCCTCTGCACAGTGTTGGCAAATTCCAATACTCTCTAGTACGTTTCAACATTGGTTTGGACCTTCGGGTTTCTAACGGTAGTTTATTTCGAAAGAGGATAGATTACAGTACAGAAGTGTACTACTGTTTCTCTACCGATTACACTGTCTCCAATTCATGCTTATCTTTTCCACCATCGACCATCTGGTCAATTCTCGTATTCTATTCACTATTGTTAACGGGAAACTGGGTCCATTCTATAATCAATAATTCGTTCCACCTATAGAGATATAGATTTTAGTATACTGCGTGATAGTCGATTGTAATTTTGTGAAAAAATGGCGTAAGGTTGTTCGAAAGTCCTAATCGTTCAAAATTAAGAATTTTAATATCATTGACCCAAAGTTTTTGGAAAGGATATAATTTCCCGAAAGTTTGCATAGTCGATTAATAAAAATCTTCAAATCGAAGAACACCAAAGGTTAAAAATTTAGAATTCGTTGATCGTTCGGTGTTTAAAAAATTCAGAACATCTACCTTGCCTCGAAAAAATAATCGGTCTATGAAAAAATAAAAAACGAGAACAATTAAGGTTGGAAGTGGTTTTTTTTTTTTTTTTTTTTTCTCATTTTAAATATAACGAAGGTTGTTTGAGGGACGAGAGGGGCTTTTGGACTGTATAATTTGCGGTGGGTGGTTATCATTATAGTAGCCTCTAATGGAGGTTGACGGCCTACTGGTTGGGACGGACCTTGGTAAAGGGAGGTGGAGAGTGAAGAAGGATTCCGCTACGCAGTGCATCTTTCTCTGATTTCCCAAGGGGAGACTAGCTCCCACTGCCCACTGTGCAGAGAGGATGATCGTCGTAGGTTCGTCCGATATGCGAGATCGAGCCCAGAAGCTAAAATCATTTTGTTTCAGAGTCAAAAATCTGCATAGTTCTGATCCTGGTTTTCAATTATTCTGCCCATATTTTACTCGAGCTATATCGTAGATCGATCTAAATCATATACCTACCTTCAATGTCGATTCAAATCCATCTCATCATATAAAATTATGGGACCGGGTTAAAGTTCGGAATTTTAAAAGTTCCAAACTGTAAAAATTACGAATTTATTTAAGAAGATTTCGAATTTTAAGACACGTTAAAGTTCAGAATATCAAAATTTGGAAAAATCAAAATACAGACACCTAAAAACTCGGAAAGTCCAAGAATCCGAAAATTTAATGAAAGTGGACGATGCTCGATGGGGGAATTTTAAGTTTCGGAGTTTTGGCCTTTCGGAACTTCAGCCCGGTCCTAAAATTATTTGCAAAGAAAATATTTCGGCATAAACAGTAACGTTACTACCGAGTTTTATCGTCTTTATATATATATATAGAAAGAGTTTACTGATTCTGAAGAACCAATCGTGAGGTAACCCGTAAAAAAAAAAAAAAAACGAAGTAAAGACGAAAAAAAAGAAAAAAAAATTGCGGTCACAAAGATCGTTGGGTGTTAGAGGGAAGGGGCGAAATAGGGGTAAGAAATGAGAGCGTAATGATATCAAGGGGCAAATTCGAAACATTTGTATGGAGATCTTATGGCATGACTCGGCGCATTTACAAGATAATCCCTTATGATGAAGCAATTCAAGGAGCTCGTCCTTGGGCAGAGTTAGTAAGCCCGGAGCGATACAATGATGACAATAATTTTGCGGGTCACTAGAATTATTAATGTATCTTTATTACGACTGCGTGTATCTCTATGGAATATTGTTGTGAAAAATTTACACAATATTATCCGTATGTAAAATGAAAAAAATTATTTTTCGGTTCACTCGTTGTGTAAGTACATACATACTTTCGAGTGTGAAATTTTTGCAAACTTTTCATGAAAATTTTCTGAGAATCTACTCAGATACATTTATGTATTACCCAAATATTTTACATAAAGTAAAACACAGAGACGCACTATGAGGTTTCACCGAAAGGTTGAAATGTAGAAAATTAACCACCGGGATTTCGCCTAAACTAAAGGGAATCCTTGGGACTGGGTTCCACTTTACCTGGCACTCACACTTGCTGCAGTAGATAGTACGTCTCACGTGTATACTGGCGTTGGTTGGAGTGGTTTCTCATGTAGTTTCAGCCCCGCAGCCATAGCACGAGTATGTATAATGGTGTATATATGTATATATATATTTTATGTACATATACACGGTTAGCTAGAAATACAACAAAGATGTTCGTAGTTTCCCAGAAGGGTGGATGTTCCTCAATGATAACCAGAATTTAATTGCTTTAATTAGCAATTAGCGTGGTTCTAATTTCGCGATAAGCTATCTACTTCGATTTTTTCAATGTTTTTCAAGTATTGATATAAAGTCATACATTATGTATATTTTAATCAAGAAACAGTATCCTAACAGCATTTTAACATTTCAAACTTTTGACACACAATTGCGGGACAGGAGATGTCAGACTTGAAACATGGTTCGAGGATAATTTAATGTTCATTGGGATGAAGAGTGGATAGGTAATAGTGAATTTCCACATCTCCAATATCCTGAGATAAATTGACGGACATTTATAAGGTAGGATCGTAATTTATTGTGTGGTTAAATAAAATCGACGTAATATGTATTAACGTACACTTTGAGAAGGTTTCTGTATTTCTTGTGGTCATGAAATGATAACAAAAAAATTTTTTTTGTTGATCCTTTGGCTTATCTTCTTATAGAATGTAGCCAGTGGTATAGAGGCACGAATATTTTATAAGTAAAAAAAACCGTGGTGTAAATAAGTTCTACAAAAGTATAGTAAAATCTTGGCATTTCTTCAGGTCCCTGTTTTTTTTTTTTTTTGTGTTGGCAGAAGATGGGAGTTCAGAAAATTAAGGCTGTCCCAAATTTTAAACAAAGCGATACACAGGCAAAAATTGATGCTGATTTCACATTGAACTTAAAATTTCTTTCCTATTGTTTTTCGGTATTTCATAGTATTATGTCGTTACAGAGAAACGTAAGACTCCCTGAGCAATAGACATTCTCTAATTAGCTTCCCCAGGGTAGTTTTCCAGCTCACCTGGTCCAGAGACTGCGGTCCAGAGAATGTATCTTGTTCATATTCTGACTTGGCTGAAACCATATCTTATACAGCATCGACCGCAGACGTTGCTCGGCGTACGTGGGATAGTCTATGCATAATTCTATAATTTATACTACGAGTGTGGCTAGCCGATTTATACTAGTCAGACGTAGGTCATCACATCACTGAGTTATCTTGATATTCAAATGCAATAGTTGATAAACATGAGCGGCTGATATAGTTTAATTGGGTCTAGGCCTAATCTGGTTTTCCTAGGTCAAGGATTGCGTGGAAAAATTTTCAATTGGTGAATGGTGATTGTGAATGTAAAATTACACGAAAATATATTAATGGTACTTACCTGCGTTAGACGAGAAACTGTTAAGGATCCCGGTGAATCTGAAATTGTATGGTTATAGGGGAATAGACAAGGCTGAATGAGGATATTTATTTCTTAGAAAATGTTGATTCGACATAATAGTACTTCATTACTTCATGTGGATATCTAGATACGTAGTATTAAATGATCAATTTTAAATACAGCATATGATACTTAATTTAAATACTTATTTTTAGTTATGAAAGAGTTAGCATTTCAAAAATGAGAAAAATCTTTCTTGATTTATCATTTATCTGGTTATCAGACGAGAGAATTCTGTATTGGAAATGAATTAAGTGGACATTTTTTATTCATATGGAGAATAAGCAATGAAATATCAAGATACATGTACGTTATTGATCTTTTGAGTCTATAAAAAGTATACAAATATAAAATTTCATCAATTACAAAGATTTCAATTTCACCCACACTCCACCTAAAGCAGTAGTGACGTAGTAGCCCGGATCCGTTTGTATCGGCACTTTGGTTTTTGGTGATAATTCAAAAGTATATCTCTTCAATGTTGCTGCAATCGCAGCTTTCATTCCTAGCATAGAGAATCGTCGGCCCATACAAATCCGAGGTCCTTCTCCAAAAGGAAGATAAGTAAATCTGTGTCTTTTCTGTTTGTTTTCTTCGGTAAAACGATCGGGGTCAAATTTTTCGGGATCTGGCCAATATTGGGGATCTTTGTGAAGTCCACCAAGAGAAATCATCACCTGTGTTCCAGGCATAACTTGACAGGTGATCCCATCCGGACCTTTCAAATCAATTTCATTCGTACAGACTTTGATAAGAGCTCCGTCAGCAGGGTGTAGCCTCATGGATTCATATATCACCTGATCCATGTAAGTCATTTCGTTAAGGGCCTCATAACTCATTTTGTTGTACTTTTCAATGACAGCTAAAACTTCGTCACGTACTCGTTGCTGAATCTCTGGGTGACTAGCTAGTTGATAGCCAACAAAACTCAAGGTAACACATGGCGTTTCGTATACGTCAAAGAAAAATGATGCTGCATGGGAAGTGATGGTCATATCATTAAACTCTCCACCATGCACGCAGTCTGATGCACCAGATTTTTTTAGATTAATCATCAATTGCAGAAAGTCATTACGTTTTATGTTATGATCTGCTCTGTACTTAAGAATGTCTTGTAATAGTTTTATGAATACTTTCTCGATGTTTGGTGGTATAAATCCCAGGTCAACTATCTTTGTAGAAAAAGGTAAAACGAGGAGTATAAATTGCTTCAGCGCAACAATGAATGAAGTTCCAAAAAAAATATTTCCAATTTCTGTAAACGTACAGTTTATATCATCCTTGAATGAATTACTCTGAACACCAAATGCTGCACTGCTTACAACTTCTGCGGTATATTTTGAGAATAATTCTTTTAATTCAACTTCAAATTCGTCATTTCTTTCTGCTATCTTATCATCCAAATAGCTAATTAGTTTTTCACTTACGGCATTGATTGATTCGTACATGAATTTAAGCTTTCCCGAAGTAAATGCTGAGGATAGTTGCTGCCGGGCTGCCTTCCACTTTTCACCGTCTAACACAAATGGATCACCGGAAAGTAAATGGTCTGGTCTGTAACCAACACTGACACCGTTTGAACTAAAGCTTGCAAAATTCGTTTGCAGAACAGATTTCACCAGTTCTGGATCTCGTATTAATAGAGCAGGTTCCCTTAAGTGATAAAATCCTACCATACTACAACCAGGCATCGCGTTATAAAATTCCTGATACATGTCTAAAATAGTCTTCCTCATTAGCAATACGGGATATACATTTCCAAGTCCTGGTAAACTATTTTTTAAGTATGGCACACGTCTCTTCTTCCAGTATCCATAATTTTTAGTTAGATAATAATAGATGACAATACCCAAAAAAACTATTCCAATACCGGCAAAAATATAATCCATGTTAACTGATCAGTAAATTAAATTGTAATATACAAAATTCCGCTCGAGCTGATACTGAACTCGGATTTTTGATTTAAACTGACGTAGCAAAGTTGCGTGATTTACTGATAGAAAGTCGGAAGCTCACGCATATATATCTAAAGTACGAGTATCATGATGGGAGTCAGTGGGTTAGTCGTAAATAAAAAAAGATAACATACTTATTTGGTCATCTATTTATTCAAGTGTCGGGTTGTATAAACTACAACAGGACTGCATCGCTACCTACTTTAAGATGGTAGCTAAGATTATTGAAAAATAAAATTATCATATGGATCAAATCTCTCTCCTAATATGAATTAAAATAATAATTCAATTTTCAGACCACTTGCTAAAGTCTTTGCTAAAATTACTTCAATGACTTTAATGTTGTCATTACTGCAATAATTTGTTATTGATTTTCCAATTCATAATCTTATAATGATTATTCATCATGAAAAATAATAATGAATAAATAATTGACTATAATAAGCAGACCATCACGATATTATTCGAAGCGATAAGGCGGGTGGTAAACAAATATCATATCATTGAATTATTGGGTAACGTTTACGCAATATTATATATTACATCAAGCATAGTTAGCCACAGATCAGGCCTGCCTAATCTTTGGTGGGGATACGTGATCTCATACGACAATAAATCAGAAAATTTAGAATCACATCACTCTTGATGATTCGCAGATAAATGGAACATCAATCGATGGGTATTTGAACTTTCTTGATGTGAATGTACTGTGTTTGAATTAACACTTAGAAAATTTATTTGAAGAACAGATTTGACTAATTATAAATATCTTAACAAAAAAGTAGGATTTTTTAGGCAATTCAATCCTATCATATTGCAACCAGGCATCTTGTCATAAAATTTCTCATACTTACATTTGTACAATATTTTTTCTCACAAGAACAAAAAATTGTATAGGATACACGTTTTTGAATTTTATTACAATATCCATAATTTTTTATCATATAATTATAATGAATATAACGACTTTCCTCATAACTTGTATCACTATAGAAACGTTAATGTAATTCGTAATGAATTACTACTGATTTAATAATTGAACTCTTGTACACGAGGGCGTAGCAAATTAACACTCAACTCGAATCAACAACTTAGGCTGACGACTTAGCCTAACGTGATTTATCAACGTAAATTCTAGATTTGTAACATCTACGGTTAGTGCTAGGACGTTATCTGATGACCGTTTTTGATATTGGGGTCACATTACGAAATGAAGCTGTTTGCTTTAGTTGATCAGACGGGTTGGATAGTGATGACTGTGAAATACTTTTAATTATGTAATTCTAGAAAAATTTCGTTAAAAAAAATTTTCGGAGGAAATCATTCAGCAATTGAATATAAATATCAGTAAGTAATTAATATTACGTTAGATTCAATATCAAACCTGATTTTTTTGATGCACTGTTCGATAGAGCTTAATAGCATTTTGATATCATGATAGAACCTAAATCTCACCGGGCAACAGACATTCTCTAATTAGCATCCCCAGGGTAGATTTCTAACTCAACTGGCTCAGAAACTGCAGTCTAGTAAACGTCTCGGTTATATTCTAGCATAGTCTGACATCATATCGTATACAGCATCGACCGTGGACGTTGTTCCGAGTACATAGGCATCCGCACTCACAGTTAAGATCTTTGTATGGATAAATTTTCAATTTATGTTGGCGATTTTGAATCGAAGACTGAATGAAAACAGACATGAGAGGTTTTACTGCTGGACATCAAACTGTTGGGATACTTGATGAATTTGGAAGTATAAGGATTTCATTGGAAGATGGTCAAGGCTGAATAAAGATATAAAGAGTCCTAGAATAAGACTGGATGATTACATTTTTAATAAAATTGATTTTATCTGATTTCTTGTTCAATAATTTGTTGACTCTTTTCGGATTATGATCACGTTTTCTTCTCCTCAGGGAACAGTAAACCTTATACGGTTGTTTTTTCAATTTACCAAAAATTTGTGAAGTGTAATCATCCGGTGTTGTTTCGACACTCCACATTCATTGCTCATTCAATGAGTCAAGTTTTACAGATGTAGTTTACTGCTCCTTCTGAATATCTAGATACATAATATTCAAAAATACGTGTAAGAAGATAGCATATTATATAGAATTAAAAATACATGTTCATCGCGATCGCTACGGTTTTAAAAATCAGAAATTGTCGAAGGAGAATAAATTCCAAATATTATTATACTCGCCATTAAACGAGACGCTAGTGAATTGATTGAATATCTACTAAATTTGAAATATAATTGATACTCTAAAATGAAACCAGGCATATGTTCGTCGGAACATATAGAGCGTATTTAAATTGAATTTAATCAATTACAAAGCTTTCAATTTCACCCACAGTCCACCGACAGGGGAGGTTAAAAAATAGCGTGGATCCAGTTCGATTGGCACTTTAGTTTTTGGCGACAGTTCGAAGTTATAGTTCTTAATTGTCGTAGCGATCGCAGCTTTCATCTGCAAAATGGCCAGTCGCATTCCAACACAAGTCCGAGGACCTTCACCAAATACAAGAAACGTAAATCTGTGTCTTTTCTGTTTGTTTTCTTCGGTAAAACGTTCAGGGTCAAATTTTTCGGGATCTGGCCAGTATTCGGGATCTTTATTTGGTCCACCGATAGATATCATAACCTGTGTTCCAGGCATAACCCGATAGGTGATACCATCCGATCCTTTTAATTCAATTTCATTAGTACAGATTTTGAATAAAGCTCCACCAGCAGAATATAACCTCATAGATTCATATATCACTTGATCCATGTAGGTCATTTCGGTAAGGGCTTCATAATTTATTCCGTTGTGTTTTTCAACGATGGTTAAAACTTCGTCGCGTACTCGCTGCTGAATCTCTGGATGACTTGCAAGTTGATAGCCAACAAAACTCAAGGTAATACTTGACGTTTCGTATCCATCAAAAAAAAATGATGCTGCGTGCGAAGTTATGGTCATGTCACTGAACTGTCCACCTTGCCCGTAATCAGACGCTCCAGATTTTTTCAGATTAATCATTAATTGCAAAAAGTCGTTACGTTGTACGTTATGGTCTTCTCTGTACTTCAGCATATCTTGCACCAGTCTTATGAATATTTTTTCGACTTTTTGTGGTACAAATGATAAGTTAAATATGTATGCGAAAATAGGTACAAACATGACTGCAAGTTGCTTCAGCCCCTTAGCTATTGAAGGTTCGAATAGAATTTTTCCAATTTCTGTAAAAGTAGCACTTCCGTCATCTTTAAATGAATTACCCTCAACACCAAATGCTGCACTGGCTACAACTTCGGCAGTGTATCTTGAGAATAGTTCTTTTAATTCTACCTCAGCCACGCCATTTCCTTTTTCGATTTTATCATCCAGATAATTGACAAGTTTTGTACATACGGTATTGATTGATTCGTACATGTACTTAAGCTTTCCCGAAGTAAATGCCGAGGATAGTTGCTGTCGGGCTGCTTTCCATTTTTCACCTTGTAGGATGAACGGATTTCCTGATAATAAACGGTCGAGCTTCGGGTCAATGGTGATACCGTTTGAATGAAAACTTGCAAAATTTGTTTGAAGAACAGATTTTATCAATTCTGGATCTCTTATCAAAAGAGCAGGGTCCCTCAAATTATAAAATCCTACCATACTACAACCAGGCATCGCGTCATAAAATTCCTTATACATTTGCAAGAGGTTCTTTCTCATAAGCAACATAGGATACACATTTCCAAGTCCTGGTAAAGTGTTTTTCAAATATGGTACGCCTGTCTTCTTCCAGTATCCATAATTCTTGGTTAGATAATAATATATAACGATTCCCACAAGACCTATACCACTCGCGATGTAAATATAAATCATATTGAATTGTTACTGACTGGCTAACTGTACTTCGGTATACAAGAGCTTGGCGAGCTAACACTCAACTTGACTATCCAACTTGGACTGATACACATCAGCTTGGCGTGATTTGCTGATCCAAACCCGGCAATTCAAGCTAATACGATTCAACTACGTGTAATAGGGAGAGTTCAATGGGTCAACTAAAGGTTATTAAGATACCATGCCAATTTAGTCGCCTGTTTATGTGAGTGAAAAGCTTGTATAAACTATAGTGAGGGATACATGCATGCATTGAGAAGGCAGCTAAATAATTTAAAAAAAAAAAAATCAAATTAACATCGAATCGAATCTCTTTTCTAATTGTATTAATCTTTGCCACACTTTTTATACCGAAATGATATGAAATATTTGATTGTTGTGATAGCTGCGATAATTTACTATTCATCTTCAAATACGTAGTCTTATAAATCATAGTTGGACACGGATTTTCTCTAATAATTGGTTAATGTTATGAGAGAAACTTTATTATTTACGAAGATAAAGCCCATTGCAGTCAAGTATTAAAATATCCTAGCATTAAATTATCTGTGTTAGATCGATCATCGTTTCGATCATTGGACTATTAAAAAAATTTCTATCTTGTTCTGTGTTTACAAATATCTGAATCAATTCGTTATCAATGGAAATTTGTGATGTATCGCAAATCAAATGAATGAATATCTCGATTATAGGTGGCATGAATTGAACAGAAATCTATGTTCTTGATAGTAGAACCTTGAATCTTGAACTGCTCAAGAAGCTCAAAGATAAAAGTTATTCAACTACAGAGGTTTGAGCTTTACCCATAGTCCACCTATGGCAGAGGCCATGAAATAATGTGGATCTAGTTTGAGTGGCAATTGAGTTTTCGGCGACAGTTCGAAGGTGTAGTTCTTAATTGTGGTTGCGATCGCAGCCTTCATCTGCAACATGGCCATTCGCATTCCAATGCAAATCCGAGGACCTTCACCGAACGGGATATAAGTAAATCTGTGTCTGTTCTGTTTATTTTCCACGGAGAAACGTTCAGGATCAAATTTTTCAGGATCTGGCCAGTATTCGGGATCCTTGTGAAGTCCGTTGAGAGATATCATTACAGGTGTTCCAGGCGTAACTTGACAAGTGACTCCGTCGGATCCTTTCAAGTTAATGCTTTCCGTACATATTTTGAACAGAACTCCGGCAGTGGAAATCACTCTCATAGATTCATTGATCACTTTGTCCATGTATGTCATTTCTTGAAGAGCCTCATAAGTAATTCCATTATGTTTTTTTACGAGGGTTAAAACTTCGTCGCGTACTCGTTGCTGAATTTCTGGGTGACTAGCCAGTTGATAACCAACAAAACTCAAGGTAATACTTGACGACTCGTATCCTTCAATAAAAAATGAAGCTGAATGCGAAGTGATTGTTGTGTCGTCAAACTCTCCACCAACGCGGTGATCTGATGCTCCAGCTTTTTTTAGATTTATCATTAACTGTAAGAAATCGGGACGTTGCGTGTTGTGATCTTCTCTGTACTTGAGCATATTTTTTATTAGATCCCTGAAAATTTTGTCAACTTTAGATGGTATTAGTCCCGTATTAAATATCTTGGCGATAGAGGGTACAAATAAGGCGACAACTTGCTTCACTCCATTGATGAACGAAGGTTTGAAGATAGATTTTCCAATTTCTACAAAAGTACCATCTTTATCATCATCGAACGAATTACCTTCAATTCCAAACGCTGCACTGGCTACAACTTCAGCGGTGTACCTTGAGTATAATTCTTTGAGTTCGACCTCCACCTCGCCATTTCTTTTTTCAATTTTATCATTCAAGTACTTGACAAGCTTTGCACAAACTACATCAATCGACTCGTACATGTATTTAAGCTTCCCCGAAGTATAGGCGGAGGATAATTGCTGACGAGAAGATTTCCACTGTTCACCTTGCAAAACAAACGGATTCCTTGACATTAAACGATCTATTTCTGGATCGATAATGAAACCATTCGAACTGAAGTTTGAAAAATTCGTTTGAAGGACAGATTTTACCAGTTCTGGATCTCTTATCAAAAGTGCAGGTTCTCTACCGTAATAAAATCCGACGATACTACAACCAGGCATTTTTTTATAAAATTCATGAAATAATTGAAATACGTTTTTCTTCATAAAATATAGTGGATACATATTTCCAAGTCCTGGTAAAGGATTTTTCAGATATGGTATGCATTTGTTTTCCCAATATCCATAATTATTAGTTAAATAATAATAATATATCACTAGCAGCAGACTAACACCTCCAACGATGTACATGCAATCCATAATGCACCTCTGCTCACTTAGTTAAATAAACTTTGATATAATAAAGCGTAGTCTGCAACTGACACTCGGTTTGGCTCTCCAACTCAAACTGACGTCGAAATACGATGTAATTGTCAAGTGATGCGGAGAAGTGATGGTATTTGCAATTTAAGAAAGCGTTATACTTATGGCAGAAAATAAGGGGAATGATTGAGTTTTAAAATTGCAATGTTTTCTCGTCAATAATATTTCCGTTCACTTCAGTTTATAGTTATCATTAACTAATAATCTATATCAATCAGTAATTCTTTTTGCAATAATACTTGCAAGTCGTTTTACCGATGATTAATGAAAATGAAATTCCAACAAAACAAGATACTGCCAAGTTGCGTTTTTTTTTATTGATATACAGGGCGTTCCATTTTAGAAAAATAGTACTAAAATTAATCGAAACGATGAGATCGTATAAAAAATGTTTCAGACAAATGTTATAGGATTTCAAAACGGTAATTTGATAATGCTATTCGTTTTGAAATTTTATTTAGGGCTTATGAGGTTTTGTATTAGGTAATTTTCGGATTTTAAATTGGAATTCTGAAGTTTTAGTGTAGATTTATAATTTATAGAAATAAATGAAATGTATTTGTAGGAAAGTTTATTTTTCTAAGAGTTCAAATTTTTGTTTTTTTTTTTTTTGGTTGAAGATTTTTTTTTTTTTCTTACAGTAACAAAAACTTTTCCATTCAAAATTCATTAATCACTTTAGGAATTTTATTAGATTATTAACTTTGTAATGTTATAATTAAATTCATTACTAGATGATGGGAAATTGAACTTTTAGAAAGAAAAAAAAATTTCGTACAAAAGTTTCTATTTTTATCAATAGATGACAAATTTGTAATAAAAATAAGGATTCGTACATTTAAAAAAAAAAAAAAAAATTTCCTCATGAGAACCCCATAAAAACGCTATAAGAATTCAAAACCCATAGCATTATCAAATGTCCTCCTTAAATTCCAATAAATTTTGTCAAAAACATTTTTCTGTACGACCTCGTCTTTCTGATTTATTTTAATGCTTGTTTTAAAATGGGACACCCTGTATATATACCAGCTTATCTGGCTTATTATAAAATTACTATTTTTTTTATAACTTTTGATACATTGTACACAAAATCCTTGAAACAAGTTTATCACTTAATCACACGTCGATTCGAAGTTCATCTCACGTCCTATCCAACACTATCCAATGATCATGAATCCAATACTAGACTTCAGTGTTAGATAAATAAAAATAAAACAATCAAGATTTTTTGAAAATAAAAATAAATATCGATATTCCTTGACCTTTGATTCATCTGATACCTATGATACTAAAAAATGTGGGTGTTTGTTGAGTACAGTCCCTTGATACTTTTTATTTAATTTAGTTTTATATAAATTGGGTGTCGTGTCAGAGTTGGCCAGTCATGGTCCGGGATATTTTAAGGTCGGCTACTGATTGAGAATAATCATAAATCAGCTCATTTAATAATTGACCTTGAAGAGCTGGTCTCTACAAATAGTCTGTCAATTGAGTAGATTAGATAAGAGGATCTCTAGAAGCTATAGTGGTTAGAAATTTTATACTTCACTATTTGTCGGGAAAACATTGTTACGAATGGTGTCCATGAGGTGGTAAGACCGCTTCATAAAACTATCCATTAATTTGTAAAATGAAAAATACTAGAAAAATTTAAGAAAATATTTCCTTAATCGTCGTAACGGTGCAAAAACTGCTTAAAGAAGTAAACGTTTTTTTTTTTTTTTTTTTTCTTAATTCGATTTTGAAGTCGATCATAATTTATTAGGACATATTATTAAATTGATTTTATCATCAAACTCTCTGCTGTCCAGACAACTGCAGAGTGGATATGCTTTCTACTTTATATTTTCATTAATTAACTTTACGACATACCGTGATTCGTAACTCTTCTCTTTACGTATTGTATTTACCACGCTGAGTTATGGCTTACGAATTTCGTTTCGCTTAAACATACTTAAAACTTTAGTGTGCACATGTCTGTTTCGTGTAACTTCAGTACGACAAAATCCTCGTATTAACAAACGAGGTGCTAAGTGCATGGGGCATGATTAAGCTTGCTTCAACGTTTATGAAATAAGCTGATGGGGACTACCATATGTGTTGTCAGCGAGATCCATTACGGGTATTATCAAGTTTGATAACAAATTAAATCGACATGGTGTGTGCGCATGAGCTTTTGCACTTTGATACTTGTTTTCATTTATGATGGAAGAGGAGTCGAAGTGAGACACTTCAAATCTTGATAAAGTATAGACGGCAGTAGATTATCCAGTTAGCTTTGAACGTTGATAAGAGACGTTCATAGTCAGCAGTCAGTTCTGTGATGCGCCATGGATCACGTCTATTATACCTTTGCTATCTTAATAGTACTGTTTTCGCTATTGTATTACTACTTAACTAGTAGTTATGGATATTGGAAGAAGAAATTAATACCATGTCTGGACGGAGCCATACCAGGGCTCGGTAATGTCTACCCCATGTTCTTTATGACGAGGAATATGCCGGATATGCTTAGGGATTTTTACAATCAGATGCCGGAGCATAGTATGATTGGCTTCTACAATATGCGCGAGCCATCTTTGATGGTACGAGATCCTGAATTAGTGAAAACCGTGCTATTGAAGAACTTCCAGAATTTTTCCGATAACAACATCCAGCTTGATCCAGAGCTTGATCCTTTGCTAGCTGTTAATCCTTTTTTTTCTAATGGAAATCGGTGGAAAACTTCCAGACAGCAGTTGTCATCCTGCTTTACTTCGGGAAAGCTCAAATTCATGTACACGTCTGTAAATGAGGCATGCATCAATATGAAGGAATATCTTAACGGACTGATAAAACGTAATAACGGAAAAGTGGAGTTGGAATTGAAGGATTTGTTTTCGAGATATACAGCTGAGGTTGTAGCCAGTGCAGCATTTGGTATAGAGGGTGAAAATTTCAAAAGTGAAAAGGATGGACCGTTTAGAGAAATTGGAAGACTTCTATTCGAGCCTTCGTTTGTTAAAGGGTGTGTTGACACCATGATGTTTCTGTTTCCATTCATTGCTAAAATTTTCAAGTGGGGTTTCATGCCAGCAAAGGCTGACCGATTCTTCAGAAACGTGGTGAAAGAAGTGCTGAAGCATCGACAAGAAAATGATATCCAGCGACCAGATTTTTTGCAGTTAATGATACAGCATAAAAATTCAGGTGTAGTCGATCCAGCCTTTGACCAGGAATTTAACGACGATATCATAACATCCCACGCAACTTCGTTTTTCTCTGATGGCTATGAAACGTCAAGTATCACTTTGAGTTTTGTTGGTTATCAACTGGCTGCTCATCCCGAGGTTCAGGATCGCGTTCGCAAGGAAGTGACCAGCATCGTCACCAAACACGGTGGCTTAACTTACGAGGCACTCCAAGAAATGACGTACATGGATCAAGTGCTAAACGAGTCGATGAGGTTGTTCCTTGCTCTTGGAATGATGATGAAAACGTGTACTAAGGACATTGAGCTGGTTGGTTCAGATGGGATCACTTGTCAAGTGACTTCCGGTACTCCTGTTGTAATCTCAGTTTCAGGTCTACAAAGAGACCCTAAATACTGGCCAGATCCCGAAAAATTTGACCCTGAACGTTTCTCAGATGAAAACAAAAACTCACGGCACAGATTCGTACATCTTCCCTTCGGAGATGGTCCTCGGAGTTGCCTTGGTATGAGGATGGCCATGTTACAGATGAAGGCTGTTATCGCAACGGCAGTTCAGAGTTTTACCTTGGAAGTATCACCGCGTACGATAGAGCCGATTCAACTGGATCCAAAATATTTCCTGTCTGCTGCGATAGGGGGACTCTGGGTGAATGTGAAAATACTCTGACCAACGTACTTAAATATTTTACTTCAATAATTTGAAATATGTGTAATATTATAATGAATTATGAAATTTTAATACCGATCGAATGGAAGCTAATTATAATCATAGAGTCATCCACATGAGGCCTGAAAACACATTAATAAAAATGATTGATTACCTTTTGAATAATCTATCATTTGCTGAATGACGACAGCAATGCTGGTGGCCAGAGGAAACTAGTTTTTACCATAAAGGAATACAGGCAGTTTCATTTTTACAATCTACAGTGGTATCTGTGTAAAATTTTAAAACTTTGTAGTTTACATAAACTCTCGCAGATTATCGAACGTTTCGAAAAATTTATAGTTAAGATTGTACTGACTTCTGTTAATTGAGATAAATTATCATTGAAAAATAAACACGATAACAATATTTGACGATCTATCAAACCAAGACGTATGGAATTGAATTTTGATGATAATGTTGTTTAGTCTCTCTGCATGATTTCATCCTTATGTTATGTTATTATTTTTGATTTTAAGAATCGGTTTCATTGTCAGTTAAAGATCCAGAAACTGTCAGCCTGACAGTTTCAAGTATTTACTTATTGTTAGCCCTGTAAGTAATCGAAATAAAATAGCTATAACTTTCTTTTGATAAGAATTCTTACTTATTTCCGGCAGGGAATGTACCGAGAATCTTATCATTTTTTACGCAATTCGTTTTTGTTTGTTTCTATTTTTTTTCTCTTGACGGTGACCACAAAATCCTGACATATCTACAATTAATTAATAAAACGAAGTGAAAATTGTAGTAAATGATAGAAATTGATGTTAGATTCAGTCGTTTGCATTTCATTTCTTCTATTTACCTAACCTGCTTGAAAGATTTCTCGTATTTTAATAATAATCAAGTTTTAGAACTCCGATTTCGCTGGGTATCTGCGTATGACAGACAATAAGGACTCGTCCCAAGAAACGTTCAATGTATTGAGATAAGAATTATCTCGCGTCACGGAGCTTTAAATTACAGATGGTTTTTGCAGTTGCTTTTTTAATTGATACTGGGAATTGGATAAGAGATGTTTCAGAAGCTAATAGATGCAATTTTATTGCCCACTGTATGTGTGGATGAAATGTATGTACATACATACATACATACGTACATCAATCTGTTTGAAATACAACAGTTACAAAATTTATTACAGATAACAACATAAACACCGTCTCGATATGCTGTACGCATGACACGTGCGTAGCTGGCTTATTGGTAATGCACATGTTCTGTGTCATAATGAGAGTTTTATATATAAATTGGTTCGTTTTAATCACAAACTCTTGATTTTAAGCCACATTCCACCTACAACGGATGACATGAAGTAGTATGGACTAAATTTAAGTGGCTCTGCGGTACGTGGAGATATTTCCATAGAGTAGTCTCTGAGTATTGTTGCAACAGCTTTTTTCATCATTATCAAACCTAATTTCCTACCGACACACACCCGCGGACCTTCGCCAAAGGACAGCCATACAAATTTGTGACGTTTCTGTATGTTTTCTTCAGAAAATCGTTCGGGGTCAAACTTTTCAGGTTCCGGCCAATACTGAGGATCCATTTGCAGTCCGCACACTGATATAGCCACAGATGTTCCAGGAGTGACATGGCATTTGATCCCATCCGATCCTACGAGATCGGTCGCCGTTGTACATACCTTGACTAAAGATCCTAGACTAGGATTTAAGCGCAAAGACTCTTGGATGACTTTGTCTAAGTACGGCATTTCTTGCAGAGCATCGTAAGTTAAACCGGCGTGCTTTTCGATCACAGTTTCGACTTCCTCGCGCACTTGCTGCTGAACTTTTGGATATTTTGCCAGATTATAACTGAGCAAAGTTAAGGTTAAACTTGCAGTTTCATACGCGTCAAGAACAAATGCGAATGCATGGGATGTGATAGTGTTTTCATTGAACTCTGTTCCGAATGCGTGATCTGTTGCCCCAGAATTTTGAAGATCAATCAACATCTGTAAAATGTCGTTTCCTCGGAAATTTTCATTTTTTCGATACTTTAATACGTCACTCACTACTTTTCTATAGAACTTTTTTACGTCAGTCGGCATGAAGCTAAATTTCAATAATGTTCTGAGACCGGGACTGAAGAGTACTATCAGTTGAACGATGCCTTTGGCAAACGTAGGATCAAACATCTTTTTGCCCATTTCTACGAAAGACCCCTCTTCTTCGCCTTTCAGACAACCACCTTCTACACCAAACGCAACAGTTGCAACAACTTCCGCAGTATATCTAGAAAATAATGTTTTCATTTCCATCTCGACACTGCCGTTTCCATCGGTAATCTTCTGTTTTAAGAAGTTTCTCAGCCTACCGCAGACACCATCGATGGTTACGCACATGGACTTCAGTTTATTGGAACTAAATGCTGGTGATAATTGTTTTCGAGTATTTTTCCAAGCTTCGTCGTCGAGGAAAAATGGATTCGCAGCTAACAAGGGATCTAGTTCTGGATCGACGCTCACCTCATTGTTGACGAAATTTGAAAAATTAACCTGCAGCACAGATTTCACTAGTTCCGGATCTTTTAATAGTAATGCTGGTTCCCTCATCGCATAGAATCCCACCATACTATGTGCAGGTGTTTGATTGTAAAAGTCTTGGTATAGATCCGTGAAATTTTTCTGCATGAGGATCATCGGACCTATATTTCCTATTCCTGGTATTGCTCCTTTGATTGTAGGGACGCCTTGTTTCTCCCAGTATCTGTACGAAGATGTCAAGTAATAATATACGACGAGTAAAAAAATGATTGCACCAGCGAGAATATAAATTGCCTCCATGGCTCAGATGTCTACTCTCTTCGTGCGCGGATTGATAAAGACTTAGGCAGAGCGACTACTGTACTGTGTTAACAAACCGGATCGTACAGAAAACAAACAGAAAAAAAAGAGACGTGATAACAGAAGATGTGTTGACCACTGTGAATGTTAGAAGTTAGAGCGTGCGATCACTTTATCAAGTTTATTCCAAGTTCTTCAGTTTCAAGGAGCCATGATCCCGCGATAACATTATCTCCATTTTTTATACTCCAGCACTAAATATTATTTGATCGTATGAAAGTCTTTTCACTTAGGAGCAAAATTTGTTAAACTAAGAATCATCTATTTAGTTAAATACGAAAAATTAAAGCACAAAACTACGTATTTCAAAGTATAAATATAAATTTTAAGCATTTCATTTTTCTATGCATTCTTTCAGACGAACGAATTTATTGAACGTATATAGTTGTTTCGACGAATTTTTTGTTTGTCTTGAGCTTATTTGTTTCAGTAATATATCTAGCTAATAAATTAATGTACACCTCAGTTCAAACAATTTTAAGATATAGTATAGCTTCAAATTACTGAGTAGATCATATTAATTAAATATTACTTATTGAAAAATCCAAATTCTTTGTATTAACTAAATATCTGCTTTGCATAAGGGGCCATTCGTTAATTACGTAACGATGATTTTGACGATTTTTGACCCCCCCTACCCCCATGTAAGGATACATAAGATTTCTCGAACCCCCCCTTCCTCTTCTTACGTAAGATTCAATCTCGTTTTTCTGAATAATAAAACGTTGTTAGAAAAGAATCAGTTACACTAAAACTCAAATTTGACGTAAATCAAAGATTTTCATTTTTTAGCAGATAATTTAGGTTATACTTTATCATTGCTATCAGATATAGATTATCTTTATATTATTAGATAACTATCTAGTCTTTGGAATATTATTATTATAATTAAAAGTAAGTTTTTAAATAATCTTGAAGTGAACAAACATAAATCTGTTGAACAATCTTGAAACGAATAACACTTTTAAAATAATGATCGACTAGTTTTAAATTACTCTTAAAGAAAATAAATTTCATAGTAAAAGCTTAAGATTTAAAAATTTTAATATACAATAAAAATTTGTAAAATAAGATGTAAATCGAAGTGCACATTGTGGAATTAAGAAAATCATTCAGCATCCGAAATAGAAATAGATTTTTAATTATAAATTTTGACTTGTAAAATATTACGTAAGAATGGGTTTTACCCCCCTCCCCCCAAGATAAGGGCATGTATAGATTTTCTTAACTCCCCTCCCGCTGGGGACCCTTACGTAATTAATGAATGGCCCCTAACGAGTGTGTGGGTCAATTACCATGAATTTTTTTGAAATTAAGACACATTAGTTGTGTAGAATATAAAACACAGAAGTTGTATAATGTGTAGGGCACCCTAGGTTTGAATTCAAATATATTCACAAAAAGTGTAGATTACCCAGTGAACTTGGTGCTATACTTAAAACTGGCATCAGGCATAAACTCGTTAGTCTGGGTCGTGATGAGCCATGGAGAACTTCTATTTCATCTTCACTCTCATAATTGTAGTGCTTTCACTGTATTATTACCACTTGACTCGCAGATATGGATATTGGAAGAAAAAATTAATACCGTGTTTGGAGGGGGCCTTGCCAGGGCTTGGTAATGTTTACCCTATGCTTTTTATGAAGAGGAATATGGCTGATATGTTTCGGGATTTCTACAATCAGAAGCCGGATCACAGTATGATTGGCTTCTACAATTTTCGTGAGCCATCTTTACTGGTCCGCGAGCCTGAATTAGCAAAAACTGTGCTATCGACAAACTTCCGAAATTTCGCCACCAATATTCTCAAAGTTGACCCAGAGCTCGATCCTTTGTTAGCGGTCAGTCCATTTTTTTCCGACGGAGATCACTGGAAAACTTCCAGACAGCAGTTGGCCACATCCTTTACTACAGGAAAGCTCAGATACATGTTCACGTCTGTGATTGAAGCATGCAACGATCTGAAACAATATTTAAACGAACTGATGAAACGTAGTAACGGTAAAATTGAATTAGAATTGAAGGATTTGTTCTCGAGATACACAGCTGAAGTTGTAGCCAGTGCAGCATTTGGTATCAAGGGGGAAAGTTTCGAAAGTGAAAAGGATGGACCGTTCAGAGAAATCGGAAGACTTATGACAGAGCCTTCGTTTACCAAAGGATTTCTTCAACTTGTGTCGTACTTCCTTCCATTCATCGGTAAGACATTTAAGTTGGCTATCCTGCCGTCAAAGGCAGATCGTTTCTTCAGAAAAGTGGTGAGCGATGTATTGAAACAGCGAGAGGAGCAGGGAATCGACCGTGCCGACTTTTTGCAGCTGATGATCCAGTACAAAAATGCCCGTAAAGACGATGAGGCCTTGAACGAGGAATTCAACGAGAATATTATTACTTCCCGTGCAACTACATTTTTCGATGATGGTTACGAAACGTCGAGTATCACCCTAAGTTTTCTTGCTTATCAATTAGCTGTGCATCCCGAGATTCAGGATCGTATTCGTGAAGAAGTGACCAACGTCGTTGCCAAGCACGGTGGTTTGACTTATGATGCAATCCAGGAAATGACATACATGGATCAAGCGTTGGATGAGTCAATGAGATTGTTCCCTGCTCTTGGAGCATTCATCAAAGTGTGTACCAAGGAAATTGAGCTGGTTGGTTCAGATGGAATTACCTGTCAAGTAACTCGTGGAACGCCTGTTGTAATCCCTGTGTCAGCTTTGCAAAGAGATCCTAAATACTGGCCGAATCCTGAAACATTTGACCCTGAACGTTTCTCAGAAGAAAACAAAAAGTCACGGCACAGATTCGTACATCTTCCTTTCGGAGATGGTCCTCGCTCTTGCATTGGTAGGAGGATGGCCATGCTACAGATGAAGGCTGCTATTGCAACAGTTATTCAAAGCTATACCTGGGAGGTATCACCGCGTACGAAAGAGCCAATTCAACTGGACCCAAATTATTTACTGACTGCTGCGATAGGAGGACTCTGGGTGATCGTGAAAAGCTTATAGTTAATTTTTGATTCACAGATATCTCAATTTTTCTTGGACTGAAATATTTACAAAAAAAAAAAAAAAACAGAATGTTCGCTACTGCAAAATGAAAAATCTCTGTATGAAATTTCTTTGATTTCTTGTCTATTGTTGAAATATAAAAATACAGTATTTTACAGTGCAATAAAATCCTTAGTATTGGCTCAAACGGCACCTACAGTTTTGCCTTTAATAGTCATGACCCATAGCTCTCGATCTGCTCACTCGTTTCATCTGTTTCTATTTTCTAGATCTCCGTATGTCTTCACATTATTTTCTATTTCTAGTTGTAACCAAAAATAAATGAATACTTGTTTTATAAACTTTAATCGACATTTAAGTTTATTATCCCACATCTCCCATCTCCCAAATAAATAAACATAATCTTTTTCATTAGAAAATAAACACATTTAGCGATAATTATCAACAAATAGTGATAAATTATCAAATCACAATGAATAAAAAATTGCATTTTCAATTTTTTTCTTCATAACATATATACAAGAAAATTTAAGTATTATTTTTGACAGAAAATGTTATTATTTTGATGCATTTAATAATTGGCTGAATTTTTCAAGTCAAAAATAAATATTTATGATGATATAAATACAATAGGGTCATCATGTGAAGGAAAAAGAAGTGGTGTGTACATACCTTAGTGACGTATAATAAATTGGTCCATACTCTTAGAAATGGGGTGTGAAAATGGACTTGGCAGTGATTTTTCAACGTTATGGCGACTCGATATGAGTCTAGCGGTATTTCGGACCTTTAAAAATTTTCGATCTTTTGATAAAAAACGGAAATTTTTGAAACAAAAATCCACCTTAAATTTTGAAGATCGTTTGAAATGGCGAAATGTAAATTTGTTTTAAAATATAAAAATCGATTGAATTTTTATTCTCTATTTTTAAGTATTTTGAATACCAAACAACTCACGAATATTTAAATGGTTTTATCAAGTAAGTGTATGATAGAAAAAACTCTGCTCCAATATACATATAGGGAGTATCTTTATCAGTTTCAAGAAGTCATGATCCCACGATAAAGCTTTATCATAATTTTTCAGATTCTAAAGCATCTTTATTCCGTTAACAAGAATGATTACTATACGATCTTACAAAAATTATTTTGTCCATTGAGAAACAAAATTTGATAAATAAAAAAACAAATAAAAATAAAAACATCGATTTAGTTTAATACAAAAAATTTTGAAACAATAAGCTACGAAATTGAAAGTACCAATATAAATTTGAAGCAACTGATAGATACTTAACGGTGATATTGAAAATGTCTTAGCTGTTTTTCATTCTAATTTATTCATCGCCTACGCCATATCGTATCATATTAGATACGTGTTTCATGATTTTCTGTCCTGCAGACAACCGGTAGCATTGGATGGTTATATTGCCATTGAAAATGGAACAATTTATAACCGATTAAAATGCAGTCATAGGTCATTTCTATGTCAATCATTATCAATTGACACTGCGCTCATGTAACAGAGGAGGAGCCTCGGATTTCTGTTAGTACAAATCTTCCTAAAGCAATGTAGATTAACCAACGCTCTTGAAGCTTTATTTAAAAGCAGCGCCAGACATTGACTCGCTAGTCTGTATCCTGACGAGCCATGGAGCAGTTCTACTGTATCTTCACTCTCGTAATTGTAGTGTTTTCACTGTTTTATTATCACTTGACCCGCAGTTATGGATATTGGAAGAAGAAATTAATACCGAGTTTGAAGGGGACATTGCCAGGGCTTGGTAATGTTTACCCCATGATTTTTATGAAGAGGAATATGGCGGATATGTATCGGGATTTTTACAATCAGATGCCGGAACATAGTATGATTGGATTTTACAATTTTCGTGAGCCATCGTTGATCATACGAGATCCTGAATTAGTTAAAACGGTGCTGTCGAAAAACTTCCAGAACTTTTCAAAGAACAATTTCGAACTTGATCCCGAGCTTGATCCTTTGTTATCTGTGAATCCTTTTTTCATCAGTGATGATCGTTGGAAAAATTCTAGGCAACAGCTGACCTCAGCTTTTACATCAGGAAAGCTCAAATACATGTTCGAGTCTGTGAATGAAGCTTGCATCAAGTTGAACGAATATATAAACAAACTGGTCAAAAGCAACAGCGGAAAAGTGGAGTTAGAATTGAAGGACTTGTTCTCGAAGTACACAGCCGAAGTTGTAGCTAGTGCAGCGTTTGGTGTAAATGGTAGGAATTTTGAAAGTGAAAAGGACGGACCGTTCAGAGAAATAGGAAGACTTCTATTTGAGCCTTCGTTTGTCAAAGGATTAATTCAAATGATGATATTTTTCATTCCAATAATCGGCAAGATTTTTAGGATAAGTTTTATGCCGGCCAAGGCAGATCGATTCTTTAGGAAAGTGGTAAAAGACGTACTGAAACAGCGAGAAGAGCAGGGTATTCAACGTGCGGACTTTATGCAGCTGATGATCCAGTACAAAAAAGCCCATAAAGTCGATCAAGCTTCCGATCAGGAGTTCAACGACGATATTATTGCTTCTCACGCAACTTCATTCTTCGGTGATGGTTATGAAACGTCAAGTATCACCCTGTGTTTTCTTGTTTATCAATTAGCTGCGCATCCTGAGGTTCAAGATCGTGTTCGTAAGGAAGTGGCCAATGTCGTCGGCAAGCACGGTGGTTTGACTTACGAAGCACTCCAAGAAATGACGTATATGGATCAGTGCCTGAGCGAGTCGATGAGATTATTCCCTGCTTTTGGAACCCTGATGAAAACTTGCACTAAAGAAATTGAGCTGGTTGGTTCAGACGGAATTACCTGCCGAGTAACTCCTCAAACCCCCATCGTAGTTCCTCTTTCAGCCTTACACAGAGACCCTAAATATTGGACGAATCCTGAAATATTTGACCCTGAACGTTTCTCAGAAGAAAACACACGCTCGCGACATAAATTTGTGTATATTCCTTTCGGGGATGGTCCTCGGATTTGTCCTGGTATGAGGATGGCCATGTTGCAAATGAAGGCCAGTATTGCGACTGTAATTCAAAACTTTACATTGGAAGTATCACCGCGTACAAAAGAGCCAATTCAACTGGACCCAAATTATTTCATGTCTGCTGCTATAGGAGGACTCTGGGTGAACATAAAAAGCTTGTAGATAATATTTGATTATCAAATATAAATTTATTGATAATATACATATATGTCATATTATTAATGTGCGTAATAATATTACAACAAACTATGACGTCAATTATGATCAAATTAAAATCAATTCTAACTGCACGTCTCAAATACTTATTTCAATCAGTTTTACAAAAATGTGTCTCAAATTGTGAAAATTAATCTTCCCAAAACTACAAACGTCAATGCTACATACATATATATTTCACTCTATATTCATAAGATAATATCTAGTAATCCTTACTAATCTTTGAGCAATTTCAATTTTATTTCAACCACCTTAATTCACTCAATTTCTACAGCTGATTTATGTCAGAGGGTTACATACATTTTTATTATAGGTACGCTCTTCAGCCTGTGGGCAGATAAATGCCTTCATTGAGCCATAGGCTAAATTAGACGATTACTTCTCAACAAGGAGAGGTTAGCCTCAGTCCCATGTTCATGAGCTAAATCTGCAGGGTCATAATTTACGATATGCACTCAAGGTCAATTAGATACATGCCGTTAAATGTTGAACTTGAATACTATGCTTATTGTGTGAAAACTTAGTATATTTTTAACGAATTATTAAAATATAGTGAGAAATAAAGGAAATGATAGCGTTTGACGTTTGATTCATCACATTGCATTGAATTTTTTATACGAATTGTGTTCTCGGACTTTTCATAAAATAATAGCGAATTGATATCGCGAAATTTTAGGAAATTATAAGGAAGATTGGGAAACGAATTGTTTGTATCTAATCAATATTTAAACTTATTTGTACTTAATTAATACGGATTTTTGCAGATGACAACCAAAATAACTTCCTCATTTAGAAATCAGTTTCTGTTCAATCTCCCTACATTATCGGATTAGTTCGAAAATGTTGCCTAGCCTTGCTCACACTTACGATAATAATCGAAGGTTGTAGTTCATCTTTTGATAAAAATTTACAACAAACTAAAAAAATGTCTGTGAAAGGTTACATGTTATTCCATAAATCTATGATACTTGTTACTAAGCATTAAGGAGACCAGGCTGCAAGATAAGAAAATTTTTTACAAATAATATTATACAGTTCAAAAACTCTGATGCTTATAGCGATTGTTTGCACGATAAAGAATTACGAAACGTTTCGCGCGATATACATTATTCAATATTATGTAGTCGTTAATTACAAAGTTTAAATTATCTCTGCATGTAGTCTTCCAGATCATACTAGGATTGGATTAGAGGATAATCACTTTATTGGTCACAATGCACAGGTGGAATGTATATCAATTTATTCAGAATACAATAAGTACAAAATTTCTTACAATTATTTTATTGATGATAGTATTAGAACAAACACTGTCTGACAAGTATCATTTTGTAAACGCGGAAGCTTATATTCTATAATATATATGTATATAGGTTTTTAAATAAAAATAATTTATGTTGATCGTAATATTTTCATTTTAATCCACATCCCACCAGCAACGGTTGACAAAAAGTAGTTTGGATCCAACTGAAGTGGCTCTTTGAGACGTGGGGATAACTCCAAAGCGTAGTGTCTGAGTACTGTTGCTATAGCAGCTTTCATTAATAATAAAGCCAATTTCATACCAATGCAAACACGCGGACCTTCGCCGAAAGGCAGCCACAAAAATTTGTGACGTTTTTGTTTATTTTCTTCGGAAAAACGTTCAGGATCAAACTTTTCAGGATCTGGCCAATAGTTGGAATCCATTTGCAGTCCGTAAACTGGTATAATGACAGGTGTTCCAGTAGTGACGTGACATTTGATACCATCCGATCCTTCGATATCGGTTGCTGTTGTACAAACTTTGATTAGAGCTCCCAAAGTTGGATTCAGACGTAAGGATTCTTGAATGACTTTATCCAAGTACGGCATTTCATGCAGAGCATCGTAAGTTAAACTGGCATGCTTTTTCATTACGGTTTGGACTTCTTCACGTACTCGTTGTTGAATATTCGGAGATTTTGCAAGGTGATAACTGAGGAAAGTTAGGGTTACACTTGAAGATTCATAAACGTCAAGAAAAAACGAGAATGCATGTGATGTGATAGTGTTCTCATTGAATTCTGTTCCAAACGCGTAATCTTTTGATTCAGATTTTTTTAAATCAATTAAAAATTGCAGAAAGTCTTTACCCTGGACATCTTGACTTTCTCGATGTTTCAATATGTCACTGACTAAATTTCTAAATAACTTGTCTACATCGGAAGGCATAAACCTGATTTTCAATAATTTTCCAAGAGCAGGAATGAAGAACACTATCAGTTGAATGATGCCTTTGGTAAGCGTAGGATCAAACATCTTTTTCCCCACTTCTCTGAAAAGTCCCTCTTCCTCACCTTTTAGACAACCACCTTCAACACCGAATGCGGCAACGGCAACAACTTCCGCAGTATATCTGGAGAACAATGCTTTCATTTCCATCTCAAGACTGTCACCATTTTCGTTAACCTTCTGTTTCAAGTAGTGTTTCAGCTCGCCACAGGCACTATCGATAATTGTACACAATGACTTAAGTTTACTGGAACTAAATGCTGAAGAAAATTGTTTACGAGTATTTTTCCAAGAGTCGCCTTTAAGAAAAAATGGATTTGCGGCCATCAATGGATCTAGTTGTGGATCGACTGTCATATGGTTATCGTGAAAATTTGAGAAATTTACTTGCAACACGAATTTCACTAGTTCCGGATCTTTTATTAGCAGTGCTGGTTTCTTCATAGCATAAAATCCAACTATGCTATGAGCAGGGGTTTGATTGTAAAAATCCCGGTATAGAATCGGGAAATTTTTCCGCATAGAAAGCAGTGGGCCAATATTTCCTATTCCAGGTATTGTTCCTTTGATTGTAGGAACACCTTGTTTCTCCCAGTATCGATATGAAGATGTCAGATAATAATATACGGTGGTCAAAAGCACAATCGTTCCAGCGAAAATATAAATAATCTCCATCGTTCAGATGTTTACTCTCTTCTTGCACAGATCAAAACAGACTGAGCTGCTATGATTCCTGCACTTTTACGAATGATCTGCCTTGTCGTAAACCACAAAAAACAGAATGAAATGACGTGATAACCGAAACTGTTGATTTCGTATTTTTAATATTCATAAATAATATAGACGTATCTCATTACTGTATCCATGGTTTCACGACCATACCATTGACCAAAAACAACTGGGGTCAAGATAATCTCTTACATAAATCATAGTCAATTCATTGGCAAAACTATGATTACCTCTCTATGTATTAGATGATATAAATTGTTATCGTAAGTCGTGGCCATCAAGTAGGTAGTAAACATAATGTTGGCTTTTTTATGAACCGTATCTTCTAAAGAGGTTGAATAACAGTTTTAATTGAATTCATTAAACTGAAATTTCATCATTCAAAGCCACTTGATATTAATTGAGAATAAAATATACTTAAAAATTAATATTTAAAATGTATATTTGATACCCTGTGACGCAGACAGCCGTTGGTATTGGAAGCATACGTATAAAGATAAAGCAATCTACAACCGAATATAATGCGTCGTTAATCGACACTGAATTTGTACAATGGAGGTTGAAGCCCTCAGTTTTCTGCTCAGATGTACAAAAATTATAGAATGCTTACCCTATGCTTTTTCTACAATTTTCGTGAGCCATCTCCGTTGATACACGAACCTGAATTAGTAAAGACTGTGCCATTAAAGAACTTTCAAGACTTCGCTAAGAACAATTTCGAACTTGACTCAGAGCTTGATCCTTTACTATTTGTCAGTCCTTTTTCCATTGCCAGAGATCGTTGAAAAGTTTGAAGGCAACAGTTTTCCTCAGCTTTAACCGTAGGAATGGTCAAATACATGTACGAGTCTGTGAAAGAAACATGTGTCAAATTGAACGAATATCTAAACAAGCTGGTGGAAAGTGGCAATGGAAAAGTGAAGTTAGAATTGAAGGATTTGTTCTCGAGATACACAGCTGAGGTTGTAGCCAGTGCAGCATGTGAGAAGAACAGACCGTTCAGGGAAATGTCAAGAATTTTACTCGAACTTTCATTTGTCAAAGGATTTTCTCAAAACGTGATGATTTTTGTTTCAATTATTAGTAAGATTTTCAAGATCAGTTTCATATTCATTTCGAAAAGTTGTAAAAGATATCCTGAAGCAGCGAGAGGAGCATCGTGTTAAACGTGCAGATGATCCGGTACAAAAAAGTGCATCAATCAATTTCAATTTTACTCCAATCACCTTAATAGACATTCACTAAAATGCTATAAGCAAATATTGTCAATGGAAGTGGCAGGTCAAGGCGATGTACATTTTTATAGTTACGCTTATTCAGGCAGTTGTCAGATAAGTACTTTTATCCAGCAATAGGCTGAATTAGAAAATTGCCTCATAACAAGGGGAAATTTGTCCTAGCCCTGTGTTGATATGATGGATCTGGACCGTCATGATTCACGTGCGTTGAAGGTCCATTCGATAAATGGCAGTGAAAATTGAACCCAAATAATGCGCAGGTCATACAAAAAGTGGGAAAGCAGTAACTTTAAGGAATTAATCTAAGTAACAGATTCCGTATTCCATAATGTAGCACAGCTTGAATTTCATTCAAGTTTCAAGTGTTTATCCACGACTGCTATTAATCCAAATAATGTACGACGATATAATTCGCTATTAGGGAACGTTCAAATATCACGTAACATTGTTTATGGGGGTAGGGGGTTAAAGCTGGCGTCACAATATCTTACAGAGAAAATGATGTCACTGATCCCTTCTTACGTTACTTTTTAATTCAATCTTGAATTGAAATTTTGTAATTTTAGTAATTGATAGATAAAAATTACTATTTCAAAGTGTTGACTATTTGTTTTAATCAAAAGCAGCTATTTCATGTAAATCTAAAATTTCAAAGTAAAAAAATTAACGCATCATCAACGGAAGAGATTATTGATACAGTATTGAATAATTTTGTACAATATGAGGCGAGCTTCGCCCGAAAATTGCGATCTGTTATTATGGTGTACGGTAGGATTTGAAAATATAAAGAGATGTGCTGAATTTGTATAAAGCAGAAAAAGGTTGTCAGATAAAAAAGAATTTTTTTTTTTTTTTACAAGTAATGATCCGGTTCAGGAAATCCGGTGCTATCGGTTTTCTGCACGATGGAGAATTTCACAAAACCGTGATTGCTTACCGCATCACTTCTTCCTCCGTCTAGACAAGTTTATGAAACGTCAAGTATAACGATGAGCTTTGTCCAGTTTCATATAACCGTAAATCTATCAGTTCAGGAACTACGTCGCTTAGAAATGCGTACAGTGTAGGTTAGTCAGAAGTAATTGTCTCACGAGCCTCTTTTCAATCAATCTACGCGAAATTACAGAAATACTGAATGAATCTGCGAGGCTGTATGTACCTTTTATAGTAAAATTTTTCCCGAAGGGAATCGGTTTACAGGATGCGAGGGGGTCGACCTGTCTCATAGAAAATGGTATTGATTTTGCTATTGTTAGTCAAACAATGCAGAAAGATCCCAAATACTTGTTAGGTCAAGATAAATCTGATCCTTTAAGTTGTGATCCTCAAAATAAAAAGGTAAAACAAAAATTTGTGTATATGTATGTATATCGTTTGGAGAGTGCGATGGGATGTGTATTTGCCCAGGAATTGTATTTATACAAATGAAAGAGGCAATTTTTACGATCGTAAAAAATTTGGAGCTTCGTGTTTTGCCTCGAATTAAAGTTACCCTTCAATTAGATCCACGATACGTGATGTCTTTTGCGATTGGCGGTCTCTTGGCGAACATGAGATGTCTGTAGGCTTGGCCTGCTTAGAAATTTATATTTTATGCAAATATGTTACATACGACGACGTTAATTTGAATGATATACGATATTTGCTCACGATGTCTTACTCTGATAATTAAAACCAGTTCCGACGTAAAGATAATACAAAGTTTTGATAAGGATGCGATTTATATTCGTCTAATTTTATCAACTGTTCTTATCGTTGACCAAGGATCGAAGATTCTCGCAAGAGATTTTAACCGGTATTGAATTAATAGAGACTCCAATATTAGCGGGAGAAACGAAACAAATAAAAGTATAAGAGTCTGTGAGACAAAATTAACGCAATTAGAACGAAAATCTCAAGTTGAAGATTTCATCTAACTTCTAGACATGGTAATTTTGTTCGTTGCTCGCCCTTTAGCCGACTCACGACGAAGTTTGGTATCTCTTGAACAAACGCTGCAGGATCGTGTTAAGGCGCAAAACTTTCGATTGCATGAAATTAAAACGGTTTTATCACTGTTCACGTAATTGTTACGAGTTACGAAAAACCTTGTCGTATAGGTATAAACGGTCGGTTATTGTCAATAAACTACTTTATAATTCTTCCAGGTGTTTTCCACACCTAATGGAGTTTAATCTTAACGGAATTCGATTTGGTGATAAATTTGGTAAGTCTAATTAATCGAATTTTAAATCTAAACGATAAATTGTCGTTGTTATACAACCAAAAAGCTTCCCTTTTTCTCGCAATGAAAATTTCTGTCCCACGTTCAACGAATTAAAAATCGTACTCAAGAGACTCGGTCCCCTCACAATCAAATTCATTATAAATTTATCGAAGGTCCAAAGATTTCGCGACTAAAAAACGAGCCAAAGGAAAAGAAAAAAATAAAATAAAATAAAATAAAATAAAGATAATTGAGACTAGGGAGAAAAGTTTTTGGGCAACGAGTATAATTATATGCCAATGGTTTCAAAAATCTGAATTTGAATTAATTTTTAGATCTAATTAAATATTCCGGTAACAAAAAAAAAAAAAAAAAATTTCTGCCTTAAGAAAATTATACAACTCAGCAAAATATTTCCAATTATATTATCAACTAATCTATGATAATGCGATATGTTTATATGAAAGCATAACCAAGTTTGATTTCCGAATTACAGACTGCTGTTGAAAGTACGTAAAATTTATTAAAGCCTATCAAAGAGGATCATAAATTTTCGTTTTTTGTTTTTTTTTTTTCTTTTTCTTATTATATGGAAATAATTTAAAAAAATCATGATAATTATCGTTGAAGAGTTGACTCTAATGAGTGACGAAGAGAAAAATAAAGTTGAAAGTTATTTATTTATTTATTATTGTTTTTTTTTCCCCTAAAATAAAGTTTTTCATCGCGATATCCTCTAGGCTAGGACTACAGAGAATACGACCGTCGCGAGTTGCTTCAAGTTTCTCAAGTTGACGCTGGGCCAGCCAATCTGGTGCTTTATACGCGCCAATAGGGACGTAGTCGTCGTTGTTGGAAGGAGGGTGAATGTGAGAATGGAGGATGAGAGATCGATCGATCGTGCTCTGCTACATGCACAATAACAAGAGATAGAGTCCTGTATCCAGGCTAAACAGCCCATTTGCCTCGCACAATGGAGCCTGGCCGCCGCTTGCTCCACTTAATTACTAGAAGCTATACAGGCCATCGCTATTGCCAAGACGACAGAGCTATCTTATACTGTTTCTCATGGACTGAGATCAAAGAGACTATTTGGCATCTTCGGTCTTAAATTTTTAGTAAATTTTTTTCCTACATTTTTTTAATCTCTTAACTAGATATTTTCTATTCATTATGATCGGTATGAATCTATCTTTCCTCGGGGATGAATACTTTAGGGTATTGATGAGGAAGTAAAAGTTTTCTAATCGTGGATAAAACTGGGATTCAACTTGTCAGTTTTGTTTTGTTTTTTTTTTTTATTTGTTGATTTTGTTTCTTTATAATGAATATCGAAATTTTTGGAATATTTTTTAGGAGTAGGTAGCAGCTGCAGCATGAAACAAAACAGGTTCTCTCACTTTGACAAATCGCACGGAGTAGAACTTCCGTGTGTCAAGAGCAGTTAGTTTTTGTTTCGTTGTGGGGTGCGCGTCGTATACGAGGGTGCGGATTCTCGGGAAGGAAACAGCGGGAAACCGTATGGAAACCGTCCATTAGGTGTTATTTGTTCTCGCGCGAATCAAGGGCGAGGAATCAAAACGATTCCTCTTTCAGAGAAAGTAGGAGAGGATAAAAAAAAAAAAAAAAGAATGAGAAAAAATAAAAGGAGATATCCCATTCCGCTTGATATATTCAACTTGATTCCCTATCTCGTACATCTTCTTCGAGGGTTAGACGCCGTGCAAACAACCACCCCTGCAGGGCTCACTGCAAGATCCGTATACCAAATATATGTTGATCAGTAATTTTCTTTCACTACGTTGCCCAATACGACGATTACAAAATAAAAAGTCAACCAAATTTATCATCTCGTTGATCTGAGAAACAACAAAAAAATAAATAAAATATGCAAGAAAGGAAAATACATGCTAGTCTTAAGCAAGCGAGTATGCATCGTGGTTTGTTTTATTAATTCATGCTTAATTAGCATCATGTCAGGTTTCGAATTCTGAGGCATTCGACGATCCCTTGTTCGGTAGATCCGGGTATCAAAAATTTTTCATGGTATTCATAAAATATCCCATTTCTGAGGGGTCCTGAAAAATTGAGGGATTTCATTGACATACCTGAAGGAGACAAATAGGAGAGCTTCCAAACTACGCGTGGTGAAAGGTGGTTGGCTGAGCTATTTTGTTCCCTTTCCAAGCCGAGGTAGGTAACGCACCAAAAAATTCTTCCCCCTTATAGATATTACCAAGCTCAGAACGTGCCAAAGTCCACGATTACATTTCAGGGTCGAGGAAAAAAAAATCAAGACTCAGGGTCCTGTCGCAGTTGAACTTCTCGTATAACTTTCCTCGTACTTTCTTATCATGGAATGATAAAATACCTCGGAATAATCAAATTGTATATTTTATCGGATCTTGAAGGAGATCTTGCATCTGAGATTAAAATCATCTATATACCTGAAGATGAAGAATATGAAAAATAAGAAGAAGAAGAAGAAGAAAGACGAGGAGAAAGAGGAGAAATGTACCTGACACCACACACTTTCATTTGCTTCGAAGTTCAAGAGCGCTGTCAGAAAACGGTAGCAGTGTGGCTGGCTGGTATTGATCCTAAGACCTTCGGTTCGATCCCTGTTGACTGTGGGCCGCGTAAAATACTCGTAAACTAACTCCCTCTTTTTCTGTACCTTCTGCCCCTTTCATCCTCACCTCTGCTTTTACCCCTTTATCCCCTTTTCCCTTTCCACCTTTTTTTTTCTGGTCTGCTCCCCTGCTGTCTAGGCTCAAGGTCCTCTCAGATCAGGTTCACCCCTTGAAGTTCTCCTTAAAAAGTGAAATTCTCCACCCCTTTCTCTTTCTCTTTCTTATTCTCTATCTCTCATTCTTGCGATCTATTCACGTCTCTTTTCCTCTTTGCTTTAAAAATTTTTAGGCAACGAGCACCGGATTATTCAAAATTGAGGAAAATATTTTAACGCTAATCTATTCAGTCAGGTGGAAATTTTCTAGGATTATTTATAGACTTTATCTATCATATACTGAGATATTCGTGCGATAAAATTGATTCACAGACTGCCTAAATAATGACACTTATACATCATTTGCCATTTGTCAAAACAAAAATCGATACAATACGACCCATCCCGACGTTTTACCAAAGTTAATTTATATCCTCGTATAATAGTACATAGAAATTTATATTACGTATTCCTGATACAATTCGAAAATATTATTTTTGAGGTAAATCGAAATATTATAAAACCGTATACGACTTGATGCAACTGAATTGTCGAGAGGGAAAAGCTAGTTTTATCTTCTCACGTCACCTATACGCTGTGGTAGACGTCGTTTTATCGCTACCACGGCTACGTCATGTCATGCATTTTCCAAGCGCAGAAAGATGCACTTGGGAAAAATGGGGGTCTTTCGTCTCATATCGTCAGTGGATACGTGCAACGGTGTACCCGTTTACTGGCAGCCCTTTCCTTAACATTTTCCGTTTCGATTACCTGGGGTAAAGTACAAAGATCGTTCTACGTTTATACAGCAACTAGATATACGATTTGATTTAATATATCAGGATTATTTTACAGCAATTCTATTCCCTCTCACTGTCATCATTATTATTATTATCAGAGTAATATACATACGCGGTGTATGTATGTACAATACACGTTTAAGGAATTATTATGACAGGGATGGTAAATTTAAGTGAATTTTTAAGGTATATAATTTATCTATACGAGCGAAGAACCTGCGGTATGGCGCGTACTGCAATATGCATATTAATCTCGTTATACCTGAACGTATATATTCGGTGAGATGAAAATTTCTCGAACTAATCTAGTTTATGCAAGGTAAGATTCGAAGTACTGAACTAAACTTGGAACGCTTTCACGTAATAGAACCAGGTACAGGATATACATGGTATACCCTAAATATCAATAGGTGATAAAAATCACTTAATGATGATCATTTTATTAACTCAAAATTATCTCCTATCTCTAAAATTGAATGAAGAAATGATTGAGCTAGGAAGGCATTTAATATCTGTAACCATAGAAGATGGGAACGGCACTAACTAAGGCGTTGAAACTTTAAGGTCGTTGTTTCAACCCCGTTTGCGGTCATTCACTAGGTGAAACGTCTGACAAGCACTAACTTGTGGTCTTCCCTGAATTGCTTTGGGTCGATATAGTAGCCCTAGAAGACAAATAGCAACGTGAAGTAAGTTGGGTATTTATTTGTAGGAAAGTTATTGACTACTGGATAGGTTGTATCGGCTTAAAACTTACCGTTGAATTATTTTACCTGTGCATATTGTGATTACGTCGCGTAAATGATTCGATGTCAAATTTTCAAATCACCGAAAATCGGTGAGCCTTTTACATTTATTCATAACTTCGTTTTGGCTTGGCAGGAACGTGTTAAAGACGCCGACGACGCGGAGTCGCGAAACGCGTTCGTATTCATGTCTCGTTCACTTCAGAGGGTGGCTAAGGTGGCGGTGGTGGTGGATGGTGGGCGAAGAAGAGGAATATAGGGGAAGACTTCGGTTCGGTGCCGAACCCACTGGTCGCAATTTTGCCTTATTTTTTTTTCCGTAAATTTTTGAGCTTCCTTCTTTTCACGGAAACGATTTATACCATTGACTCTCGAAGTAGACCTCGTCTTTCACCAAACGAGCCATTTTCTCATCTTATATCAAACTCGGTTTCTATCTTTTTAACTTATCTCCGATCTCATGGATCTCCCCTGAGTTAGGACAGCCAAATATTAAATAAAATATATTAAAAAAATGACCAACATATCTCGAAGTTGATATTGGTTAAAAAAAATATGGTTTCAGGCTCTCGGAAAGCAGTTCTAGAAAGATGAAAATCTTCATAGTTTACTCACTAATCTTCGCGAGAAATCTAGTTGCTAATTTATCGTTCAAGGTATAATATTTCATTGGCAGACTTCAGGAATAACCTCAAATACCTTTAACCGAGTCGACCTGCATCGCTCGTTTTGGTATGATTAATGATCGTTCTTAAGTGCCAAGACTATAACCAAGCGAGAATGCCAGATATGCAAGTTAGAGAACTGGGGATAGTTGGTAGGTACATTTCTGGTGTAAAGTACTCAGACATCAGACTAAACTCGATTTTCATTTGCGATTCGGTTTGCTATTTCCCGGAGGTCTAATGGTCTTCGGTTTTCTACTATCCAGATTTTCAGCTACACACAAGTGCGGTATACCTTCCTGGAGCTTGATTTATTGAAGATTCGATTTCAGAAATTCGTATATATCATTGTCTACCTCCAGCATAATTATTTGTAGTTATTGGTACCCCAAATTGTATTGGTGTAAATTAATTCAGAATTATTGGCTGTCTCTTAGTTCTGTAAGTTAGCGAATTTTTTTTTTTTGTTACCATTGGGATGTTACGAGTACAGTTTCGCAGGTCAATTGACGTAGAGTGTACTAAAGAGAGATGAATGTTCAGAAGTATAGGAGGTAAATATATGTGGAAGGAAGTAGGTGTGAGAAACTGCTGTTTGCTGTTTCCTTGCATTTTACGAGTCGCTGCTGCTTTATGTGCGTTTCATGCAGTTCAAGACTTGGAAAATACCGCGAAGTTGCTTCAATAAAAACAGACGTTATTCCCCCTAGCTTTTCCTATTTTATACATACAAACAGCAAAGTATAAACTTTGCACTCTTACGGGGCTTAAGTCTCTGATATATAGTGACAGCTGTGCAAAATATGCTAAATCCTCTCCTGGAATCTATACCTGATGGAATTTCATTACAAGACTATAAAATACATATATCTATATAAACTATGATTTATCATAGGTACAAGTGCAAGCTACTACGTTTTTCCATGCATAGCATTTTTCGAAAAATTTCCTTTCCCATAAACTGAGACTCAAAAATTAGTTAATATCCGTTGGGTGACTATTGGCTCACCCTCGTAAAACTATGAAGTACTTTGACGAACGCAATATTAATATTCGTTAAATTCCTTTAATTTTGCTTCACCTCTTTAAAAACCTGGCCTCCGAGAGTTCCCCATCAGTCATCAAGCTCAGAAATGTCCATAATCTTTAGATCGCTTTTTATAAAAGTTTAACTGAACGAAGGGATGACGAAAGCGATTCTAGCAATCGTTCCTGACTCTCTGACTCTTAGCTTTTGCCTGGTGGTTTCCTAACGCAAGGGAGAACCCGAGAAGAGAAAAGGGAAGTGAAGGGATTGGGGAAAAGGAAAAAGTGTGGTATGGGGTACGCGTAAACGCCTGGCATGTTAATTGGGAGCAACTTTTTAATACGATCCTCCCCCTTCGTTGAAAATTCTTTGGGGTGGATTTCCCAGGATCGGTACGCCAAACGAATCCTGTTTAAAGTCCTGCCAGAGTATTTATCGATTACTAACCTCCTTCGTTTATTCACAGGGTAAAAATTTTTCAAGTCCTTAGCTATAGGTATTTAGTAAAGCTATTAAAAACACTCTCTCACCATTTACCGACAAGGATATACATATATTTTTTTCGTACCATTTCTACCTGCACCTAATTGCATAAATTTTTTATCCTATTCGTACGAAATCCATATTTGAATGTATGAGTTTTGGAAAGAGGTGAAACAAACAGATAAACCCTTTGCATGTATTCAAGGAGTCTTCTTTGGAGCCAGAGTAGAGTTAGTGAGATAAAGGAGTGGGAAAGAATCGCGATAACATAGAGCGACAAGCTGAAGAATACTTGACTTAATAATCTCGACTTGGTCCAGCGTTCTGGGATTCTGGTACCAGCTGCATCCCTGTAGATTGATGAGTTTGAGAACCATCACTTGAATAAACTAGACTAAGCACTTCCTTGCCACGGGCTCTCAAGTGTGATGAAGTAGTCTACAGTCGTTCACCCTTCACCTTCGGTTGGGTTTGCCAAGAGAAGTATGTACTTCTACATCCAGAAATCGTCCTCGTCAACTTGTCATTCATATGAAAATATGTCCTCATATAACTGCAATTTATTTAACACTAAAAACCAATGAAATATACAAATATAATCCTAAGAAAGAGTGAATCATAATTTTTAAACATGTATGAGTCAATTAATATTCTGAACTCAAATCTTCGAATCATCGGTTTTCTGAAAAAGTATTTCCCGAGTTGTATTCTCCTAAATATTACCAATGATTTTATTTGGCGAACGTCATAACCGCAAAAGTAAAAGAATTTTTGCAGCTTGAGGAAATAAAAAGCGTATCGAGAAGCTACTTTTCTAAATTCAATTTCAGAAACTTTCTTAGCAATACTACGATCTTCGCTGCACGTCATATTCTGTACGTATATATCCTGATAACCTATGAAAGAAACTCTACTTCAATGCGTAAAAAAATGAATGAAAATATGAATGAAAATATCTGTTTAGTCGTTGATAAAACCTGTAAGGGAGTTTAGTTACTAACGTGGAATCGTTTAGTTTTAAAAGTGTTGACATTCACTAGCTTTTTATAATTTATTTCTACCATCAAAAGCTCGTGTTTTAATCACCCTTTTTGCACGATGCAACTTCATCCCTAATTTCACGCCTCCGATGCATTCAGGTCTTGCCGTTGAGGGTGAGCGGCGTGAAGCGATGCAACCCTGGTTGAGCGCATATTTGCGTCTAAATGGAAATGACTCGGGTGCAATCAACGCTAACGAATCTGATCCAACTTCGATTACCACGTCGTTAAGGCACTCGATTCAACCTGATGTCATACACACGATTCAGTCCTGACTTTTAAACACGAATATTATTCGATTTTTATATTTAAATAAGAAGAAAAAAAAAATTATCTAGCCGATATATGACTGATGAGATGATTAGATCATATCATATCGAAAGTCAGGGATGGGAATATACGAATCATTATGCATGAGATACTGTCTGTTAATAATTATTAAATATTGAAAGAGTTTTACGCTTGATGAAAATTTTTAATTATCAATTTAATATAACTCGTCCGTTTACTAATTATAATCGATCGAAAAAAAAAGTTTCAAAATTCAATTATTATTCTTTCCAATCAGTCCTATAATCTTTCGATTTATCGGCTTGTATCAATCACCTCGAAATTACTGCCATGTAAAGTAAAATAGTCTTGAATTGCACAGTAGCAACAGTTATAGCTACTATGCTAATAAAAATTCGAAATTTTTTTACAAATTTTGATCAATATCAAAAAGAAACTGTTTTTCTCGCGGTACTTTTCAGGGCAGACCATACAAAGAGTCAATGTTTTATATTTTTTCACGATCTCTGCACTTGCGGACTGTACATGTATCCTTACAGGGTGGAGGCGAAACGGTAAACACGTACAAGTTATATTGCTTTAACCCCTGTCCTGCTCTAGCGAAGGTACGCTCCTTCCTGACCTCTTAAATAAAGAATAAGGCCCTAGAACGAGAAAAAAAAAAACCACCCTTAAATGAAGACAGTTTATAAGAGTGGTAGAGGTTGAGATAGTAGTGGCTAGAAAAGGATTAGACTAAAACATTTTCATGCCCTGATACTTGGGTGGATAGAAAATGGGATTAGGTGAATTTGTTTGGATCGTATAGAATTTAGGGCTCTGCTTTTACAGGTGAAAAGTATTTTTTTTATTTCATTTTATATAGCCGATATACGTTAAGACAGAAACGATTTTCAAACATCACCCTTAATTATTAAACACTGTAAAAATAAATAGAAATTCTAAATTAGAGCCATTTTTTTTTGTTTTTTTCGTTTCAAATGGCAATGCTTGGATTTTTTTTACACATCATTCCAGACTCTTTATTATCACAAATAAATGATAACGTGGTAAATATAAGTTGAGAATCCCTGATCTGGCGCCAGGTTGGCTGGAGCCTGACATGCGATCAATCAACCTGCTTGCCCTGTCCCCTGCCAGCACCCTCTCCACCTTCACCTCCGCCTCCACCACCCTTTCACCCTTGCCAACCATCGAGCTTGTTTTACCTGAGTTGAGCTCTGCCGTGTACATACGGAGGCAGGGTGCTGTTACGACAAAATTTGCGAACCTTGTATCGGCTTTGACAGAAGTTCAATGACCTCGTACAATTTTTTAAATTTATATATCAACGCTTTGTCCGATATGAGAGTTTAGGCAATCGATTTAATGGGAAAAATTTGTAAATATATTTTCTAGTTTAGGTTGTAACCGCGCCTTGAGGTACAGGCGTGTTTGCAAACTCAATAACGCCTATCATTTCACTGATTGTACGTATAGATAATTCGTGTATATGTATATTTCTCGTGGGGGTTTTACATATAAATGCTTTTAGTTATTTATCAACACGATATGTGGCGCTTCCATATAATATGATTTTTTCTTTTTTTTCATTCTTTTCTCTCTCGCTGAACTGAGAATGAAAAGTACCGATTTCTGCTGTCATCGTTCGTTCAGATCGCACTCTGAAATCTGAATTAAACAAAGTTTTTAAACCCTAGAGTTTCAGTCAAAACGTTAAAGTATCAACGAAATTGCCTTCACTATAGGTAATATTTTTATATGCACTTCTAGTTCACTATAAACCATATCTTACAACCCTCGTACAATATCGGGTTGGAGAAATTACGATGATTAAGTCGGTAAACCAAAGATTGGATTCGAAACTCCATCATTTTCAACGTTAAATGTTACTACTTTTAGGTATGTAATTTTATGTACAGACAGGATATGGAATATAAATATAATAAGCAGTAGAAATTAGTAAAAAAAAAAGTGAAGCACGTAGAAATTTCTCATTTCAAAAAAAAAAACAATTTTTTTTTGCGAATTGGTCAAGTTGTATAAAAAAAAAAGAAAAAAAAATTTATTCCGTATTAAAAACAGTCATAGAAATTCAAGTATTGCTGCATTTTTACGCGGGCAGTATGGACCCGCTACATTTGCATATTAAAAGTCAAGAAAGCTACGAAAACGTTTCGCTTCATTAAGCACCGTAGCCATGTGTGTTGGAATCTAAAATTCGTGCGGTGAATTTTGAACAAGCATCTGCCTGTTATGGAAATTTTGTTGAAAAACTTTCAACTTTATTTTTATACGTTTATTTTTTTATTTATTTTTTTTTTTTTATATTTTATTCTTCATATACTTTTCAAATAAAGTTTGAAAAATTTTTACTCGAATTTCTTCACCATTTTAAATTTCATTCTCTAAATCTATAATACCTACCCACTTGTAACGATATAAAAGAAACCCTGCAAGTATTCTTAAAAAAATTTCAAGACAAATGTAAATAATTAAAGACACGGAACTTTGGTTCATAAATTTATCGACATATCCAACAGTTTCGTGTCCCGGTTTTTCTCCTCTTGTACCGGAATTGATAACCTCTCAACGGAACCCTTGTACATATTTATCTGTGTCTGTATTCGATTTACGTTAAAATATATTATAAACATACATATATGCAATATGCATGCACCCCGTGACTAAGTCATCGCATATGTCTTCGTAGCCTGTCTCGTGTTTTGCGTGCGAACCACTTGAAAACCAGTCGTGGATACCCCCGGGTTTGAGTTTTCTTGTTCACTGTCTGTGAGGGTCGCTTCTGTTGGCTGGCTTATATTTCCAGTACCGGGTCCTTGGATGGTGCGTTCTGCATGCTAAACAAAAGCAGAACTACGACGTTGTATGAAATAACGTATTCTCAAAAAATCTTCTGTCTTCTTACATGTGCCAGGTTCAGGCAATAACAACTGACGGGTAAACTGTAACCTTATCAAAACGATGCATGACATCGTTTCAAGATTTTCATCCCTTATTTTTACGCAATACATAAACTTATAGTCTGCACGCTGTTATCAATTATGAAAACTTTCGGATAGGTAAATCATCGCGATTTTCAATTAAACCGGATATTTTAACGAAGAAGATTTTTTCCAACTAGAAAATGGTCCCCTTTTTTCTTGACCAAAGAAGAAAAAACTATACGATTTTTTCCGACCGATCGATGAATTTAAATAATTCAAGCTTTGTCCACCACGACTGTAATGTAGATGGCTAACTGGTGGTTATAGGAGAGCCACCCAATCAGTAGATTATTTGAAACCACATTGATAGTTCGGTATCCCGATAGCAGGCAATTTCATTCACGACTGTTCCGTGGTGACCACCATTATAGTAGATATCCGAATTTTGTCATCGAATAATAAGCATCCCCTAGAGTATTAGGGAAATTGTATACTTCTTGTTGTTCGTATATAATAGTGTTTACGTTACTAATAAATTCTGTGCTTAGTAGCACTGCTAAAGTTAGTACCAGTAGAACTTGCCGAATCGATATTTATGATTTGAAGATCGAAAACGGTCCCGCTAATCACTTAATTCTCGGAAAGTTACTTTTCGGTGATCCATAAACTGGCTCAAGCTACAATTATCAGAGACTTAAAAGCTCAATAGTTAACTGGCTACGAACTACGTATCTATGTATACGTACATACATGTAACCGAATTAATTAACTCTGTTTCACCATATTTAGCAATACGGTTCACATTCTTCTGCTCTGAAGCACAGTATTTGTCAGTTAGAATCGTATCTACATGAATTACACCCGTTTTACGTTCATAGGACATGCATCATATGAATTACACCATGCACAGTCAATTTTCCTACCCTGCAGTGCTACAAATGGCATAGTTACAGCCTATAAAGTGGAATATTACGTTCACAATCAGATGTATGTATGTACACACATATATTGTAACTAAAACGTTAGTTATTTTATTGCTGATCATCAGAATACTGTTCCACTGCAATTCCGTTGGAAATTTTTATTGAAGATTTAGAGGACTGATGATGGATGAGGTTGAACAGTTTTATCAAAATTTAATCTCGTAATCAGAGGTTGTTAACAATCGCATGTTAGTTTGGTAGTTCAAAAAGCTCACCTAAAATATTCATAGACTTAAATTAATTGTATTGTGATGTTACGTTTGTAAAATTGTATGATACATCGTTGTATAGTTTTAGTGGAGAAAAAAAAAGAGAGAAATACAAGGAAAAAAAAAAAAAAAGGTCAACGAAGTATAACGAAAGGTCCGTAAAGTTAAAATATTCTTTCCGTCACTTTGCGTCACTCTCTTTCTAACCTTTTCGAAAGCACTTTACACTTATTATCAACTTTGTAAAGCAGGTTTCTCAACTTTTCTCCCTTCGGTGTATCGAAAACTGAGGGAATCGGGTGTGTCGTGAGGGAAGTGGATATACATATATATACTATACTTATATATATAGGTATATATACAACGTGGTGTGCCCATGTTTGCGCAGACACGAGAAGTGATCTGACAATATTTGCTCTCAGACCCGAGGGCCGAGTAAAGGCGAAGACCTCGTCATGCAGAGGGTTTTTCTTTTTATTTTGCAAAGGATTGATATACTCCTTGCACGTTTATATCACATGTAGGTAATCCAACACCATATTAACAAACACCATAAAATTAATTTCCTTCTTACAATTCATTGACCATCAATCAATTACTTTACCATTTTTTTTCCCCCCCTCAAACATCTCTTCATGATACAGTCTCAGAAATAATTCAAGTAACTTATCTGGATCGGGCAACCAGCTACGAATGGATGCCCATTATCTGGCGCCAGGTCTGAAGTTAGTCATAGATTTGAGCAGACAGTGTTGTCAGCAGATCAGCCTTTCATAAGAAAGGAAAAGAAACGTAAAATAAAAAATGGTTTACTTTTTTTCGCAGTGTATTGCAGTACTTTTTAATTCGTCCTATAAAATGTACTGATTAATCGGTTTGGAATGACGATAAAATGGTGAGAAACTTACGATTTATTTTATTCACTATATATTGTGCCAGCTGGAGGTAAACTTCGTGGTATTTCCTTTCCTTGAAATGGTACTAGGCTCTTGGGAAGCCCAGGGTTTTATGCTTTATCAGCCCTTACCCTAAATCTGCTTGATTTGAGCCTCAATTTCCCCACTTCGGTAGCAGTATAAATGTGACTCACAGGGGCTAGTGGATAGCGGCTGGTGAAGCGTGCTCCAGTTTTGATGTCAGAAGTGGGGGATGGCGCCTCTACGTCTGCTACCCCAGCCCCGTGACCCGCACAACGACCGCCTCCATCGCCGCCACAGTTCCTGCTCCACAAGCAAACGCGCCTAATCTAAAGCTCGCTGAATGCTTACAAATATATAACCCTTCTCGGGATTTAATTTCCGCGTAAAGGCCGAAGGGTAGTAAACTCAGGGTCAGGGTTCAGCCCGCAAAAGGGTGTCGGCATACCGCGTATAGAACGAGCTTACTTTTTAAAGGATCACTCGCATCGCACCGAAGAGATTACGCTTGCACCGCAACCAGCTGTACTTCAGGGTTGGGTTTTATATATTCAAAATCGTGACCAGAGTATCCCATTGGAGTTTTTCTTTCGTCTTAGAAGCTATGGCGTAAGCGATCGATGATAATATATTTAAATACGAACTGGTTCTCGTCATACTTTTACATTCTGTGACACAACGAGGATTAAAGCTCTGCGATTATTTGCTTATTTTTTGATTTTTTTTTTAACTAAACGCAGTTTTGTGCGGTTATGACGAAGTGTGCCACTATGTATGAAAATTTGGTAATAGTGTCGATGCAGGTTTTCAAGTAAAAAGAAAACCTAAAGAACTAAACCTAACGCGGAATGGTAACGAAATTTTTATTATTTTTCAATGGAAAGAGGCAGTAAAGGATCTTGAAATAACTTTAGTCTATAAAATAATCACGGAGTATCTCGAAGGTTAGATAAATTTTAAACTACTTAATTCCAAGATAAATTAAGCGAAATGTTTATTGTTCAAGTTTAGTTACCCAATGAATCTGTTAAATGGACTATCGGAATTTTCATTAAACTTATTTAGCCAAATACGTTATTGCGGGACGGGTAAAATTTTCACACTATCTGTTAGAACCCGTTTTAAAACCAATAACAATATATTTTCAACCGTTAATAGCCACAAATTACGATGTATTACTCGAGCGCGTAATGGAGCTAAAATAATACACGTGTGGGTTTGACCAACAAATAAACCCTGTTAATCTACATATTTCTGAATAACATAAATTGATTAAATAAAACTTGAACGAAAAAAGAAATTGTGGTTATAAATTTTCACCTGATACTAAAACGGAGGTAACTTGTCGTCGTCATTGTATAACGAAATGTTTACCATCAATTAAATTTATTCTAATAATTGGGAAAAAGCTGTCTGTTATCTCGATCTCTACTTTATTTTACTATAATAAAATGATTTCAATCCCAACGATGAAGCGTAGACATCAGAACTCATACCTTGTGCAGTTGATTCAATCATCGCTATCGAATTAGCCAGAAGTTAGCACTCAGGAACAAGTAAACATTGAAACCCGAGCAACGAGGAAAGGATATTGAATTAAATCTCGCATTACTCTTTCTCTAAATTGTCGGAGGGTATTGGAATCCATACCATTGGAATTTCCGATAAAACCTGCAAGATACCCATTCAGAAAAAAAATCTTTGGGAATGAATACGATTTTATTTAATTTTTAAAATTTGAAAAAAAAAACTCGTGTGAATGTTTATCATGAATATTTGATAAATTTTCACATTATGACTAATATGTATGTATGTACATGTATACAGATTGTGTAATAAAAATGAACAACGAGGATAACGATCAAAGTATATGTGATGGTGGTAATAAATTGATCGTGAAAAAATATGTAAGATAATATTCTTGTCTTAGGTAATTTCGATATCGCATTTTTCGAGAGCGATATAGACCATATTACATCCCACACGTATGCCAAAAATCGTCTGCATTCCTGGTAACGTTAAGGTTGAAGTGAGTTGGCGTACCTTTGCGTCGTCAATGGTAAATGTAGTGTGGCGGTGATGGAAGAATCGGTCGATATACGATAATGGGAAAGGCAGAGCACGACATTACTGATATAGGAAATGCTTTCGGGTTAGATTGAATTGGTATTTAGAGGATTAAGGGTGCCGTTCGATGGAGGGTTAAACGCGACCGGGTATTAGGCTTAATATACCTGCATCGTGATCCTGCAGGAATCTATTCAAGAACTGAAAATATTATCAGGATTCGAAAACTTTTAGTAAAATAGAGAATTACATTTAGTCACATTTACGGACACACATAGAGCGAGAAAAAGATTGATTAACTTGATGTGACAATGTTTTAACGCTAATGTGGGTTACGTTGGGACGCCAGAGGTTTCTCCCTTGGGAATGACGACCCGCCAAGGTTATTTGTTGCCATTTGCTTTGCTGGAAGGTCCTCCAAGTGTGACCAGGATAAAGCAGCTTTCGACTACTAGTATAGTCTGTTTATTTTATGAAACCTGGTCGCGTGCGAGTTTACCTTTTGCCAAAGTTTAACCCCCCTTTCTCTTTCTACCAACAAAGTGACGGTCTAAAACGAAAAAGAAAGAAGAAAAAAAAAGACAAAAAAAAAAGTAAAAAAAAAAAAAAAAAAAATGAAGACAAACATGACACGCCACTTTTTTTGTTCTCACCTATTCCTGTATCCTTCGTAGGTATGTAACATCGTAACTTGCAAATCTAATATGGAAACTTCTCATCGTCTAATTGATTTACAGTTTCAAATGTTTTTCGCTACTGTCGTAGTTTTTTTTTTTTTTTTTTTTTTTAGAAAAATTGTTCAAGAGGTTTCAGAAGAAGTATTTATAAATAATTATCCGGTCAGTTGATGAGAATTAATGTAAAATTATTTGAATTTACATCAAAGATTAATTCATAAAAGCTAAATCGACAGATGGGATAACTTCGTTTTTATACTGTGATTCTGAGAGTGAGATAAATCTCTGAAACGGATGACGAGGATGAAATTTTTCATGGATTGAAAACTTGGGATAATAACTAATCTGAATAAATTGTGTAACATTTGTGAATATAAAATTCCGATATTGGTGAATAATGAATGCGAATAATAAATGCGAATAAGAATTTTCGAACTCCTTTTTTTTTTTTTTTTTTTTTTTTTTTCTTTTATCGTGTAAGTATTCCATAAACAAGTTATCGAATATTAAGCTTTATTAAGGGGACTTAATAATAAGTGACTGAAAGGTATTCAAGAAATGCTGAAATATAAAAATAAATTTACTTAAGAAATGGGTCAAAAGGCTGCGTCGACTTTCTTACCAGGCCAAGCCCTGCAGCAACATCGTTCACTATAACACACAGACGTGATAACCCATACAAAAATACTCGACTTACCTGAAGCCCAGTCGTAGGAGGGGCTCACCCACCTATACCTAGCCCCATAAAATAGCCACCCTTTTATTTCTAGGTATTTTCTAGTCCCATATACTCTAATGGCTGAACAGCATTGGCTGGCCCCAGACGAATTTATTAATATTCCAAACCAGCCGCGAGGTTCTCCTCTGACATCATCTCGGCGACACGCACCCACGATCCGAGGCAGCTGCCGAGAGATCGTCTTTTTAGTCAAGCTCCGATTCGCTGGTTCGAAGAGAATCCCCGTCATTTCGTTGGTCATCGCTTACTCGGACAATACAGTGTGTTTATGTCGGTTCAGTACCGTCTCAATGCTAGTAGTGATCCAACGTTTTTGTTAACCGGTTGTGTTTAAACTCTCATAACGATGGTAAATCGTTTAAAGAAATGATTCAGCTTGGCATAAACTGAACTGAAAGTGTTTTGAACTTTAGTTCTTTCTATATGTTTAACAAATTGTAACGAACACGTGATGTACCAGTGCAGATGGAGTGAGAGTTCTGTCATTTACAACTGCAGTGTCTGCTCTCTGGCTTCGTCTATATGCATGTACACACTGTCAGATTAATTGTACAATTTAACTACTACGATGGGATTGCTAAATGGTCAGCACTCGATGTTGGAATATTTTATAATATGAGCTGAGCTGAGCTGTTGAAGTGAGTAAAATTTAACAAAGATACCAACTATTGTTGGTTTTTTTAACTATGAAGTTACCGGTCGATGAAATCGGAGTTAATTTATTCTTAATGATCACTCTGTCCGATCAATCGAGACGTGATAATAATACAAAGAGAAATTGAATAGCTGAGGTCGTACGGTGGGTGGAATTCAAAACTTCAATACCTAATTACCGACCTGTTACTATTGATTACCTACCACGGTGTATACTGTAGAATGAATTTATTATTTGACTTGAATAAATTTCAAGATATTGTCAGACGAACATATCTCATTGTTAAATCGTAGGAGAATATCTGGAGAATCTAATGCGGAATCGAAATTAACAAGCTTTCGAAATACGGCGCTATTCTCGGTCCGGTACTAACGTTACGGGTGAGATTGGAGTCAAAACCCAAAACCCATAACACTAAACTCTGAAGTGAATACATACGATCGTGGTGCAGGAATCTACGATTAAGTAGAACTCTGAATTACTGGCTAAACCTGTACGCTCGTAAGTCCATAGGACGGATTGTTCCCTTGGCTAAAACTAATAAATCGTCAACTTCACCCACCTAACCACAGGGCTGAAGTCTGGTCAGTGAATAAGCAGCGTTTACTCGATCCTCACATTCCTCGCATATCAGTAACGGGCGGAGACTCTGTACCGTTATCTGTATACGTACTGGCACTTCGATCAGAATTCAAATCAGAATATACGGTTATTACTACTCTCTGTCATCCTCGCACACTCATGGTTAATTAAAAATTCATTTTTCTCGATCATTTTCCTATTATCTGGAAATCCATCATCTGAAAACTATCTCTTCTAACCGTTTGATTCAATGACGTCAATCTTAACACCAGACTGTTCATAGATTATGGATTGAGGTGAATTTTGGTACAGCGATGAACCAGGGACGTGAATTAGTATCCCAAAATGAAACAAGTGTCATTGAGATTTGTTGATCTTAGAAAGGATCACGTTTACGTAATTTCTGTATATAAAATATAAACAGTAATATAATCTACTCGTATGTGTAAATTGCCGTATCACGATGACTTAACAAGTCAGTGAAAGTAGGATCAAACGTTGAGTCAGTTTGTGGTTCTGTTAAACTGTGACGCGATGTGAAGGTGTCATTAAGGTCTACCATTTGACCTTGACCTTATGCCCGACGAGATACTCGACCTCTCTCTATATTAGCTAGGTAGTTCTCACCCTGGAAATTTTTTTCCTAGACCTAAAACCGCTGGAGGTAACCTGACGCTTTTCAGTTTCCATGTATACATGCCATACCTACATATAAGTATGTAAATACCTTTGTCACGCGATATTCAAACCGCGATGATAATACTTTAACAACGTACCTACCTGACTGTTAACATATTTCTATAAAAAATGAATCCAACGATCTATAACAACTCAAGGACGACCATGAAGATAAAATTCTTCATTTACTGTTAACAGCAAAAGATCAAAGAGCCATTTTTCGTTTAGTGTGATTAGTTTTTAGTTCAATTGGTGAAACGCTGATATGGCGAATGATGGATGATCTTAGGGGGTGCTTATTTATCTAATAATTGCTTTATCTTGGGTTACAGGTTTCGGTTTTGGTGGAGGAAGTGACTTACTTAGTCTTTGAGACTATCATAAGCCCAGGCGCCAGTGTAAGGTCAGCGGTGGTGCCGGAGTGATATTCTACATATGTTGTTGTGCGGAGAACTACTGAGCGGCAGTTTTGTGACAGCGGGTGCGGCTTCGGTCGGCCCCACAGGACGCGGGCTCTGGCTACCCGGTTGTTTGCGAGCAACCAGCCCCAGACTCATATCTCCTTACCTGCCCCTCCTTGCCGAACTCCTTGCCACAAGCTACTACACCATGGCTCTTACCCAGGCCCAACAGAATAACCTTGATAATCATCCCTCAGCCGACAACCTGGATCTTGACGGCCACGATATAGACGAGGATGTCTTTCTCGGTGAGTGATTTTTATACTTAAATAATATAGGACTTAGTCCTGTTTTTGAACTTCTCACCTGAAACTGGATAATAAGATCATGAATCCCTCGATTCCTACTGATTCGAAAAGGGGAACTATACGCTCCGTTTAACAACAGCTGCAACAGCGAAAAATCAGCAAACCGTTGAATGAAACGGACCCTGTGAAATAACCCTTCGCTATACCAAACTTTGAACTGTTTTCTTATTTTATCAGCTTTAGAGTTATTCTATCTAGTTGGGTAAGCCAAACGTAGCGAAAAATATATACCGATTCTATGTATATTATATATACCTACTACGAGGATACTGTGATAAAATTATTGAGGTTCATTTTCACATTTCGAAAGCTTTTGCAAAGTTGTATTATCTCATCGTGTACAGTAGGGAAGATCAGCATAAGGGTTCAGTTTAGTCATATTTTATGGAAATTCGTTTCGTCAAGGTATTAGCAATAAAAAAAAAAAAACAAAAAAAACCTTATTCAAGTGTGCAAGTGCATTAATAAAAGTTCAAAAAATATATTCAGTCATGGGAAATGAAAGCTTGTGTACATAAGAAGGAATTTTGAGCTTGAAATATGCTTTGAACCTTTCTACAATACCTACCTTGAGTGAATGTTTGTGCATAACTTTGAACATCTCCCTCTTCTCAAATCTTCATTAATAAGGGTATTCACTTGAAATTTTAGTTTGAGTTTTCATCAGGTTATCTATGAACGATGATATTTCAAGAGTTTGATAACTCTTTCGAGTGAGAGTAGATTGGAACGTTCTAGTGCTAGTCAATTTCAGAATCGTTTTCCATATTAATCGGTCTAGTTTCCAAAAGCCCCGCAAACTTTCCGGATCCAGCAATTTAAATATTTGCCTTCATATCGACGGTGGGCTCGTACACCGTCGAGGATATAGAATTTAATTGAAGTTATACATGTAATTTGACTAAAAATTATCCGACTACGTACATAACTGTTTGCCGAATAGAAATGGCTCAATTTTAAGATGTCTATCGGGCTTATACAGAATAAATTCCCAATGTAATCATGAAGTTAGAAAATGAAGATATCTTTCATATTGTATAATAAAGTTCCGAATTTTGAAAGTCCCGAACAGTAAGAATTATAAATTTTTATTTTACAGACTCACAGTTTTTAGAAAGAGTATTTTCTCGAAGAACTGATCAGTCGATTTCAAGAACTTTAAATCGAAAAATACCGAAGGTTCAAAATTCCAAAAGTTAAAGATCTGAATGGCCAGAATTCCGAATCTTGAAATTCACGAACGGAACATCCATTTAATTTTCAGATTCTTGAACTTTCGAACTTTTTGGATTGTCCAAGTTTTTAGCTGTCTGGATTTTGATATTTTCGAATTTTATTATTCTGAACTGTAACGTTTTTGAAAATTTTAAATCGACTTGAACAAAGACGTGACTTTGACCGTTTGGAACTTTAATAATTTGGAACTTCAATCCGACCTTGTACGTATACCTACTCACGTATAGGTCACGGAGTACCTACATAGATTTATATTATACCAGGTGTTGATAGCGTATCTGGCTGTGAACTAAGCTTTGGCCACTGTCCAAATACTGCAGCTCCGGTATATAATGGTGTTGCTAAATAATGGACAACGTTTACAATCTTTACTGCTGTTTATCAAGATTTAGTCTTCTATGGGAAATTTCGTGCCAAATATAGAATGAGAGAGAGACGTACGTATGAACTAACCACGATCTGTTAGCTAACCATCCCATTCAACTGCAGTGATATCTTCCGATAACGTGCCTGGTTGAAAAAAAGTATATTGTACATACAACGTGATGTTGGAATCATAAAGTGTTATTTGATTTTAAGACGTATCCTACCTACATGGTAGGATATGGAGAAGACAGAGGAGAAAAACGATTACTTGACTTTCTTGCGTTTTTCAGGGAACACCGTAAAGTAAAATCCGAGTGAAAGATTCTTTTTATATTTGAAATTGGTATTTCAACCGCGTTCCAAATCCGATTCAATTTATACCAGGGGAATTTAACTGTCCCAGTTTTTTTTTTTTTGGTTTTATTTCTCAGAATATACACATCGAGGTAAGAACTCTGTTTTTTTTTTTTTTTCTTTTTATTTTATCAACCGTATCATGCCTACATTAAAATTTCATTAAAATTATTCACCTGTCGTAATTAAAACATATTTAGTTTTCACCAACCGCCAACATCGTCAAACACTCGACTCGCTTAATTTTCGTAGAAATCTTTCAATCTTGAATCTCTCTAGTTCTCCTACGTGGATGGCATAGCGCTGTAATTAAATTCCTCTGCGATTAGATGCGGAAATTACAATTTGTGTCATGTATACGTATACGGGATATATATCTATACCTATAAACGTGTCACTCTTCGTATAGAATCATGAAAAGAATCCAAATGAAAATTAAAGAGCTGTATATATACTTCTAAAGAATTTCGAATCATTAACATGATTAATCTTTAATTAATGTATCTACGTTTTACCCAAATTTTTCTCTCACTTTTATTTTTGTTTGATCTTGAAGTCAATTTCATTTTGATAGAGAAATTAACTATATAACATTCTCGTATTGTTATCTCGGTTGATTGAACGTTGGTTCAACATTTTTGGAATAAACGGAAGTCGACAGCTTTAATCATTTCCGCTTCACGAATTATACACACACTGTTACGAAATACATATAGGAAACACGAATTTTCGATGGATCAAGGTCCTCATTTACTGATACAAATTTTCATTCGGTGAGAAGGAGTGATATAAAATCAACGAGCCTTGATGATGTATACGCGATTTTTTTTCACCACCTTAATGCACACTCAATTCTATGGATTATATACACTAATATATTAATTGATACCCAGCAATCTACACAATTGTATTTTATCATGCATGTGGGTAAGTCTTGCAATTACCGTAGAGTTTTGGGCCTCGAAAAATCGATTTGCGTCACGATTTTTTACCTGAACCTACCGATAAAAAGTGACAATTTTTTTAAATCGTAAGCCTCTTACATTGAAAATAGCGGAGATACACGTAATCGAATCTTTCACTTGAGTAAATAGTCGAAATTTCATTTACAATCATTAATCGACTAGAAGGTCGAAGAAAAATTTTTTGAAATATCATGTTTCGTCGGAAATTTCCTGAATTTTCCAAAAAACGCCTCAGTTTTGATCTCCCGAGTGGCGAAATATGAAAAAAATGCATTTGAAGACAAAAAATCGTTGGATTTCTACGAAGCACCCCTCTAAGTCGAAAGTTTTGTTTGATCATCTTGAAAGGTGTATTTTTTTAGGTAAATCCTGAAAATATGAAATTGGGATCTCGAGGGGATCACTCTCAATCAATGAGACAATTTATGAATTCGTCAACTATGATTCGAAAATTTTGTTGAGATGGATTTTTGTTCTATTATATTATATAAAATATATATATATATATATATATATATATATATATATATATATATATATATATATATATATATATATATATATATATATATAATATATTTATATTCACCTGGAATATGATTCTCCGGAAAAAAATCCTTTTATACAAATTTTTCGAATCATATTTGACGATTTCATAAATTGTCTTATTGATTGAGAGTGATCCCCTGGAGATACCAGTTTCATATTTTCAGGATTTACTTAGAATAATACACTTTTTAAGATGATCAAACAAAACTTTCGACTTAGGGGGGTGCTTCATAGAAATCCAACGATTTTTTGTCTTCAAATGCATTTTTTTCATATTTTGCCACTCGGGAGATCAAAACTGACGCGGTTTTTGGAAAATTCAGAAAATTTCTGACGAAATATGATATTTCAAAAATTTTTTTTCTACCTTCTAGTCGATCAATGACTGTAAATGAAATTTCGACTATTTATTCAAGTGAAAGATTCGATTACGTGTATCTCCACTATTTTCAATGTAAGAGGCTTACGATTTAAAAAAATTGTCACTTTTTATCGGTAGATTCAGGTAAAAAATTGTGACGCAAATCGATTTTTCGAGGCCCAAAACCTCTACGGTAATTGCGAGACTTACCCATGTATAAGAATGATGACTTATTATGTCAATTCATTCATATATGCCATTAATATATTTTATAACATTAAACACAGAACATAATTATATTTAAATGATATATATTTTAATTTATCTCTTTTTATTTTTCAGCACAGAAACTAGGTACGTACACGATCACTATTTCATCATCACAATTCATTTTATCAATTATACATTTTCATTACTCAAGTACATTATGATCATAATTGGTTTAAAAAATACTTATACAAACAACACACACACACACCATGATAAAAATGATGGTTAAATGATTAAAAGAATGATGAAGATTCTTTAGGTCATATCGCATGCATATAAGGTATATTAAAAAATTTCTGCAAACTTTTCAATTCCGTTATTATTATTTTTTTTTTGATATGATATTTTTGTAATAAAAATATTGTTGGGATGCGGAAAATAATAATCGGCGAATGATCGCGAAGTCGGCGTAATCTTTTGCGAGAGACTGAACACAATGAAAAAAAAAAAGATAAAGATAGAAAATAAAGAAAGAAAGAAAAAACCGAGCTAGACTAGGCTCGTGTGCAATATCGTATCTCTTGTACCCTGAGGTTTTAGAGAAACAGCAAAAAGCTAGAAGTTGTCCTTTTCTAAAAATCAATAAAACCTTATTTCGAGGCTAACCCCCGTGTATATCGCTTAGATAAACCAGTGAAAGGAATTGTATCCTTTCAAGAATCCAGAATCCCCTATTCAACCTCCACTCTGACCCCTCGCCATCATCTCCTGGTCCCCAACCGGAGCCACCAAGTCAGCCCGCGTCCTTCTTGCGGACTCAAATTCCCTTCTGCGGTCAAAAGATGCGAGGTATCCGTTTTTTTATTTATTTATTTTTTTTTTTTCGTTTCGTTTTTTTTTTTTCCCCTCCGTTGGCCAGATCAACTCAGCCCCCATCTCTTCCCTCTTTCCATCCTCTTTCGACATGCGAAGAACCCGCGTAAATTTCACGAATTACGGTAGAATTGAACCCCCTGCAACGAACTAGCATCAGTCTGTTCTTAATTTTTTATAAGCATTCGCAATTTATTCAGACGTTGGTAATAAAAAAACAAAAAAATAAGTAAAAAAAATTTTTATTTATGCAGAGATAATATTGTTGTGATTTAATTAAATTTGCAAATTCGTTAAGCAATTGAAGATACGAAAATTAAACTTTATTAATTCAAAACGAATTCTGTAAATTCTGATAAACTTGTTATATAGTATATATTTATGTACTTGATGTGAGTAGTTTGTCACTCGTTATACGTTTAAAAATTTTTTATTTATGTATCTACAGTTTGAAGAAAAAAAAAAACGTTGTAACATGACGTAGAATCGTTATTTTATATCCGTATAAAAGTGTCGTTTAGTCTTTTACAGAGCTATGATCATGTCAGTTTTCAGTCATAAACTGGTGTGTACACGATCAACGTGTAAGATATCTTTCGAAAAAAAAAAAAAAAGTGTTTTATAAGTAAATTTACCTAGAATCTTTAACAAGTTTCAAATATATTTCCTGGGAATAGTAATTCATTGTAATTGGTTTAATAATCGTTGTACAAAGTTATTCAAAAGGATCGTCGATTCCCGATCCATTATTCATATAACGGTAAATAACTAAGTCTATCGTGTTCTGATAATATTATCTTTTCCTCTAGTGTATACCATCCATATATTACAGACTATGAAAAGTATTAGTGCAACTAGTCTATATCATACGGAAATTTTACTCTTCTAAATATTTTGTCATCATGGTTAAAGTTGCAGTAGAATTCCCTTGCCAGGGTATAAAACTCTACGCGGTTTCACGATTTTTTATTTCTTTTTTTATTTCTTTCTTTTTTTTTTTTTGCATTTTATTTTTCCAGTAGTTTCTATCGAAGTCATTGCCTACGGTACCACTGCCAGGTAGGTATAGGCAACCGGGTAAAGTGGTTTAAACTTCAGAGCTACTTGGCGTGAAGTGTGAAGTGTGAAGTGTGAAGTTGGATTCTACCTTTCAAATTACCCTACCGTACCCGTACCCTACAGGGTTTTAAACGCTCTTATAAATATTCACCTGAATTTGAATTATCGATGTCATATTTTATGGTATAAATTTTATCGGAATTTTATTAAAACAGGATAAGTATTTTTAACGCGGAGTTCGATATGTACGATTACGTTAATTCGTTTGATAATTAACATCGAGATACTTATTTATAAGAAATCTGAAAATTATATGTGTTTATTAATGTTTGAGGAAACTGAAGTATTAGACATTGTTTCAAAGTTATATATGTTTATACCCTACGTGTTAATTTTATACAATAAATTCTCCGGGGACACGACGTGTACTGGAATAATTCATAAAAGGTAAAGAAAGGATTTTTTTTTTTTTTTTTTTCAAATACGCTATCACTGTAGGGAATATCGGTGTATTATTATAGAACATTGAAATATCAAATTATTTCCCCGAGGATACATTGATCACTTTTGTGTGAACAATATATATACAAATTTTGCATATCGCGATAGAAACTAAAATATATCTTTTCGAATAAAATATCTATGATGTATATTTTAGTGTATTTTTGGAAAAGATGTTTTTTTTTTTTTTAGTTTTAATAGTTGAAAAATATGAATGAAAGTTATATAGGAATAATATATCGATGAAAATCAAAATCTGTTTTAAGACTAACAGAATTATCTTCCGTTTTCTGTGTCAGTTTCTGATCCTGCACTGTGTCTCCTTTTAGCTGTCTCTACCTTATCCCACCACCCACAAAACCACCCTCGCTACCACCCTTATCCCGAAGCCTCCTAGATCCGAGATTACAAGCAGATGTTTGCCAAATAAACGAGTAAACCGGTTTTATCTGGCCCATTCTATCTGCTCGGCAAATAAATCTTCAGCCTACTTTATACTATTTTATTTGGTATAAATGCGAAAATTATAGTTATATATATATAGTTTCGTTTACGAATATTAAGATTTCGACTTACTATACTATTTTTAGCCATTTCAGTTTCCCTGTCAGCAACTATCGATTATATCTAAACTCTATATGTATAGACTCGTCGGTCGATTGCCTCTGCGAATGCTGACGCGAATTTTAAACACTATTAGAAATACCTAAAAATATAAAGGCTGTAACAAAAGTAGGACGAAATGATGCGAAAAATGGTGTAGGAACGTAAGGTTTTCACGTTGATTTTATTTAGTTATTATTTTTTTTTTTTAAACCAATCCACTGCGAAATACAGCGCGATTATTTAAGAAATCGGGTATACAGAAGAATTTTCTTGTGAAGAAAATAAAAAAGCAAAAAAAAAAAAAAAAAAAATTCTAAAGAAAACTCAAACTATATACCTACCTACGTAGGGTTAAAATTTTTGTCAGTCAAGCATCCGAAAGAGTCTTGAAATTTTATACAGAAAAAGTTTTATGATCAAGGGGATCACGTCAAAGTTGAAATAACTTTTACAAGAGAATGAGAAAGAAAGATATGTATATATATATATAGTATAAAAATCTGATTAATTTTCGATTCTGTGACAGAAACTTTTTTTCAACTTTTATTTTTTTTTATTATTATTCTCGTCAAGTTATTTGTCTCGTCGCCGTGCATCCGTGAACAGAACCATCTGAAAATTGGCCAGGCTTCTTTATTACAACGAAGACAAAGTAGTTCTTTCCGCATTTGGCAAACCATCGTCTCTCTTCTGGGTACATCTCTCGTTTTTTCATTTTTTTCTTTTTTTTTTTTTTCTTTTCGCCCGTTAGTCTCTCTCTCTCTCTCTTCTCTCTCATCTCTCATCTCTCTTCACTCCCTTGTCTCTTTCCACAGCTTTTAGCTACTCCACTCAGCTGCCTTCGGCATCCAGTCATTTGTCGTTTCACAGCGACTTCACTTTGTCTGTTCGTCGTAAGCTCGTCTGTCGCCGCTATCATTCCGATGCACACATTTCACCCTCGCCACTCCATATCCACAAACCAGAACAGTTTGATGCTCTTTTGTTTCTCCACTAATCACTTCCGTTCACCATTTGCCGTTAACCGCTCATCCACTTCAGACAGACAATCTTTCTCTCTCTCTCTCTCTCTTTCTCTCTCTAAATCCAAATATTTTAACTCGAACGAACTTGGCTTCACAGAAAAAAAACGTCAATAAATTAAATAAACCTTCAGCAATTAATATCAAAGATATTCTACGAAACATCATATTGTACGTAAATTGTTTCGGTTAACCGTGTATCCCTCGGAATACCAAGGTACATAGATTCTTCAACCACATGCATATGGTGCGGTGGTGAGATCTACTGAAATGCAAATATCTTTCGCGATACTCTGAACCTGAGGAAAATCTAGGATCACTGGGACATACGGAGCGAGAGAAGCACAGAGAACACGTACGTTCCTATGCGAATGGAAGGCGAGAAACGAGGAACATACCAAGCAAGATCCGATGCAAATTGCACTCGCTGAAATGGCGGACGTATAGAAAAAGATATAGCCCGGATTTAGTCATATGGTATATATGTACGTCTTTTACCCCCGTGTAAGGTAGGATACGAAATATTCTGACAATTCTATGGGAAATTTTTTGATTTAAGGTCCTATTCTCCGAAATTTATGTTATATTCATATTTTATATGCAATTTGAGAAATTGAAGGAATCATTTTTATCGTAGATCCTTTTCATGGAAACAGAAGGAAAAGGAAAAGCTATACTTAAAAAAAAAATAAAAAAAAAAAATTTATCCTTTTTTTTTCTTCTAAGATTTGGAGTCGTCTGTGACGCTTGTATTAAAAAATTCATAAAATGAATAAGCTGGAGATCGTGTTGACCCCAAAAAACTTAGGTAACCCTCTTGTTTACGGCCTGCCTACATCTTCGCTGAGCGGTTACTTTACAACGTGCTCCTGATCGGAATACAGTCTGCCGCCCTCGCCTCGTCTTCCCTCACCTCGCTTTCCCTTCCCTTCCCTTCCCTTGCCTTGCCTTGCCTTGCCTCGTCGTTTTCGTAAGAAGAGAACCAAGGGGCGCCACCCCTCTGGTGTTCCTTCTTCGAGTGACATAAGGGAAGCTCGTGCCTGGAAGAGGAAAGCTGCCCACACTCCGGGCGTTGTGTGAGCTTTTTTCGAAATTGCACCGGGAATATAAGCGGGCAAAGTCGTAAGTTTAGTAAGCAAAATGTGCGTGATAGAAATTCGTAATTCCAAGTGGCGACAGACGGCGATTGATTGACAGTTCTGTTCAAACACGACACGTGCGGGAATAGTTATGCTTTCAGAAAATTTCTTCGCACAATTTCGATATATCCATAAAAAAAAAAGAAATATATATATATTTTTGAATAAATTTTCTATTCACTAAAACCTATAGTTATGTTTGACTAAAATTCTTTCGCGATACTATATGCAGATATTGAACGATTTGCAATCAATGTAAATGAACAACTTCAATGATCGTTAGTTTTTCTTATTTTTCAAAGATTTTAATCCCATAAGAAATTCTCCCCTCTCTCCCGCGCTTTTATTTTTTTTATTTTTCTTTCGTCGGTTAGAAAAGAATAGCAGCTAAGCCACCTGTTTATTTATAGTATTTATTCGCAAGGGATTTGGCCGGGTGCGAAAGAAGCAAATTAATGTATAGGAAAGACGAGTAAAAAGCATCTAGCAACGTGAGAGAAGAGAAGATAGCAGGGAGAGAATAAGAGGAGTGAGAAACTATAGGAATGAGGCTCAGCGAGGAGCAGGTGCAGGATTGATAGCGGAGGGAATTGGAAGCTAATTAATGCCTGTGAGAAGGATTACCTCCCAGTAGCAGCCGACGAACCAATGGTAGAGACCCTGCAGGATCGTGCTCAAAGAATTTCGACAAAAGGGAACTCTGCCCCGGTAATGGAGAATTGTGTGATTAAAAGTCCTCTAGTGCCCCAGCTCTGTCTCCTTATTTTTATCAGCGCCCCACCCCTAATCCCTTCCTTGAAATGAGTTTTGTGCGATTCTTAGATCCCCCTCAACGTTTCCCATCGCAACCATGTCCTTTCTCTTTTACAAGGTGAACTTGATTGCTCATTTTTGAGCGTCAATTAATCCCCAAATTTTTTTTTCTATTTTTTATTTATCTTTTTGAACAGCCTTTAATTATGAATCTTTAGAAAATTTTTAAGTACATTCCAACCAATCTTTAACCGTCTTTCGAAAGGAAAGTGGAAACTTTTTTATACTAACCCGTCTTGACACTTCTGATCGACTAGTCCTTGATAAATCATCGTCTATCGGTTTTCCATGAAAGTACCATTCATACCTGTAACCCAATTTGAAAAGGCCCTTTTACCTCGGAGACCGAAGTTCCTGTTCGGATGTTTTCAAAGTTCAATCTTGACAAGAGATCAACAACAATGCTTCAAGCTTTTGGCTTTTTTATAGTAAAAGTAGTAAGAACCTGCACCGTTGAACACTCCGAAAATAATATTGCTTATTGGTGTTTTTTTTTTAAGAGATAGAAAATTTTCTAATATGTATAAACAAAAACGCTTAATAATCATTCGTTTGCATCCCGTTTATTAGAATTGTGAAATAAGAAGTGAAAAGATAGATGTCAGTATATGCCCGATACATAAGAGCAAAGAGTGTAGTTTGTTGAGTCTTTGACAGGTCGTTTCGTTGGTTTGGTAGTTGTAGCTTGGAAGGTTAAGAAGCAATTCCCATGGGATGAATTTATGGGTGGTTGGGATTAGCGGGAGTTCGTGCAATAAAAGTCTTGCTATCCTCACCCGAACGTATAGTCGCGTGTGTAGTCCGGAAAAAGTTCCTAAAGGTGGCAAAAGAACCACCCTTAGCCTTAGCATCATGCCGCGAACACCACTACCCTACCAAGAACATCCCCGTCGTATAAGGATGGACGACCCAACGGTATTAAAACCCGAGAATGGCCTTGTTTTCCAACCACTTTGCGACCCGGATATCTTCCTCACAGACCGAGCGACGTTCCGACTTCAAATGACGCGAGGTCAACCCATACGAGTAAGATTTAGGATCAAGGAAGCCGTAAGACTAAGGAAAATCCTAAAGTATGAAAGAAATAAAATGACTAAGTACCTACACATACTTTTATCTTGTACATTTTACTAATGTTGACAATTTCTAGTCGGAGTAAACTCGTTGCGCTAACTGAGCGAAGCGCGTCTTGGGTCTCTGGCTCTTTGGTAAGTGGATTACAAGTCCCCGTAGTGCGTGGGAGTATGAGGTGGAGGTTGTACGTCAGTATTGGCTTACATTGGAGCGAAGATGCCGACGTGATATCTCCAGAGGGCTGCGTCGACAACCCAACTCTCTATCTCTCTCTCTGATCTATTTCTCTCGATGGTAGATCCTGTCTCTGACTATACGTCTGTCCATACATAGATACAAATATCCTATACATTTAGAATATATACACATACACACGTATGTATATATGTATAGGTATGAATTTATACCCGAAGTATGTATACATGTATAGTACAGTATATCTAACGCACGAGCGGATAAACTGGAAATGATTATGGCAAAAGTTGTTGAACCGTGGAAAATTGCATTATATGTCGAGCGCGGTCGTCGGGGATTTTCTGCAAGTCAATCTCCGTACTGCAGTGTACTCATAGCTACTATATATATACATACATGTATTTCATATGCTGTTTCATCCTTCCGGTTATAACAAAGCAAATTATTACATTGAGATTATGGTAATACCACAGGATATTTATTTTCATGTTTAATAATCGACCAGCTTGTCTTTGCTCGATGCGAGTGTATCGATTCAGATAAGGCCGTTCGTTATGTCAACGATTTATGTAACCACAAGCTACGGTCTTAAGTAATATATGACGAAAAGTACGAATAAATTAAAATTATAGAACGTAACGTTAAACAGAGATTAAAAAATTACACATTTGATGAAATTTTTGTCAATTTTCGATTGAGAAACTTTCGCTGTATTAAAAATCTTCAATATAATTTGAGAAAAAAAAATATTTTAACACACAGGAAATTATCGACAGTTAATTTTTTTCCGTCGAACAAACGGCCAATTAGCTTCTACAAAGTTTGCTGGACATCCATCGGACATTGACCACTCTCAGACTTCATAGACGCGCCTTTCCTTTGTTATATTATGGTTACATATTCAAAGAGAAGAGTACCTCTTGTATGTCTATTGTACAAAGAGTATACTTGTAGAGTCTGTATAGAATCGAATTATTAAGGTTGTTTGTTTCAATGGACAGTTACGCTAAAGAATTTAGAAGAAGAAGAAGAGAAAAAATATTTGCAAATTAACTTTGAAAATAGATATTCCAGATATCTCATTAATTTTTCGATAATTGAAAAAAGGATGTGAAAATTTGCTTCAGCTTGTTCAGAATGAAATTTTAGTTAGAAATAAAACTTATACTGTAATCAAACATTGAATTTATATCCGAATTTTTTTATTCCGATAAGTGACACGTTGATTTTGAAATTGAGTTGATTCAGGGTTTTTTTCTAAATCACAAAGTTTGTGATAAAAGGACATCGCATATACCTACCATTGAGCACAAGATAGAAATATAGATTCATGATTTTATTACTCATTTAATCAAATCATATTTGCGTCTCTGGGCAAACGGATATTTGAACAAGCCGAAATTCGGTAAATTGAGAATTTGAAAATACGAGTCCAGATTCTATTGCACATAGCTACTGTGCGTGATTGGTCGATTCTATGTTCTATGCATGTGCCAGGGCACTCTCTACGGACGCGCTACTATTATGCAGGGAAAGACCGAGAGCCTTGCTAATATAATAACATTTCAATTTGAGGACGGAAATTGCTTTGCAACCCCCTGAATCACTACCGACCACCACCACTCGCCTGCCACCAGAAACGCGAACCGTCCTGGACCATTGAATCTTCCTATCGAATACAGAGACTCACTCCGTAACGACAAAGTGAAGCTACAAAATGATAAAATTATTGAAAAAATTTCATTCTTCATTTTTGGTTTATTTTTGGGTGATCATTACTTCCGGGTTTTTTTTTTAGTTTTCTACTCTTTTTTACACCGGGGTCACCGTATCTTTGTTTTTGCTAGTGGCTTTTTACTTTTTGCATTTTTCATGGATCGCGGAAAGATTACGGAGTGGAATAGACGACCCCAATTAACCCTTGACTCTTGATGGGGGGTATTCGGAATATCCAAGACGCAGATGGGATGCAAGGGTAACACTGGCGAGGTGCAATCGTGCAGCAAATCGCGAAACCACTTCTACAGTGAACGTAAACTCTTTCCGTTACTTTTTGCAATTCGTTTTTTCTCGTTTAACTGAAGGCACGGATTGATAGACGACGACGACGACGACGACGTCGAAGAGGAGAAGAGGAGAAGAAGAAGGAATAGAACGAGGATAGAGGCGACGCAAACTCCGTCGGGATTCACCTGCAGTCTTGATCGCCACTTACTCGCATCAACGCCTGCCTTCACCCTGCAGCCCACCCACTTCCGCCAAGAGAAGAGTTTCTTTCCTTTTCAACGTTGCCTAACGATTCTCACCTCTTTTTACCGGCTCGTTAACTCGATTTACTTCTCGACATCTACGAGCTAAAAACTATTTTCGATTTACCTATTTCATCTGCAGAACCAATGAATCACGAGAAAAATTATAAACACATAAAAATTTAACGAGAATCTTAGTGATTTTTCAAATCGAATAGATTTATTTTAAAAACGATTTTTTAATGGAAAGAGAAAACACAAGGCTGTACTATTTGCCAAGTTAAATGCTTCGCATTTTTATGCGTCACTATTCTGGGTCCTTTCCAATTTGTATTTCGTTTTATTTTTTCAGCTGCATCTTGACCTGAATAAAAACGAGTATTTTGTTAAAATCACTACATGCATTTAAACGAGAATGAAAAATCAACGAATCTTTAATTGGAATTCCATTGGTTAAAATTGCAGCTGCGTAAGTTATCGGATCGTGTGATACACAGACTTTCTATATTTTCACATAAATGACTGACACGAAATTAATTTTGCAAGAAAAAAAAAAAAAATAAAAAAATAAAAAAATAAATAAATAAAAACGAAAACAAAAAAACAGAAAAAGTTGGGTAGTAATACCAGTTTTATTTATGGTGTTTTCGTCTGTTACGGAATATTTAAAATTATCAGTAACTCGATCAAATATTAAACGTACGATGTTATCCGCACGCACCCGTATCGCAGTCAATCAGTGACGTACATGACGTATGGAATCGGACCACAGAGAGGGATTTTGGTAATGATCTAGTAAATCATACGTAACATAGACTAGGACTGTACAGGTTACATGAATTGCAGTGGTAGATGGTTAAAGGTAAATTTGATTGTGCTATCGACATTTGTCACTGTCTTCATTTATATGAAATTTTCTGAAATATATCATGCGTATACATAGCAAAATATTTGCATCATTCGCAAATGAGAAATATTAATTTTAAATGATCGTTAATTTTTTTCATGCAACTGCAACGTAGGTACGCTTGACGTTTGATTAGAAATAAAATGTGCAGGTATAATATGTGAGAAAAAAAAATATATATATGTATATAGGTACATATAGGTATATAAAGAAAGTAGAAGCTGTACTAGCTGTAAAGTGCGAAAGTGTGAACGTTCTCGTAATATAAAAAATACTCGTGTTTTGCTGTGGTTAAAACCACATTTCTGCATATATAACGAGAAGAGGTAATGCAGGGGTCATGGAGAGAAACTGAGGGAGAGGGGGAAACGTGGTAGTTTGTAGCAATAAAAGTATGTCGCATTAATTAAAACGTACTTCATACTCCCTCACGTAGTTACGAGAAGTTGCTAACTGCAATTCTGTAATGTTAACCTTTTCAAACGTCACCGAGTATTTGGCAATCGTGACAAGGTGCACTTAGCCCATGTTAGTTGGATGAAAAACTATGTAGAGGTTATCCAGACTCAGCATTCTTTAAAATATTTTTTTACTCCTGAATCTTAGTCCCTGACATTTGAAAATATACGCTGAAAAATTGTTCACATACATACGTAAAAAAAATTTTTTTTTTAAATCATTAAATTGAAACGAATCTAATCAGTTTTCATTATTCATACGGTACCTACTCTCTTTCTTCGTAAAATTTGAAACGCGGATATATTTAATGGTGTACAAAAACGGATTTTTCTTTGTTTAATTTTTTCACTTGAAAATGTAAGCTGTGGCAAATATTTTTTTTGTTTTTTATTCAAAAATTTTTTCAATTCTTTTGACCGGAATAAATGTAAATATAGTCGAGATTGCAAATAGAATAGAATTTCCCTGCAGGGTAGGTATACAGGATATTACCCTGGATAGTGAAAAATGCATGAGAAGAGAGATGAGAGGATTTCAGTCGAGTGCAATTTTTCATGTATACTCTGATACAAAGCGAAGGAGAATTTTTTATTTTATTTTATTTTATTTTTTGTTATTTCTTACATTTTCTCTTTCTTTCTCTATATTTTCTTTCTCCCACTATTTTCTATCGGTCGTCTTTAGTTACGGTATAACGAAATTGGTGGAATTGCTTCCTCTTCCACGTGATGAAAGAACAAGCTTTGCCCTTTCCCTCGCAAAATTATATATCGAACCCCCAGCCCCCCTCCGGCCAGTGTTAGAGGTCCGAGATCCCGAAATTACATTTTCTTTCGTTTCGTTTGCGGAGAATTTGACGCGGCCAAGGAACCCGGATGAAAGTTTAAGGACCTGGGCAAATGTAATCGGTCCGCCAAGTATAGAGCTGTCAGTGCAATGGTCAGGTTCGGCCGTAAATACTGCACAGTCCCGCCACGGTCTCGTCCCCGCGGTTAACCTTATGTACGTGCTCGTCATTCTGGGGTCGCTGACGTGACTCCCCGTTACCGGCACTCCTGACCACAAGGTACCCGCCCAGAATCTTAGAAATAGATCGTTACGAGAACAACGATAAGCCTGTAGGCCTGAAACGCTACCAATTTTCAAAATTTTCGTGTTAATTTAAAAAAGAAAAAACAAAAAAAAAAAAAAACAAAAAAATTTGGAGTGAAAATCTATATACAAAAGACATCGATGAGCGAAATAATTTTTCTTGTGGGTACTTCGGATCTCTTCTAATAATAATAAAAAAAAAAAAAAACAAGAAATATATAGAAAATAAAAATCGACGATAATTAAAAGCCGATTATCAATATGCGGTAACAACCTGCCACGTCCGTAGGTATACGTATATATATATATATATGTATATGTATGTACAAGTACAGGCCAGTTGCTGGCGACAGCTGCCTGTCTTCATGTTCATGTCATCGAGGGTAGAACCAGAAATTAATTTACGTTCAATGATACTCTTCGCCAGGAGTATGCAGCCCTGTAGTGACGCATACCCGTTACAGTCAGCCACAGTCAGACTAAATATATCGGCAAGAGAATCTTGATAAGTATACTCGATTCAGAATCCAGAACTAAATTTGAAATGATATTTTCTAGACAATATGTGATAGAGGGAATAACATCAAACGAATCTTTTTTTTTTTTTTCTTTTTCTTCTTTTTTGTTTTCAGAGAATATCTATAGAATTTTCTAACGAAGTGTTTAAGTGATTGAATTTTTGGATAATGGTTTAACCGCATGGTTATCATGTATCTTGCTTTTTGTAAAGCTCTGTGAAATTTACGTGAGGTTAATTCGAATTTGTTCGTATCAGTTGAGTTAACTTAAGTTTCTTTTTTTTTTTTTCTCGTTTTCCTAGGCGACGTTATTGATAAAATAGTAATTGTGATTGATTGATTTTGAAACGTAAACGGGAACGATTATTGTGACTACGCTGTTTGGATTGATGAACCAAAAAATGTCACTGTCATACTCGTTTTGGCTCTCTTAGTGCTTCTTCTTTTCACGTTGATCCCCCACCTTATTAATATAAATTACCTCTATAAGCGTAGTAAAAAAAAAAAAAAAAAAAAAAATTCAACCCCATTTCCAAGAAGCACCTTGGTGTATATCAACCACAGAGATTTACCTCTGAAATACCATCTTGCTTGCTTGACACGTTCAAATATATCCCCATCTCTCTCTCTCTCTCTCTCTCTCTCTCTCTCTCTCTCTCTCTCTCTCTCTCTCTCTCTCTGTGTCTTCTTTTTTTTCTCTCTATATATGTTTTATGTTAAATTATCTGAAATATCGTTTGATTTTCTCCACCGATCATAAAATAAAATAGAAAAAAAAAAAAAACAGAAAAGAACAAAAAAATAGTAAACTTGGTTATATTTGATGATAAATTTTATTTTATACGTCACTCGGTAACAACCCCTTCTCTATCACGCATGTATATATCTGTAACAGTTAATCCCCGTGCATCCCCCATTTTACTCAAGTTGAGAACCACTGGATGACGTCATCCAGCGATTCCATTGGCTGTTGGCTAGTCACGTGACCACACCCTCAGCCACCCCTCAGGTTTGAGGGGGTTGAAGGGGGCGCCGCGACGCTCAGCAGTCACTGCGACGCCCGCGACGTCCGAGCGTCTCCCGGTTTACAGTCGGTGCAGGCGTCGAGTCATATGCAATTGCAATAACATTGCAATTTCTTGCGTTTATCAATTATATATATACATACATATGCATGTATAAATTTGATACGGTAATATTCGCTGATTTTTACGAATAAATTAATATCGCGTTACAATTAAACTGATTTTTTTTTTTGATTTTGATTTTTATTTATTCGTCTTCTTTTGCAAATATACCAAGTTTTTTTTTTTTTTTTTTGAAAACTTGGACCGTTATTTTTTTTTTTTATTTTTTTAATTTCATTTTATTTTTTTGCTATAAATATCTTATCACTGTCGTAAGAAACAAAATTTTGTAAAATTTATTAACTGATTCAAGACGTGTTATAGAAAAGAAAAAAGTTGATCTTTTTTTATATTTTACGGCATGAGTCAAAACGCGTTTAAATTCAAAATAAGGCCATTTGTTTGCGAATTTATTAGCGTTTTGAGGGCAACTTATGAACAATAATATAAAAAAAATCAATATTAATAATAATAATTACAATAATAAATAATCGTGTAAAGAGATTCGATAATAATTTTGAAAAAAAGAAAGAAAAAAAACAAAAGAAAATAAAATATCGTGGTTACGAAAATGAGTTAAGAAGTTCGAAACGGTTTGTGATAAAGAGTTTTTAAATAATTTTAAAAACAGTGTCGAGAACATTGAACAGTCACGATGGTACTTCACGGCGTTAATCGTAAGTTTTTTTTATATCAAACATTTATTCATAATTGTTCATAATAAAAAAAGAAAAAAAATTTGTTCAAATGAATAACTTGCTCGTATATATATATACCTACCTACTTCTAAACGTTTCTCATAAATTTCAACAACGAGGACAATAACAACGCGCTCATTTGCAAAACTCGACCCTGACCACTGAGAAACACGAATTTTTGCATCGTACGGTATGTTGTTTGTATGTACGTGGCGTGACACCTGGTTTCGTATACAAATTGTAAACCGCCCTCTTTTACTCAGACAATGATCATCGTTGTGCGAAGCGTGTAATACATTTTTCATTGTCCACCTCGAAGGATTTTTTTTTACCATTTTTTTTCTTTTCTTTTTTCTTTCGTTTTTTGTTCCAATTTAATAGCGCGGAGAAACAAGGTACGATATATGTTTATACAGATATATATATATATATATATATATATATATATATATATATATATATATATATATATATATATATATATATATATATATATATATATGTATATGGAATATAAAGGATGAAAGAGATATAGAACGGGGAAATTCTTCCGAATGGTATATACAAATTGGTAGGAGATAAAATAATTCAAAAATATATATATATACACATATTCGAAGAGTGGAAAGAAAAATATTAATTCCTTTTGAAAGAGAGACGAGAAACGAATTTTTCCTTTACGAAATATTCAATATGGCAGTAAGGTACCTACGTTCGTTGTTTACAAAATTTCCCCTCCTATACCATCTATATACCACATTGCAAATATATTCGTGACCAGAATACAAATGTTCAACCGTATAAAAAAATGAAGAAAAAAAGATGAAGAAGAAGAAGAAGAAGAAGAAGAAGAAGATAAAAAAATGAAAAAAAAAATTTCAATCACATTGAAAGCGGGAATACTTAAATCCGTGAATAAAAAAAAAATATCTATATAGGATATTTCACGATAGAAAATACACCGTTGTGTAGTGCATATAGCTACTTATATACATATACACAATCTGTATAAAGGATTAAAAATAATTAATGCAACTATACCACGAATAATATTACAAAATATCCAAAAGACATACCTCGTCGATTGGTCAAGACGCGTGTGTTTAATACTCTACAGTCTGGACCCTTTGTATAGAGAATAAAAATGCTATCCTACAGGCCAATATACATACGTGTACCCTTCTCTTTCCTTCGAGACTTCCGGCCCGTCCTGACCGCCGATATTGGAGCGTGGATTTGCATTTTATTACTTCTTATTTTTTTGCATCGATCGCAAAGGAACGGAGAAACGAGGGATCGTAGGAATCCCCCAACCCAATACACACACACACATTCACACATGTACACATATTATACACGGAACATACTAAGAGCATAGAGCATACACTAATATCCGTGTATGTGTATGTATATATATATAATACATATCCACGAAGCTGAGCCAAAGTAAACCGAGTCCCTCGTACCACGTCGCAGTACGGGTTCTATTAAATAATACCCAACCCTTGGAGTCTAGAGGGTTCATGTAGACATGTAGATATATATATATATATATATATATATATATATATACACATATACTTATAAGTATTCTTACACGTCGATAAAATTATATCGTTAAAAAATATACCTATAACTATATTAAACATTTTATTTCTTGCGTACGTTTAACATTGAATTAAAATGATGGTACATTTCGATACAAGTGCGAAAGTGTTGATTTTCGGACGAGTGTGAAGTTTTTCATTCGAAGAAAAGTCGAGAATCATCTTTCGCACGTAGATCGGACTTTGGTTTTCAACACAACGTGCGGAAAGTTGAATTTTGTGCACGCGAAGCGGGCGCAAAATCAAACTTTACGCCTGGCGTGTCGAAAAAATAATTATTCATCTGTTTCGGGTTCGGAAATGTATTAGTGATGGAATATTATGGTAGAAGAGTGTATATACGTATAGGAAGAGATCGGGAATTGACGCGAGAAATACTCTGGATTTTAAATAAATAATGTACTTATAAGTAATGAGCTGTAAATGATTAAATGCTTAAATTATCTTAATCGAAAATTCACACGAAAATCCACTTTACGAGGGTAACGTCGCACGTCGCTTTCAAGATATCTTAACGAATATTCAACGCTCCTAGAATCCGAGGGTAGGTAGGTAGGTAGGTAGGTAGGTAGTCAGTCGTCGTGCATCCCGATTTACAATTCACAGCGCAGATTCGTTTGCGACCAGCAAAGTATCGCGAATGAATTAAAGATTTTTAAAGAATCTTCGAGAGTCTCTTTCAGCTGGCACTGTACACTTTCTTTTTCTCTCTCTCTCTCTCTCTTTCTCTCTTCTACTCCCCCTTCCGAAGAGCATCAAGTCTTTGAGAGTCTCTGTAACTACGCGGTGTATCTCTGCGGCAAAAAGAGAGCAGTTGAGGGGGTGTATCGATTTTACAAGGCGCCTGACCGTCAGTCCGTCATTCCGTTCGGCCCCGCACATTGGCAATTAGACTCTTTTACATCTTCTCGTATTCCTGTCGTCTTTGCTCGCCCTCGCTCCCCGTATACTCGCAGTATCAAATGATATCAAAAGCACGTATACAAGCTTCGCTTCTCACCGTAAAGTCCTCTTTCAATTAACACCCTGTAGATATTTCATGATTATTGCTGACGCAGCTGTGGTGCTAATAAAAATACAAAATCCTGTCCGCAGTCAAGGAAGATTACATTCAGAATTTTTAAATGCGGCACCTGTGGCAAATAACTGAAAGAGACTAAGTAAAATGAAAATGTTCCCGGTCTCTTTTCTCATTTTTTGTTTTTACGCCTCTTGTATTCTTCTGATTATTGATATTATGATTATTATTATTTTTTTTTTTTTTTTTTTTTGATGTGGCTCATCCCAGAATTTTGTAACTCCGAAAATGAGCAGTTCGTTGAGGGTTGGGTAAAGAAATAAGAGCAGAGTAAGACGGCTGGTCTGCTAAAGTTGCTAACTTTCAGGTAATTAAGTACGTCTCAACTTGGTTAAGGTGGTAATTGTGTTTTATAAGGAGGTTCGGGATGTTGAGACAAGCATTTGTACAGAGGTTCTATATACTTTCGTGAGATGGGGGTATGGGGGGATAGTTTCAAAGATAGGCAATTGAGAGAACCGCGAAGCGACGCGTGACATCGTTAACTAGGAAATTACAATATTACAGGGTAAACTATGAAGTTGCAGTTGATAATTCTGTTGATAAACGAACCTGCTTATACTGTGCAACACATACGTAATACGTCATACTCTTTGATTCATAGTTCATATCGAATTAATCACTAAATTAATTTAACTTTATCGAGATTTTCTTCAGCCAAAATCCTTACCGTTATTACCTGGTATAAGATAAATTTAGCCAAAAGCTGTACAACGTGGAACCGAATATGTACCTGTAGGTAACGCCGTGTATACATAAAACACGACGTGCGTCATGCTAGGGTGGCAATATGTTGCTTTGACGTAGAACGCCCACGTCAGTGAGTATCAATTTATCGCATCGGACGACCATGGGTTGAGGGTGTTTTCTATTTCACATTGATTTTAGAATATTGGTGGGTCATACTCGTTGGAGTTTCACTAGCTTGGTATAAGAGCACTTTGTCTGTACCTAGCTCAAAGGAAAAAAGGGAGAAAAAAATTGAAACAGAATAAAAATGGTTCATTAAAATGGAAAGTTGCCATGGAGTGGCAGTTTATTACGCGTCACTGAAAATTACCCTTAAATTGAACATAGACAGCTTGGATTTAAATTCCTAAAATATCGATCAGACTCTTTTTTTATCTCGCTTATTCGATAACCGAATTTCTGATAATGACAGCTTGAAGAGCAGTTTTATTTTTCGTGATATCATGGCTGGTAAAATTTTTCTCGAAATAAATACTGGAATTAAATTGATAAGTTTTAAATTTTTGGTGAAAAACGTCTGAAAGCAACAAACCTCGAAAGAAATTAAATTTTTTTTTTTTTGATTTTAGGCAGTTTTTTATATCGTTCTAAGCTTCGATTATTAGTGAATCTACTAGGAGGTGACTTTTGAAGAGAAATTTGAAATTAGTGCGATAATGAAAAATGCACAATAAGTGGCGTTCGCTAGATATGCGTGTCAGAGCTACAGGGTTATTTTTTCTGTGGTAAAATAAAAAACAAGTGAACGAAGAAAAACAAGAGAAAAACAAAAAAGAAAAAACAAAGTAAAATAAAAATAAGTGGAGAAGCTGAGCATCGGACAGGCGTAAAGGAAAAAGTGTTGACCAACGGCGCCAGGTGGTTAACACACGTCAGACTTTAGACGTCGAGAGAAACTTTTGCGTGTAGTAACTAAAACCACCAACAAAAGAAGCAAGGGTGGAATGACAAAAAGCTGTTACCCCTCATTTGCAAGTTAAAAAGTGTAGCCGAATTTTATTTCACATAACGTAGAGACCCCGGTAAAAGCAGGGAGTGCCTCGACGTCCTAAAAATCCCGATGACGTGTTCCCTTGCTTGTCAAAGCTCTAGCTTTTCATCGCTTGTCGTTCACTGATGCATTTCTAAAACAATTTCCCACTGGACAAGCCAAGTTTGAAACAACCAACAACTTTCCCAGATACTAACCACACTGGAAAACCAACACTGGTGCATCGGCCAGGATAGTACAAAGTAGGTAAACCAGAAATATGTACATAGACCATATTATATACCATACATGGTATTTCAGGCTGCTTCTTCTCTACGTTTGTGATAGTTTTTCTCTTTTTTTATTTATTTTTTTTTTTTTTTGTACCATGATACTGGCGAATTCATGACGGACTACGTGGATAGATGAGATACTCAGGGTGAATTTTCCATGAGAATACTTATCCCTTGGCTCCTGCTTATCTTCTACGTAGGTATATTCTTCTGGGGTTAATATCGCCGCTATTTTCAGAAAGCGTAAAGTGTTCTCAAGCGATTTAGTAACAGATCGTATTGTAGTACAAAGGATAGTATAATACGATGGTTCAGACACGAGAAGATATCCACTTTTGCAGACTAGGTTCAAACGAATTTCAAACGAAATACCTAAAAAGTTTTCAACATTCGAGAACGTTTAAACTTTCTACATAGTAATTTGATTCAAGTTCAATATTACCTATCGCTTCGACTATTTTCATATACTTCATTTCATACTCGGTTGAAAAATATTCGTTAGATTCCTCTTTTCACTAATATATTATTCAAACCCAGATATATGTCTCAATGTATTACAGTTTAGATATCTTACGAGTTTTATCGAAGACGATAGAAAAGAAAGAATAAAAAAACAAACAAAAAAAAAAAATGGTAACTACAGGTTTTTTGCCTCTTGTATCGGGTGCACGTTTAGATCCATACAATATGCATGTATATCTATACCTAAACGTGATGCACATACGAGGGGGTCGTTGACCGAGAAAAAAAAAAAAAAAAAAAAAGTAAGAACGTAAGTGAGTTGAATGTGACATGGTTGGGTATGGGGAAACGAGATGCACCGAGGGTAAACCAGGGTTGATGCGAATCCGATAATGTCATCATAGAGATGTGTTCGACTGGAGGAGAGAAGAGTCTTTGCGCTCTGTGTTATGTGAGTCGAGCATAGCTAGTGTTGAGGGTAAATATTAGATTTTTATTTGCTTTGGATATTGCAGAAAATATCATGGCAAAGCTCCGCTACATTTTTCGAGAGAGGTCCGATCCTCGATCCCAAATTTTTTGCGGTTGACGTAACCAATCCCAAAAGCGTTCTATCGCCTATCCACATATTTATATAACCGTAGATCTTCATATCTTTATATTTACATACTTTCGTTCATATGCTGATACGATTTCAGATTTTTTCTTATGTATATACAGAAATTTATTGATTGAAACGGTGATGCAAGTGAATAATATTACGGTTATACATATTTGCTAATAATTTGTAACGAACAAAACTGCAGGTTGTAAAACTTATAGGAAATATAGTCAGAGGGATTGCGATTCTCGACTTTGTGCTTCAGGTTCTTTGAAAACGGAAAAAAAAAGAAATAAATAAAAAACGAGGATACTCTTAAGCCGCTTTGCGGGCAGTGCTTCGTCGATTACCTGCGGGCAACTTAAAAATAAAAGGGGTATTGTCTGGAACAAAGAAAAGAAGTATTCGAGGGGGATAGAATCCGCGAGACATTTTATCAGCAATTTTATCCTGGCTCCGTAGGAACGTGAAGAAAAAGAATAATAATAAGAAGAAGATAAAAAAAAAGAAGAAGTAGAAGAAGAAGAAGAAGAACTTCAATTCAAAAACAAAAGTTTCAGTCTTTCTTTATAGAGTCTCGCATGCCTATATTATAAATCGAAATTTCACGGGATAAAATTTTTTTTTAAAATACATGAAAACGAATTTTTGGAATTAATAGAGCACCTAAAGGCATCGAATTTCATGCATAATACATGTCATGGAGAGCAATATGTTGCCCCTCTGTTATTTTATGAATCTCTTGGCCTCTTTTTCCCTTTTTTTTTTGTAACCTCAGCCTATCTTCTCGGACTTTCTCTCCAAGCCCTCACCCTTTCACCATCTTTCCTCTGTTGGAAGAACCAATATCTATACATATAGGTATACGCGTAATATGTCTATATCTCACTATTACAGAATGCTTTGGACTTATGCAGACGTAATTATCGAGACAACGGTTTAAATATCGAAAAGTTAATTCAATTAATAAATTATTAAACACTTTCAAAGCTTCATTACAATTTTCTCGAGATAATATAATAGTTATGACACGAAGAGAAGAAAACAAGTATAATTACTCACCCTGAACATTGAATTTGTTTTCAACTCATTCTATATAATATTCACACGTATTAAGATATTTTTCAAATTGCTTGTACCAGTGATTTTTTTTTTTTTTTTTTGATTTTTCATCCTTTCTGAATAACTTCGAACTGGGAATAAACGAGGGAAAAAAACACAGTATGCTGGGGAATATCGACTGCCTTAATCATACAGCAAATATGAAGACAGTACGTGGTATTATAGGTATAGCATACGCATACAGATATCATCGACCGAACAAACGATGTTCAGACACATTCGATACAGTAAATTTTTTTTTTTTTTTTTTTCAAATCCTCAAAAAAAGAAACGAAACCCCCGGCTTAAACGACACCGAGCAGCAGCCGGGTAGTTTATTCTTTCTTTTTCCATTCATCTGTTATTCCGTTTCTCTCGAGCTTCTGGTGCAGCTACTGCTGACAACGGGAATTAACCGATTGCCCGTATATATTATCTCGTTAATAATTTAAGCCGGTAAATTCCTGGTGATTTACAACGACAGAAATTGAGTCGATATACCTGCACAAGGCAGCTTATAAATATATCGATAAATTTCTAGGGTAGCTATTTATTCATCTCATTTTTTATCTTATTCTATTTTTGTTTCTATTCTATTCTTTTATACTAAGAAGTTGGACTAATTTATCTAAAGAATTACATAGAACGATGAAAAAATGTTGTCCAAACTATATACGCCAAAGTGTTGTCAAATTTTTTTTTATTTTTTCTCGTCTAGTGTCTTTAACTTACCTCATGATAACCGAACTACCTCCAAAGTACCTAGTTGAGGTAGTTGTGCACTATGTGCAGTTCACATTAAACTCGATATATAATTTCAACTTACAATAATCTGAGCAATAAAACATGAGCACGGTCATACACAGAGGTATAACTATGTATAGGTATTTTATCTATGGTATACTGCACCGTAGACAGGAGGGGGCATGGATCGTCTCGTCTAGGGCGTGAGGTACAGACTTTACGACTATAAGATATTGTAAGTATAAGTAGCCATATCGCATATATCTTCGAGGCACCAGGTGGTGGTACAACAACCCAGTAAAATAATTTAACATAAATTGGTTAGGAAAGGAAGAGACTTGAGTATCGGTAGTGTGGTGCTTTAGCGATATGAAAATCGTAACGTTATCGAAACCCTACGAAATGAAGAAAAATACAAAGTAAAAAAAATAAAAAAGTATGTGTGTGTATATAAATTTTTCTTAAAAGTGACAGAAATCTCTGCAAAATTTTCTCACCCTCACATAGATGTACGTTTAGGGTATATATCCGTATAAACTTATAGGAGGAAAATTACGAACGTTATGGTTGTTACTATCAAGTACCATATCCACCGCACGCGTATTACTTCGGGAATGCAAACCCGAGAAGATCTTCCATCGGCTTGGCTTCGGACTGTTCATGTTTCGGAGGTTTTGGTATGAGAGGCAGAGATATCCTGGGTATGTCGAGAGAATTTTGGGAATTAGGGACTTGGAAATGGAAGCTATGAATATCACTACCTACCTTAGATAGGTATATATATAGGTATATATATATTATATATACACTTCCATGAATATACACTGGACGAATATTAATTTCGAGAATTTGGCAAAACTTTGGTACAATATTGTAATTTTCTAACCGCCTATATATCTGTAGCGATTAGATGGATGAAAAATTCGCATTATACCTGAAATTTAGTCTTAAATATTAATTGGCAATTACAGAACACAGCACGAATATACTGCACGCTGTTTTATTAAAAATTAAAAAAAAAAATTAAAATAATTGATACAATTTAATACGAAGAATATCCAAATTTCTAAGCACGTCTAATCTTCGTGTAATAAGGATTTACGATTCACTAAGTTGCTCTGCAGTAACGGGTGTGGCTGAAATATATTACTCAGTACAACGATCGTCGCACGGACGTGGGTTGTACACGGTGAGGTAACCTGCCTTTTCTTCTTCTCATTCTTAACCTCATTCTTATTTTTATTCTTCTTCTTAGCCCGAAGGCTCCCCCTTAGTATCCTACAGCAGATAAGAAAACGATCAGGAAGTTCTCCGCATCCGTCTGAATATTTCCATGGCGCGGTGTCTGAATTACTCTTTTCGCGCCTGCCATCGTCCTCGTCGCCTTAAGTGAAGACGTTATTGCGTGCCTAGAATTCCGCCCTATTTCCCTTTCCCACATCCATTTTCTCGCTCACTTTTCGCTATCCTTACCATACCCAGCCGCGTGCAAACAACCCCCCCTCCCCCCTCTCCATACACCCCTCGAGAGTTAAAATAGGTTCGTTTTCTCCACAGGCAGGACAATTATTCTGTCTCATATAATATCCGTTTGTTATCGCATCATCTTTCATCTGAAACAACGTAATTTTCTCCCCGAGTTATGAATTCAGATTTTTTATTTTTTCTTTCGTTTATTTCTTTCATTTCTTTGATATCCACGAACCGTTATATGGACAAATATTAAAAACTATATTCGTAGGAAGGTATAAGTTTTCGCAAATGTCATTAATATTATAACCCCGCGGCTACCTCAGTATTTCTCTCTCGTTCCTCGCTATATTACGTTCCTCTACGTTCTCATTCTCACACAGTTCTCTCTGGTGTTTCAACTTGGTTTTTTTTTTTTTTTTTTTGAAATTTATTTATTTTATTTTTATTGTTATTATTATTATCATTGTTTTCTTTTTTTTTTGTCCAAACGACAAGGGAGAACGACAGCTCGACTGTGTCGTTTATTTCACAGCCATACGGTGGACTGTCTGCATTTTGCATTTTCTACTGCATTTTACCTACACCCCATCTACCCCCTTTATACCCCCCACGATATGCAAATAGAATTACCTCGTAATATTCACGCTTCTCCATCCAACGGACGGTGCAGGTTTGGGGGCTGCAATATTTCATCGGTATTTCACTCCCTTTTCCATAAATGTCCTTCACATCCGTTACCCATCAAACAGTCTATTATATCGTTAATTATTATACTCTCTATTAACATGTTCGCTACGTAGTTGCTACATAACACCGGTTTATTAAGATTTATGTGATATATTTACATGAAACTTTCGTTATATTTCTTTCTCATTTATATTTAAGAATTATTCTGTACTGCGCTTTTAGAAATCCTTGAATAAATATTTCCATTATTTTATAGGAACAATAAATCGTTATCGAGAAACGTACATATACCTATATACATATATACAGATATTTAAAATCATATGTGGACAATAATAAGTGCAGGATCGATATATTTAACTCTCCATTGCGCATCGGTGGGTTTCAATCAGTCACTCACATGTGTGCTTTCATTTTATTTATTTTTTTTTATATCTTTTTATTATTTCACTCCCCTCGAGTCATCAAGAGATCGAATAACGACAGCTGCTACGATTTTTAAATTGACGACAAATCGTTTTCAAAAAATACAAAATAATAATAATAATAATAAAAATATTTACTCGTACGATGCGAACAGGTTTATGTTACTCATATCTACATAATATAAGTTTTAAACTTTTTGGAAGATAATTCATAACCCTATTTCATATCTATATGTATACGAATTACGAAAGTTTATTGTACAAGGAAAAATGAAATTGGAGTTTGAGAAGAAAAGAACAATACTACAATTACCTATCTAATGACATCCGAGATTGGTGACAAAATATATATATCGATTCGATGTAAAACCTACCTATAATTGAACTTTATTATTCTGAAATGACAGAAAAATCGGTATAGTTTTTAGTTGTAAGTGATCCAAGTATGCAATTCGATTTTTATATAAGTTAGATATATATTATATACGAAAATTACGATAATATATATTTACTTATTTATCGTAAATTTCGATTGTCACGGTATAGGCATGCAGCATTGGTCAGTGGACGATTATACTCTAATAAACAAGTTGAAAGGGAAAGATTAACCCCGGTAAATGTCACCGGAAAATTAGATCCTATGGTTAAAACGACGCGTGCATGGAGGGTAAATGTAATAAATAATAATGGTCCGTTCTCTAACGTATCTCGAAATTGTTGTACGAATATATGTATATGTATACATACGGTAATGCATATACCTATATATATATATATATATATATATATATATATATATATATATATATATATATATATATATATATATATATATATATATATATATATACGCTATATACATATATACCAAATGGTAAATCAATAATGTTCGTTGCTCACAGAAAGCTACGATCACGAATACTAAATTTCCATTGCACCAAAGTGATTTCCGATACTATGTTTACGAAAACATCGTACCGAACCTCAGAGATAACCATCAGGTGAAACCATGCTCCGCATATTATAACTAGGGACGGCCAATTATCAGGAACAATTACACCCAGTTGTTTACTGATTAAATCAACTATTTTATACAATCGAGGATATACAATATACATATATCATATTCTCATGAGGTTAATTTAAGCTGCATGGGATTCTTTATCAGGATTTATTATAAACAAGGTTACATCTACCAAAGTAGACATCCTATTAGAAATAAACTAATCACCCCCTAGATTTCATCTGTTTAATTAATCTAATTCAAAGCTTTTTATCAACCGTTACTTGCGTTGGAAATTATACAATTTTCTAAAAGTCTACAGTTTCCTGTTACAAAATTTAGTTAATCTAGCCAGAATGTCAAGCTGCCCTCGGGGCTGGTTGTCCCTATTAAGGACTTCCTCCTTTACGTCACGGTATTCTCGTCATACCCTTTCCTTACCCCAGGACAATTCCACGGTATGATCCCCTGGTCACAATTAAACCGTTGCATAATACAAAAACTATGTTCGTTGACCTCACTAAGATAGTGACTGTATTTTACCTCATCGTAGTAGTTTGTACTTTCTAGTTCATAGTATAAGCTGCAGTTTTCAACGTATTTACTACATACATACACATATTTATAAACATGATGAAAAAATTATTCACCATTTTATATGTATGCATCATTTGAATCATTACATTGGAATTTCTCAGGTGTGTCTTTTCACCTACAGATACCATGAAGAACGTATGTCACAGAACGACATGAATGAATATGAGTACATGGTTCTGTTCTACGATAGACTTTAAGAGTCACGTTCTCTACTCTAGAAACGAGATATGTTAAACATGAATTCGCTAGAGTCTTGACGCCAGGTACATAACAGAGCTGACCTAAATTGCGTACGATAATTAGGTTTCCTTGTATGTTATAAAACGAGACATATGAGCATAGGAATTATCATAAAAATAAATGAAAATATCAAATATAGAATCACATGATCGTTATTTTCTTTATTATACAGTTTTTTTTTTTTTTTTCTTCTTTTTCTTTGGCTTTTCTTTATCTTTTTTACAACGTTGGTATATCATGGTAAGAACTTCCTGACTCAGAGGTAAAAAGAGTCTTAAGTACAGCAACACGAGGCAGAGGTATTTTTTCTTCTTCTTTTTTTTTTTTTTTTGTTGTCTTATTATTATTTTCTTTTTTTTCTTCTCTTTCTCTCTCTTTCTCTCTCATCTTTTTCTGTGCGACGGTAATGAGATCAGTGTAGGGCCAGCAGGCAGACACACCTGCAGCTGGGGCTTCAACTAGAGCACGCGCGCTCCGAACGTCCCTCTGCTTCCCTCACGCTTCGGATAATCTTGTTACTCATAATACCCTGTTAATCTGAGCGAGACTGTCTATAAACAAGTAAACCTAACGGTCAGGCATACTCACGGTGTTCGATCACTGCTATTGGACATTTACTATACCACAATCTGACAATTTTAAAATATATATATAAATAAATGATACATTTTGGATAAAAATTCATTTATTACAAATTTATATATGTCGGGGATTAATTACAACGAAATTTTATACAACTGTAAGGGGTTCGAAATTTTTACTTGATGATTTGATTTTAGGGATTCGAGTAGAAAATTGATTAGAAAGAATGTTATCCAATTCTTAATGTGTCTTTATTTTTTATTTTATGTACACTTTGGATTTAGATTTGTGATCCAAAATTCGGATTATCAATAAATATAAGAAACAATAAGCTTGGATCAGATCTTCAAATTATTGAATTGAGGAAAGTATGAGAATTAAAATAAGACTTTGAGGATATTGAAATGATTTTGTTAACTTTTTTTGATTTTCTAAAATATTTTTGTCAAGAAAAATTATCGGACTAATTCATTTTGTATTAAGTAAAGTATAGTTCGCGGTTCTAAATTATCGAAAGTATTTCGAAACGATTCGAAACATTGACATTTCAAATTATAGGTATATAGGTATATGTATATGTATATGTATCGGTTGAATTGTGTCAGAGGATTTCAAGTGGATTGGAAAATGGAAGCTATCCGATTACCGCAAGACCGAAATGAATGGAGGCTATTGAAGGATCGTGTGAATCGATTTAAAAGTAATCCTACCGAAATTGTACCGAAGTAAAATCACCCTTGACGGTAAAATCAACTCCCTCTAACGATATTGAATTTTATTACCTTATCTTGCGGTTAAGACTTTGAATATACTTACCTATATACGAAAATGAGTTATATAACGAGGGAGTGACTATCATACGAGGTAATAAAACGGTTTTTAAAAACAGCAAAACCTGCAGGATATATATCGCAACGTTTTAACAAATTATTAAATAATTTAGTTTGTAGAATTTTTCCTGTCATCGCGCTATATCGAGAGATAAATTTTCATCTGATGGGTATATCGGACAATCGAGATGAAAAAAAAAAACAAAAAAAAAAAAAAAAATGTAGGTATATCGATTCAGAATATTTTCAAGAGAATTTTGTTATATCCTCGCGTTTCCAGTTATCGGCATAATCCTATTTTCCGGAGATTTTATTTTTCAGCCACTTTTCCCGGTATACCTATTTTATTTGATCCCGTTTTCCAAAGGATTATAAAATGTTCGGTCGGCTGAACGCTGGCCCCAAAACTTTACCCGGATTTTAGGTGATATATAATCTACTATACTTTATACAGATTGTACCATACACGTATATATATATGTATACGCTTTTACGTATAGTATACAAAAATGTTTTTACGCGATATATCTCAGCTTACTGAAACTGCTTAAGACATAAAACCAAAAATCGATCAAAATCAAAGGAAAGTAACTTTCGTCAATTGTAGCCGAATCAATTCAAAAATGAAATAATCGTAAAATGAAACACAAAAAACAAAAAAAAAAAAGAAATGGATTTCTGATGAAGCCAAAAGCTGTGAAAAGCACCATTTGACGTGAGTAAGGTTGGCAGCCATTTTGATTAGAGTTAAAAAGTAAATTACCTCGACCACCCGTAAACTTTCTAAGATATAAAACACATGCAGGTTGGGTGGAGTGCTGCTGCAGTTAAAGTGCAACGGTGCAATCTCAGTTTATCATTCCCTACTGCAAGTTCCAACGAGTAGATTAGCTTCCATCAGTCTCTCCTCCCTTCCACTTCTACTCTTGTCTTCCAGTATTCCTTCTCCGCAATCCTTTCACTCCCTTATCCCCTTCCCTATTTCCCTTTCCCTATCCCCAATTCCAGAGGTCGAAAACTCCGGGTAGTTGCCGTGACATGAAGAAACTCGCGTAAACATTGCTGTACCCCCTACAACCGCCATTTCCCAACGTTATTTATGTTTTAGGTAACAAAGTTCTGATGCCTAAAACATGCTACATAAAATATGACGGAAGGAGTTTGGGGTAGGTAGGTAGGTAGGTAGATATGTATGTACAGTATACATACGTAACATACATATTGTTGCAGCGCTTTCGTATAATACACCATTATATCTAGGTATATCTATATAACAAAGGGAAACCCCATACACGGGCGCCTCTAAACGTCTAATAAGTCGGAATTGCGGTTTTGCATTGTAAAAAGTATAAGGCAACTGACGTGAATATACCATGACGTCAAAAGATGGCTTATTGCCACCAAATTGAATGGCATGAGCTTATAAAAAAAAAAGTATATAAAAGCTTGCGGCTGAGAATAAAAAAAAATAAGAAAAAAGTAAGAAACTGTATTGCCCTGGTACATTAAGCTCTGAGGAAGAATAATAAGTGTTAATTTTATCATAAGAATATCTAATATTCACTTTTCGAAGGCCTAACATCAATTAGAGAGAATCTTTCGCGGATGGTATCGAACTACAGGCTAGAGACTATAACCAGGGTATAGGCATGATGTTAAGCCAACATGGCTATTCCAAAAGCTCGCTGTGTAATCTTTGGCATGGACCCACCACAATCTGTCTGCTGACAATGTTACCCAGGATATTTTAAGCCCAACTTTACCAAATATGTCATACGAGTTGAATTTTGAGGCTGTTTATTCCAGTCGTAGATATACTCGAATACGATGATCGATGATCATTAAAAGAAGCTTTTTTTTCTTTGATTAATTTCTGAGTATCAAAACCAAATGAAGATTATGAATTAGAGAAAAGGGTTACAAATGAGGGAAATGAAGACAATTGGTTTCTGAATTTAGGATTTTTTCAGTTATTTTGTGTATGGGGGCTAGTTGTGTTCAGGCAGAATTTTAGGTCGGTGGTAATCATATCACAATTACCACAGGTTATGGAGCATAAAGCAGTATTTTCCCCAAGTCTCTTTGGGTCGGTCATAAATGTTACGTTGTATTAGAACCTTGAGTACCTTTCATCTTTATACGACGGATACTCGGATCGTATGAAGAGGAGGGTATGCCTTTTGGTTCCCGCTATAAAAAAAGGACAAAAAGTAACAAGGAATAAAAATAATAAAAAAGAGTAAAAAATGAACAAAAAATCAAAGGAAGTAAAGTCGACGGTATAATGCGGTTTAGAACCTTCGAAACACCGGGATATTACAATATTTTACAAATCTGTTGCGACTGATGTTCTTCAATTGAAACAACTTGATACTTGGTTATATATACACATTCATTTAATTACCTTTTACTGATCTTTGTATGAAAGATATTATGAGGTAAAATTGAATAAATTTTATAGAAAATAAAAAGAAGTAGGTGTGATTAGCTCTTGAAATATTAATAACGTAAACGACTTGCGACGAAAGTTTTTCAGAAGTATAAAAATAATTATACCTACTTACGTTTAGTTTTACGACTATAAGGTATGCCTATAGTGGTAAGAAAAAAGAAGAAAAAGAGAAATTGAAGAAAACTTGTAGTAGGTTCTACGTATATATTTATCGCTCGGTTTCTGACGAAAAGCTAACTAACTGGTGTAATTTCCATCGAAGCTGGTTCTGAAAATGGGACAGCGATAAAATGAAATTCAACTAGGGGTTGTGGCGTTCGAAAGCCAACACTCTTGCCAGCGAGCCATTTTTGCAGCCATCCAACCTACCAATCTAGCAGTCTTGTAATCTGGTAAGGGCGAAGAATTGGGGAGTGGTGTATAAGAGAAAGAGAGAAAGAGAAAGAGAGAGAGAGAACGGGAGATTCTCCGAATTAGCGAAGAAACCACCCTAATAACATTACAAGCCCTCATTCTCCCTGTGTATTTCTGTTTCATCCCTTCCGTTCGCCGCCCTTTATGCCTCGAGTCTCAACTTTAACTATAAATTTCCTCTTATCTTGAGGCCAAGAAAGCTACGGGTGGTGAGTATTTTCCACTCTGCGAAGAATACCTACATACATAGATATATATCGAAGTATAGCTGATAAGTCCCGTATGGCAACAACGACTTTACACGGATGATCGAACCGGTACGACGGTCTGCACGTTCTACAAACTACTTTATTTCTTCAAATATAAAACTGCAGCGCTATCCTTATACATTTTAGTGCGCTCATATTTTTAGATCTTTTTAACAGTTTGAAATACTTTTGGCTAAAGTATAATTGCACAACATTTTTTACCTTTGTTTTAAGGTTTAATAAAGAAACTGACATTTGCTGTCTGGCAAAAAAAAAAACAAAAAAAAAAAGCTTCTTTAAATCCGTTCAGCTGCTATTCCCGTGTCCAAAGCATAAAATCCCGCCAGCTATACGGTTACGTTCAGATCTTTTAATGTGTATTATATATGTGCAGAATTGTGGCACTGTGTGCTGGTGCAGTAGTTACAACGTTGTAGGGCACTAGTGGTAGTTTCATTCCTTGATTAACCCGTTGTAATTCCTCCCTCGTCGTTATGTTAACACAACGGCACTCCAACGATCCCCTCCACCCATTGGGTCGAGGAGTCCCACCCCAACCCACTGTTAACGTTATCCTCGTGATCCTGCAGCTTTTTATACCTTTTATTTTGATGTCGTTGCAAGCTTATGATATTTTTACTTTCCATGTAACAATTTTCTTTATATTTATACTGCCGTGGTACATGATGGTAAGGGTGAGGGTGAGGGTTAGGGTTAGGTATGAGAGCTGGAAGGCAAAAGCTCGCCTCATTTTCTAATCTAGTATAGTAACAAGGGAATGGATTCGCTGGACACAGGCTTCTCTCTCAAAGTTTAAGATAATAATACGAATGATGATAATAATTTAACTTTGTAATTACTGTAGGAGGAGAGTTTCTGGCGACGTTTTGGTAGAGTTTGTTCGGATCAATTAGAGAGAATTGTTGAACGAGTAGAGCCAGACGTGTATTTTTTTTTAATAAAGAACGTAAAGTACGTTTTGTTTTAAGCTTTGAAATGTATGAAATAGTTAATATTCTAAGAAATATTGTTATTACTATTATAATATTTTCTGCAAACTTTTGAATACTGAAACTAAGCTCTTTACTACCCTCCGAGACCGTATTTGTCTTTCATAACCTACTGGGTAGGTACTCGGGGAATGTTTTTGAACTCTAGGTATAACCTAACTTAACTTACAACGTATTTCGCTTTCGCTCTTATATATTTATTCACGTATTTATCGCCATTAGACGCCTACGCCGATCGCGCAGAACGATAAAGAGAAACGAAATGCCGGAGTTCAAGGATGCCCGCAAGGTCGGATGGAAACGGAGAAAAAGAAAAAAAAAAAAAAGAAGCTTAAGAAAACCTGAATTTATACATTTTTTGCATCTTTTTATTTAACCTTACTGAAATAGAAATTCGCAAAATTTTTACCGACGTAAACTTTACTAAGTAAAAAATTTATTGTGTAATATCCTATACTGGCTATATGACCACAGAAAATTGTTAACACACCGATGATCAGAGTGGTGACGTACTAGGCAACGTTGCTACGTGCTCAAAGCTTTTCTGGTAAGCTTTTCCACAAGTAACAACATCGTGCATCAGGTGCTTACCTCATACAACTGTGTACATTGAAAATTAAAGTAGATAAAGCGCAAGGGGAGAAATGGGCTTCCGGAATAATGATGTACATACATACGTTCAATTCAGGATATCAATATCAAACCTTCGTAGTCACACGTCAGATTTCAATCAAGTTCGTCACAACCGGGTCAAATTGACCCAAGATTATTTTTAAACGATTGCCACGTGAAAACCGTCAGTCTGATCGAGACCAAAAAAATACTGGGAAATACTTTGAACATTTTAAAACAAATAGCAAAAGTCGGTATATCAAAATTCAAATGGCAAAATGTTTTAAAAAAATTGTAAAGCGGTCAATACGCAAAAAAGACACTCTTTTACTCAAAAAATCATAACTATTTCAATTTTTAATATTTTTAAGTTAAATTACAGTGGAGATAGATGTGAGATATGGTACCTTTTGCAAAAAAATAGAGCTATAGTATATGTTCCAAAAAAGATATTTTTTTTTTTAACTTCGAAAAAAACGATATCTACTTTCAAAGTTCAAGCCCGGGTGTTTTTAGGATATTTAGCTCTATACTTTCTGAAAGTTTCTCAATACTGATATGGTTATGCTAGAATACAGTATTTGAAAGATTTTTTTTCGATAACGATTTAAAATTAAGAGACGATCTCTGCGGAACTTGGTAAAGCTAACATCACTGAGTTCTATTCTTATTGGCAAAACTCGGGGTTTTGTTACATTATCACAAGAGCGAATAGAATGAGAATTAGACACTGTTGGATTAAGGGAAAACAATGCGTTAGAGCTGGTAACTTTGCAGTAGTATACCGTGGATTATACAGAGACCCGTATTGTCTCAATTTGTTCTCACGGTGAAACGTCAGGAGTTAACGACTCCGCGTCGCGTTGGACTTCGCTGGCTTCTTTGTACTCTATTCTAAATCCTATTTCCCCGGATAGTACGTATGTATGTACATACATACCTATGTATATATATACATATACCTATGTATATACCTATACCCAAGAAAATTTCATTGGCTGAGGAATCTTCGAGAGAGAAATTGTTTGAACTTACAGGAATTCGTTACGTAGGTATATACCAACGTGTCGACGGTGGTGTTATGTACTAGAACGAATAAGGAGAACCTTGCGAAATAAAATACCAACACACACACACACACACAAATATATAACTTTTTGGCATGTTTAAAAGTAGGATAAAATGGCTGGCTACCTCCATTCTGGAATCGAGTTAAGTGAGAAAAAATGACAAAACTTACAACATTATAGGACAATTCTGAATATCTAAATGCGAATCTAATGAGAACACTTTTTTAAATTATACCTTATACTTACACAGATACGGAAATATTTTATATACCTAGTATAATCTTTAAGAATAACTTACTCTGCCACACACCGTTTTACCCTGGAGTTTTTTCAGCTTAAAAGAAAAAAAAAAAAAAAAAGACAAATTCATTTGGATATTTAAAACTGGCAAAAAATTTTTCAATTTTTTATAACCAGCCGATGACCGCGGCTACTGTCTAACGTGTGAAGTAACTTCTCTGTCGATGGCTTTTTCTTCGGTTCAAGTGGCAGCTTAAAGTTGATTGTGAGCTGCTCCGTGAGGCGTACTTATCGATTATTCAGTCGACCTCTACCAGATATCGATTCATCCCCCATCCAGAAGCTACGATACCTCGTCAATATATACGCGTTATAGCCGGTTCTAGAACACGCCGAGTTATGAATGATTAATAACATTACCCCTACACCTATTATTAACCGGGGTTAGAAATTACATTTCGATCTGTTGCGTGTGTAATAAAAATATATATATATAATGTTATTTTCAAAAATGAGAATACGTTCCAAAAAGAGATAATTTCATAAATCCAATCTTGCAAATATTTCAAATATAACAAAAAAATTAGGATTAAGAAACTACAGATTTATACGTTTTTTTCGGACATTATAAATCGAGAAGCAGATTTTTTTTATTTAGAAACAAAAACTAAGTGTGAAATATATTTTGTTTACGATTATTCAAAAAACTGGAAGATTTTACCGTGAGTTTACATCAAATTAGACTAACTTAAAAGTAAAGTAAACTTTTGGCGAACCATTAAGGGTAAAAATTATATATCAGGATAAATGCGAGAAGCAAATCCAATACTGGTTCCTTAAAAAATAAAAAAATAACCTACATACCTACATTTTTGAATAAATATTTTTCGCGAATTAATACGCACAACTATACATATTTTAATTACACTCAAAATTGTGTATTATTATTATTATTATTATTACTATTATAATTATTGGTAATTATAATTGCAATTGCCACTAAACCCCCGAGGCAAATAAATCGCCAGCTTATTTGATATTTAAACATTATTATACGATGTTATTAAATATATTGTGTTATGATTCGAATTAATTAACAAAGGTGATTCATCATCATGACTGTTTTAATTGGGGGCCTGCATTTTATAATATCACAACTTGCATCTGTCGCTAATTATTTGACTAACAAATATTTAATCTCATTAGCGATGTGATATAATTATTAATCCTCTTAGATGATTTAGCTCTTTCGGCTTTCAAGCAGAAGAATTTTCAGAAATTTGTTTCTATTCTTCTAGGAGATACATTGGTGCATTTAATTAGTCTCATGCTTGTTATTAGACAAGAAAAGTAGGCCATGCTAGTCAAGACGATGCCATCTTTCAAGAAGCTTCACACTATCCGGAGTGCAAATATAAGTGAGATAAGATAAAAGTGGCAATTATTATATATGCATGAATGGTATTTTAATTGGCTGTAGCTGTTGAGGCTTGTGATTTGAACAATGAAAGAAACTTTGTACAAAAGTAGGTATATATATATGTATGAGTGAATGATTTGAGGGGAGAAATCTCTTTGACGAGAGATTTTAAAACGTTGAAAAAATTCTTTGATCAAAATAAATTTAGCTAAATTAAATGTAAGACGTTTCTTCTTGAGAGTTTTTTTTCTTTTTTTTTTTTTTTTGTTCTTGAATGTGAATAAAAAGGAAATGATTGTCATAAAGACGCTTCAAAAGTTGGACAATGTATATTAGGGGGAAATTTAAAAATAAAGAAAAAAAAGTACATTCGTGTTGTTTCGGTTTATTAAAAATTCATTAATTTAATATTATCAAAGATCTTGTCTCTCCTCTTACAGTTATATATATGTATAATAGGTACGCGTATTATCTCGTGCTGTCACAATTTGATTTAGTGGTTATTAAATTCATTAACTAAAAGAATGTGGTTTTTTTATTTTTCTTTTTTTCTGTTTTTATATAATTTTTTTTTTTTTCTACAAATGGTTGCAGTAGGTATAAGCCCTAACGTAAATCGTGCCGGATACGTGATGTAGATAAGAAATTTAATTTGGTTAAAAACTAAGGAGAGTGGCTCTGCGGTTGATCGTACTTAAAAATCTTATCCTTGTCACGTCGTCTCACTCACTGACTGGTTGCGTGCGCGATTTTTCATTTCTTTAACGTTACAAATCTACTTCTATACCTTTTCTTTCTTTATTTTTTTTTTCGTTCACTAACTCTTTGCAGTGATCCGTAATGTGTCATTTTCTATCGCATGAACAAAATTATCACGAAAACAATACGAGATACGATTAAGCGCATGAACTTATGTCATTCTATAAATTAATCAAAATTCGTTCGCTCTATCGTTTCACAATCATGTGCGATCGTTTTTTAGTCATTCCCTTATACTCGGATCGAATAAACAAATCTTTTGGCACAGAATTATTTACCTATCATAATTTTGACTAGTTTTCTATTTTTTTATTTTATTTATTTTAGATTTTTTTACTTCTCGATAAGATATATATGCATGATACATCGCGTGTTTCATTATTGTGATTAATTATGTAAAAATATCCTCCGCCTATAATCTACTGCTTAATTAACGTACTAGCACTAAACCATAAGAAAGGGCTTATTCACAGATAATGACCTACGCCTGTCCAAACGGTGAGCCTGTATTTAGAATGATATGCCACGATGGTTGTGAAACGTGGACAGTGGTCAGTGAACAATGGCCAGTTCTCTCCCCAGTGACGGATTACCCCAAGAGTTTCGTTTCGCTTTATCTGTCCAATTCAAATTGCAGAGTCCCATTTATTTTTTATTTTCATTATTATTTTCATCCTTATTTAATTCTATTCATTTGAAATAAAGTTCGTTTCTTCATTTGATAATCGATTATCCATATCATCGTTTCTTCAAAACAATAAATAATTTTACATCGAGTTGTTATTATCACACGATTTATTATCTTCAAATAGAAAAAAAAAAATTGACAAAAAAAGGTTTTTCAAAAGGTGAAACCCAGTTAACTATAGCCAATTTCAGGACTAATAATAGCCTGTCGACACATTCGCGTTAGTGTATACGGAAATGATAGTTTAATGCACTAATGAAACTTCCAGGGAGACAAAGCACACCCCTGCAGTTGCTATTGTAAAGTAATAAAGTTTAACGAGGTCCAGAGTATCCTCGACGCAGTGAGCAGGTAGTAATCGCGATTGAATTTCGACGGTTGTTTCGTTGGATCGAAATTTCAAATCAGGGTGATAAAAAGAGACTTTATTTTTTTTTTTATTATTGGTTTTTTGATAAAGTATAAAGAATAAATTAACTATAAGAGAGAATTATAGATATAAGCAGTGAAAAATAATATGAGAGTAAACATATGGGGGTGTATAGAAACATACGTTGACATTAATGAATAACAATTGTAATTTACGAATAATAATAATTATTTAGCAATAAACACGACGTTAAAACACGATGTCAGTGAAATGGCGTCGGTTTTATTGGCCATAATAATCACGTAGCATTAATAACATGGCATACAAGGACATATTTATACAGAATGCCTCGTACACGGGTATATGATAATTATTCATAACCATAAAGCGTACTTTATATCTTGATTAAACAGTGAAAATCATTGAACAGTTATTTTGTTGAATATACAAATAATCTGAACAATACGTATGTGTATACACACACGATTAAATTTTTACGATATACATATACATATACATGTATTCATTTATATCTTTTCAAATTACGAAAGCTCAAACAATAAATTAATCCACATTTCATACGAAACGTTAATGTCACCGTAGGTATCAAGTAGTTATGGTCTACTAGTGTCAGACTAGTCTGCGAGTTGTCTCGTAGTAGTAAAAGGCTCGCGTAGAGTCAGACAGCCGGTTATTAATCTTGAGTAGTTATGACTCAAGTACGAAATACAGTAGCGAGACACGTTTAAATATTCATACTGTATGTCCAAAGGAATATTTCAAATTTGATATGAATAAATTCTTCACTTTATTCTACTGTACATATTTGAGTAAGAGGAAATGTTCTTCAAAAATACAAAACAAAAAAAAAATAAATAATCCTCATCAGATATATTCTATAAGTTTAAAAAATATTTAGCAACGCTGGCTTTTTTTGATAAATATTTATCGAATTGGATATATAGGTGGATAACGTGAAATTTATGGTGTATTGATCGAATGCTTCGAGTATTTTAGGATTTAGGGGGGTCAAAATTTGAGTTAAAAAACAAAACTTTCTAGTTAATTTTAGACCACGCGGTACACTAGAGTTAAAAAATTTATCAGAAACTGATGCTTTGCTTTAAAATCTAACCCATGACACCGCGTATTGATCACTTGAGAATTCAAGTCAGAGTTTGAGCTTTGTTTAAATTTTTGGACCGACTATACGGAGCACTCGTCAAAATGTGTACTTAAAAACTTTGCCTAGTAAAACCTGTCGAGGATCATAATTTAAACCTATCCAAAAAAATTACTGTATACTGTAAAAATACTTTCACGATGAAGGGGGAATTATAAATCCCTGTCGTTAAAAAAGAAGCAGAAGAAGGAAAAAAACTTTAAAAAAATTATATATAACTATAGGAATTTGCATTAGAGTTAATCCATCCCTGTAGACGGAATGAAATAACAACAAATCAATTCGGATAAATGTCCTCGAAATTTTTATCCCTAAACAGAGCTCAGGTTTAATAATATAATATAATATACTCTCTAATTTAGTCTAAATAATAATGATGTGGTTTCATCAAAGTATGGAAACGTCACGTCGACACGGAGCCCTGGTGTGCCTATTTAAAGCTCAAATTTACGTGCACGAAAGACCTTGGGGAAATAGTTTGAGTCAAAGGTGAAGGCAAGCCTTGAAAACATTGCCTGACAGACTGTAACATTGTATATTCTTTTCCTGATAGATGAATTGAACGAGATAAAAAATTGAATGAAAAACGAATTCGACTGTACAATAAAAAAATTATTGAAAAATAGAAAATAAAAAAAAAATAGTATTTTTCGTTTGATATTTGCCAAATTTTCTATAAATAAGTAGTAAATTTAGTAATCAACGATAACTTGAATTAGCAAAATTTTTACTTCCGTTTAAATCATAGAATGTTTTCAAGTAAACAATCTGTGAAAATATTGAAGAAATGCCTCATACAAAAGTTTGGAAAAAGTGTATTATCCTTCGAAAGCGGTCAGTAACAAAATACGGGGGGACACAGGCAGAAGGAAGAAAGATTGAAGTGAAACAAGCCAAAGAGCTGTAAGAAGAAGAAGAAGAAAAAGAAGAAACGGGTGGACGGGAAATAAGTAGCATAGGAAATGTGACAGAAGCAAGAGGATAAAAAGAAGGAAAAAAAGAGACCAATAACTTCCCTTTTTTTTTTGAAAATTTTCAATTTTCATAGCTGGAAGTTAAAAAAAAACCTACAACTGTATAAAAAAGATGATGTTAAGAGGACTGCAGGGAAGGTAAATCGAGAACGTTTCAAGGCCCGGGTGACACGGAGGTCACGAAGTCACGGATTACTATAGATTATAGATTATTGACGAGTGAAGACAGTCGCAGAGGCCAGACCGAGTAGAGGAAGGGCGTTGGTTGTGATGTATAAATCCCTGTTTAAAATCCAGCTAGTACTCCGTTGTACTTTTACGAGTAAAGTATATTTAAAGCCATAAAGTTTGGTAAAGCGTGATCCTTATCGTCCAAAGTACATCTAATTATTGCCCAAAGGTCAGAGGTGGAAGATTACCATTGGGGTGTAGTGCGAAAACACCTTACAATGTCTCGTAAATGTATATAACTGATAATCCTAATTTTCTAATTTCCATAAAAACGAGAGGATTTAGAAGATCGACAATTCTATCGACTGCGTGCTAAGCGGACCTTGACTTGCAACGGTTGTTAATTTACAAAAAAATTTGGTTACGTTAGTTTGGCCAGTTTGGCCAGGATTGAGTGACGCACGAAACGATCTTGGAGAGGGAACGGTGGCGTTCTATGGAGGCTAGACGTCCCGGCGCCATTCATACTTGGCGCCGCACGCAACCCTTAAACACTGTTACTAGACTAACAGTATATACCAACTATTCTATACGTGCAGTGTGTTAGTGAATGAGAATAAACGACGACGCTAAAGGACTCACCTATTTCTGGTTATGTATCGCCTAACTGCATGACGATCATGGCAACGTTAAAACAGCCAAAGTGCGACAACGTAAAGCTACTGGCTTATATATTTCCCTAAACTTTCTACCTCTTTTATAGTCCACCTACTTTCTCGAGTGTTTTATATACTCAAAGTATCAAAAATATTTTTACGTCAATTTTATAAACTGAAGCCTGAATACTCACTTAGGTAGATTCAAAATCTGACGAAATTTTTTGCTAAATTGAGCAAAAAGAAGAAAGAAAAAAAAAAAAAAAAGAAAATTAGATTGTATACACGCTTCGTTATTCATACAATCGCGTTTTGAGAATTTGGGGTAAAGAGATAGGAATAAGTGTGAAAAATAAAATAAAAAATAGTCCGTATTACAATCGAGTAACATTAAGAATTAGTCAGCTACAAATCTAGACTATATTAGCGGTTTTGGTATGGCACTTTCGCACGAGCCCTTGCGTTTTTAAGGAGCATTCAGAACAGCGACAAAAAGGGGCTAACTTAGTCCAACGTCAGTTGGTTATTAAGTCATAAAGATATGCGATCTTGCAAAGCAAAAACGCAGACCCTTTTAGATTCGCAAAAAAATCACTACTCGACCCCTATATATACGTTATATTACTTCGTGAATAACATTATTTTTATATCGTTTTTGTTTTATTTTATTTCATTTCATTTGAATTTGATTTTGATTTTATACGGGCGAGAAAATTCTTAGAATATTTTTAACGCTTTTAAATTTCTATTTATGATTACATATCCTATATATATATATATATATATATATATATATATGTATATAAATTTTCACAGGTAATCTAACCACTTTACAATATATTAGGCAAAGAGAATATGACGTAACTCTTACTCTACGGCGCCAGTTAGGCGGATAAACGTTCTCGTAATTAAATCTCTGTTCATATATATTTTCTCTGCAGTCACCGTTAGGTTCAATTTAGGAAATTCGAGCTACGTAGACGCGCCCAACTCCGACAGGATAAAATGAAATTTCATTTCATCCTGGAGAAGGATAAAGTTTAAGGAAAGCAGACATCCTCCGTTATACACTCGCTGCAGTACCAAAGCCCATTGCATTTTAGCAATTTTTTTTTTTTTTTGATTTTTCAGACCACTTTAATTTTCGCCCAGATTTCAATTCAATTTATTATTATTATATCTAAGTATATAATTTCAGGGTTATATTAGCCCCTCTGTTCAACCGTGCTGCTCTTTTCGTTGGTACAAAGGTCGCGGTATAGAAAGCCACTTGCAATTTCTTAATTTCATAAAAAGTCGCGATCAAAGGGCTCGATCCCTTTTCACTCGAATTATTGACGCGGTGAGCTCGTTCGGGTTATTGAACCGAAGCATTTTACGGTGTAGAAGTAAATTTTTATACTCCCATCTTTTTTTCGAAAGTCATTTTAAACTGGTGCGAAAACTAGTTTTTCTTTTCTTCTTCTTCTTCTTTTTTTTTTTTTAATCAATTTGTATAACTGATTGAATTTTTCTTCTTTATGTCTAGAAGAGGAGCTTATTATTAGTCAAGTGTCGAAGCGATTATCCAGATGATTAAGATCGATATTATGGATTGAAGTGCGGCCTTCGGCTGACGTATTATAGAGATTACTGAAATTATTAAACGAGGTCTCGGATCCTCTCAGTTTCTAGAGTAGTGGTATAAGATATACTTTAATTTTTTATCACAACGAACGAAACGTGGCGAGGTGCAGTTACCTATTATGTCAGAATTACCACTACCGTAAAGCTAAATGTTGCTCGTTCAGAGCAGGAAATCTTAACCTTTCGAGCCGTCGCTATAAACTTTAACGATCACTTTTGGGATTGGACCAAGCCAGCCTAACCCACCTCGGCACACTAACACTCTCTGCACCCCATAACATTTAGATATCGCGTTCGCATCATCCCTGTTCTACGAGCTTTTGCCCTTGTCGAGATATCACTGCTGGACCTTGCAGCCTCCCTGTAACCCGTATATAAAAATATATATATATAGCTATATACTTACATTATGTATACAGATAAATTCACGATTTGGAAAAATGAAACAGATACGAAGCACAAAAAATGTTCTCCGGTTCTGTGTTATAATTTTTACATTGCCATTGAAATTGGTTAAAATTTTTCGATTCCTTTTTTTGAAACGATTGTAAATGATCTTCATTTTTATGAAAAATAATGAAAAAAAAATCGAATAAAATATTGGAATAGATTGAATTGGGTTCATTTCGATCTAAGCTAACGTAAGTAGCTTCGTGTATTAGCTAGAAGGTCGCTCCTACGAGTGACTCCTATCACCGCCCCTATGAGTCACCTCGCCTTATCGATTCCTCTGAGAAGTGCGAGACTTGGATGTTCTGGTTATATTTTTTTCCTCTTTTTGCTTCTTTTGTTTTTTACTTTATCTTATTCTTATTCTGCTTTTTCTTAGAATATTAAATTTCATTGCCCTGCAGAGGTTCATGAAATAGGTACATATATATACCTAATACACACACCGAAACGAGATGTGGGAATTTTCTTCACTGCAAACATTTACTCTGTTTCATTTCGTTTCTTATTTTTGTATTTTTGTATTTTTTTTTTTTTTTTTTTTGCATACAAATAGCAAAAACTTTTCAAGCATTCGTAGTTTTTTTTTTTTTCTTTTCTTTCGAAACTGATGAAATTCGTGTGGAACGTGCATATAGGTATATGATAAAATGTAAATGGTTTAGAATTTAGGATGAACCACTTTGGGATATAAATGTTCGTTAGATCGAGGGGAAATAGAATATATTTAAACGACGGGGATTAATATCGCGCTCACGTGTCTAGTAAGTTTTCAATCCTCTAAATTATTAGTGTTAGACCTGAGGGCGGGTATATAGAGGGACCCGAAAGAACACCTCAGGCGATTAAAACACTAAATCCTGCAGGCGTTCCCATTTCCCATTTCCAGTTTCCCATTTCCCATTTCATTCGAGGAAGAGCGTTACGTTCTTCGTAGGCTTCGTTTGCGTCGGGTACCAACCAACCAACCAACCTAACCAACCTCTACCTACCTACCTACCTACCTACCTACCTACCGTCTGCGAAGTCGAGCACGCGCAAACAATCGCTTCCATCGCGTAGGATTCGCGTAATTAGGCAATTGAGTACGCTGCAGGCTCGCACAATACGTCACTGGAGGGCTTTGTACTTTCCACCCAGAAAATTGTTGATTGGGTACTTTACGAGCACCGTATTTTCCTACCGCAGTGGGAGAGGGAGGGATAGGGAGATTTTCATTCCGGGTATATCACGTGATCCAGAAACAAGATTTAAACCAAACAATTTCGAAATGATTCATCTTAAATATAGGGACGTACCATAATAATAATAATAATAATAATAATAATTACAGCGTATAAATTTAACCGTAAATTTTCTATACCTATCGATTCATCATTTATTATCAAATTAAAATCTACTTACGATAAAATAAAGTCAAAAATTATTACGTCAAAATTCATCGAGATTAGTTCAATTAATCATATTTTTATCGTGATTATATGCGGTTATACATCGTTATAGTTACTTATACTTTTAACGTCAATCTCTGATCAATCTAAACTTTTGTTCCTTTCACTCTGGACTAGCGTCTGTAATTATTTGAAAAAAGAAAGAAAAAGAAAAAATTCACAGTGTCGTATAACAATCTGCTTTGTCATTCAACGAGTATTAGGTATTTAAACAGCATGACATTGAACGATGGGGAAATAAAAGTAGCGTTAATACTTGAAATGTTTAGAGTGGTACTTGGATCGAAGAAAGAAAAAGAAACAAAAAATCCAAAAAAAACTGTATTTAAAACAGCGATTAAATTCATTATTACATTTTTTATCTTCTATGAAAATATGTAAGACATTAATTAATTAGATCATTCAATAATTGGCCCTTCTTGTTAGAAAATCCGTAATGATATCAACTCTTATCTTCTCCTGTAATCATCACGTGTTTCACCGTGTATAATCACGTGCCAATCATCACATGCATGATCGTCCCTGAGATATCGCCCTAGGTTTTTCTATTTCTATTTCTATTATTCTTCTTTATTTGTCTATTTTTTTCTGTAGTTCGCGATCGATCTTTCTCTCTAAAAACTACCTAAAGAATCTCTCAGCTGTCCGCAAAGCTTTTTCTATCTATAAAGGTGCGAGTATAGAAGCTGGTATCCAGGAAATGCCACACAATATAGGGGAGGAAGAACAGACAGAGGGGTCTACGACGGTCTGTCGTTCGAAGAGGGTTGTAGTAGTCCTGGAAGCTCATTTATCGCACCAGTCTAAAGGTTAACCTCTGCCACATACGCTCTAACAGTGAAGAGACTACACACTATCAGTTAGTGTTCTACCTTACGTGTTAAAACCCGTCTAGGTTCTGCGCTTGAGAGTTTACCAAACTATGTATTTGGAAATAATTTTCAAGTGACGTGTGCTGGTGGTTGGTCGTTACCTTACTATATCTACCAAGCTTGAAAACATCCCCATATAGATAAATTTACTAACAGGGAATGGGTGGTATACATTTCGCACGGGGGACACACATAGTCGTATTCGTACTGCAATAAAGTTTAATTTCTCTCTCTCTCTCGCTCTCTCTCTCGATGTACCCTCACCGCAGGAGCTTTTGTAAATATTTGCTAACCAAGTTGGTTCTGAACTTCTCAATATTGCTTAATCATTCTAAATCATGGATCTCTAATGTTTCAAAGTATCTTCAGCTGTTCAAAACCCGGTTTAACTTTACTTTGAAATTATTTTGATAATTTTTAAAAGCTCGGTATCATATCAAGGATGATTAAAAATATATTTCCTATCGTAAATTTGATAAACTATAATAAATGTTTGTAAAATATCATGGAAGTGTTATACAAGAGACAATATGGTGACGGACACCCGATATGGATATACTTTGCCGATGTCTATATAGAGTGGTTTTTGCTGCTGCCAACATCTTAAGGAGTATCAGTAAGTTTAAGACCAGCCACTCTTCCTCTTCGTTAAGTATTTTATAACTTGGAATAAAACTAACTGTATAACACACATAAGAGTCGTGGCTGTTATACTACCCAAAGATTAAAGCACGGTCTGTTTGTTACGAAGAAATATCCTCGTTGCAGAGGTGACTGCACCGTACCAGAAGATAAAGAAATGTTAAAAAAGTAGATAGAGTGTCCCGCGAGAGGAAGAGGAACGGAAGTACTGCGGTGCTGAGACAGTTACGACAGTGCAGCAATGCGTCTTCGTTTTTCCGACAAAATTTTCTTTTACTTTCTTATTTCATCTTAGAATCGTATAGCTAGTAGTTTTCCTGCCTTTCATGGAATTCGAAGGAAAGTCTCATTCTCACGTGTAACCTACCTGGTCATCTTCTTGACATTCGATTATTTATTCCCTTGGAATTTTTGACGAATTATTCATATTTTTTTTTTTTATATCAAGTTTGGACTGTACTTGTCAACGCGACATTTTCGAGTTGAATTTAACTAATCGATAATAAGGTGGCACAAATAGACACCGAATAAACGAGGCCAAGGGAACTTACCGAGGACTCTGAGCTATGTGCTGTAGGTACACTATATGTGTATGTGTATGTATATATTTGATGATATAAAATGAACCACTGCACAAAACCAGGACACACGCTATAAACCTGACTAATAAATATACATAATTTGCATCGCATGTTACCTCATATATAAACACAAATACTATCATACAATATACAACTCTGTGTGCTCATCTATACGGAAAAAAATGAGCGATTCTTTTTCATTGCGGTTGAAAAGTTTTAATTAAAATACGCTCTGAAGTGTCGAACGAATGTGAAATGCAGCTCTTTCAGTTTTAATTCCGCCCCCTTCAAACAGTTTTTTGTTTTTTTGTTATTTTTTACTCTCCATTTGGTCAGAGCTGAAAGTAGGTAAACTTCCGTGAAAATTCGCAATTATTTTACACTCAAAAAGTCTACGCTCATTTATATTATAAAAATATTGAAAATTTTGAAGAGAAAAACAAAAAAAAAAAAAAAAAAAAACAAATCACAATCAACGATGAAAAATCGACGTCCTTAAAGAAATTCGGTGACTGTATAATAATAAACATGGGCGTCGAATAAATGTAGCCAGGTTTTATACCTCCAGGGTAAAGTAAGGTACATAAAAGGATATACGGTTGTACCGAAGGGAGTCGTGGTATCCTTTATTTTTCCGAGGGCATCCTCACAGAGCATAACCAATCGTCATTTATTTTTCAGAGAACGGACTTCTCTCGTTCGAAAACCCAAACTATCATCTGGACCCGGCGCGCCTTGACGACGCCTTGAACAGTAACAGCGGCAGTTCTCTATACGACGAGCTTTACCAGGAATTGGTTGGCGGCGGGGGTGGTGGTGGTGAAGTTACGGGTGGAGGTGGGGGTGTTACCAGAGTACAAGCTCGCCGTACCTACGCGGCACTTGACCTTGGAAGTATGGGGGTTGACGTTACACAAGGACCTCTTACTCAGGACTCAGGGGAGGACGCCGCCGACAACACGGACAATCACAACCTCAGGTTAGATTATATTTAAAAAAAAAAAGAAAAAAAGAAAAATTTTCAGGCTTTCAGAAATTCTACGTTCATTGCAGAAAGCTAATTTTGAAATATTAGCTAGAATTTTTCATAACGATATAAATATTATTCAACCGACTTTGTTACCCCTAAATTTCATCTCTAATAAAACCAGCATCGAAATTCTAGTTAATATCTATCAGAAATAAGATTACAGTATGTTTGCTCGTTATTTTTATAACAGTAAAAGTTAAGTAGGATTTAAAGTGTTGTAAGGTTACGGATAAAATGGTTGAAACTTTTTTTTGTTTTTTTTTTTCACCTTTTTACATATTTATTTTTTAAAATTAAATTATTAAACAACCTTAACGTTTTGTAATAAGAAATGAATTTTGGAGTAAAGAAGGTGCTTAGACTTTGTGTACCTACAACGAGTTTTAGGGTATTAAGGTTTATCAAAATTCACTAAAGAGGAAAAGCAATTTGCTTATATTTACAACTGTTTAATATCCTCATGGTAATTAGAAACGGTTGAAATTAATACGAAGAGATGTCTTATAGCGTTTCGTTTTCGGTTGAGGTACGTATTAAATTCTCCCCTAGACTGCACTTCAATAACAAAGTTGGAAAAGCAGTTTATTTAGTCGTGGAAAATGGCATTGAAATTCGTGTAATATCGTACGTTTTATTTGTTAAGTTTTGTGCTGTGAATCAACATAAAAAAGAAATAAAAAAAAACAAAAAAAAAAAAAGAAAGGTAGGTAGGTATACGAATATTCGAAATGAAAGTTCAACGTGTAATTATACAGGCCGTATATTCGACTATAAAACGGGTAGTTAATATGAGACAGTCATGCGAATAAAGAAAATAGAACTTTCTTTATTTTATATTTATTTTTTTTTTTTTAAATATACGCGTGGAATAAAGTTAGAAAAGACACGCAATTGAAAAGGCAAAGAATAAGGTAAGCGGAGGACGAAATTCCATAAGAATTCAGGCTCATCTCCTCGCGATGTCTATTTTACCCGGGCTATAAAACTCCAAAGTTAGACCTCATCGAAGACTGCATAAAATTTCAATAAATCTGCCGGAGTGAAAGATAGAACGACGGACGGAACGGAACGCGCCATGTTTCAAGAGGTAGTTCCAAGTTATTGAGGACAGTTTCGATCTCATGGGCCCATGGACTTTGCCAAACTGAGAGGATCAAATTTATGATTGTGTTCTTTGCCCTGAATTTACATACTGCACGTTCTTTTATATATTTATAATACTTGCATCACTTTATTCGGATATTACCAATACCCACGTTAATAATTATCGATCAGATATAGATTTATATAACTTTTGATAATTCAGGAATAACCGAATTATTCCGCAAGCTGAATAACAGCGAATAACAAATTTAAGAAATTTATCAATTACAGAAAACTCTAAGATACTTTTATTCATTACTTTTATCCCATTTTATCGATGCCCAGTTCATTCTTAAATTCTAAAACAGAATAAAACTACTTACTTAAGCCACTCTCTTAGTTCATTAAAACAATCGTTAACACCCTCGTAGATTCGAAGGAAAAAATAAAATGGTATTGAGTTAAGATGTGAAAGAAAAGCAACGGGTGGTTGTTATAACTAATATAGGATTAACGTTCTTAATTTCATATGTGTTTTAATGACGTGAAAATTTTTGAAAAAAGCTTTAATTTTTATGTGATAGAATTATTTTTACGTTTGGAATTTTATAATGAGTAGAATTTTGAATGAAAAAGAGTTTTATTATATTTTGACTAAATCGTATTAGGTTGAATATTTTTTTTTTTTAACTTTTTCGTTCCATTCTGAGATTAGGCGTCATGGTAAAATGTCAAAAAGAATTTGTGTCTTATCAAACTCACGATCCTTGGGATAATAAAAGTGACAACAGACGGTATCAAATCCATCAGACTGGTGCCAAGTTAATCTTGTTCAGTGCTGAACAAAAGTCCGAAACCCTAAAGCCGTGGAATACGAGACTGACAGAAATACAGTAACAGAAACATTCTCCCAACTGTCTTATGAGGAACGATACCAGTCTATGTCACGAAAGTTCATCCGCTAACAAGACTTCTTTCTCTAATTCATTTCTCTTTCATTTTTTGTTTTCTTGTTTCTATACTAAGCATTTCCGACCAGAGTATCGAATTGTATCTAGAAGGTAGTTAACGAAAAAAGTTACCCTTTTCAATTTTTCCAAAAACTTTAATGTAATAATTAATTTTTGATTTATATAGATTTTTTTTACAAAATCACTAGAATATATCCACTTGAGTCTAGCTCGATAATATCTTTGAATAATTACACGAGACCCTTAATTCCCATAAAACTTTTTACACTATGGAGAATAAATTGACTTAATAATCAAAAAATTGAAATCGTCGATAAAACGACATCGATGACTATCATTCGACGATATTAATTATTGTGTTTTTACACGCGAGCATATATTACCATTAATAAATTAAATATTTCTCGATTTTTCATGTCAGATGATTGATTATGGTCGTAGATATAAAAGTCTCTTTGAAACTATATGAAAATCGAAGGAAATCGAGGTGTAAATTATCCCGCAATTCAAGTGATGGTTAAAACTAAAAAAATTTCACTTTGTAGACTGTGAAGTGTACAAAAATTCCTCGCAAATATAATGACCATAAAGAAAAAAGTTCTCCCAATTTCGTAGAAGATGCAGACATAGAAAATTTCCGAAATGATAAAAAGCGATCTATGCAAAGTTTGAAGAAGTGAATTTAAATTTTTTCTTTATTATGAAATTAATCTTAGCCTTGGATTTTATCTATGCAGACAGTCGCGCGTGATCCTCTCGGGCTTGGACATCCTTTGGGAAAACTTTTGGCAAACAATAGTTGGGAAAAATGTAGCGAAAAAACTCTTGTCATTTAAAAAGAAGACCAGTTTGGCAAAATCCAGGTTCGCTTGGCCAAAGAATATTAGATGATAACTGCTTGAAGCAAGGCATGGTCTTTTTTTCTTCCTTCCTTCATTCCTTCATTTCTCCCTACCTTTTTTCCTTCTTTCTTCGTGGTTTACGCTAGTCGAAGAGCGGCGACACGAAGGGTGGCAACGATAAGTTCAGATTGAACTCAATCTAAACTTGCGACAAACTTGCGGCGGCTCTCATTCGCAATCTCTATATACCTACTTTTGACCTCTTCTGTTCCGATCCCCCTTCTAATACCCTTATACGACCAAAGAGTCCTAAAGTAGCCGGCATTCCTCAAATTACATATCAAAGTTGTTCGGTTAAGAGCAATTTATTGCACAGACTTTTTTCGTTAAAGTTTTCGCGATACTCTTCGAGATCTTTTTACCCATTTACACCCGCCCCCTCCCCCGGAGGAAGTCTTGTAACAAAATTTTTCCTGCAATTTGAAAAATTAAAAAAAAATAAAATATAAACAACCCTTAACAATTTTTTGAAGAATAATTATCATCACACTATTCTGTATACAATATGTAGTATTTTTAGCTGAGATTTTAAAGTGAACGTAGCTATCAGACTATAGGTATGTACATACATGCAGACAAAGGGGATCATATTTTCGGAAGTGTTAGGGTAAAATAAGAGCATAATGTATCCGTATTATTCTTCATCCTTCAAAACCTAACTTGGTTAGGCTACCGCTGCAATACCGGACAAGGGTAGATTAATACGAACCACATCAATCTCCATCAGACTTACGAAAGCCTTCCTTCATCCCTTAGCACAGTTTCTTTCAAGCCAGCCGAAGTTATTCGTCAAAAAATGGCTATAGGTATTAACTTATTTTTTCTTTTCTTTTCTTTTGGTTTTCATTTGTTCTCCGTATCGTGAGTTTTCGTTAATCTTTCCTATTATATGGCTCTCAAAAATTCGGGACAAAATATATAGACAAGGATAATAATATTAAAGATAATTTTCTCATTCGTTCAATTTATATATCCTTATGGATTTTCAAATTTTTTGACAAATTTTGTGACGCGTCACGAGGAAAAGGCAGAGGACAAACGTTGGTCAGTCGACAGGACAGAAGGAATGAAAATAAATTCGATAGGTAGAACCCTCGTCACAGTGAAAAGACGGCGCGCAATCCCTGGGTCCTCGTGGTTCGAAAAGAAGTGCAGTTAATTCCAGTTGAGCTGATGTTTTTTCCCCTACTAGACTGTTCTCTCGATTTTCTTTTCTCTTTGTCCTGTATATATAACCAAGCTCTGCAAAACGAGGACCCTATACCTGCCCTCATCCCAAAACACCCATCAGTCTCTTTCGGTAGAAAAAAAAAATTTATACCTTTAAAGAAATCGTTGCTTTATAATAAAAGCCTATGATTTTTCATGGCCAATAGTCTTATCGTTGTTCAGTCCATCCATATGAATATATAATTGAGAAAAAAGCTTTCGTAATTAATGATTATTACAATTTTTTACATTTTTTATTCGATATTGTTCACAGTTTTCATCCAATGGATTCTAGAGATTGAAACTTGAAAGATTAGTCCAACTATACTTCACGATGTTTTATTGATCGTAATGGAGAATAAAAAAAAACGTCGTTTTAGTGGTACTGATTTTCTACGATACTTTGGCGAGGAAGAAACATCGGGTGGGTAAATAATTGATTTCGAATAGCTATCCCAAAGCTCTTTGACTAAATAACGAAGTATTGATTGAGAAGGTGTACTTTACGAAAGTGTAACCATATACACACGGTACAAGTTCCGATAGACTTAAGGTATATCCTAGTTCATAACTTTGCTTAATCCGTGATTACAACGGTGGTTTTGGTAACTATATATATATAAACTAACGATCATGCAGGCGTAATATCCTATCGATAATTTATTACACTGCATATCTTTGCTATTGCAATATCAAATAATATTCTCTAATAAAACCCTTGTAGATTAATTCAGAATAAACATCGAGAAGGTAATCGATAGTCTATACCTATTTCCGAAGATAATATCTCTTATTCACGACATCAATCATCCTTGACGTTATCCGTACGAGTCAGTTAGTTTTCTATACTTTTCTCTATTTTTCTACTTTTTTTTTTTTTGAATAAATTATGACGAATCGGTAAATCCGTACAGATTTTTTTAATTTTTTTTTTTCTTTGACTACTTAGTGCAGGGTTTTTTTTATTTTAGAAAATTATTGTTCCTAATTTAAACGTCTGAGATCTATGTCTACAGTCGTTCTTACTGCAGGAGCGGTGAAAGCTCTGACTTTATGATCTTCTCAAAGAAGCAAATCATCCAGCCGAAGACACATAGCGTAAGCTTATTACGCGTGAAATTTGCTGGTATGTCTTCTGAGCCAAGCCGCATAACAATATCGTAACGAAAGTTAATGTGACGTGACGTGAGGAGGCTGCCTTCCGTACTCTTACGGTAAATGTGAGTTAGACGATTTCCGGTTCTATATACGACTTACAACCCTGCAGACATCTCTTTAACAAATCTCATTGTTTCCAACCAATCATCCCCTACACGTATTCGTATACGTGCCAAAGTCACTCAAGGTTATCTAGAAACGCAAAGCTTTTCATTGCTACCCTTATTTTAACGGTATGATAAAAATTGCTAATTTATTCGAAATTTTTCTTTTTTCTTTTTTTATTATTTGTTTCAAGAGTTGATCAGATTTTAATGTGAAAAGAATTATAAAGTTGAGGATAGATAAAATGAAATTATAATAGACGTTAAATGAGAGAGAAAAATGATCGATTTTGAGACTGCAACATCGAGAGAGAAAATAAAAGGAATAATAAAAAAATCTCACAATCAGTCTATCGTGACGAGTAATTGATTGAAACTCAAAGTGGTGTGATTCGATAAAATGAAACAAAAAAAAAAAAAAAAAAAACAGAAAGAAAGAAAGGAAAAAAAGCAGCAATTATCTACCCGTGAACAAGTCGGCGCACTCCCTTCCTGTGGCTACAGATGGACGAGCCATTATATTAATGGAAGCCTATAAAACCGACGCGCTCCCATGGCTATGCCAAGATAACGTCTCCGTTTCCACACCCGACATATGTACAAGGATGCTTTTAGTCTTTAACCCTAAAAAAAAAAAAAAAAAAAAAAAAAAAAATTGGTAGTATCTATGTGTGTTTTTTCCCGGTTTTTTTTTTTTCATCTTTTATAGACGTAAAAATTTTTTTCTTTTTTCTATTTTTTTTTTTGTCAAATTTTTAATCCGGCATAAATTTCTTATCGATACTGACAATCTATCCTTGACACGTATATTAACTCGCTATTTGTCAGTCCGAGAACTATTTTAGGACATGAGAGGGTGGCACAGGTCCTGGTACAAAAACATGAAATCAATATGAAAAATAACAATGTACAATGTACATACATACATACCAATCGCATCGCGGATTGATTTCTTCACGTTATATGTATAATAATCCGTAGGTATATACGTATCGAACTTATATATACTCAGTTTACAGCGTAATCGAGGTTTTTTGACGATACCTCATAGCGCTATGAATGACGCCGATCTAACAACGGCTAATACCTAATCGGCTTTCAGTCAGTTTAGTCAATTACTTAAAGGATGATCATTTTTAGCAGTCTAAAGGTTCACCCGAATCTTATCCATAAACATTCTCGAGGTACAGTCAAACTCGAGTTTTAAATCGTCGCTAATTTTTAACAAACTTATACAGAATTGGATAGAAAAAAAATTACCTAAGAACAAAGAAAAAAAGAAACAAATTTTTTCATTAAATGATATTTGTCACGTCAAATAACCAAAAATAAAAATAAAAATTATATCTAAGGGCATTAACCAGGTGAAGGACAATTACCTAAAATTTCAATATCTTTGTCAATTTGATTTCTTCTTTTTTATCAATTCATTGTCAGGATTCAAAAAATCGTAATTCGAGATCTATTATCGGTAACAAAAAATATTTTAAATACTGAATGTTGGTTATAAAAATTTGCAACGAAATAAAATTTTTTAATGACTGAATTGACATCGATCAATGACCAATTTTATTATTAATATTATTATTATTATTCGAGGTTTTTATTCGTATAGCCTATATTATTCATCAAATTAAATTTGTCAGATTTTGATTCTATCGATCCAATCGATACGTGGCTGATAAAAAATCGCAAAGTTTTTATGTCTGTAGATTGATTCATTTTCAATAATACAAAATAATAATAATAATAATAATAATAATAATACGATGTATAAGACCGCAGAGGGAAAGAAAACTCGCTTTTCCGATATCAATCGATGAATGTATATATTGTAATACATATATACTGCATAGGTATAGGTAATATACATATAAAATTCTTCAAATAGATATCTTATAAATTGAATTATGAATAACTCAGTAGATATTGATATACCGATACAACCTAAATCTAGAAAAAAAGAAATTTCAGTATTAAATCTGCCACATTTGGTCCATTTCGTTTTCTATACTACTACAATATCCGTGTCTTTTTTGGCTCTTCTTTCTCTCCAACTCTATCTGCTCGTATGACAAAAATGCGAGCTGGCTCAGCGCCGGGACGCCTGGCGCCATCGTTCTCAGCATCGTTCAACTACCAAGGACTTATGCCACCAGATTCGGGATGAATATTCTATCCTTATTTTATAAAACGCGCGGGAATGATCGAAAATGAAATTTTTTTTAATCAAATAAAAATTATCTGTATATTTTATACAGACGAGATGGTCGCTAATAATTCGATAGATTATTAATGATCTGTTTTAAAACTGTTTTTTTGTCACACTTTACGTTGTAACAATATTCACGAACTTATATATATGTACATGTACGATATATGTAGGTATATAAAAAAATTTAATACTAAACATAAAAATGATCGACTCATAATTTCATAGAAAATCTCAATCGAGTTTTATTATTCATATTAAACGGGTAATAAAATCGATCGCACGAGGTAGGTAGGTACTACCTACAGCATTAGCATAATGATAAGGTATCTATATATAGTAGCAAGTGAAAAGACTGGTTATTGTATAAATTTTTGAATATACATATTTATAACGTTTTTCTTTATTAGAATATACGAAATGGTTAGGCACTTTTTTTTATTACAGCAGTTGATTATTTTTTATATACATATATATATATTAAATTATTTATACTGTGGGTTAAGGTTCGAGGTAAGGTTAGCCGATCTTATATACCGAAGCTCAAGCCAATTAACCTCCGACCCTTTACGCCTTTTTACGTGTTGTACCTAATAATCATTCTAACGATAATAACAATACCTAACAGCTAAGTAAGGCGGCTGATACGGCAATAGAAACGGCGATTTTGGCTCCCACCATACAACCCTAAACTCGCATTCGTTATGGTTAGACGAATAATAAAACTACTATAACGTGTCTTAATGGTAGTGGGAACGATTAATTGGTAAGAAAAGGCCAAAGCCGCGGTAACCCGTGACGAGGATTCCAAATTACACTTGAAGTTTTTTTTGTTTTTTTTTTATGCTGATTGAATAGAGAAAGAAAGAGATAGACTAAAGATAAAGTAAAAAAGAGATTTCTTTAACGGTGAATAGTAACAAGTTAACAAAATTCTCATTTTTTATTTCAGATTTTTCATATTCTTAATTGCGATAGATATTATAGAGCCACTCGGTTTCCATACTAGAAACATCACGAAATTCTATAGTCTAGAGGCTTCAACGGCTGTCAGTAAATTACTCGTGCATTAATAGCACTAACGAGAATTTAAGCAAAGTTAAATAAATAGGCGGAAAACGTGGGATGCTGTGCCGCAGGTATAGGTTAGCTAGGTAGGGTTGGTGAACACGGAGATTCCCTTGGTAGCGCCTGCCACCCACGCATAATGCAATTTATTAATGTTTATTATGTACCGCGTAGTCGGGTGAGAGAGTTTGTAGGAAGGTTAGGGAGGCGAGGGAATGCGAGCGAACGGTAAGGTCGAAATTGGAGAAAAAAAAAGAAGAAGAAAAGAAGAGAGAAAAAAAAAAAAAATGAATTTATTATCTCGTAGAGAGCGTATCGTCGTACATTCACCACTCTCGTAAGGGCCAGGGTAGGTAGGTAGGTAGGTAGATAGGTATATTTTTCCCATAACATTTCATCCGAAATAAGCATTTTAATAACAATTCCCAGTGTAGGAAAAATATCGAGCCTTCAGGCAGCTATCTGTACCATCGTATATTGCACACCTCGATTTACATGAAATTGGAACCTTGCAGTGTCAGTGATTGACAAGAATTTCATTACAATGGAATATTGAAATTGAATATATTTTTCTTTTTTTATTTTTACTTTCATGTTCAATTTTTTATTTTTTTTTTTATTATTTCTACGAAATTTAGAAACCCTTTTATTCTATATGTACGTATATTAATACAAAAAATAAACGATCTTTATTACTATACTATATAAATGGAATAAAACCAGCCATTCTGTTCATCAAGTAACAATTATATCTTGTGTTAATTTTCAAAAATATAAAAAAGTCCTTTTCGTACGGTTAAAATTACATCTCGAGTATTTATTTTAGGAAAAAATTTTTTCTTCTTTTCTCACCATCTCTTGATCCCTATAATACGTACCTACCCTATGCTTTCTCTCCTCTTTTTTTTTTGTTTTTTTTTTTTTTTCTTTTTTTTTTATAATAAAGCTACAAAAAGTTATATCTGAAAAAAAAAGAAAAAAACATACGATACGCCCTCTTTTATTTGCTCACCGACCACGCGACCCGCTCGTAATAACGCGTGGTGCAAAAAAAAAAAAAAAAAAGTCTTAATCAGATCTGTAAATATTCGCAAAAAATTAAACCCAGACCCTCCATAGCCGCCTCTATTATACGTATGTACCTTATACACATACGGTAATATCCACGTTCGTATGTATGTATTTATACATACGTATGTAAATACATACCTACTCGAGGTAAAAAATTGTACATTAAAAAGCAAAAAAAAAATCATCTTTAACAAAACATTAACAAGACTTCTCGTTCTGAATTTTCCATTTTGACTACATGCATTATACTATACACCACGAACAAAACGGAATAAGATTAGCTTCCACTTTCATCTATTACCTACCTACTACGAAATCGATCCATAAATTTGTCGATTATCAGCACCGAAGGTCTTTTATTGTTTCATTTTTTTTCTTCTTCTTCTTCTTCTTATTATTATTATTATTATTACGGTAAAGCCGGATACGCGGTTCTCTACTTAAAGAGTAATTTATCATGACCATTTCCAAACGCAATCTGTCGTTCGGTAAAATACTAGGTATACTATTAGATACAATAGGTCTAAAACAAGCCCATTTCTATTCCTATCAGACTTACATTTATACGTCACGCTATTACTACTATAACCTTGCCGCTCCAGAAGGTCCGGTGGACCTTCTGAGTTCGTTGCGCTACTTTTATTACCGGCAAAATTAACCAGCTGTTAAATGAGCTGACCAGGATATCTGTATCTACTTTATATAAAGAGATATTATCTCTTTGATATCAGTCTTAAGAGATGTGGGAGTTTTTTTTTTTTGTTTTTGTTTTATTTTATATTTACAGAACGGATCTAGAACTACTATACCTTCGATCATTTCATTTCACTTAATAAATTTTTCCGGGTATTTACAGGCATTCATTTCAGAAATTGCGGATGGATTATTGATACATATACTTTCACGTAACTGTCGCGTAAATAATTCTGGGTAAATAGCATTAAGGCAACGAATCGATCGATCGATACTTGAATAAATAGATGAATGATAATATTATGTGAAAATGGGTGAAATACAACGTATGTATGTACCTATGTATGGTATATACATATAGATACATACTTGTGTAAAGGTGAAAACAAAGGTCTGGCTGTAAACGTAAAAAAAGGAAGTTAGCATATAAATGAAATCCGTGAAGCCAAGTGAATATCAATGGGTACCCGTCACTCAAGACAGAGCACACGCGATGCATTCAAGAAGTTCTATCAATGTGGGAAATACCTTGTCCATGAAAAACAACAAATTACATATACATATATACGCTTCCTAAATTCTTATAAAGACAAAGATACGGTCAATTAATTATTCTTTGTCTTTTACTCACAAACAACACTAAGCTGTTCCATAACATATAAAGCTATATGCAGAATCGTTCATTGAATACTACGACGTTTGTGTCGTTTTAAAATTTCGCAACTTCCTCAAAGTAGAAATCCTCGATTTAAATCAATCGAACGATAACATGAACAGAAATTCCCACTTCCTGTATTACAAAGTGCTCAAAGTACTCAGGTATAATTCACAATGAAAAAAGAAAAAACAGAAAAATAAAACGTCAATCAGCTACAATCTCCGTATATTATGTACCTATAATCGTTTGAGTAATCAAGTCACATTTTGTCTATGAGCTTTCACTCAAACACTTCGATTACGTCACTTTGTTCTAAATAACAATACCCATTAAATTTATCAAGGCCATTTATTTATAAGATCAAAAGGTCCAGCTCATTACTTAGACGAATTACAATTGTTTATAGGATCGTTCTTATCTAACCAACACACTTCAATCATTCACAATTAACTGCTATGATTAAGTAAAGAGGTGAGTGTGGATGTGTCAATCAAAACTACGTTACGATCATTAAACTATGGATTCATATAGTCTCTGAATTCTATTTTTGAAATCTCAAATTTAACATCTTGTGTGTATGATAAAATCTGCGTTCTTTTGTATTATATCATCATTATAACTTCATTGTTGTTAAACTTTATATGCAAAAAGGAAATAAATGACTTTGAGAAGTTAGCTTCGAGTGGATACGGGGTAGTCATACTGCTTGGAATATTATAGCAGAGACTTAAGCCTCCACTAATTAACGTTAATGGTAATTAAGCGTCGTGGGTTATGCCAAGGCGTCGTCATTTACCTACGTTGCGTTGCGCTACACCGTTGACATACGATGTTAGGAACCAAGTCCTGCAGGGTCGTACGGTATCCCCGTTACCCACGCATTAATTGAGAGTTAAATTTCCTTCACCTTCTAGACGGTGAACTGATGGTGTTTCTCTACTGAAACATTGGATTTTACCTTATAACGGTCTTAGGTACCTCGCTTTATGGGGGTGTTACTTTTATAAAGTATCACATTACTTATACCTACTCTATGGCTCAAAGGGTTGTCGTCCCCCTTTCAGCTGCACTGCACTGGCTTAAACGAGCGATCATATTTACACCTTAAGAAAGAATACCGCCACGCCGTTCAAGCTTCTGCATTCAGGGTGTAACTAATGACTCTACCTATACCGAGCTATACCCAGACTCCTTAATTTTCTTTCATTTTTTCGCTATTCCCATTAGAAGTTAAAAGAAAAAAAAATTCACAGAACATATGGCTTTTGGCCAGTTCAGATTAAAGTCTTGAATCCAGGTTTCGAGTACGTGATAAACGACGCCCGGGGCTCGTACCGGAAAGTGGTTCTACTTTGCAGTCGTACAAACGGAGACTGACGTCATCTATACATATATCAACGTGATATCCACTACGTCAGAATCTGTTTTTGTAAAATCGGATCCGGATTGCGAGACCCTCAATTGAAGATATCAGCAATATAATAACGTGGAGAGAAACGAACAATAAAAACGGCGCACCTATAAGACGGAATCAGCCATTCGTTTCGTTGTAAACAGATTCGCTTTTCTCAAGCGTAAAGACTTCGCCTTTTATACATCGGCTTGTAGTTAAATAAGAAAAGAGGATTTTGTATGTAGTCAGAAAATCAGGCTGCACTTACTATCGTATGGTGGATATAACGGCTTAAATATCCGAAGTATAAAACTCCTATCTCATAGGAAAACTGGTCCAAAGTCCAAACTACTGCATTGCTCAACAAAAAAGGACGATCGAAGGCACCGTGCTGGGGTTGGTGGAAGCTAAAGGGGTCAAGAGGGCAGGAAGAGGGCGGCTAAAAAGAACAAGTTTACAACGCAGCACGCGTCACGTTTTTTTCTATACGTGACAAACGGAATTCACGAACATAGAAAGTATACGAGGACACAGTCCATGTTTAAACTTCGATTTTTGGACTTTGTTCGCGAAATTAATACATATCGTTGAATGAATTGAACGTGTTTCATTGCACCGTGAAATTGCACCAACAAAAATTCGATCTATTTTACCTCACGGAATTGAAATTGTCAAGTAAAGACTTCTCGCCGAGACGATTCCATTTTCCGATTCAACCCCCAACTACAATGCGGTAAAATGCAGGCGGTGGCGTCTACTTCTACCAGTCCGCATTCCTCAACCCAAGATACTGGAATCCACGTGTCGTATTCACGGCACTGAGTTGGTGGGGCGTATAGAAAGGGGATTGGTAAGACACACCGGGACCAGAAACAAGGGTTGTTCTCTCTTGATTATACGGGGGTGCTGCCTGCATACTGACTAGGGGTCGCGAGCTCGCGAAGACCCTTTCCCTTCGACCCCTTTATCCTAGGATACCTTATCCGCGTTGGCAGTCTAGGCTCTGTAGTTGTACATCGCGAAAATCGACCAGACGAAGCCTCCCATGACTCATCCTTTATCGACGAAACACATTCCAATTAATGAACTTTCGGAGCTCACACACCGGATATTAGTTGGCAAAATGGGTACAGAAGAAGAAGAAGAAGAAGAAGAAGAAGAATATAAGGTGACGGTGTTTTCCGACAAGAAAGGACTCTTTCTTTTTTATTTTTCCTTTTTCTTTTGCTTTGTATTTATACAGCAATGATGATTCATGAGCTCTTATTGAGGTGATCGTTACGCCTGAAATGGAGACGGTGAAATAAACGAGAATAGAGAAAAAAAAACTAAAAAAAAAGAATATATATATATAATAAAAAAAGGAAACGGCGTCACGAGAGATCGAGCAGAGAATAAAACGAAGCAAGATCAAGGATCTTGGGAAAAGTGAGGCTGCAAACTCGACTGGGAAAAGACATTGATATTAGAAGAGCTTGGAGGTGATTCAAGGACCATTTAGCTCGTGCGGATATCTTCTTTTTTTTTTTTGTATTTTTAACAATCTCATTGTGTCCTGTCTTCGCTTAGCCCCTTGAAACTCGGTCGTCTAATGAATTTCATTAGCTCGTTCAAGTCCCTCTCCTTTGTCGAGATCTTCCCTTTTCCATTTATGTTTATTAACACTGTTTCTCGGTTCTCTTTTATAATATAGAAGATAGAGAGAAAGAAAGAAAGAAAAAAAGAGAGAAATGCAGAAGAATGGAACCGTCATTTGTGAGATCTTATCTACCTTAATTTTGGCCATCGCGTGTACGGAGATCCTTCGCATTCGCATTGTACCAAAACTTTATCTTGGCGAAATAAGGACAAACAAAACTTTACCTGGTCTAACTCAATAAAACAAATCGTCATTCGACTCGAACTACCCTCCCTTGCCTTGGCCCTACCTTTTGAATTTTCTCAGAAATTTCACAACGAATCAAACGTCCAAAGCTACACGGTTTCACAGTCGAAAAAAAAAAAAAAAAAAAAAAAAACCGATCGTCTATGAGTCACAACTTCTGTGTAATAACACCGCCGTTCCAAGAGCCAATCTAAAAGCACCCCGAAATACCCTCAGCAATACCCGAACCTGGTGCTAAGGAAGATCTTAGATTACCTTATTCTAAGAACGTGACGTTTCAGAGTGAGCGTTTTCGACGCGTGCACACAGGTGTAAAATGGGAAGTAATATAGTTTTACTAGCGACAGACGTCGTCGCCATCTTGTTTCACCCTATCCTTCTACCATCTAGTATTCTGGGAGAGGGGGGAGGGGGGGGGGGTGGTTCTTGTTACGGTCGAATATAAAATTGGCGTAACCTGCAAGAGAAGTCTGCCGAGTATAAAAAGGGCAAGGAAAATAGTTCCCTCATGGTAGTCGTTGCCTTCGGCAGCTTAAATAAAAATACTGAAACCATATTTTTTGGAAAAAAAATCTGTTTACACGAATGTTATTTATCAATGGCCCTTACTGATCACCACGATGATTTGTTAGCCAAGAAAATTCCTATTTATGTTATATGTATACGGCTTACATACGCCAACGTGTGTGCTTATGCGTTTAAAGAAAAGAAATGTAGCTCTGTACAATTCTCGCGGTCTAACAGCTACTGGTGATGAATTTATTTGAAATGCAGATATCTTCGAGCAGTGAAATCACCAGACCGGAAGTTATCGTCTTTTCGAGTGCGAAATCGACAGGAATCACTGAGAGATAAGGGAGAACACAATTCCTTAACCCACTTGATCCCCTTCAGAATCGAACATCAAGACAAAGAGGAATATCTAATTTTTTTTTTTCTATACGGCTGTCAAAATCAGAACTTTTATAAAATCCAAAGCCCATACACACATATCGTATTGTTACAATTATTATTACACCTTATAACGATCACTGTAGCAGCAAAAGAGTCTGAATGAATGTTACGTGAGAATTGTTGTATGAGGAAATAAATTCAAATAGTTAAATTTATGAGATGATGTGACATAGGCAGAGAGGGAAGAAACCGCAGTGATAAACCGCGGTAGAATCATCGCCAATAAATTACTTCAAGTGGAATATCTGAGATATTCAGGATCCAAGAATACGATCTTGGAGAGGTAGTCGTGCAGGTGACGTCACAAATGACGGATAGCCACGTTGCGACTATGCTGAACTTCCCCTATTGGTTTTCTTTGTTTTTTCTATCTACTTTTTTTCTCTCATATTACTTGGACCAAACCATACATGGTTCAATGGTCTGAAAAAAAAAAAAATCCAAGATCCCTTTCACCCTTAACTGACATGCATGTAACCTACAATCTGCACAGGCATTCTCTTCGGTAAATTTTTCCATTTCCTTTTATATTTGGGACAGTTTTTGATCAGGTCAATACATAGCTAACCGTTTAGAAAAGAAATCTCTTAATTTTCCACAAAGGAACGAAAAAATAAAAATAAATAAATAAAAACAGAGAAGGAAAAGTCACTTTTAAAGGTGTAACAGATATCCGAATCTATATAATATATTGTCCGACAGTGTTATAGTCAGGTATTGTATATGACCTGTATTGGATTCAGTATATGTATACTTTCGATTAACGGTAGTATTTGGCACACAATGCCGCAGACCAATCAATAGAGTTGAGCAGACTCGGCGGACGTTATTGGTTGCATTTTGCCGACACGAGATATATCGTGAGTTGTGGATAATAGTGTAGGATCTGTGTGTGTTAGTGTGTTCTATAGTCTGACGCATAGTATAATGGGGTTGTTTCCCTCAGTCTTAAATAAGGGATGGTAAAATGGTATGGCTAGTAAGAAAATAACAAATACCTATAATCTCGTAAGTTTTCTAAACTGTTTGTTTTATCTGTCCTTACCACTCCGTGGCACCAGTAGGAATCGAAATATCCGAAAGACATTCTTTCCCTGTGATTCAGCGGTATAAGCAATATAGAAAATTACTCTTTCTTATCGAACTTTTTACATTTACCAAGGAAGAAAGTTTTGATAAAAATTTATCAACCCCTCTCTCGCTCTCTCTCTCTCTCTCTCTTCACCCTCGTTATCGCACAGACAGAGATGTACGATGTACCTTATATACAACTATCTAATACCTTAGCCACTGTTTTTCTTTCAACGTATAATTTAGCCTTTTTTAAAAAAAAAAAAAAAAAAAAAAACTTGGTATACAGTATAGATATGTATACGTAGACCTTCACAATCAAGAAAGACTATCCTCGGGCTAGAGAGACACATATTATACACAGTTTTCTAGCACACGTCACTGCTTATTCAGAAAGTATTTTTATCCGAGGTCTCATACACCTATATCAATTCTAGTGTATATAATAACGAATCTCATCATACAAATATGTATGCTGTATGTATATCTCTGTAATATATAGTTTTGTAATAAAAAATTCAACATTTTCATTATTATAAATATTATAATATCGATTATATACTTACAAATGAGATATTTGATCATGGTTTCAAATTTTATATTAGCAATTATAACGTAGATTCAATGTATTACGTAATGTGGATAGCCTACAGCCTGATTAACGATCGAACGATTACTACTATATTTGTATTAGTTGATTTTTTTTTTCTTTTTTTTTTTTTGCAGACTTACAGGTGTAACGCATGGTGTGTGAAAAGGTTAAGTTTAACATTACGCAAGACAGTATGACCATGGCTATGTATCATCAAATACGAAGCCTGTTTGTAAATAATGATTATGTAAACCGTAATGAGCAGATTTATCCGACGAAACGTTCTTTCATTTATTTATTTTTTTTTTTTTTTTGAAAACTTTTGCGTAAATAGGTATAATCAGTTTTTGCAGCCGAGTTTAGACGTGACGAATTTCTTCTTTTTTTTTTTTTGGTGTGGGGTGAAGGGAGGGGAGGGAAGAAAATTTTTTCTCCGTAAACAAGTCATTATTCTTTTGATGAAAAGTTAGCTTATCTTAGAGACTCGATTAGAGGAACTATTTCGTTGGCAAACATCGAGATGCCCTTTTGTTTTAACCCTCGGAAGCCACCCTCGACAAAGAAGTTTAAAAGTTTCGAATTTACTTACTTGCCACTCTGGCAGTGGTCCTGCCTTTGAGATATTTCAAGCTTTTTTATTTTTTATTTTTTGTTGTTATTTCTAGTTTATTAAGAGCCCAGGGAATGCGAAGAAGAAGAAGAAGAAGAAGAAGAAAAAACAAAGTTCTCTATCAACTCAACTATAACTCTCCTAAATTACTTTTGCCTTTTTTCATTCGTTTGAAATTTTCAACTAATACTATATACACCTTATAATCTCTTGAGTAAACCCTGCCGGTAAATACCTACCTACCCCTTAGACTACCATAGGAAATATTTCGATACCAGCTAAACGCAGAGCGTGTCATCGCGTCCCATTCACATAAGTCGTTGCCCCAACTACACGCGAATGCACTATAGCTGCGGCTTAACGCCGACCCTGGGGCAGTATTTATATCGAACTTTGGTAAGGGAGTGTTTGATTTACAGCCAAAACTCGAGCACGTACTATTATTAAACCCACACTGTCCCAGTACATAGTAACTGCCGTAATTTTTCACCCCATTTTTCACTACGGGGATGAAATAAAACGATTAAATATAAAAATGTTCATATGGTATTTTGGGGGATATAAAAAACAAAAAAATATTCAATCCCATTACCTCATCGACCACAACTCACGACGACACCGGATAAGAGATGTTCTCTGTTTTAACTTAAATAATTATTTCTTAAAATCTTAAATCTCGTTAAATATACTTTATTGTGCGTTACGAAATGTGACAACTTTTATTTATTTATAAATACACGTCCTATATCGAACATTGCTAAAGGTAATGATCAGACATGACAGGAGATTAAATTAAACAGCTCCTAAAGCCTATATTCACTTAAACCGTATGGAATATGGAACATTTTTAAAACACGTTAGTGTTTTTAGGATTGCTTATTAGTCTTCATTATTAAACAAGGTAAATTCGGATTGCGAAAAATCGCGGTATAAGTTTAGCTATAATCTGACGATTTTATACGGATATTTCTAGGCATTTTGTTTCCCTTTTTTATTTATCTTGTTTCTATACAAGATTTTTACGTCTTAATATTAAAAAGATAAATAAATTTACGCGACCAAAATTGGTCAATTTACATAGATAAATGATAATAATTATACATAAGTCAAAAAACGCTGCAACCCTCAAAGTAGCGAACTGCTGCAGTCGTCGGCCGCCACCCTATCCCTCACAGTAGTATGAACATGCGATGGTACGCCAAAGTGACGTCATAGTGGGCCGAGTACTTCCGGCGGCGAACGGACTTTCACGAAGTTGGGGGACGAGAATCGGAGTCAGTCCATGATCGCTGGCCAACAAACTAAGTTGACGAATTCAATTCGTAAGCATTTTGAACGGTTTTATTTTTTATGTACATTATTTAAACCTTTATTTATTTATTTTTTTAAATAAGTACATGTATAGATAACAAAAAGAAGAAAACTTTCAACCTAACCATCGTCTAATGATATAATAACATAAACCGTGGGATAATTAGTATGTGGAGAAAAAAAGAAAAAATAAGAAGAAATCACGCGATATATTGAAATTAAAAAATCAAAAAAATTAAAAATAGAGGTTAAAAAATTTACATTTACGAGTTGACTGGTTTTGATATTTAGTTTTTTTTTTTTTTTTTTTTTTTATTCATACATTTGTGAATAATTCATAGTCAAAGAATTTCTAAATCTCAAATCGGCTCCGTTAATATTCGTTTACATAAAAAAAATTAAAAAATTTCTTTTTTAAACCTCAAATTTTATCGTCATTACCTATACCAAATGAACAATAATCCAAGTGGTGTGGAAGTAGAGCTGATGCCTAGGCTACCCTTACAATTAGATGCTGACCTGCAAACCACCGGCAGATGACTGTAAGTTTTTAAACACCTGACCGCGTGGTTGTTATAGATAAAATAAGAAGAGAGTATTTTTTATTACAACTATCAGTTATCACTAGTTTAAATTTCAGTTAATTAATTATTCAGTTAATTTATTCATCAATTCATTAATTAGTTGCTTTTTTGAAACTCTAGAACACGTAGCATATAGGTATATGTATATGTATTAACGTTATACTAACATAGTTAATTGTACATACCCAGTAATTAAATGAATAATTGTTATACCGCTAGCTCTTCTTTCACGATTTAGGTAATAAGCTTTTAGATTACATTATTATAACTAATGCGTGTTTTTTTGATGAGAAATTTGAATGATTTATAAACAGGTATTTATAATGATATTGCGACCCAAATTTTTTATCATTTCTTTTCATTAGATAAATTTTTTTTATAACCGTATCGTAGGTAATAAAAATTTCTATTATATATATATATATATATATATATATATATATATATATATATATATATATATATATATATATGTAGGTACATAGACGTATGAAAGTATGGGAATGCGTTTGTATATCAGTAAATTAGTTTAAAATAATTATATAGTGTATTATAATTACTATAATTTTTAGCCTAGAAATGAGTTGAAATACATTGACACCTGCAACTGATGGTTGTGGGATAATAATTAACTGAGAAGCAGGCCGACAGTACAGGTTGAATTTAATTCCCTGCTGCTGTTGCTGTTGTTGCTGCTGCTGCTATACTCCCACGCGATTATCGTACTAAATTTACAAAGTCAAATTTATAATCCAGTGGGATAAAGTTTTGGACAATTTCATACTCCGGTGTTATATATACATATTAATAACGAAATATCTAATCGAATCTGATTATTTTCATGATCGATCAGTATAATGACACAATATTTAGGACACTGTTTGAACTCTGCAATAATAAATGTTGGGTTATCTCCGCAGTTAAATTGAACACGGTTAAATTTTTGGACGCTATAGGTAGGTATATGAATGGAGCCATACTATGGTCCGCGTAAACGAAAAATCATATAGCCTGTTAGCAAGTTATAAAACGAAAGTATTAATTATGCAGTTGAAATGCCATCACGTATAATAAAACCTTGCGCAGTTTGTAATTATGTCTTAAAAAAAAAATTTTTAACTCCAACGAGATATTGAAAAATACCTATATTTTCTCGTTGATTATTTATGATGAAAAAAAAAAAAATTTCTAGTGAAATTTTTTACCGATGGCTAAACAGATTATCAATTAATATCAACTGTTTAATGAAAATTGAAATTTTTTCGACATAGATAATATCGAAGCATATAGATAAATATATTCGCGTATGTTAAACTTCAACACATATTTGTTTCTATTTTTTTCTTTTTTTAGTTTATACTTTTTCGTTAACGTGTCTGTAAATGGAAGGTGATTAGGAATGCGAAAAACCTGTCGTTCGTCAATATATATATATAATCTTGTGTAGAGTTTATACAATTTTTTTTTCTTTTTATTTTTCTTTCTCTCTCGCTGTCTTTCTCATTTTGTATGACTGACACGGATAAATTTGAATAACACGTATACTTAAGACTAGTCAAATCTTATTTTTTAAATTTATTCATTGACAACAGCCTTCACATATATAAAATATATCGCGACTGCAACATTTGAAGATCGTTAAAAATCTCGTATTATAGGCAGTTGTGCAGTCAGTTTTTTCGTCTGGTAGTAGTATAATGTGTTGAAATAAAAGTAATAAAACACGGAGAAGAAAAAGGAGAAAAAAAAAAAAAAAGAAGAAGAGGAAGAAGAAGCATCCAATTCTCAACGAGGTTCTAAAATTAGAGTCCATTTCACGCGTGTCATCTTTACCACCTCCTTTTCTTTACCCAGCTTTCTTTTATTACTCTTTTTCTTCTTTCCTCGTTTGCCGAGTAGTCAAGCGAGTGTTTCATGTATATTTAGAAACGGATTAACGACTATATTCTGAGTCTGAGATATAACCCGCGGAGAGTTAAAGAATTAATAAATCCTTAGTTGAAGTAAAAAATCAATACAATACTCCTTGGTAGACGTGGCAATTTTAATTTCCGTATTTTAACTCCTTAATTACGTTACGCTCCAAGCCATCGGAATTAACGAGATACAAAGTTGAGGATAAAAAATAAAACAAAAAAATTATTTTTTTCGAAATTTTAAAAAAACGATAAACTTTCTCTATATCAGTTTAATAAAAATTTCAAAAATATTCAGGTATTCAAATTACCAAGACGGATGTATAATCATTATAATAATCCAATCATCCCGTTGAATGACGCCAGCCTTTTCTTAATTATATCTTTACACATCGACATCTGAAAAAAAAAATTTGATAAATTCTTTGATTTTTATTTTTCATCACTATAATAACTTGACCGAGAAAATTTTGTTCTTCTAATATTAATTCTCTCCAAATTATATCCCTGGTATTTTTTTTTTATTTTTTATTTTTTTTTTTTTTTCTCTGCTTTTACTGATTAAAGTGCGGGTGGATATTATCTCGAGAAAAATTTCTCAAGAGCCTTGGAATTTGGAGCTAGCTTATAGTCTTGCCACATGGCTCTGGACTCTGTTGCGGTCAAGGTGAAAGCCCAGACCTCTGTTATCCGGATTTAGATATTTTTAAACTCCAGCTAAGAAGTATTTTAAGCGTTTTAATTTGGCCCATTGCACATTCAATTCAAAACAGGGACGAAAGAAACAGACCCTTACAGATTATAAAAGCATCCACTTTTTAACCACTCGAATTAACGAGATTCTCGCTCCAGACTCTCGCTGATAATTCCATCTTACAAGCCAAGACCCCTATTATTGATTAAACATAAATCTATTTTAGTCTTGCTAATCCAATAGCTGTAAGAAAACTTAAATCGCTATAAGCTGGACTTACTTGAAAATAAATATGAATATAAAAATGAAAAAAAAAAATATGAAAGTAAAAAAAGAAAATTATTTTCCGTGTATGATAAAAATCGAGTCGAATTATTGAAACCCATTTTCTTTCAAATTGGTTAAATTTTGATCCTTTTATCACGCGAGTCTAATTCGAATAAAATTCTATCTAAAATGATTGAAGAAAAAAAAAATCAAAAAATCTAGAATTCATTTCCGACGTCCGCTTTCAGTTGGTTTCCAGTTGAAATTTAGGGTTGCGATAGCTGCCCGGTTACGAGTATCCAATACACGCGAGACTCGCGGTCTTCAGTGGTGACGCGGTAACAGAGGGTTGGGGGTGTGGCAAATCAGCATAAACTTAATTACCCCACTCGCCTCCACTTTCCTTTCTTGAACCAGTCACCCCCGCGCGGTATACCAGTCGGTAAGACGCCAGCCACGAACTATAGGGGCTCTTGCGAAGGTGAAGGGACGAAGGGGATAAGAGAGAGATAGAAGAGAGAAAAGTGAGAGAGGGAGAGAGAGAGAGAGAGAGAGAAAGCCAAAGAAGGGTGAAAGGGGGTGGTGTGTATTGATCGACCCAGCAGCTTCGTTGCCCGTTGTCGTTGCCCGCGACGCTGGGCTACCCTTCTGCCCACCCCAACAACCCTCGCCTCCACGACGCCCGACGCCTGAAACTCGCGTCGTGCGTCGTGCAACAGCGTTTTCCCACTCTTATTTGCGCTTGGGTTAGATGCCAGGCGTCGGGACGCCTCGCTTGCCGCGCCTCGTGTTCTCAAACTTCCCTTAAACGACATCCTGCTAAAATTTAGGGTGAGGGTTAGGGTGTCGCTACTATACTCCACGTGTCTATAAACTGGGATAAGAAAAAGAGAAAAAAAAATTAAAAAAATACCTTATTCTTTGAATTGGATGCAAATTATGGCATATACTATAACGTACCGTTATATATAATCTCGTATAGAAGATAAAATGTATGACAGCCGGAAAACTCGCAGCAAACATTATGAAATTCTGAAATACTTAATACAAATTGATAATTGAACGAAAATTTTTTTGCTTCCTTTTTTTGTTTCAATTCTAATTCGCTTGGGGTAGAAACACCCTTTCACATTCTGTGATGCAACAATATCCTGATCGGTGTAAGACTTAGATCTCACCACTTACTAAACCGTCTCAAAAAAATTTGGGAAATATTTTTCAGCCCTTGATGGATATCTTTTTATTTTCTTATCATGGTTTTTCCGTAATTAACTCCTGCGAGTTTTCAGCAGTGCATATTGCAGTCTCTAATCTCTCTTGTAGAGAAATATTAATATTTCCGAGATCGCCGCTAGGTGAAAACTCGACGCTATCCTCTCTCGCCAGATAAAATATGCAGCTTGAATGCCTCGGGTCTCGTGTACAACTTGGAAGTACTACTGTAACACGCGTGACAAGGTAGATAGGAAATTTCAGCGCAGACGCGTTGTAACTGCAATACTGTATAATAGTGTTAATCATAGTATAGTATATGGCAGTGAACGCAAATGCTGTATGTTAAATTTAACAGTAATTACACAAGTTGTCGTATGATGGATATATGTGAGGGAGGGTGACGGAAAATGAGCTCCTTAAACAAAAGAGGCCGATTTCACTTGTTTTAAGTCCTTATTAAATGCATACTCAGTAACAATATGACCCAGCCATAAGAATGAAAAAAATTAAAAATATGAGACGAAACGGTGGGGCAATTTTTTTTCTTTTTATTTTCCAAAATTTTCTGTTTCAATTTTCAACTTAGTGTGGAGCCTAAATTTGCCTTTGATACTTGTATAGCCATTTTTTTCATATTATAATGTAAAAAAAAAAAATGGGGTCTAGGCTCATTTTGCCCCTCACTTATCTTTAAACATTGAAAATTCTTGGAGGCCCATTTTGTCCCATTCTCGCCTATACTCTGACGTCATGGTACTAGATACAAAAAAGGGAGAAAAAATTCGACCGTGATGTCCTTTTTTGTTAAAAAAAATTTTATTGCGCGATATATTCCGCCCGGTGTCTATATGCTTCTTCCTTTACTGTATACAGTAATTGTTGTTATTATAAACATTAGGGTAAGTCGGAATTAAATGGGTATTAAGTGTAATGGGTATTAACTGTAGTACATGAAATAAAAACCCACGTCTTATATGCTCGTAAAAAAAGAAAAGACAAAGAAAAATGTACAAGAAATCGTCATATACATATACTTAATTCGACGTATGTAGGTAAGTACATACATATGTATTGTACGAAATAGGAATGCGTCTTCTCATACTCCGATTTTTTTAGAACTATGTCACGCGAGTTTATGTATCGAATTTTCTGTCTTTTTTATTTTTTTTTTGTATATATTTTGCGAGAATCTTCATACAACGTATTCTGTATCTAGATACATCTTCACCTCAACCCTCCTTGTACACCTTATATCTACGTAACATTGAAAATACCAACGTCTCCCCTTTTCCTACCCTAGAAGACACATAAACGGGGAGGATATCCATAAATCTTTGAAATGGAATGTATGTATGTATGTATGTACGTACCTATACACGCGTGCCAACCGACTCGGTCTTCTTCTACACCTGTTCATCTTATCCATGTGACACTGTAGTATATGGGTAGGTATATAGTCTCAATTTTTCGGAGCTATTTTTTGTTTCAAGCTAGAAGAATCTACTAGCCATTTTCCGCTCCCTAAGTTTTACCTTAAAAGTTGAGACCCCGTTTCTCTATTGTTTATTTTTATTTATTTTTTTTTTTTTTGCTTTTTTATTCATTTTCTAAAGTAGTACAAAAAAAAATATATATGACGTGCTCTGACTCCAATAAGAGAATAGGCAGCTCGATGTCTTATCTATTTTCTCAGCATTGTTCGCGGAAGCGAAGAACCGCTCACGAATCAAGATACATATATACTTTATAGCTAGAAATGTAATTAATATATACGCTCTTCTCGAGAGAATATAATGCAGGAAAAGTTGTGGTATACATATAATTAACGAAATTCTCTACAGATTCAAAGGATATAATATGTGGTCCAAAGTGGTGAAACTTTTTTGTTTTCTGCCTTTTCTTTTTATTCTTTTTATTTTTCCTTTTACTTTTGAGTGCGATAACGCCAAGAGGTTTGAGACAACGAAGAGAGTCGACCACCCGGTCGACCCAAAGTGCAAATAGATAGCTTTAAATTACCCCTTGGTTATTTTTTAAAGGTGTCCTCGTGACAAGGGCCATTCCCAAGCAACGAGGCTAACCATATTCTGCACACTTTACGATCTCTGGCCCCCTCGACCCCCCCCCCCCCCGAAACTCATGGCTATGCCAAGATTTTAATCTAACTTCTGCCGTAAAATGCGATCACCCTCTCCCAACGCTGCTATATGGGGTGGTATAGCCCGCTCTTATCCACAATTTTCTACACTCATTTATACGGTTTGTAATAACGTATATAATATTTATGGAAACTTGCTTCTTCGATTCGGATTAACGCCTTCATTCTTTGTCCCGTAGGAAATTCGAGATTTCTCTTTCTCTTTTTCTTTATCTTTCTCTTTCTCTTTCTCTTTCTCCCTTCGGAGTCTTTATACCCATTTTCTCCCCGATGAAATTCAAGACCTAAGTTCAAGAGAGCGGAATTCAATTTTAGCAGACAATATCACTGTTGGAAACTAAAGAATATAAGAAAATGAGAAACTTTTCAATTGAAAATTGTCACACTGTTACGGTAGGAACTTCTACGATATATATCCGGTTCCCATTTAATAATTCTTTACATTATATTTTGTTTCGAAAGTTAAAGAAATTACGTTAAATAGATCCCTGCAGTTTCTCCAAATCTACACGTACCATCGATAATTTTTACGAATTTTTTTTTTTTTTTTTGTATGGATAAAATACGTAATGCATAATAAAACGGATTTTAATTTCCTGCGAAATTCTGAAAGAGAGTGAAAAATTTTCAAATTCTTGCACAAAACGTTAAAAAGACTATTTGCATGTGACTGAACGTGTATAATCGGATTTAGATGATTGACAAAAAACGGTGCACGGTTATAAGTATACGAATAGAAAAATTATCCATACTTGCGCATTCATCCATCGAACTTTAATACCCTAGATTTTCAAGTAATTTTTCTCTTAAAGTAATAAATCTGTACGTGGAAAGCCTAGCGTCAGAAAATTTCTTCGTAAACTGGCAAAGTTCCAACGTGTGTATATAGCAACTAGCTAACAGTAGTAATACCAGCCACCCGCATACTTTGAATACATCTAGTCTTCTCACTCCTTAAAATTGCGTAAGGACAAATAACCCTCCATTGTTTTCAACGCGTGTCAAATTTAATCGCAATTCGTGAAGATTACGGGTGACTCTAAGCTAGTTTTTATTTGCCCCATAATATCTCATGGTAGAATGTTAATGATATAATGTAGATAAAATAGCAAATGAAATTGTTGGAAATTATAAACTTGCTCCTCAAAAAAATACCCGAGATAGAATAAGCCACAATACCGCAGTAAGTCTCCTGTCTGAAAGTGTCATGTCATAAAGACTTGACATCCCATTACGTAAGGGAGTAACTGACATCCCCCATGATTTCATGGCTCTAGAAAGGGTCTTCGAAAAAGAAAAAAGGAAAAAAAAAAAAAAAATCTCGCGTTTAGATAACCCACGTCGATGTAGTCGTACGCCCGATTTATTCGTAACGACCCGTAATTACGATAACATATTTCAAAGGCGACGATCTAACGTCGATAGATAGATGGGTAGATACTGTGACATGCAACCCCTTGAACTATCCCCTTTTGTTTATTTATTTTTCTTATCTAAAACCGTTAAAAAAGAAAAAAAGGAAAAGAAAAAATCATCGAACGGTATCGAGGTAGAAAACGACTGTTTTATGGCTGATCGTTTACGCATATACATATATGAAGCAATTTAACACCTTGAAAATATTTCCATTATTAACTCTTTTTTATTAGATATTTTATCAAAAGTCTTTCCGCTCTGACATATGAAAACGTTTCAGCAAACGTTTATAATAAAATAACTCCCGCTTCTAATCTTTTGAACGTTTTTTTTTTTTTTTTTTTTTCGGAAAAATGTTGAAAACAGTATACGAAAAAAAAATTCTCCCTACTCCAGCTCTAAGATTAAAAATTTTTTATATCGGACACACGAATTTTGAGCATCTTTTTCAGATTTTTAAATTGTCTCGATCAATATGGTCGTTTTGAAAAAATTGTAGAATATTTAAATCGATTTAAAAAGACTTAAAAAAACAGAAAAAACTGAGTACCTTTCAAAGTGAGAACAATCATATAAAAAATCGCGGGTCCAATCCGAGAGGTCAAGGGTCAGACCCAGGTCGAAATGACATGGAATTTCCCATATAGGATCACAGCTAAACCGCTATTTTTATATCTCGACGATCAGTAGGCATAGGCATACGATATATACCGTTAGATTTTTTTTTCTCTTAGTTATTTGTAGAGAATTTATGATAAATATTCTAACAAATATATGCACAGTATTCAAATGTAGTCACGACGAAAATATGACTAAGCCTGTATATAAAAACTAAAACTAAAAAACAAAAAAAAAAAGATTATGCTGAGACTCGACTAAACCGAATAAGAATTGACAACCAGGTTAGAACGGTAAGTTAAATTATTACACCTGCTCAAGGTAACTGTGCACTTATCATACCATCTCTTTTTAACTAACGTGAGATTTGCAGATGATCGTAGATTTGTTTGAAAGAAATATCGGTCTGCAGGCAATGAGAAGACCGTTCAAAGCTTGCATGAAAAACAACTTTTATATTATTATTAGGACATTATAAAAATTTATAAAAATAAATCACTGCTATTTTATTTCTATGTATATGTATACATTCATATATAAGACTTTTTTTCTGCAGATATCCATGGTTATGTATACAGAAGTCGTAAATTTATAACTTACATATCACGAAAGCTCAGAAATTCTTTTCGACTTAAATATATATCGGTAACTTCCTAAACAAATAACTTTGAGCAAAGATTTATGTAACTTTTATACATATATATTTACATTATACGATTGGGAAAGAAAATCTCACTAATAATACGCAATATATTAATTAAGCACGTTATTAAATCTCTGAAGATGAATCGCGAAGATTTATTTAACTAAAAATTGGCAATAAAATATCTAAACATATGATAACTACATATAGTATAGTAAAACTTTTTAGATTTATATAACACCTTGAAGCCAGAGCACAAAACGCTTTCGAATGATTATCGCTATGCTAAACACAGTAAATATATACCTTAGCAGTGTTCATACACCTTACTAATTGCTATAACATTACCTGAGCCCTGAGTGAACCCATTGGGCCAATTTGACGCCTCGTTGCTTGCAATTAGCTATCGCTATAGCCTAATTGACTGCCAACTTGACTTTCGCATGATAGGTAGATTGGGAGCCTATATGAATTTTGGAAAATATTGAAATTTTTTGGGATAATTATATAGTCGAAAATTTCAATCGTTTTCTAAGATTTTCTTTTTCTTTTTTTATCCTGCAGTAAAAATTGAAACAGTTTTTAAATTCTGTTCATCAAAAAACTGATTTAGGATATCAATTTCTACGTGTGGAAGACCGATTTTTATCGGATAGATAAATCTTCTGCCTCTTTTTTCTTAAATAGAGCCGCAGGGGCCTCTTCCAAATGTCACGTGTCACGGTTAAGAATGAATCTCCGGTGTCTTACCTAGTTAATATCCCCTCTTCTAACATTTATAAAACTCGAATGCAAACGTTGAACAAGGCAGTATAACAGAAGATATTTATTTTTTTCTTTTTCTTATTTTGTTTTATTTATTATTTATTTCTACATTAACCAATCGATAACACATATGCGGTTAAAATTTGTGTAGGTATACCAAATGCCAACAACTTTTCACCCACATAACCAGATACATGTTTATGTATGAATTCACGTATCATCATTCGCATTAGGCAGGTACGCATAAATGTATATAAATATACACGTTCAACAAAAATCGTTTTTGGGTCAAGACCAACGCCCAGAATTCGCCCTCCCCCCCCTACAAACAAGTTTATTTATTTATTTTTATATATTTTAGTTTTCTCAGATTTGTTTGATAATCTGTTGGGTAAGGCATAGATGATAATATTTATCGTAACTCTATAAACTGTCGATGGAATAAGAAATTTATTTTATATACAGAAGATGTAGTTCGAAGAAAACAAAATTTCTGGATTTATAAATACTGATCGGTAATTAATGAACACTGTCTTGATTCAAGTGTATGAAAAAAAAAGAAACTAAAACTCAATTATTCGTACCTCAAACTACGTGATAAATTGAAAATCGATAGATTTTTACGTCGCTTTATGAGGTCGCTTTATAAGAAGAGGAAATGGACAGTCGGGTAGGATGATGGGATACTGCGATAACTATAGTTGATAAAAATCGTGGATAGATCGTTTAATCGATTATATATTTTCCCGGCTTTTAGAAACGTTGAAATCTTGATAATATTTTCGATGATAAAACGTATGTATATACCTATGTATATATAATATATACTATATACTATATACATAGCTACTATACTTGAGGAAATGATAGGTTATTCAGTGCACGAGTTTTCGCAAGTTTATTCGTTGAACAAATTGAGGTGAAAATGGCGTAGTCCCGACCACAATTTCGAGGAGGAAAGTTCACCCTTTTGCACCATCACATTTTACACTCTGGTCTCTACAGGGAAATATCCTTCGCCAAACCCACCATCCCCTACCGTCACCCGATCCTTGCCCAAGTCCTTTTCTTATGCTTTACCAGTTAGCGGTGAAACCGTTTCTCTGACAATTATCGCAGGAAGTGTTTGAAAACTCGAGGATTAACTGGCGCTATTCCCACTTCCTAGTCCTTTAATTTGTTCCAAGAGTTAAAGAAAGTTTTGCTTCTCGTTTAGCCTGCAGAAATTATTCCGTAAGGCTTTCACGCAATTGTATATATCTATGTACAATTTACATAGCTATGTATGTATGTACATACTACATAAATACATCTGCAACACCTTGCAGATGCCAATTTTTTTTTTTTATCTAACTAGAATCTCAGGAACATCAGTTGAATTAATTCGAGATCAAGTTTACCTCGTAGTAAATTTACGTTTTATATATTTTATATACAAGAGATTTTACCCTGAAACTGTCTCCTAGTATGATCCTTCGTTATTTTATTACTCGTTACGGTTGTATATAGAATATTAAAGGATGGTTAATTGGTCGAGATTATTTTACACCATAATCATAATCACGTCTCACGAGCTCTTCCGTAAATGATATAAGCGTGGACGTGTACCGCGTCTATTATATACCGCACGCGTTTATACGTGTGATGACGTTAATAGTTAATAAAACTTAATGGAACCATTGTGTGCGTGTGTTATGTTTAAACTAACACTCTTGAGGGGGCTACACTAAACTTTACGCTAATTACTAAACCGCTTAGCTAATCCTTTAATTACTTTGACAGGGTTCGCGACCCCGCTTCAACGAACCACTAAAACCGTCGTGTCAAGACGATATTTTATCATTATATATAATTACCATGCATATAATCGGGAATTATTATCATGCATTTAAAACTACTCGTTCATTATCTCAAGACAAGAAAATTTATTAATTAAAGAAAAAAAAAAAATCTATGGGAGACGCTCTTTCACCGTCTTCATCTCCATTTCTTTTACTCCCTTTTTCTCTCTCTCTCTCTCTCTCTCTCTATCTCTCTTTCTCTCTCTTTCACTTATCTGTAATATAAACACGTGTGATTCAGGTACAGCAATGAGGGTGTAGCTGAGGAGTCGACGCTGGTCGATGACACCCTCAACGGCAATCCTCACGTTCATGTACTCGGCCGTGCCGACAGATCAAAGGGTCCAACGTTGCCTCCGCAAGTTAGCGCCTCTTCGTTGACGGATTCCGTCGGATCTATCGGCACTCTTGCTGCAGATCTTACTGAAAGAACCAACGCCACCTTAAGGGAGTACGTTTATCGGCTTTGGTTGCAGCGTCTTCTATGCGCGTTAACATTTCTGTCGCGTGACTTTTGGCGTCTTTTTTTTTTCTTTTTTTTTTTCTTTTTCTAACACGATTATTGGGTACAGGGAGGGAATCTAAGAGGAATAAATTAAATAAATAACTAATTAACTCTATTGGATTTTTCTATCGCATTATTATAACTAATTTTCGTAATATCATGTGCAGAGGACACTCGAAATCGGGCACCAAAAGTCCGCTGACGTATAATCGCTAAGCGCGTCAATGAAATCGGGCTGCATCTTTTTTATTTTAATTAACAAAAAATTAACTGCAACGTTGGAATAGATATAGTCAAAATTAGAAATAATATGGACGATCAATTCATTCATTTTTTCAAGACGTAGCCCGATGTGTATAAAGTTATACTATACGGTTATAATTTAGTGCGCGTGAAGTACCTAAGTATGTCAGATCAGCAAATGCCTGTCTAAAATTTTTGACTTTAATTATTTTGTAACCCGTATATAATTTTTCACGTGATATTTTAACTTCATCGAATGAAGTAAGCCAATTTTTTTCGGGGTAGATATTATTAAAACGATAAAATATAGGTACAGTACCTACCTACTGCTTTCAGCTTTCATTGTAGACTATAATCTTCGCTTGTCTCTCTATACTTCACAATCCTTATATATTTTACACTGTTTCTATATGTAGGACTCTTTACTTATTAACTAGCTCTTCATATTTATCGCTGTTTAAACCATAGTCATTATTTCTACGTATGTCTATCTGTGCTTTTATATAGTCTGACACCCTTGATCGTGCTTGCCGATGCTGCATCAACCTATAGAGAAATTTAAGAGATCTTATGAAAAATTAAAAAAAAAATTTAGTAGATTTTTAATAGAAGTTATACGAGTTGATATTTCTTTACCTTTTTCTATTACCTATATTACTTCCGGTAGATTCTGAACTTAGAGTTAGATCCGTAAGAGTATAATATTGAATTAGAATCGAAGCCTTATCATAATTTAATGTCTGTAATGTTAAATGAATTACATTCAATGTTCGATTTCGTGTATAAATTACGTATATATTACAGAGTTTGTTATTCATTCTTTTGATATAACCCCATGCATTATAACCCTCTGTGATATTTATTAAATATTGAATAAAATTTTATATATCGATAGAGATGATAGTAGCAAATAATTTATTAGCTTTGGTATGTGAAGTCCAAGGGTGGTCTCAATGATCGTATAAGCATTTAACTGAGTTAGGTGGGGTTCACTTCGAGATTTAAATCAATTCTTATTGAATTTTCATGGTGAAATGACCGATTGAATTATTTTCTTGGTACACGAACATCGTAAACTTTTACAACCCTCGTGTAGCTAAGGGTTCGTTTATTCCTTTAGGTTAAATAAGATGGGAATAAGGTAGGAGGAAATGGTTGAAAATTATCGGTTAGATGGAGGAGAACCGGAAGTTTAGCTAAGTCACTTGGTTGTCTAAGAAATATGTAGCACTCACCGCGTGTACGCTATAGAATAGCCAATACTACCTACTAGCTGCAGCCCCTGTTATCAACCTAGTCTTATAGGTAGGTACCTATACGCGGAAGTTTACGTTGGGGGTAAAGCATTGCCGTTGGTAATCGAAGTAGAGGTTTGTAAGCGAATAGCAAAACGGTTCAACGCCCTGTAACTGGTACAAGTCACGATTTCTGGTTGACTTATGGCTGGGAAGAGCAGTAGAATAATTTCAGTTTGAAATAAATCAAAAAAAATTTTTTTTTATTCATCTGGAACTAGGCCAAACCTGGTTGAATATTTTTTATTTTATTATTATTACGCGTTATTTTTCTTCAAATATGTCCGATCGACATGAACAGTTTTTCCCTACTTTCGATAATTTTTTTTTTTTCTTTTTTCTCGATGTTCTTTATGCATAAAGCTATATAGCAGATAGGTTTCTACATCGTAGAAAAGTATCTGAATTTAATATACGTGGATTAGGTAAGGCGAAAGCCTTCTTTTGTTCGGTACAATGGAAAGGCTGAGTTAAGACTGGTTCAACTCTTGAACCTTAGTCATTAATACCCGTCATCGGATCTTGATGGAGTGCTGATACAAGTTCTAGATATTTTCAGGGTTGAAAGCACTCCGTGAAAAGCGCAAACCGTACCTTATGTATTACTGACAACAATGTTAGAGGTAGAAAACGCGTATTGTCTTCGTTACAAAACAAGGGTTGGCTCAGTGGCATCATCTCGGTGCTCTTTAAGTCTATAACGACTTAGCAAAGCGGTTGAAAAGCACACCGAAATAACGCGATATTCAAAATGGCAGTAAAGTTTCTGCGATTCATTTACTGCGGTAGAAAATTTGTCTGATATCTATAAATCAGCTGCAGCCCCGCGGTGATCTCGTGCAAAAGTATATGCATATATGTATACGTGTATCTAAACTGCAATAATTTCAAACGTTATCTAATTCAACTGCAAACAAGCTTTTACGGGGCGAAAAGTTTTACCTACATTTCGGTCAGCCACCCCGGCGCCGTAGTAGTTATTCAGAAAATTCAATTCGACGCTATTTTCAAGGTGGTGCAGCTTTCGTATACATACATTGCTTTACGCCTTCAGTTTAATGCTTATATTCACTTTACCCAGCTGCTTGCCACCACCCATATAAATCGTTGTTTCCCTCTACTTACGCCCTCAGTAATTGCTCGACGTTGCACCTTACGAAATTATATAGAGGTCAAATTTCAAGTTGGTTAACGAAACTACGAGTCTCGACTGCAGACGAAGATATCATTAAACGTAACAACGTCAGTATAATCTTATAGAGCTTTGCAATCCTAATTCCTTTATCATTTACTACTCAAAACATTACTGAACTAGATCAGTACAATTCACTAATTAGCTTAAACTAATCTCCCAACTGTCATCTATTTTCACGAAAATTGTCACTGCTCAAGAGCTTTCGGACCCCCTTTATCGAAAATTATTCTTATGAATATGAAAACATTTTTAATTATATCATATTCTTGGTTATTTTATATCATTTATTTTTTAATCATTTATTTCAGCTACTGCGAGAAGCCTGACAACGAATCAGACATGGGTGGAGTACCTCACGTCGAGGGTGGTTTAAACAGCGACCTTTACGCGGTACCAGTAAAACGTCGTCAGCCAAAAGATCACAAGGACCAAAAGGACTTGCCGTTACAACCAAGCTCAGAAAAGCTACCAGCTACTGGTGACATCGATGCAGTAGACTCGGAAGACAAAGATGAGAATCTACCACCAGGATGGGAGAAACACGAAGGTAGATTAACCGGCTAAACGGAGTGGAATCTCTTCTACGTTAGTCTCTAAGCATCCCAAATTACCAACACTTACGAATTGCTTTCAGACAACGACGGGCCATATTACTGGCACATAAAAAGCGGAACAATCCAAAGAGAACCACCCGAAGCTCCGCTGCCATCAAAATCCGAATCTCGCAGAAGTTTAGTTAAGGATAACGATAGTGTGAGTTGTTTCTTTTGGTAATCCGGGGCGTTATTATCAAGCAATAGAATCCCTCGTATAAGCTAATCCAAAAATCCATCTTTAGATAAACAATTTTCACGGAATTGGCGGAATGGTGAATACAGTTACTCGCAGCAACACAAGTTCCGCTCTTGATCAGGATTTGGAGAATAAAAGGAAAGAGGATCTGGCGTTAAAGTGAGTATTGTTAAAGCAATTCGTATCTAATGTATACCTTATCATTATTTAAAACCAACAAACAAACAAAAAAAAAAAAACTAAAAAACTATTTATTCACGAGAATTTCATCTGTCATCTTTTAAAGACGAAGGAGTTATCCAGCTCGCGTTGACACTGAGGGTAGAGATAGACCGATCAGGTTTGCAGTACGTTCGTTGGGGTGGGTCGAGGTCGCCGAAGAAGATCTGACCCCAGAACGAAGTAGCAAGGCCGTAAACAAGTGTATCGTCGATTTGTCATTGGGAAGAAATGATTTACTGGACGTTGTCGGAAGGTGGGGAGACGTGAGTACATCCAATTCCTTTTCTTGTTTTTTCTTTTCTTCTTCCTTTACTGTTTTTGTACACATCTGACACTACTTTTCATTAATTTCTGTTAATATCTAGGGAAAAGACTTGTTCATGGATTTGGATGAGGGAGCACTGAAATTAATAGATCCAGAGAACCTGACGGTACTTAATACTCAACCCATTCATACTATCAGAGTGTGGGGCGTTGGCAGAGACAACGGACGGTAAGTGATACTTGTAATAATTTAAATTAGAAATAAATTTCTGGATTAATATTGGCGTTATAATTGATGAATTATCGTTATCCATACTATTCAATTGGTAGTATCTAATTAGTAGAATAATTTTTCACTGCTATGTGTTTGATGATAATTGGTATTGTACTAATATCGTATAGTTTCTTAGTAGAATAGTTTTTCTTCTTGTTTCTATTTCTTTTCAATAAACTCTTACATCTTGTTAGTTTAAAAAAATTTGAAAAAAAAAGGATTTTATGCGTAAACTTATATAGTAGCATTAACATCGATGTTTCTTCTATGTTTGCCTTTGGCGTGGATGGACACAACAGTGAAAGGTAATTTAAATATTTCGAGCTGGGATTGACACAGGCTTTAATAAACACAGCATGGAACTGCGAATCATTTTTTCATCGATTTAGGTTTTCGAAAAAATATATATAATATATTGAATCTTTTTAATCACGATAAAAAATTCTTCGAGAATCGTTGCTGCATGCTTTAGTTTTAATCGATGAAAGAATAATTATTTTCTCACATACTGTGTGGAAAACTGATGGTAGTTATACACATAAAATGAACTTTGAAATAGTAAAGTACAAGGAAAAAAGAACTTATAGAAATTGATTTATTTGGCATGAAAGGTGTGCATAAATAGATTATAAATACAAATTCAAAATTTGAAGATAATATCCTGTTTTTATTTTCCGTTTTCGTAAATCAGGGACTTTGCGTACGTAGCCAGAGACAGATCGACGCGAAGGCACATGTGTCACGTATTTCGTTGTGACATGCCAGCACGTACTATTGCCAACACACTGCGAGATATTTGCAAGAAAATTATGATCGAGAGATCGCTTCATCAGAATCTAGCTAAACCAGTAGATATTAACGGGAGAACAAGCTTGGCAACTAGACCAACAAATCTTCCAACAGAACACAGACGATTTCATAGAAACGGACAAGCACTCGTCAGTAAGTGTTACCGAAGATAATCCAAAGAAACAAATATCTATATTTCTTACATCATATTGACGAAACTTATTTTCAGCACAATCTTTCCCAACTCCAATGGAAGAGCCAAAGAAAGTATTGCGGGCTCAGTATCTCGGTTCTATGCAAGTTTCTCAAGCCAGTGGTATGGACGTGTTAAATGACGCGATAGATCACATGGTTAATAATACTCCAAATGATCAATGGCGAAATGTTAATGTAGCAGTTGCTCCAAGCATGATCTCCATACTCACACCCAATGCAAGTACACCCAGTTACCATAAAATAAATAAAATGAATGTACAGCAGCTGGTTTCGTGGTATTGAAATTAACGTTTTTCTTACACAGGATGACAAGCTCATCACTGAATGTCGAGTTCGTTACCTGTCCTTTTTGGGGATAGGACGTAACGTCAAACAGTGTGCCTTCATCATGCATACAGCCCAGGATATTTTCATCGCACATATATTTAATTGCGAACCAAGCAGCGGCGCATTGTGCAAAACTATTGAAGCTGCCTGCAAGGTATGATTCGGAAAATTTTTAAATCACGTTTAATAAATGTGACTCATCAAATGAGCTATTCCAATTTAATAAATCTTTAAAGTTTAATACAAGTATTGTACATGTTTGTATGATCATGTTTCAGTTGAGGTACCAGAAATGCTTAGACGCTCACCCCCAAGGATTCAGGAATGCAAGTAGTTTAAATACTCCGGGTGGTCGTGGACTTGGAGCAACATTGAAATCTCTTGTTGGATCTCTTACTGGTCGAAGAAATAAGCAAGGCGAATCCTGAGATGAGGCTCTCTCGCTGCAGGTTAGTTATACATCCACCTTGTTCCCATTAACATTGTGTATATATTTATATGATAAAATTATTTAAACATTTTATTAATTTTTGTTAATTAATTAGGAACTGTGGCCACTACCTGCAGAGCGAGAGGTAATCAGACACAGACATCTGCAGTCTCCATTGACTTTAAAGTATTTTGGAGGATCACCACCTAGCGCATCTCTGCGATCACTTCTCTCTCCATCGTTGGATACCAGGCGCATACAATTGGCTCGCTGGGAAAGCAATCCTTAGATAAATACAGCTATTTGTTAATTGGGGTAAATAATATAACCCTATTAAGAAAATAAATAAATAAATAAATAAAAATTGAAAATAATAAAGTAAAAATAAAAATAAAATTCGGCACTGGTGTCCGCTGCAGTAAGCCCCCCCGAATCGTGAATTCAGCAACGTGCTATATGAAACTTATAATGGACAAGGCTTAGTGTTAATATGTTATTGCAGTGTATGTGTTGATTTAAACAGATTATATATAAATATGAGAATACTTTATATACACACGAACACACACACGTAAGTTTGCACCCGTTTCAAAATTTGAGTTTTACTTATAGTTGTTTTTATTTATTTATTATATTTTATTATATTTTATTTTATTTTATTTTATTAAAAAATTTTGATTTTTTCTTCCTTCTACACAATCTGTAATACCTATAATTGAGGAAAGGATCTTTATATTTGAAATTAATGACGAAAGATAAATAAGAGATCGGGATCAATTGCCTGTCGATATTCGTGAGAAAGAACATTGGTCAAAAATCGAACATATTATGTGAAAACGAATGAATAATTCTGGTAGAAAACAAACAAAAAAAAAAAAAACATTAACGATTTCAAAAATCGTAGTAAAAATCTGGTCGTGTATGATTGAATCATTTCGTAACGATCAGAAATCGATAAGACGTGTGAACGTAATTATCGATAAAAATGAATATGTTTAATCTTTGGCTATAGAAGCTGTACAAAATTGTTTTGATTTAGTAATAAAAGAGAAAAAATAAAATTTCAGAGAGAACTATTCGCTATTACCGTGTCTCCAGACAAACGATGGTTTCTATATTATTAATAAACAAAAAGAAGAAATGAAAACGAAAAGAAAAAAAAAAAAAGAAGATATCACTGACAATTTTCATGATAGAAATTGCTCGGACATTCCGCGAAGCTGTAAGTTTATATATATGTATAGTAAATTTCAACAGCTTCTCAATTTTAATAATCATCACGCGTCAGACGCCAATGTTATATCAAGTAGGTACATAATATATATATATATATATATATATATATATATATATATATATATATATATATATATATATATATATATATATATATATATATATATATATATATATATATATATATATATATATATATATATATATATATATATATATATATATATATATATATATATATATATATATATATATATATACATATATATATATATATACATATATATATATATATATAATATACATATGTATATATATATATATATATATATATATATATATATATATATATATATATATATATATATATATATATATATATATATATATATATATATATATATATATATATATATATATATATATATATATATATATATATATATATATATATATATATATATATATATATATATATATATAATATACATATGTATATATATATATATATATATATATATATATATATATATATATATATATATATATATATATATATATATATATATATAATAAGTATATAATATGGTGTAAATGAAACCAAATAAATTTGGGATTACCCTATTAATAATGAATTGATATCAAGCTATATATACTTACGATGTGACCCATGATGAATTACGCTTTCGTTCGTTATCGAAAGAATAATATATAGAAAAGAGAAGAAAATGAAAATATAAAACATAAAAAAAAAAAAAAAATAATACTAAAATGAAAAAAAGAGAGAAAGAGAAAGAGAAAGAAAGGAAGAATAATAAATTCTGTACATATATATGAGAAATGAATAATTTAATAATTATTATGTACTAAAATAAATGATAAAATGAAATAAATTAATTAATTAATAAATTTAAAAAAAAAAAAAGAAGAAAGAAAAATGAGTAATGAGACGGGAGTAAGTTTAGCGTATCCACAAGGCATTTAATAAAAGCTATATAGAGCTTATATTCTTGAGTGTACAGTACGAAAATATTAAGTATTTAAATCATCACACACGTAGCAAATAGGAATTTATTTTTTATGCCAAGTAATAGGGGATGAGAGAGAGAGAGAGAGCTTGCGACGAGGTGATATGACAAATATTAGCGTGATGCTCTATCGCCGAGCATCACAATGTATCAACATTGAAAGTGTGTATGTAAAGAAGCTACGCATGGTGGTTTAAGTGTACAATGAAACAAACAAAAAAAAAAGGAAAAAAAAATTGCTAATTAGCGGTATCTCGTATATCTGTTAATGTCCATATGATTCTACTCGCAAGATCAGAATATATATAAGTATATATATATAAATAGTTGCGCTTTCTTTTTATATTCGAACTAGCCGAGAAAATATTAATAATATAAATTACGCTTAAATTTGAATATAAAAAGTAATCGGCACCTAATCAGTTAAGAACATATTATAATTATGTAATATCGTAGGTTAGTCAAAATATATTCAATCATCCCTCCCCCCCCCCCCCCCCTAAATTATATAACGCGATTGATTTATTACATATTATACAAAATATATAGATATATATATATATATATATATATATATATATATATATATATATATATATATATATATATATATATATATATATATATATATATATATATATATATATATATATATTAGAATTATTTCATAAGATCTGTTTTTATTATCACAGTAATATTGATATCGTGCTGCAAACATACATATAACATAATATTAATATTTAATAAATGATATTTGCTACTGTTGCTGGTTGCAGGGAATAATATATAAAATGATATTGTATCCATAATAAGTAATATAATTATCATATGATTATCATATATTACTTTTATAACTAATACCAATACTATATTATTACTATTATTATTATTATTATTATTATCATTATCATTATTATTATTCTTATCATTATTATTATTATTATTATTACTATTATTATTATTATTATTATTAATGTTATTGTTTTTATAATTTTTCTCAGCTGTAGCTGATAAATCTTGAAATTTATGATTATTATTGTTGTTATTATTATTAATATCGTGGTTTTCATTGATTTTATTATTACGATTATATATGATACGTACACCTGACGAGATTGATTATGACCAGTTCAAGGCCACGCAAATTTGAAACAAATGCGCATCCTTATGAGATTTAACATTTAGATTCGCATTTGTTTCAAATTTGCGTGGCCTTGAATTGGTCACAATCAATCTCGTTAGGTGTACATAGTGTTACTTGCGAGTAAAATGACATGGCCTGTATTCTTAGCATTTCAAATGAATCAAATAATCATGCTATGAATATATATATATATATATATATATATATATATACATATATATATATATATATATATATATATATATATATATATATATATATATATATATATATATATATATATATATATATATATATATATATATATATATATATATATTTTTGTTTTTTTTTGTTTTTTGTATTTATTCCTGTTTTCTCTCTGAATGATCGACGATAACTAAAAGAGCAGACTGCACATTATAATTCATCATAAAATTGTGATCATGCTTTATAAATAAATGACTCGGAATTATTCTATAAAATGAGAATAAATTTGAAGTAATTATATAATATGAATGAATTATACGCAGTAGATTATACCGTGATATAATTATCAACTATTTGGGAAAACAAAAAAGCATAGTTTTTTGAAAACAAAAAATTGTTGAATTAAAATAAAAAAAATATTGTTAAATGTAATTTGCTATTAATTCAGGCCGTGGTTTGAAGTGCACTATTTAATGTACAGACGTAGCGGGATTCTATTCTGTTAGAAACGGAAATGTAGCTGCAGTGGGCCAAAAAAATCATTAAGCGATTACAACGGCTAGTATTTCTCAATATTTACGGTATCCAAATGTTCCTAATCGTTGCAATCATACTGAATTGTATAGCTAGATAAACGAAAAAAGAAAAAAAAAAAAAATTGAAAAAAAAAAAATAAATAAATTAAAAAACAGAAAAAGAAATGATAAAAGTAAAAGAAAAAGGAAAACGAAGCTGCGGTGCCCTGATAACAAAATGCAAATTTAATATGGGAAGATAAATACTCGTTGTTGAAATCATAATATTATAGCAAAAATTTAATTGTTCTTTTTTTTTTGCTAAGGCTGTTTACTGCAAAGAACAAACTTGTGCGGGACCCAGGATGATATGTTTCTATATAATATAGATTATAAAAGAAATAAGAAAAAGAAGACGAAAAAAAAGGAAAAGAAAAAGAAAACAAAAAAAAATAAAAAAATTCGGAAGAAGATCTAACGCTGTAGGTTAACTAAATAAATAAATAAATTAATTAATTACTTAATTAATTAATTGAATTAATTAATTGAATAAATAATAAGAGAAATCGATAATTATTATTGTAAATACATATAATACACGCTGAATTGCCCGCCTTTATACCTATATTACATTAATTACCACACAATTGCGCCTCTATGTTATATAAATATATATCGTGGTTCGCGATTGCGGATTAATAATATACATAGATTTAAAACTTACGCAATGAGGGGGTGTTTTGTGATCCGTACTAATTTTTGTAAGCTTCATTTCGTTTAGTTTCGTTTTTTTGTTCCCCTTATCTTTTTCGTTTTAGATTTATTTTCGAGTCTCTGTTAATTTCTTTATGGAAATACAAAAAGGAAAAAACGAAGAAAAAATTTAAAAAAAAAAAACCCTTATTATATTTGAGACCCATATGTGTATGAACAATGTGTTACACCGTGTGTAACAATTAGAGTGTGTCTGTTTTTATTTTAACAATCTATAAAAAAAAGAAACATCGCTGATTTAGATTGTTTATATAAAATATAAACGATACATTTTATAGTATGTTATATGAGGTTTAAGATGTGAAGTGTATATGTAAATATTATAAGAATAGTTTTTAAGAGACAGAGATGAAAATTACGTTATAGCACTATTACACAAGAAAAGAAAGAGCGAGAGAGAAAGAGAGAGAGAGAGTGAGAGAGAGAGACACATACACATACCTACATTAATACAAAAAACAAAAATATATAAATACACACGTGCATAGCTTAACTGTGTTATAAGTGTTGACATGTCGCCACAAAGAATAAGAAAAGAAAAGAAGAAAAAAAAAAACGAAAATGAAAAAAAAAAAAAAAACCATTGTAACTGATAGCATATAGCAACTACTATATTTACTGTGAGATGTAATAACCCTAACTACTGATATGGTAGAGTTGTTCTGCACAAACATGATGCTTAATAATTATAGTCTTTCAAAAGTACGTAACTATACTTAATTATTATTATTACCTTTATGAATTTATATACATATAGGTATATATGTATGTATGTATTTAGGTATGGAATACCTACGTATATATGTATATGTTTATTGGAACATGCCTCTATATGACATATTATAATTATCAATCGCATTTCAACTTATACACACATTCATTAATCTATTCTATTTTCTTTTTTTTTTTCTTTTTTCTTCCAATTTCTTGAATTATTTAACATTCATTATTTCATTCGTCGCTGTCTACTTATAAGTATACTATACTCCCTTAGACCGGGTATTAAAAGTTTTATCGGAAACTACATAAGGAAATTAACGATTCTGTATAACGAATAAAGGCAAATATTTAAATCTTGATTAAATTCTTGTGAACATTTTTATTTTCAAAAATATTCTTAATCAATCAAAGAGGCAAACATTAGCAAAATAAAAAATAATAAAAAATGTATTTCGAAAGCCGATGTTTGCAAATTTACATTTCTGGGGAATTCGAGGCGTCTATAATAATTTATTTTGTAATTTTTTCAAGTATTTAACCATTTGAAATTATTATCTGCAGATATATCGTACTTATGTAGAATATGATTTCTTCTTTTCTTGAGGAGCTACAAAACGGAATAAAATTATGAAATCTGCGGTGTTCAATATCTTATTCACTTCATTGTTAAATTGTTCGAGTATCGTGGCGAATAATAAACGTTAAAGAATTTTGAAAAATTTTCGCAAAATTCGTTGAAAAAATCAACGCAATTATTAATCATTGTAATAACAATCTTGGAAAATTAGTCAAAGATTTTATTGTTTCAGGATTTGTTACTTCGATAACGTGTGATGATACTCTGCGAATTAGATTATATAAAAATATAATAAATAAAAAAAATTGCAAATCAGTGCAGTTTTATATAATAATACGTATAATTGGTGTACATTTTTCAGAAATAATAATTGGATGTAGGTACGGTTGAATGTACTATAAATTATGCTCTAAAAAAATTAAAAAAAAAAAAAAAACAAATTTAGAATATGAAATCATCGTTTGCTCTGTGAGTTTGTTACGCGCTATATTCTGGCAGGCAATTTGAATGAAAAATATAAGCGTTGTAAAAATAAGATTAATATGATAAAAGAGTAAAGGTTCAATAGTTTTTTGACCAAAGTAATGGTAGAACGGGACGGAAGCTTTTTAAATCGTCGATTAGTAGTCGGGTAATCGAAGAATATTATATACAATTCTTAATTTAGATAATTATAAGTAATCCTATCACCAGCTTAACGTTGTGAATAGAATAAAATTGAGCGTTGTCGAATCAGTTAATATAAGATGTTGTGCTGATAAGAAATAAATGAAAAACTTCCGAGTTTGCCTTCAGAGGATTGTGCGAAAAATTAAGATACTACGGACAATTAAGAAGATTTAATTAACTATAAAAATACCATAACGATAAATAAATGTATGATAATAAATCTTATAACTGCTTATTATTGCTTCGTGAGATAATATTACATTTTCTATGCATCCAGAAAAGGAGAGAAAGAAAAAAAAAAAAAAGAAAAAAATAATTAATTAATTAATTAATTGATCGGGTGCATAAATAATAATTTGGATACTTTAGAAAAGTTCTTAAATATGGATAAAATGTGCTTGCACTTCTATGTAGTTGGATCGATGAATTATTATTATATATTGAAATAATGATTATTATATATAAACAAGTTCATCTGAAATACTGTAACTATACATGCCTCTTGTGAATAAAATGCCTATTCACTTCTTTTAAATGTGTTTTTACATAAGTTATATATATATATATATATATATATATATATATATATATATATATATATATATATATATATATATATATATATATATATATATATATATATATATATATATATATATATATATATATATATATATATATATATATATATATATATATACATATACATATACACCAATACATTATAAATGGAATAAGAATTAAACAAATCAATCACTGTGTTTTTATTGCCAAAATCTCGGCATTAGTGCTGCTCTGTCTTCAGCCTGCCAAATTATTCTGAATAGGATCAGATTTTTTTTTCATAGTATACAGATAAAAAAAATTCAAAATTGTAATTTCCGTTGAACTACAGTAGACACGGCGTATAATTATGTATAATCTAATGAGGCTTGAATACACGATTCAAACTGTGTATCAAAATCTCATCGTAAAATGTCCGAAAACTTACAAGCGATATCCAATGATTCAAAACCCTTTATCCAAATACGGCTAACGAATTACCTACAAGATTTCTTGATTTTTTTTTTATTTTGCCACGTTCTAATCGGAGATGATTGGAAATGATTAATTAATAACTTCATACAAAGTATTTTACACTCATCGCTATACTAGATAGACTCTTCATCTAAGAAAGAATGGACTGACAATGAGTGAAATTCGGGCCATTAAAATGAAACTGAACTCAGAGAATTACTCAGGGCCCCAAAATACTTTTTTCATATAAAAATCAAAACTTATCTTAATTTTGTAAGCTAAAATTACCTGTTGACTGTACTTTGTTTCCAATTATGCTGCATATCCAGCTTATATTAAATACCTGAAATAAAAAATCGCAAGGAATGGAAATTGGATAATAAAGAAGCAATTGATAATTGGTATATATCTAATATTTATTACTGCAGCATCGATACAATATTTTAGTCATTGTCAAAGGTATGTATACAGACATACAATGTGTAGACGTACAGAAATTTGTCATTGTTTCTAAAAAGATAAAAAAAAAAATTACACATCTTTCTATCTTCTATCTGACATACAATGTTACCATAACATAAGCCATATGTTTTATTACAATAATATACTACTAAATAATTTTACACAGACTGGATTCCCTTGGTCTCAGCAATTGGTATAGATTTTTTCCGGAGCGGAGATGTTTGGACTCCGATGAAAGTTCAGTCAACTGTAACAGAAGTAAGAGTAAATTATTATATCACAATCATCATTTAGTAAAATGTTCAATACACTTGTTCATTGCGACAACTACTCGGCATTCGTAGTAATTCTTCGAAATGCCTGTTACAGTTGTCTCTCGTTAACGCAGACCCCATCCGATCTATTTGACGCCACGAGGGCCACTGAACCTACGACAGGTGCTCTTAGCCTAGGTCAGTGTTCGTCCTTGCCCGGTACATGCCGGCAACAGGGTGCGAAGGCGAGTATCACCATCTCGCGGTTGTATTCACGAACTATTCTTGTCGTAAAATTGAATCACAATACTGTCAGAGGGGTTGCATGGCATAAGGCGTAAATCGGTATAATTAAGATTTTCAATTCATTGACTATCGGATATTTGCAGCAATTCATTTCTAAGCTATTCACAGAATAATAAAAACTTTCGGATATTTGGCTTCAGCAAGAAGAAAAGTTCGGTTCATTCCATTAGAGCGACAACAAATATTATCAGGATTGCAGTAAAGGACGAGGAAATATAAAGAACTTATTTTTTGTTTTGATTTCGATTATTTATATTCTATATCGACTATCCCTATTTTCTATTTTCGGAGAATTTCTATCGAGTTCCCTGCGACATCGCGACAGTCGTATCTCGTTAATACAACCCCCATACGAACTCTTCGACGCCACGAGGGCCAGTGACCCAGCGAGAGCAGGTACCGGTACTGTATTCTGTAGAGATGGACAGCATCTATACGCAGTCTGCCGACTTGATACTAACCCAAAGAAATACAAATTACAACAAATATTATTTTGCGGTGTTTTAATGGAATTGTTATTGCAGATCGATTTTTCTTATATAATTTTGGATAATTAATTTGTAGATTTTAGTTTTGATATTTTTCACATTATAATAATAATAATTATCTTTATTCAAGTGCATATAGGTAGATATACGGTAATGATATTTCATATACATTTTTAAAATTGTTGCATTAGGTAGTATATTATTGTAGTATGTAATACAAATGTAATTTATATACTATATTAAGATGACTTGTATCTCAAGAAGCAAATAAAGAGACTTGATCAAATGTAATGGGTACATATTCATTTTTAAGAAATGATTACAAATGCCTTTTTTCAAATCATCCCCAGTCCTAATCGATCGTACATTCCCAATTCTCCCAGTCAGTCCGTTCGACCGTACTTTTTAAATCAAAAAATTGCTCCTGGTATACTTATTCTGTATACTTACGTTGTTTAGAAATTTTGGAATTTTAAGTCGTAAAATGCGCCTGGTATCAGGAGAACATCTGATCCGAAGAGGTGTGCCGAAATTTTTGGCGGGAACAACTGACGATGCATAGGCAAGCATGCATGTATTTGCATATAGGTGTCTTCATGCACGTCTCTGTATATTTACGTGGTTTAGAAATTCCGGGATTTTGAGTTGAAAATTGCTCCTGGTATCAGGAGAACATCTGACCCGAGGAGGTGTGCTGAAATTTTTGGCGGGAAAAATCGAGGGTATATCCAAGCAAGCATACATTTGTATAGATGTGTCTCTGTGCATGTCTCATTCGCTTACGAAATCTAGAATTTTGGAAATTTTAAGTCGAAAAATTGCTCCTGGTATCAGGAGAACATCTGACCCGAGGAGGTGTGCTGAAATTTTTGGCGGGAAAAATCGAGGGCATATCCAAGCAAGCATACATTTGTATAGATGTGTCTCTGTGCATGTCTCATTCGCTTACGAAATTTAGAGTTTTGGAAATTTTAAGTCGAAAAATTGCTCCTGGTATCAGGAGAACATCTGACCCGAGGAGGTGTGCTAAAATTTTTGGCGGGAAAAATCGAGGGGGTATATCTAAGCAAGCATGCATTTGTATAGATGTGTCTCTGTGCATGTCTCATTCGCTTACGAAATCTAGAGTTTTGGAAATTTTAAATCGACAAATTGCTCCTGGTATCCGGAAAACATCTGACCCTCATATTAGGAAAACATCTAACCCGAGGCGAGGATTATCAATCAATTCTAATGTCTTACCCGCCTGCTTTTTATTTATTACTGATTTGAAATTAGGAGTCGTAAGAAGGGGAAAGTGAAGAATAACGAAAGTATTGATTATCAGTATTTCCAGAAATTTATTGCTGCAGTATCGAAACAATATCAAGTATTATAAAGCAATGTTATATTCATAATATATTTTCAAGAATAAATATTGGACACATGCAATTGACCGAGTTTCTTCATGTGCTTCCTAGCATCAGTTCATATATTTCTTCATTTCAATTGGAACAGCATCTTTACTAGAATAAGGTGTTTGAACTTTGATAAAAGTTCCCCTATGAGCTGTAATAGAAGAATCAATGTTATAATATCACGATAATTTGGTAAATTACTCAAAAAAACTAAACAGGAAGAGTCTGTTTCAGTCAATGCGTACGTTATCAGCTATTATGCGACAATTTCTCAACGTTTGCAGTTTTTTTCAATAAGCCTGTCTCAATCGTACCTTATTAACATAACCCCTATATGGACGCTTTGACGCCATGGAGGCTACTGACCTCACGAAAGACATGTAACCCGTTGGCTGAAGATCAAATTAAATGTTGAACTACTTATGCCACACACTTCAGTACGCCTATAGTATACGCAATCCGCATGGCATACTCGTGCTCCATAATTCAAGATTGCAGTTGATAAGGCGCGATTCTATCGGCAAAAATCATTAGTAAATTCTACCGGAAGATGGCGATACTATTCAGCACTCAAATCACCATGGAGACAATGCCATTGGATCACGATGGCCGCCGGTGTGAAATTAATGATGGGAGAAGATATTTCTGTCAAGATAATCGTATGATAACAGTAAAAAATAAAAAAATATAAAAAAAAAGTATCAGACAAAATTTAATCGAAATGTCACAGTCTTGCATTTCGAAACTCTACCCATATACAAAAAGTTCTAAAACTCTGGAATTAATATTAAACATTTTAAACGTAACTAAGAACAGAAGATTAAGAGATACGTTATGTCTGAACGGAAGAGGTTATAAACCATATTTATTTATAAAGCGAACTTCTCATATCTACCCACTGTACAAATTACTAGATTCAATTCTTCCATCGTATTTATCAACTCATAATAATCTACCATCTAAATATCATGTCAAAAGAAACAGTTACAACGAAAAAAGAGGTTATAAAAATTTAGGTATTATTATAAGCGGATTTGGTATAGTTATCGCTTTATGCGATGCTCCAGGCTTCACCAAAGGTGAGTCTTATTTCATCATCTCTCCATGTGACACAATTCACATTTTATTATTAACAAACCGCAGTTGATCTTACAGAAAAACGATTTCTGAGAGCAGCACAGTTCGGAAATATACCAGAGCTAAAAAAGGTACAGATAACATCTTCATTCATTACCTCATTCATACAAATAAAATAAAAATGAATCTAAAATATATAATATCTAAACTAATTTCAAACTTCATAACTTATTCATCAAATCATCGGAACTTTGTAAAGGTAGAAAATATGACTGACAAATGCGAAAAATTATTCCAAATCGTTCCGTCATTATTCCAAATCAATATAAATAAACTACAAAATATTGAACAATTCAGGCTCTAACAGAAGGCGTAGATGTAAATACTAGGCATTCCTTGGGCTGGACTGCGCTTCAAACCGCTACGATTAATGGAAAAGTTGACGCAGTAAGACTTCTCTTAGAAAAAGGAGCTGATCCCAATGTAGGAGATGGTTTTGTCAATGTTTACAGAACAGCTATGGAAAAGGGATTAGATTCTATAGATGGTAAAAAATTGATTTAATCCAATTTTTATACTGAATTTTGGCTAAAAATGGGTATACTTTCGATAGTTTGTTTCTTAAAACTTCAAAATCATTTTTCAAGTATGAAAAATTATAACAAGTTGAAGATATACATATTATAACATATTATATACTTGTACAGCATTCAATTGTCCATTTTTACATTGTAAATAATAATGTTGACTTATTTTCAAGTGCTTATGAAACGTGAAGAGGAATTCTCAGATCGTTTGAACAACAGAGCTAGTTTTCAAGGCTTCACTGCCCTCCATTATGCAGTTTTAGCTGACTCTATGGCATGTGTTAAACTCTTATTAGATGCTGGAGCTAATCCAACTATTGAGAATGAGGCTGGTCATAGAGCTGTTGAATACGCTAGAGATGGTGATATGAAAGAACTACTCATCAAGCATGCTCTTAAATATGATGAGATACTAAAGGAAAAGGTTTGCAATATCCAGAAAATTGAAGAATTCTCAGAAAAATGTCGAAAAACTTTGTAAAAATATCTCAAAGTCCCAAAACCTTTATTTGAGTCACTTCAAAAAAAATTACCAGACACATTTGTCAGACAATAATAATAAGTTTCGAAACTCTACATTGCAGAAATTTTTAATGATCTTAAATCCTGTTTCATCAACAGGAAGCTGAAGAGCGAAGAAGATTCCCTTTGGAACAAAGATTGAAACAGCATATAGTAGGACAAGAAGGTCCAATCTCTATTGTAGCTTCTAGTAAGTCGCAAATAAGAGAATAACAAGATGCTATAGGTTTCATATTACGGAAGTATTCTGATAAAAAAATCGCAATAACTTGAGAACCATTACTATGTAGCTATAAGAAGAAAAGAAAATGGATGGGTAGACGAAGAACATCCTTTGGTATTCTTATTCCTTGGATCATCCGGCATAGGAAAAACTGAACTAGCTAAACAACTGGCAGCTTATATCCACGCTAATAAACCAGACGGTTTTATTCGATTGGATATGTCCGAGTATCAAGAGAAGCATGAAATGGCCAAGTTAATAGGAGCACCTCCAGGGTAGTTGCGATATAAAAACACAATAAATACAAGCTTGGCTATTATTTTTCTCCATTTTTGCACATCACTAACTATTATTATTTGATTGTTAATTAAATATTGAATTATAATTGCTTGAGAATTTAAGCATAATTAAAATCCTTTTAATTTCAATGTATCAGATATGTGGGGCACAACGATGGTGGTCAGTTAACAAAACTTTTGAAAAAGTCTCCATGTGCTGTAGTATTATTTGACGAAGTGGACAAAGCACATCCTGACGTGTTAACAGTTCTTTTACAACTTTTTGATGAGGTATATTGCAACTTTGTAATTCATTTAATTTTATACTGAGGTAGAAGATAACAAGTTGTTATACCAAACAATCATACCTAATTAAAGTCTAAAGTCTCAAAACTGTCTTGACATGGTCTTAGCTATAAAAAAACGATTGTAAATTATTAATTACCCACAGATTTAGATAGAAAAATGATATCTAGATAGTAGTGATTAGTTAATATTGCATTTTGTAATTCATTACACAGGGAAGACTGACTGACGGAAAGGGTAAGACAATAGAATGTAAAGACGCGATATTTGTGATGACATCAAATTTGGCCAGTGAGGAAATAGCAGAATATGCGATGCAGCTACGTGCAGAAGCTGACAGAGTATTGAATCATCGTTTAGATAAAAATACAGATGAAGATCAAGAGCCAGAGCACATTGAGATATCTAGAAATTTCAAAGATCGAGTGGTCAGTAGCTATTTTTAAAATCAATGCACACATGGCCTTAAAGGGAATTTTTAGATACATACTTTATTTTTCGGTATATGTTCACTCTGCACAGGTACGTCCAATACTGAAATCACATTTTCGCAGAGACGAGTTCTTGGGACGAATAAACGAGATTGTTTATTTTCTACCATTCTCACGATCAGAGCTTATACGCCTTGTGAGCAGAGAATTAGAAGCATGGGCTATAAGAGCACGCGAAAAACATAAGGTTGAATTAAAATGGGACAGAGAAGTTGAGTCTGTATTAGCCGATGGATACGATTCTCACTACGGGGCGAGATCTATTAAATATGAAGTGGAAAGACGAGTCGTAAACCAACTGGCCGCTGCTCATGAACGTGGGCAACTAGGTAGAGTATAAAATTTCATTTAATATTGAATGAATGAATAACTTAATTAAAATACAAATTTCTGTTTGTTTTTGAGTCGATAATGAATGAAATTTCATTAAACATTCACGTAATAATCTTAATGATTATTGTTTTACTTTAGGAAAGGGATGCTGTGTTCAACTGAAGACGAAATGGCATGAAAATGGGGCCAGTATTTGTTTATCGGTTCGCCCAGCTGGGGTCAAAGACTTTGTGGATATAGTAGATACAGATAATTTGATAAAAAATGTAAACTCTGTATTCTGAAATAATGCAAATGATATAACATGTAATATATTGAATCAAAAAACGATTAAAGAATTAATTGAATACAATGATTAATCGTTTTTCATTAGATATTATGAATCCTTTCAACTTATACCTATAATTTTAACATCTATGGATATAAACTTCATGCAACAAGAGAATGGAATATTATGGATTTTTAACAGAAATTTAGTGTTTATTTGTTGACAATTAACGCATCTTGCAATAAGCTACATCAATATATTATGTTATGTATGTATTTTGTTTCAGGTAACATATGAACTTTGCATGTTTTATATAACATAACTGGCACTAATAAATTATCGATTCTATGATAATTAAAGAAATATTTCTCTGTTTTTCTTTTTGAAATAATTTTCCAAAACTGACTCTAAATGATTATTAATTTATATTAGGTATATTTAAACGACCCTGCGAGGGTAGATGACAAGAAAATATTAATTGCACATCACATTTAGGACACATTGTTATTATTATTATTATTATTATTATTATTATTAATATTATTATTAATGGATTATTTTTTTTCTTGGATATAATATGTATACTGAGCAAAAAGACATAAAATATGGACAAAATTTTTAAAAATGAATCTATATACTATATAGGTATATAAGCGAATAATCAAGGTAAAAACAATTATACAGAAATATTTGGTGCACATTTTGGTTTTGTTTTTTTTTTTTTTTTTTTTTTTTTTTTGTATTGGTTTTTTTTTTTTTTTTTTTTTTTTGTCTTTTTGGTTTTACAGCCAAAATACGAAATCTAGTCTTTTCAAATGTCTAGTTAAAGTTCAGCTGGATATTATTTGATTTTTAGTTACTCTTATACCTAATTACATTCCATTAGTACCTACATCGACAGGATTTCGAAATTTTGCCAGTGTATAATTCACAGATTAAACAGTTCCAATGATTGTTTATCCAGCAGTATAGACATATGTATGTATATTTGTATTTTTTTTTTTTAATATTATATTTATATATACTATATATGTATAATATAATATATATATATATATATATATATATATATATATATATATATATATATATATATATATATATTAAATTTTAATCGTATAAGTATATACTATATATTATAGAACATTGTAGATATCTGGTATATATATATATATATATATATATATATATATATATATATATATATATATATATATATATATATATATAGGTATAAGTTAAGCGTACGATTCGGACCATGCTCTTTTATCGAGTCATATGGTGTCTCTTCCAATAATCAATATATGTATATCTAGGTATTTTGAAATATTTATTTATACTTATTGTTTTGATAACAGAATAACATTAACAATTAGCTCTTTTTGGTATTTTATAGACATATAATTTATCGTATATAATATACTTTTTCATAGACATTTTATATATATGAAGCATTCCACAACGATTCGACCTGAGTCTGACCCTCGATCCCTTGAATTTGGTCCGCAATTTTTCATAAGGTTCTTCTGGCTTTCGAAGGCACACTGATTTTTTCAGAGTTTTTACAGTACGTTTGTTCCAATAGAAAAATAAAATCATTCGAAAAAACAAATCACATCGAAAACCGCAATTTAAATGGCTGAAAAAATTTTGAAAAATCATGTGTCAGATATCAAAATTTTGAAGTATTGAGTCAAAGTTGCCCCAGTGGGTGATTCCTTCTTATTTTTTTCGACATTTTTGTGATTTTTTTTTTTTTAAGTAGAAGATACCGTCAGTCCACTATGGGTCAAAATTTATTTGAAAAAAAAAAAATTTTTTCTTCAGTGATTTTATTTTCATATTTATGAACAAATTCTGAAGAGAATTCAGTGTGCCTTCAAAAGATAGAATTACCTTGTAAAAAATTACGGACCGAAACCAAAGGGTCGAGAGTCAGACCCAGGTTGAATCAGTGTGGAATGCCTCATAATATGTATACGGAATTAATGATATCAAATTCAATATAATAATACATAATGGATTTGAATAATTACAGAAAATTGATCTATTTTTTCTGTTTTTTTTTTTGGAACACAAGTTGAAATATGTCAACATTTGATTGAAAATTTATATCAATCGCGATATGTCGGACTTTGGTCACAAGTTTTTTTTTTTTTTTTTTTTGTATATAAGGTAAATTTTTTGTAGATGCTAGACACGAGATTCACAGTTTGGAACTGCGACTCGAGTTTTATTTTTTATTTCTTTATTTATTTGTTTCTTTCTTTTCCACACAATTAATTTTTAAACTAAGGACGAACATGTAAATACAATTATATAACGTATATATTGTACGTATGTATATACATACATACATACATACGTAGATACACATTATCTTAATTCGTTACAATTATATTATTTCATGCCAATATTTGAATTAGTTATTTGATCGAACATTATTTAATCATTTTCGTAGGAGCATATACTTACATGTATATCTAGGTATATGTATTTATTACCTGATATTGATTATTATTATAATACTTGGATGTATTTAATATAATCATATTGAGTCTATGTGGAAATAATCATTCATACACTACTCAGTATAATATACAATAAGTATAATAGATCATGCATTTTTATGTTGCTCTGCATTTCCCTGTGTATATAATATATATATATATATAATATATAAGTAAGAATTTACATCATAATTTTATTTAGTTATTTATTTTTTTGTTATTTTTTTTATTTTTTTATTTTTATCATATACTATATAAAACATTTAATATAGATAATTACTAGGCCACAATTCATGGAAATTGTACGGTCCGCGTTACGTAGGCCTTTTACTTTTTGTATAATTTTCCAAATTTTTATTATATATTTTTTATATATTTCATATCATATTTACCCATGTACAGACTGGCTAATCTTGAAGATAAATATAAAAAAAAAATCATCTCTACCGGAGCTCAGCCCATCATCTCGCAATCCACTTTATGTGTCATACAATAAATATTCTCAGAATGTAAATTACTATTTTTGATGCTAGTTTAGAAAAAAATTCGAAATTTTGTTAAATAAAATTTGGACAATTCTATTTTCATGGAAATAATATGAAATAATTTTCTTTGTCGAAGTAATCAAACTAAAGATATAATCATAGATCTTCGATAACTATTTAATTTTCGCTTTATATAATTATTCTCTTTTTCTTCTTTTTATGATTCGCTTATACACAAAGCTAATGCAATTCCAATGATACAGCAAGACTTTTGAACTCCAATTAATTTTACGAAGAACAAAAGATGAAATTCAGATAAATAAGTGACAGTTTCGACCAGAAATACCAGGAATAGTCTAGAATTTATAAAATCAAAATAATTGAGTGGCCACCCTGAATGTATTTTTATGTATGTAGGCATATTATTATATATACATATGTATATGTGTATATACATATATTTTTTTATGTTTATTCATCATCTTTTATTTGAGATCTGTTTCGGATTTGGATGTTATATTATTCTATTACCGTATGTGTCTCTGTGTCTTAATCTTGTACAACCCCATACCAATCTCATTCGGTTAATTTTCTTCTCTGAATACATTGCGAAAGATATAATTTATATATCGACTGACCATACCAGCTATAATAATTATTCAATATATCAGACTATTTCGTTATACATATTTAGCTTTCAAATTTTAATTGACATTTCTGTTTTCTTGATGTGCAGTTAAATCTCTAATTATATCTTCTTCTTTTCTGTTTCAAAATCATCAACTTTGTGCGCACATATAACAGCGAATATATATTTACGTTATTTTCTTCAAAAACAATAAAAAGAATCGTACTATTTTTCACTAATGGTAATATATGTCGTTAATAAAATAGAATCTGATTAGTTAACCAAAAAAAAAAAAAAAAAACGCATCCAATCATACGATAGAACCATTATAGGGTAGGCCAAGGTCAATCATTCAATTATACCTACATAGATCGTAATAACGATTTGCAATATTTGTCTATTTCTTTTTTCTTTTCTTTATATATCTTTTCTTATCATTTCTTTTTCAAAAATCAATATAGCGCCATGATCGTTATACTTACGATTAGACTGGTTCTTTTTCTTCATATTTTAATATACTAATGCAGAGGATGCCACATGGCGATTGCCTTCGACGGAGATTGAGTTGCAATAAGCCAATGTTCTCGTCCAAGACTGTCCGCTTTATCCCCAACTAATCCTGATCCTGGTCCGACAGTGCAGGTACCCACTGGCGTGTTATTTCCACTGCTCGAATCCAGCACGCAAATCTAGATAAAATTGTATTTTTAATTGTAAAAAAAAAATTTTCAGAAAATTATAAAAATGATTATCTTTTTTTTTGAAAATAATTAATGCATATAAAAGAACGTGATAATTATTATTATAATTGAATATCCACTCACTTCTATAGCAGATGAGGCAAGTGCTGATGCTGAAACATTGAATGATAAAGATTCATTCCAAACTGGATCCCTGGTGCCTTTTTGCGGCTTGGTCTTCTTCTTTTTCACTTTTTTATCGCCAGATAAAAGGTAGACTTTAACGAATGGATCGAGACATTCTTTGTCCTGTTTAAGTAAGAGAAGTAAATTTAATTTAATAAAAGGTGTGATTTTTACCAAACAATAATTTCATACGATGGAATGAATTATGAAAGATAGCGATTTTGTTTTTTTTTTTTTTTTTAACAGATTTCAACTGACGGGCTGAATAATTTTATGACTTGTTTTGATTTTCTCACCTGAGGAGGGAAAAGGTTCCGAGCTTTCAACATTGCTACGGTTAGTATCTCTGCTTTTGAGAGATAAGAAAGTGACAATAAAACTTCTTGTCTTTCCTCGGGTGGTTTTCTCTCCCTGGCAATCTCGCCCCATACTTCAACCGATGATGTTGATGAAACCAGTTCTAATTTATCCATCATAACGCGGACTGATCCTATCACGTCATTTCTTGAATACCGATCATAGTCAAAGACCTATTTTGAAAAAAGAAATAAAAATAAAAAATAAAACACTGTATACGCACAGTACATCGTAAAATAGCTTTAGTCAATAATAATTGAAGAAATTCCCATCAATTACCTGTAAGACCAAAGTTTTATCTTGTAATTCCTCATAGCTTACTGGAAATTTGAAATGTTCATCAAAAAACGGATTAGGGTTATCTCGAAATATTGATGTTTGTCTTTTCCTGGCATCCACTTCTGGGCTTAAAGTAAGTTTCACATAAGGATCGTTAAATCCACCCTGATCACTTCCGGCAAGATCGTGAGCTTCGATCAGATGGACATTTAGGTCTGATCTATCAAAGTCATACTGTAAACGAAGATGCAGTCTTCCCAGACTTGGACCCGATCTGTAATAAATTAAACAAGAAAAACAAAAGGTAATCGATAAAAGAGACGATGATAAATGAACAGCATTATTCAATACAGTAATTAAACAATAGTAAAATAAAACTAAAAACCTGCGCGTATTGATGAGCAACGGTCCATCTCTGCGTGGATAAAGATCTGGTTGCAAAGAGCCAAGAGGTGAAGCTGGTAGCGCAGGTCCTCCATCACTGTCGTAATGAATAATGATATTTTTTTTTTATATTATTTTATTATTTTATTTTTCATTTTTTAATCCTAAAGTAATTTTTTACAAAAAGCTATAGCTTGATAATCCTTTCAAAAATATGAATTCCCCGTAAGCCTTTCCACGGTTCTTATTTACCTGCCGGATGTTCTAGGCGGTGGTATAAGAAGCGGTGATAGACAGCGAGCCCTGTGCGCGGCTCCTGCTGATCCGCAAGACACGGATGAGCTTGTAACAGTTGCTAATGAAACCAGGGAACTTTGGGAAGGCGAAGCTGTACCACTTAGGGCACTACTACTACTGCAACTTGCAGGACTTGCGCTACGAGCATCCAATGATGCGGCTCGAGCTGGTGACGGTGATCTATCGAAATTCAAAATGTAATTTTCTTTAAAATGATTTTAAAGTAGGTATATAATATATTAGCAGATTTTTAAAGTGGCTGTGAATTTTAATAAAGAATAGAATCAAGATTGCAGTGTGAGGAATTAAAAATAATTTCATTCGCCTGCATCGACTTCAAAAGGACACTTGAAACATATTAAAAAAAACAAAAAAACATTCTGTGCGTTAGAAAATCTCTTGCAATCTAAATCGAACGGAGAAGTTTAGATTTAGAGTAGACTAAACGATAATTGAAATTATCCATAAAGCAAAATATGGAGAATCGATTCCTCTCACGACTAATTGAACACTAACTAGTAATATGAAATTGTAGATTAGTCGAATCCGTTTAAGCTCTAGTGATTATATGCGAAACGAACCAGTTAGGTATATATTTAGATAAAACGATCATGCTGCCATAACACGAACACGAAGAGTTTTCAAAGTTTATAGGGCTGTATAAGCGCGTGACTTCGAAAATTGTTATAATTAAAGTAAATGTATTATATTCTGAGGTTGATAATTACATATTATGATGCTCGCGTTAACTAGATTTTCTTCCACAGATATATAGGTATATACAATTTCATTAGGGATTTAGGGTAGGCGCCATACGCGAGCGCACACACACTCACACATAAATATTATAACGCAAAGTAGTTATAATAAAATTTGTTATAATAACGTTGGCCAGACCTTGAACCCCTGCTTGGAGGATAAGATGAGGCAGTATGAATAGCGTCGTGGTAGTGACGACCGTCTGGGCCAAAAGCTCTGATCTGTGGAGATGACCCCCGATGAACCGAGGGACCTGAAGCTCCTTCCAATGAGCTCTGGGAGCTTACAGAAGGAGTTCTTGCCAGTACACGACCACCTCCTGGATAGCTACGACTTTGATGAGGCAGCCCTATACCTTGTGTAATAATAATAAATTATATTCAAGTTTAATATCATTTCCTTTAATACCAATAAAAAGTTTTCACTTATAATCCAGGGAGCTTTATACCTGAATCTGTAACAGCCGATGGCTGTACAGCGTGCTGTTCCTTAGCAATATTGAATTCCTGAAACATGATTTATTTAAGTAGCTCAATTATAGTCAAAGAATCTATATATATATACAGGTAGGTATATATATAGATATAGGTATGGTTTTATATAAGTATATATGTGTGCTTTAATATATACTAAAATAAATTTCTCAAGAGACGGTTAATCTTAGGAAGAATAATGAAACGACATTACAGAAAGTAATTAAAATAATTCGTAAAAAAAAAAAAAGTTAATGCCTTGTCAGTCAAATTGTTCTATATACAAGGTATATAACGGTCCTCTAATTGCTCGATACTAATTAACGTAATTAACTGCCAACTGCATTTCTTGATGCTTGATTTCATCCAACCTACTTAAATTATTCATTCAACACCTCGTTATACCATCTAGTTTTGATCACCCTCTCCGTAATTACATAATTTTTTTTCTTTTTTTCTTCTTTCTCTCTCGCTCCTGCCGCTGCTGCTAAAACGGCAGGGGTTCTTTCCCTCAATCGTTTATCGTTTATGAAATTGAAAGCCCCATAGATAAATATTATGTATAAGAAAGCAAGAGAGAGAAACAAAAAAGTAGGACCCCTAGTTTTAAAATGCTTTAAAGAAAAAACAAAAAAACGGAATCAATCAGTATATATTTTTAAGTGCCACCCCTCATTCTACACCCGTTTATATATTTCTAACATCTCCTGCGCAGCTTCGTCCTTGCGTAGTTTGCGGCATGACTTTCACTGCTTTAGGGGGGGGGGGGGTTAAAGCACGAGGGTAGCTGGGTGGTTGGCTGTTGCACGGGCGAGCAAAGTAAAGCCCGAACTTTCCCCTGATAGAAGGAGAGCGTCGAAGAAGGACGACTGGATGGTGAAGAGGAGAGGATGAGGGTTTGTGCGAAGCCGCCCTCCGCCGCGGGTCGATACTCTCGGAGTGGCGCGGGCGACCGGAGCAACTGGGGCGAATGTTATAGGGATGGCGTAGCGTCAAGGGGTGGAAAAGGGAGAAGGGAATTATGGGTTGGGTGCCTTTTACCACCCCCTCCCTCCCTACCCTTCCTATTCCCCACTTTAACTGAAAATATATAAAATCACAAATCTCGAGAGTTCCCGCAGAGCCTTTATAACATATCTACACCACGAAGGTCATAAATTAATCTAATATGAGAAAGAATTTTCCAGACTCTCCTTCTCAGAAATTTTTTTTTTTTTTATTTTTTTTTTTTTATGTTTAATTTTTTGCCTTTTTTTATTCTTTCGTATTTCGATAGCAACAAGTGTTAAAGCCGACAGTATTCCCTGTAGGGATTCATCAGGGTATCTGGTTCTTTTTTTTTTTTGGCATTTTACTTTATTCTACTTTTTTTCTGTTTTCATATTCAACTATCAATTAAAAACGGTCTCAGTCAATGGTTTTTATTTGCAATTAATCATCAAAAATCGTTGCACTTTTAATAATAATGAAATACACGGCTATATAAGCATTACAGGTTTAATCAAATTCCCCGCTGCATTCATTACTTAAGTATTACTTAGTCATAACGCAAGGATAATCATTATTAAAGGTATACCGGGCTTAGCCGTATATCATCGTTAGTTATTAACACGAGTGTTATACGTATACCTATAATACATTGGTCAATTATTTATCCGAGTTAAAATCAGACAGTGATTTTTAATTCTAATTAAACACAATGTCGAGTTTGCCTCTTTGCGTGACTTTCATTTAATCAGAGTTTCGCCTTTAGAGTGTAAGAAATAAATTCAATTTTTATTACTTTTTTTTATTTTTATACACATATTTAAACGTGTTTGTATGTATGTATGTATGTATGTATGTAGATTATAGGCAAATGTGTTCCATATTGATTCTGGTATACAGCTAATTACCATTGGGAAGTATTTCTATCCAAGGATGAAAGCCCGAGAGGATATATCGGAACACGGAAGCTAATAATATTGGTAAAAGCTTATCTACACCGTATATACATATGTAAATATATACAATTTCTTAGAAATATACAATATTTTCGAAAGATTTTGAAAAATTAATAGAAGAATTTCTTACTCCTCTCAAAGTATGAATATAAAAACAATCATCGTCCTTCGATGAGATGTTTCTCGTTGTAACCCTCGTCTTACAATTAACAATGACTGATTGATATCGTCGTACTGATTCTAGGAAGCACTTTACGTTTAATTAATTATCGATGAATTTATAGACGTTTCGCAAAGTACTGATATTCGCACGTGTACATACTAAACGTATAACGTTCAAAGTACTCTTACACATAATAGAAAAAAAACACTCTTTACTTTACCGCGCATATGAAATGTAATAACTTTTACCCTTATCAAATTTTACTATCAATTTAAAACGTTATTTTGGAAGCTATTGACCTTTGACCTCGTCCAATGACCCGCACCTATTGCAATACATACGTTATATATATATATATATATATATATATATATATATATACTTATACATATATATATTTAACGGAGGTAAGTTAACATCCCCTTGACAACGATAGCGGAGAACGATCTTACCGCCCTATTGCACTTAACGTAAAACCAATTGAGTGCTCTTTGCTAAAGGAATCGGTAACCTTTGACCTTATAACTAACCAACCATACAACGTTTTATATGAGGTAGTGAATTGTGATTTGAAAATAACGACAAAGGATTGATGAGATTGGAGAAATTATACGCCGTCGAATATAAACAAGGAATATATATATTTTTTTTTTTATAATTTTTTTTGTTTTCTTATTCTCATTTTGGTATAAAACGTCTTTGTAATTCATTCCGAAATCCGTTCTTTTTTTTTTTTTTTTATCAAATCGATACGATAAGGACTGAAAATCAGCGAAGAAACAACAAGAACTTTCACTTTATTGTTTGTGACAAACACAACCGATAAACTCGAACATCTTTTAAGCAAGTTTAACTTTCAATATAAATTTTCTGAGATATCTATACATCCATTTATAAAGGGGCAGAGTTTCTGGACTGTGAAAATTGTAGTTAAACTTTTCAGACTCTCGGATGTGTTAAGAAAGTCTATAAATCTTTATAATAATATACAACTAACAGATTAAATAAACTAAATGAAATTTATTCCCTTAATTTAAACAGTCCAAGTTATACTGCAAACTGCATTCGTTCTTTCCCTTCTTTCTTACTCTGAGAACGAAACGCAACAAGTGCGAGATTCCCGGCTGTTCTATACGATACATCTTCAACAGTCTGGCCGAGCTTTAGTTCTGAACAAAAACTTGTCCTATTTTATTAGTCTGATTCACCACAGGGACGATTTTTTTTTTGTTCAATCATTTACGTACAGAAAAGACTGTACAATCACATTGGTTTAATAATAGTGGAACTGTAGTTGAGGGTGAAATAAAAAACTAGAGGTAAATACCAAAGAGCGATTTTCAGGGCCTGATTTGGACTATCCATAATCGGGATTTACCACTTTCGTATAATCACAGCGTGATATAGAAATGAAAAATTCACAGGGGTTTCCACAGCCATTTGCTACAAACGGGAAACCCCTACGTCGGTGTGGTATTATCCATAATGTTTTGGTTTCTCGAGACCAAACACCGATCGTATTACAAACTATGGGGTTAAATGCGTTTCAACAATAGTTCGAGAACTGCTAACAACAGCTCGTGCTATGATCCCTTGTGGTATTATGTACGGCATATGTTATACCACAACTTTTCCACGTGTATACATGAGTATTATAATGTATTGTTTATACATACCTCGTACATATGTATTATAAATCAAAGTTAAAGTTGATGAAAAAGTTTGGAAAAACTTTTATACCGGTTTATTTTTATAACAAAGTATATTTGGGATGTTATACTCTGGATATGCACACATCGATTAAAAGCTCAGTTTTAGTTTTACCTCAATTAAAATGGGACATCTCTATAAATTCTTCAACCGTTGAATAACTTCAAAAAGAATCGTATAATTTTATAACGATATTTTTTACCGGATTACATTGAATAATTTCAACATTCGATATTAAATTTCAGCATTAACTGACGAGGGATTTGGCAAAGGGAGGTATAAGTGTATTTTTAAATATATATTAATATCTCAACGTCAGCGACAGTTCGGACGATTTATACTAAATTTTTTTCGATGATACTTCTCAAGACATCGAGCGAGCCCTCTGGACAGATATAAAATAATTCGAAAATCAATGTAAGAGGGTTTGAAATTTTTAAATTTCTAATTTCAACTCGGCATATAACCCGATAATAATTCTGCAAACGATTTTGCCCAAATTCACTAGCAGCATATTTATATATCTTTGTAAACGTTCCTCAATCATTTAAAATAATAATTAGAACCAAAATTTCAAACATAAATTCAACAGTTCTCAACTTTACCGATATTCAGTCCGTCCGAGTATACACGAAGATTACTACTGCCGCTTTAAACTGATTTTTTGTTCGTCCGACTATAGTCGGAGTTTACTACTGCCGCTCTACACCGATCTTCTCTCCGTCTGATTACCCGCGAAGTTTACTACTGCCGCTATAAACTCAGGCCCCCCCCCCCAAAAAAAAATAGCTCAAGCTTCCACAAATCGTACTTGTCCAAATTTGAGCGGCACATGGTGTAATAAATTAACGAAGGTATATTTGCAGGCGTGTTTACGTTGCTAATTCATTATTCACGTTGTGTGTAACGAATAATTTGACTTTAAAAATTTACAAAAGTAAATATGGAAGAATAAATTGTTTAAAATCGTTGTCTAAAATACCTCGGAACTTGCGGTGGAAATAGTGCTGTCCGCACTGTCTGTTGTGGCTACTGAACAGAGGGGTGATCGAGCCCCAGCCCGTTGATTACCTCGTGCCCGAAATTTAGCGATACCAGTTGCAACTCCAATTTTACTGACCATACTAGTAGAGTTTGTCTTTTCGTTGGCGGCCCCGGGTCCGCCCCCAGCCCCGTCCCCGTCCCCGCCGCCGCATGCTAACTTCAGCACATCCCCAAATACGTCGGACAATTTGTCGGGCACTTTGACGAGTTCGTCTAGGACCAGCGCTAACGCCTAGCGATAATCGATTACTCGATTTCAAATTTAATATAAAATTTAAATTACGGTTTAGAATTTAGGTTATTTTAGTCTCCGGCGTACAGGAAGCTTAAGTTTTGTACTAGAGTAACGGTAATTGATTATTGGTTATACCTACAACCCTATACAGGTATAGTTACTTATTTTTAAACTCTGTATATTTATCTTCGACGATCGAATTAGGGGTTGAATAATTACCGACACCGTCGAGGTCACGCACATTGATCTAACCTAAGTTATCAGTTTCGTTTTTCTCTGTTTCTTATACGATTTAATAAAATAATTATATATGTATATGTATATTTTGATTTTTATTTTTATACAAAAATGATTGTAGTTTTTTTTTTTTTTTTTTTAATTTTTTTCTAAACAGCGGGAATCGTGGCGTTATTGTCTATTTTTGTATCACTGAAGTAAATTAGACGTTATAAATTTTATCCAATATTTAAATATCATTATTTAAACTATTTAAATCGTAAATTCTACGTAAATCAAACCGGTAAAATATAATTTTTTTTCACCCACGTATTTCCGTCTCACTTAACAAATCATCACTTCGATACTATAACCAACTCTTACTTTTGTGGGCTTTTACGTTCTGATATTAACAGTTATAACCTATTGTAGTTGTATTGAAATTATTTAAGGATTATCGTCGATTAATCTTGTTAATAAAATCTTCGAGTATTTGAAGAAATAAAAGAAATTACACATTTATAAACATCGACTGATTGTATTTACTTAAAAAATTTTATAATTAGGCTAAATCGAATGTGCGTTTCAGTCACATAGATTAATTATTGTATATATATATAGATATTTATGTATAGTATAGTTGTATGTATTTTGATTTTATTTAAATATATGAAAATGGCGGCACAGTTCGTTTTTTTTTATTTCTGTTTTTGGTTGATATTTTTTTTTTTTTGATATTTTTTTTTTTTTTTGTTATTTCACGATTAAGGAAGGCATCTCGTTATTATCTGATTTTTATTGTGTAATTTCAGCGCGATATTTAGGCTTATAATATTCGCACCTAAATAACCTCCTTGAGTCCGTTACTTCTGTAAAAATTAGACCGATAATTAGTGGCTTCGTAAACGGTAATTAAAAATAAGTAACCGACTGCTGTAAGACTACACCGAAGACACACGAAAAAACAGGAAGTCATAACACGTCTTTTTAAGGGTTGCCCAAACCCACTCTTCTCTGTTTACAATTTACGTACAACCTCGAAAGCGTCGCGACGCTGTGTCTGACGGTTCGGGGTTGCGCGTCGAGTGCCGACTACCGCCGCAGATCCTTCCCTCGTTGCCAATCGCGCCGGTATGTATGTATGTATGTACATAGGTATCTACCCCTGCGTCCCTCTATATACACGTAAAATAATATGTATTTGTGTGTGCATACGTGCGTACGCCTTTGACAAACTTGTGAGCTTTGAGATTCGCGTATCCTGGTGTACATATACAGTATGTTACAAGTCGAGTTTTACGAACCATCATTTTAAAGACGAGGCAAGAATTCTTAAAGAATAAAATATAAAAGAAAAAAGAAATAGTAGTTACTCAACTTCAAAAAACCCACCTGATGGCGTGCTGAGATTTCATTAAAATTGTTTGACTTTAGTTTTCTGTTGGTAGGTATATAAAATTGATAAAAAAAAAAAAAAACAATTTTTTTTTCTTCTATTTTTATCTATTTATCTTTTCGCCGGAATTTGGACGCGGATCAAAACCCATGCCACGTGATATGATGTAATTAAATATTACTCAATCCCCAAAGGGGCCAAGAAAGGGCAACTATAAATATACTGTATAAAATTTCCATCAAATAAAGTCGAAAAAAAAAAAAAAAAAAAAAAAAAAACGGTTCAAGTTTGTGTTCGAAAAAAAAGGATCTACTAAATATTAGGTACCTCAATAACATCAGGGCCGTTTTGAAACTGGCAGGTTATTACCTAATAAGATTTTTTATGAATCTCTATCCCTTTTCTCGTACCACCCCGTATAATTTTGAATAGTATGTAGGTATACCTACTAGTCTGTATATATATATAACAGTATTATATATAATGGTATATGGTTGTGTGCGGCAATAGAAAATGGAGAGAAGTAAAATAGACGCTGCGTGCGCCGCAACAGGTTACCGAAACTCTCTGCAGCATAATATATCTATATGGTTAGCATCTATTCATACTGTATGTAGATGTATATTACACACTATCTAAATGTGTGTGCTAAATTTTGGATTGTATTACTTTATTGTTACGGCTGATTTAACACCAGTAATTATTCATATTACATCTGCATGTATATGAAACAATTTTTGATTTGTTTTTTTTATTTTGTTTGATATCCAAAAATAATTGTTGGCAAAAAAAAAAATTCAATCTAAATATTGTAAAAAAAAATTGCAAAACTGACACTTGATTTTGTAGATAGAAAGTCGTTCTGAGACTTGAAGAAAATTTTTCTTTTTTTTTTTTTTTTTCTTTTTGCCAGAAGATCCAGAAGCCTATATCATATTTTAAATATGATTTTTGACGCCTGTCGGTGTGATTATACTATAGAGTAGGGAGGATAATAAATTATCTGTTATCTAATACCCGCGTTATTCATCGGGAAACGCATCACCGCAAATAATTGATCCGTACTTTATACTGACGTTGATGATAGTACGAAATTTGAAACGTTAAGGGATATTATTATTTTTTTTTATATGATTAAAATTTACCTTTACAGACTTATTTTCAAATTGTTTTTGTTTTTTATTTTTTATTTATTTTTTTTTTCATCTTTTGTTTTACACCTTTGCTTTGATTTGATTTACTTTGCTTTCTTTCCCATTCCCGAATTGCTACAAGGCGGTATAAAGCTAGAGCTTAAAATCCGCGTCGTTTCGGTGGTCAAGGTCGTTCTAAGCGCCCTTTCCGACGATAAGGATATCGATTTTCTGCTTTGCCTACGGCTTTCGAATCTTTCCGCTATTCGTTCAATTGATTTCGAGTAATTTTTAGCATGAAAGAACCTTTCCCCCCTCCACCGCATCGTGGCTATAAACTGAAGGGTTTCTCCGTTTTGAGATCATTGGAAATTAAAAATGAATGAGAGTAATCACGGCCTTGGATTAATGTTAATCCAATTGGGGAATTAGAAACAGCGGAATATACCCAAAGAAATTTTTTTTTTTTTCTTAATTTTTTTGTTTTATGGATTTTAAACATTTTTCTTTGTCGAAAATTGCAGACGAAATGAATTTTAGAATTTATAAAAGTATTTTGGGGTTGATTTTTAAAGGGTCCAACGTACTTTACGGCCGGTCTAATAAAGCAACTTGTCACTTTGACGTCGCGTGTAAAAGGTTTGCGATTTGCGATATACCTATGCTGACGTGAAATCAATTTTAAAGCTTTTCACCTCACCCGTAGTAAGAGTAATTTCATAATTATATTTACGACATTACTGTACACATAGTATCGAGATATTATAAATTGACCAAAATTTGAACAATTGATGTATTGATTATGAGTGAAACCATATACGAAATGTATTATCAGATTTATTCAAGATTTCAAACTCGGGGGTTAAGATGAAAATCATTTCGTAATCCATCAAACGATAAGTATTTATATTGAAAATAGTTAATATCGTTATTTACGATATAGTCTGCAAGCTCGTTTAGTACTTCGAAAAAAAAAAAAAACTTGCTGTCTCACCTGTGTAAAACGAGCTTAATTTGATAGTCAAGCTAGCATCGTAAAACGAAACGCTATTTTCATAACCCATACTTTTGTGCAGACTGTGGTAGCAGCTTCAAAGTTTATACCAGCGGAAAGATCTTGTCAAGAAAAAAAAATAAATAAATGCTTGAAAAATAAAAAAATAAAACATAATAAAAAAAAGGTCACTTTACTGTATATTTTAGTTTTTGTTTTGTAGCAGACTATCCTTTAAAGTCGATAAAGTTACGATAAAGAAATTCGCTGTGCATGGATACATGGAGAAAACTATACGATCCTGCAGTGAATAATGCATTTTAATGTTTATGAAATATTCAACGATTTTTTTAAAATTTTTTTATGTTTTTGATCCTTTTTCATTTGTTTTTTTTTTTTTTTTTTCTTTTTGGTACTTTTAACGAGTACCTTTTTATACCTATGTAGTAGAATATTAGAGTAGGTATAGCGTCACGCGAATTTTCGACGATGGTAATTTGAGTAAAAAATTTATACCCAATTCCAAGGAGATAGTTATACGATAGAAATACGTGTATGAAAATACTTGATCCTATACCCTTTTCACTCGGTGAATATTATTCTGCAATTAATTTTGCACAGTGGCTTTGGTATGTATATGTACAATATACATATATATATATGCATATACCTACACATCGGATTTGTATGAATTTTTCAATCGAAAATTGTGCTGTAATTGAAATGCCAGCTTTGATCAACGAACATATGAAACTGTAGTATAAAAATTGTTTAAAACACTGAATTGCGTTGAATTAACGTTCAGATTTGGATATTTTATTTTTCTATAACCATATTCCTTCATCAAAGAAGAAAATCGCAATTTCGTTTGTTTAAATAGATATTTCTAAATTTCAGTTGAAAATTTAATCTAACGTAATAATTATCCGCATATCATCTCGATATTCGTTCACGTTTGGTACGAGGAGTTTGTAAAGTCGATAAGTAAAGATTTGAGGATTCTTAAAAACCAAAAGTAGATCACAAAATCATCCCCGCGTGTTCGAATTTAATTTACATTTTTTAAATCGTAAAATTCATTTTACCAGAAAGTCAAAGCGTATAAAAAAGACCCTATTAAATTTTATCCTGAATATTGGAATAAGCAAAAGCCTGGCTAAAGGTTACTTGCTGTAATCCGAGGATCAATATCTGAGATACAATTTCTGCATAACGCATAATACACACCTATAAAAAAAAATACAAAAATTAAATTTATCTAAAAAAAATTGAAAAAAAATATCAAAAAATGATTTTTTTGATAAATACTTGGCCCTATTTTACCGTCTGAATTTTGTAGAGTCTTTTTGACTTTGATTCTTTTGGAAATGATTTTGATAGCTTTGAAGGGAAAATCGACAGAAGAAACGAGAAAAAAAAAAAAAATGATTTTCGGTCTTATCCAAGTCTCGAATTTTAATTGGCAACGATTCGACGTACGTTTCCATTTTTAATTAAAACGGTTTTTCAATTATTTCGAATAAAGAGACTTGAGAATTCCCGAACTTTTTAAGGGTATGATGACGCAGTTACGTGAATATAACAACGGGCCGTTAGTCTATGCAGAGAAGGTCAGACCGCACATACTTCCCACAGTCCTAAACGTATCCTTTAAAATTAGTTATGCAACGCAATCATCCCTTTTGAATCTTTAATACATTAGCTAACGATATTTGAGTTATTTATATACAGTAAATGTTGAGAACACTCGACTTAGTAATACTCAACAATAATGTATTGTTGCATATCATACATTTCCATATATCTCCGTGCATATCATCCTGGGAAATTGCTTCACGCCATATCTATCGTGCGAGAAAATTCCATCAAGTTTTCTAACCGTAAATTTAAAAAGGAAAGGATTTCCTGGAATTTCAAACTCCATACATCCTCCAGATAGAGAAAATCGTTGAATTGAATCAATTGCATAAGCTGTAGGTACGTCTACAGAAAAAAAAAAATAAAAAATATTTAAAAAATGAACTTTCCAGTTGTTATTTAGTTTAATTTAGTCATTTAGATATGTACATACATACTTCAGAGGATGTTTGATCATATACTATAAATAAAATTTATTATAGTTTCAAAAAAATTAATCAAATATCTATTTAAATCGTAGCAAATCAAATTTATGATCGTATCTATGTAATGAAATGCAAAGTCACGATTCTCTCGATGCCTATAGTAAAGAGGTATATGGCAGGCTGGTAGATCAATACGGTTTTCAATATCCGATGTTCCGCATATCTGTGGGCATTCTATTAGTCTATATACTATCCATACCCGTTTAATTGTTCAAACCCAATACAAGTCTCTAATTGATAATTAATTTCTACTTGCTCTTGCAGACCTTCCTCGTTAAATGCAATTCGGTTTATCCGTCAAACCCTCATCTATTATATACCTACCTCTTAGAGTTAGAGTGCCCCTTTATGATATCCGGATCCCCGAAGTGGAAATTAATATCTATTTCACTGTCTAATCCGAAAAGAAATGAAAGAAAATAATTCACAACTTAAGAAGAGCGCAAGTTGAATGAAACATTTTGTTCATTTTAAAACGTTATAAATTTTATCGAAAAATATATTACTTTTGAATTTTCAAATCGGACACTCTGTATATATCTATACATATCGATGTACTAAGAGCAATATGTCACACTTAAGTGAAATTTGTAATTTATAACCGGACTCCTGCGTTGTCTGCCTTGATGTAGCTGTGTAGTTATGCATGTCTAATGCCATTATATGAAAATGCATTGTAGATCGTTACTCAACACGCGTTTGATACTTCTCGATCCAATATCATATTTCGATTTATCTATAAAAGTTTTTATACTATATGTAAGTATGTATATTTTGAGGAATTTCATGATTCAAGTGATATTGCATAGCATTTTTCAATATATATATATATATATATATATATAAGGTATCCTTAAAGGAAGAAAAATTCGTCGGATATATTGTATTACAGTGTAGTAGAAAATTTATTACGAGATGTTCCGTTCAGCGAAGTAGTTTTTGCGTTAATTATTTATGTAGGTCATGGAAAGAAGCGTCGGTAGGGAGCTTTTTTTTCTCTCTCTCTCTCTCTCTCTTTCTTTCTCTCTCTCTCTATAGATACGTGATCTGGGGAACTTATTTCTCTTTCCGAATTTCATTTTCGCGACGAAAGAATTCATCTGGGAATTCTATGCTTTCGATTTCCAACTCGAAGGTGTAGATACTACTACCGATGCGTTATCTTATACGCAGCTTCTGTTTCGAAGATGTGAAAAATTCATGTTACAGCTAAAGCCTTTTAAAATAGAGTGAAATACATTTGGAAAAAAAAAAAACAAAAAAAAAAAATAAATAAATAAATAAAACAAAATTCGCAAATGAACAATTTAAAAACAGATATATACATATAGATCTGAGTTTTTTGAATTTAGAATAAAATAGCTGACTGAATAATTCTTTAAGTTTCACAATCTGTTGGCAGATGTATTTCTAAGGTATAAAATATTACGTAATCTTATATCATGGATGAAAGCACAAAGAAAACGTCGAGACAGACACGCGAACAGTAAAGTTTACTTCAAGAATTCTCTCCCTAAATTATTCACGCTTATTCATTTTTCACTTTCTCATTATAATTTAGTATTCTTTATTTCGTATATGCATTCAACCAAAGAAAAAACAGAACAAGCTCAGACTACGAAAACTACAAATATATTCGCAATGTGTTCAATTCTTTCTTTTTTTCAGTCATTTTAAGTGAAAAGAAACTTTCCAATTAAAAAAAAAAAAAGAAAAAAAACATTAATGACCACCCCGGAAATGAAAAGCTTTAACCAGATCTCCACGTTTCGAAATCCAATGAATCACCTCCGACTATTTTTAGATGGACATTCTAGTACGTGGAAATTGATTTTTTTTAAATTTTTTCCTGTTTATTAAAGATCTCAAACTGAAATATTAATGAAATTTTGGAATTAATCGATCCAAAAACTTTTTAGTTAATAAACAAAATAAAATTAATTTTCTTTTTCTATCAATTAAACTTTTCACTCAGAAAGAATACTATTTTTGAAACTTGTAAAATTCTAAGACTGACCCATCGAGAACACTTACATCACCTGCTAATAAAATTATTTTAATTTTGTCGTTTATCTTTTTTATGTTTTCAAATTTCATGCCTCAATAGGAACATCAAACAAATCTCAATTTTATAAGAAAAACAAAAAAAAATTTACTTTCTGATAACAAATTACTAATGACACATAATGTCAGTACAAATATCCTGATCCGTTTCCGCGATATTAATTCCATGAACGTGCGTATTTGTGTGTCCATCGATGTCCAGTTTAGTTAAGTTTAGTTCACCCTAACCCTAACCGATATACACACACACATATATATATATATATATATATATATATATATATATATATATATATATATATATATATATATATATATATATATATATATATATATATATATATATAAATTCAAGAGGAGATGATAGCTCTCATTCGATGGCGAGTGCTGTATCGATCCTGATACGGACACGGGTGGGTCTTGGTTGCTCTGGTATCGGTCTGTCCGTCCGTCCATCGGTTTGTCCGTCTAGGCTATCGGGGAGCTGTTGCAGAAACACAGACCATCAATTTTCACACGTTTTTTTTTTTTTTTTTGTTTTCTATATTCTTGTCACTCAATTTTATATTTTAAAACACGGAAAAAAAAATTATTTCTACGTCTCTTGGTAAATTTTGAAACAAGAATCGTAAAATGTTTGAAAATAAATTTCTGAAAGTTTATATATAATTGTTTTATAGTTATAGCTCTAAATAAGGTATCGATAAAATATTTTTGACTATTCTATAACGTCTCGTTTTAACATCGATTAATATATCCTGGGATTTAATTAAATCTTAATTTCGTTAAAGTTTCCGGCTTCTTTCTCTCTCTCTCTCTCTTTCTGTCTCAGAGCTTCCAGTTTTCTGAATACCGAATTCTAGTTCCGCCGTATGAATTCTGTTCCCATATCTATAGTCGTATCTAAATTCGGTTTTAATACGTATGAGACGAATTTAATGAAATTTATCACCGACTAACTTAATTGCTTAAAATCTGGGGTTTCAACGCGCGTGGAAGTGAAAGCCGATCAATAAAACTATGCGGGAATTTTACTCGTCACGTTCCTACTAATCTTTGAATAAATTTTTTTTATTATTTTGAAAATTTCCATACATTAATTATAATTATCCTAATTATTTAAATATAAAACTATGAAAGTTTTTGAAAATATACAAGTAGAGAATGATCAAGTTGAAAATATAGCCAACGAATCAAACGACAGGATTTGTTTTTCGCAGATAAGGGTTGTTGATACATCCTCTAATGCAATTCTATCGCTTGTTACCAACGCTTAATAATTTACGTCATACACTTTGTCATATGGCAATAAAAAAGCTTTCTTATTCCCTGATGTCACAAGTTTTTTTTCGTTGGTACGAAACATGCTTTCGCAATACCTTCGACTAAACCATTAAATTTTTCTTTAGAAATCTGTAGGTACACCTATATCTACAGTAGAATCAATATCAAATTTCTTACCGACCCAAAAGCTTGCAAGCTTGATTTTCGCAGTATACTTTCAACTTTACTTTACCGACTGTCACGTTTCTGAAATTCTCAATTTCTGTTTTATCAGCGCACGATGTATGGCTCGATTTGAAATGAAAAGCTTTAACGATAAGAGCTTTTTCAACTCTGTTAAATTTCTGTCTATGTGATCCGAGTTATACCAAAAGTATTCCACCTGAATATCGAAACTGTCACATGTCATATGAGATGACCAATATTTAATGTGTCGAATACTTTGCTTTACGTTAATATAATTTTTTTTCCGTATATTATTGGTATAGGTACTGTGTATAGAGTAGATAAAATCCTGCATAATGAATGACAATAACAATAATTGACACGTACAAGTTCCGAAATCAACCAAATTAGAGCCTTCACAAAACCGCCTACACAATTTTTTTGCGGCTTCGTGCTTTTAATTGGGATTAAATCTCGAGCCTGGTGCCTACGTATTCTCTCCAACAATGTATATGGGAAATTTCATGCCAAGTCACCCAGCCTGTGACCCAGACCATTTATATTTTTTTTTTTTGGATATTCCATTATGTGATAGTTTTTACCTAAAAAGCCATCAAAAGAGTGAACTTTTTATTCCAGAACGCTTTTTTTTTATTATTAACCATTATTTGTCACAGGACTTGCGTAAATTTGTTTAAAAATTAGAAAAATTGAGTTTTTGAGATAACTTCAATATTAAAAAAAAAAAAAAACACACCTTTCAGGTGGTTTTTAAGCTGAAGACTATCACGTACTGAAATATGAATAAAAAAAAAATGTAAAATTATCAGGATCACATTCTCGGGTGACTTCGTATGAAAAGCTATATTCTGAAATTCTCGTTGTCAGAGACAATGGCCTATAAACCATTTTTTACTGACGATAAAAACGTGACTCACCCCTGTTTGAACGGCGTAAAAGCTTTGCTGTGGTTTCCTCCAGCAGTCAAGCATATTCGAACCACCAGATGAATGTTGGGTACGATTTTTTGTAACTGATGGAGGATCTGGCCAGCGATCAAGAGAGCTCCAGTATTTACCCTTTCGTTTAACTGCGTAGTATCTATAGACGACGATGGTCATGGCTACGACGAGGGCTAACCCGGTCCCGGCTGCCGCCCCCAGCACAGCTGAGGAAACCATTTGCAGCCCCAAGCCCGGGCCCGTCAGATCTGAAAGATAAGAAAACAAAAAGAATAAAATTTCATAGAATTCAAGATATTTTCATTTTTCATAATTTATATTATCGTTCTAGAAATTTTGATAATACGTTATTTAAACAAAAATTTGACAATAAACAATCATTAGCGGTTGGTTTCAAATGGCTTAATTCTTCAGTCATTAATTTCGGTTAGTTAGTTGTAAATTCTATATATGAGAAACGGCTGTTTGAATTTACAGAAGTTTCTTGTTATGCTCATTAGCGATCGCGTGTTGATCACTAAACACAGATTTTCTCGTCGTTACTCGATATTCAAAAGCTTCTCAATATATCTGTTGGAACTGTAACCCATTCTTGAATTACAGAGTAATTATCTCCTGCGACGAGTGATTGATCATTAATTCTATAAATAGCATTGAAATCAAATACATATACACCTTGTATAATTACCTCGTTTCACATTAAATATAGCATCAATTATTTAATTCAACGAAAAAATTTGAAAGTATCTTATCAATAATTTATAATCAAATATCGTAAATTTAAGAAACGGGAAGATACTGAGATTCGTAAATAATTTCAGCTTATTAATTAATTAATATAATTTTTTCTTTTTGATTTATAAAACTTATACAGTCGATAAATATGATCTATTAGCCTTCATACAGTTCGTGCTTTAAAAAAGCAGCCATTATTTTAGTTGCTAATTGGTGCATGTTTAAATAATTGTTTTTTTTTTTAATTTTTTTATTTCACTAAGCCCGCAGCTTTTGAAACAGACTCGTTTAATTACAAAACTATTTTTTATTTCTCTTTTCAACATCGATTTAACTTTGTAGCTGTCTACCATATTGTACAAAGCAAAAAGTGATTGGCTAACCATTGCGAAATTGAAAAACCCCTCGAATAACCCGATGAATAGAAAAGAAACAAAAAAAAAAAAAAAAAAGGAACAGAAAAAAAAGAGGTCAATTCGATGCTATGGAATCGAAGTGGTAAAGGAATATTTCTGTTGAAATATTGGTCTATAATATTTTCATTGAAATCTGTTACCGGTTATAATCAAATTTTGTTGGCTATAAAATATACCAACGATGAATAAAAATTTTCTCAGAGAATCGATATTTAAACTTTATATTATATGATACATGCCTGTATTAATTTCTATTGCATTAATTAATATTGTAGTCGTAACGCGCGAGTGGTGCTTTATTCATGTATTCAACACCTGTAAAGTTAAATTACTTTCCAAGAGCCTCTAGTCTACATTCTAGATTCTATGGGTATTGGGTATAACTTTACGCAGCTGTTGATGAAGCTTTAATTTGATAAAAATTAGACGAAGCACAGATTCAAGTTTCAAGGTCGACGATCTCCGACTGTAATAACGTGCGAATTTGAATAGCCAGAATTTTCTGCTAATTAATTTTTTTTTTTTAGTTACAGCTTTGTTACTATTATTAAAAAAGAAAAAAAAAAAAACTGAACCAACATACGCCACGACTAAATTTTCATACATTTCTTATTTAGTGATTTATTTTTATTCTCGGAAAAAATGTTTACCTCATATACAGTTATAACTACCTTATCACGTTAGATTCAATTTCTCCGATCTTGTTATGTCAAAGGACGTTTCCGTCTCTCATGGGAAGAAATTTAATCTTCTTTACCGACAAAAGTGTTCAATGGCTGGTCTTTTGTGCTCTCTCAGAGTCCAGACGTATCAAGACAAAATCGACTTATTCTTTTTTGACTAAACGATGAACTCCAATCGAGTGTATTTGGATTTTGATGGAGGTATGATTTTCTAATTAATTTTGTCGAAAGACTTTTATACAAAAATATTATGTTAAATTAATTGAAAATAATATATTTTCAAAATGAAAAATAATATTCAATTATTACACGATGATGATGATGATGATGATGAATCGATAGAATATAAAAGAAATTTGTGTATAAAAAACTTGACACCATTTCAAAAATTATATTATATCTAAAAAGAAAATTCGAGATTATTTTAAGAATAAAATCTTATTTTCCCAAGAGAAATTTCATTTCGTCATCCACCACATAACCGCGATGTCGGTCATACAGGACTCGAACGAAAATTTGTTATTTCAAATAATACAATATTATCTTATTTTCATTCTTCTTTCGTTCTTTCTTTCGTCGTTTTTACCGTGAAAAAATCAACAAAAAAAATTAATTATATTACAAAAGAAAATATGATACAGAGTATGACCGTGAAAGATATATATATGTTGTATGTACATACACTTTGAAAACGTGAATTCCTTCTGGGAATATACTAGAGAAGAATTTTATTCTCCCTTAGCCATGCAGCCAATGATAAGGCGATAGTCACACACAACACTATAAGCGTTGCTTGGAGACAACGACGCACGTCACTAGTGATAGCAGCTCTAAGGTCAGACTCACTCTTTTACCTTGTTGGCAACCATATTGTTATATGGATAGTGTGGAGTGTCTATACGTATAACGTGATACAGTTGACAAAACAAACAATATACCATCATATGTGAAAGGTGGGACATATGTACAAGTACATATAAAAATAGCGTTAACATTTTGCAAACAATATACTAAATGAAAATAATTCTAATGCTTACAATTCTGAAAAGTAGAAATTCCTTCTCGTCTGTTGTATAAAATTTTCATAAATAATAAAGAAACTAATTGCGTTATGATATAAGCAAACGAAACGAAAGCTTTAATCCTGCATAGATGAAAACCACGATATATGGAGTAATGCTTCCATGGTAACTGTTGCTAACGAGATCGAAAGGAGCTTTTCCTCACGTCAATCTCATGTTTTCGTACAACTTCATCAAAAGTTATATAGGGATGGGTTTTCTTCAATAATGCTTCTATTTAGGTACAGGTACACGAAGTGAGATCTCCTCCGGATGGAGAAATCGATACGTTTTAATTTAAGGTGAACCAGATAAAAAGAAAAAAGAAAAGAGCTATGGAAAACTTAGAATAAGAATATTCCGTCATTATATCACAATATTAAATGTTAAAAAAAAAAAAAACGCTTTTCAACTGTCCGAAGAATTCAAATTATAGTATTAAACTTCGTCAATTCTTGGATTTTCAATTGCAGACATAAAAAAGAAAAGAAAAAAAAACAGAAAAGGAGGACAAGAAAAGTTCGAAGTATTCTCATTTCGTGACGGAGTAAACTGTACGCGGGTAACAAGAAAAAAAAATAAAAAAAATTTCGTTAAATTCTTTGACAAATATTGAACTTCTATATTTTCGTAGCTTATATATAATATACACATTCGGTTTGGAGATGTCTCGTAACGTTTGGATTTTCTTTTGTGGTTCAGTTTCGGCTATATATACATATAAGTATGTGTATTAAGGGTGGTTCTTATTCTGGATATTTTTGAAATTTAATACGGCCGCCCCCCAGAATCATTTCAAATATACGAAAAAAAATTAAAAAAATTGCCTGTCAAGTCTGGGCCCTTAATATTAATATTAACACGTGCTTCAAAGCGAAAGAAATTTAAAATGCAAAATACATGCATTTTTTGTGCATCGATATATTACACAAAAATTATTATCTCACGTAATAATTGATCAAAAATTTTGAAACTTGGCATAGTTGTTGCCAACAACAAGACGTACAAAAATACATATATTTTGCATTTAAATCATTTGGTCGCTTTGAGATACTTATTAATATTAATATTGTAGGGGCTACTCCACAGACATTTTTTTAATGTTTTTTATATGTATTTGAAAGGATTTTTGAGGGTGCCCGTATTAAATTTCAAAAATACCCAAAATAAGGACGACCTTAATGTGTATGTAAATGTATGCATGTACCTAAGTGTGTTTATGCTTGACCTTGAAACCAGACGTGTGTACCTGCAGATAAGGAGAAAATTTATATTCTTTACGTCGAAGGAATCTAACACCAAGACTTGTGTATGATGGAAGTAAAGTCGTAATCCACCCTTTAAGTATTACGTTTGCGTTTTCAAGTTCCAAGCAACGGTGTTGTATACATATATATGTTTTTCGTGATAATTTATAGCCGTGAGATTACGTCGGTAATTTTGGCCGCTTAATCCTTAACACACAGCAAAAATCCTGCCAACAAAATTCACCCCAACTGTTGCTCGAATTATTTTAGGGAATATTTTTTTTAATTATATTTTAGTCACAAGTTTGTCATATTTTAATTGAATAATTATTGTCCAGACGGGACACGTGGCAGTAAAAAGTGAAATCTGGAAAATAAAAATTTATACAATTTTTTTATAACTTATTTCACGATACAGTATTTTTTTAAAATCTTTTTTGATTTGTGTTTTGTAAAAATACTACAACGGCGATGCTATACATTCTTGTTGGCTAATAAATTCGTGTAAGTCCTTTGCTCGAGGTTTGTTGTACCCTTGAGTGCTCTGAAGGAAGGATGAATCTTTGTCTGTCAAGAAGACTCCTAAATCTCTTTGGCAACTTTAACTGGTTATGCTCGAAAGTGGAGCTCACACGGAGACAATTCACAGGAGAGAAACTTTGAGATAAAGAAAAATTCTCGACTTTTGTCTAGATGATTTTTTTGCAACACGAACAGAATCGTATACGTATACTTTTCTTTACTATTTACACCTACCATTTTCTTGAGTTTCTCTTTAATTACTGCAACTTGTAAGTTTCAAGTTTCTCGCGAGATCGAGAAGCTCGGTTATATAAGAGATCGTGTAATTCAAGACTATAGCAAGACTAGGAAGGATAAAATCGACACGGTCATAGAGCTTTGAAATCTAGACTAAAGAAGACTCGTTTCTTAATAATAAAAATGAATAAATAAATAAATTACATAAAAATATACTCACAAGTTACTTTTTCATATTGCTTATAGGTATATGTAATTTGAAGAGAAAATTAGTTATGGAGTGAGAAATAATTCGGTTTTGATATCACCAACTTTTCCAGTAATCGAGACGAAAGGCATGCCGATTGACGTTGTAATAAGGGTAGAAAAAAAATGATTATGTCTAATTCTGGCAATCTTCTGTTCCTAATAAAAAAAATAAATAAATAAATAAATAAACTAAAAAAAGAAAAATGATATCACGTCGTGTTTGATCATCTTCTTTCCGAGTTTCTCTTTCATCTGATAGAAGATGAAAAAATCGTAAGGTTTCGAAAGTCTGATTAAAGGATACCTACATATATGTATGTATGTACATTATAGGTATATAAGTATATATGTGAAAAAGTGGAAAAAGAGAATTTGAAGTTCAGTACGTGTCAAACGATTGATCGTCGAATCAACGACGGTGGGTTGTGGGTAGAAAAAATTGACCTTCATTTCTATCTCTTCATTCCCTATCCACAAAACAAAGAAATTCGAAATTGGCCACAGTGGGAGAGCCCAAATCGTACCAACGGATATTGGGCACCTGAGAGAATCGGGGGAAATATTATAGTGTCACGACGGTAGATCGGGCTATATATTTTTCCACAGATCCACATAAAAATAAATAACACTGATACACGACTCTTTCTTCTTCTAATTCTTCTTCTTCTTCTTCTTCTTCTACAAGTTCGGTAAATATCCCATGAGAGTTTTATGCCTTTTACTGGATTACGTTTTCGGTAAGCTTCTCCACCTTGTACGGACACAACTCGACGATAAACGACAATAATGATGTTAAACATAAAGGACTAGATCCCTATCAGGTTAAATTTCGTCATTGTTTGAAAATTTTGGCATTTTCAAGTCAAAATCAAAAACTAATTACTATTAAGACAGCATACATTCAGTCGAGTTATAATTATAACAGAATTTATTCGACATCACGGTGTGAGTGCATTTCACAACTTTGCCTAACGATACGAGTAAATTATTCAAGTAAAAAAAAATGCACTATAATTAATTGCTTCAACCTAGAGTAAGTGATGAACGTTAAGTCGCATAGATTCACAAGTTAAACTTATTCTCTCATGTGTGCAAGCTGCAGTTGCGAAGTCGATTTAGCGCAAGAGGAGCTACTCGAAAGTTCATAACGATATAGATATTTACAAAATTAGAGCATAGTAGCAAATTCAAAGACAGTCGCTCATCAGTATGATTTGAAATTTATAATCAAGGGAAAGGTCTCTGATTGAGTGTTGAATTAAGAGAATCCTTTCCATCTATATACTTAGAAGAAATATCTCGTCCTTAAGACGGATAGCTAATGAAGGATTACCATCTACTCTGTAAGTTTAAATCAATCATTAGATTAGCGACTAATTTGATTTAAGTAAAAATATTAAAATTGCTTTCCAGAATTGCCGTTATACTGACTATATCTTTAGACCTTTCTCTACAACTGCAATTACTGAACGCTCTTTATCCAATCAATGGCCAATATGCGTATCAATATTATCGATTGTGAATGGTAGTAAAAGAACCAGAAGTAATGTTCTAAATTGGATTGGTATCACAGGGCGAAGAGCGATAAAAAACGAAAAAACAAAATGGAAGAAAATCAATTGGGAAATTTGATTTCTAACTGCAACCAACTGATTTATGTATATATATATTTATACTGATCATTGAATGATTTAAAAAAATATCAATATAATTCATACTCAAATCAATAAAAATCTGACGATAATATCCCAAAGAGCTTTTTAAGATAATATAATATACTTAATTATATAAAGTGTAGATTATATAATAGAATATGTTGTCCAGTTATTCATATTCTATGATGAAACGCTAAGAAATGAGCAATAGATAATAAAATGATAATTTCACATTAATGATACGTAATATATACTAATTATTACCAAATAAGTAATGAAAATTTTCATTATTTTTCCACGAGATAATTATCCCGTCTCATGGTGAGATACCTTAACAATAATAGGATCACCTTCGTTACCATAGCAAGAAAAATATGTTCTCTTTAAGCTTGGCTTGAGAAAAGCTTGGCTCTTTTTTAAATTACCGTTTTTATTTTTTCCCCCTTGGCAGTGTTTAATAAATTTTCCAGTAACTTAATCTAAAGTCTCTCGAGTCTGGACTAGTCTCGAATGACAATAAGTTTCGACTTGGTAAACAGTCCTCGTCACCAAACCGACAAGTGAATTAAACTTGGACTGACGGGATTATACCACAAACCCATCACATGTAAATCCTTTGTCGAACAATACAGACATGGGTTTACTTTGATTAACATGTTCGACATGATTTTAGGGAAAATTATTATTTTAGTAGAAACATTTCCATATAGGTATAAGCACAATGACGCAAGATAATTTCACGAGAAGGTATATACATATATATATATATATAGAACGTTATGTAATGAAAAGAGGTTTTTATCCCCTTTCTTTTACTGTTTTAATATCAAATTTAGGTATAATTTCTTCATAATTTAGTAAATAAAAAACATACTTTTATCTCGTATTTTTTTTTTCCCTCTTTTATTTTCGAGTAAAAAAAACCGTGGAAATATTCCAACGGAAGTCACGCCTAATATACACTCAAGAAAAAAGAACAAAAAAAAAAGTTCTACTTTATTTACACATTCTTTTTACAACTTTATAATCAAGTATTTTTGTCACCTTATTCTGTTCGCAGGCTATTTTAGAAAACTTTGAAAAATGTGAAAAATTTATTTAAAAACGCAAAATTTCATCCATCAAAAATGCAACGAATATAGAAGTTCGTATTGTACCTACATACATAATTATGTAACGGGTTAAATATATGTAGGGACCTTTAGGGCGTCACACTTCACTGTTAGTTAGAAATTTATTGATTCTGTAGACAAATATGACGTCGAATATAATCAACCCCGAAGGGGTTACATGAATAAATTAATAAATATATACGAGAATCAATTTAATCAACTCCTAATACTAGGATGCAGGTTAAATTCACTTAACTTAACTTCCATTTACCTTGCAACCAGTTTTCGGTTGTTGTACATAACTACTTATGTTACCCTAACTGAATTTCGACTCAACTCGTCCCATACCAACGAGCCTCGCCACAGGCGATAGTAAACTCTTAACGTCTACCCTGCACATTCAGCTTTCTTCGACCAGAGTTTCCTCATATAGTTCAAGATTATTTTCTCCGAGCTGTCCAAGCCCTAGGGAGTCAGCTTTTTCTTTTGTAATGTAAGAAGCCTCATAAAATCAGGATATAGACACGCATTATTATTACTCGTATATAAAAGTATGATAAACTTATCTACAGCGAAGGGTATATATACGGTGGTATGTACAATAGGATACGTGTCTCTTTTTATTTGATTTAGTCGATGAAACGATTTTAAGTATGTATGTATGAATTGACATATACTTTTGATCTGAAAAGATAGAGAAAATGAAAAAAAAATGGCGAGTAGTTTAAAATCAACAAAATTTAAATAGTTTTTTTTTTTTTTTGGTTTAATAAGACGTTGACCCGAAAATTTTTATGAAATTTATGAATCTTAATTTACATCAAATATGCACTTTCGTTTAAGTAATTATGTACCTTGAATTTAACACTTAGGTTAATATTAACCACTTGATGTTGCTCAGGCCTAGCTGCCTAATCTCACCCTCCTCCCTCGACTCATTAAACCTTGTAGCAATTTTAGCTGCGATGACATTTTACCCCGTTTATTAAATACACAGGTGGTGGTTTTCTTGTCTTTTATTACAACCGGATAATTTGATTGTCCGTGGTATAAATAGTTAAACGTTGAACGAAAATAATCCTCATACTAATCCCCAAATAATATCTCCTATATCCAAAGGGTTCATTTCGTTATAAATAATTAATTTTATGAGTATTTTGAAAGTGGTCCCCATTGTTTTTTCGTACTTCTTATTATCAAAGGTATAGCCGTATACATGTTTTGTAACCCGGAATAAACTGTTACTTCATTTATTTATTCGCCATTTAAACAATTCCGATATTCTAATTAATATTAACAACTGTAGGAGTGGAATGACAAAAACCAAAAAAAAAAAATTTCACTCTTGAGATTACGGAATTTAATGGAGTAAAGATACGTATGACAGGTAATTTTGTCCAAACATATCTAACCCCGTGGCTGTTTACGTAGCAAGAAAAAGCTCCTAGATTTTATTTCTGTTTTTTTTTTCTTTCTTATTTTCGATCAAATAATAAAAAGTCCAATCAGCAACGATTTGTCACTCGATGTCAGCCGTTTTCTCTCCTTGATATAGTTAGTGCAATCGATTTCAATCTGAACCCTGTAGATACCTGGATTATACGGTTATAGGTATACAAACGACCTTTTGGCGGTCAAAACGTATATACGTCGTATCAATCTGTCCATCAGTCATTGGCACGATGGTTAATTTCGATGTATGGTAACCCCATCGATTTTTAAACTATATGTATATATTTTCGAAGCGGTGTTTCAAAGCGAAGTTTTCCATTATAGTGAAATGTGAACAGAAAATGAAATTGTTGAAACGAGAATTAACATTCTGAAGTAATTTATACCGGAAGCTATATAAATCATGTTTCTTAGTATATACCCGTGTACTTTAGGGCGTTAGCAAATAGATTGTTTTAACGATAACAGATTTTGAGGGTTGGCCAAAGACCGCGTTATGTAAATGAGAGAATATTCCTCGCGTTAATATCTTTATGAAAAAGATTTTTTACCACTAATTTTCGTTAAAGTTTACTGAAAATTTTATTTCGTTTTGTTTTTTTTTTTAATGTGAACACATTTTCGTTGGCACTCGACCGAACATAGCGGCTTATTGATCTGATGTTATCTAATCTTTTTCTTATCTCGGGCTTTTACCGCAACCTCTTTTTTTTTCTTCGTTTTTTCTCTCTCACATAGCTGTTGAATATTTTAAACAAAAAACTTGTAAAAGAAAACTAAAACTTACGCGCCATGGTTTAATCATCCATATATACACCACTCGAGCTTTTAAACTGACCTTCCTCCGAGATCAAGCATATTTTTAATTACATATTCACCTTGAAACGTGTTTAGCATAAAACCAGACACGTAGACAGATAATTTCTCTTCATTTTTGGCACAATTTATTTTATTAGAAAAAGTACTTAAATTCGTTTTTGATTATTTCGTTATAACGGTTTTGAAAATCCATTTATCACAGCAATATCTAACTATATTATAATCAAGTTTGAAAGATTTTATTCGATATTTTTTTCCTAGACTGCGATCTAGTTCTTCGGCGTTGCTTCTTTACATTGTTTGCTTCTTTCTTGTTAAGAATGGAAAAGACTTGTGAGCTGAAAAGCAAAGAAGAATATGAAAGAGCTCGGATGGTAATATTATATTTTCTGTCAGGCAACCCCTCTGCAGCGGTGTGTATAGGCAAAGCCCGTCCATTCGAGCTTGGGTACGTCAATATTTGAAAAAATCAGTACAATTTATGAGAATCTCTTGATTGGTAGTATACGACTGACTTCAGGGTGTAAATTAATTATCTAAGCACGATAATCTTCGTGTCTAATGCCCCTCGTCAAGATTCGTGTTCGTAAATACCTCGGGGTAATTTGAGAAGGGAAACTTGAGCGATGATAGCCAACCCCACCTTTAAAATGGAGAAATGGATGGTAGAAATTTAGCCAAAATAGTTAACCGAGATATCGAGATGCCACGTATCTGTACCCTTCTACGATCGGAGCCTGATTTATGCGGGTTGTTAGCGTCTTATTTCGACTTCGAAGTCCTTCGACTCCTTCTTCACTACACCTACTCTAGTCGTTGGCTCAATCGATTTTAAATTCAAGAAAATTCCGGCTGCTATCTTCACGAACACTTCAGAAACTACGCCACGGACATTTTATATATCTTAGATGTTATATAGACAGGCTCGTTTACACTCAACATTCGTAGCAATTTCACATTTCGAATGTATCTACTTCTAAGGCTTCTATACGCTCTTCGAATATCGTATATTATGTATGTTTTAAATTCGTTGAAATGATAATAACGCATCGGATTTCTTCTTTTATTCATATTTCTTAAAGGAAGACTGAAATTTCTTTGCGACATGACAAGCTTTGCATTTCAAATCACATACTGCATATATACCTACGAATAATAGTCATACTGTACATATACGTAGAGTAATAATGAAATTTATTCAGTAGAGTGAATTAAATTAATTGAATTTTCTTTTCTGAATTGAATGAAGACGAGTCTTTTGATACTTATTTTATAAGATGTAAAATCAACTTCGTATATAACGATTCAACGAACCAAAAAAAAAAAAAAAATAAAAATACTCGTTTATTCAGTTTCTTTTTCTTTTTAAATCGAATAAGCTTAAAAGTTCAAATTAATCGAAGCGTAAAAAAAATAACTGTCTGTGTAGCAGCTTACGCTTATTGTATAGTCGCACATTTAAATTGTATTTTTTATTTTTTTTTTCAAAAGATAAAACAGAATAACTTCCGTAAAATTAATCGATGTAGAAATATCTATTTTTTATATTTCAAATAACAATTCAGGGTATTGATTTTCAACTGACACAGTATGACAATAGAACAATGTAAAACGAGCACTTAATCTTCTATTCAATATTTTTGAAAATTAATATTTCTGATAAGCTACATTATAGGATATTTATAATCATCGATGAATATTATATTCAGAAAATATTCTCTTAGTAACACTTTTTCGAATATCATATAGAAACTTATTCTTATACTTATATAAATATATTCTTTTCAACATACATACATTCTTTGCATACATAATATTCTATAAGAATATTATATCTGAAGATCATATGAAATTGCCAACAAGCTCAGAATATACTAAATATATATATCAGAATATCCAACGAATATTCGAGAACACCTTAAGAACTTGTATATATCTATAATCTATCACTAGATATCTCTATGGAGGAAATATCACTTTCAGTACACTCAATATATTTTGTAAAACAAAAAATCAAAAATTTTCCGTGAATATATTCTATGGCAAAAAGAAAAACTGAAAAAAAAAAAACTCGTGTTAGTTCATATACATATCCGCTGTCAAATATATAGGGTGAAAAATTAGCGTAGAGTGTTTTCAACGGTTCAGCATGTATCTGGACATTGGTAAAGCTCCAATAAGTGATAAAATCTGGAACCGAGAGGGAGTTTTGAGTTGTTGTATCTAAATTGACCCGAATGAAAGGTAAAAAAAAAAAGTATAAAAAAATAAAAAATAAATAGGGTCTGTAAGCCCTACACAGAATACATTTGAATTGCTGAACGATAAAACCGGGTTTAGAGTCAAACTTTTTGTCAAAATAAATACCATAATTCTAACTGACATCCCCCAATTCTCGTTGGGTAAAGTACTTAACCAAGTCCCTTGGCTTGGTGGTCACCCGAATCAGTCCTGTGGAATCCTGAAACTATTTCTGACCGATATAAAGCTGAGAGAATAGCCAAGAATCGAAAGCACGTGAACCACAGATCGATCAGACCTTTCACCAACACAAAAAATAAAATAAAAACAAAAAAAAAAAAAAAACGTTGCAGTAAATTTTCTAGGGATTAAAGCGGACGGGTTAAACGTGCTTTGTGGATGGGGAAGGACGTATACGTACGTTGCAAGTGCAAACCAAATTGCATTTCTTTCGGAAAAGCTGTTCTATGTGAAGTTTAATCGATATTAGACAAGTGGAAGTATTTATTGATTAAAATAGACGTTTTAGTTCTTAGTGTATTATAGTCTTATAAATTTTCTGTTTCACTGTCATTTCACACCTCTAATATTCGATTTTTTTTTTTTATTTCTCTCCTGTTTACTCAGAATGAAATGTGTAGCTCACGAAGCCGGATAAACAGACTTGCTACCACTTCTGTACACAGAGTAAACTCTCGAGTATATATATAGGGCTGTGTTTATTTGAAGTAAACATACTTTTTCACTCGGTGAATTAAAAATGGTTGTTTGATGTTTTGGGACCTAATAACGTTTCTTAGCATTTATCAAAGTCTTCTGGATTCTTCGTAAAAGTAGCCGAAACCATAAGATTCAATATTTACTTGTCGTCGAAAATGAATTCGCCCGGTATAATTCTTAACCGATGATTGGAGAGTCCACCCTAATAATTTTAATCGAAATTTCATGGTCGTTTTTGAGGTAAAACTTTAGATAAAATTTTTTTTATAATTATGAAAAAATTTTTACCTCAAATAAATTCAACTAAGCTTGCGGATAAATCCATGCATTCAGATTCTGATAACTTAATATATTTAATCAAAATACTCAATCGTTTGTAATTTCCGATTCATCTGGGTTATCGTATAATTAATTCATTACGAGATGTCTATGAATATATTTATGGTATATCAAATCGGTAGTACTTTGCCTCGAATAAAATGAAATAATTTCTTAATTTACATGGATTAATTAATTCAGTTTTTCAAACGTGATAACTCATCTCGTTTCACTGAAGATTCTTCATTTTATAAACCGATATTTTTGTTTCTGGTTTTAATAATTAACACGCTAAAAGCACGAGAAATATTTCTCGCCTTTCAGTATTATTTCATCGTCGGTTTAAATTAAATCGAGTTGTTGTATCTGACCTAATTGCGCAAGCTCATCCCTTAATTCTAACCGTTCTGTTTTTGACCGATAACGAAGTTAACAATAAATTAAATATGATTTTATTTTTTACACAAAGATCACGGAAATTTTCTGAAATAAATTTCCGAGACTTTGGGTCATTCAACCAATTCAATTTAGTGTCGTGAAAAAAGCTCGCAATTTAACTCGAGGCCAGAGTTAATGCTGTAGGAGACATATAGCAAAGGATGAGATTCTTCGAGTTAATTAAGTACCATAAAACTTTGATATCACTCTTAAGTGATATAATAAATCGAAAAATTAGTACCTACTTTTATATCATGAGCAAAGTCGTTAATTCCTGCACTTGCAAAGGATTTCAAGCTCTCACTCCATATTTCTATACCTCTAACCGCGAAGAAAAATATGAGAATAAAAAGAAGAAGTCGAAAAATGTACAAAAATATATCAGAGCTTAGACTTTTCTTGAAAAAATGTAATTTTATGGGTAATCATTGACTCGTTATTACTTTTTATCGATACAAATATTCGAGGGGATCATTCGGTTCGATATATTCACTAATTTGGATCCGATTTCTTTTTAGGATACGTATCATTCGTCCTGCTTTTTCATAAAAAATTACCAAACTTTGACACTTCGTACGTGACAATTTTCGGAGTTTTTTTTATTACGGTGTGTTAAACATCAATCGAGGCTTGATTGCCTTACCACCTTTTTGATTTTGATATCGTGCTTTGAAAATTTGAGTTTTATTGATAAAATAAATAAATAACTGTACCCTAAGATAATTAATTAATTGTAATGTAAATTATACTTGTTACTAAAGCAGTTGACCATTTCAAGGAAATGACAAATTAAGCTACTAGTTCAATAATTTCGACAGTTTGACTCTGTTCTAGATGGTTAATTTCTCGTTAATTTCCAAGAGCCTGCTAATCTGGTACCAATTAGGGAACGCGTGAGATCCTTCGGTAAGCTGTTACCTACGCAATTAATCGATTGAACTTAATAACTAAATTATATAAACTAATACCTTCTATGGTAAAAATACACAATGCATATTTATTCATATTCACAGACCTGATAATATGAACGTCGACAAAAGCCAAGCCAATTTACAAATTGGCAATATATTCGCGTGATATTTTGCTCGGCATATTTTGCTAAAAGTTACCTAGCTCATATTTGAAATATTCAGAAGATTAGATATGAAGCTTTCGCGGTAGTCCCATAGCATAAATCGGATGTCGTTCAGGAAACCCCATTCAAACGCAGTTTTACTCCTAGGTTCGAAAACTTTTCTCGTATATTAGGTCTGTAAAGGTCATAATTTTCAAAGTACTTTGAAATAAAAGTATACGTATTATGATATTCTTTTTCTTTCACTATGAATTTGGCTATTTTTAAAATCACTAGATGTTTGTTCAGCGCACGTATATATATGTACATTTGCTCATCGTATCGTTCATTGAATATATCGATATGATTACTTTGCATTAGCTATGAGGAAGGTAAAAACGTTTTTGATTCCCAATTCGATGGGCTGAGTAAATATATGATGTGAAAAAATAAATGGATCACCAAACATCCAATTCGAGAATTCCGTAATTCAGTATAACAAGTAGAAATGGATCTTCAAAGCTTTGAGTATGAGAAAAATGGTTCGAGAGCAGCTATAACGTTAATGAGTCCAATTTATTATTGTTATTATTATTTTTTTTTCTTTTTTCAATTTTTATTTCAGACGATTTAAAACAAGGACGAAGTTTTATCTTGATAGTTACTTCAGTGTCGTATAGTCACAAGATACGCTTCTGTAATCTATCATCGTTATGGAAACGGACATATTTCGAATAATCAGAGAACCTCGTCAGAAACGAGAAAATGTTAAAAGAGACAACATATCTCTGAAGTATTATGGTATGTATGTGTATACGTATGTACGTGCCTTATGCTCGTAAATGCGAACATATATATATATATATATACGTATACATTTTATTTGCATATATTCGGGCGACTTATCACCACAAGCGACGCAAACCCTTGCTCAGAAAACTTACAAGTTTATGTTTTGGGTTGAAATGAAATTCGTTGGGGGTTTCGCGTAATTGTCAGATTATCTATCCGCACATAGTATATATCTCCTGAGAAAATCAGACAGAGAATATTGTAGTTGTGGATCTGGACCGTGGGCAGTATTCAGTAGTAATTTTGTATGTATACGTACAAAATTAAAATGACCAAGCAATAACGAAAAAATGTGTTTGAAGTCGTTTAGCTTCGTTTATCTAACGTATCGTAACCGTGTATGTAGAAATAGGTATCCAGGGTAGATCGACCCTTATTTATACAGGCAATACCGCAGGATCGTTATTCTACGTCTTGTTTCATATAGAAAAATATATGAGATAGCGGAAACGGAATTCAATCTCTATATCGATACAAGTTGCTGTATATATCGCAGAGAAGATAACTTAAGGAAAAAAAAAAAAAAAAACTAAAGTCGCTTAGGTATGTTTCAAGTAATATTAGAACGGGATTAAAGGTGTATAAGGATTTCGACATTTGGGAGGGTAAAAAACAAATCACAACGTTCTGTTCAGTGGAAAAAAGAAACATGAAATTTTAACGCGAGTATTCGGGAAATACTGTTTCCATTTAAAGAGTGGGGAAAAAAAAATTAATCAACCTTGTACAACGACAAATGTAATTTAATAATATCCCGCCATTAACTCTTAACAACCTACCCGCTCCCACACAGAGTTGGAAACAACTTTTGACCCTCGACCTAAAATAGCGAATTTTTTTTTTTTTTTTCTGCAACTAGCCACTGGGATTATGGAATAATTTGACCAGGAATAAGACGCAATTTTAGCCCCTAGTCAATTTCCCATTTTCAAGATGAAGTAAACAATAAACTGGCGCCAAACTCAATCCATAATAGAAAAGTGGTGGAAGAATCGACTAACGTTAACCGTTCATTTAGCTTCGTCATACAATGACACAGCTGTCCTCTCGCCAGTGGGTAAACAAGTCCAACTACCCCTAGCCTTGGCTTCTCTCTTGTCGCCACCAACCGGGTGAAATCTACGGAGGGACGCATGGCGTCGCAACGCCCACGTTGATTACGTTTGCACAATGAAACGTGGCGAGGGAAGCCGAAAGGATGAGGGAAAAGAGAAGAGAAAACGAGATGAGGATGAGCGAGGGCAGGGAAATGAAAAGGAGGCAACGGACCTCTCAAGACCACTTCCTAGGTGGTTCCACCCTTTTTCACAAAGATACTTTGAGGGTGTAATTTGAATTTTTGGTTAGTGATTCTAGAAAGCTCGTAGTGAAGATCTTGGAAAAGTCATTGGAATTTATATTCGAACGATGCCGTGATGGGAGACGTTAAGATAGATATATACGTCGGAAAATCTACCTATTGCATAGTAATGACTATTCTTCAACCTTTCCTATCTTATTGGCTTCACGAAATAAATCGACCGAATGAAAAATACCGATTCTCAAACCCTCAAGGCGACGTTTCAATCCATTTCAACCATTTGTTACGTCGTACGTTGGTAACGTCTATATAACCAACGTGAATGTCTTAGGGTAAATAATTCGTTCGGATTTTATCTAGGACGAGGTAAAAGAAAATATTTTCTTTTATTTCTCATTCAATTCATATGATTTGAACAAACTGCATCGCAGTTAACTGCACAACTACATGTTCCCATAAAGTTACGATTTCGAAGTAAATATATGAAAAGCTACCAGTGGCAAACTTTTCGACTACAACTTTTTTATTATATGTATTCGGAAAATTTTCCTCGATTCTTTTATTTTTCTTTCTTTTTTTTAGATATAACCATACGAAAATTTAATAAATAAAAAAACTAAGTTAGAATTGGTTTTACAATGACGTAAGATATGGAGAAAAACCCTAGACCGTGAAACTGCGGGGATCTTCATTTTTATAGATAAAAATGATGAGAGTTTCTATAAAGTTGGAATACTTTAGCCATAAACGTAATTAGGTAAGTTTTGTAGATGGAATGGAAAGTGGCAGTCGACTTCAACCTGTTGTTTTTTTTCAAATGCTTTTTTCGACGATCTTACTTTTTTTTTCAGACACATTCGCTCCTTATCTTCGTTCATTAATTTTTCTTTGAATTCAAGATAAATGTTTAAAGCTTAACGGATTACTTGACGCGATCTGTTAAGACTTGAAACAATCAATCTTGTGGACTGAGCGTTGATTAGGAATTTGAAGAAAGTATTTTCAACCTTAAATCCGCAAGGACTTTTACGTGAGTAAAAAACCTTACGATTTTTTCCTGCATAAATTCCTCTCAGGTAGGTGTGTGAAAATCGGATTAAAGTTACTATATACCACGTAGGTACTTCCGCAAGATTTTAGATTCAAATCTTTTCCTCCAGTTCGGGTTCCCAGTGTTAGGCAGTAAGTTAATCTCTAAATCCACCTTATTCAGCGAATCCTAAATCCGTTTTACGTGATGTTCGATTCTCGTTAAGTAACATAGTTAACATTTTAGGATATAAAATTGCATGGGCTTATATAGTATATCGATAATTTTATGCTTAAACAGTTTCTATTAACTAAATTAAACTCACCTGAAATTTTGACGTTCAATTAAAACAATCACTGACACTTATCATCAATCGTCGGATCCTCTTGAGTTTTCTTTTTTCTTTATTATTTTTTCAGAACACTTTGGAGATCGTAGATCGTTACATTGATTACCAGCTCGTATCGAACAGGGATATCTATAAATAATCTTAATCTAAATTTTTCTTTTATACTCGAGATTATCTGAAAATAAAATAAAAGACCGAAAAAAAAAAGAAAGAGAATAATAAGGTAAAAAGCAGATAAATAACCCTGTCAGCATTGCAAATCTGTAGTACTTTACTCCGCATAAAATATAAACTAATTACGCGATATTCTCATGCTAATAAACTAACTAGTCTTCATCGTACACTCAACAAGAGCAATTATACCAATTACCGATTCTAATATCCCGCTGTTTGTCTCAAACGTGTACGACAATTCCCTTCCGTACGGACAAGTGCTTCTGTTAAACGATTAAATTTATCGATTTTTATTCTCAGTTATATAACAATCAACGTCACCGATATGTTAGTTTATTTTTTCAACCACTTATTCATAAGATTAAACAATCGATATTTAATTAAAAAATTTAAATATAAACAATAAACTTAAACTAAGAGAAAACTAGAAATGAAACGCCGTTGAGTTGCTTACAGTATAAGTAGTAACGGTATGGCGTTGGTCAGGCGGACGACTAGTGGCAAAAGGCGTCGCGTCGAAGTCAGCCAAGCTCGTAGTAGTATTTGCCTTATAAGATCGGACGTTTTTCAATTAATTTTATCGCTAAAGTGTCTAAAAGTGATAATTGAAAAAGAAGTGAAACTGTCATAAAATTTGAAAAGTAGGTTTAGATTAAGGTTAGATTTTTGACTGTCAAATGGTGAAAATAGGTGAACAAAAAATAGATGGAAATGTCAAATTATTTGCCGGCTGGTCGGTCAGCGAGGAGTAGAACGCGGTTTGCTTCACGATCTGAATTCGTTCGCGGCGCGCTTGCGACTGAGTTTAACGCGACGATGCCGTAGAAGAAGGAACACATCGGGTGAGTGAGTGAGTTAGAGTGAGTGAGCGAGTGAACGAACGAGTTAGCGAATTTCTCTTAAGGTTTGCGAGTCGAGCACCCTTTATAGCTATAAAAGTAGACCATAACTCTGCACTTTGAAAAGCTTACAAATATTCAATATATTATTCACGGATTGGAACCCTTATCCCTGTTATAGAATCTATACAGGCGTACCCTACGCACATACATGTAACCAACTGATATTTATCTTGCAACAGTTTGTCGCTTAATTAATTCTCCCCAACTATGTATGTACGTATATGTACATACATAAATTTCATAGGTAAATTTTCAAAATATGTATTTGACTTCACGGTAATTGTCTTACGGGGGGGGGGGGGGGGGGGGGGGGAATTTTGTAGTGATAAATAATCGTCGATTTCATATTCAGATCCTTCTCTATTATTAATTATTTACAAAAAGTTATGATCCGAGTTTGATTTGATTAAACATATTGAGAGGGATGAATTTAAATGTTTTTTTTTTTTTTCTTTATTAGTTTTTCTAACACTGCTCTGTTTTGTGTAATTGAAAATGTATAAAATTTTTAACGTTTTGAATTTTGTTAGATATTTTTGTTTATATTACGGATTAAACTTGCCCCGAAATTGACTTTTATTATTTACACAATTTTGCGCTTTGTCTTATCATCGTTTTGAGATTATTTAAATATAGTAAAAATTATCGCGATATATTGACTTAAATTGAATTTTATATGTTCGGATATATAACGTATCAGTTCAAAAATTGCATCCTTATAAGTTTGATGGTCACCACGTAAAGCCATAAATGTATCAAGCATGATATTGGGTGCTTTATGAAACCGGGACAGTACCATGGTCTCCGCAATATTTGAAAACGAATTGAAAAACGATTGAGGGTTATCTTGACAGGAATATATAAGCGTTAAAAATCGTGTTTACTTGGCGGTTATTTTTCAAAAAGTATTTGACCATTTTACGTGGTATGAATTATTCACCTTAACACGTATATGCGTCTGTGTTCGCACAAGTGTGCCCTCAATCACTGATAAGAATTGAGAATTCATATCGAGTCAGATATCGACATACAAAGCTTTAAGTGTTAGGTATAAAAAAAATTAACAAAAAAATAAAAAATGAAATAATAAATGGTGTTCAAATTTATTGATCTCGCATGGCAAATATATTTTATCTCACTTTCTATATTGTACTATTTTAAATTATTTGAAAATTGTTATTCTGATTTGGTGTTTTCAGGGCAGACGTCTGTGTACAGATATGTGAATAAAATCATACAGACTGGAAAATATATTTACATATCATTAGATAATCCATAATTATATAACGAAAGCTTGACTATACAGTACCTTAGATTGGGCCAAAAAAATCGGCTATTTTTTTTTTTAAGTATATCGAGAATATTGTTTGGGATGACAAACAAAAATTATTGTGAGAATTTGAGTCCTTAATATTAATATTAAGAGGTCTATCATTGCAATTTTAGATTTTTTTTTCCTGAGCGGGTTTTTGTCTCAGAATTCCCAAACCATTCAGTTAAACAAAATTGACTCGAAGATATTTTTTGAAGGAAATTGAATGCTCTACAAAAAAGATTTGATTGAAATTTTCCGTCTGATGAACCGTTTCTTTACAATCATGCCTTAAAAATTGGTATAGTTTTACAATTTGATCTTCCAAAGTTGATTTACAATTTGATCTTCCAAAGTTGAAAGATCAAATTGTAAAACTATACCAATTTTTAAGGCATGATTGTAAGAAAACGGTTCATCTGACGGAAAATTTTAATCAGACCTTTTTTGTAGAGCATTCAATTTACTTCAAAAAATATCTGTAAGTCAATTTGGTTTAACTCAATGGTTTGTGAGTTCTGAGACAAAAACCCGCTCAGGAAAAAAAAAAACTAAAATTGCGATGATAGACCTCTTAATATTAATATTAAGGACTCAAATTCTCACAATAATTTTTTTTTGTCACTCCAAACAATATTTTGCTATACACTTAAAAAAAAAAATAGTCGATTTTTTTGACCCAGTCTACAGTACCCATACTGCACGTTGAATTATAGTACGTTGATTTGAACTTTTTATACAATAAAAATAACACAAGATAATATAAATACATAATTTGAAATTGATCGAACAAATATAATAGTTTTAATTGTCCTAATTAACGTAGATAATTAATAGCGATGTTTCTCATTCAGGAAATGAGGTTTAGTACGTACAGTATTACTTCCCGCTGAGGATTAGCACCCACAATAAGTCGAGGCTGTTTAATTTTGTAATTGCAGAATTAAGTTCTGCTTAGCATCATATTCAGAAAACTGATTCTTTTTCCATTTTTGTTTGCGTTTACATGTTTAGCTACTATCACTATTACTATACAATACTATACTATTACCAACTATCACTAATTAATAATAATATTATCTTAGTTTGACTTTAATTTTTTGTTTTTGATTTTGCATCAAATTTTTCCCTCATTTCATTTCATGAAAACGAATATCTTCGTAGGTGGTATGTGGATGCAAAGGACATTTAATATTCAGCTTTTCAATTCATGAATATCATTACAATTCAAAACTCGATCAAATACACATAATTTAATTATTTATTTCTTCGTTTTTTTTTTTTTTTCTTCATTTTTTACTTAATTCCAATATGGCGGCATCAATTAAACTTTTTTCATCAAGTTACAAGTTAATGATTAAGTCTACGGCTTCACCGCGGATGTGATCAGCATGATTATTCGTATAATAAACAAATTTCAACCATTTCTCGAAGATGCGGTGAAAATATTGACACTGGAAACGCTCGCTTTTAGAATATTAATGAAACGGTTGATTTTCACAATATGCAACGCAGCGTCTTATAGCAAAAACTGCATTCATTATTGGGACAACAGGATTATCTAGCTCAACGACGTCAAGAATATTATAAAAAAAAAATAAAACATTATATAATATTATATTATCTCGAAGGAAGTCTAAATTGGGTATATAACATACACGACCTCTTCAATAAACCAGATGAAAGACTGTATAGCCCAGACCTCTGACATCGGATTCAGTAATTTGTCATCAGACAAGAAAAAAGCTTTTTTCTTATCTCTTACCTCTGAACCCAGACTTGACGACTTAATTTAATATCACCGATATCAGCTGTCAAATAAACTAGAATTTTCCCGTTCTTGTCTTTCACTAAGGTCGTTAATGCCTTGCTTTATTTCAGTCTATAATATATAACAAATGCTATCCAGCTTCTGCATCTTAAACCTATTTCATGATTGAGGAATAGCGGATTTAATGCAATAAATATATAACCGATCTCGCCCAGAGCTTTGGACGTTTCTGGTACAGCAATGAATAAAAAGTTTTGGCCTCAGGTCACGATCACGGATTCACGTCTCGTAAGAATAAAATAAAATTTCATCTATACCTACATGCAGCTTTCCGATCCTATTCTTTCGGTATACTTATACCTTATATAGCGAGGAATAATATTACAGGATAAAATACAGTGAGAGAAATTTTATGAAATGTTTGTTTGCTTGTATTTTACTAGGGAAGTAGGAATTCTTTATACGGTTTACATTTTTTTATTTTTTATTTTTTGTTTATTTTTCTAATATTTTTAGACTGGAAATAGTTTTTTTTATTCATTTTTTTATATTTTGTATATTTTCATTCTTTGAAGAAAGTCAACGTTTCTCATTTCTGTATAAGATATAAAACTTTTTCTTTGTTTTTTTTTTTTTTTTTTTTTTTTCAAGGCAGAATAAAATTTCTTCACTATACTATCGCTGATGGAATCATTTCAGTGAAAATAGCGGATTGGTACGACCCTTTTATAATTAAGATTAATTATAAATTTAACTGAAGCATAAAGTGCGAATTTTATTTTATTATCAATATCGATATGCTTTAAGTCATTTATTATTTTAATTTACCCTTTTAGCAAAAACTCCCCCACTTTGTGACTACTCTCATCATAATATATACCAAGTACCATAGACTTTGTAATATAAGAACAGATTCAAGTGGGCGGTAGCAGGTACGTATTTCTTTGTAACTTTAAGACCTTACTCAAGTAAACAGAATTTGCTTTAACGATAGATTACCTTCAAGCAAAATACGTACTGATAAAGCGGATTTCTCGTTTCAATAGATATGTTCGTTAATCGCAGCTTCGAAAAAACGATGCTGTTACATCAATTTTCAGTATTTCATTGATTGGAAAACTATTAAATTAGATATATTTTCTGTTTCGTGTTAACATCACGAATCTTTACATCGTGATTTCTAATAACTCTTGCTTCAATTTGAAGCAACTTATTCCACGTCGACGGACAAAAAGAAGAAAAAAAAAAAGTAAAGAAGAGAAGGTATGGACTATGTGCTTTACTGATCCGAAAAATTCTCACGTTGAACGTATCGGTAATACATTTCTGATGGCCTGAAACAAAGAGTATTGAAGATATATTGAAGAGATTTTGAAATATTGAAGCCAATCACAGCATCAAAATTGAGTGGTTAAAATAACTGACAATTACTCAGAGAGGCTTTAGGTGAAGATGTAGGAGTTGTTGAAATTGCATATTACGATAAGTTTTTGGGTAAAGTGTCAAGCTTTTGAATTCTCTTCTTCGGTATTCTTTTACCCAAAAAGTTAGACAATAAATTGTACTCTACGTCTTAGTAAGAATTTAGAATTTATTGTTGCTAAATTAAATCCAAAATTGACGTCTAGTCGTTATTTTTTCTTTTTGTCTTTAATTAATCTTTGATGAATCGATGTATGTATGTATGTAAATAGCTTTTGGTGAACTCTGTACACATGCAGGCATGAATCGATTTTGTAAATACGAAACAGTGACGCAAGTATGATTAACGAGAAATAGCTATATATGAATGAATACGCTAATCAACAATTAACAAAAGCCAGTTAATTTCAATCAATGTTTGCTCAGGGTAAAGTTGGTCGACGAGTATAATGAATGTAATCCACAATGCTGATAGAGACGTGATATGATATGCGGTTATTTTGGTGGTTCTTTGTTGTTTTCATTCAGTACTTACCCTAGTCGAAGAATAAGAGCCTAATAGCCTGTCATTTGCAGATACACGATGTCAATTTCACGTTATCAATTGTACGATTATTATAAAATTTTCAATTCACGTGCAACGATAATTTTCACGTTGAAATATACCGACCAACAACCACGTGCCGTTTGACGTTGACCAACAACTGAATTGTCTCTGTAGTCAAAAACGAACAAAACCAAAATAAAATAGAAAGAAAAAGAACAACACGTTTTTCAAAAAAGGTTTTCGATAGTAGTAGAAAAGAATTTTGTCTGTTGTTAATTTCATGAATTATAATCTTCAAGAGTTTTAAATAATGTGTGAAACGATCTTATTGAAGAATAAATTATTCGTCATATAGAAATCTGATTTAACGAATAAAGGATAGAATTGAATGATAAATTTTAATGGAGTTTCATTTTATTTTATTACATAAGATTCTCGATACACTTACCTACGTATCTCAGCTTTTTTTTTTTTATTATATATACAGATACATGTATGATATCTACATACGTATGTATGTACATATACATTATGTAGGTATAAAACTTATATGGTCGATTTTATTTTACGAGAATTCTATAGTGTCCCTTACTACGATATTCGCATCTTATGGTCATGGTGACATACGATAGCTACAAAACTCTTTACAGCAATATACACGATAGATTCAATCTTCTTTTATAAAAGATGTTATGGATAGTCGTTCACTTTTTATCACAATACTTATACGGGTGTACATATGAAGTATACATATGTATGTATACTACAAGATCATTATATATGTTTGATTTGACAATTGGCGTATCTCAACAATATAGAAGGCACTTAACTTATACAGTAAAAACGAACGTGCTACTTTAATGAAACTTGACTGTCGTACACAGATCCATTGTTCATTGACGAAATTGAGCAATCGTACCAGTACAAATAGAAAGTTTACTAACTCAGGGACAAGTTCTATAGATAAGAAACGTCAAAATGTATAAACTGTAAATTTACACGTTGAAATTATTCTACATAATTCATGAATCTTATCAAAAGAACCTAATCATGACTAAATTATATTCTAAGATGATGAAATTTTGTACTGGTCAAAAATTTAAAACAAAATACGAATTTTAAATAAAATTCAGTCTTTCGGTTCTGCGAAATGAATTTTGATTATAGTTTGCAATTAATTCGAAGTCGAAGAGTATACACATTTCAATAGAAATACATTCATCTATTTTTTAAAAAAAACTATAAAACCAGAATTTGATTGACAACGTCAAATTAACGTTGGAGTTTTACTTTTTCTATAATTCAGTTCAGTCTACCCACAAAAGTTTTTGACTTGACGAAAAAAAGGGGAAAGAAAGTTAAAGTTGGAGTCTGAGCTTATTATTAATCCACGTGATAAATTTCTTTAGGTTGAGATAACGAAAACCTAAATATGTACAGTCGAGCAATGAAGTAGGTACATTCGACGTTTTATATTACGATCGCGAATTTCTACCTTCGCACTTTGGACAGACACTTATTCTCCGCCCTTTGTTAAGCTAAGAACTTTCCTCAAGGGCAGAGATTATCCCTTAGTTTGAGTTAGGAGTTTACTTGTTTCAGCTATTTGCCTATCTATTTGCGTATCTCAAAGCTGTCGCATTCATAACGTATTGTCATATTATTTCGTGGGAATTTGGAAACTTATTTTGCGAAGATATTTTAGATCGTTATGTGATTTAGAATTGATGAATACATTCGTATACCTATATGTAGATTCAGGAATGATCTATTTACATTTACATTATTTCAGGTCTGACAGTTTCGTTAGTCGTTTTGACATTTGACTGGTGTAAGGCAATTGGGTTAAACGGGCAAATTTCCAGCTTAAAGCGAGGGATTCCTCGAAAGTATAACATGACAGCCTAAGGGTTGCTGGATCCACTGAAGGCCCGCAGCGAAATGAAAGGGTGGTAGAATGATCGCAGGAACGGAGAAGAACGAGACCGCAAACAATTTTCGAAAAACGTAGACGTAGAAAATCTGGAAAGCTGAATCAGACCCTGCATTTAACTTTATAATATATGATTCGAAAGTACATTGTGGAGTAAGTAGATTAAGGGCTGGAATATACAAAGAATGAATAAGAATGGAGGACAGTATAAAAATGAATGGGATAAAAAACGTAAAATGAAGAACGAAATGAATAAAGTGAATCCAAAATATAGGTATGCATAGATGAGGAGAAAAAGGGAGAAACGTCAGCTCGTTAATTTTCGTTTAACAACCAGCTGCGATTTAATCAAGAAATACCATTTTAATCATATCGTGTAATTGAGATCAAAAGGGCGTATGCGCCGTTTCAAACGGGACACGTTACTGACACCATACTTTCTCAATTTCTTTTCGCCGATTCTATGTAACAAATAAATGAATCAAACAATTTTTTGTATTTTTTTTATCGTCCCGTTTTTGGAAATTACACGGATTTGAAATTTGGCAAAACGGGATAGAAATTGGAAACATGGTCTATTTCACTTGGCCATATCTCCGGTACTATTCATCCTAAAAACTTCACCAAAAAACGGTTCTGAAGCTCTCGAATGAAACTTTAATCACATGATTATTAAATTTTAAAATTATCAAAAATATAGGTTATAAAAAAAATTTATTATTCAAAAACTTTAAATTCTATAATATTTTGTAACGAACCTGGTTTTTATTTTTATTTTTATTTTTTTGTATTATCTCTGAACGGAATCAACGTTCGTTGAAAACAATGAGAATTTTTCCATTCCCTGTGCTGATGTAATTTAGTAGCCGTCAGTAAGCCGACAATTGTATTTACCAACCGGGATTGATCATGCGAAAAAGCTCTGCTTACCAACAGAAGCTTTCAAAACGAAAAGCTCAGTCGATCTCATTCCACGAACGAAGTCACGTTTGAGTTTCATAGATAACTCTGTACTACCAAGAAATTTTCTTTTTTTTCCAGTGCTTCGAGCTTTCGAGCTTTCGATTGGCGTGACGCACGTCAAGTTGAAAAGGGTAGGTTCAAAAGTGTGCACATAGCACTCTAGGCTAAGAAAACCAAAAGAACTTGACCGTTGAAAAATAAGAAAAAAAGGATTGGAAAGTAAGCCTTGAAAATTTTGATAAAAATTCTGGAATATATTTAACTAAAAATTTTTTTCTCGAATTTTTATAATGTTGTATGTATGTATAATCGCGCGCGTGATTGCACACAATTCTTTTCACTATATGAACACACCTTAAACCCTACGGAGGATGATTGCCATGCGCACATCTCCGCAGCGCCATTCAATCGATCTCTTGGTGCTTTCAAGCTCGCTAAAGAGGCAAGCTCGCACGTGTACCTTGAAGAGAGAGCGATTCGAGCTGATCGAGGTGTCCAAGCGTACGAAAAAATATGAAGATAAAATGGAATAGAAAAAAACAAAAAAAAAAAAACAAAAAAAAATAATAATTATCAAGTTATGGGGAGTCCACTAGAACTAACGACCCATAGAAACATTAAGGAAATTGGCTCAAAGGATTCTAAACTTAATCTGGCAAGGTGCGCGGCCTTTTCCGAGGACTATGTATAGGTACATATGTATAGGCACGACCTATACGTGATCGCGGTCTAAGAGGATTTTTACTATATTTTAGGAGCCATGGGCCTTCCATACCTTATTATAGCTGTATCTTTCGATGTTGAGTATAAACGACACTTCGAAAAGGCTTAGCGTCACAAAGTAATTGGGGATATACAAGGTAAAGATATACTGGAAAAAAAAATTGGTAGAACGAGATAATGTGAATGGAGGTTTTTCCAGAAATATTGGGAAAAGGGTTTTCGTTTTTTGTAAAATCATATTTTTATTTCGATATCGAGAAATGAAAAGAACCGAAATTCTAATCCGTCTTCGTAATTTTAACTCTTTTTTTTTTTTTTTTGTTTATAGACTGAATTGATCTAATCAAGTGTTTATCCATTATCAATTATTGGACAAAGTTTTTTCTATTGAAAATATTTTTTAAATTCAAAAATTAACATAAATTCTTAACTATAAATCTTCCGGTTTCACTTCTCGAGGATACTTTAAGATGGTTTTTAAAAACGCTTACACCGCAGGATGTTACATACCTTCTCGTTAATAATTTTTAACGATAATTATTGTACGAGTTTTTGGCTGGCAAACAATTTCCTTTTTTTTTTTTTTTTATATTATCGAAGTAAACGGTACTAAAATCTGTTATACTATAGCACGTAAAATATTATCTCAAAATCTACAAGCCATAATAAAAATAAAAATAAATTTTACGAGCAGATTAGGAACTAAAACAATTTTCTAAAGTGAATTTTTTTTTTATTTTTATTCTTTTTCTTTATAATTTATAATTGAAATTTTCAATCATATCAGATCATAATTCAAGCCGAAGCCAGACAAGATACACAAACTCTGAAGAATAAGAAACTTAACTTACAAAACAGTTTAATAAAAGAATAATTTTTTTTTTTTTTTTTTATTCAATAAAAAATTGCCGTCGATATTCTCAGCACCGACCTTCACCTTAAGTGAAACAAATACGATCATACTTGAAATTCCCTTCGACCAAAGGAAGACAAGGGCACAAGGCTTTAGTTACATCGGGTTACAGGTGGTTGCGCGCGGTCCGATGCGGTAGGTAACGGGGCGTGGTTCTCTAGTACAAAACTGATTCACCAAATTACTTGAGGATACCCTAGATCTCCGAAAAAACTGGACGGTGGTGACAGGAATAGATATCCGAATCGCGCGGTACGGTATATAAAAAAAAAAAAAAAAAAATTGCGGAAAATATTCTTAAATCAAATACATACACGCATTGACGTAATATATAAACAAATTTTGATCACACCAATATATTTTGGTCCTTTTTTCTTTTTGTCAATTAGATATAATATTTACGAATCTGCAATTGAATAGACAGATTGTAAAATGTGAATATTAAATAAAAGCATCGTTTGAACTTGAATGTAAATTTTGGGGACATAATATCGCAATGAAAAGACGGTAAGTGATGAAGTAATAAGATGAATAAAGATTATTTCTTCACATTTTCCTTGATGAAAAATTTCTATAGTAAAATTTGTCCAATTATTATCTATACGTCGTTGATTTATTCTATACGACTTAATGTAGATTACGTCCCACGTCAGATTGAAGTAGATCCCCTTTGATCTCGTTGAATCAAAATTCGTGGAAGAACTTTGAGATTTGTTTTATCCGATTTATTATAAACAAAATATTATGACGTTGATGTTTTCGAAAATTTTGTAATTCAAGTTTTTTTTTTTTTTTGTTTTTCTTCTTTTTCTTTCCTATTATCAAATTTTCAAATTATTAATCCTTACAAAATTTTTATTTCATTTTACAATTATCGGAGTAAGTATAATATAAATTAGAGAAGACTTCAAGTACGAGAAAATCCTGAATTATTATCTTGAAAATTCCTCATATTTTACAAAAAAAAAAAAAAAAAATATCAAACACCGGAGATCATTCGTGAGATCTACCCCGTTTTTTATTTTTTATTTCTTTCATTTTGATATCAGAAAAAAAATTTTTTTTATATAAGTGCAGGATCTCAGCTGAATCCTACGCAAATGAAAGAATCAAAAAAATAAAAAAAATAAAAAAATAGAACCTTTTGCGAAATAAATAGACCGAAATAAAAATTGTAGCAGACTTTTATGAAATTAAAACAGTTTAAAATTGGATTAAAAATGTGATTTAAATTGTACTTTTCAACGTTCTATTATAAAAAGTTTTTCCAGGGTATGAAAAGAATTTATTGAAAACTAGAAAATCAGGTACTATAATGTTTACGTTGAAAAATTCTGCGCGGCGGGTACCTTGATGTGAAGCAGTTCTGCGTAGATCTGGGAACCTCGGCGCGGGCGCGGGCGCGGCGCTACAACCGAGGGGATGATGTTGCTGGTTCCCCGTGAGCGTCCACCGCAGTGTTGCGAGGGTTGCGGGGACCTCGGCATTCGCAGCCGCCGTAACGCGATGCATAAGCGTAACTATAACTGGTTAGTTTCTTATTTTTGGGTTAACATAGTATAAAAAAGATTTTAAAAAAATAAAAATAAAAAAAATAATATAAAATGATCCATATTAATAATAAAATGAATAAATTGTACCCTAGTTTGATTTCCTCCTTATGATTAGCTTAAAAGGCTGTGGGGGTTGTTAAATGAGAAGGTTTGCAAAGCGCAGTATACATGCGATGTACTGAAAAGCGAAGTTTCAGTTTTCTGTTTTTTTTTTTTCCAACTCGCCCACACTGTTTCTTTACACTGCGAAACTCTTCTACATAATTAGAGGTGAGTAGATCATTTTTAAAAACTTATTATTTAACTGGTCAAATGAACGGGCATTCGTAAAACTTCCAGCTCAAATCAATAAGACCCGTTGTACAGCTGAGAATATACCTTTTACTCTATAACAGCATATAACACACTGGCTTTTTAGTACCTACATTTTCCCTATCTAATCGCGTGTCGTTCGCCTACCCTTTTTCTTTTTTTTTTCTTCTCTCTTTTTCTCCTTCTTTCTTTCTTTTTTTTCTGTGGTTTTTTTTCTCTTTTTCTTTATGCATTAAGCAATTAGTGACACAACCAAAGGCTAAGAAAAAAGATATTCTCTCTCGCGTTATACTTTTGAATAAATTTTTCACCCCAAAGAAAAAGAAATAAATATAATAAAAGAAAATCTATACTCACTTTCGTATTATGAAATAAAATGACACATCGCGTATATCGGTTCACGATCTTCGATCATTTATTGGTAAAGAATATATAATTTTCAAAAGAAATTTGTCAGTTAATTAATTATTTTAACACTTCAGAGTTTAATCAAAGCGAATGAAATGATCGGGGAAAAAGTTTTGAGATAAAAAAGAGAATAAAAAACAAAAAAATAATATCATGAATAATTAATGTCATGTAAACGATAAGGAAGTTTTATATATTCAAATGTAATTTATACGTAAAATGCATTCGATATCTTTTTATTTTCTATATCACGGGCAACAGTTGTTTTACCAAAACATAGGCTCTAGACTGTGCGGGACGTCCTAGTGTCCTGCATTTTCTTCGGCATGCTGTATAGTAGAGAATTATAACTTTAAGCTCTTCTACGATATATAAGTAGAAGATAAAATTATCATTTTTCATTGTATAAATTTTAGTACTGAAATATTCGTATAAAATAAAAATGAAATAAAAATCCGATTCTGTCGTACTAAGACGTATGTTAAAATCGTAGTAGATCTTGCAGGTGAAATGAGAAATTAGTAAAATCAACATACCTAATTTGATTAACATTTAAGCGAGATATATCCCTCGTTTCATGTTTACTTTTAACAGATTTCAATTACCCAATCGTACGTGTGAATTCACGATTGAATATCTGCAATGGCAATTAAAGAGTTCAAACAATTTTTCGGTCCGTTTATCCGAAATAACTATATATATAAAGGTATAGGGTAGGTATATAGATATACGTGTGATATAGCTCTGGCAATCAGCCATTGTAATTAAATCCATACGGGTCTTCTTTGTCGATCGATTATTTTTCACGAACAAAGACTTGGACCTCGATCTTCTCGAAGTAAAAATGAGATTAGAACGAAAACAAAGGAAGACTGCTGGGCACGCGAATCCACGAGTTGCGGACTGCGGCAGGGCTAGAATGATACAAAGCGTGAATTGCCGGTCTGCCGGTTTGAGATTAGATCGCATACAGGCTGTAGTCTGTATGTAGCTACCAAAAAGCAAAAGCATAAAGCTCCAACCGACGCAAACAAGCTCCCTTTATCCAGCTACCTTATCCGCTTATAATTCCATTCAGAAAATACAAGGCGAAACTTTACACAGAATTATTAAAAATCAGGATTATTAATTGGAAATTGATCAGTACCGATTAATTTGCAGAGATTTTCTTTGGAGGACATTTACGTTTACAAAATCTTCAAAAATTTGAATTTTATTTTATTAAATATTACAGAGCAATCATATTTCAGAAATTTCTGCGTGCGATATTTTAGCAACAACTTCACCGATCTTGATCACCTTTCGACCAAAAGTTGTCTACGTTACTCTCTACATAATGACGAACCAGAAACTTAATAGGTCAAGAGATTTTTGAGATGTGTAATTAACTCCTAGCTGAAAATAACTGATATTTTACAAAAATATTTAATTTAACCATCGATATTACTCAATTCTTAATATACTAAAAATCCGCAGTTCGTCATTTTAACAACCTTCATACTACTGTAATGGGGTTTAAATTTTAGCTCAATCCGATGACTGGTTCTTAAGAAATCTTACGCGCAGTATGTATTCAAATTTTTGTAATGCATCACTAATTTCACTAATTTTATAATAAATCACATATAGTTGAAAAATGATACTAATTTGATTTGTAGGCAAAGGTTTAACCTTGCCACTGCAAGTACAGATTGTTGACTTTAGACTAACAATATGATCGTATTTGGGCTCTGAATTATGATGAATTTATATCCTCAGAGACATATGTGTCCTCTTAAATGTGTCGTTAAAAGAATGAAATAATTTCAGGCCACTTATATTCTCCAGTTAGTTTTTTCGTTAAAAAAAAAATAGTCGACAAAGTATTTATCAAGGTGTGCGATAGTTTGAGCCTTGGGGTAAATTTTTTTCCCTCGAAAAATAAAATTAAAAATAAAAGAAAAAAAGCTGTACCTTCGAACTCTACTACGACTGTTTCACGTCGAGTAGTTTCCACTCTCAAACTGACGAGATCAACTCGAAACGAAATTCGCCAGGTTAGTGGATTTTCCAAGTATTTGGTACGCGCACAAAAGTACCTACACTCGCACAAATCCACCCTCTTTTTCACCGTTACCTATCCTGTGCCTCATACATTCGTGCAGTAGCCTAAGAAGCAACGAATTTGTAAATAAAGCGTATACAACTCCGATCGATTTGAATTTTGCAGTATATTTACTATCTTCTTAAGTAGATAGAGCCGATTGACTCTTTGATGAACGATTTAACGTAAGTATAATATAACTAATACACCTTTTTCTCTATTTAAATATAAAGAAATTAAACGATTCGTAATTTTTTTTTTTCACTCAGATGGATAATAATTAGGGAATTATTTAGTTTCTGATAACCCAGTTTTTGGAACACCATGTGGAGAACTTTTGACCGATAAATATTTACTGTAAATAAGAATACGAATCTTTTATATTCGAGTCGTGAGATAGAGTAAAGCTAGGAAATGGCAATCCGGGATGACGAGGTTATATACGTGGCAGGCTCGCAGTATTGTAACATGCGTTTGAATAATGTATGAACAGAGAGGTAGGAGAGATAGGTTCGTAAGTTAAGCTTGCGTATTTGACGCGCGAGGTAAGACGTCGACGACGCGAATCGGACAAAACTTAAACGACCCATCGGCATCGACGATGTCGTGCAGAGCTGCAAGACGGTCTTCTGTTTCCCAAAGTGCCTAAACTTTGGAGGCGAGTTCACGAAGAGGAACCGTATCGTTAAGCACACCCCATTTGCACCAAGGTTTCTATAGAACGTACCAAATTCTGGAGACATTATCTGAGCACAGCCAGACTCCTTTACAATTTACCGTTTGCTATACACTCATCTATAGAGCCGTTTCGTTATAGGTACGTCAAAAATATACATTTTTAACTTATCTTAACACTTACTCGCGATTACCTTGATTCTTAACTATCAAATTATGCGAAAAAAAAAGAAAAATATCGGTTCTAGCAGCTGCACTAAAAATTAAAAATGGAATTAAACATGTTGCTGTAGGTTAAATCGCATTTTGTATTCATTTCTCGTTAACTTTCACATTTGGTTTACCTAAAACAACAAATTTACGTATTTTTCAGTTTTTATTTTTACAGTCTGATAATTAAACAGCGGAAACAATAGTGAGATAAAATTTATAGATTGAATAGATCGACCGATACAGAATGGCCACTTCTTTAAAAGGGAGGATCTTTTCGTTTAAATCTTTGTGTGTTTCGAACGAGTAGGCCAACATCCGAAAGATGTCTGTTGTTTGCTTGTTCTATTGGTGGGTCAGCTACGGTCAAAATGCCTGTTATCAAAGTGTAACAAGAGAGGCGGATCAAAAACTTATAGGTGGATAAATAACCGTTATGACATTCTCCGTGAACCCCTTATATATTATGTACTGTAACATGTGTTATAGATTTAGCTGGCGATCCCCAACAACGAAAAGGGGTTTTTGAAGTATTTAGACAATACTCATTCAATATGAAAACGCACAAAGAGGTTTCTACGCACCCTAAACACCGGAGAGAACTTGAGTTACGCGTAAATATACTCGCGAATTGTAGAGTTTTAAACCTTAGAATTTGCTCCTGATGAAATTTTTTCCAAAGCTGGTTTTTTTTTTTTTTTTTCCTTTTTTTTTGGTCCGTGTGTTGAAAATCCGTCGCAGCATCCTTACCTCTGTAAATCAGTTTTAAGATAAGGGTAATGCTCAACCACCCTAAAAATTTGAATCCGATCGGATCATCGCTTCTTGAGATATTTTGGTCAAAAGTCGATAAAAGAAAAAAAAAAAAAAAAGAAGCAAATATCGATTTGGACCGATGACTATCGGAACACGTTATATTTTTACTAAGTTTTATTTTCCGTTTTGAAAAATTTGTAACTCTAAAATGTCTACGTTAATTGAATATAAATTAAACATCTCTGTGTATTTTCTAATGGAATTATAACGAAATACTTTTACAAATATCATTTACGAAATTCATACAAGATCAGATTCCTGTCGCCAATGAGATTCTTCAACACTGATACCTCAGAGTGCTTATAACTAAGACTATGTAAGCTATGTTACGAAATTCCTTATCGATCTAAGCCAGTATTAGGTACAGAAACTAACTAAGAACGGTGGTTATTTAGATGTAATTGTGCGTGAGAATCTCGCACGTTTTAGCTACATCTGAAAAACTACAGTTAGCATTTTAAAACCCACTTTTTATATCGCCAATTATTAAATCGAACAGTTGAGTTAAAGTTGAAATGTCGAAATCAAGAATCAAGCAAAAATCTTAAAAATTTACGACTTCATTTTCTTCGAGAAATTTTACAGTTTTTAATTTGTCTAACAATTCATGATAATGATTCATAAAGAGAAAGGTCAAACTTCGTCAATGTCCTAAATATACTGTCTTTAATTTATTTATTAGTACGATTATTGATTTTAAACTTGTTTTAATAAAAGATAGAATGTTTAATGTTACCACCAAGTGAATGCGATAAAATATTCAATCACTTTCCAATAGTGCCTGTAATTACAGTCTGTGTAACTACATACTACCATATATCAATTTCCTATACTATCAAAGTTTCATTATTATCCCTACCTAGCTGGCAGTACGTCCGGACACAATACAATCCACTATCTACTTGCATTTACACTAAATTAACTAAAACTTCCGACTGCAGACATTCCAGAAATATCACAGAATCTAACGATAAGTAAAACGTCAGGATTCCTGCGGTTACTCCTTTAGTCGTTCTTGACAAAGGAAGTTCATGGCGTATTAAACGTCCTACCAAACTTTGTCTAGGAGTTCATTCCGCTTCCAGTGACCCAATACCTTGCGCTATATCTATGTATAATATAACACTGCTCTGCTCTTTCAAGTGTCAAGACGAGAACTATTTCAGTTTTTTTTTTCTTTTACTTTTTTACTTTTTTTTCAGAGTTAAAATAAAACGAAGTTAATTCATAACTGCTTAGTAAGTAGTCGAATAATTCCTTGGTAAACTCCTTGACACTTGTCAGAAAAATTTCAAAGATTGGTCTGATAATGATATTGCTTTATTAATACCGTGCAAATGTCGTAATTGATTGTTATAATCATTTGAATAATTGAACGTTTAATTAACCTCCTAATTTCGGTCAATCTTATACCCGAAAATGGCCGTTTGTGGGTTTCCTGGCTTTACTCTTACCATAGAAAGCACTCTATCTTGAAGTCACATGCCTCCGACTTGCCTAGTTCGAGTCTAGAAACTCAACACCAGGACATCAGAGTGGTAATCAGGTTTGTGAAGAGGCGACAGTGCCATCAGCGTTCATTGGGTACAGTAAGTACCTTTCTCCTCTTACTCCTGTGATCCTTCGCTGCGCTTTAAGTAGCTCTTACGTATATATATATATATACATGTAGGAAAGGTACATTCAGGAACTCGAATATGCTGCCTTCGCTGGCCATTTAATTAATTTAAACATGAAAGTCGAAGACTCTAAGGTATGTTGTGTGGAAATAGATGAAAATATAGTAGCAAACTGCTGAATAGTCATACATTTTTCATAGTCTTAAGTCGAAAGGGAGTTTACTTATTACTTCAATTTTTTTTTAACTTACTCCTGTTTATTTCATTTTTTTTTTTTTTTCATTTTATATCAAAATCACTTCCCGTGGTACGGAGATACCTATTATTACATTATTGACAAATTCCCGCGCCATATCAATTCGGGACAGGCGCAGGCTTTGGTTAACCCTAATCGGTTTGTTGTGTTCTATATAAACAGATGAAACACTTGCTATAAGTATAGCCATGAACATTTCGACGATTTTATTTAGGGGACATAAATTGGGAAAACTTGTATCCCTATATCTCTATACGAAGTATTATAACATTGCAAAGACTTATCACTGTGCAAAAAATAAATTCAATAACTTACTTATCCATAAAGAGTATAAAAGAAAATTTACTATAGTTTATTCCCTTGACAAATATAGGATAAAAATTTCATTCTCACGTATTACACATATAAGTATGTATATAGGAGACACATTCTGCAGAGGACAGGTGACACTTAGATAACACGTAACGGGAGTACCTACTTTTCAGAGTTTTGTAAAAAAAATAAAAATAAAAAATTTGTTTCAGAAGAAATTCTATTCTATTATACGGAGCTCCATCTGTGCAAGCATAAGAGCTTATTCCAATTTTGCAAGTATCACATTTTGAGGGGAAAAGCTCTTTACGAAAACACATAAATTTTTGTATAATTCAGATATATGTATAGAGAAAAAATTATTTAGTACATTAATTATTTTTTATAATTTTTTAATGGATAAAAGTTTCACAGAATTATTCGTGAATTTATTATATGGAATTCTAATAGCTTATCGTCGAGGCAAGACATCAGATATATCTAATATCCTGCGATAGACATGCAAACGGAAATATCAAACACACAAACCGAAGCGTATCTGTATCAAGTCATATAGAATTTAAACATTGTTCGGTTTCTCATTGTCAAAATATATGCGTGATTATTATACAGAGTAGAATGTAAGGTGGAAGTGATTTTGTAAAAAAAAAAAAAAAAAATTAAAAAAGTAATAATTGTGAATGACGTGACAGAATATCTTTGAAAGTTTCGACGAAAATTGACTAGAAGAATATCCAACAATAAGTAACTAATGTATAATATTATTTCTTGTGATAGAAATTTTTTTTTTTCTAATTATTGGAATAATAAAGAGAAAAAAAAAATATTATTTTCAATAAAAATATATAAACCGCTTAATATTTTTTATACTCTTTTTGTTACGCCATATTTCTGTATTATAGGATATAGAAAGTGGGAGCAAGCGAGTCGAGCGAAATTAGAAGACTAATTATACGTCGAAAAAGCGACTTTCAAAGCTCCGTGAAAAGCAGCTGGGAAAAATAATTACTTTTCATATTATTTTTAGATCACATCCTTGTAGAGCTACAGTATAATACTACAATACATGTTATATAATTTAGGAGAGTATATGGACCTAATACATATGTATATAATTTGCCCTCACAATAATTTTAATTACAATATGTTTTTTCTTTTATTTTTTGTGTTCATATTTTGTCAACGAAATTATTTGTCATTTGAATTGACAAAAATTAACTAATTTTTCAAATTATTATACCTACCTAACGAAAATTGTTATTGATACAGAAACTTTCTGTATTCCCTCGTGAGTACATTCTATGAAAGTTAATATTGCGCCGGGATCAAGAGGAAATACACAAAACCTAAGCAAACATTGAGGGCGTGGTACTGCAGAGAAAGACCATTTCTGACTGTAAAATAACGCACGAACAAATATCAGCAGTATTTCAAACCAATAGTTTCAAGAATCCCAGTTAACTGAAACTGGAAGATTTCCAAACGGTAAAGATTTTCATGAGCTTATCTTAATGCAGCTATTCTCAAAAAGCATGTCTGTTTAACAAAAAAAAAAAAACAAAAAAAATATAGAAATAGAAATGTTAATTAGTATTAGATCGTAGCGATATTAAACTTCTAATGTCGATTAATGTCTCTTCAACTCATAATCGAGCTCTGATCAGCATCTTCGTTAATATCGTATAATTAATTTACTCGATTGTACATATAAGATGGCTTTAACGAATTTATTAATCTTTCATTATTTGTTTCCGGCTATGCCAAATAATCCTGAACAGCATCAAGATGTTGGAAGTAAAGATATTTCAAGGGTTGTTGGTCGAAATCAATACAGCGCATTCATCTTTGCTCGCCCATACTTTTTCTCTTGAATTTTCATTTTTTTTTTCTTTTTTTTTCTTTTCTACCTTTATTTTATTCCAGACCTTAACCCAACACACAACATGCGCAGAACTTAATGTTTTACTTTAATCAAAGCATTCCCGATTCACAATTCACTCAACGTACAAATCCTTACTTCTTACCATCTTTTGTTGTGCAGAAAGTGTCAACGTGTCTTTCACTCGCTAAACAAATGATCAACACAGTATATCTTTTCACTTGAATTTTCTCTGACTGATTATACGTATATTATATAAATGTTTATGACAGTTAATCATTTTTCAAACATTATTTTTTTTTTTTTCATTTCAATTGCCACAAATGTTTCTAAGATTAATTGAGACATCCATTAGCATAATTAAAACGCGATTCATTCGGCTGTAGATTACTACCTAAAAAAAAACAAGTCATAAAAATCTAGAAGATCCAAATCTTGAAGCGGAATTTTTTCACGATATCTAGACTATCAAATATATTATGGGTTTAGCAGGTGGTCGATCTTCTTAATTCTTGATTCAGTCATGTTTATCTTTGATTGTATCGAATCCGAATCTCTCATCTGTGATAACACGTTTTAAAGTAGACACTCCAAAGAATATCTCGGTATTTCTTTCTGACTTTAAAACTTTTCTTATCCTAAAACAAACCTCGAGACCTGGTCTACCTCTTCAAATATTGAATTCAACACGATAGCAATATTGCGTAAAATTATGCAAATTGTTGATCGCAATTAACAAAACTCTGAAATTGAATTTGACAAAAATGAAGCAATTCTATAAAAAAAAAAAAAAAAAAAATCGTCTTGTAGTTTCTTAGCCTCTTTATTCAGGTCGGAGAAACTGCCTTTGAAATGTCAACTACATCTACTACGAGATAATAATATCGTCTATGAGATGCAAGTTCATTACGTTATAAAACTCCGGTTTAAAATACCTACGTGTACAAAATTCTGTCAGTTTTCGAATAACCAGCTGGTTTATTTATACACACTCCTTGAGGTGATAGGATCTATACCATATTATAGTCCCTCGTACAGACATATATACACCCTTATATGGATGTATATGTTCATAGGTGATCATGTGCTACAACCAGCTCGTATGGCCTGAGGCTCGACCACCAGACTCGACCAGATATATTGGCAGTTGAGTGTGCGAGCTAGTAGACAAAGAGCCCTAGCTTTAGCCTGGTATTGGTTTTCCGGTATCTCCTTGTCAGCCGTTGAAGAGTTATGTGGACGCGAAGCATATTAAAACTCCGTTTTACTTACTACCTTGATAAGAAATAAGAAAGAAATTAAATGTTGGTTACTATTTATATGGATAGAAACTATATATCGTAATTTATAATGAAAATTTATTCGCAAATTAGAATCGAGAGTGTAATTATCTGTCGCTCAATTTATACCTGACATCTGTCTGTTCGAGAAAGGACAGGGTTTCCTGTATTTCGAGAAATTCTGAAGCGCCGTCCATCATCTGACAACTTGACGAATTGATTGGCCAAGCTTTACTCAGACACCTAGATGTGCTTGCCTGCAGAAAAAAAAAAAAAAAATATATATATATATAGATATAATATATACCTTTTAAAGAAGCAATAAAAGATGTGTAGGTATAACGTGACGGACAGAGTTGTTACTTCGCTTCGTTCTACTTTTCTATCAAGATATACCACGCCATACCTACCTACCTACCTACCTACGTACACTTTGATAACTGTAGGAAGAAAGATGTTTCAACTCGACGAGCCAGTGTCGTATGCCTCTTATAAAACCAGGGGACATTTTCTACTGAGAAACAAACGACTCGAGGCAACTTATGTATACATAGCTATATACTTTCATACATGTATAACTAATGATAAAGTAACAAGAAGAATAGTTACAGTACATAATATACTAGGGTTTTCCACTGTTATATTCACTGAGCACTGCATAGCTAACCAGGCGAAAGATCAAACAGAATATGGCTATTATATAGTTAAAACATTAATTAATTTAATTAAACGAATAGATGTATGTATTTACAGATTAAGCGATATGTGAAAGCTAATCAATATATACGGGAACATTTTAATCTAATAAAACAATTGATCTGTTACTCATATGTATGATCGGATATCTGCATATGGTGAAGTAGTACATGTATATATATGTGTACTGAACAAATGTTCAGTGATTGTTAAATCACAATGGATACATCATCAGCAGAAGGCATGATAACGATTTGGGTTACCTATACCAAATCGATTACCGCATGTATTCAATCAGACGTAAAAGAAACGAGTTTCAAGAGGAGTTTCAGATTGACTTGCGTTTCAGACGAAACTCAAGAAACTCTTCGACTTTCAATCAGACAGAAATGATTAGTTTTGTAAACAGGTTTGAGTTCGTCGTATATAAACAATTGTGTTTACGCGAATTTCAAAAGTCTTTTCACTTAGTTAACTCTCAGTTGAGTTAGATAAGTTAGAGAATTTAACAAAAGCTGTTGGGCTTATCTCTGATCATATTCACACTTTGACAAACTCGAAAGGATTATTCTCTGTCGTTGAAAAAAAAAAAAAAAAAAAAAAAAAAAGTGGTTTAATTGTTAATTATCATTCAGTACAACAATTCATATAGTGAAAGTAAAGAATAAGAGTGTTTTTTTTTATCGGCAACATATCTCAAAGTAGTCTGATCCTGTAAACACTTTATCCTTGTACTTACTGCAGGTTAACATCAGTTTCGTGGATTATTATATAAACCCGCAAGTGACGTTGTCCACCGCAAACAGTTATCAACTAGACAATGCAGATGATAAATTTAGCTGTGACGTCAAATGGACCTCAAACTCCTAGATCGCTTTCAATTCGGACAATATCTCTACCAATGACGCAAGTTCGCCTACCAAATTCAGTATCAATGAGGAGTTTGCAAACCCCCTTCATCATTGATTCTATAGTTTCAAATCGAACGTGAACATTGAAGAGATCTGATAGAACACCGAGTTACCAATCAACCAGCCAATCGGAGCGTTTCTTTACTTGTTGAATATCCGCTATTATCTAACCACTGTTAGTCACTTGGCCACGTTCTAAATGGATTTAAAATTCAATCGATAAGACTCACAGACGGCATATAGGTTACATATTATAACAGTGTTGGATGGTAAATGTGACGTTCACCTTTCGAACTTTATATCAGAATTCTCTCGGATCAAGTAATATTTTTTTATTTTTTTCATGTTCTTTACCCGTACGTCGTTTACTTTCCAAACATTGAATATAACGCGGTTTTTATTATCTATGCAAATATCGGCATCATATTTTTCGAATATATTTTTAACGTTATATATAACGTTGCACGAATTTATATGGAGATTTTCTTTCAGAAGATGCCGATAAGACTTTGGATATGGAATAATGTCACGAAATTTTTTTTTATACTACGGTTATATTATTAATGCAATTGATAAGGCAGGATATGACGTAGCCAAAGTTCACAGGTCTATAATATTGACCCGTATTGCTCGGTAATATAAAGACAACTTTTATTTTTTCACCATATATAAAACTGTACAAGGGTTTCAACAGGAAATAATATCTGCGATAGAATTCCATTCAGAACGAATGTCTTTAGTCTTTCTTGGAAAGCTTGATTCTTATTCTACTTATTTTTCACAATTCACTTATTAAACGATACGAGATCTCAGCTGAGTTAATGTCTAAGCTCGTCAGTCAGACTTCCATGGAGATGGGGTACTTAAATTTAATAGAAAATCTTTAAAGATATAACCTGCAGGACTCTGATCGAAATAAAGTTTGTAAAATGTTGGGAATAAGTTTGAGGTATGAAGTCTGAGATAAAAATCAGGAAACCGGTTGAGCTGTGGGCCAACCAGAAAACTTCCTGCTATGTTAAATACGTTACAATTAATCGATACTATTGTGTTTATAATAAATTAAAGAAGGTTATAAGTATAATTAGTTTTCCCTATACAAATCTTTTTTTCTTCAATTTCTATTCGTCGAATAACTTTGAAACCACTCGACCGATCGATTCCAAAATCTAATCAGATCTAAGTCTTGATGAACCCTTTCGATCGCCGCAAGAATCATTCAAATCGGTTAATTCGTTCCAAAGGTATCGTACGACAAAGAAAGAAATTTTTGTCGTGCAATATCTTTTAAACCAATCGTTCGATTTTGATGAAGCTTACGGTGATCGAAAGGACTATCCAAGAGCTAAGTCTGATCAAGTTTTGAGACTAATCGCACGAACAGTTTAGGAGTTATGTGCTAAAAACATGAAAAAAAATTATTTTTCAATTTTTATTTCTCAAATAACTTTGAAACTACTCGACAGGTCGACTCCAAAATTTAATCAGATCTAAGTCTTGATAAACCCTTTCGATCTCCATAAGAACCATTCCAATCGATCCATTCGTTTTAAAGATATCGTACGACAAAAATTTGTTTACACACACATACGGACGTTCATCCGAAAATAGTCAGAATTGCTTCCTAGGACCCCAAAACGTCGAGATCTGATGAAAACTCGATTTTCGAAAATCGGAACGAAACCAATAACTTCCCTTTATTATGAAAATTTTCAATTTTCATTGCGGGTAGTTAAAAAGATGTTAACTAAAAGTTGTAGAAATGTGTGATTCGGATTTTTTAGTAAAATAGAAAATTTTTTAAATCGAACTATTAATTTTGACAATATCATTAACTGTCAGTATAAATTTCTTATATAAAGAACAAAATTTACCGAAGCTTTTAAACGCGTGACCGGTACGAAAAAATTTGTCAAAAAAGTTTTACTAAAGAATTTATTATAGCTTTGCCAGAGTTTGTCAGACTAGTCAAGGCGAGGCTGTTAGAACTTGCAGCGCAAAGCTTCGACCTTGTCGAGGTTGAAACTTATTTAAAAGCTTTGATAAAACCGCGAGAGTTCCTCTGCAGTATAAGGTAGGAAAGTATATATATTTATGATAAATAGAGGATTTTAAACGAACTTGCGACAAAGCCTGATTGTTATAAATGGTCTTGACACCACAGCAAAGTAATTGTCCACATAGAACGGCGAAGAATAAACTTAACCACGAGACTTAAGCTAAGACTAAATATCTCCTGCGTTAAAGGACAAGGAAATATGAAATAAGGCTTCCCGGGGGTTAACTTGAGTTAAATCGCATAACTTGCGGTTCAATATTTTATAAAATTCATTCATGGGTGGATTAATGCGGGCTCGAAATAAGAAATAAATCTTTTACCAGTCCGTCGGGATTCAGAGATTAACTTGATCTTAATTTTATCAAGTCACTTGGACTTATCTTATACGCCAACGATAATTTGTCATCTTCTATATTTAAAAACAGCGTCTTTTTTTCTTCCGTTTTCTTTTTTATTTTTCCCGCTGTAAGCCCATCGCGCTACAAGCAGTAGTTATATTTCTACAATTAATCATTTCTAACTTAAGTTTGAAAACTGATAGTTAATCTTAAATCACGGCTTTGGGAAGAATTTTTTTTGTTTTTATTTCTCTTTCTTTTTTTTTTTTCCTACACTAAACAACGAGGGTAGAAAATAATCTATGTAAAGTTCAAAGGAATCGAAATATAGACCAATATTGGCATTCTTTTGCGAAAAAGTCAAAGAGACTAAAGACGAACGAGAAGAGAAAAAGAATTTTTTATCATCCGAGAATAAAAATATTCTGATATCAGAAGAAAAAAAAAGAAAAAAAAAACTTTGAGATTAAAGAGAGAATCTTTATTTTATTTTTCAAAAAACTCTTAGCTTCTGACCTATTAACAAAAAATATCAATTCAATCATCGACGAATTACAATCGGGTGAAAAAAAGCATCTTCTAAAAATTTGGCACGAGTCTGTGAACTGATAATCGTAAAAACTATTAAAATTGGTATGTGAAAATTGTCGTTTCGTAAGAATGAGACGAGAAATTCCAAGTTTCTGGGAATGGTTGTAACATATTCATGCGTACGTGGTCCATTAGCATGATTTCCACGTAGAAGGTGCACTTTCTAGGACGTAGATATACAAACAATGCTACAAGATTTTACAGAGAGAGCTTATACGTGTGTACCTTACACCCTCTAATACTTTCAGATTTTTTTCATATGAGATAATCAAGCGAAAATATATAAAGAAAGAAAATATTCTGAGCTTTAATTTGAGATTATCGTTATGTATACAACAAATAGCCAATAAACCAGTTACCGTGATTTTTGATAAATAATTATTCACAATTTCGTTACGACAATAGAAATCAATAAACCTGATGACTTATAATCATCCATAAAGACCAATTTTGATTTATTTTCGTGCCCAAATTTTATATCAGTTTTCTGACCTGCAGCCTGTTCGAATCTATACATGAGTATAAATAAATGTGAGTAGATATATATTTAAATATACCAGCAACTGGATGCTTCGGTCTACTCCCTTTCCATTTTCACCCTCTTTTTACTTTTTCCTCATACTCCTCCTGGGACTCCCGATCAGTGGGAGGAAGGAGCGAACCCCTAACCGGTAGAGGGTGAGTTGAGAATGCAGCAGCCACCGGCATACCGTACAAGCCTAGGCCATATTAAACCCATCTAGCGGGTGGTCTGTTGATAATCGAAGTTATAGAGTGTGATATACCTATAGTCGTTATAAGGTAGAAAATCGTTTATCTTTTTATTCCCACTAGCTGTAACGAGTTTATTTTTAACCCCGCAAGAATAACTTCGATATTATATGAGAAAAAGATTTTTCCCTCTTTTTTATTTGTTTTTTATTTTAACGAAAAGTTTAATCGAATTGTTATATGGGTATATGTCCATCGAATAACGTCGCTATAGAAAAAAAAAAAAAAAAATACCTTAGACTCATATTGAATACCATACAGTAATATATTATTAGCATTAAATATTATGAAAAAAATTTCATTTTATATTATAGCTATTTCGTATACGTATACACTTTTTATTACATCGTCGATCTTTTCATTTGAATATTTCTGTAGAGTCACGTCTTCGTCAGACTTGGCTTTAGAGTGGATCTATCAAAAATACATGCTGACTATAATCGTAACTTCACTAGTTTCAAAAAGAGGGTTCTATACGAATCCTCAAGCGATGTGGCGAGATTAATATTTCATTCCAATCTTTAGAGGTTCAAGAATATTATGATCTTTGTGATAAAATAGAGAAAAAATTTACAGGCGAGGTTTCACAAGCAGTTTTAATAGCTGATTCACTCTTTCTTCCTTTTTGTTTTTTTTTTTTTTTTGATTTTATTAATGTAATTAATTTGATAACCTTTATCCTATTGTTGACAGAGTCTGACGAAAAAATTCGCGGTATGTATTAATAAATTTCTCTCGACCATCACTCGTTGATCACGTGATGCCTGTCAGGGTATGAAAACCATTAATCATTTTTCAATCACACGTCATACGGTTTTTTTATTTTTTTTTATTTTTTATTTTTATCCCTCCTACCCCTCCGTAACACGTCAACCCGTAGAGTATTCGTATGTGAAATATAAAGTACTTCATTCAAGTTCGTATAATAACAGCAATGCGGAAAAGTATTGTATTGATTTAGTAGATGATTAAAAATACCAGATTTAACCTGTTTTCAGTTTTTTTTTTTTCTAAAGTATAAAATACGCTTCTGCCAATGCTACGACACACCTAATACACTCACAACTCTATACAATAATCCAATTTATATCATAAATCCTAAAAATGCCCTAAATTATCAATGCTGCAAAGTTTACTGATTATACTGCGTTTACCTAAACTGTATAAGTGATCATACTATGAGTACTCAGTGTCAGAATCATCATATAGTTAAAAAAAATATATAAAGCGTAGTACGAATGTTGAAAATGGGGGGGGGGGGGGGGGGTCGGGTCGGAGGAAGGAAGTGTTTCCAACACGTGAAGCAATATCGAGTAACGAAATTTTGGAAGTGTGGTAAACCGAATACGTGCGAACGTCTTTCCAGTTGCGAATGTTCATTGCTCTCGGTCGCACTGCGCCATGTGGCACGTAGCCAAGAATTTTTCTCCTAGCTACAGTATTTTTTATATTTTTTTTCTTTCTCTCTCTTCTGGTTCTATATATTCTACTTGTATTATTTATTTTTTTAGTTTACCCAGCAACTCGTTCTAACCAATCTCTCTCCTTCTCTATATCTATCCATCTCTTTTCTTGTTGTCTGTTTTTTTTTTTTCTATTTTTATTTTTATTTTTATTTATTTTTTTTTTTATTCTGGTTTCTTTGTATTTTAATCGACCCCCGAGCTACACAATTCTTTACGTATATTTCGGCTAGGTACCTCCCGATGCAATCAACCTGAATCTATATAGTTTCGTCAAGATTGTTAGACTATATGAGAAGCCAGAGCGGTTCTCTGATATACAAATTTCTGAAAATTCGAATCGGTTTGATTATCAAATTCGAATACTCTCGTCTGTATTTACACATTACGGTCTCCAAGTCTGCTTACATAACGTACATAAATACATTCATTAAATTTATGTCAAAGCATTCAACGATATCAAAATTTTAATAGCCTTGTCACATACAAGACCTTTCAGTCCCGATAAAGCCCGAAAATATTCATTTATAATATTCTATTTTCAATTGAAGTGAAAAGTTTTATTAAATTCCAGACTTAAAATCCTCGATAATAAATATTTTTTTTTTTTTTTTCTTTTCTTCTTTTGTCCTAATCGCAACGAAAAGTTTACCCACTTTTACAAATAAAACGAATGCAGATCTGATATCAAATGCATCTCGCTGTCAGATGCAATAGTAAAAAAAGGGGTTTTCTAGTAAAGATGAATCTCACCTTAATACAGTAACACGATGGCAAGGATCGTCAATCAGGAGTGACCCAGTTGAGGTCAAGTATCCTCTTGCCTCACGTTATATGTACCTAACATATCCCACAGGCTCTAGCTACCTGCAAGGATTACCCTTGGTACATGCTTAGGATAATTACCCAAACTTCGTGGAATGTTGACCCATACGCTGATCAAAGGATTATGATTACAGCAATGTTTCAGTTGAATATCTTATGACCAATATTCTCTTCGATATTTACAGCTTTCTCAGTAAACTTAATTTTAATACAAGCTAAATTCTATGGCGTTCAAAATGTCGATAAATTTTTATTTTGTATTTTTTGTTGCTCTTTGGAATTTTTCATTCGGTTTTTTCGCGCCAAAAAAAGAAATGAAAAAAATGTTTAATGCACAGTCTACAATCGTGTAGGTGTTTGCATATGGTTCATGGTTTGTCCATCCGCATGGGGATAATCAGATCGTTTAAGAAATGCGCAAGTACCTACTTTTACATTATACGAAATATAATCCTGTGGATAATGAAAATTGAATATATTTAACCGATAAATTGTATGCCGGTTGATACGGCGTTATGACCCTCTTACAAAAAAAAAAAAAAAATAAAAAAAAAAAGATGGCGAAAAGAGGTGGCGAGGAAAGCGGAGGGAGGACTAGCTCGAGGCTCGAGTCTTACACGCCACTAATTGCTACCATTGTGTCTGAGAGTCCAAAACCAGCCCACGCTAACCATCCATGCCAGTATTTCACCAACCACAGCCAAGATTTCAATTCCAATTCTTTGTTTTTACCATTTTGATTTCAAGCAACGATCCACCCTCGCAATTCTTCCTCGTCGTATCTGATCCCTTTTCTCAATTTGCGTAAAAGATTTCAGGAATACGATTTCTGAAACCACTCTCCGCATTGCATATATTTATTTTGCTTACTTTCAATCTTCCTCAATCTCATTTCTACATCTTTGTAATTTTGTACTTGAGTCATAAGCCGATGGGATATACCGCCTATGTAATTACAATGATCTTTATACCTGCAGTAGGTATTTATTATATAGATCAAAGGAGTTACTTTTCTTAGTAGGAAAGATCAGCTTGGAAATGCACCCTGAAATTTTGCCCAAGGTATCTCAAAGAGCAAAAATATATATATGAAGTTTAACAAGTTTTCTACAGAACGCGATTTCTATATCATATTGAAAAATATCTGTCCTTGCGTAGGTGTAGAGTGAAAAGCTTTTCGATGAAGACACTGTTACTGAAATATACCTTCTGCATACATACCGCATTCTCACACAGATGAACACATAGTATTTCAGCACATATATATGTATGTCAAAAGTGTAAAATAGGATTAGGATCCTTTCACAGCGACGCTCTTTACTTCCTGAAGGAGGATTAGTCATCGTAATTTTGGAGGAGAGCAGATCTCTCATCGGCCCTGTCGAAGAAGCTGTTCGCGAAAAGAGGGCAAAAAGCGAGGGCATAAATTGACAAAAAAGTTGCAGTCGATCTAAGAACCTGAGGCAAAATCAGGGGTGGTTTGACATCGTGAAGACGTAAGGGAAAGTAGCGTGTTTAACGCTTTCCTCTCGCGGCTGTCATGTTGAACATTTTAAACACGATCCCAACATTATACTCATTGATAGATCCTTATTAACAAAGTGAATGATTTATCGGTTTTATTTTGTTCCAGGTCAAAAATGGGCTGGACTTTAACTGGTCTAGGTATTGGCCTTGTAGTATTTGTAGCCGCAGGAATTGCTTTGGTGCTTTGTAGAAGGTAAGGAGATGGAAAAAACTACGTTTTTTTCCGGGATCGCGTGTTCAAATATTCAAAAAAAAAAAAAAATCTTCAGGGTTAACCTTGACGATTCTCTAACTGGTATTTACGTCAGTATAACGATTACAGATATCGCGTGGGTTGGCAATGGGGCGCCAGAAACGTGTGGAGCATCTGCGAAGAGTGGAGACAAAGGTTATCATGGCTTTGGGCTCCCAGAGAGGAAAAGGTATGAAAAATATCAGCACAGCTCTCCATAAAGTTCGGTCACGTAATTCATAGCAATATATTAATATTTTCATATGAAATATCAGTGCGTATGTATAATAATTAGGTCCTCGGAAGTTAACGTATATCGTATATTATATACCTACGTTAATTAAAAATGCTTTTCCATATCGCATAAATCCTAATTGCGTTCATCCTTTCGCATCGTTAATTTCACCCTCAACTTATTAATTAACTAACAAAAAAAATTTCAGAGCTTAAATTAATAAAGCTTAATTCGTTTGAAGTTTAGTCAACGATCATATTCGCAGATATTACACCCTGAAGCAGTATACCTATATCATTTCAGTTATTTATAAATACCTATACATAGTATCTCTCACTCACTTATCATAAATTTCATGCAAAATTCATCATTCTTTTCTTTTCTTACTGTCAATAAGGTCTCATTGCTGCTTAATCAAACCACTGAATATTTTCCGATACCAATTATGTGGGGAAATACAAAATCAAGTGAATGCAGTGGTTGACTTATCGACCGTTTTTAAGTACCATTAATATTACACTGATTGTAGGATGCTCGAACCATATGTATATATGTATACACCCTTAACGTATCAAGTACATTTTAAGTACTGAGATACTGTTTCCACATAAATATTATAATCCTATATGGTAGATATATTATTTTGTTCATCACGTTCCAGTTGCTTTTGACTGAGCTCTTTCACCCCTGACTAAACTTCGGCAGTAAAATCATTCCGGATTACCCAACACGCAACCGACAGTAAGAAGGGTATATGATCACGAAAGCGGTACTCTATGTTTCAGGTGGGACTCGTCAAGGCTCAGCATCCCACGGCGCAGACTGTTCCTGGCCTATATCGTCAGGCCGGAAATACATCACATCATATTCTTCACAGTGATAGTGACTTGAGGCTGGACGCTCAAGGAGCTTTTACGAGGTTGTTACTTTTATTGTAAAATTTTTCTTATACTCATGAATTATATCCACATATGTATATAACTTTATCATTTTTATATACATACCTATGTATAATAAGTAGGTATGTAAATTCATATTCGCAATCTTGTCATTTTTAAAAACTTGTATTATTACTACTCTTCGATATTTCTCTCTCTCTCTCTCTCTCTCTCTCTCTCTCTCTCTCTCTCTCTCTCTCTCACTCTCTCGCAATGATACCTCCTGAATATGCTACGAGCCAAAAAAAAAATATATGAAAAAAAAAAAAATAATAATAATTCCTGATATCTTATGAGGTATGTACAAGTACGTATGTAATATGTACATTTTACATGGTAAATGACTGATCGTTTGTACTGTAACGTGAATATTATATCGTTGTGGTGATCGTTCTGTTCGTTGTCACCTCGTAAAATTTGATATTCTGTTGCATTATTTAATCGAATTTATTCGTTATCGGTTTTTGCATTAAAACTGATTTGCGTCTATTTATACATGTTACAATACGATTATATACATATATATAAATTATAGATATCTATACATATAATTACAATATACATTCGGAGATAAAATCAATATAAAATAATTAAGTTTATTACTTGCGGTAACCCGACATCCGCGTTATCCACAAACACCGGGCGTCTACGAGGGTAGAAAATAGATATGATACAAAACAGAGCATATGATTCCAGTATACTTCGCAGAGGAAAAACTGTGACAGAGATAATTACAAAAGTGTTCTAATTAACCAATGATTCGAGATGTTAAATTTTGGAGATAAATAATTATCGAGATCTATCTTTTTTTTAAACGAATATTTTTTCGGAATATAAAAAACCTCGCGTATTTATAAAAACTATCTAACTTAACCCGTCTATAATATAATATAATCTCAGGTTATTTTTTACGAATTATTCGGTAGGGAACATCGCCCTTTAACGTTAATGAAAGTATGAGTTATTCATGCAGCATCGACGCCGTAGTGTAAAAGTTACACGAGCTTAGCTTAGGGTAAGTACAACATAACGGATGTTCGAGTATATCTTCGAAGGGATGGGTGTTAGTATTTGGAAAATATTTACCCATACTCTGCTCTGCACTCGGAAAATTATATAAAAATAAAATAAATTATTTATTTTCCGTCGTGAGTGATGGTTGAGAATTCTTAAACGGCAGATCGTTTTATACCCTCATAATAATATTAATTATAAATAATGACCGAGTATAAAGAGGTTAATTACTGCGGACCTCTGAACCAAATTTTCAGTGTGACCTTTCGATACCGTAATTATGTTGGGGTTAGTTGAAATTAACACAAATTATTGGATACCATCATGGTGGTGGTAACGTTTAATGTAGTTGATTTAAAGACTGGTTTTCACCTCGGTTAAGAGAAAATAAATAAAAAAATAAAAAACAGGTAAAAAAATCAGAAAGTCAATCTAGATCGTGATTTGAAAATCGAATTGAAATAAATTATACGAATAGAGTATACCCTGCAGACTAAACACCATACCCTCGTAGACCGTGGCGTCATACTGAGGTCAACTTTAATATATTCAAATTGGATGGTATTGTATTTCCCACTGAAAATACACCGTCTTAAACTAATATGCAAATAAGCTTTTACGCGAAAATTACATCACTGCGGTATACATACACGTATACATACAGATCCATGTATGTGTATTTGAGACTTGTGTTACTCTAGTGCAATGAGGCATCGTCAACTGATCCCGATATCCATACCAAATGAAATAACATTTTTTTAAAATCAATCGACCGTGGCAAAACCTCGTTTACATATTTAGTTGTTTTCAATTTGGTTCTTGGCTCACTCGTTCGCAGATTCGAAGCAGTAGATAGAGACTTGCACCCTCCGATTGGGGGGACAGCAATACCTCCCCAACCATTGAGGCCTGCTCCACAACCCAAGCCGATTCCTCGTCCCAGACCATCGCCTCTCCAAGCACCAAGTGCGAGCGAAAGTCTACGAATGCAGGATATTGGCCCAGGACCATTAACACCTCCACCGCAGGGTTTATCAGCCCATGCTGCTGGACCTCAGCATCGTGGACCAACGGCATTTATATTTCCGAGTGAACCTGCGGCCGCTATTTACAACCCATACAAAGTAGCCCAGGAAACAATGAAGTACGAAGTAATTCAGGGGGTGAAACACAGCTGTGAAAGTTCTCAGACAAGTACTTACGATTTTGAAGTTGGTAAAGGTAATGGTGGATCCAATACCGAGTACAATGATGCGTATAAAATTCAGAGCAACAGTTATGAAGGTTTGAAAATTAGATCTGATCATGAAACATTCGGTAGCGGGGGTGGCTTTCAACAGTATGGACCAGGAAGCGATCAGCGAGTTATGAGGTACCCTACGTTACAAGAAAACGTAGAAATGGAGTCCGAATGTTCAAGAAACCAGAACGAATCTTATGGGAATCGTGATATAAGTCAGAGAAACGTTGGTTCGATTTACAATTCACGACACGTTCGTAGCGAATCGAGATCTTCGCAGGGTAGTTACGGGGGCTCGTCAACGGCGCAGACAATCATGGAATCAATTTATGGCCCCCAAGCAGCTTCGAAAATGCTTCAAAATAGTCAGAATGCAAACGAACTGTGTAACAGCAGTAGTGTGGCACAGAATCAATCCCAATCAAATGCGATAGAAATGACGCCGTTTAGATCTCAACTACAAAATGTACCTGCAGAAGGAGGTAGTCATTCCATGGGAAAATCTCAAGGTCTGCAAAATGTGTCGCAGATGATCCAGACCAACCAAGCAGCACTATATTCACTTTATGCCGCACAGAACAGCCAGACGACAGCCCAGGATCATAAAACGATTTCACAGAGTACTTCCAAGGGAAGAGGTTTGGCCAATGTCTCAGTTACTTCCATGTTGTCTGGTCCCCCACACCCTAGCCCAGTGCCACCACCAGCCCCCGCCGATCCTCCGAACGGTGGAAATAATGTATTAAGAAAAAATGGACCGACAACTGGTGAACGGATTTTCAATGCACTCAGATCCGTCACATCACAAAGCTACATAGACGCATCAGAGTTTTATAAGTAAGTTTTAAGAGAGATAATTACGAATTCATCCCTCGTCTAATACAGCTCAGATTTCATACTAGAAACATTAATCTTTCAGCTCGGTCCTTTCCTCTGCTCAGCAAGTTCAAAGGTTCACATTTCCTCCTGCGGAATCAAATGAAGATAACACATTGAGTCATCGGACACCAAACGGTGCTCAAGGCTTTTACGTTGAGTCAGAAATGCCTAATTTAACCAAGACTGGACGAAGTTCGGATTTGTACAGTCCTGAACTGAATTTAGAAGCTCACAGAACGGCGCAGGAAGTTAGTGAAAAAATAATTATTACGGGTTCAGTTTTTGCCTCTAATTAACACCCGTGTATTTTCCATGTTTCTTCAGGTATACAACAGCTTGCAAGATCCACCGGCGTCCCCGTTACTTTTGAAGGATCTTAGCCAGGAGCCTCACCCTTATCTCACGGACCCCAGCTTTACCAGGACTTCAGAGGTAGGGGATGTGTCATGTAGATACGTATACAGTGATATCGAGACGTGAAACTAGGCCTCTAATCCTTTATCGTCCATTTTCACGTTCGTGGAAAAATTTTTAGGGGACTAGATATTGCTCTTGCAATTCAAGGCTTACACACATCTTGAAGGCAACATTATTGTTTATATATCTTTTTTCTCAGCTGCGAATTGCCTCCGCAGGTTTCTATCCTTTATTTTTATGGGGAGGATGCTGGATTCTATCGCCTCGTAAAATAGGCAGATATACATATATACATACGTATAGACCGCGCTCCATACTTTGTTCAAAGTTTCATTCGAAAGCAATATTAACAAGTAATTTAATAATCCAACAAAGTTTTAGTATAATGCCAGTTTTCTTCTCTCAGTTTATAATACAAACGAAGTTTATATATCTTGAAACAAAACGTGGGCAGATAATACTTTGTGTTTTATAAAAATCTTTCAGGATATTTTCAACAGTATAGAACAAAGGAGAAAAAGTATGGAAAGGCTGAATGGTTTCCATGATTATACAGAAGTTGAAATAGCAGATCCCCCAAGGTATTGTTTTACATACGTGTATACATTCTCATTTAACGTTGTAAACATTTCTAAATACTAAAATATATATATTATCATCATCATTTCTTCGTTATTAATTTTATTTTATTTTTTTGTTTCATTTACGCCCACAGACGGCGAAGTAGCCAGGATCTCTACGCTGCTTTAGAAGAAGTTCAAATGAAACGAAGGTTGTCCCAGGTAAATTGGATACCACATTATATGTATATGTATAATTAAATTTTATATTTATTTTATAATAAAATTACTCCGCGGGCAATTTTTGCAAAAGGTCAAAAGCTCGCGAAAAACATACATGCGAATATACGTATAGATATACATACATAGGTATATACCCTCTAATATAGATTTATTCATTTTTTTATATAACCGTATATGAACATTAACTATCAGCTTCAACTTTCACCAGACGTTATTTCGTGAAGCGTATCAAGTTCTCATGAAACAAGAAACAAAATTGATGAAAATCAAAAAAAAAAAAAATAGCAATCGCGTTAGTTTTCAAGGTTCGTAAAAACCGGCTCGTCTATGTGGATATAAGGTTACCTTTTACTGGCTCAATGATTTTTTCCCTTATACTCAGCAGGCGGTATGCGACAAGGGGTGGACACGTGTCACCTAAAACGTATCAGGCGTAAAATAAAAGAGCAATTCTGCTATGGTCCCATACGTCAGCAATACGTTATTCCGATATCATCCTTAGATTAAGTCACTTTAAAAAATCATTGGAAAATAAAAAATAAGAGAAAAAGAAGAGAAAAAATTGTACTTTCGATTATAAAAACTCCACGTCACTCTTTACAATTTCTCCCCAAATATCCGCTCATAATTTTTCGCGGTTATTCAACCTCTAATTAATTACTAAATCTAATCTAGCCATCCGAAGATGTCTACGCAGGATATACGGCAGGAGAAATCGGAGAAACTATGCCGGAAGGTAGGCGAAGTTCTCAAGGACCAGAGCCGGAACCACCACCCGATGAAGCAACCTTAAAAAGAGCAGTAAGTTGTGACAGCGTTTGTTCAGACACGAGTGTGGTGCTTGGTGACCTAGAGGAAACTCCAATCGTTGGACATCTCTGCGTGGGTCTGGAATACGAACGATGGGGTGGCCGGGGTGGAGAAGGTGATCTGACAGTCAGCGTTCTGGAAGCTAGAGATCTTCTTACACCGGATGGAAGACCAGCCCAGGACACGTTTGTAAGGTAAATAAATTTTGTTTGATAAGAAAATAAGGTTGACGATAAATGGTATAAGGTAGAGCATGTGCACTTTGAAGAATAGTGAATGAAAAAGGATTTTAAAATTTGTTACAGAGTCTGTCTACTTCCGGACAGACAGACCCACGTACAAACTAGATTGTACCGTGGTTCACCGTCGCCTAGTTACCAGGAAAAGTTTCTTTTCCCTCTGGACGGTGGACCCGTGGGAAGATCTTTGCTGGTCGAGGTGAGTGTTGAAAATTTTAAGCACGTACGAATTTCGAGCAATTTTGATACCAACATTGGGAACCCCAAGGGTGACATTCGCTTAGGATTACTCAGAGCAAGTCGTAACATGCAAATATGGATTAACCCGAATTAGATTCGACGGGGAAGAAAAGTAATTAATTCTTGTGTTTCAGGTGTTTTCGGTTGACATTAGTATGGGCGGTGGTGCTTCGCTGTTAGCAGAAGCTAGTCTGAAATTAGGTCCTGCACCACGACCCCCCGCCACTACATGGTTACCTCTTATCGGTCCAGCCTTGCCGACACCTCATCTCGGGGAATTGATGTTTTCCTTAAGCTATCTGCCAACAGCCGAGAGGCTTACTTTAGTCGTAGTTAAGGCCAGGAATCTTCGGGGTGCAAATCCATTACCTGGGGATACTTTCGTCAAGGTATGAACATCAAACAAAATTAATTAATTACGAGCTCTAATCTAGTTAAAACAATTTGACAAACTATTTATCGATATACACACAATAGTAGTAGAAGTTGGAAGCATGAAATTTCACACCTACTTATCACAGCTAATTCAACTCTATGAAATCTTATCAACAAACACAGCTGTTCTTTTCTTTGTTTTTCTAAACCGGAGGATTTTGGTTCATCCTTTAATGTTCATTCATAAATACATGTCGATTACCAATTCAGGTATATCTACTGCAACAAGGAAAGAAAATGCACAAGAAGAGAACTTCGGTAAAGAAAGGTGAGAAGAGTCCAATTTTCAACGAGGCTATTATCTTCAGTGTACCTGCTCATGCGTTACAGGTAATTTCTATAAAATTAAATAAATAACTGATATATACGATTTGCCCGATATATATTCAAGTATCTATCGCAATTTTTTTGCCTTACGATTAATATAAATATTTTTAGAGTATCCAACTGAGATTGACAGTCGCGGAGGCTGGAGAACCCAGAGCTTATTCCGTCGGCCATGTTATCGTCGGTGGTGAAGCTTCCGGTCGAGCTTTAGCACATTGGAGACAAATGCTGACGGCTCTTAGGCGTCCAGTGGCGATGTGGCATCCCCTTAGAAAGTGAATGGAAAAATTTAAAAAAATTTAAAAAAAAACATGAATAAAAACAAATTTAAAATTTCTTAAACAACTGGGTTTAACATGCCATATGATATACATATAATACAATATAGTAGATCGCTAGACGTTGAAAGAGATGTATTTATAACGAATTAATTAATATATGACGAAGAAGAGATAAAAACCGAAATAAATTGATAAAATTATCTAATTATCATTATTAGTTTAAATTGAAGAAAAAACAAAAGAATAAAAACGGGAAAATAGTAAAAACCCAAAAGTTTCGTACAAATGTGAAAGGAAATGATATGGACCCAATTGATCGTAGCTATAAGACATAAATATTCTTGTTTAATAACACCTGAGTATAATGAAATTAAAAGAGCATAAATAATCAGATAATTTATAAATGAGACGATGCTTGTTAATTGTCTAAACGATTTGAATATGCGGTAATAAGGGAGGTTATAAAGAATTGTTATCAAGATAAAGTTATTCATCAGCTATTGGTGTGTTGGTATTTTATTTGACGTTATCAAGTACGCGTGAATTCATATTACATATATATTTAAGATTTATATATATAAATATATTAACGATTATCGATGTTAATCACATCATAGACTGAATTGTCTACACTGCATTGCGATATCAAATCATTCGCACAAATCATTCGATATTAGTTATTGTTTAAATATGGTGCGATTCATTCATGCGATTGTTGAAAAAAATAAAAATAAAAATAAAAAAAAAAATAAAATAAAAAAAATTATCATACGTTATACAAACGTTAATAATTGCGTATGTATGTATATGTATGTATACCTGTATACTTACGTATTATAATATCAAGAAAACTTGTGATTGAGTGAATAAAAAAAAAAAAAATTTTTTTAATCAAATAAAATCAAGTTAAAACGCAGCTGGACGGTTATACATATACAATTATAGATGAATAATGATTAATGTTTATATTTTAGTCGATCGTTAGAGTTTATTATATTATTTGGAATAATAAAATGAAAACGTAAAAAGTGAAGCAAGAAGTTAAGAAATAATGTTATTTGCAATGCAATGTTAACCTTTGTACAGAGTTTATTAGCGATGTATTTAACGTGCAACGTGTCTTACAATTTGAAATTAAAAATTCTTTTTAAAAATTTTTATTTAAGAAAAAAAAAAACAAAAAAAAAAAAAAACTAAAAAAAAAACTATTAATATTGTCGCTTGACTCACTATTAAAAAATGATAATCAACTTCCATATTTTTTACACTTACAATATTAGCCGAATTATATTCTTGAATCATGGCTGTCTGTCTGACAGGTCCGTAAATTACTTTAGCAAAATATTGAAATTATAACTAAGGGGGATTTACGGATCGCGAAAGAAAGCCGTTTATATATAGTTGGCCTTCTCAACATTATAGTCTATACCTCTATATAACTTTTGTACCTCTTCGTAACAAAAAAAAAACAAAAAAAAAAAAAAAAAAAAAACTTGAAAATATTATACCTATACGTATCTCATCAATTCCTATACATATATAATAATACCTACTTCCTGTATACCTACATATATATATACTTACAACATTATTATATACCATATTTGCCATAAACTTTAATCCATATATTTAATCAGGTTTTTCTATCGCCAATACTATGGGACTAATACTGCTAAATTTATAATAATTCATATTACATTCTGCGACTAAAAAATAATATAAATATTATATAAAATGATATTTACTTGAATACGGATATGTATATGAAAATGAATATGAATATGAATATGTAAGAGATAATTATACCATTAGCACTGTTGTACGTCAGCACAAAACTGAATCCTTTATTCTTAATACATACGTGTATGTTATAAAATAATGATAAAATCAATTACGTTACAATGTGAACTATACGTACCAAAAAAAAAAATGACAATTAATGTATCATAGTGACAACAATCCTTTAACCCTGTTGTCCATTTTGTCTGAAATTCCATCATCTAATATTATAGTTTTGACAGAGGCTAGGTCGGAGCTGAATTAGTTGTCGAATACAAGAATGTAAGTGATTATTATAGTGGAGTTGCGAATGAAGGAGACAATAATAGAGCTAGACAATTTACCCTATAATTTTTTTTTTTTTTTTTTTCATACGAAATAAAAATATAAATCATTATTTTGCAATAATTATTTATTTAATATTTCGTTTTGCCTCTAAACTAATACAGAATATCAAGTGTTTTCAGAATCATTGTCAAAACTGTATAATATTCTGATTATTGATATTTTTTCAAATAATCTTCTAGCTGGTTTGATTTTTGAATTATTTTTTATCATTATTATTATTATTATTAATATTATTATTATTATTATTTAATTAATGTTATGGGGTGAATTGCTGCACTTAATCATGGTTATACATGCGGTGTAGAATGCATGATGAATACAAAAATACTATGAAAATTCAAATTGTTTTATATTTTTGTTACGCCTCTCTGTGATATAATAAGGGCACATTCACACCAACCTGTATATGCATTATAATTCATATGTATCTTGTTAAGGTGAAACTTTTTGAAAAAAAAAAAAAAAAGAAAAAAAAAACTGTCCTTGCCCAGCTGCCCTTCCTATTGTATTTTAGAACTCGTTGATATCAAAGCTTGAATTTAGAAATTAGACAAGAGATTCGTAATAACATGTTCATGTAATACGAGACGGTGTGAAAAAAAAAAGAAAAAACAAATTAATGAAAATATAAATAAATAAATAAATTTAAAAAAATAAAAAATAAAAAATAGAATAAAAGAATCAAAGAAACACTACTATTCTCGTGATACACCTTCCAACTTAATATATATTAAATCAAAATCAAACATTTAAGCTATGACGTCGACGTGCCTATTATACCGCATAAAATATATAATAAAATATACTACAGACATATTATGTATTATAACGTAAGAAGATATATATAATGAATTATAAAAATAACACGTTAAAAAAGAAATAGTAAATAATAATATTAAAAATAAATAAATAAAAAATTACAGATTTAAATTATTATATGATATGACGTTTAATATGTATATGGACAAAATTATAAATATATATATACATATATATATATATATATATATATATATATATATATATATATATATATATATATATATATATATATATATATATATATATATATATATATATATATATATATATATATATATATATATATATATATATATATATAAATATAAATATAGGTATATATACTATACTTATCATTATATGGTGTATGCATATATAGATGTATACAGTCTATGTGCTATAGTTGGTTAAGTACTGTATACAAAAAAAAAAAAAAATATGTCACCTAAATTAACTCAAATTTTTCACCCTAAGTTTCAGTAAAATTTATAATTAATCAAAGAATTATTATATGATAAACGTTCAAAATTCTGATTTTAATGGTTTTATATTTCGACCGATCATATAGATTATTTAGGCTCTATAATGAGACTATTTTACTTTTTTCATTGAAAAAATTTTTTTGGAAATTTCTATCAGTCCCATTGTGACTGATAGAATCACAAGTGAGAATTCTGAAATATTGAGGTGAAGAAAAAGTTTCGCAGAAATACATACCTATGTACACAGTTTTTTCAAAACTCTTTTATAATTTTATGAACGACGATGATGAAGAAACTTTTAACAAATTCATTAATAATATCCATATGGAATTAAATACATGTGAAAGAAAAAACTCCATGAAAGGTAAAATAATTAAAAAAAAAAAAAAAACTTTTCGATTATTAATGCGGTTAACCAAGATAATGAATAAAATTTGAGATGAGTTAAAAGGCTAATTTATTTGACAAATATACATATATATATATATATATATATATATATATATATATATATATATATATATATATATATATATATATATATATATATATATATATATATATACACATATATCCATACACCGTAATTATATTTGTTAATTACTATATGGTTGCGGTTCACTTTACACGGTTAGTTTTACGTTTATTCAATAAAGTATGAGAAAAATATATTTAAATTTAAAATTTGTTTTATTATAAACTCCTTTTGCAAAACCATTATCCGTATTGAGATGCAGAAATCAAATGTCATATTATGTTATTCTCGTTCAGCAATAATCACGCAATGATAACCTTGACTTAAACTGTATCTAGACATTCGCTAGTGTTTTTCCGGGTTTTTTCTTCAGTTTTCAGTCCAACATATTCTTATAACCAGCAGATGCTGTTTATTTCATTCATTGGTAAATTATGCAAATAGCTTATAAGAGTTTAAAGTGCAGAAAATTAATAATTGTTTATTACCCAATGTAATCGACGAGATGATAAAATGAAAGGCAAGCTAAGTTACCTTAAGATTAATTCGAAAAATAGACTTCAGAGTTTACCGTGGTGGTATGATAAAAGCAATTTTATCTGCCCAATAAGTTCATATCAGAATGCCAGAAGTACCTACTTATAGTAACGCTGCACATCTTAGCTGATTCAACCGGTTAATCTGGTTATTTGGATTTAAGATTCAATATAAATTTAATTTATACGCTCAAAAATCAATATTAAAAATCATCAAGCTCTTTGACTGGTTAAACCTGTAATCCAATTAACCAGGCTAACCGGTTAAACCTTTGACTCAATCCTTTCCATACAGCTCATAATATTGTAGCTATCTTACAATAATATTGCAATGTTTCATTTTCACCCTTTATCTCCCTTCGTAATTATTTTGTTCAATATTTTGCAGTAGAAATACTAGTATGACGTACCGATGATCCTCAAATACGAAAAACTATATTATTTTCAATGAGAAAACTATTGGAAAACAATTACACACAAACAAATTTTTGTAGAACGCCATAAGAATTTTCCTGAGAAATCGTGGAAAATTTTTTTTACCCTGTGGACAGTTATTTTTTAATACTTTTCCTTAATACAATGTCAATTTTACTGCAAAATTGCAAATATTATGCAATAAATGCAGGCATAGTGATGTTGCAGCTGCAACGCTGCAGCAATGTTGCAGCAATATTGTGAAATATTGCTGCAATTATTACAATATTGCAGTGTTTCATGACAGCAACGTTGAAACAACATTACAGTGTTATGTGCGTAGCTGTTGAACTGGGTTAGCCATTGGTTAATTAAATATACAAAAATATGCAATACGAGTTGATCTGAAAAAAAAGACTTGCTAATGGCACTGCATTAAATGAATATCACATTAAATGGCAAAAATGAAAGATATAAACTATTTTTTCGTTTCTTCTCCCAAACGATAATAACATTAAAGGTCCGTTTGGCAGACGACTATTTAAGAGGAATAGATAGCATAAAAACTAAAGAATAATTATCGCAAGTTTCGAGGTAATCCGATCAAAAAAATATTTTTTCCAATACAGACGTTTATACCCCTTTTTCACTCCGTTGGGGGTTGAATTTTAGAAAATCCCTTCTTAGTGAGTCTCTACATTATGAAATTAAACTATTGACCAAATTTCAGATTTTTAGCTACAGCGGTTTCGGCTCGGCGATGATGAATCAGCCAGTCAGTCAGTCAGTCAGTCAAGACATGTTGTTTTATATACCAACATGCCTTGATTGGCTGACTGACTGAGTGACGTACGGTATGTACATAAATTAGCATAATTTATACACGATAATATAAACACAATCATCCACTTTGTAGCTACATTGTAAGTGCAATTCCATTGAATTAAAATACGAGCAATTATAAAAGAATACGTTCTCTGGACGTATAATTGTGCGATGATACGTGTAACGCAAATAACAAGGCTTAGTCCAGGTTCAATAATGTCATCCCCCACTATCATTTGGCTAGAAAATGCTACTGGGATATATGTAGCTGATACTTCAAGATCTAATCTCATTACTGACTCTGTACTTCTGTAAGAAAGTGATCATAACATTCCGTCTCGGTAATTGAAGATTATACCGCTTCAAAAAAATCGACTATTTTTCATTTTTAAAGAGTAGGTCAAAAATATTGTTCCAAATGACGAAAAAAAAATGCTGTCAAAGTTTGAGCTCCTAATATTAATATTTAGAGGTGTCTCATCGCGATTTTCTATTTCTTATCCAAATAACATGGGAAATTTTTTTTTTAAACTTTGGAATTTTATAACTCGTCAACGCATCAGTGTAGGTACTGATAACACCAGAACATATTTTTGTAGTGAATCGGACGCTCTATGAAAAAGGTCTTTTCTTCTTTTTCGATAAATCTAGCTATTTCCAAGCTGGGTGTATTGGTTATTAATGATAATTAATCATGACTGACTTGGAAGCAGTTGGATTCATCGAAAAAGACCACAAGACCTTTTTTGTAGCGCGTACAATTTTGAACAACAGTACTCATGCAGAATCTTTCTAAGTAGATTAATTTTCAAGACATGAAAATCGAAAAGTTTCACGTGACCATTTCCCATGTTATTTAGATAAGAAATAGAAAATCGCGGAGAGGCACCTCTTAATATTAATATTAAGAGCTCAAACTTTAACAGCATTTTTTTGTTCGTTATTTGAAACAATATTTTTGACTTACTCTTTGAAAATGAAAAATAGTAGATTTTTTTGAAGTGGTCTATTGAAGATGTGTTCATTTTCATAACTTCGATAGCAAGACTCTTATTCATCAGGAACATGTATTCATTCCGCATAAAATACGCGATAGTCTTAGCGATTATTCTGACGCAGAAATTTGCTTTTGCGTGCGTTGAAGATGTGACCTGTAAACGAACGATATCCCCTAAAGTGTTTACTAATTTTCTCAAAGTCCCTTGGATAAACTTGAACATCTCGTGGACAGACAAGATGGTATCTCACTGTAGGAATGACGTTACGATGCTTTTTGAAAGCGCTGATGCTGGAGAAATGTGGGCTCTGAAAAGTAAGAATAGCACTGTATTAAGAACGTCTTCCAGATCTATTACATGAACAGATATTTATGATTTTCCACTACATATTATTAAGTTTTTACTACTACCACATCGTCACCAATCCCTTCGTTACCAATCTTCAGGAAAACTACGAAATGAAAATGTCAGGTGTTAGTGACCGATTTAATTAACCGTGAAAATGTGAGTTGTTTGTCGGGTGCTTTTTTTTTCATTTCTATACACAATATGCTAATACATCCATATCAGTCAAACCAATATTTACTTCTAGTGTCGGACGCAGCTTCGAAAATTCCATCGGGAATCCTGAAAGGAAACATCTTAGATCTTGGACAGTATGAGGAGTGCATCGGAGTGACAAGTCGCGACAACCCAGCGAACATTCAGGGTCAACATTGCATGGTCTCTTTTTCGATGCCTTCAAAATTTATCAGAAACGCCGCAAAAATGCTCAACATTCAAAAAGTATCCAACCACAATCCTACCGCTGACGTTAACCTCAGTTTGACATTATCAGTGTGTCTGCCCTCGTCCTGCAGCACCCAAGATGTTGTTGGCTTTGTCGATGCTTCCATCAAAAGCATACCAGAGTTTGTTGAATTTAAAATCGGTGTCGAGCGGGTGGTGTGTTCAGGAATTAAATCTGCAGATGATCCCACCGTCGGAACAACTATGACCATGTAAGTGAACGAAGCGGAAAGTAGGTACTTTGAAAAATTAGGCAGATCCTTATCAAAAATAATCGATAACAATTTACGAATTTTTTCAGATCCTTCATGAGATTAATTGCCTGCGTTCTACTAGTTTGCACTGTTTGCGATTTTGTAGTGAGAGCAAGTTACAAAAATTCATCTATGGCTTTGAAAACTCTAGCCAAATTTTCAATTTACACCAACACAATAAACTTGTTCAACACGGAAATAACTCCTGGAACTATGCCAGCCATTCATGGAGTGCGATTTTTGAACACATGTTTAGTCATAACTCTGCACAGGTTACTCTTTACATTTTACAGACCCCTTGTCAACCTATCGGATATCTACGAGGTTGGTACACGGTGCACTTATTTTAATCTTTTACAACACAAATTCAGCGTACGTTGAATTACCATTCAAATAACCACTATATGATAATCAAATTGGACACAGAACTCCAACATGGATAATCCTTTTTTCTAACTTGCGAAACATTGTTCAATTATAGCTGAAGGAGTCGGTGCTGGGATCTTTCTTTGTCGTACTTTCTTACACCGTCGACACCTTCTTCGTTATCAGTGGATTCTTGACGGCTTATTTATTCCTGAAAAGAATGAAATCAGGAAAAAAATTCAACATACTGGAGTTCTACCTTCACAGATATATAAGGTGTGTTAAAATTATACAGTACTAAAATTAAATGACCATTAACTGGAACCAAAATTGTGCTGATAATTATGAAATTTTTGTTACTAAGGAACAGTTTTATAATGTGCCGTATAATAACATGGAAAGCCAAGTTGGTCATTGTGAAATAAATTTCATGTATTACCGCACCTAATTTTATGTGGATATATCTCAGGCGTCAATTAATTATAGAAAGTTATCGTCGACCTCAATATTTCTAGCTTCTTTATTAAAGAATGCCAATATACCAATTTCTTACTCTATTTCAGGTTGGCACCGTGCATAGGTATCTTGTTACTAATGTCTATATTCATTTCTCCTCATCTTATAACTGGTCCTCTTTGGGACATCGGTCTTGAAGCCCAGATTGTTCATTGCCGAAAGAATTGGTGGGCCAATCTCCTCTTCATTCAGAATTTGGCAAGCCGAAAAGAAATGGTGATGTAACCGAAAAATTTACATCTAGCTCCTTCAGTGGATAAATATTTAATATATGTTAACAAAAAAACATTAAATTATAGTGTCTATCACATACCTGGTCTGCAGCTGTTGAAATGCAATTCTGCCTATTTTGTCCGATTATTTTGTACCCGCTATTTTACCGGCCCAAACTTGGCCTAAAGATGTTGACTACACTTTCGATTATTTTCATGATTATACCAGCTGTCCAAATCATCATAAACAATTACTCCTTCCTCTTCAATTCTACAAACACGTAAGTAGAAGTGCACTGTCGAAAATTTTATGATATTGACGTTATTACATTTTCAGTAACGCCGAAAGCTTCACTGATTACTTCAATTCGTACACGATTACTTACAATCGAATCCTGCCATATCTCGTAGGAATTTTCTTGGGGTATGATGTGGTGAATAACAAAAGACGGTTTACCAAGGTAATACAAATTCCCAGTACAGTTAATGATAGAATATATCTTCGCACTGTTTCTGTCAGCACTTTAACCATATTTTATGTTCTGATAGATGCAAGCTGCTTTCAACTGGTTTCTGGTCTGCGTTTTTGTACTATTTTGTTTTTGGAATGCTCGTTTCGTTCAGCCTAATTCGACCATGTATCATGCGATCTCAGAAGTGATCCACGTGAGCATCGGACGCCTTGCATGGAGCCTCACCATAGCTTGGATTCTCTATGCATGTACTCAAGGATACGGGGGCAAGTTATGTTTAAAAAACTCCATGAGTTTTCGAGAACTCATCACCAAAACTATAAGTGAAAAATGAGATTAAGAGTTGTGTTCTGTGGATACCATAAATCTCAAAATCAATACGTGATGTTTCAGGTCCAATCACACAATTTCTTTCACTACCAGTATTTATACCGTTCAGTCGGTTGTCCTATTGCATTTATCTGGTGCATGTTTGCGTACAAGTCGGAGTCATCTTCATGCAACGGACCACTGAATTTTTTACACCATTCAGTACGGTAAGTTGGTTTCTTTTTGTTCATAATTTTTGTTCCCATATACTTCGTTAATTACCTAATTAATGCGGATCACTGGAATATCCATGGTTTTGATAATAAATTACATTTTCTCTACAGATTTATCTAATTCCGGGTGATATTCTGGTGTCTATCTCAATAGCGTTCATCCTATACGTGTGTATTGAAACTCCTGCGACCATCTTAGAAGAACTCGTGAAAGCTAAACCACCTACTGCAATTATGTAAGAGTTTTGCACCGAATGTTAATACTGCTAAATCTTATCTACTATGAATATTGCGAAGTTCTTGAATCGGTCCAAGGTCCAAGAGACTTTTCGAATCATTAAATTTCCCATCTTTTCACCTAATGTTTCAGAAAAATCTCTTATGCTGATTCTGAATATTAAGTTAGCGATCTAGTATACTATACAGTGTCTAAGGAATTTACCGAGTATTTTTACTTACAGTAATCGCACTCGTTCGAGAAAAGAAGAGAAGTTTTCAGCCATGATAAGCGAGTATTTAAATCTAATTGAGGGTGAAGATGGATCTGATTTAGTAATCGAAAAAAGAGTGGTACGTTTATTTTTTTTTTTTTAGTTGATTACATCATCGGTTGTAGAATTGAATATGAAATCTGATTTTCATAGCAAGAGATAGACTTCTGGCGACAGATATCTGACGTACTGAACACCTTGAGCAAAAACACAGCAAAAACGCCTGCAGAGTGGGCAAAGGTTCAGTAGCATAATTATTTTCTTCTGAGCATCATTGTTTGTGTGAGATATCTCTCATCATTGACGTCGTTTGCCTTATATAGACATGGCGGAAATGGAGAAATGATACTCAAGCAGAGACTTGTGCGAAAGACATTAAGAACAGACCGGCCCAATTCCAGAAAAGAATAACCACACTGAAGCAAGAATTTTTGATATTTCTGATTGCGGTGAGTTGCGGTTTGGATCAAGCTACAAGCTTCAAACAGTCAGATATTGTAAGACCTGCCCGAACTACAAAATGAAGATGTCACGTCCGCAGAATCTGACGTCCCTGTACCCACTAAACCCCAATCTCCTAAGTCAGACTCTTACTTTATCTTTGAATTATTATGATAATTATTAAACATATGTGAGGTTTTCTACGCAAGACGGACCACGCGAAAGTCCGGGTGTCGCGGATTTTGATAGTATCCACATATGTTGTGGTTTATGTTCACCTTCGACTTCAGTTAAATCCATTTGTCTTTGCAGCTCATGGTTTCCATGTTAGCAGGTAACGACAATTGCATCGAACGCCTCGCAGGGTCCCACTTAAAGTTCTATATCTTCCAAACGACTCTACCAAATCGAGATTTTGAAGAAGGTATTTTTTCGTCGTTTATCAGGCTTTCATTCAGAAATCAAAAAGATTTTGTGAAGTTTAACCTAAATCAATATTTGGGGAAGTAACGAAAAATTTTAGATTTTTAGGCAATTTCCTCCAATTTCAGAATTTTCAAAAAATACCCTAAATTACCCACATTCTATGTACTTCTCATCTCCTAAAGGAAATTTTAGGATCGGCAACGGTACAATAGTTGTGGGTCGATATATAGGCTTCCAGCGTCGCTTACGCTATTCATTATAACCTTTTTAATCATTTTCAAATTACACGTACTTACTAATCCATACTGAGAGTAAAAAATAGAGTACTGAGTGGTGACGATGTTATACTGATATTATTGCACTACAATGCAGCAGCTTAAGAAAGTACCAGGCTAATGTATCACGGTAGTACATAGAATGTGGGTAATTTGGGGCATTTTTTGAAAATTTATAGAATCATCAAAGTACATAGGATGTGGGTAGTTTAGAGTATTTTTTTAAAATTCTAAAAGTGGCGGAAATTGCCTAAAAATCTAAAATTTGTCGTCATTTCCCCAAATTTTGATCCAGATTCAACTTCACAAAATCTTTTTGATTTCTGAATGAAAGCCCAATAAGTGACAAAAAAATACCTTCTTCAAAATCCTGATTTGGTTAAGTCGTTTGGAAGATATAGAATTTTAAGTGGGGCCTTGCGAGGCGTTCAATACAATTTCCGTCACCTGCTAGCATGGAAACCATGTAGCTACAAAAACAAACGGATTTAACTAAGGTCGAAGGTGAACATGAACCACAACATATATGGATATTATTAAAATCCACGACACTCGGACTTTCGAATGACCGGTCTTGCATAGAAAGCTGTACGACCCGTATCGGTAACATAGCTTTAAGAGATATCGAAACCTAAACGGACTCTATGTGAACCAGAGTCGATTTACCACACAATAGACAATTCCCCCTCATACACCCGATTTAGAGTTATATAAATCACCAATATCAGAGTTAACAGTTAGTCAGTAGAGCAGTCAGCCCTTATTCAAATTCGGTGGTCAGTGTTCTTAATTAGATCGTTACTTTGTCCGTTAACCGGGCAAAACCTCTTGGTATGTAATTGTAAGAATTTCTGAATCTTAGGACTTAGAAATTTTTCGAATATGGTGATCAACTTCCCTAGGGCTAAGTTGGTACATAACATTCTTGATTTGTTGCTCTGTCTTCTGGCCGCTGTAAATTATGTTTAAATCCAAACAATTCTTTATTCGATCTTCCGAATTTGTTAGTACTATTTATTACTACTGTTAGCCTTTTTTTTAATTATTATTTGTTTAGTTTAGTATTAATTATCTTGAATAAACGCATTGTCAATATTCAAATACGGGTGATCATTCAATCTTTGTACCTGCCATATATCGTAAGTAACCAATCATCGTTTCAATTGGCTATTCGTTTCTAATATATCTAGTCCAGTTGAATTGGGAAAAAAGTGGAAAACGGACATAAAGGCTATCTTTTTTTTTGGAATCGCTTCTTTGTAACATAGAGATGAACAAACGAACTATTCACAGTCTTGAAAACTTGCGCAACATTTATTAATTAACAAATTAAAGAAAATTAAGGCGTTTTGCGATAAATTTTCATGAATACCTCCGTTTCAATGTGAATTTCGAGGAAAATGATGGGCATCTCTTTTGATCGGGATAAAATTTCTTACAAAATCAGACTAGTTGGATGGTCGTAAATTCCAAATTCAATCTACAGCGAGCGTGAATTTGAAAAAATTGGGCTGTTTTTTCAATCTTTTGTAATGAGTTCAAGACTTGTTGAAATATATGATCTTCATTGTGGACGCAAATGAAGCACCGGACTACCACCTGCATAAATGCTGACCAGCTGATAATTCTTAGATATTATATTTACGTATAGGTCATCCAACTGAAAATGATTTCGTATGAGGCATATGTGTGTGTAGGTACACTTGGCAAGATTAATTCTGATCCGGAAGTAATGATTGGACAACTCACTTAAATGGGATAACGTACGTAAATGAGTTGTCCATTTTCCACTTTCGGACCAGAATCAACCTCGCCAAGTGGACGTCATATCGCTTGAGATCAAAACCTTGTATTCTGATTTTTCTGTTTTTCTCATGTTTCTCTTCCGTGCTGAATTCCTTTCCTCCAATTGTGTCATCTTATTTTTTGTTCGATGATGCTCTTGGTAGGGCGTTCAACACAAACGCAAAATATGACTATACATATATGTATGTATAGCAAGATAAAGTGGTGTAAATTCCGATAACACATGAAGGTCTGATTTTAGAACCAGTTAGATAATTCTCGAAAATAGTGATCGTGATATTTTGGTGCGGCAGTTGAGGTTGTGTTAATTTTGATAATTCTAACACTGAAACACTTGGGCTTCGGAAATATGCATTCATTTTGCATAGGATACGCAATAGCCTTAGGGCTTGTTTTAACGCAGCAATTCGCTTTCGCGTACGCCGAAAATGTAACATATGAGCATACAAGTCCCGCTAAAGTGGTTACTAGTTTTCTCAAAGTACCTTGGATTAACTTGAACAGCTCGTGGACAAACGAAGTGACATCTCACTGTAGAAATGATGTTACAACGCTTTTTAAAAGCGCTGATGATGGAGAAATATGGGCGCTGCAAAGTAAGGATGCTAAATTTTTTGATTTATTTCTCAAATCTGTTCATTGCTTTTGTCGTATGTAGAATTACATAGTTGAATTCAACAGAGATTTGAACCACCACGGTCAGTCAAATCAATATTTACTTTCAGTGTTGGATGCAGCTTCGAGAATTCCATCGGGAATCCTGATGGGAAACATCGTGGACCTTGGACAGTACGACGAGTGCATTAGAGTGACAGGTCACGACAACTCAAAAAACATTCAGGGTCAATTTTGCATGGTCTCTTTCTCAATTCCTTCCAAATTCGTCAAAGACGCCTCGAAAATATTATATGTACAAAAAATTTCCTTCAACAATCCTACCGCTGGCATTGACCCCAGTTTGACATTATCGGTATGTTTGCCCTCGTCCTGCAGCATCCAGGATATCGTGGGCTTCGTCAATGCTTCAATCCAGAACATACCGACATTTGTTGAATTTGAAGTCAGTGTCAGCCTGGTGAAGTGTCCAGGCATTGAGCCGGCAAATGATCTAACCATAGGGACAATCCTAACCATGTAAGTCTGCAACGGACTTGAGACTAGGTTATATTCGAAATTGAGTAGGTCCGTGTTAAAAACCAGAAGAAACCAATTGATGGATTTTTTTTAGATCTTTCATCGGAGTGATTGCTTGTGTTCTACTACTTTGCACCGTTTGCGATTTTGTAGTGAGAGCAAATTCTGGAAATTCATCAATACAGGCTTTAAAGACTCTTGCCAAATTTTCAATTTACACCAACACAATCAACTTGTTCAACACCGAAATAACTCCTGAAACTATTCCAACTATTCACGGAATGCGATTTTTGAGCACATTTTTGATTATGATTTTTCATAGAACGATCCTTACATTCTTCATACCATCTCTCAATATGTCGGATATCAACGAGGTTGGTACACGGTGCACTTATTTTGATCTTTGACATCACAAATTCAACGTCCAAGTATTAAAAAATAAGCGCTGTAGGATATTAAGCAAATTAGACACAGAATTTCAACTTGGATAATCGTTTTTTCCGACTTGTGAAAAATTGTTCGATTACAGGCAAGGCAGTCGGTGGCAGGAATATTCATTTTGATAATTCCTTACACGGTCGACACCTTCTTCGTTATCAGTGGATTCTTGACAGCTTATTTATTCCTCAACAGAATGAAATCAGGGAAAAAATTTAACATATTGGAGTTTTACCTCCACAGATATATAAGGTGTGCAGAAATTATACTGTAATAGAATTAAATAACCATTAAGTAGAATCGAAATTGTGCTGGTAATTGTGAAATCTTAATTACTTAGGAACAGTTTTATGTACCGTATAATAACTCACAAAGCCTTGATAATTATGAAATGAATGTCATGTATTACTGCATCTGATTTTATGTGGCTATAAATCTCGGCATTAATTAATTATAGAAACTAGATTACTTCCAACTTCGTTAATAAAAAATGTCAATACCAACATCTCATCCTCTACTTCAGGTTGGCGACATGCATAGTTATTTTGTTACTTCTACTTATATTCATTCTTCCTCACCTCGTATCTGGTCCTCTTGGGGAAATCGATCTTCGGAACCAGATTGATAATTGCCGAAAGCATTGGTGGGCCACTCTCCTCTTCATTTCGAATTTTGCAAGCCGACAAGAAATGGTGATGTATCCAAAAATTTACATCTAGCTTCTTCAGGGAATTAATTTTCAACATATGTTAACAAAAATATTAACTTATAGTGTTTTCCACATACCTGGTCTTCAGCTATTGAAATGCAATTCTGCCTATTTTGTCCGATTATTTTGTACCCGCTGTTTCACCGGCCCAAACTTGGCCTAACGATGTTGGGCGTACTTACGATTATTTCCATAATTATACCAGCTGTTCAAATTATCGTAAACAAGTACTCCTCCTTGTGGAATTTTTCAAAATCGTAAGTAAAAGTGCACTTTCGCAGACTTTATGTTATTGACGTTATAACCTTTTCAGTCACGCCGAAAACTTTAATGATTTCTTCAATTCGTACACGATTACTTACAATCGAGTCTTGCCATATTTCGTAGGGATTTTCTTGGGGTATGATATGGTGAATAACAAAAGACGGTTTACCAAGGTAATGCAAATTCTCAATGTAGCTACGGATAGAATATATCGCCGCACTGTGTCTGCCAACATTATACCCGTATTTTATATTCTGATAGGTACAAGCTGCTTTCAATTGGATTCTGGTCTGTATTTTTATACTATTTTGTTTCTGGAATGCTAATTTCATTCAGCCTAAGGCACTTGAGTATTCTGCGATCTCGGAAGCGATCCACATAAGCCTTGGACGTCTCGCATGGAGCCTAACCATGGCTTGGATTATCTATGCATGTACTCAAGGATACGGAGGTGAAATATGTTTTTTAATCTTCATAATTTTGTGAGAAGTTGTCAACAAAATTATGAATGAAAAATAAGATTAAAATTTGTGTTCCATGGATACCATAGATGTCAAAATCAATACGTGATATGTATTTCAGGTCCAGTAACACGGTTTCTTTCACTACCAGTATTTATACCACTCAGTCGGTTGTCCCATAGCATTTATTTGGTGCATTTCTTATTACAAGCCGGAGTTATCTTCGCGCAACGCAATTCTGCATATTATTCGACGTTTGTTACAGTAAGTTAGTCTTTTTTTGACTATAATTTTCATTCCCATAGCTTCGCTTGTATAATTATTACAAGACGCTGTAATATCGATGGCTTTGGTAATAAATCACTTTTTTCTGCAGCTTTATCCAGTTCTGAGTGATCTTGTGATTTCTATCCTACTGGCGTTCATCCTATATGTATGCATTGAAATTCCTGCAATTACCTTGGAAAAAGTCATAAGAGCTAAACGATCTACTGCAATTATATGAGTGATTTACATCTAATAATATTGCTGCTGAATCTTATCTACAATAAATTTATCTACAATAAAAAAAATTCTCGATATTTACGATTCACTGAATTTTTCATCTTTTCACAATGAGTCTGAATATTTAACTACCGATCTAGTATGAGCATAGTGCGAGTATTTATAGCAAGAGATAAACTTCTGACGAAATGTATCTCACGTACTGAACACCTTAAGTAAAAGCATAATGAACATGTCCACTGCAAAGTGGGCAAATGTTCGTTAATCTCATTATTTTGTCTGAGCATCATTGTTTTTGAAAGATGTATCCATCATCATCAGATATGCCTGCTTTACAAACATGGCAGAAAAGGAGAAATGATACTCAATTGGAGACTCGGGGAAAAGATATTGAGAACCGGCCGGCCCAATTCCATAAAAGAATAACCGCACGGAAGCAAGAATTATTGATGTTCCTGGCTGCAGTGAGTTGCGGTTTAGATCATTGCAAGCTACTAAGCTTCAAACAATCAGATATTACAAAGTCTACCCGGATTACAAAAAGAAGGTATATATCGAGTTCGACTCCATTCACCAAGAAGCCAAGTTAACGAATGGTAACGATATTCTACTGAAAAAATACAGTCTGATCTCCGTATCCACAGTTTGACTTAGCTCATTATATTTATTTGCTCCAATTCATCAGAATGAATGAATGGATTGTTCTGGTATACGATAATCGTTTATGATAAAAGTAACGATTTTTCAATAAATCGTCGAGATCAACAGGTATTAAATATTTAGGTTGAAAAAATGAAATATATTAATGCTTTTTTTTTCATAATTACATGAAAAAAAACTGGAAAGAACATGAAATTTGTGTGATTCTATATATTGAAATTACATCGTCTCAATGTCAGTGTGTTTGTTTGTAGTGACTCCATCGTTCGCGTGCTTTACATTATTAAACTCGCTTGAATGTAATTAATCCTGGTATTTCTGATAAACAACGGAGCTGTAACCCGTTTGGATCGTTGTTCGCGGTCCATGGTCGAAAAGCGAGTAGCCCGTCTCAAGGCAAACAAGCCTACTCAGTGTCGATTCCTGAAAAGTTACGTTTTTCGCAGCACGATTTCAATGTTTTTGTTTTTTTTTTTTTTAAGTGAATGAAGAAATCATTTAAAGTGACCAAAAGAATCTGCCAAACAGAACATCGTCAATGTAATGATTAAAGTTAACTTTTATGCTGAGGCTAATTAAAAGACGATCTAGATCGTATACTGGTTTAAGTTCCCACGAGATGAATTCGTTTTAAATGAATCCGGCAGTGAATGTACTACCAGTTCACTAGGTGAAAGGATGAAGTATTCATTGTGGAGGCGAATAAAACGCCGGACTACCGACTGCATGAATGTTGACCAGTTATGATAATTGTTAAATATTATATTGACGTAGGTCATCCAACTGATAATGATTTCGTATGTGAGATATGTGTATGTGTAACGTCAAATTGCTTGAAATCTTATTTTTCTGGTTTGATTGTGTGCTTTTTTTCCTTGCTGAATTCCTTACCTCCACTCATTTCTCCTTATTTTCTGTTCGATGATGCTCTTTCTAGATCATCAGTTTGCTTTACACACGAATCCAAAATATAGCTGCAGTATAAATTTCGATAACATATGAAGGTCTGATCTTAGTACTAACTAGATACTTCGCGAAGGTAGTGATCATGATATTTTGTTGCGGCAGTTGAGGTTGTGTTAATTTTGATAATTCTAACAGTGAAACACCTGCGCTTTGGGAATATGCATTCATTCTGCATAATATACGCAATAGCCTTAGGGCTTGTTTTAATACAGAAATTTGCTTTCACGTATGCCGAATATGTAACATATGAACATACAAGCCCCGCTAGAGTGGTTACTAGTTTTCTCAAAGTTCCTTGGATCAATTTGGACAGCTCATGGACAAACGAAGTGACATCTCACTGTAGAAATGATGTTACAATGCTTTTTAAAAGCGCTGGTGCCGGAGAAATGTGGGCGCTGCAAAGTAAGGATGCTAAATTTTTTGGTTTATTTCTCAGATCTTTTCATTGCTTTTGTCGTATGTAGAATTACATAGTTGAATTTAACAGAGATTTGAACCACCACGGTCAGTCAAGTCAATATTTACTTCCAGTGTTGGATGCAGCTTCGAGAATTCCATCGGGAATCCTGATGGGAAACATCGTGGACCTTGGACAGTACGACGAGTGCATCGGAGTGACAGGTCATAACAACCCAACAAACATTCATGGTCAACATTGCATGGTCTCTTTGTCGGTTCCTTCAAAATTCGTCAAATACGACTCAAGAATCTTATACATACAAAAACTGTCAATCTTCAATCCTACCGCTGGCATTAACCCCAGTTTGACATTATCGGTGTGTTTGCCCTCCTCCTGCAGCATCCAGGATATCGTGGGATTCGTCAATGCTTCCATCCAGAGCACGCCGGCATTTGTTAAATTTGAAGTCAGCGTCGCCCGGGTGAAATGTTCAGGCATTGAATTCGCAGATGATCTGACCATAGGAAGAATCCTGACCATGTAAGTCAACGAAATAGAGATTAAGTAATATTTGAAATTGCGCAGATCCATGTCAAAAATCAAAAGAAACCAATTGTTGGAAACTTTTTTCAGATCTTTCTTCGGATTGATTGCTTGCATTTTACTATTCTGTACTGTTTGCGACATTGTATTGAGAGTAAGATCCGAAAGTGCGTCTTTAGCTCTGAAAACGCTAGCCAAATTTTCAGTTTACACAAACACGGAGAAGTTGTTAAGCACAGAAAAAATTCCGGGAACTATGCCCGCCATTCATGGAATGCGATTTTTAAGCACGTGTTTCGTGCTAATCCTGCATAGAGCCTTCTTTAGCATGCTTAGGCCAGTTGTTAATCTATCGGGACTTGACCAGGTAGATACGTTCAGGCTTGCTTTAATCTTTAACATTACAAATGCAATGAAGTACTGATCTGTGTATTATGGTCAACTGCAGTAATTCTGTTCAATTTGAAAACATTTTTCAATTATAGTTTAGAGAGTCGGTGCTGGCGTCACTTCTCTTCTTACTACCCTACACGGTTGATACCTTCCTCATTATCAGTGGCTTCCTTGCGACTTACTCATTTCTGAAGCGGTTGCGATCTGGTGTGAAATTCAACCTACTGGAATTCTACTTTCACCGATATATCAGGTTTGTGAAAATTATTTTATTCCTGAAATTAGTTTTTTGACCGGTGATAACACAGAAAAACTAGATCGTTGTCGTATGAATTTCGTCGATACCTGCATCAAATTTCACACAACTTTGTCTAACTGTAGGTGTCAGTTGATGCTGAAAACTTATTATCGACTTCAATATTGCTGATTCCTTCGGTAAAAAATACCACAACCATTTTCTCTGACTTCTCTTTCAGGCTAACACCATGCATAGGTGTTTTGATACTATTCATGTTATTCATAATTCCTTATCATGGATCTGGCCCGATGTGGCAAACCGTCATTGGAGGCGCTATTGATAATTGTCGGAAGAATTGGTGGACCAATTTACTCTTTATTCAGAATTTTGCAAACCGAGAAGAAATGGTAGTTTATATTGAAAATTTACAACTAACTATTTCGATGTACTAAATTTCAATATGGTATGTAAACAAGAAATCTTAAATTGCAGTGTATCCCGCATATCTGGTATTCAGCCGTTGAAATGCAATTCTTCCTCTTATGTCCGATTATTCTCTACCCGCTGTTTAAGCAGCCTAAACTTGGCCTAACGATGTTAGGTGTACTTTCAATTGCTTCCATGATTATCCCAGCCGTCCAAATTGTAGTAAAAAATTACTCCTTCATCTTCCATTCTACAAAATCGTAAGTAGAAGTGCACTGTCGAAGATTTTATATTACTGACGTTATTACTTTTCTAGTCACGCCGAAAGCTTCACTGATTTCTTCAATTCGTACACAATTACTTACAATCGAGCCTTGCCATATCTCATAGGAATTTTCTTGGGATATGATGTGGTGAATAACAAAAGACAGTTTACCAAGGTAATACAAATTCTCAATGCAACCACTGACAAAATATATTTCTGCACTGTTACTGCCGGCATTCTACCCGTATTTTATATTCTGATAGGTGCAAGCCGCTTTCAACTGGATTCTGGTCTGTGTTTTTATACTATTTTGTATCTGGAACGCTAATTTCATTCAGTGTAATGCAAAAGCTTATAATGCTGTATCGGAAGTGGTCTACGTGAGCTTTGGACGCCTCGCATGGAGCCTTGCCATGGCTTGGATTCTCTATGCATGTACTCAAGGATACGGTGGTGAGTTATGATTAAAAATCTCCACGAGTTGTTGAGCACGTGTTAACAAAAGGATAATTGAAAAATGAGAGTGAGTTTCGCGTAATATTTCAGGTCCGATCACCCGGTTTCTTTCACTACCAATATTTACACCACTCAGTCGGATGTCGTACAGCATTTACTTGGTACATTTGTTGATACAAGTTGGTGTCAACGCTTCGACACGTACCGCTCAGTACCATTCATCGTGGGCTGCAGTAAGTTGGTCAGTTTTTATGTATACATAAATTGAGCTCTGAACATCTCAATTTCTTTAATTTACCATAACCATACACTTTTTCGTCAGATGTATTTAGCTTGCGGTGATTTGACAGTGTCGATTGCACTAGCGTTCGTTCTGAATGTGTGCATCGAAAGTCCCGTGCTTACATTGGAAGAAATCGTGAGATCTAAACGACCGATTGCAACGACGTAAGTGTACCACATAATTTTCAGTCACGGTTCTGTTCGATTTTCTTATCGAATGTAATTGAACACTGATCAACACCCATTTTACAATATTAATTCATTAGCAATTTATAACATAAGTACTATAAGAACAAGCACATGCTGTTCAAAGAATATACCGTACATGTCTTATGAATTACAGTCATCATTCTTCTGCTATGAAAAAAGAAACACTTTCAGCCGTAATGGAAGAGTATTTCTATCCAATAGGTGGCCAAGTCGGTTCCGATTCAGCTATTGAAATAAGAATAGTGAGTTATATTTTTGTAACGTGACGTAGATCATCGAATTGGAAGACCAAAATTGAACTCTGCTTTTTTTTTTATAGCAACAGATAAACTTCTGGCGGAGTATGTCTGACGTATTGAACAGCTTAAGCAAAAGCCCAACGATGACTCCGGCAGAGTGGGCAAAGGTTCAGTAGCTTGATTATTTTTTATAAATATCATTTTATTTATACGTATAAAAGATTCATAACTTTACGTAAATCGGATCATAAAATTTTCCTTTCTTACAGACATGGCAGGAATGGAAAAATAATACTCGACAGGAAATTCGTAAAAAAGATATTCAAACCAAGTATGAGCAATCTGAAATTAGAATGCCTACACTAGAGCAAGAATTCTTGATTTTCTTGGTGGCAGTGAGTTATGGCTTTGATCACACTACGAACTGGGAAAAGTCAGAGACTGCAGAGTCTGCAATATTCTGTCGGTTGAGCTCCCACAATTTACTGGATGAAGACATCATCCGATCGTCGATATCGGATTTGACTCCATTCACCAAAAAAACGAGTTAACAGAATAGATTTGGCAAGTTTCATGGAAATAATAATCTAACCGATCAACGCATATTTGAAGTAACATCATACGTCAGCGCAAACTGTTTCCTGAAAATTGTATAAAAATTTCGATTTTCGTCGTCATTATACCTGCAATGCAAACTTCTTTATTTGATCCACACTTTGACCTGTTTCATTATTCAAGTCCATTAATTTGGTCAATATGAATATAAATGTACTTCAACAATCAACCATAATGAGGCAACGATAGACGAATATTTCAATCAACCAACGTAGATATCACCATCACGTAACAATCGTAACAAACAAACTCTGGGTTTAGCATAAGAGTATACACATAGACAATGATTCTATTCGGCACCTACTTGTAACATCCGGTGTGAATGAATCGGTAAAATGGAAGTACACACGTCGATCTAAATGTATATTGTATTTAAACGAAATATAGTCCATAACTTTCTTTGTATGATGTTGATGCCAGTTGCCCTCTATTAGAATTCGTTGAATTTTTATATTCTGAGGTTAACATTAATGAGAATATCTGGTGACTAAAATGAATAGAGCATATGAGTCACATTTAACCCTTTTGAAATTTGGCTAATAAAAGAGCATATTCATATCCTGGTCCATGTATATAATAGAAAACAGATGGTAGAATCATAAACGTGAATACATTGTATGATCAAAACCAGATAGGCGGATGTGTGGGGGCATACTATAACATTAGTAGTACTTGACCATAGCAAGAGGTAAATTATATTTTTTTTATAAATAAAAATATAGATAAACAGCGATCATATTTGTCCCGTGTACATATGTAAGTGCAGATTATTTTATTTGATTAGAAAGGAGTACTTTCCTCTTGTCTAGGCATTTCGTACTTTCATCCCATAGATTCGAAATGCCAGTCAACCTTAAATAATTGTCATTTGAATATTAGAATTCCAAATGAGTGATGAAATATCTCGGACAATCCCCACTTAAATCTGGCTGATGCACATTTGTATACCTAAATCCTATTGACAAATACAACCTAGTCATCGAAAGCTCCGTATACTTTCCGAAACTAGTCGACAGCGTATTTTGTCTCGGTAAACGTTGTAGCTACTTTTACAAATTTGATCCTGAATTTCTTGTCCATCAAGAACATGCATTCATTCTGCTTAAGACCAGCGATATACTTGGTGTTTATTCTATCGTCGAGATTCACCTTTGCATACGTGGAAAATGTCACCCGCAAACCGACAGCTTCAGTAAAATTAACCACGAATTTTTTCAAACCTTCTTGGATCAACTTAAACAACTCGTGGACAGACGATGTGACATCCCACTGTAGGAATGACGTCGTGACGCTTTTCGAAAGTGCTGATGCCGGAGAGACGTGGGCTTTGCAAAGTAAGGATTGTACCATTGTACTTATACAATGTTACTAATAGAGATTTGAACTTTCAAAATCTCATACCTTTGGGTCTCAAACTCACATCAGTTTTGCTCGTAATACGAATTAAAATGACTTGCAAACTCCAGAGCTAGTCAAGGGTCTGTAAATAATTCCGTGTCGAATGTATCTTTAACTACGATTAGATTAGTCTTCAATAGGAGCAGTGCAATTGCTTAACATCTTGACTATCAGTGACAGACATATGGGCAGAAAAAAGTTGTGCCACTTTTGTGTCATGACACATATGTTGGCATTTGAAACAAAAACGTGTTTTTACTACATCGATTTGACTGTAATTTGAATCATCGTTTTTGAGGTCGCTGAATCCGAATCTGAAATCAGATTTCCAAAATTCAAACTGGCGGATCCAATAAGGCGGGATAAAATTCGAAAAGTAGTTGGATATCGACAAAAATTTGTATTGATAGATGCGCTTGTGGTCGCGAATTTCGAATTTTCGTTTGCCCTATTGGATCTACCATTTTGAATTTTGAAAAACTGATTTCAGATTCGGATTCAACAACCTCAAAAACCGTAATACTGAAATTATTGGATAAATCTATGAAATTTTTTTTCCAACACAAAAGTGGCACGAAAATTTCATTTTCGCTTGACTGCTAAGGGGTTGGAAAATTTATTTTATCTGCAGTCATCAAGTTTTCGTTCTTATATTAATCCTGTCCCGGACATTGACATAGTGTATATATTACAAAAATTTTTCGTGGACGATGGGTCCATTGTAAAATTTCAGCAACCCAAAATTCTTGAAATTGTATTTTTAGTTTAAATATTATATGTGTTATCGAAATTCCCGAATAACCCGGATTGATATCGATTTATAGTGTTCGATGCATCTTCGAGGATACCACCGGGAATCCTGACGGGCAATTTGTATGACCTTGGAATGTACGACGAATGCATAAGGGTGACAGGCAGCAGTAACCCCGCAAACATTCAGGGTCAACATTGTTTGGTCTCGCTGTCGATACCATATAGTTTCGTAATAGCAGATGCTGCAACATTCCTATTTCTCCGTAAATTTTTCATCTACAATCCCACCACTGACATTGATCTCAGTTTGACATTATCGGTGTGTATGCCGTCGTCCTGCAGCGTCGACGATGTTGTTGGTTTCGTCAATGGTTCTGTCCAGCACACGCCAGAGCTTGCTGCATTTGTAGTCAACGCCACCCAAATAAAATGTTTGGGAGCTGAAAATGCAGACGACGAATTTACTATGAGAAGAATTCTGGCCATGTAAGATGACACGGAAGAGATGGAGATCCTCGTAAAGTAAAGAATTCTGAGTCATAAGAGAAAATCAAACGATTGATTAATTTTTTTTTCAGATTATTCTTCATAACAGTTGCCACCCTCTTACTCCTCTGCACTCTGTGCGATATCGTGGTGCGAGCAGGATTCCACAGAGTATCTTCATCTCTGAGAACGGCTGCCAAATTTTCAATCTATACCAATACACTGAAATTGTTCGACACTAATATAGCTGCTGAAACTATGCCAGCCATCCATGGATTCCGATTTTTAAACACATTTTTGATCATTATTGGGCATCGGGCATTCTTATCCATAATTAAACCCTTTGTCAATCTATTGGATATATATAAGGTAGGTAATCACATGGCAAATTGGTTCGATTGTTATCTCTAATATAAATACAGTCGAGAACTAATTGAAGGAATATGTATGTTTAAAATCTTGAGACAACAGCCTTGGATGTTTAATCCTTGGCAGAATCTTGACATGATTGTCTAAGGTCTAGGTGGTGAAGGCATTCTAAATATCCTGGAATATCTTATGTCCTCTGGAATCTTCGGTTTGCAAATTACAGTTTCCAAAATGCGAAAATTTTGTTTTCGAGATAATTAGCTGATCACAGAAAATTGTTTCATCGCAGATTAGCCATTCTTCAACGATATCTACACTCTGTTACTCATTGCCACGTGCGGTTGACACTTTCTTTGTGATGAGTGGTTTCTTGACTGCGTATTCATTTCTTAAATACTTGCGTTCGGGTAAAAAATTGAACGTGCTCGTGTTCTATCTACACCGATATATCAGGTGGGTAAAAAAATTGTTATCCGCTAAAGTTAGATTACCGTCGATCATGTTACTAAGCTGGTTCGAGATTGTTGTTATATCACTCCTGTTGAATGATTATTACCTATACACGCATGATTTGAATGATCATTAATTAGGATACAAAATCTTCATACATTATTGCCGTGTGATGTACTATTCAATGAAAATTAGCAACTTTCAAGAACAAGATTTCATCCATAAAAATGAAGATATCGTTCTACAATTTTTAAATATTGCATCAGAAAATTGAGAAACTGAATTACAATCCATACAGCCCACTACTATGACTTCTTTTCCAGATTCACACCATGTATAGCTGCCTTGATACTATTCAGTATATTCATTCTACCTTACCTCGGATCTGGCCCGATGTGGGAAACCGTCATGGACCCACCCACTCAATTTTGCCGAAAGAATTGGTGGACCAATCTTCTTTACATTCAAAACTTTGTTAATAGACACGAAATGGTGATTTACTTTTTACATTGGGATCGCTCAACATAACATTTTTTTCTATTAACAAGCATTATCAAATCGTAGTGTATGCTTCACACCTGGTATTTGGCTGCCGAAATGCATTTCCTCTGGATCTGCCCAATTATCCTGTTCCCTTTGTATTACCGGCTGAAACTTGGCCTAAGGATTTTGGGCGCACTTTCAATTTTCTCGGTAATCATACCAGCTGTCCAAATTGTGGTCTACAACTATTCTTCTCTCGTAAATTCCGCCAAAACGTGAGTAGAAGTGAGACGTAAGAATTTTCTTTCAATCATATCGTTGATGATACCGGAGATCGGAATTGCAGAAAGCTGTTCGAAGCGACCCATAAAAGACTATGAGTCTAAACTTATCACGTTTACAGAACCTCTGGAATTTATTATGAATTTTTCGATTTTTACACAATAACTTACAACCGGGCATTGCCCTATCTCATTGGAATTCTCCTGGGATATGATGTGGTCAATAACAAGAGACACTTTACTAAGGTAATATAAATCTTAAATGAAATTACCCTGGAAGCGTATAAATATATATTTTATTTTATGTTAGGTACAAGTTTTTTTCAACTGGATCCTCGCAGGCTTCCTTATATTATTATGTTACTGGGCCACTTACTTTAGTCAACCCAGCGCGCCTACGTATGATGTCGTCCTGGAAGTGGCCCAAGTCACTATCGTACGCCTTGGATGGAGTATCGCCGTGGGTTGGATTCTCTACGCTTGTACTCAAGGCTATGGTGGTGAGTTAAGGCAGAAAACCGTCCGGAATTCTAAGACCAGGTCAACAGCATAACGAACTGAATTAGTAGCTTCGTAATCGCATTTCGTGGGCAGCTAAATACTGACTAGTACTCATTCATATTATTCTAGGCCCGTTAACGGGGTTTCTATCACTACCAATATTTGTACCGCTCAGTCGGATGAGCTACTGCATTTATTTAGTGTCTGTCATGATCCAAACGGGAGCTAACGCCACATTGCGTACTGCTGAGTCCTTAACACTCTCTGGTGAGGTAAGATGTTTTTCGAGTTACGATCAATTAAAACTTTTGTGTAATTAATTTCTACAAATCAATATATCTGCAATGGTAAATAAGTTCTTCTGCAGTTTTATTTAGTATGGGGTGATCTTGCGATGTCTATTCTGGCAGCTTTCGTCCTGAATTTATGCTTCGAAACACCGGCGATTGTCTTGGAGAAAATCTTGAACGTTGAACAACCTTCGGCAATCATGTAAGTCATCGCCGTCAACGGACCTAAACTGTCAGTCATAGTTGTTAGTTTGCCTATATACTACGTTTCTAAATTCGATTGATATTCCCTAACTTGTATATCATTTATGTATGGTTCTTTTCTTCATCTCGCAATCCACTGGGATATTACACAACTAATTTTAATGGTCTTGAAATAGTAACCGTACTATTTTGTCAGCTGTAATAGCACTTATTGCCATATAAGAATATTAGACGTTTTCATAAGCATCCAAGACCCAGATTTCCATAATATGTTAATGAAGAACTTTCTGATTATTTTATATCCTAAATCCTAACGTAAATGCGCACATTATTCGGTGTAACCAATATGCCAAGTACAATTCAATTCCCAGTGGCCATGCTTCTACGGGGAAAAAGGAGGTCTCGGCTCTAGTAAGAAAATATTTAGACTCAACCAGAAGCAGAGTTTCTGATGATTCAGCAGTCGAAGCAATAGTGGTGAGATCGATTGATATCATTGAACATATCATTGAAAGATAGAAAATTGAAATTCTACTCTGTGTTTTACAGTCAGAAGTAGATTTCTGGAGCACAGTATCTGACGTACTGCACGACTCGGGAAAAACGACTTCAAAAAATCCTGCGGAGTTGGCAAAGGTTTGGCATACCTAGATCAGATTATCTCAGTACTATTGTATAAGGTATCCGAATGACTCTGATACTAATCATGACCATGAAACTATTCTGCCTACAGATATGGGTGGAATGGAAATCTCGTATGTCGGAAAATGATAGTCAACGAGACTCTGGTGCGGAAGCAATTCAGGATGGATCCAACCAATTCGAAAATAGAATCACTAGACTGGAACGAGAATTGTTGACATTCCTGCAAACTGAAGCTGTACGCGGCTCGGACAACATCGTTAACTCTGAAAAGTTGGATATTGTTGGCCCAGCAACATCTTGTCAGTTGGACTCTCGTAAATTACAGCATAAAAATTCGGTCGGGTTACCTGCAGCATCAGATTCGATTCCATTCGACAAAAAGACGAGTTAACTGAGGAAAATAGGGATCTTGCGTAATTTTTAATTTTAATTTTATTTTGATGTTCGATGAAAACATTTTCAATACATTTTCTGAAGCAGTCTTTTTTTCATGACTCGGTTAATTCATCATACATTTTTATTTCTCAACTGCATTTTCGAGAAATTTGAATGATGCGCCGTATGACAGTACCCTGCGTCGAATGCCTCTATCGGAGGCTTTTTAGTAACTAACACCGTAAAAAGACCGATAAATCGATTTTGATTTTCATTATTTTGGGGCTGTGAATATTACGTCGTTCATTATCAGCAAATTTTGTACTACAATTTTCTTCGTCATAAGTGTTACAATTTGGATTTTGTTTTTTCGACAGCATATAGTCATTGAAAATATGAAACAAGGAATAATGAAAATACACATTGAATAACTGATACATGCAGTAAATAGCCAGATGCTTCTGTATATGTCGTCATTTTCTAAAATTTTATCTGTCATTTTCGCGATTGTGTTCACCTTATATGACTACCTATATTTGAGTTATCCAGGTTAATACGATAGATATAAATATTCAACAATCATCGTCGGAAATAATTATTGACAAATAAATGCTTTGAAAATAGAACCTATATGTACATACATATGTACAATTAATTTTCTTCTTTTTAACACCAGTATCTACCTATAACTAAGTGGACGGTTTGAATTTTTGCTTATTCAAATTCGAAAGAAATATACGTCATAACAAACTTTCGTTTTTCATACAATTAAAGAAACGGCAGAAGAAGTTGCAGAAAAAAATACTGCAATCATTTTCCAAAATGTTTTTTTTCCACCTTCCGTCTATGTAATCTTCCTTCAAATTTGGTGGTTTAGAAGCGAAATACTCCTTAAAAATTAATAAGCTCGAATTGATCAGCTGAATATTTAATGAAAATCCATGGTGTCTTACAAAAAAATGTTTCTTACGAAAGTTGTTTGATTTTTCCAGTAGAACCAACTTACGTAATGAAAAACATAGGTATTAATTTAAAAAAAAAAAGTTGACTTCGATATTTTTGAGGTGCTTTGATCCATTGAAATTTCACATGGTTCAGATAAAGAACCCCTTCGTGCCATCAATTTTTCGTACATCATTTTTTCCAATGGCTCAAACCATTCTCGAGATTTTCGCTTTAATGTAACACTTGAAAAGACTCAGCCTGTATATATTTCTTTTTGGTATCTACTTATTACAGCCGGTGTGAGTGAATACAGAAAACGTAAGTTCCCAAGTAAATCTAAATATATAATCCGTGAATTTTTTTTCTCTCACGTTGATGCCATTTGTCTCCTATTAAAATTCGTTGAGTGTTCAAATATTCTTCAGTATGTATATTCCGAGGTCGACATTAGCGAGAACACCTGGTGACTACAATCAAAAAGGCGTATGAGTTATGTTCCGTTTGGAATTTCGCGAACAACAAGATGCATTTATTCTTTCTCTCTCTCTTCCATTGTATGGTTAGCGTTTGGGTATATTTATATTCTCCTCCATGTATAACGAAATAAATCGGTCAAGTAAATTGTCCCATGACTTTTCGTCACGTTAGTGATTGCAATGCTGATGATTTGAATGATGTCACTATCAGCTGTAGTTTTCACTCTGTTAATAACAGAAAATTCATAAAATGATTTATTTTGATCGTTCAATCTGGATGCGACGCGGCACTTTTTCATCGTCAGGGAATCCCCTACGACCCTATAGAATTTGAAATTTTTTTTTCTCGTAACGTTCTTCAGATTGCCTGGCTAATTGAAATGATTACACAGGTAGACACTTGTTCTTTGAAATGAGTCGAGTATTATAGTGGTTTCAGTAAATCGGTGACATGACCCGTTATAGGCAAAGTTATTTTTCGACCGAATACAATACTATTTTTTCATTCGATCGACGAAAAGTGAAAACAGAGGATAGAGTCACAAGGGTGCATGTTTTGTACGATCAAAACCAGAAAAGCGGATGTGTGGATAACATTCTGAAATATTAATAATACTCGCAATTTGTGCATGCGGAAACGGTGTACGCGCTTTTTTACTTCGGCGTGTCTAAGTAATTATGTCGGTATTCAACCAGTTGTCGTGATAAGTAACATTGTGGCGTATTTGTCCTTTTGACTTTAGCCGCAGGATATTTAGCATGCGCATCGTTCCCAATTGTTTTGTAGAAATCGGGTATCCACATCCCTAAAGATAAGCCCGTACTCAACCAAATGTGAAGTCTTAGAAGTTATGGAAAACATTGTAATCTATTCAATAAAAATATTCATTTCAATATTCATTTAGCGGATCAATCAAAAACGACTTACACTGTGCATATATTATTAACTTTTTTTTTCAAACGCTTTTTGCCCAAGGACGTCAAGTGAAACGTCTATCAAAATTTTAGAGAACTATTAAGCTGAAAACACATTTGTCCAGCAGCTATTCCACGACTCGTGTGCTCCAGAGAATCTCTATTCCGGAGGTCATTTAGAAGAAGAACGAAAATGTTTAACCGGTTTTGTCCGCAGCCACAGGACGCAGAACTTTCAAAATGGAGAGTCTTGCATAGCTCAATCAGTAGGTACGAGTGTATGTATGTATGTATGTACGTACATACATACAACACATACATAAATGGTGGGAAAATATATTATTTTATATACTGCAGTCCCGTCAAAGAAATAGTATCTGTCATCTGCACCGCCTAACTTGATGCAACTGAACATACAAATGGTTTCAATTTCCTCAAAGCTGGCACGAAATAAAAGCATCCTCCACTCCTCTGATGAATCAGTGTACTGCTTTCTGTTTCGTGCCAACTTGAAAGATAATAAAACCACTTATATGTTCAGTTGCATCAAGTCGGGCAGCGACAGATACCATTTGCCTGACTGTACATACACGTGGACAGATTATTTAGTATGATAAAAAAAAGAGCAGTTTCATCTCCTCTCGGCATTCTATATCTTCGTCTCGTCAATTCAAAATGCGAGTCATTCTTTAATAATTATTCTTTCGATATTAGCGTTTCAAATGAGCGATCAGGCAGCTTGAGCAATCCCCAAATTTTGCAAATTTTGCTTTCAAAAATTCATATAAATTCATGGATGAATAGAATCTACGCAGTCAAAGTACCATATGCTTTCCGGAGCAAGTCAACTGCACATTTTGTTTTAGTTAACAATGTGGCTACTTTTATAATTCGGATTGCCAATTTCTTGTCTATCACGAACATGCACAAATTCTGCTTCCGACCCGCGATAGCCTTGGTGCTTGTTCTAACGTCAAGATTCACCACCTGTGTTTACGTGAAAAATGTCACCCTTGTCACGATGGATTCAGCAGAATCGTATGCGAAATCTTTCAAACCTCCTTGGATCAACTTGATCGACCCGTGGACAGACGAGGTGGTATCCCACTGTAGAGATGACGTGGTGACGCTTTTCGAAAATGCTGATGCCGGTGAGATCTGGGCTTTGAAAAGTAAGGATTGTATGTACATATTATTAACACGAGGGTGCAATTTTTATGCCGTTGATTTTTGACTGCAGTTTGTGTTTTTGTTTCCTGCTAGCAGTTCCACATCTTATAGTCAAAGTATGACAGCAAGATTGTGTTCCTGATAATAATCGCCCCACCAATCACTTGGTATTCGATTGCCTATGGCAGTTTCAAGATTTGCTACCCACGTGCTTCGTGACGGTTTAAATATACGTCTCATAGGAATTCCTGGATGAAGCCTGAAACACACAGACCGCCGTATATCGTTTGCCGGATTACCTAGAGGCCGTCCGTTCACGCAACGTCAGGACCTGTAAGTGATCCGGCAAATGGTATACGGCGTTTTGTGTGCTCCAGGCTTACCCCGGATTGGTATTTAATTTATAGTGTTGGATGCATCTTCAAAAGTACCACCGGGAATCCTGACGGGTAATCTGTATGATCTTGGAATGTACGACGAGTGCGTCGGAGTGATAAGTAACAGCAGCCCCGCAAACATTCAGGGTCGACATTGCTTGGTCTCGTTGTCGATACCATCTAGTTACGTGGCAGATGCCGCAACATTCCTATTTCTCCGTCAAGTTTCAATGCACAATCCTAGCACTGAAATTAATCTCAGCTTGACTTTATCGGTGTGTATGCCGTCGTCCTGCAGCGTCGATGATGTTGTTAGTTTCGTTAATTCTTCAATCCAGCGCACGCCAGAGCTTGTTGCATCTGTAATCGACGTCACCCGGGTAACATGTTCGAGAGTTGAGAATGCAGCCAACGACCTCACAATGGGGAGAATCTTAGCCATGTGAGTTGATACGGAAGAGATAGAAGCTCTCAAAAAGTATATAAACTCGAGTGGTGAAACAGGAGAAGAAGATTTATTGATTTCTTTCAGATTATTTTTCACAATAGTTGCCACTCTTCTACTACTCTGCACTCTTTGCGATTTCGTCGTGCGCGCAAGATTCTGCGATCCACCTTCGTTTTTGAAAACAGCTGCCAAATTCTCAGTTTATGTCAATGCACTGAAATTGTTCGACACTAAAATAGGCGCTGAAACTATGCCAGCCATTCATGGATTTCGATTTTTGATCACATGTTTGGTAGTCGTTGGGCATCGGACATCGGTTGTGGCAATTAAATCCTTTGTCAATCCATTGGATATTTACAAGGTAGGTAAACAGCATGACTAGAAGGGTTATTGTAATCTGATAAACAAACACGATCGATACCTAATCGAAGGGATACGTACCTATGTATGTTTTATTTCTGATGAAAAATAATTTATTGTCACCTACAGAAAATTATTTTATTGCAGTTCAAGCAGTCAATGACGTGCTCACTCTCTTCCTCGTTGTCACGTATGGTCGACATCTTCTTCGTTTTGAGTGGTTTTTTGACTGCTCATATATTACTGAAGTACTTGCATTCGGGTAAAAGATTGAACGTGCTCGTGTTGTATCTGCACCGATACATAAGGTGCGCGAAAATATTATTGTCCGCCAATGTTGAATTACTAATATCACTAAGCTAGATCGCAATTGTTAACGTTATTTCACTTCTGCTAAATGATTATTATTCACTCATAGTTTGAATAATAATTTTTTGGACCACAAGATTTTCACAGATATTGCTCCTACGTAATGTGATATCCAAAAAGCAATAAGCAACTTTCGAGAACCAAATTTCACCCTTAAAAATAAAGATAAATTCTCACAATTTTCATTAATACATCAAAAAATTCAGAAACTGAATCAAAATTTACACTGCCGCTATACAATTACTCCTGTTCCAGGATCACACCATGCGTGGCTGCCTTGATACTATTTGATATATTTATTTTTCCTTACCTCGGATCTGGACCGATATGGGAAACCGTCATTGGCTTATCGAGTGATTTTTGCCGCAAGAATTGGTGGACCAATCTTCTTTACATTCAAAACTTTGTTAATAGACATGAAATGGTGACTTAATTTTCACATTGAAGTCACTTAAGATAACCATTTTCTTCATTAACTGGTTTTATTGAATCACAGTGTATGCATCATACCTGGTATTTGGCTGTCGAAATGCATTTCTTCTGGATATGCCCAATAATCCTGTACCCACTGTATTACCGGCCGAAACTTGGCTTAAGGATTTTGGGCGCACTTTTGATTACCTCGTTAATTATACCAGCTGTCCAAATCGTGGTCAACAATTATGCTTCCTTCATCAATGCCACCAAAACGTGAGTAGAACTAATACGTAAAAAATTTACTTACAATAATATCGTTGATGATATCCGCGGCCGGAACTGCAAAAAGTAATTTGAATCGACACGTAAAAGACTTCATGAGGCTACTATTATCACGTTTACAGTGTCGTAGAGATTTATTATGAATTCTTCGATTTCTACACAATAACTTACAACCGACCCTTGCCCTATCTCATCGGGATTCTCCTGGGATATGATGTGGTCAATAACAAGAGACACTTCACCAAGGTAAAACAAATCCTATATCAAGTGACCCGGAGTATAGATATTCTCTCTTTCGTTAGGTACAAGTTTTTTTCAACTGGACTGTGGCAGGCTTGGCCATACTATTTTCTTGCTGGGCCACTTACTTTAATCAACCGTGCGCGCCCACGTATGATGTGGTCTGGGAAGTGATCCACGTCAGTATCATTCGCCTCGGATGGAGTATAGCCATGGCTTGGGTTCTCTACGCTTGTACTCAAGGCTATGGTGGTGAGTTGCGGCACAAAATCGTCCCGAATTCCGAGGCCGAGGAACTGAACAAGTAGCTTCAGAAATCGCGTTTCATGGCCAACCTCAAGTCTAACCAGTACTCACTAATGTTACTCTAGGTCCCTTAACGAGATTTCTCTCATTACCAATATTTGTACCTCTCAGTCGGATGAGCTACTGCATTTATTTGGTGTCTGTCATGATACAAGTGGGAACCACGGCCACATTGCGGAGGTCTGGGTTCTTCACACCCTCTGGCGAGGTGAGATGATTTTTAGTTCTTCACTTCTTCGATCAATTAAAACATTTGCATAATTAACTGTTATAAGTCAATTTACCTGCAAGAATATACCTAAGCAAGTTCTTCTGCAGTTGAATTTAGTATGGAGTGATCTAGCGATGTCTATTCCAGCAGCTTTCGTCCTGAATTTATGCTTCGAAACACCAGCAATTGTCTTAGAGAAAATCTTAAACCCTAAACAACCTTCAGCAGTCATGTAAGTCAAAGCCGTCACCAGACATTACCTGTCAGTCATAGTTGCTAGTTTACTATAATGTACTCAGTTCATAATATCTGTTCATATTTAATATCTCGTACATTCTTCACGTAAGGTTGGTTTTCTTGAACCACAATATGCCGGGATGTTACGTAACAAATTTCGATTCTTCTGAAATATAGTAAATGTACGATCTTACCACCACGTACCATATAAGAATATTAGACGTTTTCATAAGCATCCGAGGCTCGGATTTACATAATATAAATAAAGGGCTCTGCTATCATTTTATATTCTCAATCCTGACGTGAATGCGCACATTATTCGCTCCAAGAAAAATGCCGCAAGTACCTTTCAATTTCCAGTGAGCGTGCTTCGACGGGGAAGAAGGAGGTCTCGGCTCTGATACGAAAGTATCTAGATTCAACCAGAGACCGGATTTCTCATGAACCAGCGGTCGAAGCAATAGTGGTGAGATCGATTGATATCATTGAACATATCATTGAAAGATGGAAAATTGAAATTCTACTCTGTGTTTTACAGTCAGAATTAGATTTCTGGAGCAGAGTATCTGACGTACTGCACGACTCGGGAAAAACGACTTCAAAAAATCCTGTGGAGTTGGCAAAGGTTTGGCATACCTAGATCAGATTATCTCAGTACTATTGTATAAGGCATCCGAATGACTCTGATACTAATCATGGCCATGAAACTATTCTGCGTACAGATATGGGTGGAATGGAAATCTCGTATGTCGGAAAATGATAGTCAACGAGACTCTGGTGCGGAAGCAATTCAGGATGGATCCAACCAATTCGAAAATAGAATCACTAGACTGGAACGAGAATTATTGACATTCCTACAAACTGAAGCTGTACGCGGCTCGGACAACATCGTTAACTCCGAAAAGTTGGATATTATTAACCCAGAAACATCTTGTAACCTGTCAGTTGAACTTTTGCAAATTACACCATAAAAATCCGGTCGGGCCATTCGCCAAAAAGACAAGCCAACTGAAGAAATCAATGACGTTTTTCTGTTACGATAATCCAATTAATTAACACAAATGTAAACTGACATTACACGCCAATGCAAATCGTATTCTGAAAAACCGATAGATCTTTATTTCCATTAGCATCACTTTCAACAAGGAGTAGAAGCAAAGTTTCACTCTCCTTATTCATTTGCAGTGATTTACGAAATCCTTAAAATGCATGAATCTTCTGCGGTCGATAATACGCGTGGCAATAATAATAATTCTCATCTTTACAATAAATCCTGAAGACAGCAGGTATTAAAAACCAAGCCTCAATTTCTAAACTACAATACTGTGAAGCCAAAAACTAAAATCATTGAAATTGTAAAATAAAGTTCAAATATATTTTTACTAGACTTACACCTCTCCAAATAATCATTTTTCCATGAACAAGCAATTGGGTAAAAAAAAAGTAATTTGAAACCCAAAGCATTTTAGCTTTTGGAGATTAGTGACCTAGAAATGTTGATGCAACTATTAACTAAATCAGTGTTTCACTGAAGATAACTGCAGCATGATCTCCCCGCCTAATACTGGTAGAAAAAATGGTATAGAATTGTATTTAGTTTGCATAAGACGTATTACTAACTTACAGAAAGAGGTGGATGCAGAGAGTACGAATAAATTTCGCCCGTTAAAATATTGATAACAAAATCAATTCTCCTTTGCTGTAGTACAATTGGTAATGCTGCAAATATGTAACACTTGTCAGCCTTACAATTTCGAAATTATCGATCCAGTGCAAGTAAAAGCGAAACGAAATTTGATGAGATATCTATAATTATCAATCTCATTTCGCAGTATGCTCGAAAAGGGTCTCAGTAAGTAGAATCAGCGCCCCATCGGTGTATTTGGGTTTTTGAGAACCCGCTTCAAGGCGTTTATCCTATTCTGGCTATCATTCAATTACCAGAAGTCGTTCGGTTTCCAGAATGGGACGAACGATTGCCAGATCGCTTTGCTTTAATTTATACGACCCAATTTTTGGTCGATTCAATTACCACTCATTGAATACCTGGAATTAAGATTCTCAGGGAGAAAAAAGTGGAGAATAACGAAGCGATTTATTATCGGTATATTTGGGAATTTATTGCTGCAGTATCGATGAAATATTACTCATTGTTAAACTGATGTACAATTTGTAATTATTAATCGAAAATAAATATGCATGCTACACATCGCAATTAACCATGTTTCTTGATTTGTTACTTGACATGCAAGTTATCATAACATAAACTATATTGGCATAACTTTATTACGATAGTGTATTACCTAGTATGTACAGACAAGTAATTTTACAAAGATTCAGTTCAATATGAAAAACCAACGATGTATGAGCAAGCAGGCATGCATTCGCATATACGTGTCTTCATGCTCGTCTCTATATTCTAACATTATTTAGAAATTACGGATTTTCAAGCCGAAAATCGCTCCTGGTATCAGGAGAACATATGACTCGAGGAGGTGTGCTGAAATTTTTGGCGGGAAAAACCAACGATGTATGGGCAAGCAGGCATGCATTCGCATATACGTGTCTTCATGCTCGTCTCTATAGTCTAACATTATTTAGAAATTACGGATTTTCAAGTTGAAAATCGCTCCTGGTATCAGGAGAACATCTGACCCGAGGAGGTGTGCTGAAATTTTTGGCGGGAAAAACCAACGATGTATGGGCAAGCAGGCATGCATTCGCATATACGTGTCTTCATGCTCGTCTTTATATTCCAACATTATTTAGAAATTATGGATTCTTAAGTCGAAAATCGCTCCTGGTATCAGGAGAACATCTGACCCGAGGAGGTGTGCTGAAATTTTTGGCAGGAAAAACCAACGATGTATGGGCAAGCAGGCATGCATTCGCATATACGTGTCTTCATGCTCGTCTCTATATTCTAACATTATTTAGAAATTACGGATTTTCAAGTCAAAAATCGCTCCTGGTATCAGGAGAACATTTGACCCGAGGAGGTGTGCCAAGATTTTTGGCGGGAAAAAGGCATAGCGTGCAACCTGCATGCCGCTTTATGTTTATAGGGATGTATACATACTACTATAATTCAGAGTTACGACCATTTCGAGTAAAAAAATAAGTTTATAGTATCAGGAGGCGATTTGACCCGACAAAGTGGTCGCAAATTTTCATTCATCTGAAAATGCACCAATTCTAATTTTCTGTGCATCCGTTATTTCACCTTTCCTTAATTGATATAAAAGAGTTAGAGGAATTAGGATAATGTGGAAAATGACAAAGCTATTGATTATCTATTAGAAATTTATTACTGTAGTATCAAAATAATTTACACATTATAAAGGTATGTCAAATTCATAAATGTTTTTTTCAAATAAATACATATGTAAGACAGAAATTGATCGAGTCTCTCCATTTTACATACATACATTCGTTCATTGCAATTAAAACAATATCCTTGCTGTACGGAGATGTTTAGACTCCGATGAAAGTTCATTTAACTGCAACAGAATTACAAGTGTTATAATATCATTATCATTTAGTGAATTACCCGAAAAATTGGACTAGAAGAGTGTTTTTGTCAATGAGTACGTTGTCCATTATCCGACAACTTCTGATCTCTGCATTCATAGTTTCTTTTTTGAGATGCCCTGTCACAGTCTTATCTCGTCAACAAAATCCCCATACTTATCATTTGATGCCACGAGGGCCACTGACCCCACGAAAAATCCGTAGCCAGTTAGTGCTCCGCCATGTACGGCTTGTTGTGAGACCATTGAGTAAAGATAGACTGGGGTGCCAAATGGTATCGCCATCTGACCGTCACATTATCCAACTACGTGTGACATAAATATCCGCACGCCTTGTTATGCGCAACTTACATCTCATACTTGTGATTACTAACTTGAGATTGCATATAATGAGGCCCATTTGCCATTCTTGCGGAAAAAGTAGTAGATCAAATATTTTCCTTCTAATATACCAAGCCAAATAACAATTGCGCATAAACTAGAAATACTGAAATATTAAAATCCTCATCGAAATTGCTAAAATCCCTGTGCTCTAAAAAGCTACAATAATCGCTGATAATCATCACCCTACTGCAAAAATTCTCTAACTTTGCATGGTTCAAGAGTCTCAATTCATCTGTTCCGATTTAAGAATTCAACTTACCTCAAGTCAAATACTTAGGCAAAAAAATACCAAATTGATTTGTAGGTATTTTAATTCACCAATTACGAGGATTTTCTTATCTTTCCTTAACAAAAAATCAGTCGCAAAATAAACGACAGTTACTTAGTCAAAATATGTTTATGTTCGTCTGTGTAATTAACATTCATTAATTACTAAACATTTCACTCAGTATAATTTGTACATCTGAGTCCCGAATCACGACTGAATAATACCGTCGTCAAACTTATTGAACAATGCATAAAAGACAATGAAATAAGATAAATAATGTGTACATGAGTATGGGACGAATGAAAGTTGTTTAAAATTTTTGTAAATAACAAGTTTCTTCATTTAGCACTTCATTTACTTATAATAGTAATTATGCACACAATTGTCATTTGTCATTATCAAAATATAATAATAGTGGCATTAATATTAACATATTACATATACATCGTACATACATACATACATACATTATATAGTTATTTAAAATCTTCAGATATGCTCGAATATATCTTCAAAGTTATTCTATAGGTACCTATATATATATATACTAGGGTGGATAAAAAAACGACCATTGTATCATTTTTTTTTTCAAGATGAAAAAAAAATCTGTGAAAGTTTGAGCTCTTAATACTAATATTAAGAGCTCAAATTTTCAGATTTTTTTTTCATCTTGAACGATATTTTCATGGTAACTGACGAACAAAAAATAGTCGTTTTTTTGGCCCACCTTAATATACATATATTCAATAATAATTCAACTTTAACATAGCTTTGTATACACATTCGTGTATATTGTATAAATACATAGGTTACATAAATCACGTTTCCGTTTTTTTTTATCTTCCTTTCTTCCGTTCCTTTCTCCATCTCTCTGTCTCTCTTTTGATATATACCTATATATACCTCTATATACATACACACACGCATATATATATATATATATATATATATATATATATATATATATATATATATATATATATATATATATATATATATATATATATATATATATATATATATATATATATATATATATATATATATATATATATTGTTATTATAATTACATTCATTTCTATTTACATATATAATATTCATTTCTCAATCAGCTGAGCACATTTTTAAGTGATATTATCTCATTTTTTTTAATGCATCTTTATTCAAATCATGTCCATATATTTCATTAATTATAATTAATAAACTAATAATTGGTCCCTAGGAGTCACAGCCAGTAAATGCAACAAACAACAGTCTGAGTTTTAAGGCCACTCGACTACAGTAATAGATAAATTCACTCTTATTTAGATAGATAATTCACTTAGTTTCAATTTCGAATCACACAATTCTCAAACGTTAATTGTATCCAACAATTAATAAGCCTTACATCTTTGCAAGATGTCTTGAAATTGATAAGATAAACTAAGAATTCCTCTCTCATCATTTTGAAAAACAAGAGCTATAGCAATCGTGTACGATACTTCTCTATGCTTCTGTCTCTAAATTTTAATTTTTACCCCACTCATTAAAGACTAATTACCACAAAAACGTTTGCGAACTACTCTTTACCTTTTTTCTTTTTTTCTTTCTTAATCAATTGACTAATTTCAAGCCCGTGGCACCACTGCATAGGTTATAAACTCAGATTAAGATTTATTAATAAGCAATATGTATAGGTCTCTTTGTCTACTACAGTAGTGGTAGAATCATATTCTGTTTAATAAATGAAAGCATAAGCTGAGGTGATAGGTGAATTTAGTTTTTTAAATAATTTTTTTCAATCCTTACAGTTTAAGACTCAATATCTACTGTAGTAAGGAGTCTGATTTTTAAAAGGCTAAGACTATGCTAAGCTCTGTTACATAGCTATAACTTGACAAATAAAAAAAAATCTACAACTGACATAAATAAACTAGTTTACAATTCTTTAATCGCAATCGACAAAACTAGATTAATCAGAAACAAAATATATATCTCAAATCGGATTGCACAAATACTACTTATATGTTCGCCGACTGAAGTGTGTAGGTACTGTGGCAAGTAGCACGTAATATAACATCGATATGTTATACTGTGGTGTAGGGGCATAATACTTTTTACTAAATGACTAATTATTTTCATTACAATTAATCATTCAGATTATCTTCAAGGTATCTAAACGTGGCATATATGGATGTCACGCAACTACAGTTGTCAAAGTGTTATCCTTAGTCCTGTAACTTCCTGGTCTGAAACATGGAAATTATTTTCTTAATTGTTAATTCGTATTCAAAAATCTTTAGATATAATATACCTTTGTACTTGTAAATCAAACGAATATTTATGCAAATAAATTTTTTTTAATGTTTTTTTCTTTCTTTTCATGAAACAATATTTGAATCTAATTGATATGCAAAAAGCTGTGCTAATATACATATGTATCTGTACACTAGTGTATGTACAGTGAATGGACCAGAGAATTTAAAGATATAAATGAAAAATATAACTGCCTAACTAAGTTATACGAATACGAATTGTATGATTAGGATTCATGATTAGAATTCGTAAAGATGATGAAAGATGTGACATAGTTATGAGAAATACGTACGTGTCGTGAGTGCAATTTAGCACAACTTACCTGTACGAAAAGGTTGAGATTCCGATTTAAAAAGGATAAAAAAATTCATGCATCTTACCTTTTTATAATTGCAGATGTATACCTATATACAATACGAAATGCCGGTAAAAAGCGCCCCAAAAAAATCAACACACATTGATAGAAAAATTCTTTGACTGCTATAACTAAATAGAATTGAATGTGTATTGAATATGTGTAGAGAATGATTTGTGATTAGGAGTCAGTTGCACATGAGTCAAATTTAAGACACCATAAAACACTTCACGTAAATTAAACAAATTAGAAGGAAAAAAAGAAAAGATGAAAAGGGTAGCCACTTTGTACGATGACTTTTGTACACGTATATATACGTAGAAAAAAGAAAAATAAACGAGAATGTACCTACTATTTCTAATATTTTACCTAAATTTATCATTCAGTACGAAATATTATTTAATTGAAATGAAAATTGAAGAAAAAGATAACGCTTAACTTTAAGAAAATAAAGATGTAGATATGTTCCAGAGATTTAGAAAGACTTTTACTAGTTTTGAAAGACTTGTGTTATTTAATGGATTTTCATTAGTATTTACGAGCTTTGTGATGACCCTTGGTACGTTGGACCCAGTTGACGATTCTATCATCGTAAGTGAAATTTATAATCTCGTTTATATGTTTGTCCACAATACGTCATAAATTTTATACAAAGAATGAGAACTGCTGACTGAGAAAAAAAAAAAAAAAAAACAGTAGAAAAAAACTTCAATGAATTTTCCAAATTAGTAATGCAATATAGAATCTAATAGCATATGGAATTATAATACAGCTTAATTAGGTGCGAAAATCTAAGCAAAAGTGTTACACAACAATTCTCGACACAAAAAAAAAAAAACCACAAACATAATCAAAAAAAAAATAAATAAAGAATACAAATTTCATTTGAAACTGCTTTGCTAAGACGAGATAGAAAATTTCACAGGGTCCAACCTCGTAGCGAGTATTTGTTACCTGATTGTAGCATGCTGAGTCGATCGTGACCAACCGGCTACGAGTACCTCACCTCTTCCTGCTATCCTCTGTCTTGTTCGGCTAGTTGCTGAAGCCTCCAACATTGCTCGTTGTACAATATCTGGTGCTACTGTAGTTTTTACTGCCCTATAAACTAGCCTGGTAATACCAAGCATAAAAAAAGAAAAAAACAGAAAAAATTGTATAAATATTAACTCAATATTATAAAATCATTGATATAGGTATTAATAAGTTTTATTGATAGGAAATTGATGCAATAATACAAATATTATGATCAAAAGTTAAAAAAAATCCTACCTGGGCAGCATAGCGAGTACTGATGCTATGAGCACAGTTAGCCAATAAATATATCTTCCAATTGCCACTTGAGTGACCCAATAAGAACCTGGTAGTCCCATGCAATTGACGCACATAGCGTTGTAAACAAGACAAAATCCGAAGAAAATAATCAATGATATAACTATAGATCCTAGGTGAATTATTGTCTGTAAATAATGATAAAATGATTAGAATCTTTCGACTGAAATACCCCATGGCATATGATATACAAACATACAAGTTTTTAGGGCTTATCAAGTGTTTATAAAGCCAACTTACCCATGACCTGGTTTCTATTGCGACGTACATAAGCATTGCGATCATACAAGAAGTCATAATTGTTGTTCCAAACTCCCAAATATCAACATCTGAGTCATGATAGGCCTTTGAAATAATATTTTTATTAAGTTACACATCGTTTGAACAATCCTAATCAAGTTTATGATTAAATTGTAACAAAAATTTGATGCAAGATTCAGATATTTCCATAAATTAAACAAATTTCATTGTTAATAATTGATATTTCCAATTCCATCATTTTGTAATAACGAAACTTACAGCTTCGGTGATAAAAAATATGACTATGCTTTGATACAGAGAGTCAGCCATCACTATCCAAAAAGAATGTGGCTGATAGGAAAGACCCAGACGTCCTCTTCCATATAATTTTGGTGATCCCATAAGAATACCAGCTGAAGCAACTTGGTCATAAACTCCAAGCGTCAGAGGAGGCAGAGATGTAAACAACAGATTGTACAGCATTAAATACATCTGATCCATCATAACAGCTCCTGAGAATCCGCAGTATAGCTGAAAATGTTTAATCATTTATAAATATAAAAAAGTACTAAACTACTAGATAAATAACAAAAAATCAAAAAAATAAAAATAAACACTCACAAAACACAAAACATTAATTATTTGTTACCTGGAACCAAAAGATGAGGAAGACAAAGGTCGCGTTTTTATAAAAGAAATATAAAATCATTCTAGATAATCTATCGTAGCACCAATGGCCGTGCAACAAGAGGAGTCTGGTCAGCAACGGGAACCTGGCGATGGCAAAATCCGCGGACATAACAGCCTGGGTTCCTTCGCGACCAGAGACACCGACTCCAACATCTGCGGTCTGAATCATACTAACATCGTTTGCTCCGTCGCCAATAGCTAATGTTCTCATGCCAAGTCGCTCCTTAACAACACGTACAATGTAAGCCTAGAAGATAAATATAATTGGCAATTAGACTCAATTATCAGTAGTTTCTAAGTACAAGTGTAATTATTGTTCACGAAAATAACTTGTAAATATACGTATGTGTTCTGAAAGTGAGTTAACAATAATTTCCAAAACGAATTAGAGAAATAGGTATTTAGAGCAGGGATAAAAAAAACATGATTAACATGAAAGGCAACTCACTTTTTGCAAAGGAGTGGCTCGACACGCTAAAACACTGGAACATAGACGAGTCAACTCAAGGAATGGGCCAGTAAGGCCTGATCTTGGATCTAAAATAAAAGTAAGCGTTTTTCCATCTACGACTAAGGCACGTTGTCTTCGAGAACCAATTCTGTGCGCAACTCTGTCTACTGGATCAGAGTCTGCAGCATCTGGAGGATAGTCGACAAGATGTTCTTGCTCAATAGCTTCCAAATGTCCATGAATTAATGTTTCAGCAACTGTTTTTGATCGTGCTTGAAGCCAAAGCAGCTGCATCGATGGAGAAAATAGTCGAGCTGAGTAAGCAATATTTACTGCTGTTTCCGGCTTATCTCCTGAAAGAAACAAGTTTCAATAAGGTTTATGCGTTTTCCAAGTATTCAGAATTCTGTTCAAACGAATTCAACTCACCAGTCAATACCCAAACTACAATCCCGGCAGCTATTAGAGCAGCTATTGCTTCTGGTACACCTTCTTGAAGCTTATCTTCAATTCCTGTAGCACCTAATAATGTTAGATGAGATTCTAGACTAGCATAAGAATCTCTTACGCGACGTTCACGATTTTCTAGGGCAAGTTCTGCCTCAGTGTGTCTTTGGAGCCAAGTTTCATACTCTAGAGATGTTAGAGTTCGACGAGCCATTGCCAAGGTCCTTAGTCCTTGACGAGCATACGAATGCAGGTGTTGTCTAATTTTATTAGACACACTAGACGCAGTTTCGTCATCGTTTGAAGTAAGCGCTCCCATTAGCGTTGAATCCGCTCCTTTTGTGTACAAGACGATGTCTCTGGTATGTGGATGACGAACTACTATCGACATGCATTTTCTGCTTGAATCAAAAGGCAGTACCTACAATCACAGAAAAATTTGTTTAAATAAAATGGAAACCAGTATTTTGCATATTTTTAAAACCCGTAAAAAGAATTTAGGAGCAATCAGGTTATTGTAAACCTTAAGGATTTCAAAGTCCAGCGTCGACTTGTCTGGCAGTGATATCAGTGCACCATGAGGTGTTCGTTTGACAAGTTTTACGTCATAAGCTCGTGCTGCTAAAACCAGAGCTAATTCATCCGGACTTTCTGCTTCATATATTGGCGGTGGTTCTGAAGATACAGCTCCTATGCCTGAATTAGAATTACGATTTTGTGTCGGCGATGCCCTTCGCGTAAGCATGTTTATTGTGAGAGTCGGAATCGATGGCACACCCAAAAGCTTTGGCCTGTAAATAAAATTTGATTATTTTAAAATCAATTTCAAAAAAGAATTGTGACTAAGAAAAGCCAGTTCAATTGAAAGACAAAGCAGCAAGATTCTGATATCAACATATCGTTTACCTAGAAATTTTTGCCTGTGACACATGATCACCAGTTGCTGTTGCTTCTGTGGATGATTGAATTGGCGAAAGATTAGCATCTGGAGGTGGTGGACTGGGTGTTGCACTTCTGGACTCTGTCAGTCTGGCGTATCTAAAAAGTTGATTAAATCATTGAGAAAGGGAAGAGAATTTATACTAACACAGGTAAAATGAAGTAAACAAAATGTGAATATAAACCAGGTTTAATTCACTTTATTTTTGTTTAAATCCTGTATTTTACTGCTTGAAAATTAGGTCTCTTGAATGTGGCTTGAGCAAAGTAGGAAATTCAAAGGCTTGAGTAAATGAAGAGGTACAGAAAAATCATTTCCCAGGAAACAGTATAGGTGGCTATTGGATACTTTGAACAAGGAAACAATTCCAGGAAAAATTTTAAAAGGAAAGCTTACTTAAATCAAAAAATTCTGGTTATTACACATTTTTTCCCAGTATTACCTAGTATGAGTTCCATTGTTATGTGGTTCTTCAATAACACCGCTAGAGTTCATGAGATCATGGTGGGGAGATGTGTTAACAACTACCGTATTGCAGACAGCTAAGAGTATAAGAAACTCTTGTAATCTATGCCTTGATAAACCAATCAGTAAATCTTCCTTCAACCGTAAGCTGGGTATTAAGTTTTCTCCTTCTCCTGTATGAATGTAGTCTTGTCCACTCACAGTGCATCGTCTAAATACCATCTTGTTCTCAGTCAGAGTACCAGTTTTATCAGAAAACACGTATTGCACCTGAATGAAAAAGGACCTCATAACTACCGCAGAATCACTGATTATAATAGCATAAGACATATTATACAAGATATATAGTGCAAAGTTAGCAAAAAGTTTAGGACAAGAAATATAAAATTTTTATCATGTTGTTTGTTAGTTGAAAGTAAATAAAATAAGATAAACGTGAATATAGACCAAATGTTGAAGTAATATTATTGTATACCTCAATTTAGCATACCTGACCCAATTCCTCGGTAATATTAAGAGCTCGACACTCTGCTCTGCGGTCACTATCTGGATCATATAGCGCTTTGTCTTGGCCTATGTGATATACTTGAGCAACTTTAGCCATTTCTATCGTGACGTAAAGACTTAACGGAATCATAACTTGTAGTATGATAACAAATGTGAGAAAAGTTAAGAGTCCTTCATAACTGGGATCTTGGGGATCTGGTAGAAATGGAATTTCAACTTCCAGGGAATAGGCAGAGAGCCATAATCGACAGCCAATAGCACCCACTAAGCACAGTACTACCAGGATAAAGACACACCATATCACATCCAAGTTCATTTGCCTTTCCAAACGTGATCTCTGAAACATAGGGGAGACAATAAATGATTTATACAGTATGAAACAGTCTCAATAATTCTGAAATTTTTATAACTTAAGTAAAAACTCAGCAACAAAATACCAAGTAATGAAAATTTAAGTTTCATGTTTACTGTAATAAAATTGATTATGTCAGCTTAAAAGTTATTTTTATTATTAGCTACACGTGTTTGGATAGATATTGGACCAGGCAGGTTGAAGTATTTGTAAAGTGGTCTGTCTAGTCTCATTCAAAATATGTGTGGTTCACATAAGTTTGTGTGTGTGTGTGTGTATGTGGGTAGGTAGGTAGAAAAAAGAACTATTCAGAAATAAAAAGAATTCCGAATTTTGAACCAGAGGAATTTTTTTATATTTTTGTAATACGTGGGTGTGTACATTGATAAAAAAATTTTGATGGAAGTGAAAGGCAAGAAATAAATTTTAAAAATGGGGGAGGGGGCGGGGGATAGGGTATAATCAATCTTTCGAGCATCAAACTCATCGCGTTTTTTGAATAAAAAATTTACATAAAGGATTATAATTGACTTATATAATGTATAACAGATACTTAATTATACAGACTAGACGTAAACATCAAAGGTATAAAATATAATGAAGATAAAAAAAATTGACGTTATCGAAAGTATAATTAGACTCGTACTTTTGATATTGCTAATTATTAAAATTGAAGCCGATATGAATGAAAAATAAGGAAAAATTCAAACTCGATCAGGCAGTAAAAAAGAAGGGGGAATTCAAACGTTCAATTGATTATCAATGAAAAATTTGTTTTAATTATACGATTTTTTTTTTTTTTCACGTGGTCGAGATTATTAAATGAATGTAGTGTATTCTACCATTGAAATTTCATCGAAACCTTAGTTATCAGTTGAATTATACCAAGAAATAAAATATCAATAATAAGAATCTGCAGTTGATTACTTGACAAATATCGAATGCTAAAGTACTGAGTGTAAAGATACGGTAAAGTATACACATTTATACATTTTATATATGTATAGTAAGATTATAGCGATTACTTTCCTATTCCAAATGCGTTTTTATTTCATTTACTTTTATTATTTATTAATTTACCTTGTATCGAGGTCCCCCGTTGTTTAACATCGCTTTTGTTTCGTGACCGGCATAAACCACGATTCCTTCTATAAAATCGGTATTTTTTAACAGACATTCTCGCAAAAGAAGATTCTCCGTTGAAACTGGAACCCGAGCATCGGCAGGATGGACAACCGCACCGTGAAACCTTAAATAATTTATTATTAATAATGAAATTAAAGAAAAAATTAAAAAGAAAGAGAAAAAATTCTTGTCCGTTTTTTTCGTTTCGTATAAAACTGAATTTTTCAAATTATTTTTCAAAATTTTGTATATAAGTTCACCTATAAATTCTGGTACTCGGTTGATCGACTTCTACTACAGATCGAAATTTGGACGGTTTAAAGTTATTTTGTAGATCTAAAAATCCTCTGACAACTTGACGCTGTTTTAGATTAGTTTCACCGTCAAGATTGCAGGTATCTAGATACGCCAAACCTTGAGGATCGCTGCTCCTCAATAATAGAAGATCCGCAGGTACCAATTCATTATTGGAAAGATGAACAATGTCGCCAACCCTAACGTCCTTCCAAGCTACCTTTTTGTACCTGTCAATATCGCTGAAATCATATAAAAATACAAAAAAAAAAATGTAAAATATATTTTTTCCGTAACATTTTTTGTTAATTTTTAATTTTTTTATTTTTTTTTGATTCTGTAGATATGGACTAAATGAATATAATACATGTGGCCTAGAAAAATCTTTACATCCCAATATTATCATCTCAACGGAAAACTTGCTTTAAACATAAGTGACGTAATATCGTCCGTGATCCGGTTGTTTTGCGAAGCCAATTATAACTTTGCCTCAAGTATATCGCATATGTAGGTGTAGGTATATACTTATATACATATATATATACATATATATATATATACCTATGTGCCACGCGCAAAGCCAACGATTCCTCTGAAGAAAAACTCTCAAAGCAAATAGGTTTTGCTCGCAGATAAAAGAAAAAAATAAATAACATAAGATATAAAAAAAATATAAAGATGTATGTATTCCAGAATTAGGATGTGGAATACCCCCCGTCTGTTGTTTGTGCATTCCCCAGACTGAATATAAAGTTTGTGCAGTAAAAAAGAAAATACAAAAGCAAGAAAGAAAAAGAAAAACATTTCTTGGGAGCACCGATTGAAAGAAAAGTATACTTTGACCTTGTGCTTCGGATAAATATATTATTTTCATTTTTAATATAAATTTATCGGTCAAATAATTAATGAACTTGACATTGAATTATTAGAAATGTAATTCATTTTTTTTAAACGATTTTTTTAGCGTAAATTAACCGCCTCTTTAGAGACACATGGAAGCTTTTTCGTGGGTCGTATCTGTTACTCAAAATTTTCTAAGGTATATTTGACTGTTCAGCCACGCAATGCTTTCATTAAAACTTGAATCAATAATTTGAACTGCATCTGGTTCTTTGCCAAATAAACCTAGGGTTAGAGAATACAAATTTCGCAATGCTACAAATTCCGTAAATTCTTCTATCGGTTTGACCTGGTTTCTAAATTATATACATTGACTTTTCGCGCGATCAATTTACGAAATTTCGTTATTGTCGTATGACGATGATGATGATAATGATGATGATGACGACAATGTCTTAAGAGGCAACAGAAATGGTTAAGGAAAAAAATAAACTTAAAACAAAATTATTCATAAATTCAAATTTTCAAACTCTAGTCTACGTTATTTAACATTTACATAGAATTTTTAAACATACGCATAAAGTTGTTTGCTTTTCCAACGCCTAGCCGATGTTTAAACAATTAGAGCGTCATTACGCCCGAGATTTTCGAACCTCAAGTCTTTGTTCCCTCGCACAATATGGACTTTGTGTCATCTTCAGGCTGAAGTGAGTTTTTCTTTAAAATAATTTGAAATTTTTCGACTAAAATGAGCAATTAAAATTAACCTCACCGTTTCGTAGTTTAAAATTTAACAAAATTGATCTGAAGTCAGCTGTACGATCAATTATTAATTTGGTAACTTGTTTTTGGTCTTATTAAGTTTTTTTTTTTTCTGTTTTCTTTTTTTAATACAAATTTTTTTTCTATTTTTCATTATCATTTGAATAATCACGTGCAATCTCACATTGAAATAAATTCGCAACTACATCCGAAGGCTACTTCGCGACACGATTCAATTAAGATCGTAACGATAAAATTCAGGCCTGAACAATCTATAATGTCACGCAAATTTATTGTTAGTATAAAATCGAGGCAATTGATCAGTTTAGCATCATGGTATAACTCACAATTATCAATAAAATTTTAAATAGCATTTTATATTTAATTATTATTTAGTTTTTTTTTTCTAACTCCTTATAATCATATATTCACTATTATTCATATTTCTATTCATTCACTGTGTGTTTTACCTTCAGTTGACGAATTTTCCTATTCTTCGTTCTTTACACGTAGACTAGACAGGTCGGTTTATATAACCAGCAGTTTACTTACTGCAAGATTCAAAGATTTCTGACAGAAAGATTTCAAACATATTCTTCGTCTGGATATATTTTTTGTATGATAATGATAAATCGATGAATTTATAGATACACACACAATAGATATTCATACATACAATGTATGATTAAAGGTCAAGTTCGAAGAAATGTCAGATACCTATAATGACGACCTATAATGATGAATTTGATTTTGTCTTTATACATATATACATAAACTATTTTTTTGGCGACGAAACTTTCACGCGCTTAAATCAAGGCACATACATACGTGTATTATATGTATAACGTACTATGTTCGAAATAAGTTGAACTATTATATAGTTGTAGATAGTTTTCACGAGAAAAGACATCACAATTAGCAACTCGACGACACGCGATATTATTATTAACATCGTACGACTGTGACGTGTATACGATTATTTATTTTTATTTTTTCTCTCTCTTTCTTTTCCTTTATTTTTTTAGCTTCTTTTTCTTTCTCTTATATTTTTTTTAATCTACACACATCAAAACCACGCGTGTTTACTCAAACATAAAAAAAAAAAAGAAAACAAATAAGAAAAAAATACCAGAAATGATTATCGATCATACGAGAGAGAAACTGCTGTACGCAATTAATTATAAACATATACAAACACTTTCTGTAAATCAGAATTTAATTTATTATCAGTTTCGTTCGGTGATCCTCTTAAATAATACGCAAAAAATAGTACGAAAAAAGAAAAAAAAAAAAGAACAATTTTTTCGTTACTTTAAAGCGATAAACTGAGTTATAAAAAAAAAAAAATTAATTAAAATGGTAACACATCAAAACTAATTTCGGTTTATTAAATATATATGTATACCTATAATAATATAATATGATTCGCAGATCTGTGACAGATGGCGAAAAGTTTTGTATAACTATAATACCTATTTTGTAGTAGGTATATTATAATCTTCGTTGTATAAAGGAAGTCTTGTGACTGCAGCAGTATACACGTATATCCACATTATATAGTTTGATAAAATAAAATATAAATTTATCAACGTATTCCTTGTAGGTTGAATTTTTGCGAGTATATAGCCTAGCTAGATTACTGTTTCATGACGTATTCTATACGTACGACACCTGGACATACTTATAGCGTTGAATTCGAGAAGAAAGAGAGAGAGAGACAGAGAGAGAATGGCTTTGTATTTTGAGTGGTACGTATATACCGTTAATAAATTATTTATAGTTTATAGCCGAACGATTATACGACGAAAAATTTTTCAATATGGTTCGATTTACAAGAGCAAAAAAATTTTTTTCTTCTGTTTTTCTTTTATACAATACACAAATAAAAAAAACATTTGTAACCGTAAATTGACGAAAATTTTTTTTTTATTTCTCTTTTTTTTACTTCATTTTTTTATATATTATTTTATATCTTTTCCCCACCATCAAGATCAAACCTTTCGATTATAAAATAGAAAAAAATGTAATAAAACGATAATTTAAAAATATTCACGGTCAAGGTAGTCCTCCACTTTTTACTTCGTTTATTCATATTTTAATGCAATAAAAAAAAAATAATAATAATAATAATAATAATAATAATATAAATTATAGATTTCGCAAAAAAGCGAGTTCTTATTCATTCCAAGCGTTACGAATAAAATGACAACAGCTATACATACATATAGGTATTATGTACAGCGTATAATATAAGTAACAATTTCTTCGTACGCTTTCATAATTATAATATTATCTATCGCCGCAGTTTCGTACACTTTTTTTATTCATATAAATAATTCACCGGAAGTTCGTCAACGAAGCTTGCAGTGCAGTTAGCTTACTATCAAATCCAGGAAGAGGCGAATAGGAGAGTTCATTATACAAAGATAATAATATGTCATGAATCGAGCCTCCATATACTAGCTATACACACATGATTCTCACTCAATTTTCGAATAATTATAATAACAAAAATTCACACCAATATTTATATAACCCAATTTTTTTGGGGGGCAAGGTAATTTTTTATTTGCAAATTTTGTAAAAAATAATAATAATAATAATAATAATTAGGACAAAAGCATCGGCAAATTGATTAGAGATTTTATGAATGAAACTCCTCACTTTGTAGATCTCGTTGATTAATTCGTTAAGAGATTTATTTGAAAATTTATATTGTAACATTGCAGAATTATAATTTCTTATTGTATTAATTCATATGGCTAGTTTTTTAAACATATATAGAGGAATGAAATCTGCAAACGTTTGCGTATAGATATCTATATACATGTTATATAAGTGACTAGATATATTAATGAAACAATTGATCAAAGTATAAGTGACAAGGCTCCTTTATGACAATAACTTGAATAAATATTACTGCAACTTGGTTGTTCTTTATGGAATTAGTTGTTCTCCTATACATACAACGTTACGTAATTCAATTCTTTTTATACCGTCTCTATAACATAGGTATAGTAAGATATCTAGTACGTATCTAATACACCGGTGTTAGTGATGGTTCAAAACGATAGTTGTTTGGCTACCAATCAATCGAGTTCAAGGTTTTCACATAGTTAAGCTGCAGGCATTCCTACACAATTACCAACAGCATCAAATATTCTCATTAATATATTGAATACTCATGATAAGTAAAGGTGAAAACGATCTAAAACCTTAATATTCAATACGAACGGAGCAACAATCAGTAAATAAAATTCCCATAGAGATTAATCACGGGAACCGATTACCATTTGCGTTTGGGTTTTTTTTTTTTTTGCAATATTATTTTCAATTAGTAATAATTAAATAAATAAAAATTCAGTTTATGAGTTTGGATCATAAAATAATGACCTAAAAATTTTTTTATCTCAGTCTTGACTTTCCAAGTAATGAAAATTTCGTAGAGACTGATGCTGTGGTATATACGTACTTGAAGAAAGATTGTAAAATCAGAGAAAGCCTCGTTGGTTGGTTTATAGGTAATGTGTGGTGTAAAAGAATAAAAAAAAAAATTAAAACCACTCATTTTTTTATTATTAATTCTAAAAATATTATATATAGCAACTATCGAGGTGGATTTAATCACACGCTTCATTACAAGGATCTTATAATCGCGAGTTATTGCAATTTCAGATGCGGGAATGTAACAAGTCTACAGTTTGCGGTCTTGCACTTCAAGACAGTTTATCTAATAATTGGATCAGCGTTTCAAATGAAACATCGTTTATTGCTTCCACACAAATCTTTTTCACTACCAAATAAAAATATAAAATAAAATAAATCACACAGAATTACTCAATAGAAAAAAGAAATTAGAAAGATAAAAGGATAATCATTCGATTTGAATTCACTCATTGAAACATTCTGGGTGTTTAAAAGTTTTGAAATGAAATCAATGCGATGAAAGAAATAAATCGAATAAAAATAAAATCATTCACAGTTATACATTAGGTATATATGGATAAATAATGAGGGTTTTATTTTGTAGAAATAATTGGTTGACTAATTTTTTTTTTTTTTTCTTAATATTTATATATAATACGTGCAAATGAGTGAGAAACACTGTTGTTTGTGGTCAATGTCATCGTCTCAGTGTCGGATATTCAAGACCACATAGCATATCGATTCTTTATTATTTTCTACGTCACGGACAAACCCTGTCGTAGTTATAATCACCGTCATGCTACACAGCCAGCCTAACTACGTTATACTAACATAAATCATCTGGAGTTTCCATTACCACCATACGTATAAACATTTATCAACATTTTATGACACATATAGGTTCAGCATCACATATATACATATATACATACATATATATATATATATATATATATATATATATATATATATATATATATATATATATATATATATATATATATATATATATATATATATAAATATAAATATACTCTACAGTCAAGATCTACCTCTATTCAAAAAACGATGAACAATTATACGCTAGTTCATTTTTTATAGGGTAACCAGTTCGTCGATTGTGTATATTCATGACATTCACACCAGAATTAATTTGAGCTTTTTCAAGTATAAAAAAAAAAAATATAGATAAATAAAAATTAGTCATCACCAAAAGAATTTCTGAAATATATCGTTAAAAGCTATCAACGATGATGAGGAAAATAATTGAAAAATTTATACTGTCAAACAACTATGGCAGTTTTTTTTTTTTTCTTACATTTTTACGAATCACTAAAAATATAAGAGAAACTAAAAAATAAATAAAACTAATGTTACTATAATTTGCGACATTTTTTTTTTCTTTTTACTTTTAAATGTAAACTGGAATTGTCTGGTTTTTATACTTCACTCTTCATTTATACACTTACATAGTTAAACAGTGTTAAGACTTCGTAAGACTTCTGCACAAGATGTACATACGTTTACTACATGCATAAATACATGGCACACCTATAGGCATATTGACATGCCAGCATACACCTGACTTAAAGAGCGTTTAACCCCTAGCTGATATTTTCCATCAATGAAATACCCGTGAGTATACAAAAACAGGGTTATAGTCACTTTAGGTAAATGTGAAGTGTGTGTATACCCTACGTATATAAATATGTATTAGAAACTATAATAAGGCTTGTAAAGTACGCTGAACTGTATAGTGATTAGTGGTTAATGCAGTACGTAGTAAGTCTCGCCTGTATGGAGACTATATGTATGATCATATAGGTATATGGATATATACAATTTTGTTAATAATATAACGAAGCGATTTACGGACTTTGAACTTCATTCATAAGCCAGAATATTTGACTAGATTTAGTCTGACTCATTCTGCATACTATTTATAATTTAATCTAGCGATAAATTAATGAAATAGCAAATGATGCGTTAAATCCTATATATATATACGACTAAAAAATATTAAATATAGTGTGATTCGTTCTTAATTATTAATTCTTTAGAAATTATATTTATCGACTGATACTGAGAATTACGTTTAATCTCTTTTTATTTTTCAATTTTTATCTCTATAATTAGACATAGAGATATGAATTTTTGGAATATTTATAAAATTGTTACTCGGAAACTATTAGAGATAAAAATTTCTAGAGAAGAGAGAGAGAAAAAAAAATAGAATGCTCATTGCTACACAATTACAGATAACAAAATTGAAATTTTAAGTCTTTGAATCGATACAGAAATTCGGTAAAAATTTAAATTTGTCAAATTATGAGTTTGGGTATTTGGTTTGGTTCGAAAAAAAATTTATATTGCCTATACAGTTTATTCGAATCAAATGTTGTTCATTTTTTGTTTTTTATCAAAAGTGTATAAGGTTAAACGTTAACGCAGTAGAATATTGAGAAAAAAAATTCACTAGTTCAGAATTAGAATATTTTATTAAATAAAATTATAAAATACTCGGTACACATATTTCATTTAATTGGGAAAATTATTAACCAATTTTTCTGTTTCTGAAACTTTGGAGGCCTGAAATAAAGAATTTGTTTCCAATGATTTTGAAAAATGGTAGAAAAAAAATTAAAAAACCGTAATGCTCCGAACTTACTGGCCGTAAAATAAGTGAAAAAAAAAAAAAAAATATATTGAAACAAAAAATCATTCAAATCTGTAGTTATTATTCTAGGCGGTATAAAAATGTCGATGTCAAAAAGTTATAGCCAATTGTTCGTTCGGTGTATAAATATTCACGTAGGTATTATACATTATATGTACAGTTGACCGTTGTACAATCGGTAGAAATATTTGCCGATTGGAAGTGAAGGTCAATCTTATCAGACGTTTGCTTGGCTTGCAACGTTAAACTAGAGCCAGTTTATGTACGATAATATAGAACAATTATACGGCAATAATTAAGGGTGACTCACCGACTCTGGAAATTGTCTGCAAAGTATAGAGAAAAAAACAGAACAGAACAGGAAAAAAATTGCACCGAAATGACAAAAATTGTTTATATGTAAAAAAAATAAAAAAAAAAAATAAAAAACATCTTAAAAAAAACGCACGTTGTCAATAGACGAGACTGGCTAGTAACGTATTGACCTAGTACATCGAGCTCATTGGTGTCAATTATATCTTCGTTTCACTGCCAGCACAGAGGACAAGCGAGTTGGATTTAAAATACTTAAATTTCAACGACTATTGTACAAAGTGGCAAAAAACTTGTTTCATAATTTTTTAGCAAACTAATTTAAATATAAAACGGTAAAAAAAAATATATATATATTTATAATAATAATACCAATTTTATCTATAACGTCATCTTAACTTCATAGACGTGGTGTCTTGCATTCTCAACGATATCAATTATTTTCGGACCATTTAATTTTTGAATTTTTTGTTAGTCTAACAAAAATTCTTGGAAAATACAGAACACATTTTTTAAATTCAAATTTCGTTTCTGTTTTCCGTTTATCAATCAAAGAAATGTCACCATCTCGTCGAAGAAGCTTTGAGAATTATTTAGAAAAAATACAAAATATTACATACAAATACTATTTACTTTCTGTTTAGTTACATGCGCAGACTAAACTTGCTTATGATTCAAGTCTTGTTTTAAATCATCTCGATTATAACACACGGTGATCGGTTATACAGACTGATCAGATATTATACTGCAGAGGTCTAGAATAATCGTATAACACAATTTAAAAACTCAAAGAACATTCTTCTGTCCATAAAACGTTTATAGAGATTTAACCCTATATAAGCGTTATCTTATCCGGTCATTAACCCTTTAAAAATTATTTTTAGCAAAAATTTAAAAGGTTGAGATTATCAGACTCAATATAGGTTACATGATGCAAAGAAGACACGCAAACTTTCTGTCTGAGTTAATTCCATTGAAAATAAAGTTTAACGAAGTTTAAATTGAATTAGCATTTTTTGTTCAGATATTAAAAAAAAAAAAAAAAAAAAAGAAAAAAGTAATTAAAAAAAAAAAAAAAACGTTAATTAGCCAAAAAAAATTTCTGCGAATAATGGGGATAATTTTTATCTTCAAATACTATAATATGTATATAGCCACGGTTACGTGAGATTCTGTAACATCTATACCTACGTACAATTAACTTATTGAATGATGTTTGTTAAGTATTTTTATTTTTTGTTTTTTTTAGGTTTTTTTTTCTTTTCAACTTTGCGCTTCTATGTCTAGCTATCTATTATTATTTAAAGTGTTCGCATATATACATGTATGAACGTTTTAAAAATTTCGAAATCGTCGTGACTTTACATATTATTATACAAACGACTCCCCTATTTGTATTTTTTACACATAGGTATGTATATAAACGCTACTTACAACCACGCAGCACACTCTGCGAGAAACATTCTAATTTTAAAACCCGCATAAGTATTGAAAGGCTATGTGACACAACTAACTGACAGCTATAACGTTTTAACTTGATATTTGAAAATTCTTTTTCGAAAAGTACATTGCGCTATTTATAGAAAAAAAAAATCTTCAGGATTACAAGAAAAAAAAAAAAAAAAAAAAAAAAAACAAAAAACAAATGATAAAATATAGTCAAAAAAAAAGAATATTTAGTTCAATTTCTTGGATTTCTTTTACATAATTATTATGTAATCAAAGATTATTCTGGTAAATCAATAAAAAAACAAAAAGATAAATAAGACACAGAGACGGTATGTATAAAGATTTAGATTCTTTCACATACACATACTATTTTCAGATACTATACTATAGTATTATTTGCGAAATCTTTCTATACTTGAATATTGCAAAACACTCGACACGTATGAGTCTCCAAGATGCAAGAACTGGATAAAATTCAAGATAAGAATAACCGTGGAAGAAAATTTACCACACATCAACTGATTTGCTATAATAATATGTCTCTATAATAATGAATTATTCGCTTCATTCGATTATAATTACTGTCAAAAATTTACGATCATTACAAATCTATGTGCGATAAGCTACTTCAATGGTTTCAAAATGAGAATGATTCATCTCTTTGAATTACATACTTAGATTAAAGAAAAAAAAAAATAATAATAATAACCCACGAAAAGTGACGCCCTTCGCGTAAAAACGACCTAATATACATTTCAATATAAAGTAAGTAACGGCCTTAGAATATTAAACTGTAATTACTGAAAATGATGTCGATGTTGTTCAAGAAAGGTAAGTAGAACTAATAAGAACGGGCATAAAACGTAATGCAGAAACTACGCGTGTCTAATGAGTGTAGGTATACCTATGTAACCAGACATGACAGTTATCGATGTGATAAATGGTTGTTAAGAAAACGGGGCTATTTCATACTGTGATTTATTCACACAGATCTAGTATCTGTGTATCTCCTTAAAAAAAAAAAATATATTATTTCAAAGACGAAATGAATATCATGTAAATTAAGTAATATCGCAATTGCAGCAACGCATATATTATATACCTACGTTCGACGAATGTATTTAAGGTAAACCGTCCGTTCTTGTCCTAAAAGTCGATTTGATTCTGAAATATTTAATAAAGTAAATTGAATTGAAATAAATACACGAATGTTTTATATCTCAAATGGAAGAACGCAGAGTATCAATTTCGATAAAGTGCGAATACTTGATATCGGGCCACACCTCGATTTTAACATCACGAAAAAAGAAAAGAGCCATTATCTTAGCTTGAATTGACAAGAGCACTCGATACTGTACAAAAGCTTGAATGAGTCATAAATTAGGTAGGGGTTTGAAAATATCATGTCCTCATTTCTGAATACATAACTATCCAGAACCAGGATAAAATTTTTTTATTTTTTTTATGATAATTTCTTCACGTGCACTTCCACCACGCAATTTTTTCTCAACTCATTGTAAGCATATGTAGCTTGATTTGACTAAAGACTCAGCTGTTTATATCACCGAGCAAATTGCGTTTCATATACAATTCTTATCTTGATTGATTTTATATTTTAGGACGGAATTATCAGTATCTTTACTAGACTTACTCTAACGATAAATATTCAATGATATATACCGATTAAAATTTATATACGAAAAATCGAATTTTATAAATAATTTTTTTCTAACGTGTCTAATTCTAATTTTTTCCAACGAGATATACCGATTGGGGTCTGATATTCTTTACGCAGTTGTGTATAAATCTCTCCATTATATGAGAAAAAATAACGAAACTAAAAGAAATATACGTGAAAATCAGGTTCTAGCGAATTTAGGTCAAGCCTAAAGCTTTGCATCAATTGATGAACATGTATATATGTAACCGAAATATCGATAAATTGTGATTCAACGCATCCCGTGACACAACAGTACGCGTACATATATCGATTTCAATGAGTAAACCTACCAGTTATATTAAAAATTCATGGCCAAGTGTGGCGATCAAGGAAAAGAGGAATTGAGAATGGTCAAATACTGGCCCGTAGGTATATATCAATTTTTAATACCCTGAGATTTTTTTCAAGTATTTTTTAAAACGTGACCAATTCCCCTATGTAGTGCAGATATGATTGAATGACTGATTAAATCAGTAATGAGTAATAAAATCAGTTAAGATTTTTACCTCCGATATAAATCGTTAGCGTAAGACTTAAGGGATTAGACTATCGTCAATGAAAAATGAACAATCCATCTAAACCGAATGGGTCTAAAAATATTTTCGCGTCATTGACATTGTATCATAATTTAGAATGCCGAACATTGATTATGCAGGATTAAAAATTACCGGAAATCATTAATCAACGGTCAAACTATCGCACTAACGTTTCATGATATGTATTTTCGAACATAAAGTCTGAAGTAACGACCGAGGTTTATTCACCGAAAAAGTTAATTTACCAATAAATAATAATAAAGACTATGTGTTATAATCGTTGCAAAGAACTGAAGAGAAATTCAATTACGAAATGAAATAAAAATTATATAGAAATATTCAAATATAGAAGCAAAATCCGGATTACAAAGAGCAAAGGAAAATAAAAATATAAAAATAAAAAATAAAAAAGACTTCGAAAACGTTTACACGATAAATCCTCCGCGTCGACGTAAAGATTTTCTCGTCTCGTGAGTCTCATTTATAATGATCAACTGTTCTATAAAATATATATGTATGTATGTGTGTGTGTGTGTGTGTGTGTGCGTGTGTATCGAGAGTAACGAGAGAATGTCGCCAAACGCGTTTATACACTCGACACTCAACATTCCATCAATCTCTTTCAGAAGTTTGAACAAAGTTGAGTAGAAACAGTCTACTTCGTTGGTTAGACTTTGGTTAAATCGTCTGCATCACAGTTGGATTACACAATTTAGATTTACTAACGCAAATCGAATCGTAAGTCTGAACTAAACTCACTGACTCATTCCTTCCCTCCCCCACCCCCTAAAAATGCTGCAACGTAATTAATATATTGAGTTAATCTATATGTATATGTACATAAATGCTTACTATATAATCAGAATCGTTTCTGACAACGCGGAAATTAGAAACGAGTTGAATTTATATACGAAGAGAGACCCTGACCTGGCAGACTAACGTAGGGTATACTAAAGTTCGTGATCAAGGCTATAAACTTTGTCATTTCATGTTAATTTGTGACTAAAACTTCGATTTAATGTCACCGAAAGAGACAATGAACGTGTCAAACTTAGAATCAATTATTTAAAATTAAATTCAAGGCGATGTAAATATATATATATATGTGTATAACCTATATAGGTATATGGTTATTAAATAAGTTTTTATTATTATTGATTTCAATTGAGTTTAGGTATACAGAAAATTTAATGCTTACGTCATTTCATTTTTTTTTTTTTTTTTTAATAAATAGGAAAATTGTCTAGTTTCCTAATTCGTCGACCTTTCGTAACGAGTCCTTTAGAGTATTCAGTGTCAAGGACTGAAGGTACGATGTATATCGGTATCGAACTCTTAAGACACGGTTCAGTAAACCAACTGACGTAACTTTGAATATTTAGATTAATTGAAGGCTGAAAGTGAACCGAAGGTAAAGAAGCATCGATAGTTTTTTATTCTACACTCTCTGTTGTATAAGACTATACATAAAAACGATAAAAACAAAAAAAAAAGTAATCTTTGTATACTTAGATTGCCATTTTAAAAATGTAGAAAAAAGAAATAAATAATAAAACTTCTAATCACCTCTGGATTTCGATTTGTAAATAAAAATCAGCAATTACATATCGTTTTTCTAATCGTGATATAAAATTAAATAAAAGGTACACGATCGAACAGAAAAAGTAAAAGAAAATCAGAAAAATCACTTCTTATATCTGATATAACCGTATGTATCGATATTAGCAGACCAATTTTCGCACTGATGTTGGTATTTGTAAGCGCAAATAAATAGAGTATACACATATTCGCCTATAATAATTTATGAACATCGATATTAATCATTTTCTGTAATAAAAGGTATGAGGCTGACGAATAACCGAATACATAGATATAGATATTGTGATTGAATTGTTAATAATTAACGAGGAGAAAATCCTAACAAGCTATAGTAACCATCGCATCGCCAGTAGTGTATCAAATAAAAAGAAATTTTCTGAATCATAAGAGAAACAAAGGAAAAAAAAAAAAACCGGATATGAAAGCCGAATATCGACGCGTGTGCTTCTAGAAAATCGATAAATTCAACCGTGTAAAATTTAATTTTTGAAAATTTTTAGAGAAAAAAAACTCCAAATTAAATAATTAACAATAATAATATTATTACGAATTAGCTAATATTTCGTAGCTACGCTACTTCCTATCGAATACTCGAACGTTCGAGAATATACTATATACAGTTATGCGCGATAAGGGTATATGTACGTTTTCAGATAATATACAATCATGAGAATGATGATTTAAAATTTATTAGAAATTGATTCTATGTACTCGATGAAAAATGAGAAAATTAAATAATAAAGAGTTGAAAAACCAATGTAGGTATACATATGACTAACGTGTTACAACGAATTTGTTCGTAACAAGACATGTTGTACAATTCTATGTTATCGAACTATCGGCTGATGGAGCGTATAGATAATAAAATAAATAGTAACTCGCTATTCTTATCGAAGTAAGCTTTTAACTATCAAGATGTTATCTCTTCTGTTCGCGAATGTTGTCAATAGATCGATTATGTGACTGTCGATTTTTATAATTTTATTTTTTTCGCTCTTTTATTCAACCCTTAGTAGTCATACTGCAGCAGTTCAAATTGACCCAATGTCATTTTCAAATGGCTACCGTACAAAAGTTATCCGTCCAATTTATTTCAAAAAATTATGGAACACACTTTGAACATTGTAGAATATGTAACAGCAGTCAATTTGGGAAAAAATCAAATATCAACATTTCTAAAAACAAAAAATTCGCAATCATGTAAATGTGAAAGAAATGTAATTTTTCGGTAAAATATTCATAACTTTTTTATTTTTCAATTTATTTTGGAAATAATTTAGGATGATACTCACGAAATATGGTAGTTTGATAGAATAAAAAAAAAATAGCTTAATAGTGGGAATTTTAAAAAAAGTATTTATTCCATCCAAATACATACAAATATTTAGTCCCAAAAGTTGCAGCTGGGTCAATTTTACCCATGATGACTATACGGAGGGTTAACGTGAATTTAAAAGAACAGACGTAAATGAATTATTGGAAAATTTAAGACCGCAAAATTTACGGTAAAAACAAAAAAAAAATGTCCTTCTGTCAATATAAAGACGAAAAAAACCACATAAACTCTCCTGTTCGTATATCGAGTAAATCAGATTGATAATTTATTGCAAATATCTGCGAGGCTAATTGAAGAATGCAATTCCAATAATGCAAATTATTATAAACTACGTTAGAACTGGTTCTAATATGACTATGTGTAGATTTTAAATAATAAATAAGACTCGTATGTTAAATACCCGTTACGTAATATATCTCACTGACTGTTAAGACGAGCCAAGGATTCTATACCGATCACTATATTCTATGTAACAATAAACGTCTAAGGTTTGAATAATGGCCAACGAGCATTTAAGTGTCACTACCCACGGGTCAAGGCGAATTACAGAACTCTAAACTGCAGAGCGGGATTCTGCGGTCCAGACGACATGAGACCAGAAACTGGTGTATATACGAGTAGGTAATGTATATTAATTTTTAGAATCCTAAACGATAATCAACGATAAAATGTAAATCAGGAAAGAAGAAAAACTGATGAGAAAACACAAAAAGAAAAAATAATAACAGTCTGAAAAATTGTATCATCAATTTTATCGCGATTCTGAGTTTGCGGCTCAATTCTTTAAGGAAGTGATCGTCCAAAGTGAAACGAATAGAGGTATTACATGTAGATATCTCATCGAATAAACGTATCTACAACAACAACAACAACACCTCGTATATGTATACATATTGTAAATTGTTGTCGAAGGAAATGACCATGACACAGTTTACGAACTCGAATAAATCCTGTTTTTGACGCGGGCAAACCACCACCTACGCTATTTCTCCCATACCTCTAGATACACCTTGATTGGTTTGAACGGTACAAACGTCCTATAACCTTCCATTAAATGCGCGAGTTTGCTTAGGAGTTAGGTATAATATTTTATATAGTTGGGGAAACAAATATATTATATATGTACGAAAAAATGAGAATAAATATTAGAAAAAGTTAAAAATAATAATAATTTTTTATATTTATATAAGTTTGCCAAAAGTTTGAGAAAATTTTGTTAAAACGTTGTATAAAATTTCATTTAAATCTGCTTAAAAATGATTCCGGAATTTAGAATCTTGGTAAAAAGAGAAGAAAAAAAAAAAAAAAAAGGAAAAAGATCAGAAGAGGTGAAGGAATAGTATAGGTATACGTAACTGGTAGACTACATAAACTGTATAAATTTCGAAAGCCATTTGCATTTATATTAAAAAATGACGCACCCTGTACACAGCAAACGGTTACATAGCCTACATAAATGGTCGACCGAGTTTCGAACAGTATACCCGTCTCCATACTTCTTCGGTAAGAGTATGAGATATTACTGGACTTTGAATAACAGTAGGCGGCAGAAAAAAATACGATATACTAAAAATTGTTTTTCGGGTAAATCGGCGATTTTCAATTTCTTTTGTTTTTTTATTTAATCAATTTTTTGAAATTTTGGTTTACAGTTCAATTTACTGGTAAAAATTTAACGTAAATTGATTATCGATACGCTATAAGGACATTACGTTGTACTTTGAAAATGAATAAACTGCATGATCGAACAAATCTTCTACTTCATTGATAAATTAAAGATAATAAATGAACTTCAGGATTATAAAAATTTTTCATTTTTCTTATAATTATACCTCAACCAAAAGGTGAAAATCAAAAACAAATAAATAAAAAAAATCTTCAAGTACATATAATATAATGCGAGTCTCAAATAGTGAAATAAAAACCAAAGAAAAAAAAAAAAAGAAAAATTTCATCACTTGAATTATAAGATTTCGTCACCATATTTCAACACTTTTGTAGTTGGTCAGTATATATGTACCTAAGATCCCGTTACCTGATTCGCGATTATATTTCATCTTTAAACATATCGTACCTATATATGTATATACATATTTCCAAAAACATTTCTCATGGCAAAATATTGTTTATTTCTATTATTTTTTATTTTTTTTTTATTATTATTAACGCGCGTACTTGTAGAGCTGTCGTCATACGTATACGTTTTCAGCGATTAGTCATACGTCCAACTTTTTTATAGACTCGACGATGTACGATACTTTTGCAATAGCGAAAAACTTTTCTATAAGAACACGAAGTTTTCGTTTCAATGAAATATAAAATATGTAAAAATAAAGTAAAATGAACTGAAAATTGCAACAAGAAAATTGCAAAAAAAAATAAATTATATTTCAGTCGTTGTACGAATTTCTTCTACATTCACGACACCAAGCGAACGATATAACTCTAGTCGTCTGATTTGGCCGAAACTATGACAGAAAATCGTTTGCTCGATGACGATGTGTCCATCAACGTCTGCAGACTCTCTTCTACCATTTCCGATTTGAAAATAGGGAACGGTTTGTAAGCTTTGTACAAAAAATTTGAAAAAATTCGTAACTTTTGAATTTATTTATATTTTTATTTTTTCATGATAGCTTCATAAAATTTTGAAAGCGCTTTCTACTATAATGTATATAAAAATAAAAACATTTTTCATTATTATTCATCCCGGAAATTTCAAACGGTGGTCAAAATTATTCTTCATATATTTTTCTTTTTTTTTAATTTTATTTGTCCCACTAATCTTTCAAATTTCAGTCTCTTCCGGTTGATCTTACCATTATAATCGAAATATAACTTTTCGATAATTTGTTCCAGGATTTGAAATACTTTATTCAATTTTTTCACGACTTAGTTGAGTCTCGAATAATTTTTGCTGTTTTATTTTCAAATCAAAATAACATTGTTAAAATTATTAAATCCTCATCCCATCATCATCAGTTAACGCAAAAAAGTCAAATCCTTAGGTATAGGCGAGGACACCTTGTTGGCTGTATATTCAAAACAGGAAAAACTACAATCGGTGATATTAAAGATTCGAATGATATATATCCGTTGAAAAAAAAAAAAAAAAACGCGTGGACGTATGTCTGTACCTATACCCTATCGCATGTCAAATACAACCACTTAAAACCAGCTAGTTTTAGACATGAGTCAATTGTTTGGAAATCTTTCCTGTATACCATATATTTCGAAGAAACGAAAAAAAAAAACAAAAAAAACTGTATAATCACGTCCGTATAAGATAATACCATCCTTTTATAATGTCAATTTATATCTGTAGACCATAAATTTGTCGTAATAATAAATTGATATCGTTTCGATTTTAATCATCCCGCAACCGCACGATACTATCAAGGTCACCCCATTCACTCAAGGATCAAGGTTTTTACCCATTACCACATCAATATCCTGCAGTTAAGAGAGTCAGTCGGATTCGAATCGTAACGCGACAGTAGGTAAGAATACAGGTGTTAAAATTCTTAAAACCTTGAGACAATGATCAAGGCCAAAAGAAGGTGGTGGCATCGGGTCTAAAACCACCTCGTTCACAAAACACGTCACAAGGAACAATTTTTTATTATTTATTTTTTTTTTTCTATTTTTCCATTTTTCATTTATTACAAATTCAAAAGTGAATTTTTTAAAAAATTACAAAACTTTGTTCAGATAATGAAAATAATTGATATTTCTACTAATTTGTAATTTTTTTAGAAAATTGACTTTTCACACAATTTTATTTTTTATTTTGTTTTATCAAAGATTTGGGAATATGTAAAAAGAAGGAAAAAAAAAGAACTTTAAACTCTCAATTAAATAAGGCTTAACATTATATCAACAAAAATCACATTAATCGTAAGATATAAAATGAGAATTGATTTCATCTGCGGTGAGATAAACTGAGACTTGTGGACGAACAGGAAACTGTTTTTTGCTTAAAATATGTTTGCAGCTGTCAACTTCTTGGAAAAGAGATAATTAAACAATAATAAGAACTACGTATACCGTTGAAATAAATAATGTTAATACACTCTGCCGCAATTATGAGGAAAAAATTGAGAGAAAAAAAAAAAAAAGAAAATTAAGGAAAAAATTGTTATTAATTATGAATGTACTTCTTGACCTTTGACTTTCAAAAAAACGGAGAAAGAGACGGAAAAACATAACAGAAGAAAAACTAATTCGTGGGAAAGTTGCGTGCTTTGCTATTCAACCCATGCAATTGCGATAACGTTAATGCAAATATTTGATGACGTTAACTGGTTGCGGAAATTAAAGATAACGTGTTTTAACGGTTATCAATTAATTAGCTCACTGTTTGGTAATTAACGGTTTATTATTAATGAGAAATGAAAAAAAGATTTATAATGAGATCTCGTAAAAGTAACGCGTGTAAGAAATTATTGTCAAAAAATTTGGTCATATTTTTATTTCATTTATCATTTTTTTTTTATTCCTATTTTTTTTCTTTTTTTTTTATTATTAAAGATCGACAATAGCGAAGATAAGGGAATGTTTAACATTACGAAAAATTGTCTCAATGCGGAGAAAAAAATAAATAATTTAATAAAAAAGATCGGTACATAAGTCTTCAAATTAAACAGAGTCTTCTCCTCATTTAAAGGTCGGCACGATCACAAAAGCGAAAACCACTCGCGAAAAACTTTAACAGCGGTGAATTAAATTCCCTGTACAATTTTCCACTCGTGTAAAAAATCCCGCAAGGGTTTGCAAAATTTAAGCGACAAACCGAGTGGGAAATATGCGAAATAAGTACTTAAGAGTTAGGTAGGTGTATGTACATACGAAAATTGCAAGATTGCAGGATAGGTAAAATTCCTGATTTAGATCGGCTTATCTTTTGAAATTTATCTTTTTACCTTTTTCTCCTGTTGTTATTCATTTTTTTTTCTTCTCTGAATGAAATTTTCTATTTTCTTTATATATATTAAATTTGAAATTAATCATTTTTTTGATACCTATAATTATCAAAAATCGAAAATTGATTCGAAATTTTCAAGCAAAATGGTAATTAATTAAATATTATTATTATTATATATATGTATATGTGTGATAAAAGATATATAATGAATCCAACTTTAGTGGCTAAAACTGCTGAAAGAACGCGTAAAATTTTTTCTTTCATTGTATGTATTGTATGTATCTTTTTTTCCTTTTTCGGTTTTCTTTTTGAAAAATGAAATTATTCCTTAATTAAAGAATTTAGAAATACAAAAGCGAGGCCATAAAACGTGGGTATGTAGAATCCTTTAATTGAACAAGCCCTAGACGTTTAGAGAAAAAGAAAAAAAAAAAAAAAAACGCGAAAAAAAAAGTATACGATTATAATTTTAATAAAATGAACGCTTTCGAACAAAAAGGCATTAGGGTGACTAAATCGAAGCTTTTCAGAATTAATAATAATTTTAATTAAACTTTCACGCTCGAAAAACAAGAGAGCCGAAAAATAAAAAACAGATATAAAGAGCAAAAGAAAAACTAAACCCCTTTGAACGTTGATTCTTTTTTGATTTTTTTTTTTCTTCTTTCTTTCTTTTTTTCCGTAAAATGCTCGTCATTCACTCAATATAACATTGAGGAAAGAAAGAAAAAAAAAAAGATGAAAATTAGGAACGAATTAATTAAACAGGCCGTGATATGTATACACTATATAGGTACACAACAAGAAAAGGGTGTCGCAATGTATTTTAGGGGTCAATCGATAAGTGAACCTAGGCTGAGAATTAGGTCAGTGACACGCACCGCACGCACGCACGCACGCACGCATTCATTTACTCGCAACTCAGTCACTGACTCGCGCAATAACGGGAAAATTACGGAAAGGGTGAAAAAAAAAGAACAGAAAAAAAACAGATATGTCCAAGGAGAGCAGATCATGAATAAGATCAAATGCAGACTTTTGTATGCAACTCGAAACTCTACAATATAATATCTGCACTGTATGGAGTTTGTAATTTATTTGTTTATTTATTTATTTTTTCGTTCAATTTTTTGTTTGTTTGCTTTTTTTTTTGTATTTTTTTTTTCTCAAAAACACTTTATTCGACAAACATATACGCGTGATCAAATATTAACTGGACGAGCGTTGCGTGTCTGGCTATACAGATAACGCTTCGGGCAAAAAAACGCAAGAAAAACATTAGAAAAAAAAAAAAAAAAACACAACAAGGGACCTTGAACATCTATTTTTTAAACCTATGCAATTTGTTGTAACATCCCCCTGCAGACAATCTTTACATACGGATATGTACGTGTCTTATCACGCGTTTGAGTCTCAAAAAACGAAACAAAAAAATAGATGAAATTGTACAAAATATCGACTAATTAGGCTTCATTTCGATTCACCCGTAAAAATAAAAAAAATTCTCTTGAATTTTTTGTTCAATATGTTTTTTTCTTTTTTTTTTCTGTTTTAATTCTCTCACTCACCGCTCATTTTGGTTTTTGGATTTATTGGTCTGTAGCAAATATATTTTTAAGTTTGTTATATTTGACGGTTTTAAGACGGACTAGGTACACACCGCGATAGATATATTTACTGTCCAACACACTTCTCGAAAAGATCAATTATTCGGTATAAAGATTGCGGGATATTATTTATCATTTGTGAAGACGGAGACCAAAAAAAAAAAAAAAAACTACAAAAATGGATAAAATTTCTGAACGATGAAAAACATGTGATGAAAAAAAAAAAAAAAATTGTAATTTAATTAAAATTGTAAAAATAAGAAAAACTTATTCAGAACAAATTTAATATAGAATATATAATCGTTTGTGGTTTTTCTTTTTTCTTTTACCTTTTCCGTTTCTCTTATTTTTACCACAATTAAAACGTTCGTTAATTAGACATAATTGCGGTAAAAAAAAGTATGTATGTATGTTCATATATTAAAAAAAAATTTAAACAACAGGATAATGTACGTCAAGTGATTTCATGGATTGACTGCATAATATATTATAATTTTTAAAAAGATTTTTTAATTTTCCGTTGCATATTAGACTGCCTGAGTTATAATAATGAACAAAAAATAATGAGAATATGTAATTGATATCTTGATAAAAGATAATTTATCATAAATTCTATAGGTCAATTTATAGAAGATAGAAGACAAAAAATTTAGTAATGAATTGAAATTAATTGGAACTTTTGATGACAAAAGAGAGGAAAAAAAATTGCAAAATACAAAGAAAAAAAAAAAAATTATACCAAAAATGTAAAAAAAAAAAATTGAGTAGGTACTATCAAAATTTGTTAACCTTGCATATGAATTATATATACCGAATCTGAATCAGCAATTATTAACGTAATGTGTTTACAGGCTCAAAGATAGTGACGTATAGGTATGTTACAAGTGTACAAAACGAAAGCACGTGTTTCCTCGTTATATTGTTAACGACAAACGAACCCTATTCATCGTGAGAAAGGAAGCCAAAAAAGAGAGAAAAAAAAAATCAAGATTTATTTTTCTACCTCACGTGGGGCATATTTATCTCCGTAAATGTCTACGTCGCCAAGGTTAAATGTATTGGCTATGACGATGTTCGAAACATCGTTAAGACTAAGCCTCAAGAAGGGCTTCGATGTATAAAGTATACAAAACAAATTACATATTATAGTATTTATACGTATCAATAATATATATAACATAAAGGTACTAAAGGTGTAACATTATATAATTACATGTATGCTCCAGCGTATGTAAAATAATTTCAAAAATACTTCATCTTTATATATCGAATATTATATAGCATATATGTGAAAGTGCCTTACAGGTATGTGTATAAAAATGTCTGGTTTTAATTTATCGATTCAAAATATCTATAGATTGATATTTATCAATCATTTCATATATTTTTTTTTTTTTTTTTAGTTTGTCATTTTAGATAATCAAAAATCTTACTCATCGAATAATTATTACGCGTTATATTTTAACACAATTAATGTCGCATCAGCGATGGAAAAAAAAAATAAAAAAACCCGTGACGTATAGGTATAATAAAGAATTACTCATATATACCTCTATCTACTGTAATTTACAACCCATCGTACTCTTTACCTTACGATTATTGATTTCTATATCTTATATGTATGGTATAAAAAAAAAAATCAAACAAAAAAAAAATCATAAGTGATTGTCAGCAAAATGACGAATAAACGTAGATTCAATTAATACAACGTTATAGCATATGATTTTTTCAAATTTGGAAAATAAATTTTAATATGGAAATAAAGTTTCTGAATTTAAAAAGCTCTGCGTAAATATCTCTTGAAAAAAAATTTACAAATCAGTCAGAAAAGTTTGAATCAAAAAAAAAAAAAAAAACTAGATATCGTTAATGCAAGGAGTATATATGAATCGTATAAATATTTCAAAATTTTCCTTCTGTCACAAATACTGAGTTCTTTAGTTTAAACGATTTTTTGTTTTCCACCTAATTGTGGATATAATCCAAAGACATTTACGTAGCGTTTTTATTTGATTTAATCAGTTCATTAGTAATCACTCATAGTAAAAATTATTTTACAGTATACCTATATGTGTAAGACAAACAACCCGTTGAAACTAATTTTTAAAGAAATGATTAAAAAAAATGAATGAAGATATTGATATTTTTTTTTTTTTTTTGTTTTTGAATTATTATGATATTTTTGTTAATAATTAATTAAGAATTTAATAACTCGAGTATTATGAACAATCAGAAATGAAACAGGGCCTAACTTTCATCGAGTATATATAGCATTGGATTAATTAAGATCAATTCGAAGAAGTATCAAATCGTAGGGATTATAAGGTACCTGAGATAAAAATTATGACTATAAACGATGTGAATTGGTATATAATATTTATAGTATAAGCGATAGATATATGTATTTTATTCATGCTACATACTTATATATCCAAATATGCATGTAGTATGTACGTGTGTCTATAGAGAAACGGTCTCGATATTATAGTATACTCTAGCCGTAAACTCGAGTGTGATATTTAAAGCCACAAGATTATAAATCAAGAGATAAAAGAAAAGTGGTATAAAAGTATCAAGTATGAAAAGTAGTAAAGCGTGTCTCCGTGAAATGCGGTGAGCCACGACCGAACGCAACCACTCTCGCTAATGTTGCGAATTAAATAATTATTATGCATAGTCATTAACTAAATGTTTTTTTTTTTTTTTTTATTTATTACTTTCTTATTTTTTATGAAACTTTTCAAATAAAAAGTAATTCCACTCTCGATTCTAAAATCGTCGAATTAATCAACGAAAAATAGGAATTTACATTTATTATTTAATTTTTTTTTTTTCATTTTTCGATATTTCACGTAGCTAAACAAAATGAAAATAAAAACCAAAATTGTAAATTTTGATAAAAAATATTACCGAATGAATTCATAAACGGAAAAAAAATAGGAAAAATATTTAAAAAACTTGTTAAAATCGAAACAAAAGATAAATAAAAAACAATAATTTATCTTTATATATATAAAGAGGAATATTATATATATGTATGTATCATTCACTCACCCATAGTAGACACGGCATGTATAATTATTGACCCGTTGATCACTGCTAAGTCGTCTTCTATCTTCAAAGAAATCCTTAAGCGCAGTAACCCCAAGAACAAATACGACAGGAATCATCGCAACTTCTTTACCAAATGCATTAATTGCCGGTATCCAATTAAGCAATACTATCGATATGAAATAAACGTTGGCTACTCTATGAAACTGTTCGAGAAGATTGCGAGGCAGGAAGCTCAGCGCTGTATATTTCGTTGTGCGTACTCTGCGTTAAAGAAAACAAACAAAGAAAAATTATAATAACATTAACCAACAAATAAATTTCAAAAAATTCAAAAATTTCGAGAATAAAAAAAAGACAACAGCGCTTCACCTGTTATCCTCTCTGATCCCATTCGGGTGCTGTGTCTTTGGCGTTTTTGGTGGGACCAAATGGTTCGGAACAATTTTTCTTAATCTAGGTTCTTCGGCTGTTGGACCAAAGCATCTCGCCCAAAGTCTCCGCCACCACGGAGGCGCGGCGCTACGCCTTATGGTGTAGATGGACTCTGATCTAAATTTTTTAAATGTTTTTTATTTTTATTTTTTTATTTCAATTTTATATGAAATATTCGTTTTGTGACAAAAACCGAAAAAAAAAATTTCAAAAAATGTGAAAAAAAAAACTACAATTTTTTTTTTTTTTTTTTCGTTCGTTTCGCCTTTGCTTACCTCGACGCCTGACGTGAATGTCCGCGAAAAGAGGGTATCTTTACGCCCGTTGATGGTCTGGGATCTTCCCTGTGTCCCGGGGGAAGTATAAAGTCGGTTTTTGATCCAACCCGACTGTGTCCGGTGACGGGATTTTGACCCTGAACATCTACGACTTGACCTTGACTGAAGGCTCTTTGGTGTCCGGGTTTTTTCAATGCTGAAGGCCGAGCCGTAGCCCCGGCCGATGAAGTTGTTGCAGTGACAATACCTGTGGCAAGAACACCGCCATGGCTTGCAGATCTCGCATGGGTTTTTAAATTCACAGTTCTTGAGCCAATAATTGATGAATTGAAATTTTGATTGTTGCTTCCGACAATTGATGAGGGTATATTTATTGTCCCGCTGTTTGATATCGTCGATACTCCTCCACCTGTTATCGCAGTTGTCTGTTGCTGTTGCGATAAATTTTGTTGTAATAATTGTTGTTGTTGTTGTTGTTGTCCTACTCCTACTCCTATTCCTACTCCTCCCAATCCTAATCCTCCGGCCGTTGTTAGGTGGTACTGTTGCTGTAGTTGGGATGATGATGGAGTTACGGCAACTGTTTGTACAGATTGCAATGCTCCTGGGAACACGTAGAGGGATGTTCTTTGATCGTTGTCGCTGTTCGCTGCTTCCAGGACACTCTCGGACATACTGGCACATCTGTTAGACAACGAAAAGTAAAAAAGAGATATAATATATCTAAACGGAAAAGAAATAGAAGAGAATTTTTCTTCCTTATTGCGATTGTCTATACTGCAGCAACTAGGGGTTGAAAACTGCGATACGGTGAAATTTTTAATATTAATTTCTCCAAACGAATTTTGATCTTTTCTTTCAATTTTATGACATTTTTCTTTTTTTTTTTTGCAATAATTTTTTAATTATTTTCATTGTTATTATTATTATTATCAACAAATTTTTGTCGTTGGTCCGTTTTGTTTTCTGTTATACATATATATATATTTTTTTTTAATTAAAAATTATGTTATATAAAAAAATTCGGGAAATTTTCGTCAAAATACTAAGAAGAAAAAAACGTTCAACTTTCGTCACAACTCGAAAGAATTGTATTTAAATTATTTGATAGTAACGAAACGTCTACATATTTAAAATTTAAAGAATTTTCATGAAATTATATTTTTATCAAAAGTTAGATTATAAGTATTATGTGTTTATACAGGCATTCAATGTCACAGTATAGCTGGTAACTACTGCAGTTGAAATGTTTATTCATCCATCGAAATTATCCGTTAGCAACCTCATTAAAATTAGATAAAAAAAATAAAAATTATGCAAGTCACAAGAAGATAAAAAAATATCCGACCCCCAAACTTTTTGCAGTATAAAGTTTTTTTTATTAATTATTATTATTAAGAAAGAGCATTTTTATACGTGTACACATATATGTATATATTGTACATATATAATGAGGAATCAAAAAAACTAGACGTGTAGAGTAAATAAGTAAATACATTGGATATAATAATAATAATAATAATAATAATAATATATTGCAAATTGTCATTTCGATTCATTGAATAAAATTCGATGATTAATTCAATGTCACAAAGTTAAGCAAATTTATAATATGTATTAATTAGAATGTAATAAGGAATGAACGAAAAATATTTGCCTCTCTCATTTTATCTCCACGCACATGTACCTACATACGTATTTATGGGTGTGTGTATATATACATATATTATATATAGGTAGATTAAAGAATTATAGCTTCGAAGTGCATATTCTCTGACAATATTTACTACTACAGCATACCTATATACTATCATTTCTATATATTTGTATATAAATAAATAATATATATGTAGTTATAACGATCGTTTAATTATATCATTATAAATATATTGAATATTTAGTAATGTAATTAAATCGTCTACCTATGTATACCTATGTGTATATATATATAAATATATATATGTATAGGTATAGGTATGTACCCGAGTAGGTTATACATATTGATAATATTATATATCTATAATATACGAGTACATAATATAGTATTATATACAAGCGAGTAAATTGGGCCGAGGGATTTCACACGAAACGTCGCGTACGTCGTCGACTATACTATAACGTGATCTAATTGAAGCGTTTATAACCAACGTCCGATCCAAGCATCCGTACCCTATTAAACAGTTCTGTTTACCTTCATCAAAGTACCTAAGTAGAACGTATACCTATACCTAAGCTTCTTTGAAAATTATTTTTTAACTCGTATAATAATTATACATGTGCATAGAAAACGTTGATAGCAAATCGAACGCAGCGACGCAAGGCTCTCTTTATATGGCTTATAAGTACATAAAACAGGTACATACATAGATAAAGTAACAATATGAATAATTATTATTACATATTATTATTATTATTATTATTATTATTATTATTATGTCAATATGTTACGTATTTTTCTAAGATAAGATTGTCCTTAATAATAATATTAATATAATAACATATTAATTATATTTTGTTTTTTTTTTTTTTCAACTAGTGTAGAAACTAAAATGTTAAAAATTTAAATAGTGTTGTTTTTTTCAAACACCACTGTTTATATACAGGCGGCATTCACTTGCATAATTATACCTATACTACTACTATGGGTAGATGATAGTAATTTAACTAAATATGTGAGAATTTAACATAAAAGTAAACTTTCGAGTGAGGTAATATAGGAGAACAGTACACAAGGACAATTACGAACGTGGAAGTCCGCGAAGATTAGATCATTCGTTTTTAAAAAGGTATAAGACAAAAAAAAAAACAAAAGAAAAAAAGCACGATTATATTATTCTGAATAATTATAGTTTCTTTTTTTTCTTTTTTTTTTTTCTAGAGAGAGAGGTTTCGGATAATGGCTCGATTGAAAGTCTCTTTAATCTTTGAGTGTGTAATTAATATACAAAATTGTAATGTAAATATATAAATAATATCTTTAGGATTATTTATTCTCTTTAGCCCCGGGGGGCAAACACCATTTAAAGCTTGAATAGACGCGAATGCATTTTCGCAACAACTAATATAATCGAAAGCAAATCACTTTCCCCTTTCTTTTTCTTTCTTTCAAAATTTCTTACAACATTTCTAAAGATGGACATACACCTATAATAACATAGAGATGATTGTAAGGAAAGTATATAACTATAAGATATATAACGAAAATATATATGTACACATTAAATATGTGTTCGTTTGTGTATGTGTCTATCAGTAAAGTATTTTCGAATTGCTACCTGCACGCGGTTTGAAGCTTCAAGGCATACAAACGTTCGTAAAATTCTTTCTTATCGGTTGAAAACAATCAAATTTTACCACACGCGTTATTACACTGGAATCCTATATATTTATCTACACCAATACCTACATATGCGACTGTATTAAAATATCAGTGGTTTTCTACTACTACGTAAGCAACGTCGTGCGGTCTATTCGTATCTCGGCGAATGGGTATAAACCCATAATGCCCCCTTAGTCGTTTTCAGATGGTTAGAAAAGGCGATGAATTCCTACCAACTTCATCCGGGGGAATACTTCTTTTCCTCAACTAACGGTGCTTTTGTATAATTTTAAAATATCCTCATACATATAGTTCTCTGAATATTATATGCAGAATTATACCTTATTTGTTCCTCTCTCTTCCCCCCCTGCCCCTCTCTCTCGCTCTTTCGCTAAATTTTTAAATATTATCTTTATTTTCATTTCAGATTCAAATTCCATACTTTATAGATATAGTATAAGTTACATTCATTGCAAACCACGGCGATACGCGGAAATTATTCTACGCTCGGAGTTTACTATACTCACGCATACTTTTATTACCATCTACGATGTTTAACCTTGAACAAAAACAATATTGAATAAATTTCGCTTTATTGTACATGAGTTAAGTTTCTGGACTTAATATCTATGATATATTTCGAGGCGTTCAGACCTACGTAATAATAAAAAATATTACTTATTATATATGTATACTTATTATTATAAGTTAAAAGAGAGAAATTGAATCTCAAACCGCTACGACGTAGTCTAAAACATAAACTCGCGGGTAGACGCTAGACTGTGTTTTAAAGACAGGTTTTTAAAATTGAAACGAAACATCTGGTACAGAATGAGCCAATCTCTCCACTCTACTATATCCCATGAGTGGTAACGCTTGTCCTGACTTGATGGGTCTGCGCGTTGTATACATACACTTACATATGCATAACGTATACGAAGTCGTACGCACGTTTGTTTAATTCGTGGATATTCATTTTCAATAATGTTTAGATAAGTATAATAAATGGATAAATAATTGAATAAATAAATAAATAAATAAGAGAAAGTGCTCCGTATTCATTTAATTTCTATAATACCTATAAGATTATTTATTTCTTTATTGTATACATACATTTTTCCAGGCTTCTAACACTTCCACGTGGCTTCAATAATCCTTTTAAAGATCCTGTAGCGCAATATGAATAAATTTAAATAACGGATCCTTCGAACAGCTGCATCTTCATAACATAAACAATTCCTTTCGGAAAGAAAAAAAAGGGAGAAAAGTAGAAAAAAAAAAAAAAACACCAACTTTAAGCACAAATATATTATATATACTTATTTGAAAACTGAGTCACACAACACTAAACTGTTGCTTAATAGTATATATTTTAGTGTATTTTTTTTATAATATGGGTTATGCGTATTTGTGTATGTAATTCACACGGTTTTAAATGTTTGTTAAAAAACCACGCGCACTCGTGCTCCGCACCTATGGTGTTTATACGGTATTTATTAACAACAGAAAGATACGTTCATGTCAAATTATGTTAACAATTTGTATTAAATTCATTTTGATATCACGCGCGAGAACATCCCTCACGCGGTGAATAAATGAGAAAAATTCAAAGAATAAATTCAAAAAGAGAAAGAAAAAAAAAAAAAAAAAACAACAAACTATACATGCGTATGTGTCGTATAATAATAGTGTAAATAGAAGGAATGTTTGGAAAAAAAATAGAGCGTGATAAAATCACACGCGTACAACTGACTCGCAGCTCAGAGGCGAGTGAACTGACGGGCGGCGCGTCGCGCGATCCGCGCCACCTGCTGGAATCGAGAAATTCAGTCTTACCAATCGTTAAAATTTATCACTAGAATTTAATAAAACGGGTGGCGAGGAAGTAACGATTGAAATTTAGATTATAGTGAAATCCAACATGTAGATGCTGCTTTTATTTACATGAATATTTTCCTTTTTCGAGGTAAAATTGATCTAGGTTAATAAACGGAAATTGATATTTGTAAATATACATATTTGCTTATTATGAAATCGATTATTTTCTCTTTCGATCGTTTCGAATAATCACCTATTTTCACGCATATCTGTGATATCAGCTGTCGGCCTGGAACGTAGGCGGCAAATTACACGTCGCATAAATAGTATTTCTTTATTGCTGTAAACAAGTTTTCTGATATTGATTGTACCTATTTTATTTTTTACCGTAACACGATATTGCAGCATTCCTCACACTCTCTACGTACACATACCTATACGTGTATACCTACATATAATTGTATATCTAACACATCAATAGATGATATAACACATTCCGACGCATCTCAATTTTCAAGATTCCCTAGAATTTCCAAATTCTGTATATATCACCATAAAATTAATCCCCAATATTTTTTTTACTGAAAAACAATTGTATAGCATCTCCATTAACTATACGCAGTATACATATTTTTTATTTTTCTTATTAATAAAGAAATAATAATACAATTTTAAACATGAACAAAATCTGGGTACTTTATGCCTCTAAAAGTTACCAAGGTTCATCATTCACTATGAACCGTATGTTCAACCAGTTCCGTCGCGATACGCCCTCACTGTAATCACGAATGGGAATATCTACATGTGTTTGAAGACACACCCGATATAGTGAAAGATCTTTGGAGAGAGGGTAAAATTGACGTAGCAGCGAAGCCAGGCAGGCAGGCAAGCAGGGAGGCAGGGCAGGCAGCCGTATGTCCGTCCGCCCGTCCGTTTGCTCGTTCGTTCGTTCGCTGACCGTACTTGTTCCGGGATAGTTTTGCGCGACTGAGCAAGTTTGCGAAGGGAGTAGAGAGTAAATTCGCTTTGTCGTTTTGTATCGTCGAAGTTTATCGAATTGTTGTTGTTTTTTTTTAAATCTATCAAATAAATTGGCACTAAGATGGATGAGGAATACGACGCTATCGTCCTGGGAACTGGACTGAAGGAATGCATTCTTAGTGGAATGCTTTCCGTTAGCGGGAAAAAGGTCTTACACGTAGATCGCAACAAGTATTACGGTGGTGAATCTGCCTCCATAACGCCACTCGAGGATCTATTCAGGTTTGTAATTAACTATCACACGACAATTCTATTATCCAAATCATAATTTATCATCGTTCGATCCATATCCATATTATTTTTTTCTATTGTACTTTACTTCCATATCGCACACGCCTTGTCGTTTCTCCTCATCGTCGAGGTGTCATACAAAACGCTGGGAACAATATTGATTTTTATACGTGCAAATTAAACTAACAGATGGGTAAACTCCAGACAGTCAGACAGTCAGTCAGTCAGTCAGTTACATTTTTACAATATCTATCCATTTTATCCGTATCCCCCTAGAGTCACGGCCTCGTGATATACGTATATCGCTCAATACGGCTTCCGTCTTAATACGTGGACAAAATATTTAGAAATTAATGAACAAAGTCGTCTAGAGACACGCTTTCTGGCGTTCGGGAACACCGGAAAGTTTCATGGGAACGTAAACTAACCTTAAGAATTGGTGGCAGGACGGGGTTTGGGAGGGCGGAGGAGGAGATTTCTCCTACAATTAATTATTAAAACATCTTGTTTTAATTTTTTTTGCGGCTGATCATTAAACACACTCAACAAGATTTATCGAGTATTTTTTTTTTGTAATCTAATTTTGCCAATTTTTTATAACACCGAATTAAGATATTTCGTAGTTCGAGTTTGTAGATACAGAGTATATCTTTCTTTTTAGATAACGGTGTAATGAAGCGTGATGTCGGCCGCGAAATATTTCGCTTCCCTTTTTTGCCAACGTCACAGAGTTGTCAAATAAAAAACAAAAAACAAAAAAAAAATTAGGTGGAATAAAATGTAGTAAAGTCGGGTTTACACTTTTGTTCGCAAAACAGCTATTGCAAGTTAAGTCTAGGTTCTTACCCGTTGGTATAACGGAAAAACACCATGCATGTTTGTTTTATCGATTTCTGTGAATACCACCACCACCACCTTCTTAATAGCTACGTACCTGACCTAAAGTGGACCGTTCTACGGTTCTTTTCACGATATATACGCGAGATTGCAAATAAAAAAAAAAAAAATCGGAACTTCATGCGCTGATCATTTACCGCCATCATAATGGAATTTTTAACACATATGTATATAGCATACATATTTATATACACAATTTCTTTTCCTTTTTTCTCATTTTTACTGCGCTTATTAACGCGGCTAAAATCAATCTCCGAATTACATCCTGATCAATTACAATCTACGCATTTTTTTTTAACCACTCAAATCACTCCCCTCCTTACTTCCCCTTTACCCCTACTCTCAATACAACGCTTCAAATATAACAATCATTCTTCATGGTCAATCTCTGTAATTTTTTCCCCACTGCACTAGTCAGTGCCGGTACCAGGGCCGTATAATTCTGGGATATGTAAGGGGCGCTTCTGAAAAAAAAAAAACGATGATTTGAAATATCTTTTCCATTATTTATTATAATTAATAAATCGCCAAATAAATTGATGATCGTGTATTTTGATGTATGAAAATCGTTAATGTCGTTTTTATTTTTTTTTTTAATTTTATTTTTATTTTATCTTTTACAGTAAATTCAAGGCACCTCCACCTGACGAAAGTTACGGACGTGGAAGAGAATGGAATGTAGATTTGATACCGAAATTTTTAATGGCAAATGGGCTGTTGGTTAAGCTATTGATCCATACGGGTGTTACTCGTTATTTGGAATTTAAATCCATAGAAGGATCCTATGTCTATAAGTCAGGAAAAATTTCTAAAGTACCTATAGACCAACAGGAGGCACTGTCCAGCGATTTAATGGGATTATTTGAGAAAAGACGATTCCGTAACTTCTTGATTTGGGTACAAAACGTACAAGAAGATGACCCCAAGAGCTGGGATGGATTCGATCCATTCTCAAACAACATGCAAGCTCTCTACAATAAATTTAATCTTGATAAAAATACACAAGACTTTACTGGTCATGCCCTCGCTTTATACAGGTAAGAGTAATAGATAATTATGAAAACATACTTTTTGTTACCTAAATTATGTTACTGAAACTGGAATATCCATGAATCATTTCAACAGATTTATGTACCGGGTGGCCCATTTTAATTAATTCAGGCTAATATTCTTAGATCGAAATTTTTTCTATTAATAAAAAAATTCTTTTAATCAAAAGAAAAAAAAGATAAGAAATTGAACTTTTAGAAAACAGAAATTTTTTCCTAAATAAGTAATGTATTTTTCTTGTGTAAATTATGAATTTGCACTAAAAAATAGAGGTTCCCATTTAAAAAACAAAAGTTATCTCATAAAAACCCCATAAAACCCATACAACATTTGTCTGAAGTACTTTCCTATATCTTACTTAGTTTCGAAAATATTAGCCTGGATTGATTAAAATTAGCCACCCTGTATATGTATATCGAGAAAGGGATATTAACTCTTTTTATATTACAAAATAAACTAAAAAGAGTGAAATTTCTATTATCTACATTGTTTTCCACAAAGTATTATTACAGTTCTTATATTGATATGTGTTTAAAAAATTAGAGATGATGACTACATAGTCCAGAGTGCCATAGCAACAATTCGAAGAATCAAGCTTTACAGCGACAGCTTAGCTCGCTATGGAAAATCTCCATATCTCTATCCTATGTATGGTTTGGGTGAACTACCCCAAGGTTTTGCTCGACTTAGTGCTATCTACGGAGGTACATACATGCTGGACAAACCGATAGATGAAATTGTAGTAGAGGATGGAAAGGTGAAACTTGTTTAAGTTAATTAATCTTTTATATACGTATATAGTTTCACTTCATGTTCAGCCAAACTAATTAGTTCCGTTACTGAAAATACGATTAATATTATTCACGTTATATAACTGGCCTTATCTCTGTCTTTGCATCGCCCATGCCATATGCTGCTGTTGCTACGCAGCATTGTTTTCTTAGTTCAATTCAGAGATGGCATTAAATATAAATTCATTATTCCAAAATTAATTAGAATTAAAAATTTTTTTAATAATAAAACATCGCTTACTTCGTCTCGTTAATTATTTTTAATACCTTTAGGTAATCGGAGTTCGTTCTGGAACTGAGGTAGCTAAATGCAAGCAAGTATTTTGCGATCCAACTTACGTTCCTGATAAAGTTCGTAAAGTAGGACAAGTTATAAGATGCATTTGTCTACTCGATCATCCTATATCAGGTACTGGCGATGCTCTTTCAACGCAGATTATCATTCCACAGAAGCAGGTATACAGCTTTAATAAAACTTCAACAATTTCCTTGGCTAAAAAATTCAATTAAACTTTGCTAATACCATTTTAGTATTCTATATTTATCACGTTATTAAAATATTCAATGAGAAAACTTCTAATCTAAGCAGATTTGAGTTCAAGAATTAAAAATTATAACACGTTTTCATTTCCCATTTAAGGTGAATCGCAACTCTGATATTTATGTATCGTTGGTATCGCACACACATCAAGTTGCAGCCAAAGGATGGTTTGTAGCTATGGTTTCGACTACGGTCGAGACGAGCAATCCAGAAGCAGAAATAAAGCCAGGTATTGATCTGCTTGGTCCAATAAGACAGAAATTTATATCAGTCTCAGACTACCTGGAGCCAACAGACAATGGTTTAAGCAGTCAATTATTCATTTCAACGAGCTACGATGCGACAACGCATTTTGAAACAACTTGCCTGGATGTTTTGGACATTTTCAAACGCGCTACCGGTGAAGAATTTGACTTCAATAAAGTCAAGCATGAATTAGGGGACGAAGATCAGTAACCGTAATTAGTGAATCAATTGATATCCCATGCTTGGATTTGATTCGAGCCTAATCCAAAGGGTTCAATACATCCCGTACTATAAGTATCATTATTCTTAATTTTGTTAAGTATAGGGTACCGCGATCACGATGTATGTATCATAAGGTGTATGAACAAAAAAAAAAAAGAAAAAAACGAAAAAACACAAAAAAAAAAACTGACAAATTTTAATCATCTGCTCTTCAGCCCAGTTTGAAAAGAACAGAAGAGAATTTGCAATTTCTCAGAAAATATAAAATAAATCTGAAACTACTTCTAATAAACTCTTATATAACATATAATACTGTAATCGATATCGCGATTCATGTATCCAAATTTTCAGTTCCTCAAAAAAAAAAAAGAAAACCTGTTTTTTTTTCACGCTAATTATACTATGAATACATATTTTAATTACCTGCATAATGTTTTGCATTACTAAATGAATAGTAAATAGGCTGATTAATAGGGGCTGATAAATTTGTATTATCATAATAAATAATTGTAACGAAAGAAAATGAAACGAAACTTAAGCTTCCAGCATGAGTAATGAATTATTTTTAATATCCCTGCTCACAAAATATACATACATATACGGTATACTACATATATACCGCTCCGATTAGAAATAGATTACGATGTAGTACGATTAGTTAAAATTTCAAATAATTTATCGTTTTTAAATACATATGAAGTAAAAGCACACGTGTGTAGGAGGAGGGAGGGGGGGGGGGGGGGGGGGGGGAGCTTAATAAATATTCGATCTACTATATTATATAAATTGAGATAGATATGCTGTGAGAAAACTAATATATAGATAAGTACCAAGATATCTATTTAATTATACATCGTATAGTGGGTTGTCGAGCAGCGAAACATCCGATTATTGATATAGTTATGATTAAATTAAATACATAAATAAAGAAAAAAAAATGAATAAAAATGTTGATATATTAGGTGAGCTTGCGAACATGAATATTTCTTTGTTACTGTGAGTGTATCATAATACTGTTAATTTTAAGTAAATGAATATTGAAAAGTAATTGTGTTTATCGAAAAGTTTATGTCAAGCTTACACACCCTGTCAGGGTAAAACATTCGTACGATATATAAATATAAAAAATATATAAAAATTCATGAAAATTCACAAAAATAAAAACAAAATAAAAAAACACGTCATTTCTATTGTCAAGAATGTCGGTAAAATAAATACTTATTATTGTAATTCGACAGGCATACGAAAATAAATGATATTATATTAAATACTCAGCTTTTCAATAATCGAAATTCAATTACGAATGATAATATCTTAGTATGGAAGATATTTTTCATTAAAGAAATCACTTATTCATCAATTCTAACAACATACATCTTATTGTCTCTGCATCCTATGACAAGAAACTCTCCATTTATAACTGGGGACGAAAAAACATCTCCGTTTAATTTCAAGCTGTTTAATATCTCTCCGTTGCAAGAATTAAGCAAACTTATATTTCCGCTTGTATCGACGACTACTAAAACATTCCCTTCACAATAGGGTGTGGCAAAAATTGGACATTCAAAAGTAACTAGATATCTGAGAATTGGGATAGATGTACTCGACTGGACAGTGATACAGTAAACATTTCTATTATTACAGCCGATAATTAGATCTTCTGTATCTTCATTCAGATTTTTATTCACTACAAGATGAGAAAAGACGTTCCCATCAATCTTGTATCTCCAAGTCTGAAAGTAGACAATTTTTTAATAGTATAATACGATTTGAAAAACCAATTCCGCTTTTGTATTTTACCTTGCAACCCGTTTCTGAGTTGAAACAGTTCACTTCACCTGAAACACTGCAGAATACAATATCTCCATTTTCTAATACTCCCGGGGCTGAAAATATGGGATCTTGGAACTTAGTTTTCCAGTTTATCTGCCCTGAACTCTGATTCAATGACATACAAGTCCCGTCTAGCGTTCCAAAGACTACTGAATGTGATCTGGCACAAGTACGAGGTGCCGCTGAAATGCTACCTTCGCTTCCCTTCAATTTCCACATCTCTAATCCATCCTAAATATGAGATGTAAAATTGAGGAGATTTTCGATAGTGAAAATAACTAAGTGAGACTAAAAAACCAGCTGAATAAAATCATCAAAAATAAAAGCTCGCCTTTACGGAGATACTGTAAAAATACTTGTCGTACGATCCAACGAATGTACTTTTCTTATCATCGCTCAATACTGCAGTACATTTAACAGCTTCTCCTGTTTTAAATTTCCAAATTATTTGCCCAGTTTTTAAATTCAAACAATACACGTACCCATCGTAACATCCTGAGTTAAAAAACATCTTTAGACAGTCATATTTTATACAGAGATATTATAGAAAAATAGATGTTTGAAGATATCGTAAATCGTCTCACCAACAATCCCATTAAAATCGTTCAGAGCGAGAACCGAAGCTTCAATTCTGTCTGGTAAATGTACTTCATAAGTGTTAGATTCACGATGATTTAATTGTTTAGTCAAGATTACTCCGGCGTGAGAACCAACGGATGTGTAAATTTCACCGCTGCAATAAAGATGCATATTTACACATGTGGGTAGTGAAAAATTTGCTGATATTATGAAATCCAGGTGATGAAAAAGGAATCCGTGTACCTATAGTATCTGAATACTGTAGGTGATGCGTCTACACATTTTTTCAAGTCTCTTGTATATTCAATTTTCAATTTTGAATTAATTGAGACTTTGAAAGTATCCGTTTTTCCAAATTTTCCAGTTACATTTCCTCTACATTTTTGCCAAACACATGTATCAGACTCTGAAGCTTTGTCTGGGTATGTTAGATCGTATTTTCGTTTTTTATTTACTTCAACTTGTACAGCACCAAGATTTGAATTAGAATCTTCGATACCAGTCTCTCCAAAACGGCACCGAATTTTTTTAAATATGTAATCAACGCAATTAATAAACGTCTCATTTTTTAATAGCATGCCAATCAATTCTGGAAACTCCTTATCAAGCGCAGTAGATAATTCATTTGAAATTTGTATTGCTATTACAGAAGTTCCTCCATTTTCCAAAAAACCATAATTTGTCGTTAATGTTAAATGATTGCTCCAAATTTGTGTAAACAATTCCCTCACTGCTTTAGTGTCTAAATTCATTTTCCCATTTTCGGGACGATCTTGCTCTGTATTTTGAAATAGTTTTATCAAAGTTCTTCTGCAAATTTTTCCATTAGCATTGAGTCGAAAATTATCCAAATATTTTATCCTATCTGGTCGATAAAACGAACGTAATTTTCGAATCTGCTTATTGACTTCCTCCTCAGATCTTAAATCGTTAATAAATTTATCGCCAATTTGTTTTGGGCAAATAGTAGAAATGCACAGATAGAGCTTATGCCTTTCCTCGTCCCATAATGCAAGACAATTTCTAACAAAATTCAATTTTAACACAGCCGTTTCTAACTCAGTTAAATCCATTTTGTTTCCAAATCTTTTAACAGTCCTATCGGATCTACCTTTATAAAATAAGGTGTCTCCATTAATCTAAAACAAGTAAGTTATCACAATTGAAATAAAGAATTCTTTATGATAAATTCATAATCATCAACAATCAAACTGTGTTTGTTTCTTTATCCAAATAATTCAAAACTGCTAAGTACCGTGACTAAATCTCCAGTTTTTCTAAACACAGGTGTTTCTAAGCATGCAGAATCTTCTCTATCCATTACACAGACCCTAGAATCGCTTCCTGAAATGAACAAAGCGAAGAATTTAATTTTCACAATAAAATACTCGATTATTCAGGTCGCCAAGAAATACCAACCGATATATAGAATGCCCTCCCCATTACGAATGACATCCCCGTTTTTATTTCTGACTTGAAAAATAGTTTGAGAAAGCGTTTTTCCCAAATTTTGACCAACTGCAGTACTTGAGTGATGAGTATTTTCTAAATGAATTTCATTTATACTAGCCCAACAAGATACTTCAGTTATACCATAAATGTTATAAATTTTAGTCTGATTATCGCGGTGTTTTAAATCCCTAAAAGTATCTAATTTTGGAAATGGTTCACCGCCAATGAGAAGCGTTTTCAAATGACTTTCTTTGCTTAAAATTGTACTCTTTATCTCATCACTAGACCACCTATACTGCCACAAGGACGGTGTAGTTTGAAGTAAAGAGACTTTATGTTGAAAAATTAATTTTAACAGTTCATTCGGGCTATTAATAATATCATTTGAAACAACAAGCAATGTGCTACCGCTAGATAAGCTTAAAAATATCTCAACTATGCTAGGATCAAATGTCAGCGGTGTTATCTGAGCTATTTTGTCCGCTCTTGATAATGAAAGAATTTTTTTTAAATCAAGAATGTTAGGAACTATACAAGCGTGAGAAACTTTTATTATCTTTGATTCTCCGGTGGAACCGGAGGTCGTTATAGCATACGCGAATTTATCACTAATAAAATTATTCTCTGAGATTGTTATTCTTCTGTATTTTAAAAGCTTGACTCTTTCGTTGTGAACATTGAGTTCACAGACTAGATCTGCATCTGGAATCATACATTTAGAAAATACAAAACTTATTTCTAACTTTGAGCATATTTCTTTGTTGTTTATTAAGGGTAGATTCACAAATCCACATCCTCGAGCCTGTATTCTGTAAAAAATAGAAAATACTTTAACATGTTCAGTTTTAGTTGCAGAATAAATTATGTAAACATAGGTAGGTGTGCTTGTACAGTTACCCTAAAATCAAAGCAGGAACACAGTATGTTTCTACGTCATTATTTATTCCGATGAATCCGTAGCTTTTAACGCAATTTAATGAAGATTCGGTCGTTTTTATTGTATCTTTAAGATCGGAATAATTTATTCTTAAAATTGTTTTCGAATTGAAATACTCAATTGCTATGTTTTCAGGCCTACTCCAGTCACAGATCTTGTTCAATGTATCTTCCATTTTTGATAAAAATTTTGCCTCTTGAGTCACAGGATCTAGGTATATATTAAATAGAAAAATAGGATAGCTTGTGATAGTTTAATTGTTATTATAATAAAAGCGTTTCATTCTTTGCACACCCATAAAATCTGCATTGTTGGTTGTATATTCTGATCGCATAAATATAAGTACAATTTGAATATGCATATTGTTTACAAATAAAGGTACTGTAGACTATATAGCGCGGAGTATAATATAATTATAATATACATACCTACATGATTACGAAGAGTATTGCCAGTATAACGTGCGAGGTAATTATATTGCTTTTGATTTGAGGTTATAAAGTAATTTCTATAACAGTGCTAATGCAGTGTGAGTTTATTATCAAGTATAGTATCATTTTGACGAATTATCTACATCGATTTTTTTACTTATATAATATGAAAATAAGATAATTATTGTCACAAATTAATACAGGAGATACATGAATTCAAAATAGACATTTGACATTTACAGACATACACTGTCGGTAAAATCAACAAATACAGACATGCACTGTCGATCAGCGATATGTATGCCAGAAAGCAAATAATGAAACTGGATCAATTGTAATGGATACATGTTTAATTTCTAGAAATAATTGTAAATTGTACAGACATACATTACTTCGACAATGAGTAATATTGTATTATTGATGCAGAAATAAAATCTGAGATATACTAACAATCAATTGCATTCTTATTTTATACCTTCCTTTCCTACTTCATTTTATTTCCTGTATCAAAGATACGTTATTTAGAATTCTAGAAATTTTGAGTCAAAAATTAGGTGCGCCTAATAATATGCAATCTCAATTTGTGCATCGCATGAATGACGTACGGGTTGTATGCAATGAGGCGCACGGGGACAACATTGAAAATGGCGAGGGCCAGTTTGGAAACATTGATGTGATGAGTTTTTAAAATTTTAAGTCGAAAAATGGCTGCTGGTATCAGGAGAACATCTGACCCGAGGAGGTGTGCTGAAATTTTTGGCGGGAAAAATCGAGGGGGTATATCCAAGCAAGCATGCATTTGTATAGATGTGTCTCTGTGCATGTCTCATTCGCTTACGAAATTTAGAGTTTTCGAAATTTTAAGTCGAAAAATTGCTCCTGGTATCAGGAGAACATCTGACCCGAGGAGGTGTGCTGAAATTTTTGGCGGGAAAAATCGAGGGGGTATATCCAAGCAAGCATGCATTCGTATAGATGCGTGTCTTTCTGCATGTCTCAATCGCTTACGAAAATTGTAATTTTTGAAATTTTAAGTCAAAAATTGCTCCTGGTATCAGGAGAACATCTGACCCAAGGAGGTGTGCTGAAATTTTTGGCGGGAAAAATCAGGAGTGTATGTCTAAGCAGCCATACATTCGTATAGATGCGTGTCTTTCTGCATGTCTCAATCGCTTACGAAAATTGGAATTTTTGAAATTTTAAGTCAAAAATTGCTCCTGGTATCAGGAGAACATCTGACCCGAGGAGGTGTGCTGAAATTTTTGGCGGGAAAAATCGAGGGGGTATATCCAAGCAAGCATGCATTCGTATACATAGATGCGTGTCTTTCTGCATGTCTCATTCGCTTACGAAAATTGGAATTTTTGAAATTTTAAGTCGAAAATTGCTCCTGGTATCAGGAGAACATCTGACCCGAGGAGGTGTGCTGAAATTTTTGGCGGGAAAAATCAAGCGCCTTGTCACACGCCATCCGTGTAATCCAACTTTTTGTTGCCCAGCATTAGGCGCACCAAATTTTGCGATTTAAAATTTCTGTAAATTGCGCAATGTCTTCTTACGATTATTGAAATTCACTTACTGAAATAGAAAATCGCAGGAAGGAGAGAATGGAAAATATCAGAGTAAATAATTATAGGCATATCTGGGAATTTATTGCTGCAGCATCAATACAATATTTCTCATTGTCAACGTTATGTCATGTTTTGTACAACTTGTAATTATTTCTTATAAATAAATATGTATACGCATTGCAAATTATTAACGATGTCTCTATTTGCTTACTGCTGTACAAGTTCCTAAAGTATAAACAACATTTTGTCGGACAGAGATTTTTCTCTTGATTTTTGTCTGGTAGTCGCGCTAGTGGTTCGATTGCCAGACAAAAATAACCCAATTTCGAAAATTCACGTACCTCTTATTTAATAATAATATGTCTAATACGCGACATCTTCTCCGCGTTGGGAATATTTCTAATGAAATGTCTATGAAAGTCATCACAGATCTTCCATGTGAACTCTTCTCGTAGGATATCTAATAAAGAATATGGCGGTTTACTATAATAATGCGTATACATATATTAGATCAACAATTTCAAACCACAATTATTGCATTTAAAGTTAGCTTTAAGTGCGATGGTAATATAATTGTGTAACATTTGGCAGTTTTATACTAGCCGTACATGAAGTTAGTTCCGGGGGAATATGAAAGATATGTATGCTCAAACAAACCGCGAAACACCTCGTGGCAGAAACAATGGAAAACTGTGTAAAGATACACAGGGATTACATGTCTACGATAATTTACACCAATAACTAGTAGACAGAAATCCTACTGTGTTAAAAAGCACGTCGGTCAATTAGTTACACAAGTTTTCTTCGTTTTCCAGATCCAGTTAACTGAACCTGGCGTGACCTCGTAGCACCTGCTGAAATGCTGATCTTATCGACAGTGTATGTCTGTATTTGTTAATTTGACCGACAGTGTATGTCTGTAAATGCTGATCTTATCGACCGACATAGTATGTCTACGGTTGGCACGACCGGGATTCTGTAATATCTTCAATCAATCACCGTTATAACTAATTGATGATAAATTACCCAAAAAATCATAGATGAATGTTTTTGTTTACTTTCTTGTTTATCACATAAGATTACACTATAATTTCATCATAAAGACAATTAGGTATATTGCATATACATATATTGTATTATAAATACAAAATAAAAGTAATTTGAAAATCAAAAAACGCAGAGATTTGACTTGGGCCGCTATTCTGCCACAGAAAATAGCTACCAATAAATAAATCGCAATATTGGGTGTGAATGACATTTGAAATTCGAGAATGCGAGAATCATTTGCCAATACTGAAATTGTATGGTTTTATTTCATGCTTTATCAACTATCCATCAAATTTGGTAATGAATTCGCCTGTTGTGTAAATATTTTTGATAAATTCTAGAGCGAAAATTATCAAAGGTGATTTATAGTTAAATTTTAAAATGTCTTATGGAAAATACAGATGAGAATATAAATTAGGAGATTATGATAGGTATTTCCATGTTTTTTTTGTTTATTATTTATTTATTCATAATCTATTTTAATTGTTTATTTTTGTCAAACTCAAATGCCAAATACCATATAATTAAAATAAAATAAAAATCGAGAGCGAAATAATATTAGTTAAATAAAAACTAATATTAGGTATTTATAATAAGCAGTAATTTGAAAACGAGATAATTATTTTGAACGGGGGGAAAAAAAAATTAGAAAAAAAAACATCCGATTTTATTTTATTACACTTTAAAATTCAGTCACATTATATTAATCACATATTGTACCAAGCAATTCGTTACATTTTTATTAATCTATATTAAATCTGAATTTCGCGAAGTAATAAAAACTGAGCGGAAAGTAAGTAAATTCAAATAACCGCTGTTATGAAATTTTTTTTTTTTAAATAAAATGAAAATAAATAAAAACATAAATCGATTCAAGATTACGTATCTTTATTTATCGAAAAGTATTCAATATCAATAATAACGAGCCAAGGAAACTTGAAATTCTATCTATCTAGTAATTTCAGCCAATATATCTAAAAAAAAAATGGGTTTTCTTCCCTTTTTATTTCTCTTTACTTTTTAATAAACGCATAAATTGACATTTCTAAGCTTTTGCATTGAGCTTAAAATTAAGTTATAATATGTATGTGATTACATTTATTTGTTCATCTAGTACAGCGTGGGTAATACTATATGTAGAAATATTTTTTTATTTTATTTTATTTTGTTTTTTTGCTTTTATTTTTTTTTTAAATAGTTGTAATTATCACATCTGAAATATTGGGTTCGATGTGATTTTAGTAAATTATCGCATTTCTTTGCAGACAATTTTTATTTTGAAAATCTTTTTTTATGAACGATGTATAATGTATCATAAGAGAAGAAAAGTCGTGACTAATAGATAAATAGGTATTATAGAATGAAAACTTTCATGATATACATACAAAAAAAAAAAATACTGAGTTCCTTGAACTGTGGGTATTTAATAATATTCATAATGTTTCATTTTTTCAAGTTTTCGAATAAAATTTTTGATGATATATTTGAATTTGGAGAAAATTGAATCTTCAGATTTTCAACTTTACAAGAATAATTCCGAAAAATAAAAATTATAGAAATTTTCAAAAAGTAAGGGGTTCTTTTCTCTTGTTATTCTTTGTTGTTTTTTTTTTTTTTTTTTATTTCACATCGCCAATCTACTTCTCCTCGCACCACTCGTTCTCCTTGCGTACTTGCTCTTCTTCCGAAGCTGTAAAATCATTCTTTATATTGAATGTTTTACGAATCTCTTCCGGAGTCTTTCCCTTAATCATATTGGCCACAGTCTTGCAGGTCACATCAAGCAGACCCTTAATGTCCAAATAATTTGCTGCAAGGATTAACTCAAACAAAGTTCCTTGATCAACCTATGAAACAATAAAACAAAAACAAAATAATTTCCAATCGCTGAAAAATTCCTTCCAAAACTATCTGACAAAGTCTCCATTGATTTTTCACCAAACAAAAGAAATAAAAATAATAATAATAATTCGGACACAAAAGTTTCCCTAAAAATTACAATTTTTTTACAAAAAATAATTAAAACAAAAATTTGTTTAAATCTTATTTCTTTCGTCTGATAATCATCTGAAAATCACCTTCAAAAAATCAGCGTCCCACGAACTGATATCGTCGGTACGTTTTTCCTTATTTTCATCATCTTCTGGTGGTGGAGGATCGTCTTTATGATAGGTAGCCCATTGAATGACCTTCCTTAATATTGCTGAATTTACATTAGGTAGGGGTACAACTTCTTCCTCATCTTCATCCATCCCCAAATCTTCTAACATAGTTTTTATCGTGACTGAACATTTTGCTATGTCAACATCGACCTCGAAAACTTCACCGTCTGAACTCTGCAGTTTTATGTTCGGCATCTGTAATAAACATAAAAAAATGAAGAAAAAATAAAGAAATAAAGAAAAATATAAAGACAATGTATTATTATTTAATGATTCCCACCAAACATTGAAAAAAAATTCATCATTTTACACGAAACTTTTTTTTCCGCAGAAAAATTGACATTAAGTACATTCGGTTTATAGATGTAAATTGATATGCGTATACGTATACATATGTATGAAAATCATTCAACCTTGTGATAAAAATCAAAAACAGAAGTATGAATTTTCGGTAATTTTGGGTTAACCTATTCCGTATACAATGTAAAAATAAAACAGACAAAAGAATAAAAAGAAATTTTCAGTGGATTTTATTTTGATTTGAGAAAGAAACAAAAACAAAAAAAGGAAAAAATAAAGATGGAATAATATTTTTAACGGGAAACATGTGAGAAGGCATTTATTTTTAACACGTAAATCATTATGGGTATGAGTCAGATGATATAAATCGTAGTAAAACGTATCCGAAAGATGATGTTGCATTAAACGTTGCAATTTTCATTCCTGCTATATGCGTATATTTGAGACAAGAAATTTCACAAAGGTTCAGAAATTATATGTTAGAAAAATATTGGCGCGCACAGCAACAACCTTGCGAAGGGATTCCTAGTTTTTCAAGGTCTAATATTAAAGGGTTATAGACGCGTTAAGAGATTTATTAATATTTTAAAAATCGAGGTATTTGCACAAAGTGAACAACGGAATTTTTCTCCTTGATCATTAAAAGCGGGAAATTATTTTTTACAGCGTAAATACATCGAGTCATTTATCATCACAACACACGTCGTCCATTAAGCGATAATATTCTCTAGCCCAACAAATTTTTTCGCTACGTGAAATAAAAGCTTGAATATATTATCCTATTTCAATTATTGTCATCAGCTAACGCCTTTTTTGAATATATAAATATCGATAGTCGTATCACCTTTAGAGTAACTTCTGATAGCACGTGATTATCTTGATAAAATTTAGAACTTAATGTTTGTCAGGCAATTCTTCTAGCTCTGCTTCGCACCCCTCGATCATCGACGGCTAACTAAGGTTGCGACTACGCATGCGCGGGAGTGTTGAGACTGAAGATGGTGCTAGTGGTCTTATCAGGATCGTATCATTAAGTTTTAGAGCCCAAAATTTCGGTGAAGAATTCAAATTTTTCGAAATCGTTAATTAAATTGCAAATATTGATAAATTTTCGAATTATTCCATCTACTATTCATTCATTTGGTTAATACTAGTATTTAAAATTATGTGGTCTGAATTCAAAATAACATACTAATCGTATCCATGTATCTAATGTCATAATTATTGACTATAAATTCAAATTTGAAAGAAAATATTTAGCGCCGAAGTAGTTTGTATTTAAAATTTTTCATACGATTTTTCATTTAATATGATGTAACCTGTTTACAACTTAGTTTTTATTACACCACAGATGTCTTTATATGTATTAATCCAATAAACTGAATTGTATGAAAAATATTATAGAATATAGAATATACTGAAAAATCATTCATTTATTTCACTAATGTTTAAAGTGGGTTTAAAGTATTCACGAATTCTCTGATGCCTATAATAATGCTGATTACTTTTTGAGTTGTACTTTCGGGAATTTTTTTAAATCTTGTCGATTCTGAGATAATTATAAAAGTACATATTTCGTTGTTATATTATTTATTTCTACTTAATATATAATAACGTCTACTAATTTGTTGGCCCTTTGTATATTATAGAGTAGTTATTATTCTTACGATCCTCTGTAAATCGTAATCAAGTTTCAAAGATATAAGTATATGTTGAACGATTGCTATGGAAAAAATCCATTGAATGATGTAAATATCCAGACTCACATATATCAAGCATTTGGAGAGTTAAAAAAAAAACAATAATTGCGTTGATCCTACCCTATTACAGACAATGATCGTTTTTTTTCAAAATTGTGAAAAAATAGAAAAAAATTAATAAAAATCTGTTTGGAACGCCTACCTAGGTATACAAGATGTCTTTTTACGTATCGAATATATATTGCAACAGGTGCAGCCAGGCCGATATAAAAGTTACGAGCAAAAAACTAGCTTGAAATGCCATAATTTGGTGTTTCTGGTGTGAGATAAATAGACGTACGACGCTATTTTAGCTCACGTTCTTGATATTCTGAGGTCAAACTATATCGACTTGACCTGTGGAATCATTCAAAGAATTGTTGATATTTTGTAAAGCATAGTAAAATCAACAACTGATTAAATCAACTATATCTTGAATAAACAAATAACGATGTGCGATCTTCCGGAAGAAAAAATAAATATGTATAAATCTTTCATATCCACTTATAAGCGCGCTTGATTCGCACAATCATTTATAAAACCGATATAATACAGTGACAGGTGACGTTATAATCAAATTTCACGAATTATAACGAAAGGGTTGAATATCGTGGACAATGAAGATTCCTTTTTCTTTCATTTCATTGTTATTTTCCGTTATGCATTGTGTGCAGTTTTGTTGACTGCACTGCAGATGCGCAGAGTTTTTAAAATAATTGCGAAATTTAAAAACAATAATTATGTACTCTCTATATCTTAAAACACAATAAGGCTGCTGTTTGTACTACGACTCATTTGCAAAAATGATGCAAAATTTATTTCTTCATTTTTATCAAATAAGATAATTTATAAGATCTTAGATACACATGAAGTTGGTCATTTTGAAGACTACAACATGTTAGATTCGAGATCAACTTAGTAATGATCAAGTCACGTACTTTTAATAACTGACCCGGAACTGATCTCCCATTGTCTGAACTGTGAACTCTACCTATACCTATAAGATATACCTATACTCGGTGTGAAACGTAGAATTTCTAGATTCTGATAGAATCGTAGAAAATCAACAATTTGAGTATTTTAGTCGCGTACTAATCAATTATCTGAAGCGTAATAATGACATTATATAAAAATTCTCTTGATTAATCTTATTCAGTCTAAGCTGCAGAAGGCTTGGCTTGATTGCCTGACTGGTGCTATAACAATTAAATAATTATAACAAGTGCACTTTGCCTTCTTGATTCTCAACGACTCTGCAGTATATAACCAATCGAATTTAAGTTTAACAGAAATTTATCGAATCTGTACAATTCTCTACGAATGTGACGTCATTTTTGTAGGAGTAGGTGTATTAACAAAGTTTCACACTACCTTAAGACATGATTAAAAAATATAATATATTACTTACAGCTTTGTCAAATCAATGAATTATCGTTTTTTACAAGACCTTATTGTAAAATTTTTCATTCAGGTTCTCAGAGAATTATGATTTGATTATCTTCACTATTTTTTTAGAGGATTTTAAAAATCGTGATTATAATTAAAGAAAATTATGAACATTGATTAATTGCCTAATAATTATTACAAGTAACAGTAATTTTGGCATATCATAATATGATACGTAGTCTATAATCATGACCATTTCCGTAATTATTTACTCGCTTGTAGTTGGATGGCTCGACCTGTTGCCATTGAATTGAATTTCAGTACCTACCTATGTTGACCCAGTCGAAGACCAGTGACATCGTAGTGGCTAAAAGCCAGCTCTAGCAGAAGGTCCATAATTAGTGGTAGAGTTAATGAAACGCAGGATGCAAATACTGTGATATAATAACGTCCAACGATAATAGCTGAGGTAAAAATATTTAAATTTAATAAGAAAGTCAATATGTATACTTGTATTCATATTACTGTTTTCAATTGCAATTATACAGCTGTTTCAATTTTTGTGAACTAGATCAATTCGAAAGTGGTCGGATGGTAGAATTAAAAGCAAAATAAAAAGCTACAATTAAAAAATATAAATCACAATTATTCAATACTCATTGTGCACAGTCACGTAAAATATAAATCGCACGTATTCCTCCATTAATTATCTACCGTTGTTAACGTTTTATAATCTTTGTTTACGTGGTTGACGATTATAATAACAATAAGTCGGAAAAACGATGTTAATAACTCAGTAAGAATTCAAAATAGACATTTATACAAAAGTATATATTTATAGATATATAAAAATAGTTTTACAACTATAAAGAATTAGAAAAAAAAGCTTTTGAATTATTATACCAATAAGGAATTTGCTAGCCCAATCACGTAAATGCGTCAATTTTGTGTGTGTTAATGAAAAAACTGTTGTGACAACTTTTAAATCAATCTAATATATTTTAGACATATAAATCTATATAATCGAGCTAGTTATTTTTATATTTTTATACAAAAGTCACAAGTGATGATGCAGTCTACTTCGATAAAATTTAATGTACCTACTATGCGGTCAGCCAAGTTTTTACTTTTTCGTATTATATTCAATGACCAAACTTCATGCAGTCACACACGTCGGAAAAATATTCGATGCCAATAATCCGCAGGAGAATTTTTTAGATGTATATACAAAATTAGTTAACCGTCTGATAATTCGTTAAAAAAATTAATTTATCACATATAATTAATTCTCAGAACTGACAATGTTTTATATACTTAAATACAAGAGGTCAATTCCATATGTGTACATATTTTTAATAATTTATAATCAAATTAAAGATTTAGTTTCTAATGCAGTGAATTTGAAGTACTCACTTCTCTTGCAGATCCTGTAGAGAAAACAGCGAATATTGGCGGGCAGTTAACGATATCATTAAAATTTAAAATTGTTTCGGAAGGTCACATAAGTAAGTGGCGACGGTTATACTTATGCATTTTACGATATTCTATGCAGAAAATCTGTTATTTATGGCTATAGACAAATCCATCTAAGTTATCCCAGTTTGCTGGTATAGCACTGCTATAGAATCGTCTATCTCTTTCTTGGCGCCAACATCCCACGCAACGCCTCCGTACATAGAGATGGTAAAAATCGGGAAGAGAAAATATATCCTCTCTATAGGGTAGAACAGAGATTTCGCAATAATTGAATGACCACACTACTAACAGAAAAATTATTACTCCATCTACGGCGCCAGGGTATGATAATACAGTCGAAAAGCTTCTTGCCACTCAATTCGTGGACTAATTTTGAGCCTCCTATCGTTTGACTTGAACAATTGGAGGGGATATAATTATTTCAATCGATTAATATACGAGGAACAAAAGATAGGAGGAGTTATCGTCCTCCCAAACGTGGTAAGGACCCTGATTTCCAAAATCTTCGAACTTAAAACATTTTAACGTTGTTAATCATTCAAATTGAAGTGAAAATCAATGATTTTTGGTTTATAGTGAATCTAGTATAAAATGAATATAGATATTACAGAAATTGTTTTTCTAAAATCTTCGATATGATGCGTTTGAAAACGACACGTTTTTACCGAGAATCGAACAGTGTCATTTTATGTGATATGCAGATAATGGGGTCTGGAATTATTTCGAATTATGTTGATAATTCTGTACAGAACATGTTATGTTGTTTATTATACGATTCGTAGAAATTGATTTTATTTAAGGCCTCACAACGTACGTACCTGCTTCATTCGTTTCAAATTACTTCGATTAATGCTCGCATAATTAAAGCAAGGTTGACGCAAATGAGTTTCTATAATTAATATTAGGGAGTGATTGAAACAGAATTAGTTTTTGATCGTGGCTTGAAGGGCGATTAAAAGGTTGTATTTCACAAGCCATACGGACTACAGAAATTAATTTTAAAAGATTTAAATCTATTAGTAAAAAAAGAAAAAAAAAAAAAAATAAGGTCGATAAATTTCGAAGAACTCAATTCACGCCATAAAAGATTATCCTGAAAAGAATGAACTCGCGATCTATTCGGTTGATCACTTGATATTATATGTTCGATGAAAATAACAATTATTAATAAAACTCTATCGATTGATATGAAATAATATTTCGCAGGTTTATACTGTATAATTATACCAGACGAGGTTTATTATATCTCAGAGTTTATCATAAGCCATAGACCACGTCAAAACTGGGGCAAAATAAACCTTGTTGCGTTTACGCGGAACACCACAAACCAATATGCTAACATTTATAGGTATTGCTAATTAGTATTTGACAAATAATAGTGACGTAAGAATAAATGATTACTTACCCTCATGAGATGTCGAATTATTGCACGTAATTTCTGAGGCAGGTAGTTCCAATTCAGTTATACCCGATATTCGATATTGAAAGCATTTCGAACCAGCGCCAAGTGCATTTCTTGTTAATTTCATTTCTTACGGTCCTTAACCTTTATTATATTAGCGAAAAGCCTGATCAGCGATCAGTCAGTCTTCGTAAGCTTGTATCAAGATATACCTTATTAAAAAACTCAAATTTTTGCTACTTTTCAGATCTTCGTGGAAGATGAAAGGTACCGAAATTAAATTTTGATAAAAATAAATTCTTCGATCGATTATGATCAAAGTTAGATATGTCAATTATTAAGTCGGTTACTTAAATTAACAGTTGTGTTCTACCAAATCATAAGTATTGTTTATATCTCGGTTAAAAAAATACCAACCTCTTTTTCTAACGGTACAACGGATCAATGGTCCTAAAAAAACTTCAAGATATTGTTCGCCAAATATCTTCCCCTTCCTAAATCTCACAACTCCGTCACTGTTTCCTGTCGAAGGAATTTTTTGCAACGCCCACGAAAGGCAACATCCACCCAAATGTTCGTAGTTAGAATATTAAAGTTTATAGGAATTCTAACTTTGTAAAAAGGGTTAATTTCAAAATACATCGTTTGTTTTAAAGTTATAAGATCAATTAACACAGATATTTTTTTTTAGATAATTTAAAATAACTCTTCAATTCTATTCGAACCAACCTGCACTTGGTTTTATCTCTGTAATCAAATGTCAAGGACTTATCAAAAGAGAAGAGACAAAGACAATTGAAACTATATAGAATTCAACCAATTAATATAATATTTGTCTAACTAGTGTAAATTCTGACTCAATTACATTCAGTATTAATTATTATATCTATAACTACGATGAAATAATTACGAGCATTATCGCGCGAGTATGTATGAAAACCAAGCTTCTATTTTTCAAAATTACGTAAAGACACCTTATAAGCGAAATTAATTACCCCTATCGATTAATTACGAAACTATGATCAACCAAATTCTTCAATAGTCGAAACTAAACATTCAGCCTTTGCCTGCTTCTATCGGAATCTCTTAAGTTTCTACTAATGTCTGACCATACGTGGGATTTACTACTCGCTTTACTGTCTGGTAGGCGGCACCTTGTACTACTCACGATAAGTCTGACTAACACCGTCTCGCTACTACTTAGCATCTTCGAAGTTAATAGTTGGATCTTCTTGAATGAAATACGTTCGTTTGGTTTTATATCTTTGAAAAAATGGCAATAATAATATAATTTCGTTATCCTACTGCTTAGAAAACCGCGTAACATCGAGACGATTTATTTTCCAGTGGGAAAGAAAGACTCTCGATTTGAAAGGAACTTTCTACTTTCTATGCTTTTTATTGATCGTCACCTTCTATTTTGATTTGAGTATAAGGGTCAAAAAATCAAAAATGTTAATTAATTAATTACTTATTTAAAAAAAAAAAAAACAGCTTTTAATTTGATCACGTCTAATTGTAATACAATTTTTAAATGATTCGTTGCGATAATTGAAAATTATCCGAGATACATAATTTCCTATAGAAATCTGTAAATCTACGAAGATTTAACACTTTTACTATCGATTTTGGTGGTTATAGATTTCTTTCCAAACGTTTAAGCTCGTAGTCTGCACGTGTATACGACATAACGCAACATATAAATGTATAATAACATGAAAAGGTCCGTAGATTTATGTCTCAGTATTTGTTATTTTCTTAGCCTTGGGGTTATTTATTTGAATTTAAGAATGATTTTTTCTGGTCCGGATGCCACATCGCTAAAATTTCAGATGCCCCAAGGATATACAAAGACGTTCAAAATATATTTTTTATAAACTCAAAGTTCATGTTACTAGACGGTGAAACTTTTCTTCAAAAATACTTGAGAAAAAAATAAACTAAGAAGTGTTTTACATCGATAATAATCACCGTATAGATAAAACTCTTAACTCTTTAAATATAAAGTTAGACGACAAAAATGACTAATTTTTGAATAGAGAATAACCATATTTATTGAAAAGGTCGAATCTCGGTTATATCGCTGGTATATGTATGTATACATATAAGTTTAAGATAAGAAAATAAGGAAGAAGACCAGCAACATCAATGCATGGTGATTTCTCGTGGGGAAACATACCAGCTATTCAGAAACAAGCGGACAGAGAGACAGGACGCCGATAAGTCTGTTGACTCGAGCTAATGTGTCAACACAGTCCTAGGTCTAGGGAAAACACGTGAGGGTATACGTTGAGATCTTTGAATCCTTGGACCGAAAAAGGCGGGAGTCAAACAGTGCCGAAAGTCATTCATTACTATACGGTCACTGAATTCCCAATACATATAAAACAAAAGTTTTCGCTCTATGGTGAAATATAGAAAATCAAGAAACTTGTCATTTGTAAATTGGCTAGAAAAAGGTCCTCCCAAAATTTTCCAATGAAACGTTCGTTATTAAAACCAAATAAAAATAATTATCACGATGTAAAATTTGTCATAGAACTTATATATGACGAAAATATTATTGGGTAAGTATTATAGAGAATATTTGTAAAAATATCGTAATGTCAAATGTTAAGATATTCTGGACAAAAATGTGGCTGGTATTTTGTAAGAAAGTGATTATTGTGCAGAACACGTACGTACCAGTGTTCTCGATTGGTTCTGAAATTGTCCGGGTATTATATATATGTAATATTCTTGGACTTAGTTTTTGAAAGAATAGGGTGGGTCGTGGGTAGGGAGTTTGGTTGTGACTCTGGGTACCGCGGAAACTACCATTCACTCGCCTACACAGTAGAAAATGAAGAAGGCTATCTAGTAACGCAGATAGACAAGATGGAATAACGGCGGATGTTTCGACCACGTCTTTTAGCTGGCGCCGTACAGTCTGGCCTCATCTACTCAGAAATTTTCCCCCAAAATTAATTGTTGCTTAAATCCGGCGTAAAAAGCTTTGCAGGTTTGTTGGCTAGATGTTAATGGACTTAACTCACTCCTATGTGATTTATCTGACCCTGTTATTTTCAGTTATATTATCAATACGGTTCAATCGATCCCAAAACTGAACTGAAAATGTGTAAAATTATTCTTTAAACATACACTATAATAAATACAAAGATAAGTTCAAGCATGTTCCTAGTTATTTATTTTATTTTTATTATTATTATTTTATTTAAGATCAAAAGTTTTCGTGAGCGTATGCGTAGATGACTATATTTGATAAATGTCCATCTATAAAAAAGCTCTGAGAAAAAATGTCGTCTTTCAATTCTAGACCAGTATCATAAAATTCTTAACGTATTGGTTACTTACAGTAGTGGTTTCTATAGCTAATAGATTGTAGTTTCTTATTCCATAGCAGCTGGAGGAAATTCGGGATAAAAATACATTCACAATAAGAAGAATTATCGTCGTCTGGAAAAAGTTGTCTTTTCTTTTTATCGACTACTGCAGTTATACACTTCAAAGCTCGATATTTTTACAGAAGAATTTCGATGTCAAGGATACTATGAGGTCAGAGTATCTTCGATTTTACACAATATTCATATAAATCTAACGATGTATACCTACGAGAAATAAACATATATGAAAAAGTACGAGTGAGGATCGTCAACGGAAGTTCGCAAGCTGCAGTTCCCAGAAATCAGAATCCAGAGTCGTGAAATAAGTCTGAGGATAATAAAGCGTAATTTGCATTGCTTATTTACTTCCGGAAATTGAAAACCCACAAAGAGAATTAGAGCATGTAACGTTCTTACCGGACTTATAGTCTGATTGTGAGATGGATTCCCTCCTCTTCAATGACCTCGATATATATTTTAGCAGAACCTAATCCCGAAGATTTTTGAAGTCAAGGTAGAATCGCGTGTCCTTCATCTAACATATTCCTTCGGTAATTATTCGACCGTGATATAAAACGCATTGAGCTTTTCTATTTCGTCATGATCGCGTGGCATAGGTAATATATATATATATATATATACCTTGAAAGCTTTTATTCTCGACTCTTTACTGGATTTATAGTTTTACCGAACTATTCGTAGCTTCTTCTTACGACCTGAACCTTACGACACATAAAATCATCCTTACATTAAAAAAAAAAAATTGTTATATCTGAAAGCACGATAAGTTGTGCGAAAGATATTGCGAATAAAATCCCGTAAATAGTATGATAAGATCCATTATGCACCTAATTTTTTTCATGATATTGAATGAAAATACAAATATATTAGGTCTGATCGTCAGATCTAGTCATCTTAATTTTTTCTCCTGTTTCGATTTCTGATTGTTTTGTTAGAATAATTTAAATCGTTACAGATTTGAATCCAGTAAAAATTTTCCAGTTGATTCAGGTTACTTTTTTTTTTTTTAAATTACATCACGAAATTTAACACCTAGTAAATTAGCGTATCGGAATTCAAAACCCATGGAATTATAATTGAACCATGGCTTTATCGAAGCTACAATTTTCGCGCGTTGATCGGATGCAGTAATCAATTATCGGAGCCAATGGTTTCAGAATTTATCAGTAACTGGACACAGAGTGTTTTGGATTCGAGATAGCAATCATTGGACAAAAATATCGTATATTTTATTGTATAAAAAATGGGGAATTGTATTTTCAGCGATCAAATTCACTCGATTTTACCAAAAATTCTATTCATCTCATCTTCGTATGGCGGATACAAGAAACTTATACAGATGCTTAATCGTTTCCCAGACGTACAATGAGACAGTTAGACAATACGAAATGCACTCACCAAGTTTTAATTAAGACTTGACTAATTTCTTGCAGAAAGATTGAAGCACTTACAAGAAATTTATATAGTTAAAATGAGAATCACCTCCGCAAATGCACTATAGGTACAGATACGTCGGCTAAAAGTAAAAGTGGTTAGATTAAGTAGAAAGAGAATTATGAAAATTTTACCGACATAAACATTTCGTACTTGTATAATTTTTTTTAAGCTTCGTCTATTGGTATGTACGTATAAAAATTTTAATAGTCGATCGCTTGTTACAATCTGCAGATTTTATAGAAATAGATATAATTCATTGAAAATATTAAAGATCCGATTCATCCAGTTTTTTTTAAATTTTATTTCATTTTCATTCGTTTATGCGACGTTAGGAATTTGGAGGTAAATTTGCTTTAAGATTTGAGATATTCAATTTGATGATTATTATTATTATAATTTTTTATTTATGTCAAGAATATACGGTCTGTCTGGTTTGTCTACAGACTTATTTATTTATTTATTTATTTTTCTCTTATATCATTTGAACGTGTTCTTATTTTCATTCTGCAGAACTAACAATGAAAACGAATTTGCCAACTGTTCCCTATTCTTTTTAATGAGGAGTTATGACTTTGACACTCTTGTAGAATTAAACTTATATCTTTTCCTAAAAATAGAAAATAAATAAATAAATAAATAGTCTTGCAATTCTCGTTGGAATGAATCTGAAAAATCATATGCAGTCATATATGGATCATATAGGTATATATATATATATATCGAAGATAATATCGTTAAAAATACAAATTTCGCATAATTTTTTTCATTCCATTATATACATTTAAACAGTATAACTGAAATAAAGTATAATGAAAAAATAAAAAATAAAATAAAGTGTGTTCCAGAAATTTCCCTCATATTTTTTATTTTTTATTATTAATTTTAAACATCTTTTTTATCCAATATGAAATATACAAATTTTTGTTATTTCAATTGTGAGGAAAATGTTGAAATTAACATAAAATTAAAACACATTTCGGGCGTGGATCTCCAGCTCCAACACATTTTATTATCTCTGCTGTTTAGATCCAGGCTTACGATTTTCAACAGAGGTGAAAAATCATTAATAAAAAATGAGGCTGGAAACTTCGAGCTATAGGTATTTTAACCTTTACTTTCTATAGGTATATACCAAAAGCTGAAATCTTGTAGTTTGTCAAGTTCTATAATAGTTCGATGGTTATACGTATACATAGTTAGGGCTGTGATATCGCAGCAGAATTACTACAGTGATAACTAGTTGCCGAAACTACTACGGTAGCTGTTACGTCAACGTAACGTGGAAGCAACAAGTTTTTGTTTGTTTTTTGTTTTTTTTTTTTTTTTCTGCAGTTAAACTAATAACAATCTAAAATTTGGCTAACCCACATAAATATATTTATGTATTACATTTCAATAATTATTTTCATTTTTTCAATGACATAGGTTATAGGTACCTATAAAATATAACTATTTTATTTTATCGACTAGAATTTTTTGGGAAAACACACAAAATAGTATATACCAATATTCCAAATAACTGTTTAATATAATCAAGCAAACGCATCGTGTTTCAGCTGACAGAATAATCCCAAAACGTAGGGTTCATTATGTGGATAACTTTGCGAATATTAGATATTTAGATTCGGGCTACATGGGCACGGACTTTTGACGTAAGATAATCTATAGGGATTTGCAAAGCATGACCCTCTTATATTAGCTAGTGTACCCTTGAAGTTATTTTTCAACGTTTTTCAGCATCTTTGTATTCTTCTTCTTCTCTTCTTTTTTAGTAAAAATAAAATAAAAGTCTAGCTAGATTCCACCTCGCTACAGTATATGAATTAGCTGTGATAATCTCGGAAGACAGATGGATAACGGCGTTAAAAGGAAATGATAAAACACATGCATCAATCTGCGAATAGATGGTATATTATGGGCTGTCAAATGAAATGATACGTTTTTTTTTGTTTTTGTTTTTTGTTTTTTTTGCTTTTTTTATGAAATAAATTCGTATACAGTCGAATAAAATATCTCGTTGGCTAATTTCTTCTGTTTTTACGATCATCCCTACGCATTTCTCTGACCATTCATTTTGTCCCAAGATGATTTGGCGCCTTGGACTGCCTAATGGTTTGATCAATTATTTTTATTATTTTACTCGACAGCATATAGATATTTGACGAGTTATTATTCCTTACAAACGACCAGGATATTCTCCCCTCCCCCGTTGTATCTTTAGCGAAATATTACACGAGGGTGTAATTCCTTACATTATTATTTTTCTTTTTTTTTTTTTTTTTTTTTTTTTATTAAGTTTTTATCGTTATAGCAAGGCTCCTAGTACTTTTATTCAACATCTCAAGAGTTTCATTTGCATATCGTCACCGAAACTTATATGCGTGCAGCAAAAATACTTTCACACAGATTAGAATAATCGTACAGACATAATAAGCTATCACAGGAATTAATTATAGTTTTATTTGAACGATCTATATGAAAATAATTAATTTTTTATGGATAAAACTTGTCGGAAATTTGGTACAATCAAAAAATTTTGTTCAGTTAAAGAAACGTTCTCTTCGTGGCCCGCGATCGCCGTTTTTGTTTCACCCAACTGAATTTCGTTTAATTCAAACGATTTTTGCTCGCGGTGATAACAGCCTGGAAAATTGTCTTTTACTGTTTATCTGGTTGTACTATTTTTCGATGACATCATCGATGTGGTAAATGACGTCACTGGTGCGCAAAAGACAACGGAACCAGCGCGAAGAAGGGGCTCGTGTATATAAATGGAGGCGCGCAAGCTCTACCAAACATTCGCTCTCCGATCTCCAAACCTCAAGGTTTGGTAACCCGGTTTGGTAAAGCTAGTGCAAATTTGCTCTCGACATACTAAATCCTCATTTTTGCCAATCTTTTTACCAAAACTCCAATCTTCTGTGTATAAAGGATCAGAAATTTGGTGCAGAAGTTTCAACCGTGTGAGAAAATCTTTGGACGAAGTAAGTTTGTATTCTTTTTCAATAAACAGAATTTTTTTTTATCATCAAAATTTCTTTTCATTTCCCATTACCCAAAATTAAAATTATTAAAAAAAAAAAAAAAAAAAAAAAAAAAAAAAAATTTCTCTTCGTCGGATAATCATCTCTCGAAATTTTCAATTTCGATTATCTTTGGTAGGTATAGTTCAATTTATTTTTATAAATTTAAACTTAATATCAAGTGCGATAAAATTTTTGAAGTTCGAAAATTTCAAATTTAATAACCTAATAATTGGCATATGATTTAAAATTATCAAACACTCCATAAATCGATCGAAGAATTTGAAATTTGAGGCCTTGTTCAGAAATTTAATTTCATCCATATATTGTATATAAAATTAACGCGAATTGAATTTATACCATAACGAAATTTGAATTTGGAAAAATTTTGTTGCAGATATAAATTTCTTTAAAACATTAATTTTTGTATTCTCGAAAATGTTGAAAATTATCGCTCAACTATTTTCAAACTAAAAATAAATCTTCAATGAATAAACTGTTCATATCGAGTCATCGATAGATGAGAAGAGGTTTCCGATAAGCGTTAGAACGGACGCGGCGATTGCGACGGGTGGTTGCTTTTTGGACGCAGACACGAAGACGCCACGGCGCCCCACATCTCGCAGAGTCTAGCGGTCCTTCTTTTTCTCTCTCTCTTTTTCTCTATTCTATCTCTTTCTCGCGGATGTACATACACACATGCAGCACCCCTTCTGCACGTTTTATGACAAAAGCATTGTTTAAGTGCAGATGCAGCTTAATTTTGCTCAATACGTTCAGATCAAAAATATTATATACGTGCAATAAAAAAAAAAAAAGATAAAAATGTAATAGAAAGATGAAATCAAATGCAACAGTAGTCCTGAATTGAAAAAATTAAAAATAATTCGTAGAAACGTGACGAAAAAAGTTGGACATTATAATTATTGAACCATTATATTATTAATTTGTGGTAGTAATTTTGTGGGTGATTTTTGAAAAATCAAAATATTATTCTATAATATAATTCATAGTATATAATATAGGTATAGTTTTTCAAGATATTTTCAATTTTCTAATTGTCAAATATTAAAACCTATAATTACCTACCTATATCTACGCAAATTTATTGGAATTTTGTGGGTATGCCAAGAAGGAGTTTCAACGTACATACATGTTTCAACGTATATTATGTGTATTATGAAGTCCCGCGTCAAAGATGGTTACATATGTGATCCCTACATATGGAAATTAGGGGTACGGGTGAATTTCACCGCCGGAATTTTAATTAATTTTAGTTTCGTTGGTTCTTGTTTGTTTTTTTATTTTTTATTTTATTTAGTATTTTTGACTCAAGATTTTTGGATGCCGAATTTTATATAACAACGTATAATTACTCTATCTTTGAAAATTCAAACATAATTACCATCATGGGATAAAACTTAATCAACACCTGCGGCGTATAAATATACACGTTTTTTCGTGTATCTCATATAATATTTTTGCCCACCGCTCGCTTTCCACTTCGTTCTAAAATCATAATTATACTTCTCGTTATTCACACGCGTTGTATGTATGTACCTACAGAATGACCACACATTGCGTGGTACAAAAATTTCTAAATACTGGATGTAGGGGTATATACTCATAGATATATAATACGTTTCATAATATTATATATTGAATTATCATACACCATTATTCGCTGCTGTCAATTTTATTTATAATCGTTAAATTACTCATGATTGATTCATTAATTTATATGCACATCATCCTCGTTCACTTTGTAAATCTCACTCGACTAAGTTGATTCTGTCGCTTTCGATTTAGTCAAATTTTGAAATATTTTCAGAACCTTTTAAAAGCGGCGATATTTCCAATATGATTAATTTGAAACGTTTTTTTCCTTCCCTCTCAATCATCACTCAAGTATTGGATAATACTATTTGCGAAAATTCAATTGAATCACGTATAGATTTTTTTTTTTTTTTTTGATTTTGAAAAAAAATAATAATTTATGAATATGTATATCAAAGCGGAAAGTTGTCGTATTTTTATCATCACGTTAAAAATTCCTTTTTCTGAATCCATATATATATACTGTAATTATTCAAACCTCATTTAGTAATTCCCGCACGGAACTTTTGCAATAGGGAAATATAAAATAAATTTCGACCGATTATCGAGTTATCGGCAATACGTGTATGTTAAATAAGAAAAAAAGAAAGAAAAAAATCTGGAGCTTCTTACCCCGAATTCAGATGCTAATTTTTCGACTCAATTTATGCCAGCTGTATATGTATAGCTTATTATATATCTACATCGTACTTCTAGTCTGAAATATATAGTAAGCCGTCATTTTCGCATCTTTGTTTAATTTTTAATGAACTTCAAGATGGAAATGAATAGCCAAACTTTTTGTTTATAAATTCAAGCAATTTTAATTGGTTGAACATAATTATTTACTATACACATAAAGGTATAAGCTATATTAAACATTCGTGCTATAATTTCAAGTGTAATAATTATCAGTCTGATAGCTTTGAATAATTTCATGATTTTATATCAGGAAATACTTCGCATTTCGTATCTATTTTATAATCGTTATTTTCTAATCCAATTTTTATTCTATAGTTTTCGTTGAAATTTGAGTTAAAAAAAATAAGAAAAAAGGTGATATACGAACAGATGTAATAACATTTGTACAGTGAATTTGTGATACGATAAAAAGACAAATCTAACGATTAACTAATCAGGTGGTAGTACGTAAACGATGTAAATTTATCGGAGGATTTATGAAGCGAAGTGAAGAAATAAAAAGAAAGAAACAGTGAATGAATAATGGTAAACTTGCGAAAATGAATCTGTATCGGTAAAAAATATATTCCGCTAGCGGTCAATTAAATTTACACAAGTTTAAGAAGACTACGGTAGTTGCCAGGCCCTTCGGCTAGCTCAAAGTCCTAATATTCTTTCGATAAAGAAGTCCATCGAGTTTGTCCTGGGTTCTTACAGAACTTTAGTTTCAACTGAATATTTTGCCAACGGCACTTTCGGAATTGGACCTTGCGATCAATTTTAAACTTTTGAATAAGTTTATATTTTCACTTTTTATTTTAGTTATGGAATATACCATATATACGCTGATCATTTTAACACCGATTTATTCGCGAAAGATTTACGTGCTCTCCTTATATATAGTTATACATATATCTCATGAAGTGAAAACCAAATCAGGGGTCGATTGCCAATTTTTTTCTTCTTCTATATTTCGAATAGTATAAGCAAATAAAATTTCAGTTTTAGCTTTTCTCAAACATCTTAGGTTTTCAAAAAATAGCCAACATTTAATGAAAACACAAATTCTATTCTCCAACCATCTTATTAACATTCGTAATTAATAATACTGCTGTACAATTGATAGAAAAGAATTGATTAAAATATCTACTGTTCAGGGATCTATTCATATCTGTACGTCGATTTATAGTAAATTTGAAAAGAAAAGAAATTGATTAGATTAATTTATAAAGTTGAAATTATTAATATCATGGTTGGAGATGAAATAGAAAAAATTATTTCCTCGTAATTATCCAAAACGTATAAAGCTTTAAGGGATTTTAATTACAAAAGACAAAAAAGAAAGAAAAAAAAAAACAAAATGAGGTGGGGGACTTTTGGGGGGAGTCGAAACTTCGTGCTTGATTAAAAATTCAACTCAAAGTCACGTGAGGTAAAATATTACTTTGAAAAGAGCTTCGGGGAAGAAAGATATTCATCACCTTCTGAGATAGACTTATCGTTAGCCACTTGTCTTATGTATTTCATTTTTGAATTGCAAATAAAATTTTCGAGCTTTTAGATGATAAAGTTATGCATTGTAATCCAAGGATGCATCTTTTTTACAAAGATTCTTGCTTTTACGTATTAAAATGATTCGAGAATATGGCCCACGATTTCGGTATTTACAATTCAGGCATAAGCAAGTACTCGTCCTTAATATTAATTGGATGGTAAACCAAGTCTGAAAGAAGTGTGCAAAATAATGCAAATTGTATTTTTTATTATCAAATTATCGAGTTTTTATTAAACACACCTGTTATTTACGAGGCATTTTAAAATCCAGTTAAATAAACCGTTTTGAGGTTTATTTTTGAAGAAATAAATGATATTGCCTTCGTTCTTCAAGTTAATTAATTATTCTTTACACAACGTTATTTGGTAGTGTATTATACCTATAATATAAGATTTCATTGCGATCGTGCTGAGAAAAGTTACAACCCGTTGGTATTTTAATCGGTTATAAATTCTGAATTTATGTATACACACCCAGCTTATAATAATTAATACAAAACACGTACAGTTCAAAGAAGTTCATTATTTAATCTCAAATAATTATTATTCAAAAATTTAACAGAGAAATGTATTTAACTATTCCACAAAAAAAAAAAAAGAAAGAAAAATATTCTATCACGACAGTTAAAAATCAGACTATTATGTATAATAATGAGAATAAATCAGCCCAGTACATGGAATTAAAATCTTGAAAGCTTTCGAAGGTTAAACGAGAAGAAAGTGTTAATAATAATCGTAATAATAATAGTAATTATAATAATTACGATGTGGTAGATAATACCGGAGAGAACGTTATTTAGGATTTTGAAAATAATAAGAAATTTTGTTTCTGTAAAAGTACATTAGATTTAATACTTAGATAGCTAATTAGCAACAAATGACTAAACTTTGAAAGTTTTCTCACTTGTGTAATTACATAGTATGCTTTAGTTAATCTGTTTTGAGAATAGGAGCTATAAATTTTGAGTAACTGTGAAAATACATACACGTGCGGATAAGATCTACGAGATATTGTGATACTGAAACACTTAAATTATTTAACGAACTTGAAATTGATCGTTTATACTTAAAAGGAATTCAACTTTATCTTATATATACTGAAGTTAATTCAGATTAAAGAACGAAGAGATAAAATCACACGTTCGGTCATGATGGCGAAAAATATTCTGGACAATGGCCAAATTTATTAAAAAAAAAAAAAAAAAGAAAAAAATCGAATAAAACATGCACGTCGTCTTTTAGCAAGTTGTGAACAATTTATAGTTTGCAGTAACGTGTGGTCGGGTAGCTTTAGCTTCTAAGTGCACTATGAACAAAACTTACGTATTTGGCCTCGTGCTGGACAACAGCATATTATAGTCCAAGACGCTTGTTGCAACTAACTTTAAGATTTACAGTCTTCCCTATGATGTAACATCGTAAGTTTAACTTTTTTTCTTTATTATATACGTATATTGATATATTACTAGTAATTGAACAGCTTGGCAATCGAATCCGATATATCAAAAATCCATTTTCCAACAATACTCCAGGTAATAACAATGCCAAACAAAATGTTTGGGAATTCACTTTTGCCCTTTCGTGTTTAAGGCAAAGGTCTTTTATCGTTCGATATTGAAATTGGAATGAAAAACAAAAAATAAAATTCTACAGCAGGAGTGATCACCGAGAATTTTTCGCGTTTGATCTTTACCTGTAGGTATACATACCGTGTGTTTGTGCAGAGGCACTACAGTATGTCCAGTAGCGGATGTACAGTCGCCCACCGCGTGGGTACCCACGTTACGCAAATTTATCGGTATGGTATAGTAGATACAATCTAAATTCGATCTACGTGATCATTAGCTGAAGCTAATACTTCAGTGCGCCGTTTGATGGAGCGCTTGGCCGTGCTCTTGGCTATAGCATGACAAAGATTGAATATTGTTAATGCAACAATTATCACACATACAAAACGTTCTTCGTATGCCGAATATTTGGTACACAGAGGATCGCAGCTGACTGCCGTTTCGACGGATGAGTAAGCGAAACTATTTTTCATAAATACGAGTGCATCTCTAAGAACATAACCTGAAATCTGCATCAAGTGTCACACAATAATTCAGATCTGTGTGAAGTAGGTAGATGTACTCTTCACTTTTGCAGATGCACTCGTATTTATGAAGAGAAGTTTCACTTGCTCATCCGTCGGAACGCTAGTCAGCTGCGATCCTTCGTGTACCGAATATTCGGCGTACGAGGAACGTTTCGTAAGTATGATAATTGTTTTCAATAACAATATTCAACGTTTGTCATGCTATAGCCAAGAGCACGACCAAGCGCGCCATCAAACGGCGCACTGAAGTATTAGCTTCAGCTAATGATCACGTAGATCGAATTTAGTCTACATCTACTATACCATACCGATAAATTTGCGTAACGTGGGTACCCACGCGGTGGGCGACTGTACATACGCTACTGGACATACTGTAGCGCCTCTGCACAAACACACGGACTGTAACTCTCCATCTTTACTGCCTATACCGTTTAAGAACTATCGGAATTGAAAAACTAAGGATTTCGATAAATCAGCTATATTACATATTATTCACTGAAAATCTTTGCCATCATATTTAATCAGCTGAAATAATCTCATGGAATAATAAAATCACTTCTATATTAAAAGTCCTATAATGACTAAAGACCTCCGGCACAAATGTTAATTTTTATTTTTTCTCTTTATTTTGTTAGAATAGTACTACAATTCTATAGGGGCCATATGCTTTACGATCGTAAAAAGCTTCATTGATAGTAGGTTATAAAATTGTTGAAGTAGCTGCAGCTTTACATCGTACAAGTACATACGTCATAAAAAACTCTTTTAAAATTGTTGGAAAAGTGTATAATATTATACGCATAGAAAATAAGTACCAACGTCAAGAATCAATCAGTGGATTTGCTAATACGGTACTATTTTGTTATAAATCTACATTGGATTTTTATGGATTATTAAATGGTATTTCATGGATTATTAAATCTGTTGCTACTTGTGAATAAAATATTATTTATGTACCGCTGTGTGTCTTGAATCGTCTATAAAAAATATCTTTTTTTCACTTGTAAAGATATACTTCTTTTTCTGTATAGTGGCCATTTCGTAATTGAATAAGAGTTGTAGTAAGCTAATTTCATTTGTAATTAATAATTAAGAGACTCGGTAGATACTGATTTTAATTAACAGCTTAAAGTACATCTGATGAATAATTGTTATTGCATGTATGAATTACTATTTATTTTATCGATATTCGGTATCTTTTTGGAAAACTTTTTCGACACAGTTAAATAGAGATTTTTAATCAAGTTTATTTGAATTAAGAAAAAAAGCTTTGTAGATGATAAAAAAAAAAAAAAAAATTAAATCTTTGTGCTTCAGTATCCAATGAAACTGACAAGTTAATGTCAAATAAACTTGCTATGTCTTACGTAGGTATATCCATTAAAACGTGTTAGCAACAGAATCATAATTCCATTGAAAAGGATAAGTCGTAAACAGAAAAGGGGAGAAAATGACAAATGTTGAAAAAAAAAAGTGCAGACCTATTTACGGTTTCGTTTTCTTCAATATACTGTTAGCTTTATAGACTCTTCGTCGAGACGTGAACAAGAAGAAATATATCTTTAACGTATAAAAAAAAAATATCTCTATTATATACAAATGAATATATATGAATGTATGTACGTATCAATACATTAATAACGTTGCTGTCACGAAGAAAAGAGTCCTTATTTATATTTTAAAAGCAAATCCTTTATTACTTTATCGAAGCTGTGTAACCATCTGTCTGTATTTCTCTTCTACATGCTCGTACCTATAAGCGATGATCGGATGATGTATGATCGAGATAATACCTAGGATTTGTACAAGGCACACGTTTACGTATATCTATAGAATCAGAATCGCAGAGAAGACTCTCCGTTTTTTATTTTATTTTTTTTAATATTTTTTTTTTATCTTGAAATATTTTATTATTCGATGGATTTGTACACGTGTATATTTTAGAATAAGATTACGATATTTAGTAAAAAAATTTAACGCTCCTTCCGTGCCCTATTGTTCTCTAATTATATCTCAAATTGAAAAGACTTACGGAACGTTAACCAGCCAGAAAACATCTTAACACTTCGTGGTCATAGTAGCCCTTTGAAAGATTATACATGAAAGAGCACAGTAAGCACATTGATCAATTTTCATCAGTTTTGAAACTCGTAATCTTTATAAAAAGATAGAATTCTTTTCTAATTTTTTTAACTTTTGTATGATTTAAATAACTCCATTAATTACACGTGTATGATTTTTCTTTGCTTCCATGAAACAATCTTATTTGTCTTATTTATCTTATGTGAATGAAACCTTTGCTTTCATGAGATAATCTTATTTCCGGGGGCGCGTGCTACTTGATTAAAAATTACATAAATCTACATATATTTTACTTTCTATTGAAGAGCCATCCAGGTAGATATATATATATATATATATATATATATATATATATATATATATATATATATATATATATATATATATATATATATATATATATATATATATATATATATATATATATATATATATACTTATTATTGTGCGTTAATATTATATAGATGTATTTAAATACATGGAAATTACTTATAGCTCTGTCGAGTGAAAGGATGAATGTGGGTACCTACCAGGGTTAACCAGAATTGATAATCTCAGATACAAATTGCGTTGTCAACTTGACCCATCCCTCCTTTTCAGGAGCTTTCACCTGTAGACTCTCCCACGGGCTTAATTATAAAAGCTCAACCGATAATCCTTATTGCCTTTGATTAATATATAAGCATCATCGTCAATAACTATAATATGATGAACACCGACGATCGTCAGATAATGCAAATTGCTGGTCTCCTCATTCGATACGTGTACTATACATTCAATGAGTATTATAATTAAACTAAAACGGCTGATCGATCGCGATAATATATATCGTCGAATGAAAATAATTTAATTTCAAACAATCCCATACTTTAAATTCAGGAAATAGTCTGGATTTCTATTTCTTAAGACAGTTAATTATTTTGGTTTAAAGGTATTATGAACTGCATATCAGCACGCAATTGACTGGACAGTGAACAGATACTGGTGGGGCTTTGGGTAGAGTATAAAATCCCTTTTTAAAACCTCCTACGCTCTAGAATCTCGATTATACAGCTTGTGAATGCGGCTGTAAGGGATTCTACAAAGGTTGTAAACTGCCTTTGACTAGATAACAGCTATGTATAAATCTGGCTTGGGTACTTGCTTTTAAATCTGTTCCCACTTAAACAACGATTATCCGATTGCTTGGCGGTGAAAGACTCTTTAGACGACGTTTCTATATATGATTTTGTACCTTTTTATACATTTTCATACTCGTTTGATTTTTTTTTTAAACATTTTTCAGTCATTTTGTTTTCATAATTCGGACGTTATTATTTCAGCTGCATATGTTTTAATATATTTTCAGAAATTTTTAGAAATAAAACAAAGCAAATAATAAAAAAATCACCAATCGAAGATAAATACCAAACAAATGGAGCACAAAAGATTTTTTAAAATTACTTCAAAATTTAAAGTGTTGTTTTGCTAGTGGTGAGGTTTCTGGGGGATGAAATTGCGTCATCGGAATCGAGCGAAAACGGCGACGACGAGTCTGAAATCGTAAATATCTTGTGCAACGGTACTCTGTCTTGCCACTGTTTTTCTTTTTTAAGCCATTACCACCAGACTACAGAGTTATAATAGATTATATTCAGTAGAGTTTGTATTGGTTTGTATTCTCTTGTATAACTATGATAATATACCTAGACGGTAATTGCAGAAAAAAACTATCTCAAGATTTTACGCTTTATTGTGCGAGACTTAACGAAGACTCTGTATAATGATTTAAGTCAAGTTCGTAACTGTAATCGAACCACCTTTATTTACTCAACCAGTTTTCTTATTTTTGTTTTTCTTTTTTGGAAATCAAGTTAAACAGTTCTTCTATCAGATTGAATTCAAGACAATGCTCGTTACGACTTTGGAAAGATCGAGAAAGGCTAATCAACGCGAAGAAATTAAGGGCTAAGGGCTAACCAGACAACTCGCAAAAGGTTGTGAAAGTTAAACTTAAACATTGGCTACTTTCACCGTATAAAAGAAATCTAAAGATTTATCGTTCAAAGAACTTCAAAAATACGTATTTAATCTGCAATTTTTAACAAAAATAATTGTTATTGTTTCAGGTACGATGACTTTTCAAAGATGTGCCATCGTCGTTGGAATTCTTATCTGCTATTCTTTGAACTCGTTAGATGCGGCTATCAACTGCGAGTAAGTCTGAATATTATTCTATAATTAGGCGCATAGATATTTCTATATTTAATGTAAATTATCGCATATAGGTACCTAAAATATTGATAGAATTAACATTTTACTCTCAATTATTATTTGAATCTTTATTCATTCTTCGCAGGAGATTAGTATTTCATCCTGATTGTCGGGGTTCTCAAACGAAAAAATCATCTCTTCAGAATGACGAAACCAACTATATCAACGCACAGACACTAGAAGATCTATTCGGAATGACTGACAGCTCCCAAAAAACTTCTCATCCTTCGCGATCGCGTAACAGCATTAATAACAATTATGAAAAATCGAGGCTATGGACCGCTCTGCTGGACAGGGTAACTATGCACACCTATATTTGAAATATAAAAATTAAATAAGGACATACGGATTATTGAAAAACTATCTTTTTTTGTCCCAGGGTCTGAACCCGGAAGCTATGTACGACTGGTACCTCGCCCACGTTCAGGAAAAGAGCGCTGCAGATGCAAACAGGCAAAACTGGATCCAAGATAATTACCCAGGAAAAAATGTCATTGACGGAGATTATTAATATGAACCAAGAACTTGATGCTCTGCAAAACTATTGACTTAATTTTGTCAAACTAAAAAAATAATAATTCTTGTATATATGTAAAACTTGTCCAAGCTTTCCTTATAATTATTATAAAAGAAATATATAATACATTATAACTTATTAACCTATTAATTGGCATCTTTATAAATCAATTGATATCCGAGTATAATTATTATAACGCAGTTGTTCTTCTTAATCAACAAGTATATTGCTGTATAATGTCAGATATATATACAAAACGCAACTCTTTTCCCTGGTCGTTTATATTTAAGTGTACCGATATCATTCAGTTGTTATTCAATATAATATTTTTAAAAATAAAGACTTTTTTCATTATCGCTAAATTTAAACTCGTAAAAAAAGGTCTCAGTATCAATAAACGTATTGAGTAATGAAAATACAAACACGTGTCAATAACTGTATAGAATTTAAATGAAGCAACGACGTCATGATATCGGACACGTGGTACAGTGCGTGTGATCGATGCGCAGTATGTAATTATCGAGTCTCGAGAAATAAAACATGGCGTCGAATCCGTACGCCGAATAGCCATAACCTGAAACGGGTGTAATTCAATCGCATAAAAAGAGGAATAAATGTACTATCAACAAAAAAAGTTTACCTGAAATCAATTCTACAAAGAATTTCGCCAAGATTTTTTTAATTTATTTAAATTATGTTCAACCTTTTTATCAAACGTCGTGGACCCGTCATAAACATTCTCAAACGACACGTGGCTAAACGTCAGATAAACAACAATAACTCACCGAAATTATATCCGCTAATAAACGACGTTATTAAAAATGTAGAAAAAGAATTATTTACAAAACAAACGAGAACAAACGTCGTTAATTATAGGAAATATTCAAGTCTACCAGAACCGCTCGAGGTGATAAAACCACGCAGGATATTCTTCAGCAATGAAGATCAGTACGCGCATTCGATACTAGAAAATAGAAATAAGTACTTGCCAACTTTGATAAAAAGTTTGCCAATTATAGATGACGAAGTAACAGAAAATGAAGTAAATGACTACATAAATAAAAGCTGGAAGTCTCTGCCTATACCACAGATAATCACAGCCTTTATAAGGATATCAAATTACGCTAATAAAAATGACGAAAATATATTAAACGAAAAATACGTAAAATTTTTCAAGTACCTAATCACTAATTGCGGACAATTTAATGACTCAGAAATTAAAGATGTATTAGGCTCAATAGCTCTTTGGCCCACCACATATACTAGGCATGATGAAATTTTTAAATCATTATACTTAGCATTGGATAGGGAATGTGCTCGCCGAGCTGGTCAATGGACGATTGGTGAATTGTTATTGATTTCCGATTATTGGTACAAAATCGGACTTCTTCGATACACTGAATTTGGTGCATTTGTTGTAAAAAAGCTGGGTCGTAAACCGAGCAGAATGACACCAGAAAATTTAGTACAGTATATGTTTTACGTTAATAATTCACGAAAAAATCATTACGATACTTATAATTTAGAATATAGAATGGAATCTTGCGTTGATGAACTTGATTTAAACGAATTGTCTATATTAGCTATGGGATTTTTCAAAAGTGAAACACCCATTAGAAATTCTGGATTATTGGTCAAGATTATTCATCGTGTTATTAAAGACATCGATACTATCAATGAAATAAGTTTATCAGCTTTCATGAAAATTATTAGGTGAGAATTGGACAATTTTTTTCATCTTTACATTTGGACGTTATTTTAATTGATTGTATGGTGATCAGTATTATATTTACTTTTACTCCTTAACAAAGTTGTAAATTTACTGAAACCAATTGTATTTTATTTATTTTAGAACATTATTCATATATCATTGATTATTTATTAATTTCTTTCGTATTACAGATACTCGTATTCCATGCAAACGGAGTGTGGAATACTTTGGGAATTAGTTACATCTACGGTACCTCAAATCCACAGGCTTTCTCTTCAGGCCATAATGCATATTGTTGTTACAACTGTTAAGATGCGTATTTTACATCCAGAGTTATTGACTTCTGTAGCTCAGAGGTGATACTGGATAATAAGCGATTATTTAACACTAGACTTTCTTTCATTTGTTTGAATATTTTCACTTATCAAGGTTCAAGTGTTTAACAAGAGAATATTAAATAATTTATTTTAAATGAAAGAGACGATAATGTTTGTTACCAAGTATTTTATTCTACAATTATTGATTCTTACCTCGAAAAGTTTCTATGTTGAATAATTTTTCTTTCTTTTTTTTCATCTATTTCTTTCCTGTTCATTGTTAGGGAATAATAAAGCAAAATATTTCAAAATTAATTACTAAATTCTGTTAATTATGTATAAAATAACACTAGATTCAACGAGGAAATAAAGCACGCAAGGCTTAAGGATCTGGAGCGTTTAGTACTGGCATTAACTTGCTTTAATTTTAATCCTCCCATAGAGCCAAATATTTTTGAAGCAATCGTGAATGAATTAAGGAATGTGGATCGACTACCACAGTTGGAAAGGTGCATTTTATTTCTTCACATAATTGTACATTCTAATTTTTTATGCATGAATAAAACTGTCCTAAATTCATGAACTTATTTTCACACGTAATAATCTCAATATTCCAATAATCATTAGTCTAAAACTTTAATTTTTTATAAAATAGCTATCCAAAATCACTGGCCAGCTTATTACAATACTTAAGCGTACCAAATGTCTATCCAAAAGATCTGATAGCGTTGACTTTAGATCCTGAAAATCTTGCGAAAATCTATGGACCAACGCCGTACAGTATAGACCAGGCAATATTAGTTATTGATCTAAACATTGATGTGGAAGTCCCAGATTACACGGGCCCAAGACTTGATACTGATTCACGATCTGTTATGGCTAAGGTAAGCTGATTAATTATTATTCAATAGATATTGAAACTTGTTGTAGATGTATTGTTTTTGCAGGCATATGTGAACAAGTTGAGGGACCGAACTACAACGGGTTTAAGCGCAAGACACATTATGTTGTACGAAATTATTGATAGTTGCCAGGTTTGTTTTGTTATTAGATAAAAAAGAAAAAGTTTTAGATGTTTAATTTGGAAATTTTTCACCCACAGGAAATCTTTGGATCACCAGAAATGGTGCATGTAGATTGGATATTACCGCATTACAAAGAAGCTGATATAATAATTTGTTTAGACAAAAACAATTCACCGATTTCAGTGAAATCATTATTTTCTCAAATCCCTTTTGGAGATATTAAAAGAAGACCTGAAATTACGTCTGAAGGATCTAGATGGCTGGTCTTAGTTGTAGGTGGCCATAATTGCTACATTAGAAATACTGACCAATTACTGGGGAAGGATGCTGTGAAAATCAGGCAACTGGAAAAAATAGGCTACACACCAATAGTGGTACGGCACTATATATTTTCAACTGAAGAAATTTTGTTTAACAAATTCAATCAGTCTCAATTTTTATTTTCATCTTAATCTATTGGTTTCCATAGATACCGTTTCACGAGTGGCCTGGTAGTACGAGTGATCGAGACAGGAAGAAGTATTTGAAACAACTGATTTTCAAGTAATAATTAGTTAGAAAAATTTATTTATTACCATGTTAAGAAAATACAATATTTTCAGACCTTAAAAAACGAAAATTAAAAAGAAATAAAACAAAACTGCAGAAATTTTTAAATTTATACCAATTTATCTGATATCAGTTTGCTGTTGTCATATTTTTTGTTTTCATATCTTACTGTACAAATAAGCATAAAAAATATTTCTATAATGGTTTTTGTATGAAAATAAAATGCCATGCTATCTTTACGGTAATTAAAAACCATAATTAATTACATAAACTTAATTCTTTGCACGAATTAAAAAATGATTGTACTTTTAGTTTCATTTAATAATTTGGGTAACTAGAGTTTTCAAACGTCAAAGTAACTGTTCATCAATTTTTTAGAATATTCATATGTAAGGAATAGTGTGGCGGTAGCAGGCACTGTTCTTATTAAAGTCGGTTTTAAGCCATTGTATAATGCGCTAATACCTTCCGCTCTGACAACATCCTTGAGAATGATATAAGCTGGCTTTCTCAAGTCTTGTACCTGTACAAAAAGTTAAAATTTGTATTTATAAAACTATCATAAATGGTGTATCAAAACTCTGATTGTAATTCTTCTAATATTTATGACATTTTGGTATAGAAAGTATTTGAAGAATTGAACTTTTCGATATAAAGCTTCGCCCATTTATTCAATTTTCAATTTCAGTTGATCGAATAATCGCAAAAGATAATAGGAAGTGAAATTTTATCACAAACACAGAGAACGAACCTGAATTCTACTTTTAATAACATCAGCTGGGAATATAACAAGCCAGAAAATTGCACCGCCGGTAGCTCCAGCTATCATAGTATTTATCCAGCCAATATCTTCTTTACTTTGTCCTGGTTTAGCCAACAATTGACGAGTCATTTCGTATCCACCAAAAAAGAAAAAATACCCTGGCATTTCTCTAGCAATAGTTGATAACAGACCCCTGAATAAACCGGTCGGACCTTCTGTTCTAATAATTTGTTTAGTTAGTTGCCAAGGTCCAATGAATTTCTGTAAAAATGTAAATTTGTTATACAGAGTCGCCTATTTTAATCAATCTAGGATAATATTTTCGAAATTAAGCAAGACATAGGGAAAATACTTGGGACAAAAATTTTATCGTTCCGAGCGGGACATTTGATAATGGGTTTCGAATTTAAACAGTTCAATTTCTTATATTTAATTTTTTTGGTTGAAAGATTTTTTTTTTGTTTTTACAATATAAAAAATATTCCATTACAAATGTAAGGTCAAAGAAAAAAATATCAAAAGTAAAAAGTTTTCTATTTTTATTGATGAATCATGACAAGTCATTTTTGAAATTCTTAATTACTTTAAAGAATGTTACTACATTATTAGCTTTGTTACGTTATAATTAACTTTATTATTTCATAATGAGGAATTAAACTTTTAGAAAAAAGTTTCCAACAAAAGTCTATGTATTTTTTTTGTGAAAATTATGAGTTTGCACTAAAAAATAGGGATTCCCACTCAAAAAACAAAAGTTACTTCATGAAAATCCCATTATCAAATGTTCCCCTCGAAATCATAGGAAGCCTGGATTGATTAGAATGGGTCACCCTGTAAAAACCATTTGAAATGCATTATTATTATAATTAGCTTAATTGATTATGACCAAAACATGTTTCCTAGCTATACTTTCTTAGAATCTCGTTATTAACTTAAAATCCTGCTGCTATAAATTTGGAGCTTTTATTTTTACATACAACACGTTCACCTGGAGCTGCTTTTTGCGTATTCACTTCTCTCATGGCTTGTAATTGGCATTTTATTAATTCAGTTGGACACAATGATAAGGATGAAAAAAATGCTGCAAAAAATCCAGCCCAAGCATTACCTAGTGAACTTAGATCCTCGACTTTTTGAACACCTGTGCAAAAAAATTAGATCAAATAAATTTTCGATCATTTTTCATCAGACCTCTGTAACTTTTTATCAAGTATCATAAATGATTAGTTCAAATTTTGAAATAAAAGAGAGAGAGAGAGAGAGAGAGAAAATGAAAAAAAATAAAACGAAAAATGTACCTATTCTTACCAGATAAATTAGCGATTCCCTTTTGGCAAAGTCCATAGGCGGCAAAAAGGACAGAATTTTCAGCTACGTTTGCGGCAACTGCAGGAATAGTTCCCGCGTATAAACCCCTGATTATACCGTCTTGTTTTAATGTTAACAAGAAACAATCTACCATCCCTTTATACAGCTGGGGAAATGTCTGCATCTTTACTTTAACTGTGTCTAGTGGTTGACCAACATAGACCAGAGCCACACCACCTGACAACAATGAAACAATTATCGTTAATTTTGTTTATCTGTTAGATGAATTAAACAAACTGGTAGAAAAAAAAAAAAAAAAAATAGAATGAAATAAAAGAAATGTAAAGAATAAAATATTTTTTCGGGGAAATTAAGATTAATGACAATTTCTATGGAGATAATAAGCGTATGTATACGGGAAGAGGACTGAATCAGCAAACAAATATGGTAAAGATAAACTGTTCGGGAATAAATGTAGGTACAGTAAAGATCAAAATCCAAAGTTTAAGGTGAGTTATAGAGTTTGTTATTTAAATATTACAGAATTAGGAGAAAAGAAGTGATGTTATAATATATTTGCGTATGAATTGGTAAGTTTGATAATGGGGAAAAAATAACGTTAGTATGCCGATATTTGTTGTATTCATATACGTAATAAAAATAAATATATGTGAATTTACAAGGACAAAAATTATCTTTCATAAGATAGATATTACAATACATATGATAGTTTTTACCAAGTGAACCAGCTGTGAAGTCGATAATTCCGGCTTTGAGATTCTTCGTCGGCTCTGTGTGCTTGTCTATTTGTTCCATTGCCATATTTTCACTTTTTTAACAAATCTTTAACAATGAATTGTAACTTTTTGAATTTAACACGTGTTTCAAATGCGATCTTCGATCTCTCTTTATCTCGAGAAGCGAAGGTCTAGTCCAATTCTCGTCTGCTACGATACTATATTATAACCTTAACGTTTCACGATCACGGTCCAAGTAGATTTATATATTAGTTCATACTATGATTACGAAAATTATAGTTTGTCTTATCGTATTCATACGTATACATTTCACTGATCGTTGTTAGTATCCTCGATAATGATATGTAATGTATGTACACAACGCCGGTGGAACGAGATAGATACACATGTTATGTTATGTTAACATGCTAAAGAATGCCGCTTGATAAGAGGCTATTCAGAGTTGAGACATAACGCAACATATAGTGAGGGGATCTACAGATGTTTCTAGTTATTTCCTAAGCCTCAGGGGCGTCTTGAAAAGGTGGGCGGTGCCCGAGAATAAAGAAAGAATAATTTAACAATTATTTATTCGAATGGCCTACTTAGATTGTTTAATTATAATCGACTTTGTTGCTGTTTAATCGCCGATGTTTAATCGAAATTATTCAAAGATAAGATATTATTTACGATTTATTGTCTACGAGAATTATTCTTTCAAATTGAAAACATGTGATACACGTTCTATTACAAAGGGATCTCATTAGTTTGCGACTTTCGGACTCGACAGAATTTCATTTCTCGATTGTCTAGTTCTATATTACCGTTACAAGGATAAATTATGCATATTATACTACGCCAAGCGAGTAAAATGACTTTACAGTAAACAAAGCTACGTTTAAATACGGCTTTAGCGATCTTATAAAATCGTAAAAGTCGGAAATTATGAAAATTAACAAATGTAATAATCGGAAAATTCGACATCGTACAGTCATTTTGACGCTATTGTTCGTTGCTAAGTAACATTTGCATATAAGAACGCTAAATGGTTGTCATAGCAACGCAGTTCTAACACCATTTGGCACATTGTACTATAAATATTTGTGATAAAAATTAACAAAATGTTAAGGAATATTCGTAAATGGTTATTAATTTGTAAAGAATGAATTTCCCGCGTTTTGTATTTCTAATAATATTATAAATAGACTGACTAGCTGTGAAGAGTAATGAGTATTTAAATCAGCGGTATATTAAAATCTTATCAGATGGTACACCTGTAAATATCCCTAGATCGGCATACTTCGGTGAGTACGGAAGCATACGCGATATTTTATAGTTCCAAAACAAGAGTTTGACCAATATTAAATGTAATATATAGTATAAACTATCCTCATATTTATATTATAAAAATACATAAAATATTTGCGGATAAGATGGGACCATTTTCGGAATGGTTTCACTGTTTGAAATAATATAATTGTTTAATTTTACCAAGTGCGTATCGCGGTCAACCTGCCATGATAGCTCGGAACGCGTCTTCTCTGGGCTGTGAAATATCGGAAAATATTCCTAAAATGTTTGAACTCTGCTATAAGGAGGGATATTTTACGGTAATTATATAAAAATTCGAAAATCAAATGATCTAATTTTGTAATAAAATCGTGAATAATTTTACACTTGAATTCATAATTAAATGGTAAATAAATTTCGAGCAACACTCGGTTCGTCTGCGGCCATTAGGGCATGGTCGCCAGGAGCCTCTTGTCAAATTGTCAAAATATAACAAATTTTACATAAATTAAATCCACTATTATGAACCATAATAATCATTCGATTAATATCGTGGATAAAACTGCTAAACATTAATTAAAATATCGTGTTAATTAATGGATATTATTTTCACTATATTCAAGGTGTCTTATTTTCTTAATATTTAACATACAATCTTGACCCTGTAACAGCATCAATTCATTTGGTTACATTTTTACAGCTGCTAATACAACAAGTGTTATGTTACGTGTGTTTATCTAATTTACATTATTTTATATTAAATATTTTATTTATACATTTTATTTTTCTATACTTACAACAATGGTATGTGAGAATTTATCAGTGGTCACAATATCATTATTTTTACTCATCCACTCATTCATTATTTCATTTAGTCTGTCAGTAAATTTTCAATTTTACATACATAATCAGAGATAGAGAGAGATTTAGGTCTAATTTAAGTTTATTCAAAATATTTTACATCTCGTTTATTATTACTTATGTGGAAAGGGTAAGGTAGACAGATTTTTTACCCTTTATAGATTTAACAATTGTTAAGTATTGTTGATGCTCAATTTTCGGTTTTACACAACATTTTTTAATCCACAAATTTAAGTTTACACATCCATCTCTCATCACAATGTATAATGAAGTTAAAATCCAATATTTTAATGTCCCTTTAAATTTGAGGCTTGATTTTAATAGAGTTAAAGAGCTTCTCCTTTTTCCCCACATGTTTTAAACTGCATCGTCATCAGTTTATAAATCTTGCAAGTTTGTTATTGTTGTTGTTGTTATTCTCCTTATTTTTATTTTTTGTCAATCGAATGAAGAAGTATCCATTTTTCTTTATTGTAATTCAATATTACTACACAAAGCACAAGTGAAACAATAAAAAAAATAAAATAAATGAAATGAAAACTTTACATCTATAAACCCAATATTTCTTTTCATTTTGATATTTAAAACAGTTTTTTCCCATCTGTGAAGGACATACAACGAGAATATAAATTGATGTAAAAGCAACTTGATATTAATATTAAACCATAAATTCTAGATCATGTTATAACATCAATTAGTTTAGCACGATAATTTGTTCTCTTTTTCTCGTTTTTTTTTGTGTTTTCTTTACATTTATTGTTTTTATGCCTTTATTCTTTCTAGTGAAAGAAATACGCGCAGAATGGTGGTGGATTGTTTGTCAGTTCAGGGCACAGCAGGTGTAGCGAGAAAGCAGGAGCGGAGATTAGGGGTTGGTGGTACAGTGGCAACAAAAATGCAACCAAATGGTGGAAGCGGTGGCGGTGGCGGTATGACGCCTAAGGAACTATCTGATAATGATGACCTCGCTACTTCTCTGGTCCTTGATCCTTACTTAGGTTTCACTACGCACAAGATGAATATAAGGTATACATTAAATTAATCAGTGTTTATACAAAAAGATATGAAATAAATGAAAATCTGAGATGAAAATAAGAAATAGAACATATTTTTGTTAATTCTTTTCATTTTTGATTATTTGTGTGTTTTTTTCAACTATTAGAAACATCTGCAGAGGAGAGTAAAACTTGAACACATAGAATATTTAATTCAAGCTATTCCATTACCATTTTTGAAAATTTTTAGTTCTTTTGTTCATTTGCTTTTTCAACGAGGTCATAATGTGTTCTGTAAAAGTTGAATATTTAAATTATTGATAAGACTTGTAGAAAGGTATTTGGGTAGGAAAATTGGAAGAAGTTTGCGTTCTTTATAGGTGATTTATTTAATATCCTAGATACAGACCTCTGAAAGCGAATAAAGACGAACTGCGCAAGATTATAACAGAATTTATTCAAACTCAAAATTATGAAAAAGCCTACAAGAAATTAATGGGGGGTGATTGGGGCGCACGATTACCTCACACTAAATCTAAACAACAGCAGATTAACTTAGAGAAACACGTAAGTATGGATTAAAATGATTCTTTTTACATGTTCTTTGTTGATGAATTCAAAGATATTACTTAAAAATTTGATTGTTTTTTTTTATCCTGAACTGGACTCTTAAAGATTCAAATTTTCTACAGTTATTTTTAATGAGATTATCATATCTATTGCTTGTTCTAGACAAAAAATTATCAGTAATTGATATCACTAAGAGAGAGAGATACTCACATATTACAAGATATGTCGATATCTATCGTCAGTATCAAAAGAATTGTCCTTAATTATTTGTGATAACATTTTTTTTTGTTACTATAATCTTCTTGCTCAACAGATTACTTCGTAAATTGTATACGACGATAAGATATGATCCAAATTGAAGTAGATACATGAGTTAGCAATTCTTGATTTACAACAAATATTAATATTAATAATCTGAATTCCAAATCTCTTAAACTTTGGGTTTGATCTTTTACTGGCTGACTTAAAAAAAGCCACTATCCATTATTTGTGATAAAAAAAACCATAATTTTTCATGTCTATAATCATTCTGCTCTAGATTTTTTTATTGAAAATGAGTCCATTTCTTCTGAACTTGAAATTTTGTAATCACGTTTTGCACCCAGTTTTTGTCAGACTTGAGTTTCTCATATATTCTTGCTCCAGGAATCAACAAATATTCTGCACTCTAGTATTTCAATTATCTCTAAAATTATTTTCAGATTTACCGATATTTAAGAGTATTCGACAAAAATTCAGGGTTTGCCATTGAGCCCTGTTACAGGTATTCTCTTGAGGGGCAAAAGGGTGCCAAAATATGTGCAACTCGTCGGTGGCCGAAACATGAAAAGATTTCATGTCTTGTAGGGTGTATAGCTGAACTGAGTGAAAAGGTTACCACTCCTTTTCTTTATTTTATTCCTATTTAATCTAATCTACAGTCATTGTTATGCATTGAAAAATTATTTTTTATTCATATAAAACCAAGAAGGAAGAAAAGAAAAATTTCCAGAATGAAATTTTAATGCTTATAAAAGATCATCAACTTATCGATAATGCTCTGAATATCGTACAGTGTTTTTCTATCAAGCAAACTTGATGATGTATAATAATTACAGGAAGAAGCGGCTTTATTACATCCCGGAAAAAATGACTTCTCAGTAATGTTTAGCTGTAGGAAAAATTGTGCCCAGCTTTGGCTGGGTCCTGCTGCGTATATTAATCACGATTGCCGAGCAAATTGCAAGGTAATACAAATTTTTTCGCGTGTCCAAACGCTTTCAGTAAATAATGTATTGACTATAAAAAAATAAATTTATTTTCAAACTATTTTTATAGTTTGTGGCAACCGGCCGAGACACTGCCTGTGTTAAAGTATTGCGTGACATAGAAATTGGCGAAGAAATAACTTGTTTCTATGGAGAGGATTTTTTTGGCGATGCAAATTGTTACTGCGAATGTGAAACTTGCGAAAGACGAGGTACAGGTGTATTCGCCAGTCAAAAACCAGGCGAAGAACTCTCTTCTGGTAATTCGTGCAAAAGTATTGAATTTTTTTTATTCACTTTATACGCTGCATATATACATGAAAGATAAAACAGGAAGAGTAAATATCAGAGTTGCTGTATTGTCCAATCGATAAAACGATTTGTTTTTGTTGTATATTTTTCATGTATTTATGTATGTACGTATTTATTTTCAAAACTAGATTAAAACGATTATCTAAAAATTCTTTCGCGTAATTTTTTGTGGCAGGGTATCGCTTGCGAGAAACTGACAATCGCATAAATCGTACAAAACATCGACAACAGCCTCCTTCTGGAAATAAACAGCAACAACAACAAACTGAAAATTCTTTGGTAGAAAAGAACGCAATGTTAGTTGGAAATGCTGCGGTTGCACCGCTGTCCCTCAGTATGAAAGAACTTCGGCGTAAAGGATTGACTAAATATGATGCAGAATTGTTGATAGCTCAGGGATGTAGATTCTCAGATATTGCGCAGCAGCCAGTAAACCTTAACAATAACAGCGAAAATCCACAAGTTCGACAACATTCTACCTCCAATCTTACAAGCACAAGAAATCTCAGGAATAAACCACAATCAACGACTAGAACGGAAAGCAACAACAACAATAAAAATAGTCAGAGCCTCAGAGCTTCCAGGTACGAAATTTGTGAAATCTTATTTATTTTTCACTTTATTAATGCTAAATTATGTTGTGTGGTAAGTAGGTGACTTGATTCGCGGGTATTGTAATGATAGTAGAATTTTTTATTGTATTGTTAAAGGTCTTTGAAAGACTTACAAAAGTATGGTGAGTATTATTTCAGAGAAGACTCATGAAATCAGTTTTGAGAAGATTATCAATTTTATCATTTGCCATTTTTCATGTTCAAATGACTTCAAGACATTGCATTTTGATATGAATTTGATAAAGTTATTACTGAGATAGACTGTTCATGTATCATTCAATTCATGTTTTGGAACTTGTATTTCATTCACCAGATATTTTAATTTAAAGTTATCAACTACTGTTTTTATCAACGCACTTTGTACTTTCGCGGTGAATCAATGAATGTGATTATCACAAGCTTATACATGTTCTGGTATGAGGCTGCAAAACACATTGTGCTATATTAGGTTTGATATACCTTTATTTACATTATTTTATCGATTGAATTGTGGAAGTTAATTTCAGGGGTCCTTAACTCGTCACTATTTATGTATCAATTTGAGTCGATTTTTCTTTACTATCTCTGTTTTGTTACTCTCACTGGAAAAAAAATTTCTTTTCGGACCATTTCCCGCTTACCAAGGCAACTTTTTATTTTACTTTAGCTGAGGTAACGGTATTTGGATAGAAATCCTTATAATTCAGATTAAAATAGACAGCTGGTAGGTGCCCATGGACATTGCAAGTCTATACTATACAAAAATTTCCAAGGTTTTCTTATTTATTACAATAACAAAGTTACTTATGCAATGTGGGGTAGTATTAAGGTAAATTATGAAAATCGTGGAAGCAGCTACACCAATTGAATACTTGTATTGAGGAAAATATAATTTTCACAAATGTTGGATTATTCTTTTGGTCAATTAGTAAACTAGATGTTTTAATAAAATTGAATATGCAATGCTATTCTTTGTCATTGGTTGTTCTATATTCTCTAAATTGGTGTTTTAAATTTGAACGGTTATAATTTGATTGAATAAAAATTTTTAAATTAATTTTTTGAAATGTGAACCTGTGATATTCGTCTATAGAATCGAATGTTCGCGCATGCCTTCCAGGCTTCAAAAGCGGACAGAGACTAAAAGAACGAGGGCCAGTGAGGACGACAGATCTTCAAGGTCAAGCAGTTCGACAACTAATAGTCCAGAAGAAAATGAGAATAGCCTTTGCAAGAATGACTCTTTGAAAATTGAAAATGTCGACATGCTCTCTAGGCTGCATAAAGATCATTCCGAAGAAAATGTTAGAAAGGATATATTTAGCGAAAATTCAAACAGTATTCAGAGGTTGCATCCTAACAAAGATCATGCTGTTGATAATTCAGGAACGTCAAATATATTGAATAAAAATTTTCAAAATAGATTGTTGAGATTACATGGATTTGAGAGTTCTAGAGATTCTGTAAACTCTTTTGGTCTTTCATCTATCGATAAAGACAATCAAGATAATTCCCGAGACACTGAATCATATGGGATTAGCAACAAAAAAATATGTTTCGAGGGTCGTCAAAAGTGTGCAAATTCTTTGGGTACTTGTCTAACGAATCTAAATTCTAACGAAGTAAATAAACAGAAAGAAGAAACTACGGATACGAGTAATACAAATTTTGATTATCAGAATGATGCTAAAGAGACGAATCAACCAAAAAGTGATTATCATAACTCTGACTATGAAAAACATGAATTTTCATCAAACTCTCATCCACCAATCGAAGTTAAAGATGAATTTTGTCAGGAAATGAAACTGAAGAATGAGGGAAGAGACGAAAACAAAGGGAGACTGAAGAGATTTATTGAAATACAGACACCTGAGAACGTTAGAGATGCTTTAATGGCACATAAAATTGCATCCGAAGACATGAAGAATAGTTATAAGGTGATAGATGAAGGTAGGTCGCATGCAATGGACTGTCAAACATCTTTGGATAATCAGCAGAATGGAAATTCTAGTGAAACTAGTAGATCTAGTTCTGTATCTAGAGAAATTAGCGAAACAAATAGCGAATCTGATCGTATAGCTCAGATAAAGTTTCATCTACAAGGAGAAAAGTTTAACAGAATAACTATTGCCAATGCAAATGAAGATTCTGTACAGTTAACATTGAGCGGTGATAAAAATCATGGGATAAACAACGACGATCATAATAGAGAAAACCGTAGAAACGATCTGTCTATTATAAAGCAAAATGGAGTTAATACGGAGAAAGAGTCTCATACCCCAAACGTAAGACGTCATCATGAAAGTCTTTACGATACAAGAAAGCAAAAGCATGATTCTCATGAAATTTTTAGAGAAAAAGATAGCTCCGACGATAATTTGTACGAACAAGAATTATTGAACAGAAAGGATTGTCCTGATGAAAATTTTTTAAGAAAAGAAGATACGACAGACAACTCTCATAGCATGAATCTCAGAAAATCTGAGGATCGCCGTAATATAACGATAAAAAGATTGTCTCAGCAGCGTAATAAGAGCTCTGAAATAAGCCTGAGATCTCGTAGAAATCACAAACGACTTACAGAACCATCGTTGGAATCTGGTGTAGAGGGTGATTCTCCTGATAGTGGGCAGCAGACTGTATCAACAACAAGAAACAAAATTAAAGGAGTTAAAACCAACGGAAGATTAACCAGAAGCCAGCGAAGAGGTCATCAGCGAACTGTGGCAGCGGCTGTAGCTGTTGTTGGTGTAGCCGACGACGATTCGGGAATTCAAGGCGATATATATGAGTTTAATGAGAAAGAAAGTAATTTGGAAGACATAGAAGTCTCAGCTATTGGTCGGAACAGAAATAACGACAGACAATCAGTCAGCCCAGAATCTCGGCTGCAATTGCCAAGAAATAACGAAGACTTTAGCCAACTTCAACCTCCTGCACTTGTACCCGAGGAGCCTTGGCCTCGTGGTTCAAATTCGCATCTCAACTCTACCAACTGGGAGGGAAAAAATCAATCACAAGAAAATTCAGGAACTGCTGGCGGGAGTAGCAGCAGGTGAGAAATCGCTTTATCTTTTATCAAATAAAATATTATTTTTTAGTAAATTTTTATTCGTTTCAAGATCCTTTGTGAAAATCTATGAAATAGGATCCAAAATATGAATAATTGTGTTCATTTTCCAACCATATTCTAAATCAACGGATAATTTCTTAAAAATAAAAATTGATTTTAGGCTGGCAACAGAGGACAATAAGAGCACAAGAAAATCAATGGATTGTCAATGGTCAATGAGTACTTCAAATTGTCAAGTTTGTCCTGCTACTCCAGAGCGAACAGGAGGAAGATTGAAGCTTACATTAAGGATGAAGCGGTCTCCAGTTTTAGATGATGTTATTGAGTCTGGTACCAGCCTTAGCGAAGACAGCTATGAACCGGAATACGAAGTTTTAAGAGTCGAGGGTGTGGAAGAGGGTAGACGCCGAAAGAAACACAAAACGAGAGACAGAGAAAGGCGGCATAAAAAGCGAGAGATAAATTTGAACCCTCCACCACCTCCCATGAAACGATTACGTTTAATTTTTGGCAACGAAAGCCATACTATAGATCTACCACATTCTTAACGGATAGGCCTCGGCATATAAAAATAGTTATTATTATTGATTATTGATTATTGATTATTATTATTATCATTATCATTATTATCATTATTATTAGTTGTAACAAAACATTTTTAAATTAAAGCCTGTGCATGATAAAACCGACATAGGATCCTTACTTCGATTTTCAGATTTTGCTGTCTGTTACATTAGCTCTGCAATAACAAGAGAACGTATTTGGTCGATTCGAATGGTAGGATTTTATTATTGTAAAAAAATATTGATTTCAGTTTGCTTATATAACGAATATACATAAGTCTGTCATAGTGTTATATGAAATCCCAGCGGCATATATTTTCTTGAATAATATGTCGGAACGTAGGTTTATTTAAGGGATCTTTTTTGCTGTTTCTTCTATAGTATTTAACTTGAAGCATGTTAGAAGAATTATATCAGGATTTAGAGTAAAATTTAATCCCTTGTTTTTTTTATTTTATTCAATGTTACTGTGATTTGTTTAACGTATTAATTAAGTCAGACAGCAGTTGAGGAGATCCTATGGGTTTTTTTCTGAGCACAGTTTTTTTATATTTAATGAAATGTCAGTGTTCAATGGTTCGTACCATTAATTATAGATTGAAGGGATTTCAAAGGTGATTTTTCTTGAATATGTCTTAGGGGCAACGACAGCAAAAACAAGAAGACAAAAAACAGAAAAAAATAAATGACAAAACAAGATTATTTTGTATTTCATAATTAAAAATGAATATTTGTTGATATAATGAATTTGAAACTTTTTTCAGCATCTAATTAAATCTAATTAATTACCTGCTTTACTAACATTTTATCAAATTTTCAACCGACTAATATAATTACATACCAGAATAAAATACGCGTATTGTAAATGTGTTTAATAAGAAAATGCAGTCCAAAAATAGGATTCTTTCCTTAAATAAAATTTAAATTCCTTCATTTCAGAAGATATTATCGTGAAAATATAAAAAAAAAATTTTTAAGCCGTATATACATATGTAGTTATGCAGATTTAATTACGATTATATTTTTATGCCTGTGGTACGTATGTATGTATGTATATTTTACCTAAAAGATGTTAAATTTATTACAGTAACCGATGAAGCTTTGAGATATTTTCTAGTCCAAATTATTTTCTTTTTCTTTTTCTTTTTTACTTAATGTTTTTTTATTTTATTTTTTTCTATTTCAAGTGCAATTCGGTAAATTAATAATAATTGCTATGTAACAGGAGTTTCACATAACGTGTACATTATCATCTACATGGGCTATTGTATTAGATTTAATCTGTCAAGGTATATCATCTTTGGAGACTCGTTAATTATGATTACTCAAATATTGAGTCGGTGTTCATATTATAAATTATTGAAACTGTTTATGGGATTACCTTAAATTAAACCTATAATAATAAATTTTCCATACGTCTCTAAAATGTAAATGGAAATTGTTTATTGATAATAGAATGTTGACGAACCGATTTGTCCGTACCCTTAATTATTTGGTAGATGACTAAAAATCGGCTCGAAAAAAATCTTAATCCCAGTTAATTAAATGTAGGCTATTCGTCATTTTTCCATTATTCACTTGTTAAAAATCTCTTCGTATATTGTCTGTAAAGTGACGAGGAAGAGAATCCATACACTTACTATGTATAATAAATAGTTATTATACTATATAAAAAAATAAAAATAAAAAATAATTAAAATAGCTGAATATTAGTTAGTAATTATTATATAATTATTATAATTATTATTATTATTATTATTAATAACATGTGAAATGTTATAACAAAACAATTGTAAATAGATTCAAATGAAATAAGTAACAGTATTCTGTATTCTGTTGTCATATACGGCGCCTAGAAACACACATCCAATGATCAGTTCTGACAAAAATTTTTTCATCAAACAGGCTTGAATCTTGAATTTAGACAAATATCTAAGGTATCCGTTGAATAAATTGCCTGGTCACTAGGTAATAAATTGATAAATTATTTAGCAAACAAAATATGTTAATATTTGGAAATAAATGTTAATGAAAAATAAACTTTAATCTTCGCTTAATCCCATTTATTGGTCATAGAATAATACTTTTGGCTGTTGTTAATCAACAAAATCTAAAGTTTATTAGAATCAATCAATTACCTTTTAACACAAACATATTATTTATATTATTTACACGACTTTTATTCTTTCCACTTCTTCAGCCGTATGTAAAGCACTAAAAACAAGTTTCGAGTTAGAGACGATTTGAACGATGTTTCGTGGGTTGAAGACGTGTTAATAATACAGGCCAATAAGTTGAATAATAAATTTTATATCATTGAAATTAACTTTTTCTAAAACAGCATTCTTAAATATTATTTCAATTAAACATTTATACCCAGGATATTTGTTTCAACGGCTATACTATGACTTATCTCATGAATTTGCATCTGTAGAATATTTATATCTATAGTATTATAACACTTGAATGATCAAATTCCATATAATTTCAAACCGTAGTGGATAAAATTATTCATCCTACAACAAGTCGTAGTAATTTACGACCAAAAATTTGTTCCCAGCATAAAACACAGGAAAACTGTTGGGCTCGGTTTTATAAAATAAACGAAAAAAAAAAATAATTTGTATTCTTTGTCCTGAGATATGTTCATTTATTTATATCAGATCTAAAAAGATAGTTTATTGCTTTTTCCATAATCGATGTTAAATAATTGTTCCATTACTAATTGGAAAAAGTATATATGTACGATATGTATGCGATAGCTGTATGAAGATGTCTCAATAATTATTATATTAATTACAAGTATTTAAAAGAATCTATTAGTTTTAAAACAATGTCAATTCCTGAGATATAATAATCCAATGTTTATTTATATATTTTTTGTTTCACTTTAAATAAACTGGATATAAAATTAACACCATGCAAACAAGCCTGTCGGTGGATAAAATTCTGAAATTTTTTCGTAAATTAAAGTAATTGTAATAATGCTTATAAATGCTTTTGAAAGCTTGTGTTGTGAGATTTATAGAGATAGTAGAAAAAAAAAACCACCGAAAAAGCAAAACATTAAAAAATTATAAAAATAGACATCTTTATTGTTACGAACTTTGATCGCAATATTGATTGCTAGCAAAAAAAAACAAAAAAAAAAATTGTAAATCTATATAAAACAAAGAGAGGAAAAAAAACAACAAACAAACGAACAAAACATTTAATATCATATAAGAAACAGTGAAATATTAATACGATTATCATTGTATTATGACTATATTATCCTCATTTATAATACATAATTATTTATTAATTTACATTTATTATAACTCCAAATAGTACATTATAATCTTCAGCCTATTTTTCACCTATTTTTTGCATTCAGAGACGATAATAGTGGCAATAGATGTATTTGAAACGAATCGGGCGCATAATGCTGTGTTATACCAATTAATGGATTTTTGATAATAGCACGTACAACAGAATTCTGTCACATATCAATTTTATATAACTATATTGTATATTTCTATATAAATTGTTTACCCAGGTATAGGTGTAATATTTTACATTTTATTCTGCAATATTATTATAAATTTATTCCTTCGAGAGGTATAAATTATTTTATTTCTATTTTATTTTTTTCGGAATGTAACGCGTGCAATCGAATACGTACTTATATGAGTTAAGTCAATTAACGTAAAAAGTAAAGAGTAAAGTGAAAAAAAAAGAAACAAAATAAATAAATAAATAAAGCAAAGTTGAATACGTTTTTATCTTATTTTTATTTTTGTTTATATTCATGTATAATTAATTGATATGTGGTAGTCTTCACGCAGCTGTGTATTATAACAATTGAATATATTTGACTATAAGTATAATAAATGCTGTAAATTAAATTAGAATTAAATACTATAATAATAATAATAATAATAATATAAAGTAGGTTTTCCTGGGAGTGTGTTATGTGACCTCTCAAAAACAACAAAAAGAAGAAAAAAACAAAAAATGAAAAAAAAACAAAAAAATTTGTGATATGTACCGTTCTTATTGTTTCAGTTTAATAATAATATCGGCCCATTTTTTGCCAATGTCTCAAAAATATTATAATTGATGAAATCTTCTGTTTAGGAATTATATAAATTCAGAGCATGTTGAAAAAAAAAATAGAAGACAGAAAAAAAAAACGAAAAAAAAAACACGATTTTAATGACGGCATACTCAAGGACGTTTAGAATAATAATTATTTTAATACATATAACTTTAGATCTTTATCTCGCAAATCTTTTTCACTGTAATAAGTCTTATATTATGGCTCTGACAGCATTTAGCGAAATTCTAACTGATAATTTATTAATTAATATTGTTACTTTATTTTTTTACACTTCATCCATTTGTCATTATTCATCAAATTAAATTAAAGATAGATGTTAGTTGACACCGTTAGACAATTCGTCATCTCTATTTAGAATATGATCCATCCTAATTTTTCTCTGTATTTGAAGAAAAAAAAAAACTCCTTCGAAAATGTTCACATAAGAAAAAAAAAAACAAAAAAAAGAAAAGTTAATAATAAAGTACATGAATGTATTTCTAAAATCAAACACATTCTTCATAATTGTCCTAATTTTTATTTTTTTTTTATATCTGAATATCTTTAATATTCGAAATCATTTTATTCAAAGTTAAGCAAACAAGGAAAAATTGGTAGAATTTCATTAAAAAATCGAAATTCCTATTCTTCTTGAATTATAAATTTTTGTTCTGTGTTGAAACACGTGTGCAAAAAATATATTACGATCATAGAATTTATTATAAACGATTCACACAATATCGGGGTTTTCGTTAAGTAGTTATCTGCATTATTGCATATCTATACTAGTACCGCTATAATTACGTATGTCTCTGCATAATGCTTTGTATCTCCCATTCGCAATGTTTGAAAATGTATTCAAAATTGTACTTTAATATTTTCATCGGAAATTCATAAAACATGTATATGTGAGAAGTTGATTGCCGAATTGTCTCTTTCGATCAGTATAAAATATTTCGTTTCGATTTATTACGATTCTATTCATATACCCCAGGTGTATTATTGTATTAATAACTGCAGTTAAATTTATAGTATACAAAAAAAATTTATCTTCATTTTACACAATTTGTTTGATTCAATCTGCAACATAAGATACTCATAGAAATTCTTTAGAAGTATAATAATAAATATATAATCGCGTTTCGAAAATAGAATTCTATTTTTAAGAAATTTATATCAGAGTAAACTGTACATATCGATGGCTTAGGACCGAAAGAGCGTAACCCACAAAAACCAGATTATACTGCAATAAAAAGAATTAAACAAAATAATATTAATTTTTTTGTTTGTAATTAATTATAAATATTATTTTGATTAATTTTTGTTATTGCAGTAAAGTCCGGTTTCCGTGGGTTTTGTGGGAATATACAAATATAAGCTTCGCTGAATGAGTGATATTTGCGTAATCGAAAAATATTGAAGATTCCTTCTACAAAATTTTCGGTATCTAACATCTGAAAACATGGGAAATATTTGATAAATAGCTACGTCAATAGTTTAACGAGTTTTGAAACTGTTTCGATAATTCGAGACCAACGTATATCGAGAATCGTAAACTCGTGCGACTTGGGTACATACATCGAGTATCTGTGATCAAACATCAAAATTAAAGATGGCATCGGCAATGGACATCGACGATGAAGAGATTGATTTACCAACTTCCAGCAGTGGAAAAGGAGAGAAAAAACGGTTTGAAGTAAAAAAGGTAAGAATATTTAATCCGTAAATACATTATAAAAATATCATAACCTCTCCTCAACGATCTTAATATCATAAACATACACCGCCTAACCTACAATTCGCTACGTCATTGCAATAAGAACAAAAGCGTCTAATAATTCAAACAAAATATATATTATTTACCTATGTTTTCAGTGGAATGCCGTAGCTTTATGGGCGTGGGGTAAGAAACCAATAAACAATAAATATTTAACAATAAATATCGCTTGAATAAATGGTATAACCAAAAACAGTTTTCGTGCCATGTCTTGTCGTGTATGAGTTTCTCTTTGATACGAAATAAATTCAATGTCATATACATGAAAAAATAAATAAATAAATTAAGAATCTGTGTTTATTAATTTCCAAAAAAAAAAATCGACATTAATTTCTTATTGAGATTCAAGAATTTTTTAATTCCCTATCTTCATTTTATTCCCTATGCAGATATCGTCGTAGACAATTGTGCAATTTGTCGTAATCACATTATGGATTTATGCATCGAATGTCAGGCTAATCAAGCTTCTGCAACTAGCGAGGAGTGTACAGTTGCCTGGGGCGTTTGCAATGTAAGTATTGTGAAATAGAAGCGACAATTTTCAATAATTAATGGCTTATTTTTGAAGGACCATAGCGCGATAAAGAAATTTTACAATAACTTGCTTTAATCACAGTGTTTCTCCAGAATTTAGCTCCATAAACGCCCAAAAAAGTCTGGATTCAATAATAAAACTTATAAAAGCAGTTGTTGTGCAGATTCGAATCAATTACTGTTTAGATTCTAGATTTCTTGATCTCTAATTGTTCAGAAAACAAGCCTGTATCATATAAACAAAGAACTTTTTCATACGGAAAGAATAACTTTTGCAATCAATTGCTTTTGTATCCAAATTCTGTTTCTTCTTTAGGTGTTTACTACAAAAGTAAACTTATCTCAAAGTTGCCTGGTCTTCTGATAGAGATTTCATTTCTGAACAATTAGAGACTGAGATTCATGAAATTGAAGCAGTGGTTTATCTTATTCCTTACAAAAACTATTTTTATTTTAACAATCTTAGTGAAATTTTGTGATGAACCTGAGTTATTGGAAGATTTAAAACTAAAAAGCCGCTTAAGTTTATTTCAAGGAGCAAATATCTACACAACGGCACAAACTTACAATAAATACATAGAGCTTAATCTAATTTTGTTTATTTGTTATTTTTGTAAATTTTGTACAGATTTTCAGTTTGTTTTATTTTCCGACTTATGTTTGCTTTTTCATTGAGTTATAATTGATTACTAATTATTGACACTAATGCGAGATATTTTCCGTTGAGCAGCATGCATTCCATTTCCATTGCATCTCTCGTTGGTTGAAGACTCGTCAGGTATGCCCGTTGGACAACCGTGAATGGGAATTCCAAAAGTGAGTATAAAAATAAATTGAGAATATAATTCAAAGCTTTTTTTGCTTCCTCAATGTTATTTTATATTTTATCCATTTTGCTCTATGTATGTATGCGTGTAATTTATATGTATGTATGTACATAAAATCTTACTACACGACACTGTGATATTTATTACGACTGTTTTGAATCTGAGAATTCTTCAAGTGTTCAAATACTATAAAAACAAGACGTGTTTTAGGTGATCAAAAAATTTATTCAAGCTTCAAACATCCTTTAATTACCCACTTCAAGGAATTATTTATCTCTAGTAAATTAAAGGCGTTTTAAAATATCTAAAGTAACAAACGTAATTTTATGTAATAATAATGAAATGAAATGTAATAAAATTTCTGTATTTTTATCGCATCTTCAAGGTATGGCCACTAACTGGATGCTCGCAGGTGCCGCGTATAACGGAGCCACAAAAATCGCCGAGACCTATTCCTACTCCCGTGTAATAAAATTTATTTCGATGAAATTGTGAAAAAGTTATTTTGAAATTACCACTATTGTATATCGCGTAACAATAATAATATCGCATAACATGTCGTAATGATAATTTCACTTTTAAATGATAGCTTTTTCTTTATTTATTTGGTTTTATGTACCAACTTTAAGTGATGAACGTCTTACTTGCTCCTGTTTATATTTATATGTAATATGGTATAAATAGGTAACTCTGTTTAATCAAAATACTTAACTTACAAGTTTTTGAAGGAAGGCTTGATTTTCTTTATCAACATTAATCGTGTCTAGGATTAAAATTGCGATTACTATTCTGTAATTAATAGTTATTATAAAATTTGAATAAATCTAAATTACGAAGTATGAGAAATTATTTATTGAAATATATTCAAAACCTAGTCTTCTGATTCATTTCTTGCAGAAAATAAGTTAGTTAATATAAATATTCGTCTAAATTTTTAAATAAGTTTTCGTTACGAATGGTTCAGTAATTAATTAAGTAATAAAACCAAAGTGAAAAGTTTAGAGGTGATTTTTGTTTTTATTTTTATTTGAAATTTTTATTCATTTAAAGAAAATTAAATTGAGAATTGAATCGTAAAGGGATGATATTTTTCTTTTTTTCTTCTCTGGTTGTAAGGTATGAAACGTAGGTAAGAGAAAATGTAGTAGCGAATCGGGAGTTCAGTAGGGGCTCCTTGACTCTTCATAAATGCCAGTTGCTCTCTAAGGATCTAATTTTCGTTCTATGCTAGGATTAGAAGCCAGTCGTAGCGATTTCAACCCACCGTTGGTAAAAGTATTGTCGAATTTTATCCTCCTCTGCATTCGTATTCATGATAGAAAAATTTTCAAGCAATCGGAATTTTTGTCTAGAAATTCAAAAAAAAACAAAAAAAAAAAACCCTAATTATTACCACTTCGCTATATAATGATTCAAAAAATCATTTATCTCTCAAATAATTGGCTTGAACATAATAAAGTTGACAAATTTAAAAACAAATTTCATTGGATTATAGATAATTTTAGAATTCTACTTCATCCCTGTAATAAATTACTTTTCGATTATTTATTTAATTGAATAAATAACGCGCAATAAAGGTAAGTATATATTTTTTTCATTCTATCTTTCTTCTTTTTTTTTTTTTTTGTTACCATTCGTCTTCGAAAGGCGGATAGAGATCGCGAAGAAAGGTTTTCCTGACATAAGGCTAGATTCGCACAGTGTGCCAAAACTTTTGCAAGTATAAGCTGCGGTAGGGCAGATAATCGGATCATCCGGGGTGCAATAAAAAAGGACAAAACAGAAAATGGCGCTCGCGCCTTTTCCGCGGATCGTAATACCTTTTTTATTTTTATATCTTTTTATTTTTTCGTTTTTGTATTCATTTTTTTTTTTTTTCTTTCTTTCGTTTTGGTAGGTACAGAAACGAAGCGCGTTTCCCGTTTACTCTCTCCGCTATAACAATTTTTAATTCATTTTAAATGAATAAATAATTAGAGGTACATACATATGTACTTATATATCTACCACGCCGATGACAAAAAAAAAGCGAGAAAAAAACTAAAGATGTTCGCAGTAATTTTAAAATTTATTTAAATTTTTGTTTTTTTTTTCCATTTGATTTATTATCCGACAACGAGTTTGTCGAGTCCCATTAGGGGTGACGGATTGGTAGACACCAACCCTGGTGTGCGTGTTCTCGCAGCTTACGTTATCGCGTCTCTTTTATTCTCTTTCGTGTTCCTTCTTTCGCCCTTTAGTCCTTTCATCCTTTCGCCCTTTTTTTCTCTCCTTCTCTCACTCTCGTTTTCTTTCCCATTTTCTCCATACCGCTTACCTACCTGCTTCGGGAGATGGAACGTAAATACGATTTCCATCCCTAAAGGGAGTGAGGGCTTAGCGTCGCGAAGGCCTCATTTCCGCCGGAAACAGAACTCCCGTCTGCCCGCTCCCGTTGCCCGCCGGCAAAGGCCAATCGAATTAAATACATTCCTGTTGCTCGACCAATCAGTCGGTTTTGTCTGTTACTCTTTATCAACCTCTATTAACATTCTACCTGGATGCAGTTTCTCCTCTTGTGGCCTCGGGCTGTGTATAATACTAAATATTTCATTCTGTAAGCCGATTTTTAATCGCGACAAAATTGAAGCTGTAGCAGTTTCAATCATCAAATCAAGTTGTTGGTCTAATCACGTCTACGATATCCACGTACTTTCATTCGCGAGTACATAAGCTTCAATCTGATAAATTTCCATTTCAGAAATGATGTCGATTCAAATTTCTCCAAGACTAATATAATTTTCGATTATACAGAATTAGAGCTTTTGCCACAACAAATGCCAGTTTCCGAATTACAGAAGGTTCAATAAATTGACTAATTACAAAGCTTATACTTAACTGATGTTCAGGGATGTCTTAAGAATGAAAACTAATCAGTGCCAATGGCAGTGCAATTTTCTGACTAGGGCATCTCGGTTTAATTTACGCCGTCGTTTTCGTCACCTGGATCCACTGCTTCGTAGTTTTTGTCGTCCAGATCCTCGGCTTCGTAATTTTGGATGACGTCCATCTGAATACCAGAAACTACAACCTTGACAATAATAACTATGAGTTGGGCAACCTGGAATAACAATCTTCGAGACAAAGGAACCGTACAACAAAAATTACGAGGCAATAGACCTAGACGACAAAACCCATGAAGCGAACTATCCAGACACCCAAAACTATGAAGCCGAGGACCTGGAGTCAGGAGAATATCTGACTGGAGGAAGTATGCTGTAGAAGGTTGTTCGTTTTATTATGGGAGCTAGTCGACGGATGCCGGACAAATGATCAGCATCGATACAATATACCTACGTACTCATTGTCAAAATTATGTATAGTTTGTAATTATTTCGCAAAATACATATTAATTCATCGCAATTAATAGAGCCCTCTTATTTGCTTCCCGGCATATGTACCTTTACCCGCCAAAAATTTCAGCAGATTTTCCTCGGATCAGATCTTCTCCTGATACTAGGAGCGATTTTCGACTTAAAATTCCATAATTTCTAAACAACGTAAGTATACAAAGACGTGCATGAGGACACGTATATGCGAATGCATGCCTGCTTGCCTATACATCGTTGGTTTTTCCCGCCAAAAATTTTGGCACACCTCCTCGGGTCAGATGTTCTCCTGATACCAGAAGCGATTTTCAACTTAAAAATCCATAATTTCTAAATAATGTTAGAATATAGAGACGTGCATGAAGACACGTATATGCGAATGCATGCCTGCTTGCCTATACATCGTTGGTTTTTCCCGCCAAAAATTTTAGCACACCTCCTCGGGTCAGATGTTCTCCTGATACCAGAAGCGATTTTCGGTTCAAAATTTCAGAAACTATCGTCACCTTAGTTATATCAGATAGTATATCATTGCATTATAAATATGGTTTATATTATGATAGCATGTATGTCTGTAGGAAGTGTAAATAAAGAAACTCTATCAATCGCGAATGGCATAAATTTATTTTTAAGAAACAATTACAATTTTACATAATTTTGAAAATTAGTGATATTGTACCGATGCTGCAGTAATAAATTCTCAGATATGTACACATACATACAAATTATCAATTGCTTCGTTATTTTTCACTTTTCACTCTCTACGACTTTATGTTTTGGGTATCAAATAGGCGGATGGTGAATCCCTCAAAATTGCGTTGCATGTAATGACGCAATTCTTCCGGTTCTGGCAATCGTTCCTTTTATGCAAAACCTCCTCGAGCCAGATCTTTGCCTGACACCAAATCCTCCGCTTCATAGCTTTCGGCGTCCAGGTTCTCTACTTTATAAGTTTTAGCGTCCAGTTTTTTAGCCTTGTAGTTTTCGTTGTATACTTCTCTTATCTCAGAGGTCTCATTATACCAGGCTTCCTATCTGATAATTATTGACGTCATGAGGTCCATAATTTCGCAGTTTTTGGTGTTCAGGTCGATGTTGTCCAAAACTTCTGAGCGCTGCACAGAAGTAGCATTCGTGAGCATCTTGCTCACATAATAAACTCTGCGTAACTAGGTAACTTAGACCTTTTGTATTTGGAAAGCTATCAGGCCCTCGATCTTTTGACAAAAGAGGTCTCAGACTTCCGTAAAAAGTCCATTCTGAAACATACATAGGCCTGGTCAAACTACATTACCCTTCTTATGCGACTGATTTATGTATGTATATCTATATATAATGTACCTATCCATGTATATGTGTAACAACGTGTACTTTACCGATATTAATTCAAAATTACTTCTGGTGCGATGGAAGACAAAGAAGTTGAAGAATTCTTCATTTTCTTGCATTGAAAATGAAACAAAACTACCCTGAGCTGGATTCTAATCCGTCGATGTTCATATACGGTAGAGGTTTTTTTTTTTTTTTTTTTTTTTATTACGTTTCCCACCTGATGTAAACAATTTCTTTTAATCAAATTAGAACTGATAGTAGCTATCTTTCTCTCTCTATTTCGTTTTCTCGAGAATATAAAGAATAACATCTATCCTTCACCTACAACCTACGTAGGTATACCTACCGGTGTACTAGTCTAAGCATATATATATATCTATATACATATAACTGAGAAAGAGCTACATGGCTCGGCGAATTTCTCATGCATCGAACACTTTGGAGTCTCATTTTATTTTTCCAGTACCTATGTAGGTACATTTTTATTTTATTTTATTTTATTTTTTCTAAAACCTCGCCTAGAACCCGTCCATCCATTATCCGCAGCCCCGATAAATCCGCGAAGCGTTTGAGCTCCCGTGTTTGGCGGATATATCAAGGTTTCTTAGCGTTGTTTTGTATCTGTTCTGTCGTCGTTCCGTGTCAGGAGGGTTGGCTGTGAAAATCCTCACCCCTATGAAGGAGGTAGGTACACACGATGTAGGAAGTATTTTACCTCGAAACTTTTCGAGCTTCCAGGTCCGATACTTATTTTTCCTCGTCCCTACCTACTGTGGGTAGAATTTGGAATGCTACCTTTATACTATATGTATACTTAGTAACAGTGGGTGGGAAAATGGTGCTTGTAAATCCTCGTTAGATCCGAGAAAAAATAAAAATAAAAAAACAAAAAAAAAAGATAAATAAAATAAAATAAAAAACAAAACACGTCCTATTGAAAGAGGGGTCGACGTATACCCACACTCCCTCACACTGACTTGCGGAGGATTCTACGCTCCTCTTACTCTACCTACCTGTGCTTTTTATTCTATCTCACTCCCACCGTAGAAATCGCGAATTTTACCAAGACCATATAGACGTGAACCAACACCAAATACATATAACCATATACGTCTACCTGACTTTGAATCTACAAATCTTCTAGCTGGACTTTGAATAAAGACGAGTTTCATCGGAGGATTCTTTCGCTTCTTTTTAGTGTTTTTAGAACTTGAGATCGCGAATTTTTAGACATTTTAGAAAATCTAAAGCCTCGGAAAATGTAGGAAAGGAAACAAAAATTGAATCATTATATAGTAATAGCAAAAAAAGCCAATTTGTATACGAGAATAAGAAACGTTGAGTTGAGTTAAATCACCAGGGAATTGTGTCAGTTTCTGACTTTGTTAATTTGTCTGCTTTACGGACATTACACCTATACAGTTTTGCTAAATAAGTTTTAGATTTTGTAGAAGTGATTGTGTTCCTCTTGCAGCTAACCGGCTGACAACGTCAAGAGCACTCAATGGTCTAAGTAAATCAGAGACCTTCGAGGCTTCGGGTCTTCGGGTCTTCGGCCTTCGAGTCCGGCGAGCCAAGCTGGGCAGCAAAGGGTTGCTAAGAGCCCTCGACTAGTCAACCCCAATTCCACCCCTCAGTCAACCTCCAATCCACGTCGGGTACACCGCTAGACCACTCTCGCTGACCTCCGCTGTTTCCTCCTTCTATAATTCTGCGCTCAGCTTCGCTACCGCCTCGTCTGGCCTGACGTGATTGCTACCAAAATGTGTTTACCGTAAACTGTATCAAACTGTCGGCGTGTAGTATCTACCCATGCCCTTCGATAAAAGGATGCGCGACCTTTTTCTACTATCGTAGAAATTCGCGCTCTCTATTTGCGATGGTAGCACCAGTATATGTATGTATGTACCAGTCAAGTACTTGTCTATTGCGATTTGATGTTCTCTCGAGCGTACAGCCGCCAGTTTTCACTTGATGATAATGTCCGTATGCGATTGATCGCCATCGACTTAGGATATCTAATGAAAATCGACTATATTTATAGGCAATTAAAGTTTGTAGCTAATTTGTAACTTGGTTTGTCTGTCGAGTTGAATAAAAAATAATTATGAAACTTGTTCATTTTCCTTTATTGCGGAAATTGATAGTCGATCAAGTTCTGGAACTATGGGATACGTGAAACGTTGGAAAATTGGATTTAAAATGATACTTTTGGAGAAATAAGCTTCAAACAATATCAGGACACAAAAAATCTTGTAGGATTTTCTGTTCCCTATTAAGGTGAGTGCCGAAGATATGCGGCACCGTTTCAACTGGGGTCGTAGGTACATAATTTCTTTTATAATTTTTGTCTTAAATGTAGAATATTCAGGATTAGATAGATTCAAATTCTCCGCATCTGTTTCTAGAAAAATCAATATTTTAAAGTATCCAACAAAATGGAAAAAGAAACTCACAAAAAAGTATATAAAATAATGATAAAAGTTTTACTTTATAAATTATACATGATTACAATATTTTTTAATTTGATAGTTTTGACCCTCGACGTTGCGTGTTACGCATTGCACATTTTTTTTTATTTTTCATTTGTCAAAATTCACGAGGCGTAAACCGCGGTCAGTTTCATAAATAAAAATGACTAGCAATTGGAATAAGATTGCCTACAATTTCATACCATAATTTTTCGGTTTTTAGAGTCTTATCAGTCTGTATAAATCTTTCTCCGGAAATGAAGCTTACTTGTAACCCAATGACGCGTATAATTGCCTCGTGATAGACGGGGGCGAAGACATTCCATTAATTTGCCCAAGAGAATGCAAAAGTATGAAAAATATTCTATTGTGGAAATATCGAGCGTGGGTAGGTTTATTGCAAGTTTATTGAACTGTAAAATGTTTCTGACATTTGTCTCGATATGTTTGGTTGCAGTCGAAGAAAGAATATACGTAGAGACCCCCCACACTCGTTTCTGACCTTAAAACTCAAGTCCTTATTATATCCATAAATTGTTGACGTCGAAATCGATCAAGTATACAAATAATCACTTTAATCGAAACAACGTAAAATGATTAACATGGCGTTTGTGCAATTCCTGGTGGTCTGTACTTGTAGCAGCTTTTCCACACCTCAAAAAGGCAAATGGCAGAGTGAAATCTGAAGAAAATTGCCAACGGCATAGACACATGTGTGATTATCGTCCAAGCCCAAACTCCAAAAAATTTCACATGTTCTGGACGAACTCCAGCACGAGATTTTTCCAACGTGTTTACCGACCAAAGAGCGATGTTTACTACTATTAGGAAAGTAATTAGTTCTTTTCCAGGTTTATCGTACGTTGCTGAACGCCGCCTCCAGGCAACCTGAAAATACCAAAAACCAACGTAGGTATTATGAGATTTTTTTTGTTTTTTTCTTTTGGGATCAGTTTGATCTGGGGTGAATTTTAGGTCTGTGAGTTTCAATTTTCAAACTATTTTTAGTTACACTTCAGATGTTCAGGTACAGTTGAGTAATTGTATCAATTATCAGAATTTTGGACCACTATTCCCGAAACTATAACAGATGCCTAAATGGCTTACTATTTAAAGAGGAATTACTTCACTGAAAATAAGACGAATAGAACAATGATAAAGTAATTGATAAGGTACATGTATTTTTAGTATTAATTTTTGAAACGAGAATTTATCCCCTATAATAAATTGCCGGAATTTTGAGTAACATCAATTAATTAAGATACGCCCTTAAAAACGCTGTGAAAAATTTTCATCGTTATTTATTAACCAACCCCTTTACATATTAAGGTTGTAACACAGCTGTGAAATGCAAAACCTTCGTGGTAAAGCGCTAGGTAACCACTGTGCTACGTAGTAGCTAGTTGTGTGCACAGTTTAACCGCCGAACATTGCGCGTGTATCAAAGTGGCTCGACAACGTCATAGTAAACCCACGTCCAAAGGCAAAATTTGGGTGTAATTTGTTGTCATTTACCTTAATGAGCAAGGTTTGAACAGTGCTTTGAACGATTGCCAATATATCAGCTGTCAAAGCGAGGCCCCAGCTTGGACCGGTGGTCAGGATTCCTCCAACGACACTGAACAAACAATGCAGGTAAACTCCGGCTTGGGCTGCAGCGAGTAGTGTTGCATCTAGGTTCTCACTTCTCGAGGGTCTTGATTCCAAGTGTCGGAGCTTTATCGCACCTCCCACAGCGGAGATAATACCTGTCGAGTACCATTGGGATTTTTCATTCAGATTTAGAAAATGATTTCCTGCTTCTTTTTTCAATATTTAAACACTCCACTTTATATCGAGCAGGAAAATTTCTCGAAGGAAGTTTAGAGTGCAGAAAGCTTGAATGGAACTTGAGAACTGCAGTTTATGAACTTTCGGTAAAATTCTTAGGCAGCGTTTGCACGTGCATTTTTGAGTTCAGGATACATCCCAGATTTATGATTTTCGAAAAGTCATTTTGTAATCTATTTCAAAAGCTTCGAAGACCCGATGTAAAATTTCCCAGATAGAATTTCCATTTGGGGGAAATTTTCCCAAAGTTTGCCTATTAAGTTTTAGTTAAACTATTATCAAGCTTGAACAAGGCTTCTTTGAGACAACATACGTTGCAGTGAAGCTTCTTCTAAACTTTGTGTTATCTGGAAAGGGCGTGATACATGTATCAATTTTTTTTCTTTTAGCATTCTCATCGTTTCTTCAAACATGCATAGAATTTAGCGATCGCTCAAGAACAATTGAGATTTTGTATTCGAATTCAATTCTTTGTTCAACTCACCTAATATTAATATGGATGCTTCCAGCACAGTCACTTGTTGCACAGCGATAATTGGCTTCTCTTCTTTTAGAACGAAGAACATAATCAAGCTCAGTATAGTTGCAGCTATTATCAATATGCCGCCAAATAATCCTCTGGGGGGGAAAAGAAACAGAATTATTACGAAATTTTAATCGCTGATGGTTTAGTTAAAACAACCGTCATTCAAATGTGGCACAAATCGATTGGATAAAATTGTGTAAGTCAATTGATGCAATCGATCGTAAATATTCTTCTAAAATATCTTATTGCCAGAGGGCGTAAGATTTTATCTTTTATCACCGGGTTATATTATCCTTAAAGGTGAGTAAACACATGAGTGAACCAAGTATTTCGTTGTGTGGGACGAATATGTGGGCGTTGAACATTTTACTCTTTACTTTTGTCGACGGGTATACATTTTATCGACCCCCACTTTCCGGGCAACTTGAAACTCTAAATTTTCATGAGGTTTGACTACGATGGAAGAATAAAAAATAAATAAAAATTCCAAAACTATAACATGCAATTTTAAAGGATTTAGGTATAAATAAAAATGTAGGTATAAAACTTACTTGTGAGCACTGCTGCAGTCTACGCTTAATTGATGAAGAGCTCTCGTTGGACTTTCGCTTTTTGATGGTTTTTCATCGATTCTTTTCCACATTTCAAAAAGAATGACTGCACAAATCAAGCTGAACTCTATAGTACAAGGAAATAGAAAAGGGCTCGCATCAGCTAAGAGAGCTGTTAAAATCCCATTGTTACTTTCGTGTGCGTGTTCCAGTTGGTTTATTTCGTGTCGTGTCTCCTGCACCAATGCCTATATGAATTAGAAATGACTATATATAATATGAAACAACGACTCAATGCTTATTCGCAAATATTATTATAAGAAATATTCCAAATATCAATCGTTTATCAATTTGATAATAAAAATCTCACGAGTTTATATGGCTCGAGCGAAATAGCTACGGGATATTGATTCAAGAGACAGAGTTCTGCAACAGTATAAAATAAGCCTCAAATTCACAAATTTATCAGTTCACCTGTAACCACTCGCATAAATTTGTTGCAATCATATGCATTAGTCCCAGTTTCGCTAAGGCCCCATGCCTGGCCAGTTCTAGGTCTTTACTATTCAGGAATATGAAGTGCATTTGGGCTGTGACTAAAAGGAGACGAGCGGCTGTTGTCACTGCTCGTAAAGTTCCTGCAGCGGCTACTTCGGCGCCAATTTGTAAGCCAGTGAAAACCAGAGAACCAGCACCAAAACCAACTGCACCAAGTCGAAGACAGAAACTACCATATTGCTGAGCCTGTAGAAGTTGTTAGTAATTTTGTAGAATGGGTTAATCTTGTTCATTTCATGTTTCTACGAAGTTCGAGTCATACTACTTAGCAAAATAATTTGATGAATTTTTTGTTTGCGATTTTCTAACCAAGTCGCAAAATAAGTAATTCAAAATTGATTGGTAGGGATAATAATTTGTACTGATGTTAAAATGAAGTTCGTTGTATGATTATCTCTGTATCTCATTATACGATCGAATGAGCAAAATAAATAAATTTAAAAAAAAATAGCAAATACCTGAACGAACGTTTGCTTGTTTGGCTCTACCGAAAATTCGTAGGTTTTCTCCTCTTTTCCATGTTTTATCAACAATTTCTTGACTGCCTTATCCCGTACGAGAGTTGTGTAAAGCATTATCACAAATGCAACACTTGCCAAGTACAAATACAGGTAGTATCCCTATGTCGAAGTAAGTAAGCAGTTTTATAATTATTTATGTATATAGTTCTAAAGAATCAATATATTTTATTTATACCTATAATAGACTGTTAACGAAAGAGTTATTTATTTTTTTATTTTTTATTTTGCTAAACAAACATCGAGGGATAATTTGAATGTTAAATATCGGCGTAATTTCCGAGGCTTAATTAAGTTCGTAGATCGAGATACTAAAACAACGATTTGAATTAGAAATTTATATTTTTCTCAACATCTAAAGGTATACGGTATAGAATGTTTTTACAAACCTGATCAAAAGCTACAGGTACACCTTGGCTAACACTGGCAGTTACGGGTATAGCGACACCAACGACTACCAAAAGCTTCGCATAAAGCGTACTCAGAGTTGACATAAGCTCTTGGTATTTGTGGTGGTATTTTTTTTCTGATGGAGGCGTAGGTGGTGCTGGTAATGCTGAAGAAAAATAAATCGTATATACCTTCTGAATCAATCAATTTCCCAAAACACAATCGGGAATAAATTCTTATAGAGAATTACGAAAATTATTCATTTCCAATTTTTTATCTTTTAGATTTTTTTAATTTTTTTATTGATGTAAAAAAGGAAGCTGCTCTTATTCATTTTGATAATGAATAGTGTGATGATGGTTTATTGTTAATGAAAATAATGATCATGCTTTACACTTACGCTTCGGTGAGTCCATTCCTACTAAGGGTCCAACAGCCGTCCCGACGGGTGTAAGTTGAAGGAAGTTTGGTCTTTGATGATGACGTTCGTGCAGTTGATGGTTGTCTTGGATATGTTGCATTTGTACATGGTTTCCATTTGTTAAAGTAAACTCCTGATCATGTGGCATAGAATTTGGAAGAGATATGTTGCTTCCTATTTCGTTTATGAGCGCACTGTGAAGAAAAAATGCGTAGGTATATATTATAAGAGCGTTTTTTTTTTTTATCGTGATATTAAAATGAAAATCTGTGATTTTTATTCAAAAGAAGAGGGTTAATATTTGTATAATATTGGGTTAAAAACCGGGAAGAGTAAATAATATTGTTTGAAATTAATCAACATCTAATTAACGAATACGATATACAGTAAATTATAAGTTGGCTCCCTTAACTTTTCACCCTCTTGAAGTAAGGGTTAACTTGTTTTATTTATTTATTTATCGCCCTTGTCTTATAACCCGTTCTCGATGACAAGAAGGGGAAATGAATCACCTTTCTTACCGAGGCGAATGATGCTGGGGAAACTTACATGCAAGTCTTGAGCTATTGTCTCGTATTTACTTGATTAAACGAACCAAGGTGTATTCTATCGCTTCATACCACAGTTCTAGGCTATTATTACGCCCGTTGTTTCCATGCAATACTATACATAGTACGTGTATTAGATGATGAACGTGTAGCTGTGTAACCTAGCATCTTATATTATACCTATTCGGTTTGTATGTATACATAAGTTTTATACGTGTGGGTGTGTAAACGTATTGTAAAGGTACAAAGTGGAACGCATCTCGTATCGATTGCATTTCTGTCTGGGCTCAAACGAGACTCGCTTTTGTACTCTGACTTAATGACATTTATAACTAGAGTAAATTAAAATTGAGTGGCTTGACGGGTTTGAAGTTTTATAGAAAATTATTTACTCGATGTGTGCGTTATAATACAGGTTATTCTATCCAATAAAATTATTTCTAACGAAACTCAGATGACATCACGATCATTATCTATTGTCACGATATACATACGACGTAGCCTATTGCTCGATTTTATCCTAAAATCAATAATTCTAAATTAGAATCTGAATGTATCACTAGAAGTTCTTCGCACCTCGAAAATTCTACCTCTAATGGACTCTAGAAATAATCTTTACTTCATAAAGAAATAGAAAATCAAAAAATAAATAAAAAATTTGAATTTTTTTTTGATGATTTAGAACCAAATTGGGGTTGAATGGGGATAATTTGACATCGTATTTAATCATCGTATCCATAATTACCCCAGTAAAGCTCTTCTCTGGTTAATGACAGCGTTTAATGCAATACTTTGTCTTCGTAGACTTAACCGTTTCGAGCAGTCTCTTCGTTCCATATTGATGTTCATATCGGTAGAATGTTCGCTCGAAGCTGGCAGGGGAATGGGGTCCGAAGACATCCTTTAAAAAATTATTTTTATATTTTATGGATGGAATGGATAAAAATGTTCAATAAAATACGGACAGGTTCAAGTTTATTTTATTTAAAGGAATTACCAAATTTTTGTCTCTACCATAGCTTTGCGAATTTATTTATTTATTTATTTTTTTCGTACACTCTACTCATGTAATAATTGTGTGCTTATCTGTTTAAAATACAGATTTGCGAGATCACGTGAACTTGTTCACATTAGCATAATTATTTCCAACGATTTTTCGTTCTCGTGATTCATAACGCGTGACTTTTTGCTTTTGTTTGACAAATCAATACCCTTGATTAGTGTCCTTAGGTGGACCTCGAAAAACAGACACTTAGCGAGTCACTAAATACTGACATTCGACATACTCTTTGATGTACCCAGTAGGTGGAGAATAAATTTGTTTATTACTCGCTAAAATTGATGACAGATTACAATATTTTGGTGAAAATAGTTTTCAAAAAAAAAATTAAATAAAAAAAAAAAATTTTCGATAACCCTATGAGGTACGAATACGCGATTTATTTTAACACTTCAATAACTGGCAAAAATTTTGGGACACGAAATTTGTATCTAAATAAAAAATAAGCAGAAGAAGAAAAAAGTAAAAAATGTATAAGTAAGAAAAATCGCTTACGAAAGCAACGAGTGCGGCATTTTGATGTCCGGTTCGTGGAATTCCTCGTTATACGTGGATTGGCAAATCCTTTCCCAAGGATCAAAGCGGATTAAGTATGGATTGGAATTTTTGAATATTGTTTTTTTTTTTTTTTTTGTTTTCTCTAAATTTCGTCCAATGTTTGAAGAATCTTTTTTCTTCTTTCGCAGGTTTTCTACATCGACGAATCGTTGCGTCAACAATCTCTAAAGTTTATTCCTCGACAATGCGAAGTGGTGAAACTTTTTTGTCACTTCAGAGTCAACTAGAAACTTGCAGCTTTTTTTATCTGAGGTAAACTTTCAATTTATTCCTTCGAATTTTTGCCTCTTTGAATTTTTATCAGCCCCTTTTCGCACCGGGCTCGACACTTTACCCCGGGTTGTTTTGCTTTAGGGGTGTTTCTTCATGTTTGCCTATTATAATCCGCAAAACAGAGGCACACTCGCGTCCAACTCTAAAATATATCGATACGTATACATATACTACCTATATATCTTAAAAAAAATATTTTATATAATAAATAATTACTGCAAAGTTATATGAGATAAATTTTTTACGTAATTTCAACATTATTTTATTATTTTATTGTTAAAAATTAACAAATAAACAAAAAATAACAAAAATTTTACCAATTTGTTAAAACGTTGTAAAAAATTTCGAATGCAGTAAAACTCGTTTTAAAATCTGTAGCTCGTTGTGGCAGGAACGACTTTTCGTATTGATGTAAAAAAATTCGATTCACCCTTCTGTACAACAAGTTGAGATCATCCCCCAAGTTTGAATCGTTCGTTCACAACCCACATCCGTAGTTTTCCTCACTGTTTTGGAATGTAGATTTCGGTAATGGATTCCTGGATGGAAATTCAGCTTTTTCTTGAGTCTATTTCCCGGTATTTTTTCTCTTTTTTTTTACTAAGTTTTCAAATCTACCGTTGCACTAGCCACTTGAAAGAAATCTGCAGAGCTCCTCATTTATACATATATAAGTTAATGCATACAGTAAGAGGAGTAAGACTAGATCTAAGTTCAACTCGTGAATTGTAATGCGAAATCGTTCGAGACGCGTCAATATGTAAGCTCAGTCTATCTTCGGAAATTAGCGAGTCTCGTTCTTCGCCCCACGAAGACAACTCGGTTACATAATACATCGGAATTTTTTTTTTTTTTGCAAAGATATCGTCTGTGAATTTTTGTATAGGATATGCAGAATTCTGTTTAGAACTTTGGCTAATCTGTTTGTTCGATACTCAACCTCTCCGTCACGATATGCAAGCAGAAATAATTGCATGTGCAAATTCTTTGATCGAACCTAGACTAGATGGAATAAGTTTTATCCAGTTTTACTTGGATGAAATTTTTTTTTACTCCTGAATTGAACGAGAATTATGGAGCTGGAAATTTTTGAGGAGTATTTGAAGGGGTTACAAACAAAAATAAAATAAATAAATAAATAAAAGAAATAAAAAGAATGGCTTATAGTTAGTGGAAAAAGAATTCTTCATATATTATCCTCGATATTATATTTGATATTGAATAACGATTAAATTTATTAGATAGGAATTTTTTTTTTTTATTTCCCATAAAAAAATTTCATAATCAATGAAATGAAAAATATTTATTTATTTAGGTGTATAAAAGAATATTCGAAGCTTTGAAATTTCATTGATATATTGTTACATTTAACTCGTTGTATGACGGTGATATATAAAACGAGAAAATTTCTATGGGTTGGTATCTGACTTTCACAGTATACACATATAATGTGAGCATCAGTTAAAATTCGTTCCAGTTGACAAAATCTCGCTATATAACATTCGCCAATTAACCACATTCATTCGGTTTTCATAAGAATAATAAATAAAGTAATGCACAACGCAATTTCAACGCTATTGACGCATGACGATATCAAATATTTGCAGTGAGACAAGCCGAAGCAATTGTAGACCAGACGTTAAGTGAACTAATTTTTATCACACTTACGGCCACATCGTATGGAATGATGGTATTTAGTTACTGAGAGATTCTGAAGTAGTACTTAAATTTGTTTTCTCCACTACTTATGGCACATAAGAATAAAAAAATAAATAAATAAATATAAACTGAAGTAACTCTGCAGAATGTAGAACAAACATCTTTCTCTTTTCTATAACTAAAATGTCAAAGATTCTGAGAAAAAAAAAAAATTAAATCAGTAGTAAAAGTTCAGAAATTCGTTGAAATTACTTGAGGGTATTTTTCAGAATCAAAAAAAAAAAAGAAATAAATAAAAAATAAACAAAAGAAATAAAATGAAAGATGAAGAAGAAGAAGAAGAAAAAGTTTTCAATCGAAGGCCGCTAATCCCAGGTGAAGTACAGCTAGACAGAGCTTTCAGGAGGGTTGTAGAGTTGGGCAGGCAACGGAAGTCAGTTCACCGCTCATCTGCGTCAGGGGCGCGAACAGGGGAACCGGAAGTGCCCGGATATGAGCTTCCGGCGCGAACAATTTGCAACGTGAAATTGAATCATCGACTCCGATAATCGTCGCGTCTGCTGGTTCAAGCTCTCCAATGGTGACTCGAGTGGAATTATTAGTAAGATAATAAGCGAAAGATTTTATGAAAAATAATTCTTCAGAAAGTATCTATCGCTTTGATAAAATATCTTTGAATATAAATTCAAAAATAAATCTTTCCATACAGAAAATACTTCTGTTTCATTCGATCCACCATTTAATTTTCAATTCCGTAGGTATAATATTAATTTAACAAAAAACGATATACGCAATTATCAAAAAAATCTATAAAATAACGAAAACCTTCTCGGAATATTCATAAGATTGATATTCAACGAAGATTTTCTTTATATTTTAGACTCGGAATCTTCCTTTCAAATTACATATTATTTTCAATAATTCTATACGTGTATATTTTGAACTAACGGAAAATTATATTCTGAGGTAAAACCTACCTATTTTTGACACCCGGTACGAGAAATATTTACACTACAGTAGGCGCAATCATCGCGCGTACCAATTGGCTCTCACCCTTTGCCACCTTCCGCATCAACCCCCGCGTTTACAAAATACAAACTAAATTCCGCTATCAATTCGGTCACACTCGTTTCTGCATTTTTCCATCTCTCACTCTATCGCAGAGTTCCATTCTATCGCTCCGAGTCTACACGGTGAAAATCGATTTAGTATATAGAATCGAATGTTGTTGATCAAATACTTATACCTAGAGAAATTCTGTTTTTTTTTTTATTTTTTATTTTTTGCCACATAGATCAACAATTTGTCAAAGTAAAAAAAAAAAAAGAAAAAAAAATGTCACAAGTCTTTAGCTCTTCGCATTATTGCAGATGATTAATTTTAATCTCACTGTTATTCGCATCCAGGTTTTGGTATAAAATGTATCTATGAGTTGTGTAGTTTTGATGGAAATTTGGACAATAGGGTAGAAGGTTTCAATTGACGGATATATATATCTAGTAACAAAATTGTCTGGCTAGTTTTCAATCGTTTGAATATGACTGTCGACTGAACCACGACACAATATTTTGAACATAACAATAATGGACGAAACTAACGCTGTTTTAAATGTCTCTCAATCGAGGGTAGGCTTCGTATGTCTACCTACCCTCTTCCGTTTTATAGGAAAATTTATTCCAATATTTTCAATTAAAGTTAGACAAAGCCGTGTCCGATATCGTGCGGTATGTTGAACAACGCTTCACCAGTTTTGAAGGTAAAAATATAACTCAATTCTGCTTCGTTATGATTGTACATTACAATAAAGTATATATCACGTCACTAACACATACGAGCATAGGATATCATTCATAGATAAATAATCGTGTACCTATTGATTTGTGTTATCTATTTATTTATTTACAGTCAAGTGAAATGACTCGTAAAAGGTTTAGGTGATTTTAACTGATCCGACGTTTTCATCAATTCGTAAATATTGGTTTTACCAGTCAAGTAAAGACTCTTATTGTTACAGGGGAAAGAGATTCCCTTAGCAATCGAACAAGATCAACTAAAATTTCTCTCCGAGGAAATTTTAGCTATCTACAGAATCATGGGTTTTGTTTAAATCAACCAACCATGAAGAAGAGCTTTTAACATTTCATTCCAAATTACTATTACAATATAAAAAACCAATCTTTCTGCTTCTCTTTCGCTTCAGTATTCATCTACGTACTCGCAAGCTAGTAGAAACATCCGTACGAGATCAGACACGACTTGAGAGAAATGAAACCATCAAACGTATCACATTTTAGTTGAAGAAAATATCTGATGCTAAACTACAGAATTTTTCAAAGCTTTGTTTTTCGTATTATGTAATTTTTTTTTTATTATCTATGCAGATTGTTTTTTTGTTTTTTTTGTCTTTCTCGTTTTATTATTCGGTGATAACGAGGTGTAGGACGCGTTACGTTTGATAGTAAAATTTCGCGCTAACGAATATTTGTTCGTTACATATAAGCACAATATGGTATAATCAAGCTATTACTATTTTTGGAGGTTGTACAGAGGCAACTTTTAGCGAACAACATAATCAAGCCATTGTATAATGTATCCTCTATATTTTATCAATAACCGATACTATATGAACAGACCAGTATTTAAACAGATTTGGCACAGACTATACGTATAATATTTAAAAATAAGCTCGAAAACTTTTTGGATTTTCAAAGTATGACAAATTTAACTTTCCAATTCTTTCAGACATTAGTCTAAGTAAGTGACTAATCTAATTCAATCTAATCTTCGTTAATCAGCCTCTTTTTTCTAGTTTTGTGAATAAAAATTGGAATCTTTGAAATTTAATTCATTTAAAAATATTCCGAAGCTTCTTACATAATTTCGGTTCACATAATTTTGTAAAACAAATTGCTCTGAGTTTTGGTCTTAGCAGCAGTTAGTACTTGAACTGCAATCAAACTGTGCAAGTCTTCTATCAGCACTCAAGATAGGACCACGCGCAAGTGAATACTTACCTTTATCAACTCAGAGTATGACTGCATCATTGCCATCGAAACTGTAGGAAAGCTGGAACGATGTTTGACTTCTGGCTTGAAGATTTCTGGAAATTGTTATATGAAGCAGGTCAAATTTAGATCGTTATTTATTTTTTAAATAAATTTTGTCACAAAATTTTACATTAAATCATTTCATTTCTTAAAATACTGATCTCGTTGGGGTTCTTTCAATAAAGAAAGAATTTAATCCTTTTTCTCATACGATTCTTTTGAATAAAACGTTTCATATCTCATACTGCAGGCGTATATATAAATCTAACTCACAACTCTTTGACTTTCACGGTTTCAATTGTCTCGTTTAGTGTCGTTTTATAACCCTTTCTGTTCTGCGACATAAAATTACATTTAAAATTGCTACTACAGTTTTTCTCTCGTTGTTTCCTGTCTCAGACTCGACTTCCACTTGATTGTTATTATTTTTATTTTTATTTTTTGGTTCTTTTTTGATTTCATTTAATATGCGTGATATTATGATTTAAACGCATTTCGCAACATCATTTTCTTCTCAGTTTTCGCTCAAATATGTAGTCACATATCTTACGGGAATAACTAGGGTAGTTTTTGCGATCAAAAACACCCGGTATAGATGCACTGCAATTCGCAGGTTCACCGACAATAATTAGATGCGTATATAGCGAAGAGCTAGCCACAGATGTCACGAGCCTGTCAGAAGGGCTGTCACCCACCGTTAGGGGGACAAAGATAGGTAGCCATACGTGCCCGACGAGCTACCAGGTAATTCGACTGGACAGTCCAATATTAGTAATAAATATGAACGAACTTATAAAAATATAAAAATAAAAAATAAAAAATAAAATTAAAAATATATATTCTGTCATAGAAAATTGTATATAGATTGAGCGTGAACGATAAAAATGAGATTTTTGAGTAAGGTTTGATGAGGTTTAAAGTAATTTGAATATTAACCAATAAAGATTCGTTGAAATTTTTGAAAGATTTGATACATCGTCTCTGATTCAATTTTTTCATAATATTATATATAAAAGGGTCAAGTGCTAGGTTTCAAATTATTTTGCATACCCGCACTTAGTGGAAGGTGTTGCCTGAGGTTTTTGGAGAAATGAATTAATTTGTTGAACTTTGATTGATCACGTGTTCAAAAATTGTCCAAAAGTTGACGACGTTAACTTAATAAAACTCTGAAAAATTTTCTGGCTAATTCATAAAAATCCCTCGCGTTTAGGGAAGATGCAACCTTAATGAGGCGGGATGAGAAAAAAAGGAAAAGAAAAGAAAAAAGAAAAAAGAAAAACGAAAAAAAGAAAAAGTCTGGAAAAAAGGGAAACGGCAGACTCTTCACCAAAGTAGCACGCATTCAGTGACGTATCTTGACAATTAATCAAAAAACTACGCAGGGAAGCAACTCCGTGGACGGTGAAGGAGACATTAATCTCTCGCGGCATCGCACCGGTGGAGCCTGTCTTCGGGTTGGGGGTATTTCCTTTTTTTCTCAATTTTTTTTTTTTTTCACCTCGCTTTTCGTATATTTTTTATATTTTTCATTTGTTTTTCTTAGTTTATTTTTATACCTCTTCATTATTATTATCATCATAATATTTATTTTTTATTTTTATCATTATTATTATTATTTTTTTCTCACTCATACAATCACTCAGAGATATAAATTATACCGTTACAAAATTATCGTACGTCTCCTTCTTCGAGCTTTTTACCATTTTGTTATTCTGATGATGTTCTAATGAAATATTCACGGAAGCAAAACTCTTCGAAATAAATTTATCGATGCAAAATTACACAGAGTTTTCTAAAAAATCATTCACACTACATGAAATAATACAAAAGAAATATAATAAGAATTTTCACGAATTTGTCAGTCTTCTAAATTATTTGTAATTATTTAAGAATAAAAAATGGGATCTTTTTATTTTGAAAATTTTTTAAGTCTTTCGTGTGCGATTTTTTAAAAGCTGGATCGTTATGTTGGATTTCTTTCTCTTCTTCTATTCTAACATTCTTCAATAATATAGATACGGTGTCAATAATTATTTCGCTGTCATGTTTCGTGGTTAAATTATTAATTTGGGATATACGTGTGACGAATGTCGCACTCCAGCCTTTGCCTGTTACTATACGTTAATGAAACCGCATATCACAGGTCAGAGGTTAACGCATTGAACGCCGTGGTGACGTATGTGAACACATTTACATATATCTATGGGTGATAGACAAGGATCATTACGCCTCGTTATAATCCTGGTCACCCGATGATTTCCTATTCATCCTAGTTATGGTCCGTATCCGAACATGCTCCAAACTGAAAGTTTTATCACCTTATACCTGCGTGTAGTTAGGGACGTAAAAATTTATGGGAATCCTTTTATGGGTAGCATTTTTTTTTTAAAGAAAATTTTTCAAAAATTGGAAAAAAGAAATATAAGAAAAATTCTTCCCACAGCTTTTATGAAATTTTTTTTAAAAAAGGTCCTTTTTTTAAGCCTGAAAAAATTCATAGCTCCGAATGGGTTGATTCAAAATATGCAAAAAAAAAAATTTGATGGTTCCTCTAGACATACAATGATAACATGTGAAATCAAAAATCAAATCGAAAAGTTTTAGGTCTAGTGTCGTGTTGTTTTGATGTGGACAGCCCCATACATACATAAATTGTTTTGAGAATTGGTTCGTTAAACCGTGACTTGTGACAAGGGGGAAAAATCAATTATTTAATTCAACATATTTGGTGTAATGAAATAAAAAGATCGTTCAGTAAAATCACGTTACAGAATGTATGAAATTATATTCCCATGGGGTAGGTAGGTAGGTTGGTAGGTATTATTTACCTCGGTTCTATACGTGTTAACGCAAGAGAAACTCTGTGAGTAAGTAAATCAGTCGGGTCAAATCAAAGCGTAATTAACTTAAATCGTTTCACTCCTGACTCTGCAGTGAAAATTGTATTTGCTTATAAACTACATACTTTTGTTGAGTAAAAATTTAACAAAAATGAACATTTAGTTTCAAATATAAATATAAAATATGATAAAAATTTTAATTCCTTATTCATACATATTATACATGAAAAAAAAAAATAAAAAAACTGATGGATTTACTCCTTTTTTATTCTCGATTCTTTTCCTACATCTAACGTATATGCACGTCGTGAAATCTAATTGCCATATACCATATACGTATGCTTGGTATGGGAAAAGTACTTTAAAAAAATGGCGTGGGTCTAATGGGAATTCTTGCCTCCTTTTCTCCGTGAAAATAGAATTTGGATGAAAAATTAATTTTGTGCGAAAAAAAAGGAAAAAGAGATGAGAAAATTGAAAAAATATGTCAAAAAAAGAAATAAAGAAATAGAAGAAGGAGATGAAGAAGAGAAGTGGGTGAAAATCAGATAATATTAACACAGTCAAGATCGAATATGGCTTATAGCTGTAGCCCTGTTGGTTTTGGAAAAGCGAAATCTAAAAAGGAATGATTTTAAATTTAGCGTAAAATCTATCGACAGAAAAGAAAAAAATAGATAAATAAATAAATAAAAAACGAAAAATAAGAAAGAAAAAGAAAAGAACAGAAAAGAAAAAAGATTGACATTTTCGGTGTGTGACTTTGCCGGGATTCTCCAAGTGTAATCTTTGAATCAGAGATTTGTCGAGGCTCGAAGACGGCTCACTCTGCGTCACCCACGTCACCCGCCCTTCTGCCTCTTAGGGTGACTGGGACGGCGGGACGAGTTCCGCACGACGAGGTCGAGGGTTCGGTGGTTGCTCCTGGCTGCTGGTGCCTGGTGCCTGGTGCCTGAAGAACCTCCCTGGGATTTTCGTAGGGTCTCCGATTATCGACGCAGTGCTCTGTCCTTTTCGAATTTCACGCATCGCCAGCTATCGCAGCTTAAGCTAGTAGTTTAGTTTCATAGTAGTCGAAGATATTCAAAAAAAAGAAAAGTCAAAAACGATTCCAATTTGATAAATACAAAAAAAGAAAAATTTGACATATCTCTTGGACTGTTGATTTTTTTTTTTAAACAGATCCCTCTATTTCAATATCATACACACGTACAAAATATTATTCTATTTAAAAGTCGTTAAAACCACACGAGCTACTTCGTGCCAAAATTTTTATCACCTTAAAGATAATAAAATGTTTAAACATGAAAATCCGTTAGCACACATATCGAGCACGTTCGTCTTGCAGTCACATTCGCTATAATTATCCCAAAAAATTGATCATTTATTTTATTATCTTAGCCACTTCTAAAAGTCAAAAATAACCTCTCCTTATATTTAATCAGGCACTTTCCATACATACGTAAATTTTCTAGCATAATATACCTAATACCTGCGAAAGTTGTTAACAAATATGTTTAATTGGGTAAACCGATCGTTGGAGAATTGATCGATGGCTATTTTCGAACATCTAGATATGCGATATGAGAAACACATATCTAACCGTTAATCAAATTTAAAAAACTTGAAATAAACTGCTTAAACACTTGAAGAATTTCTAAAAAAAATATAGAAATATGTGAGAGAAGATATTCTTTCTATATGCAGTTGGTGGTTCTCTAATTCTTATGAAAAATTGATAAATCAAGAACTGAGATGTGTATTTTTTATTTCTATTAGCAAAACCTGCGTTAAAGTGTGTTGAACATGTGAAGTAAGGTAACATCGGGCTATCGGGTTGACAGCTTATCACGACTGCAGGTGATAGGTGTGAAGTAGAGCAATGGACATAATCAGTAAGCGGATAGCAAACCTGCAGTTTATATGGAACGTAACGAAATAATCTGTTCCAGGTTTGTTATATATGTATGTATATATGGATGTATTACATATATATGTATGTATACAGATTTCCCAGTGAGTTGACGTCTAAATTAACAGGCGGTAAATCGGCAGTAAAGTAATGCGTTTAGACGGTGCTGCTCGGGTTAACTAATACCAGTAGTAATACTAATACTAATACTAATACTAATACTAATACTAATACTAATACTAATTTTGATACTAATACTAATCGCAATACTCATACTAATAGAGGCCCGAAGCAATGTTGGGGCCCCGGGGGCCAACTCCTTCTAAGTGAGTTAATCTCAAGTTAACCTCGAGTTAAGCAAACCCCTAAGCCCGAGCTCCGCTGATGCCTGGTATCTCGCCAACTAATTATTATTACCAACGGCTGCAGCTAGATTGATCCAAGACTTGTTACTTTTCGTCAGTATAGGTACTGCAACGTTATTTCAAATTGAAAATTTTTAAGCTTTTAACACTCGGTTAACCACAAGCATTTCAACTTCAGTAAAATAATCTTATCGATGGAAGAATAACTTGTAATATTCTGATTGTAAATAAGGAGAAATATTTTTCGAAATTCAAATTTAAGCTTTTTGAGTTTCGCACATATTTTTTCATTTTTTTACCATGAAGTAATTTCTGACGTAGGTTGTAGGTGTGATTTGTGTTTTTTGAAAATATAAATCGAGGTTTTGTTCTGTGAGTAGAAAAATTCTGATTATAAGTAAATTTAGATTTTGAATTTGTAAAAAAAAATATAAAATATAAAAAAGGTTATCTTTCATCAGATTTCAGTGACGATTTTAAACTTTTCAGTAATTTATTCTTATCTCATAAGTATTACGTAGAATATGCGAAAAAGGATCGATCGGTTGCTTTTAGCGTCGTTCAGTTAATGTCCGGGGGGTAAAATTGAAGATGTCTAAATGTAATATAAGATAATCAAAAATAACGTAAAAACATGTTCGTGTATTGTAATAATTAAACACCCATGTCCGAGCAAGCAGGCGAGGATCTGATGCTTTTAAATTCTATTTTTTATATTTTCATTATTTTTAAGTCTTTTTCTTGCGATGGTCATAAAGCACAGACTATAGAATTTCACATTTATTAAAACCTTACAAGTCTTGAATCTTGTAAATTTTATTTTATCTCTGATAAATCGATAGAATAATCATTGTCGTTCGTAACTTGAAAGTATAATTGAAATGGCAAGGGTTTCCGTCCCACATAAACGAATTTCATCAACTCATAGCGTGTATTTGATTCCATTAATGTGAAATTGCGAAATGGTATATATATATATATTTTTTTTTTTCATTCCTTCATTTTTTTTTTTTTTTTCCGCTTTTCAAAATCCTTTTACGTTTCACGCGCAGCTTCCCTTTATAATCGAAAAACTGTTATCAGTTAAATCCGGCGTTGATTTACAAGGGTTGAAATCAAGCAGATTATTTATCAAAATTGAAATTAATTTGTGCGAATTTAGTTATCGCTTGAAGCTTTTACTACACATAATTCTGACGTCTACACTGATAGAGTACTGCAACGGACATATCCTCTCTGACAATGGCTCGTCCTTTCAATGATAGTGCGACATAATCTCCAGCTTCGAATTTCAACCATAAGTTTCAAATCTGACGTAGCTTATGTCAGACAATAGCTGAGCTCCCTCTTGTAGTAAATGGGAAAGGGTTTGTCTCTCCCTTTTCCTCTCCTCCATCTCTCTCTCTCTATCTCCCTCTTCACGTGATTTCCACCCGTAGGGCGTTTCATACTTGTAGTTCGTGCACAGGTGTTGTTAATTAATTTACGAGGTAACTGGTTGACGTAGCCACAAATCGTGCAGGTTTCGTCGACAACGAACCAGCATTTAAAAAACGGCTCGCATGTCTCGAAACCCGGACGTCTGTAGCCATACATACAGTATGAATTTCTCGTCGATTTATACCAATATTTCATCACTTTTTATTCAAAGCTTGACGCTTCATTATTATTATTATTATTATTTTATCTCATCACCTACCTTACCTTAACGAGGTGTTTGATTATTCGAGGAAACGTACGTACGAAGATATCAAAGCTTCGGAGAAATTTTCTAAAAGAAATAATATGAGGTACAATTCCTATCGTGGAATATCATCGTTGCAGAATTTCAAACATGTTTACACAATTATAGGATAAAAGGAAGTAAAAGAGAGAAAACTGAAGGGAAACAAAAAAAAAAAAATAAAAAAATTAAATCTGAAACTTCTTGAAGTAGTTTCCCTTTAGTATAAGATTTTTACTTTTCATTTCATCTTATCTCATTTCATTTCATTTTATTTTATTTTATATTATATTATTTTATTTTATTTTAATTTGTTCAGTGCGTGCACGAGGATGCCACGATTTCATTTCATTCCATTCCAAAGGATCCTGTAACGAAGCACCGCGGCGACCCTTACGCCCGAGGGTATATTGACTTAAGTATAAATTTACTACCCTTACTCTACCGCCACGCCTAGCCCAGCCACAGCTACGGCCACAGTCACAGCCACATCCACATCTACAGCTACGGCCACGGTCTGAGCTACCTTAAACCTACACAACCACCCTCGCTATACCCTGCCATAATTAAAATTCACGGGGGTGGATGGGAGGGTAAGGAAGCTGGTAAGACGATTTAAAATAATTCGTTAATTGCTTCGAGGGCATTTTATACATATATCAGAATATCCAAGTATAGGTCTTTGAACTTTTTAAGAATTTTATTTTTCATTTTCGAACCCTTCCCATCGTATTGTTCATCCTGATATTTAGATGTACGCTGTATGTGCTGCAAAGGCAGGGGAGCTACGCTTATTAAAAAAAAAAAAAACGATCGTTCGATGCAAGCTTAGAGAATCTCTGAACGATTGATTTTCTGAATACATTCAACACTATTTTCTATAATACTTACTGGTTAAAAAAAAAAAAAAAACAAAACTGCGAAGAAATCATCTATCAACCCTCAAAGCTTCGTGATTCTCACTTCAGTTTCAGTCCTTTTTTTTTATCAAGATATGTATGACTTTTTTTTTTCACAAACAAAAAAAAGGTGTGAAACTGTATTAATGAAACAGTTGCATAATATATCAAGATGTAGAAGTAAAATCGAAATAAGATAAACAAAAAAAAACACAAAAGTGATAAGTATGCTGTTGTCTTCGTAGACAACAATCGTTTCTTCAAGAGTGTCTTCATAACGCAGACAAAGAAAAACTGAAAGAATTGATACCCTTATATATTATTATACTTATTCTCCTCTGTAGTTGGGTAACAGTGAACGAAATATGTAATAGGTATAAATGGTGTAGCAAATTCGATATCATCAAAAAACTGATACTAAAAAAAGAAATAGATATAAATAAAATAAAACTGTACACATTTGCACCCCTATGTGTATACGCCACCTTTATACCCGTTCACTATAACAATTGCAATGTGGATTTGGATCTTGTATATGTATACATCTAAGGTACAGAGATATTCCAAAATTATGGTTATACGCAGGCCATATATATACACCGTATCTGTATGTATCTAGAATAGGGAAGTGGTTGGTCTAAAGGCAATATATGTATTCAAAGCAGTTAGTTACTGTCTGATCACAAGGGTGCTGGTTGGTGGTGCACTAGACTCGGTAACTGCGTTATAGCCTCCCTATATTAGACTGTATACGCTAGTTTAGTTTCTATAGTTTGTGCTACAGTGCCAGTGTACTTAACATAATTAGAATATTGTGTGCCTTGTAACTGCACTATGGCGCAAAGGCTTGCGTACTGCACTTTGTCTTTTGAAAGTAAACTATCCGGGTATAACATGAACAACTTGATGCATGCTTTTGACTCGGTGAGTAAAATTCGATTTTCAAACAGATTGTTTCGTTAGCAAAAACAAATATTTATAAGCACACCATATAGCACCCATTTTTCAAGCACAACTACAATCACCTCTTACACATGTTTAACAAAAAAAATATCAAATTAAATTTCACGTCCTGTATATCCCCGAATAAACCATAGCGATGGGATCAAAAATTTTCAGGATTTTGAAAATCGTATGAATTTATTCTGACTGAACTATTCGGAAAATCATAATGTAAAGAATTCCGTGTGATAATTTTGAAGAAATTTCAAAAGTTAAATAAAAAATTTTGACAAATATTATTATATTTCCGGAATTTTTCAAGGAGTAAGTTTCATCGTAGAGCAATTTACCTCGATCTTTCGATATTTTTACTTTCTTACTTTACCAGCTGACGCTCGTATATTATGTAGGTACTGTACTGCAGATGTATATTACACGAAAATACATTTATGTATATGTATATACGTGGATGGTATGTATGTGTATATACATACGTATACGTATACATATACATAGTGTTATAGATCGAGTTTGGTACATAGTTACGTGAAACTGATTGGGCAAGGCGCGCACCTGTGAAATCGAAACAGGTGGGCATGTTCTGACTAACATCTTGTCCGGTCGTTATCTGTAGAGATTTGGTCCATTTCATCATACTGTCACGCGCGCAGGTGTTTGTCGATAATTTAATCCATGTAACAAAAGAGCGAGAAATTATTGTTGCAGACTGGCAGAGGAGAGATATGAACAATTGTTAGAGAATTTTGAACTCGTAATGTATGTACCTACTGCTTAAAATTTCTCGAAATACATTATCATAATTCGTATATAAAATTTTTCGTCAATATTTTAAAGGATTTTCAATTCCAAATAAAAGTTTAAAAATTCTTTAACAGATGTAATTCATTTCGAAGAATGATCGCGGGTGTGGCTTACCTAAAGCTCAGGTAAAAAAAAATTTAATTTAAAACAAAAAATTTTTTTTTTGGTGAGAATAAAACGTTGATACATTGGGACATTTATTGAACTGCGAAAACCGCACGGAGTGTCTCATTTCAAGTTTCAATTTCAAAGAAAACGAGAGCTGCCAAGAGGAATAATAAATAGGGTATCTTTACTGAACGTTATTTTAACAAACGTCTTGGTAGTGGATAATGTTACAAATTTTTAAGGTAATTAAAAATTTTATTAAGTTTTTGAATAATCAAATAAAAGAATTAATAAATTTTTTTCTTTGAAGGAAGTACTGTGACGCTTTTTTAGATTTTTATGCTGTTTAATTCTCCTGTGGTCCTTGTAGCCTAGTAAATTATACTTTTTGAAATTTCCCATTGCGCTGGATCGTTAGAGCGTGGTTTACGATTGCGGATTGATGTGTATCCATCGAGTACTCGATGGGCTACGAACCTCGGTCAATTGTGTTAACGAGTGGTTCGAAAATCAAGCTGTTTGCGGGAAAACGAGCATCGCGTAACGTTTTTTTTTTTATTCAGTCTGATCGATCGACAGTTAAATTTGACAAAAAAAAAAAAATTCCAAGTATTTAACAAACCCATTCACTGCTAAAGGCAACATTCGAAATGCATTAAAACGAAGTGCGAGAGACGATAAAAGATGATCAAAACTCAAAAAAAAAAAAAAAAAACTGGATAAGAAAAAAAAAAAACAATAAAGAAATTTATTAATTTTTGAAAACTCAATGTGAAACATCACAGACCTTTTATCGGATCACATTCCGATATATTGGCCATTGAAATCACTGCGACACCAAAGTAGGTAAGAAAACTGTGTGTAAGTTTAAATTATGGAGAGCTGTATATACTTATACGATACGTATGTATCTACTTGAAGAAATTTAACCTGCATTGAGGTATGAATCTGGTTTCCCTTTATCACTTTGTATAGTAAGAGGTTTTCCGATATTTTGTCGTTCAGTAATAGGCAGTCAGCTGCCAATTGAGCTATTCACAAAGTCAACGTTTCTTTTTTTTTTTCTATTTTTTTCTCCTTCTCTCTTAATACTTTGCTTTATACAAAGTTTTTCAATAGCTAGCGGCTATTGGTAGGTAGGGTATGTAAATTTCTACTCCCCGATACGTTCACTTGCAGCTTCATGCTCCCGGAATCGACTTTTCGCTTTAAACACGTAACGATCAAGCACACTTATGTATACATACATAACTGACCTACACGATTCTACACGTAGGTAGATAAAAACTAAAATCTCAAATAATCATTATCTTAAAAAAATATTTACAATTGTAGTTATTTTTTCAAAACTTTACGTATAAAAACAATTTTCAGGATTTCACAGCCTCTGCAATACGATGTATGTATCTGTTCCTGAATTGAAATTCACTATTTACCACTACCTTTCATCCCCTTGCGAAACTATAGGAAGGCTCGGTCTGTATCACCTTTTGCAATTTTTTCAAATAATGAAACTTCGATTTAGGTACATACATGCATGGGTATAGTATCGTTGGGTGTGTGCAACTCATGTATGTAGATATACCTCGTTATATGTATATGTATATGTATATATATACTTATATACGGGAAATGTGCATTGGTATATGTGTAAGTCTACGTATGTATATACATACGTATGTGATTTATAGACGTAGGGTGACGCATCACGGCGATGGCAGACAGGCACGTATATCGAATAATTAGATTTTAGGCTAAAACGTCAATAACCATGTCAAACCATTATACGCCGCCGAAGCGACCATGCCTCCACGCGCATTTAACCGAGTTAGCAAACAACTCATTTAACGAAATTAATGCTCCCCGCCTGCCGCTCCACTCTTTTGACCGAATTTTATAAAATAAAATTATATACCCTTTCAAACCCATGGGGGTAGGTAGGCAGGTACTACATACGAACGCTGACGAATATATGTCGAAAATTTTACTACCAATCCGGCTCGGGGACTTCTTAACCATTTTAACAATCCTGGAATCACAATTAACAAATGTTGCGAGCCATATCGTGTTTACTTTTTGATTACAGACACAGATATTTATGTATTTCAATAGCACGAGATACATTTTTTGAATTAATATTATTATAAATAAATTTGTCAATTATTTTGTACAGTGAAAAAATTTCGGGATTTCAAAGGGTGAAATCTTGGACGTAGAGACGGGGCTGGGCTGAAGTTTCGAATTTTGAGAATTCTGACCGGTAAAAATTCTGAATTTTGACAGATATTAGCGACTCAATATTTGGAAATAATCTTTACCGCAAGGTCTGCAAATTCGATTCCAAAAATTCGAAATCGAAAAAGACGGAAGGTTTAAAATTCCAAAAGCCAAAAATCCGAAACTTGAAATTGAAATTTTAATATTTTAAACTTTAACTTTTAAAATTCGAAATTCCAATCCAGCCCCGTATCATAGAGTGCGTTAGAAATATTCAGTGATAGTTTCATTAGTGTCATTCTACCCCGACGAAGGAAAAAATTAATATTAATATTGAATATACTGCCACATGCCGCCTAAAAAAACTAAATAAATAAATAAATAAATAAATAAAAATGATTGTATATGAAATTCAAAATCCGGGTACAAAGGTTTGTTTTATTAATTCTCGTGGGAGATAGGGTAAGCGACAAATTTTCATCAAAGGCCCATCAGTTCCACCCCCTAGCACCATAGAGAGAGAGAGAGAGAGAGAGAGAGAGGGAGAGATAGACATTAAAAATGAAAAACAACAAACGGCGAACATTTGAAAAAATTGAAAAACAAAAAATAAGCTAATAAAAAACAAAAAAATTAAAATTAAAACTCACATTACACTGCCTTGCCTCACTTATTGCCTCGGGTCTTAATAATCATTATCTCTGTGGATCAACCTAAAGTACACTTTATGACACGGTATATATTCATTCTTTGTCATGCCTCTAAACTGTCCGTCGTATTCGTTACTTGATATAATTAAATTAACTCAAACTCGTCGAGTTTTGACAAACCGCTTAAAGGCAGGCGATAAAATATGATATCGGCCGCGGGGGTGTGATGCTTGCCGTCCCGACGTCAAACGTCGCCGCTCAAAACAATGCCTCCGACGCCGGTTTCCGTTCGCGATATGATTGTATGTCACCACGGTCCACATGTACACAGCTATATATGTATTAAACGTGTATTATATATGTATAAGCAATAAGGTACGAGTCAGTGGTAAATTCACGGGCATCCCTTTCAGCGTTTTCACTATGAACAGAAGGCCCTTCAATCTCTAACTGTAGTTATACTTTGGTTACAGATCTATGTGCATGTATATATATATATGTGTATATAGATATATACATACAGCTGAAGTAGAGATATAATGTTAACAACTACATGTATATCTTATAAACGTCGTCCCAGCTATCTGACGACTCCGTTTTGCCGACGTCATTGTGACAACCGCACAATATTAACAGAACTTTGTAAGCTACTCATTGTTCGCCAAAATGCACGGACTATTCACTCCTGTTTGTTAGAACAAAATTTAAAGCAATTTTTCGTTTTTTTTTTTTTGAAAATATCAACATAGATTTTTGTTTCAGCTATTTTCACCATTTTTAGTATTCAGTTTTATCGTTGGGATAAAAATCGAGGCAATAATTGCAGAAAAATAAAAAATTAATGATATTAGTGATAAAATTTATTATGAAATTATATATATTTTATTTTTTGACCAAAATCTTTCTACATTTTATTTCGATGTCCTTAGATTGAATTCCTCTTTTTAATCTATTTAATGACACGAGTAAACGTATTTTCAAAATGATCTGTTACGAGTCGAACTTTTCCAATAGATAGTTGGTATTTTTTTGTTCTTTTTTTTCTTTCTTCTTTAAGATAAGTCTAAGAGATTGTAGTGTTACGTTGATGCAGAGAGCTGCTGGTGTAGTAGCAGTAGCCAGGGTTCAATTGTCAAGTGTATAATGAAATTGGTTGGTAGGGATGAAAAAGATAGAAGTAAAAAAAAAAAAGGAAAAAAAAAAAAAGAAACGAAAAACAAAAAAGTAATTTATTCAAGTTTTAACTACTGCTGGTTCTTCTGTAGAAAAGTAGTAGGAGGAGTTGGTAAAGTCACGCGGGTGCAAGAATGAATTTGCGAGTCGCGTGGGAGATGAGAGGTCGCGGAGGTTGGAGGTGAAGAAAAAAAAAAAGAAAAAAAAAAAAGGAAAATGGTAAAAAAAACCAGAAGACAAAAAGCGACTTCCTGCAGGGGTGTTAACGCTGCGGGGTATGGAGTAAAGGTTTTTGGTATGAAAACTTTATTCTCTCAGTCCCAGTCCTACAAAGTGAGAAAATTAAAAACAAGCTACGTTTTAAATTATTATTTATAAGGCAAAGTTTCATGTCAAATATTTTATAAACGTTATGATAATAATAATTATAGCTTAAACAAATAGCGAAAAAAATTTGTCTTTCTTTTATTTTTTTTTTTTTTAATCCTGCTGCTGTATCTGATTTCAATATATCTGTATCCATTTGAAAACTTAATAAGAGATTGAGAAAAAATAAACACAGTTAAAAAAAATCTCCGAGTTAAATTCTGGCTGTTCTCTATTATTCCAATTAGGAAAAGCAATTACTTGAAGTGGATCATTTTTAATTACTTTTTACCTCTGCGAATAAAAAGTTTTGTCTTTTTTTTTATTTCCTGTCTTTTCTTTTCTTCTTCTTTTTTTTCTGTTTTTTTGTTTTTATTAATGTAGTAAATTATTGATAAATCTGTACTTTTCAGTTTCAAGATCAATTATATACTTTCTCGATCAATTATTATAGGAATTGAAAGAAATGAAACGTTAAGATTGAAGGACAGAGTTCAAAGTTGCAGAATTTTTTTACGTCAATAAATTTTGTTAAATGTGGTGAAAGAAAAAGTAGAAAATAAAAAAAATAAAAAAAAAGTAAACGAAAAATTATAATTAGTTTCAAGAGCAAAGGTTCAATTGCATTGATAAAATTGAAGAATTTTGAATTTCGAAGTTATCGTGTGTTGAAGAGGTTCGTTAAATATAATCGTTTTTAATTATATCTAAGAAGTTTTATGATGTTATTATAAAATCGTTAATTCGGAATGACGATTGAACTAGAAATATACGAATTTTCCCATAAACGATTCGAGATTCTAATGCCTTCGAATTTCTTTGAAATTATATTTTAAATAGAAGATCCCCTCCGCATTAATCGTCCAAATATCTTTTGGTTCTAGAAACGCTTACATCAATCGCTATATTTTCATCTCTTTCGCTCGATTGAAATACGTAAGAAGCTCTTCCTTCCTCCATCCCTCTATCTCTCCGCCCTCTTAGCTCCCTTCAGTTTCTCATCCCCCTTCCACCCTTCGTCTTTCTTTTTCTTACCGTATTTCTCTACTCTTGTTTCTTATTTAATTAAACTTCTGGTAACAGACAGTAATGAATTTAGATATCTAGCGTATTTGATTGCTGCAATGGTTTTACACGCTACAAGCCGTAGGTAGGTTGGTAGGTAGGTAGGTAAATATATTTAGGAAATGATACCTATACCGAGTCTGAAAGAACTTACTGACAGAAATTTACCGGGGGCAATGAATTCAGACGCACCCCAATCTCTCGTGGTTTTAATCAAAAGAAAATCAATTCGATCGTTTAATAAGATTCAATTTACGCAAGACAACGATGGGCGAGAGTTAGGCACCAGTTCAGATAACCACAATTATTATTCATTCTAACCATATAGATATTGAAATATTCAATTCCCTTTCTTCCATCGATGAAAATACTAATTCAGGCTAAAATTTCATACGTTTCATATTTCATTTCGTATATATACTATAAAAGTATAGATATACATTATACTCCACTTTGCTCTCTTCAATTTTATACAAAATTCAAGAAAATCTATACAACTTTAGTCATAAAATAGATCGACTCTATTTCCCTGCACTTCATATTGAATTTACGAACCTTTGATAGTGATATAAAAATAATTGTTGAATTAATATGACAGAGATTGTCGTAGAATCGAATATTTTCTTTGCACAATGTGTTTTAAGTAGAAATGGTTAGTCCAAGGTCAGCCCGTGATAAAAAATCTGTAGATATCTGAAAGCGTCCGCATTCGCGTATAAGTATACATATAGCGGTTAAGTCAGTGGCGAAGAGTAGGAATAAATTTGTGGAAAACGGCCCCTCAAAACGTGAAATGCAAATCTCTTCTTGGCAATTTCAAATTTTACGATTCTAAAACTCGGTCTCTCGCCTCCTTCGCATTCAGAACCTGGCCAACCGCTGGAGCCTTGTCACATTTGCTTTTAACGTCCTTCTAAAAATTCGTCGCAAGGTAAAGAGTGGGAAAATCGCTTCCTGCACAAATGCTTGGAAAATTCACCTCACGTTTCCTCAATTATATATCGACGTCGAGACCTGTGCAACGAGACCGGAAGTAGCCCTTCACGATCTACCTAGAAACGGAAATTCCCCCGTGCCACTTAACGAGATCTTTTCTGACCTTCTATAGTTATCCCCCCACCGAAAGATTTTCCGCTTCATTTTTCCGCACTCATTATACGTATAGGTATATGTATATGGATATGTATAATATATATAGTACAGCTATACGTGAATTTTCGCCGAATCGATAAATTGAAATCAATTATATTATACGATGGACTGTCTTTATTACTGCGTAAAATATTTCTCTCACTTTTAGGTAGAATTGATTATATATATATAAGGGGAGGGTATAGAGAAGCGATCCCAGATATTTGATTCGTTTATATTAATCGTGAGAGGTTTTAAGGTATACTCAAGTGCTACGCGAATGAAAAATGGCCAACCTTAAAAATCAATCCTCTCTCCCATCTGAATATTCAAATTAATGAAAAATAATTTATTTCTTCAATTTCTGAGCAGAAATATGACCCTCGGTTTTAAACATATATATATATATATATATATACATATACACTGTGGACTAACACAAAGAACGGTAATCCGACCGTTAGTTTCATATAAATAATATCAAAGTATACCTATGCAGCTTACTAAAGCCCGAGGTAACGAATTAAAAACTGGTATAAAGATACTAGACAATTTTATTAGCTCCTCTAACTGAAATATGTTCAACGATAACGAGAACGAACGAATAGGAAGGGGGCTAAAGGTTGAAGAGGGGTTGTCGATTGTTGGCTCCGTGCAGAGCTTATACCAGGATCACGGGTCATTTACTGCTATTTTATCCTAGGGATTAACTGTTAATTTTTGCGGATGAAATAGTAATGGTGTTTACAAAATTTACGAGTTTTCGATTTAAACTGGATTTAACAAGGATTCATCCGTTGGACGTAGTAGATTTTATATTTGTTACCACGAAACCACGAAGAAAGATTTTTTTAATCCACTTTCCATTCGCTCGTCTCTCAATTAACAACGACAAAAAAAATTAAAAAAGTAGAATAATTCTCGCTGCACTTTCTCCACTCTATCCGTTTCTATATATATAATAAAAAGAAGTAAATCAAAAATGTCATACCTACTAAAAATATGAGAAATTTTGTTAACCGGATTTAACGGGATCACGGTGGACCGATAATAGCTAAGGAATAGAGGAGATGAGGATACTGCAGCACCGTGAACATTGAACAGCTCAGAGAATAATTTGGTATGCATTGCAGGCAGCCCGTATTATTATACCATACTATCCTATACATTAGGTATATATTACATTATATTCAACGAAAGGGATTTTCTGGTAGATAGTTCGCAGCTATTACCTTCCCCTGCTGGCTAGCTGTTGTCCTCCTCGCTCTCTCTTGTAGCAGTGTTCATAGTAAAGCCCATGTGCTTTCTTCCCTTTATATACACGAGCTATATAAAATCGTATTTACCTCAATGCGCTGGTAGGCTCAACCCAGATAGCGTGTAGTTTCGACTAAAATTGCCTCCTAGCAAATAAAATGAAATTTTATTTCAAGCTTTGCTTCTAATTTTATCGTCAATTCTTCCATATCTAGTGTATACATATATATTTATACCTTTATGTAGCTAGCCAAATAAAATTTAACACCAATACATATACGTACATACATATGTACACAATCTAAAGCTCAAATTACATGTAAAATAACTCTAATCGCTTGTTTAATTGTACAATTTATAATTCTGGAACTTTCTCAATGTTCATCTACTATCTTTTAAGCTCCAAAAGTCAAAATGGTATGTCTCTATTACGTAGAACAATTGGCTAAACAAGTTTGATTTTAATTTTCATAAGTACGAAGCGTACGGAATAGTTTTTTGGTTATTTTCTCGTCATCCATAGGGGAGTCTGAGGTTGGGGTTGGGTTAAGTTCCGAATGATAAAAATTCGGGATTTCAATACCACCGATTCATAGATTTGAAAAAGAATATTTTTCCGAAAGTCTGCAGAGTCAATTTTAAAATTTTAAAATCAAAAAGTACCGAAAGTTCAAAATTCCAAAAGCTAAAGGCTGAAACTCCGAAACTTAGAATTCATGTCAATCAATTTTTGGATTTCTAGATTTTCGGAGATTTGGATTTTTCTTTGAATTTTGAGCCGTCTACATTCCGGTTTTTCCAAATTTTACTATTCCAAACTTTAACGTGTCTAAAAATTAAAAATCGGAAAATCGAAGAAAAAAAATTTCTCAATTTTCAGCTAAGGTTTCTATTTTGCCCGGGTCTCTCCTACATATAGAGTCGTCTTGTAATTCAAGCTTTTCAAGCTAAGCTGTGATAAAAAAGAAACTTGAGACGTAAGTTCATTTTTATGGAGGTGGTTAGAAGAGACGAGCATCTAGTACATACATACAGATATACTGACCACAGTAAGAAGTAGAACTACGGAGATTGATGACCGACGAGAACGTAGCTCTAGGTAGTCGTTGGGATAGGACATGGTTTTATCACCTGGTTCACGCTCATCGTTTTAATCTACACCAGAAGCTGCCGTCTGCACGAAACGGAAGCGGTTTCATTTGTTAAATTGGTGTTTAGTTAACGCGAATTAAATTCCGTAACAGAAATCCTGGAGAAATTCATTACGAATATATAGTATATACGGAAATTGTAAACTATTTACTAAACTTTATCACCTCAAAATTAAACAGTTACACAAAATTTTTTATAATCTACTAACGAGTTATAGTCAAAAATTGTAATATATTTAAAATTCAAAACTTATTAAAGAAATGATTATAAAAGTAAGTCTTATACAATTAGGTAAACTACATCTTTAATTAAACGATTCCCTCATTATCTCGTGTAATATACACATAGTTATACGATCTGTACGAAAAGATGGAGTATAAATTTGAAAATTTAGTCTATCTATAGAATTGAACAGTTTCGTGTGCAGAGAGGCAGTACCTAATAGTGATTTCGACTATCTGTGTCTCTGTCGGTCCCAATTTAGGCCAATTCTACGCTCTCTTACGCTCCCCATTTCCGGGGAATCCCCGTGCAGCCAGTTAGCCTCGTAAAGGGCTCATTGCTTTTTCTAATCTCGGGTTAGAGGCTAGAGGCTAGAGCTAATCTACCGTATATAGACTTTTAAGTAGCAATATGTATGGACGCTGTTTCCAATACTCTACCAATGCAACGAAACGCTCTGTCATTACCCTGATCCTAGAAATAATGATGATACTTTAAATTTTACGTTGATAATATCGCAGCTTTTTCATTTTCTTATATTAAATTGAAATTTGAAAATTTCTTTAATTAAATTTAAATTCAATAAAAAAAAAAAAAATAAAAAGGACACACATTGTCACAAGTCTTTGCTGAGTTTGCTACTGAGATTCATTATCAACTAAGTTTTACAACTAGTCATTTAGGAACTTTTAGTTTAGTAAACTTAGTTTTCGTTGGTTGGAATTAGGGAAGAACTAGTTTCTCAGTTTGAGATTAAATTACGATTGGTACGAGTACGAGTTTGGAGTACTATTAGTAACTATTACAATTAGTTACAGTTTAGTAAGTTTAGTTTTCAGTAAGACAGCTGGGTTAAAACTGGTCCTTAGGTATGATTTTAACATTTAAATAACGACGAGGTGAGGGAGATAAAGAATTTAATATCATAGTATTTATCATTTTTGTTCGAAATTTCATTTCATTTTTTTTTTAATTTTTTTATTGGTGCAATTTTAATTTCTCGTTGAATGAAAAAAAAAAAAAAAAAAAAAAAAAAAATTGAACAAAAAGAAACTACAGGCCCTGGATATATTGGTTTATAATAATTAGAGGTATCAGAATCGATGGTGAGCCCCGGAGGCTAAACTTTTCCGAGGGTGATACCCAGAGCTACAGCATCTAATTGCAATTACGTCATAATTAAGGGAGGCGCGTTAATTAAAGATTAAGATACTTTAACGTTAGAAACTTGGCTTAAAAGGGACACCCGTCCTGCGGTAGGACGAAAGTGTTAATAAAGTCTCTACTCTAATCCGTTCATAATCTAGGCTTAAAATTTCTTTTAATTTATAAATCTGCTTTTTCAAATAACCGGCAAATTCAGTAAATATTTTACTATCAAAATACATATTTTTCATTTTAATCTAAGACAAAACTAGCTCATATAATATAAGGCTGTTTCTATTTCTTTTTTAACCCCGCGAATACGATTCAACTATAATACAAATACAAAAGCTTTCCTACAGTATTCGAAAGATAGAAAAATTTTTACAGCACACATAATCGTGAAAATTCTTGTTGTAAAATTCCATTCTTAGAATGAATGATAGGTAGGTGTTTCCTTATGCGAAATTGCCATTTTCTTTCTATCGTATTCCCAAAGTGTATTGTAACCCTGCCCACCCCTACATTTAAGGGGTTATTTAAATGGACCGTCGTAAGTGAATGCTATCATGACCTTTTATGGGGCTTGATTTGATCCTATAGTCACAAACCTCCTCGCTTTATTATTCCCAATCACGCGACAGTCTGTCTCTCGACTATACTGTATTATACGAAATGAGTAAAGTATTCGATAGCCATTATGAGTTCACAGTCACGTCTCGATCGTCTGCAATCCATCGCGTATCATATACATATATGTATTTTATAAACTATACACTTCTGTATAATTCTGTAAATTGATAGTCAATTTAATGCAGATTTTAAAACGGTGAGAGATTTTATTTTTTATTTTTTCGTTTTTGTCTTTTCGTTAGATAATTTTATCATCAGCGTGGGTATATTCGTGTCTCGATATTACAGTTTTATAATTTTTTTTTCATACGACGAGAGAAAATTTGACGTTTTAAATTAGCAAGTAATATATTAGTTTGTGGAAAAAAAAAAAATGATTACTCGATGAAATCTAGTAGCTCGTTTTACGCTGCAGGCCAAAGACTCCAGTTTTCAGTTTCTAGTTCCTAGTTTCCAGTAAATTCGAAAAAAGAAGGACCGAACTGAAGCTAGCGCAAATTGAGCTTACAATCCAATCAGGCACCCCGCTTCTCTGTCTACCCTCCGAGGCTTGCCGTGAGCGTGGAGGGTTGAGGATGAATTGGAAGTGGAAGTGGAAGTGGATGTGGAGGTGGAGGTGGAGGGAAAAGCCAACGATATCAGGCGAAGGGACGCGACGAACAGAGATAGAAATATTCTAAGTACATTTTTGATGGGATTTTTAAATGAGCCCCAATTGTGTTAAACAGCGCCCTGGGCTAGCCGCCCGACCGGGGCTTCGACTTAATACAAGATTTTCTTAAATAACATTTGCGACTTCGCAATTGCCGAGCGAGACGAAGTCGCGACGCGAAGCGACGAGATGCGATGGGTCGTTTGGCTTACCGAAGAGACAAGGTTTTACTTCCCTTTTTAAAATATCATATTAAAATAAACTCACTTTTACGCTACGTGTCAATTAACCAGGAATATATATATACTCTAAATTCCCTTTTTATCTAAAAATTTACAAATCCGAATACATTCGTTGTCCTTTTATTAAGGACGTCCTTTGATCGGTTTACTATAGAACTGAAGGTTCAAAAGGTGCTTTTGATTGATACTATTATCAATCAGACACGTGTCCGATGCACGAGTTGGAAAATGTTTTCTTTTTTTTTCTTTTATTATTGAACCATTTATTCATCGTACGAGTTGATCAGCTTTTATATAGAAATCTATATAAATGCACATATACATAAATGAAATAAAGAAAAAAAAAAAAAAACGTAAAAAGCACAAATAAAATGAAAACAAAAATTACTCAAAGATGATCACTTTTTAAGGGAATCTGTATTCACCTTCGTAACGTTTGCACGGGACAAGGCGAGTTTAAAACCGTTTTTAAATTTAATCGTATTTTGTACATATCCCTCGTGCCGAGTGACGGGATCAGAATTTAATTAAACCAAATCAAGTTGTACAGCGACGCAGAGAACTTATTCCAAAAAAAAATTTTTATTTTTTTTTTGATTTTATTTTACTCCCGAAATGATCGAAATTTTTGGCGTTCACACTTGTCGTTGGTACATCGTATGTACATTAAATACATCTCATAACTGTCTATTTGACGTATATAGAAGATAATCAAAGTACATATCGTTTCAACCCCCACATTACGTTATTATTTAAAATGGGGGTTGATTCAGCCTGTCGAATAATAAAATGAAAGGTAGACGATAACTGGGAAATGTATATGTATATATATATATATATATATGCTTGGAGTATGTGCATACGTACCCCACTAGTGAGTAGCTCGGAGAGTACCTTTGTAAATCAAGGGGTGTTATTAGCGTAGAAAATATTTCATTTGAAAGCTTTGTGCCCGTACGAGTAGCGGCCCGATTCTATAATATTAATAGCCACTTATTAAATTAAAAGTTTTAATAGCTATACGGAATTTCATCGCGGTAAGAGCTTAATTGGCACTTAATCTTGGTAACGAGGTGTTTAGGTACACTAACAACCCCTACGTTAATATTGGCTCGCAAGTCACACCCTTTAAATAACAAGCTATTTTCATGATCATCGTGTTCAGTGTCTATTTCATTCCATCTACCAACTGCAATTCGCATATTAAATTTATACTTCATAGGATAGTGAGTTTAACTTGAATTATCCAATTTTCTTTATAACCCTTTATTAAATTCTTATTCATTATCAATATGACAATTTATCAAACGACGAGAATTTTCATTGTGCAAAATCAACTCAGAATAAAATACGATATTTAATTTTCAATTAATTTTTCAACATTTTTCACAACGAGAGCTTTTGTAATTGAAAACTTCTTAGATTTTTGGATATATCGAACGACTTTCACGTTTAGAAATTTCATTATTATACTAGCAAAGTTATTGTGAATAATTTACGTTATGAATCAATTGATTTTCTTCAATCAGTCACTAAATTCATATTCTATAGCAATAAATTGATAAAGTTATAAATAGCTCGAGGTAGTATCGAACCGATCGTAGATAGAAAATGAACTTTCTCAACAAAATGTGTGACTTCGATAAATCGATGAACTGACCCTGTATAGAGCCAGATCTCGAGATCCCCTTGATCTTACAGAGGGCAAGAAAGATATATCTTCATAAAATTGGTTATATTAAATAGGTCGATTTGCTGAGCATGCGATATTGATCATGATAAATTTTAACAGCCATGCTTAGTAAGAGAATGTAAAAACTTGATCAGAAGTACGAAGAGATACTGAAAATTGATCATACATCAAGTTTTTCTTTTTTTTTGTTTCCGTAAGTGGTGAAAGAAGGGAGAGTTGTCATGCTTTTGAAATTTTTAAACAAAAAATATTTGCGTTTTTACAAGTTTCCCGAATTTTATGTAACTCATACCAAAAAAATAAAACAAATGTTGAAAGTAAAAAAAAAAAAAATAAACTTACCGAGGAAGCAGCAGCGGGGTTAATTATAGGAATTTGATCCCGATGGATTAATGAGAATTCTGTAGTGGTCCACGTTAATCGTCCGTTGAATTGAAGTTTCACAGAAGTTCTTACGGTGAATTCTTTTCCGTATAAATTGTTCTTTTTTTATTTTTTTCGTTTCTTTTTTATCTGTGGTTTAAAATCGTTATAATTGTCAAGTTGGCTTGCAGAGTGTTCGAAAGAGTCTTTCCAAGGGAAATCTTTCCCTGCAAGTACTTCGGCAGAGAGGATGCGTTTTCACACGGACTACGTGTTTGCCTTCGGAGGATTGGCGCGCGACTGACTAACTGGGGCTACCCTGGGCGACCATCAACCCTCTTATGCCTCTCTCCCTTTGCTCTCTCTTCCATCCCCTACCATCCCTATTTTCCATCCCTCTATACCCCGCTTTTCGCGCCCCTTCTCTCTCCGTTTCGCACTCTGCCTCGTGTCTCGTTTCTCTTCAGCTTCATTACAACACCCTTTTCTTCCCTTTCCTTTCCTTTTCTGCACCAGGGTCCTAGCTTTTTCCGTCCACCACAAGTTTCTTTTTTTTTTTTTTTTTTTCTTTTCTCACCCTTGCATTGCCTCCAAGGGTTGCGCGCGCCACAAGTTTCGAGCTGCGGTCGCAGCAGGCCTCCTGCTATAGAGCTCCTACACAACGTTGTCCCTTCACCTTTTAAATATAGCTATAACTATAAAAACGGTCTTTTTTTTCATACTTTTTTTCTTCTCTCTTTTATCCGTAAATAGGGAAAGTTTGCCGAAATTGAATAAACAAAAAAAAAAAAGATAACTAAAAAAATTCTTTCTCTAATTGACTGATAACTATTTTTTTTACCTATAGGTGAGGCAGAGTTCTCTGTTCTGCAAATGTTTTTCCTTCAAAGATCAAAGATGTATATATATATATATATATATATATATATATATATATATATATATATATATATATATATATATATATATATATATATATATATATATATATGTATCTAGGTATATACGATATTGCTTCTTGGTGGTAATTACGTGAACGGTGTTTCCGCAGAGAATCTTTTCAACGAAAGATGAAACGAGATTTATATTTCCCGCGAGAGTAAGAAATTCGGAAAAAAAAAGTTTCGGGTAAACAGTTTGTTGTCAAAGAGAGTCGGTTGCTTCGTCTAAATGATATCAGAAAAATTGTTCGTTTGATTTTTCACCTGATACATTTGATATTTGGATGATTAGATTCCGTTCGATATACGATTATAATTGTTATATCATTTTTATTTTATTTATTTAATAATTTATCTATATGTATACATATTTTCTTATGTCTATCTAATTTCAATCTGATATATATATAATATACTAGTATGTAGAATGGACTTGAACCCAAAAGTTATACGGGTGATCGGGTAAAGTCGGAAGTTTAAGGGTTAAGTTTGTTCACCAACTATTAAAGCTTTTGGTCCAGTTAATATTTACCCGCGACAGAAACTGAATTAATGGCTAATATCTACCTCTTACAAATAACAAAGACCAAAGTACAAAATCAGCTTAAGCGATGTTCATTACCTGAAAAAGTAGCTGCTACAGTAAATGTCGAATATACAAAACATCCGGCGTCTCTCATTCTCTTTCTTTTTTTCTTTTTTTGTTTGTTATTCAAGAAAGATGATTGGACTTTCTTCTCTAGGGAAATAATTTAATAGGCGATTAAAACATCGACCTATTCTTAGTTTAAAAGTGTTTTTTTTTCTTGCTTTTTTTTTTATTTTTAACGATTTTGTGAATTTTCGCTTGCATATGCGGATTAAATTTTTAAAAAGTCAGCATTAGACTGATAGCCCGATGTCATTTTGGTACCCTTCGTCAGCCACCGTCAGACTAAAGATAGTAAACGTGTGAGACCAGCAGCACCGTCACATGGCTTGCGTATAAATAAGGTCTAAGCCTGCGCCGCGACCTGTAATTACAACAGGGCTAAGCCGGGTAGCCTGGATCAGTGATCCTTTATGCTAGCCAGCGTTCAAGAACCTCACCGTGGCCGAAACCAATTTGGAATTAGTACAGCATCGGTAACAGAAAAGGGCACGCAATAAGAGAGCGCATTATTATTAGCTGTTATAACTTTACTCCTCGTTGGCTTTTATATCCTATACAAAATTTTATGACGGGTAAAGACGACTTCATCTACCTTTGCTCTTATCATCCTTTTTCGAATTTACAGACTGCCTTTAGATTCAGAAGGACATATATACATATTTATATATCTATTACATATTTTATTTTATTTTTTACTATTTCTGCAGTGGAAATAATGTCGAAACATATATCATTGAGCTTTGACGATTTGATATTCCCACTATTGCAGTTTATTGCATGGCCTGCGGATATTAAATATAGACAATCGGGGTTTTATCCTGTTATGTATGTATGTATACGTAGTGCAGAATAACAAGGTGTCCAGTTTCAAGTCAGATTTATCAATACTTTTCCAACTTTACGTAACATACGGAACAATAAATTGACCGGACAATGGTTATAGAGATATATGTATATGTATGTATAACTATATATATATGTATATGTCCCAGTATCTGGATTACGTCATTTTACATTCACATTGCTGGTGCACGTTGCAGCACGTCTCTGTGGGTATAAATATATTTCGCCAAGGGATCGATATGTAATAGGCAAGAGTATACCTGGCTTTCGATAAAGCCAGATCCGTACAACCGAACTGATTTTAAGTCTTCAATGATTGGAATTGACACTATGTGTGTATGTACTTCGTTAACTGTTTCGTATTTATCGAATGAAAAAGTATAATTATTAATCTTATACAATTGAGGTACAAAAGTTGCTAAACAAATATATAGCGTTGAAATTTTTTTTTTTTTTTTTTGTTTTCATCATTCATTTATTATTCATTAAGGTATATACCTACTCTGGGCTTGATTACTATAGATATTACTATTCAAATGTCTGCCTATACGTCAAGAACAATATTATTATAATAGGTCGAAGGATGGGATCAAGGCGAAGAGATGGAAGATGAACAATGTCACGTCCAGAAGCACTCAGCTCAGCAGGGATCTGTACAAATGGACACTAAATACTCCTGCCCTTTCATTGTATTATTAGTTGATGGGATGAGGGGTCGTGGTATCCCTTGCGGATATTTAATTCAAGAAATAATTTTCAAGTTTTCGAATAATTCTCTCCGTGTGAAAAATAAAAAAATAAAAATAAATAAAATAAAATAAATGAATAAAAAAAAAAAAACCATAAGAAAAATTACTACAACATACCAACGGGGTTCAAATAATCATAACAACAAAAAGAGTTTTTCTTTTCAAATACTGTCAAACTGTTACATTCAATTTATCTTGAAGCTGGAGATCGTCTTTTTGGGAGACGGATTAATCAATCAATATGTGTGTAGTATATTTTTCTTATTCGTGCAGATTCACTTTTTTCTCTTTAGTAATCCGTTTTATTATTATTATTATTATTATTATTATTATTATAGACACAGGAATTTCCACTTGGTGGTTCGCTCGTACATGCATGTATAACTACGTCGTGTCTCATTTTAATCATATAACAAACGATTATCTTCTTAGTGGATTAAGCCCCGGACGAATGGTCCATACAATTTTCGTATATTAATTAAAAAACTGCGAAAAACAATGAAAAAAAAAACAAATATAATAATAATAATAAAAATAGGAAGAAAAACCACCAAATAACGAGTTTTAAACAACGGAAATCCGTAAAGCTTATCACACTTCCTCCCCATGAAAGTCCGCATAAAATAAGAATAAAAAAAAAAAAAAATGATAAATAAGATAAAAACAGTTGACATAATTTTATTATACATTCCCGGTTTCATTTTGTTACACTTCATTTAGGTATGAAAATTTAATATACAACAGTTGGACGACATGAACCATATAGGTACATCTTTCTATAGATGAACTTATAGTTCAGTCACTTTGAAAGCCTCGATCGAGATCAAAGTACTCGAACCCATGGCATCATGGTGCTGAAACACTACGGCTAGCAGAGTTATAAAGCTAGTCTATAGGCAAAGTGAAGTTTACTAGACTATGTGAGACTAGGTAAAACGGGATGGGACAACGAGGAGATGAGAAAAGGTAAAGATACAACATAAAACGAAGACAGGAGTGTCCTAGCTGGCATTAGCTTTCTATTGTCTTTGTTGTCTGTCGCAGGATAGGCAGTCAGCTGCAGGTACATACGTTTATGAAACGGTCTTAAATCTTCTACGATATTATTATTTATATTATTATTATTATATTTTCGCGTATCCTGCAGGACGTCTGTAAAAGATAATGTCAATATTAAGGAAAAAAGAAGAAGAAATAAAAAATTGAAATTAATTTTTCATCGGTGATTTATACTAGCTAAAACTTACAGCTTAAACTACCTCGTGACGTAAGTAGGTAAACGTGGAAGTATAATAAAGAGGAGAAAAAAAAAGAAAGAAAGAAAAAAAAAAAAGAAAAAAATTTAACGAAAAGAAAAAATAATTTGAAAAAAAAAAAATAAATAAATAAAAAATAAAATAAAATAAAAATAAATAGGTATCGCGTGAAATGAAATTTTTTTTTTTATTTTTCTTATATTGTCGGTTAAATTGCGGTTCAGTAGCTATTGGCAAAGATACAAAGATAATTGGTCATTGAGCTATATGTGGTGACGCGCGTGGAAGATAGTAAGAGACAGTTTACACCGAGCACTTTGAAGATACGTGAACACTTTGAACAGATTTGCTTTGGGTTTTGCCTGGTCCTGCAGCGTTGTTTTGGGTTCATATTTTAGTTTAGATCAAAAGACTCGAGCTGCCGGTCAATTCAGCCGTGGTTAAGTCGGGCTTTCGCGCTATCGTTACACGCTATGATTATACCTATATAGGTACAGTATATACTCCTGTCGCAACTGCTTTGCTAATATAACGTGCCAAAATATGAAGTCAAAAAGCTGTCGGTTTATTGAACAGTACTTATATATTTCATCGATAAAAAAAAAAATAAATAAACTTTTTAATCATCATTATATTATTCCTCATCGTTAAATAACAATTTTCATTAAATTATTAATTCACTTTCGTTATTATTTCTCTAATCATCAAAAGATCATGAGATCATTTGTCATTTTTACCTCGATTTTAAAAGCTAGAGGCAATTAAAGGCGTCAAAAGATATACTTCACTCTTATTTCCTTTTTATTTTTCATATCGTTTTTAAAGTTCGAGGAACTATACTTACGTACCAATTAGTGTTCTTTCGTGATATTCTTTTATTAGTGGGACAAGTTCATTATTATATAAATTAAGCGTCTTGACATCGACCCAAGAAAAAGAAAGAAAAGAAAAAAAAAAAAAAAACAGAATTTTTAAAATTAATCTAATTTCTGAATGCGAAAGATCTGAGGTGGCTAAAGAGAGGACTTCCACGTTTTAAGTGGTTCAAGAAGAAAAATTCATGAAGAGATCAGGGCTGTTATCTGCCGACGTTCTTTCATGTAGCTCTACCTTCGGTCGAGGGTTGATGACACTCGGATTTATCTCATAGCCGTTTATACGTCAAGATCTTTGTGAGCTTTCGATGATTTATCGCTTGAACGTTGGTTCGAACTTTTTATATTTTATTTCCTCTTATTGTAGAGACTCTTCACTCTCGAATATACGAGCTTTAGTCAGGAACTCACTTGAATTCAGAACATCGATAATTATAATGAAAGAAAAATTTGTTGCAATTTTTAAAACGCTTCAATTTTTAACAAATATAAAAATTAAAAAAAATCAACGATTATCTTGTTTCATCATTCAAATACCGAATCGCATATCTATACCAACATATCTGCTACAGTTTACAATCAATTCAATAAAACTGTAATACCTACTTCCGACCAAATGTATATATTTAGGAAGTAGGTTGGTAGGTAGGTAGCCAAAGTAAAGTTTACCTTTGGTACACATAAGCTCATAGGTGGGTAAACGGTGTGAAACGATTTACTTGGTGTGCTACACTCCGGGAGTGCCAGGGGCGGCGAGCAATCATTCACCGTGTGATCTGATTGCGAACGAATCAATTCGAGAATCTATAAGATCTGGACGATTTCAGAACTTTTAGAAACCGCGTGTACTGAAAATTTAGGATATTTTTTATTCTGTAGATATATGTGTAACTCGTTTTGTATTTTTCAATATATGTATGTGTTTCAGAATTTAGATAAGATATTCAAGACTCGGCATAGAAATTTCCTTGAGAGGAAATACGAGCAAGATTTTAAAGCGAGATAAATATAGATTTTCAAAAAGAAAATTTTTTTTTTATTGTCTAGTAAATATCTGAAATTTGGAACGTGAATGCGGTTACTCATCTGAATTAATTCTGAAACTGTGCTAAATCCCGATTAACCACGACTAGTCAACATATACCTACATACATAATTGTAATTCGTTAAAATATAATTACTTTCTACTATAAGTTAGGAGGTAAATTTTCCCTGGCTCTGACGTCAAAACTTTAACTTCTGTACGTGCAGAGCAGTACAACGTGTTGTAATCAACTACTACGTATACTTGGGTTGCGTTTTGTCTTCTATATATGTACATACATAAATATATACTTGTACACTGTGTATATACATATTATATTCACATATGCGATTTTAAGATGAATATACAAATATCGTATATAGAATTGTTAAATGACGAGGTAGGTTTCTTGGCCCATTAGTCGTGGTTAATTTCGTGGCATCATTATCATGAAAATTGGAAATAGAACCCTTGTATTTAATTTTCATGGGTGGTTTGTATGTAGGACGCTTTAATGAGGGAGGGTATTGTTTAGGGTGAAAAAGGGAGGATGAGAGGGGAGGGAGGAGGGAGAGCGAGAGGAGATGGTGTTAGTAACTTTGGGGGTTACGGGGGTAATGCACCCCCGCCGTGCCTACCACCTAATTAGGCACCCTAGCTTGCCAAACCTACAACTTAAATTACGCGAGTTGCTCTCCCGCATCCTGTGTAAAATACTTCACGGTTCGATTATCGCTGTTTATCACTTTCACGCGTGAAAATCTCTTTGATATATACATTCAATTATATTTGACCCTGAATTTAGCTAACAGTAACTAAATAAAATTGAAATAACATTTTTTTCACATTACGCTGATGCACAGTCTTACATATACATTCTTAAAAAAACAAAAATAAAAAAACCATTCCTTCATTCTACATAATATTAGATGAAGAACAGTCAACGATACAGAAGCATAATGCCAGTTTTCAAAATAGCCTGTAATCAGGCTTAAAATAAATTCGACTTTGAAACAATTATCGTGATAATTTATTGACGAGATATTTTAAGGGGTTTCGAATCCTTTGAACAATGTGTATACCTATGTAATTCAAGGAGGAGAAGTATGTGGATTATCTTCATTATAGTAGTTTTTGAATTTTCCATAAAATTATATTCCAAAGAATGTTTGACACGCCGGTTACTGGCACCTGCAGGTGAGGTAGAGATGAAAAGATAACATAAAGGAGAGAGAATGATAGAGTTGGATTTACCCAGGTCACGAAATTTGCATGTCAATGCTATGTAATATAAATTACATGTAATTACCTCGCGCACTGTTCCCCCACATAGCTCATGAATTTTCTACAACCTATCTATTTTATTCCATATAATCGTTTAAAATATGACTAGTGTATGACATTTAATGGTAAATTAGTTACCTCCAATATATTTAGTATTGATTTATATAGAACTGCTACTACCACTGTGTCTAAATATCATCATAATAGTATCTAAATACTGTGGAATATCTCATTTACATATACAATCACTACTCAATTATAATGAATGTTAACTGATTTTCTATCGTATTAATTTTAACAGTAATATTGCTTGATTAAATGCCAATGAATATTTTCAACTAATCAATGTCATATTGTTTTATTGATAATTCTTATGGGGCAAAATTCCATTTTTGTAGACTTAATTTTAAGATTGCTCCTTGTACTCTCGTCGTTTATACTGCAGGGGGTTACATTTTTACCATAAACCTCCACCTCCATCCTCCATCGCCACCTTTTCTCCTTCGCAAAGTTTCATCAAACCAATAAACACCAGTAGAGATAACCCAGGTAGTGTAAGATATTTTCCAAGATCGTTTTTAATTTTCTAAACTTTAGCCAGATAAAAGTATAACTTTTCTTAACCGTAGATGCTAGGGGCAAGGTTTCTATGGGGCCTGCCTTAATTACCGAGAAAACCGGAAGTTCGGTGGGATTGCATCTAATGTTTACCTTTACAGTCTGATATCTTCCTACGTGTTTATCACCTACATAACGACATGCTCACCCGCTTTTCCACTCCTATTCTATACGAATGTACATTGAGATGCTCTAGAATTTCGCTATGCTGGTACGCGGAAGATAATTAGAGAAATATCACTTAATAAAGTTATACCCTTAAGTTTGCCTTAAGGGTTGTTAGCTATACTCGTCGAGTAGGCGGGAACGCGAGATCTTTAGTAGAGTGGTAAGAGTCTGTATCTACAACAACCTATATTTATCTGATTTTCAACCAAACAGAATGACTTTGCTGTGTCAATTTTATTTCGATAATCGTTTTTCTTTTTTTTTCACTGAAAACTGTAAGACTAAAGAAATAAAAAGTGCCAAAAATTTTGTCCTATTTGAAACCAAAACTCGACTTTCATTATAATTTTCTCAAAGTTATTTAGGAATAAAAAATGGCTATAGTTGTTCCACTTTGAGATGTGTTACAATGTAAGTAAAAAGAAAAAATAAAAAAAAAAATTAAGAAAATCGCATAATTCTTTCGTTTCCTGCAGAAAATGCTTTTAAAGCTAAAGACCAGGTGTGAAAAAGCTACCGAAAGAGGAGCGTATTTCATTTAATATACACACTAGAGCTTCACCACGCTTCATTTGTCACACTTTTTATCTATTAGGGTGCTTAGGTCTCAGTCACGGATCGATTGAGGCCCGACTCGATTTCCCCCGATCTGTTTCTGATCCTCGCCTTATCTGCGCCTGATCTAATTCCCAATCGGCGCAGTTCTCTTTATCTTTTTCTTCGTCCCTTTCCATTTCATTCGTCGTTTCTCCGTATCCCTTATATACATATATCTGTGGGCATACATGTATTACATATATACATATATAGTTTTTTTTTTTTTTTCTTTAGTTCAAACGTTAGAACAAGTGTTTGTTTAAAGCCGTCGCTGTATCCATAATGGTTGCGGCGGCACTGTAGAACGAAGGATGAAGAGAGACGAGGGGCTGAAAGAGCAAGGGCAAGGGCGAGAGGGCGAGGAAGAAGACGAGGAGTGAGGGGTTGGATGACACTGATTTAGACGCTATAAGTCAACGCCGACACGCAATTACCCCCCTCGCTCTTCTGCCTTTCCTTATACCCGAACCCTCTACCTCTACAACCATCCTTGTAGCCGCAGGCCTTTCAGCCTCGAGGCCCTACCGAAGGAAAATCGCGAAAAAATGAGCCCAGAGATTCGCATTTCAAGACGATATCGTCTCACGCCGTGTCTTATTCTATACTTTCATACATATGTATATGTACACGTAGGTATATATATATATATATATATATATATATATATATATATATATATATATATATATATATATATATATATATATATATATATATATATATATATATATATATATGTATGTATATACCTGTATATATGGATCCTCGAAAACTACGCAGCTTGTCTTCATATTTCGCCTCCATAATTCAAGAGCTTTATGTCCAGCTTGAAGGGTAACGGACGAACGAACTTTATGGAACATAGCTGATCGATTCGAACATTCTATATAACAACTGTTATACTGTGGGTTTGTGTTTGTGATGTAGGGAAAAAAACAGTAGCTGTAAGTATACAGTGATAAACGATCGCATGATGAAAGATCAACGAGGAGAAACGACCGAATGTGTCAGTTCAATGAATTACTTATTCTACGATCTTGTTAACTCTCAATAAAGCAATTTGAATTCACTTGTTCCAAGCCTGTCTATATTCGCACAAAAGTTACGAATATAGCACAGCAAACCATTTTTTTCCTTTCTTCTATCTTCTTTGAAATGAAATATGCAACATTAAAAAAGCATTTCAATTCAGAGAAGGATGTAAAAATCACCATTTATATTTTGTTAAAAAAATTTATCTTATTGATTACCCACTTTCCTATTCAGCTTATTAAACTCTGCACACGATGATCAAAGGGAAATATTTTTGCTTTGATACCGCGAGGGAGAAAAGAGATGTTTTAAGGTTGATAATTCATTGACTGGGACATGCTGATCCATAATTTATCTATAAGTGTCACAGTTCCTTGAATAAAATTGAGTAATCAGTAAATAAAAATTCTAATAAATATCCGTAACTTCACCCTCTTAAATCGGATATCCAAAATTCCTTAGAGGGTCGTATATAATTGTTATTTATCTGAAATTTACGAGTACTAATATAAAATGAAACAGAAAGAGGAATAAGAGTTCTTTAGCTGATATCATACACGAGTATGATGTGTTTGTCATCAAAGCTCTAAACACATCTATTTCGTATTTTCTAATCGAAAATTTAAAAGTCCTATCGATTGGTCGATGAAATTTTCTTAGAGTAGATAAAACTGTCTAAAATCCGACCGGGTTATAGGCTTAGAATACGACGTTCGACCCTCGACTTTCGACTTTCGATCGGTCTCAAGATTGCCCCGGGAAACGCGTGAGTGTGAGTTTCTGCCGTTTACCACCACCACCACCAATGCCACAACTACAACCACTAGAGTCTCGCCCTGGGCATAGGATCACCCTTCGAATGGGCACCGGATTTTTTTTTTTTTTTTTTTTTGAGGAGATAGACCCGGCTTCTACCTCCACATAAATGTAACGAATCAAGGTGAAGGGTACGATTCGCACTCAGATTTCTTACACCTTTATACATTAAGAAGACTGAATGATATTATGCAGATAAACCTCAATTGTAACGCCTTTCACCAGCCCTTTGTGCTCTAGTTTCGGAAAACAAATGCAATTCTCTTTACAATTTTACAAAAGAATATTACAATCCTTATAGGGTCAGAATTTATGGGGTTCATGAACAACAATTTTAAGACACGAGGAGCAGCAAGAGAATCGATTAAATAGATTTAATCCAGACCCAATCAGAATTACTTAATGAACAGTCAAAACTATGTCTATCGTTATAAGAAGTAACTTTTTCTTTGTCAAATGTGACACGATTCATTAGTTCTTATGCTCTTTGGAAATTTATATGCTCTAAGAAACTGTTCAGTTAAGCATACTCGTAGATATAGTAAAACCAAATCTGTTTGCATAGTTGTTATAGAATAGATATGTGTATGTGGAGGGTATAACTGTGTGTTGTATAAGCACGTAGATATTACGCGACGTGTCACGATCGGAGATCCACGTATCCATGGTTGAGCTAGATAGAAGTTGTTCGGCTATTACAGGTAACCCAAATCCTTGAGATTCAGTGGAATACACCGGAGGGTTGGTAGAACGGTAGTCGTACGAGAACGTGGGGTTGAATTGGGATGGCTGAGGGGGTGTTTCGAGGGTGGGAGAGAGAGATGAGGAATGGCTGAGGGTGGAATTCAATTTCCATCCTAACCAGAGAGGACCTCGACTCACGATTCACCCCAGCTAGCTCAATACTATACTGTATCTCCTTTACTACTGATAACCACTGATTTTACTGCCTACTGAATTCATTTTTCCTTCTTTCGAGGTAGCAACATGCGATGCATTAAACAGGGCGAAGATCAAAGATCGTTTCGCTTCATCGTTTTAAATCGGAAGATAGTTTTTCTTCATCGCTGGGTTAGTTTCTGTTATGCCTTTTTTTAAATCCAGAAAAATGTTACGTATGTATGTACAACAATATGTGAAATTCACTCTCTGATAAAAGGATTTTGGAACCGAATACCATGAAATTCGTATTGTTTTTTTCTTTACAGGAACCAAAAGAACAAAAGAGTAATCGAAGAAATACAAAACGCACTTTCCTTTTCGGAATTTGACCGGACTTAGGATTGGCATCTTTCTACAAGCTTTGAAGGCAGGTTAAGTTACGTGCCCCGCGTTAAGCAAAGCCTTTGACCGCTGCTGGGAATGCAAATACACTTTGCGGCCTCAGCTTCCCCTTAAGCCACCCCAACACCCGACCCTTATGGTGGTGTTCGAGTGCGTGTGCCACGTTAAGACTGACTGTCCAGTTGCCTGTGGATGGCCTACATTCGCTATCATCGTCATTCGTTGGTTCTCGTACTCCAGGAAACCCGCTCAAAAAAAGGGGAAAGCACGAGCTAGGGAGGGGTTGGTTAGCCACGTAAGGGAAAAGGGTTCGGTTAAACCGGCCAGAAGTGTGACCACTTCGATTCTGTCTGTTTGTCTAATTGCTTACTTTGCATAGAGGCTTAGTTTCGGTCGCATCTGTATGGAAAATACCTCGTATAGCTCTTTGTGGCGTAGCTGCAGGGATCACTGGTTTGAAACGTGATGTCATCTCGCAGAAAAAAAAATTTTGCTCGTTTTTAAAATGAAAAAAAAAAAAAAAAAAGGCAAGACTCGTTCAGAATTTTTTTTTTTTTTTGAGTTCACTCACAAGTAGTTGAATTAATTCACGTTACTTTACAGCAGGCGTTTTACTGGCTGCAGGAAATCCAGAGATTTACAACATCGCGGTTTGAAGGTGCAAAATAGAAAAAAATGAAAAATAAAATTTAAAGCTATTTTGAACTCCGACTTTTTAATCAACGTCGAAATTACATGGTTCCAATTTACTCACCTTCGTATTTAGCGGTACCTCCCTTCCTCCCTCCCGCCCTCGGGAAGCTCGAACTTTTGAACCCCTTTGAGATCGCTTCGAAATGATGTCACCTGGTCAAAGTACACCAACAGACTGACGTTCGGAATTGAGCACAGAGTTAACAGTGGCAGTATGAAATCCTTTCTGTATAATCTACATACAAACCCGTGTTAACATACCTATATGAACACACGACTGACGATGAATGCGAACTCGTATTTGTGTGCACGCATTGGTATTATGGGCCTTGTCGAGGTGCCCCCCAGAGTTCGATGGAACCAACCGTGACGGGCGCGGCCTTCCGGGTGGGACCGGAAGTGCTCTTGGCTCTCCGTAATAATCACTCAGACCTGAACAATCATCTTGGTGAAATTTTTTTTTATATATATTTTATTCATTTTTTTCTTTTAGTACACAGATATATATATATATATATATATATATATATATATATATATATATATATATATATATATATATATATATATATATATATATTTTTTTTTTTTTTTCTATTTTGTCAAAATTCTTGAGAATTTCCGCCAAGTTTTGGAAAAGATATGTGACGGACCGTATGTGGTTTTGATAGTTGAAAGTTTAATTACTGTTAGATATGTATACCTGGTTATGTATATATGGGTCAAAACAATCGATTTTAGGGCCCTAAAATTGTAAAGATAAATTCAGATCATAGGTAGACGGTGTTTTTCTTGCGACTACGATTCAAAGCGGTGATTTTATAATCTTGTACTTTGAGACCGATGAATCTTGGTTTGCTCATCGGAGCGATAATTCATTAGACATCGTTGAATTCAGCCTGAGGTCCTCCACGATTTTTTCCAACGAAAAGAAAGTCGAGTTTGGTGAATGAAAAAAAAAGAAAAGAAACGAAAATAACATAAAACGAAATAAGGCAAAATACAAAAAAAAAAGATAATATTATAGATTAAAACAGAACTTTGAATGAAAGCTGAAAACGTTGCTGAATTTTTACTTCCAGGAAAACGGAATGGACCCTGCATACATGTATAGCGTCCATGTAAAATTTTAATTTCACTAAAAATTGTGCTGGCCATCGACAGCTACACCGTGTATCAAGTTAATGTAGAAGGTTAGAAGTTTGGGGTTTATGCAACGTGAAACTGCGACGTTTTTTAACAACCAAATTAAAAACACTTGGGAATAAATTACTCCCAGTATAAAGTCAGGGGGTTTGATAATATCGAAGGATTACGGTCCTGCTTGCTTGGGTGTCGAACTTGAGCCGTTTTTATCGAAGGAGGATGATTTTCTTTACATTATACTTTTTTGCAGGGGCTTTATCCTTCGTAGAGATATGCGAATCTTGCGCTACCCCAGACTGAAGGCGTTGCAGAAAATTCGTTAAGATTTTTCTCGTCGAGGTATATACGAAACACGATGTAAGGGTGCGGCAAAGCGATGTTGCAAAGGTATGGTAGGATACGGCCGAGACAAAACCAAAAAAAAAAAAAAAAAAATAGAATATATATACACAAAATAAAAAAAATAAAAAAATAAAAAAACGAAAAAGAAACTACATAAATGTGTACAAAACTCAGCGAGGGGCGAAAATTTATGGTAATGTGTCTACCTTGGCGACTTTCGCCATCGCCTTTACCTGTATACTTTCTTACCTGTAGTTCAAATTTTTCACATGTATCTTACGGAGTTTCGAAAATTTTTTCCTAACAAAAAATCCAATTATGAAGAAATTTTTTCTTATTGGATTGTTCATATTTTTCCTTAACAAATTTATCACACTTTCGTTCATTATTTGCATCCAAATATAACTGTATAAGTTCAAAACCACCAAAACTCATCTTCAGCTTACAGTAAAATTCTGACCGGTGATAGTTTATTGTATTATACTTGAACTTCAACGATTAAGACCTTATTTGTTAATAAATAAAACAAAAGGCTTTCCTTTCAGGTCGTTATCTCCTGGTGCTAATCGTCCTTTTGAAACTGGTGCGTTTGATATCTCTTAAAAATATTATAGAGACATATAGTTAATACGTTGTATAATTAATGAAAGAATTTATCATCATAAATCAATGGTTATTAAATAGACTGTAAAACATTCAAGATTTATTCACTTGTGTAAAGTGATAGAGATACGAAGAGGAGACTTAATGTATTTGCGAATAGGTACGAGCTCTCGATTCCAGACTAAAAGAGTAAAAACATAATAAAAATCGAAACATAGAAACTACAGGACAATGCATTGAGGGAATGAATGGCCAACAGGAAACACTTCCCATCTGAATTTTGAATGCATGTGTCGTGACTAGCGAGGTGTGTCGATGAAACTAGCTGACTGAATTGACCGTAGCTGGTCGCACATACGACGTGTGTTAAAGTGCAGCCCGCGTGAACATTGCTACATCCGATTTATCGACGGGGGTTGGAGTGGTGTGGGTGCGGCATCACCTTTATAACTTGAAACTTGAATCGATAACTTATTTTATACCCGTATAAATATATTGACAGATTATTATTATTATTTTGTTTCTTATCAAATTTTTTCTACAATTTCAGCAACCATCGCAATGTTTGAAATATTGTGATCTTTTTTTTGTTACAAACAGCCGAAATGTTGTCAGTTTTTACTGTCCTTAATGCATGCGGAATTGGAATTGGTATTGGTAGTAATAAAAATCACTGTTATCGTAAAAACTTGTCGATTCGGCTATTAAATTACGTTCGTAAAATATTTTCCAATTTTTTATATCAGTCAACATTTCATATTATACCTTTTTTAAATTCCTATTCTTGTCAGAATGTGGGGAAACCCCATGTTCGGCTTTCGGATTTTCCGTAAAGCATCATGTAAATTCAACCAAAACCTTTTCGGCGAAGGATATATTCGGTTTTATAAACTTTAGAATATTTTTTGAATCTTAACGCATTTGTGGCGAACTGATATCCCGTTCAAACAATAGTTCAATAAAAATACTACTATCAGTGTATCCAGTTAATTAAAAATGCAATTTATATTTTTATGTGAGAATAAAAAAAAAAAAACAAAAAAAAAAAAAAAAAAATGATCGATGATCGGGAATAAATATTTAATCGATATAAAATATTGGTATATTAATTACTTAGATATTGAAATATGTTTTCACATCCTTCTCGATCATTGTCAATTTGTATTTAATCTTGAGTTAATCCGTGAAATGGATGCGTTTAAACATTATTGCAAATTAATATTTCGTCGAGATAACAATATGATCTGGGGGTTATGATGTTTGAAAATATCATTGTATAAAGTTGCGAAATGATGATTGTACTTTATTATCTTTGGTAAATCTAAAATCGTTTACTGATGGATCTGTCCAATTAACAATTGTCCAAAGGAAAACATCATTTGGGTATGAACCATTGTTTCTAGATATACGAAAGCTCGAGCTAATCCTTACCAAGTAAAAAATTTTGATTGTATATTAATCTGCAAATTAATTTCATTAAAAAATTTTGTTCTTTGATGAAGTAAAAATAGTTCGAGCATTGTGGTATAATATATTCTTAAAATATATTGCCTAATTTCGTGAATACGTTTTGCATTGAATTACAGCAATAAAAAGTAGTGCATTTAATCGGATCCGTCATCCATGTCAAATTGATCGTTGACCGATTGGAAAGAGATAAGGTAACTCCGAAACATGAATGTGCACACTATGTTATTTTGACATTGAAGTAAATCCAGATTTTGATTATTGAATGGTAAATAAATAAACATAGAATTAGTTCGGCTATTTATGAATGAGAATTTTATTTTAACAAGAAATCTATCTTAATACGATCGTTATCAATTTCGTGTTAAAACAAAAAAAAAAAAAAATAATCGATTGGTTTTGAGATTAATTATTTTACGATAACGTATGAGAACTGAAAGCAGAGTCATTCGACGTATAGGGTTTGTAATTATTTTTAGATGTTGGCAAAATATCGGCGATGTCCGAATGTGTTTCCCCCTTACCAAACGGTCGTTTGTCATCGTTTATAAGTTGAGTTTGACTTGGATCTAATTAACTGACTTAAAGGTCTTATTCACCGCGTGATTACAAAGGAATTTTATTTTCATTGTCTCTTTTTTTTTTTTAATGATAGTTAGTTTACTGTACGTATTGTATCTAGCATGTTTGATATCGTCTTCCGCATCCCACAATGCATAGGCACGAGTGAAGATTGAGGAACAACAGTCTAACTTACGTCCGGGAAACAGAATCGAGTGATTTATTCTTGGTGAAAAAATATGACAAATCGCGAATATAAACCGTCCGAACCGGAACCCGATTACGAAGGATTTGTGTCCGGAAGGCAAGTAGAATTCTAAAGATATAAATGACGGCTTTAAAAAGCGTTTTAATTGAGCTGTGATTCACGTCTTTATCCTAAGCTTTTTTTTTTTTTATTAAATACTCTCACTTCATCTCGGGAGATATTCAAAGTCGTAAGTTTATCAAAAAACGTGCTAAATTTGGAAAAAACTTTCATCTACTCGGTACAGATATTCCATATGTATATAAATAATTTTTTTTTCAACATTTATTTGCTCAAATCTCTAGAGTTTAGAATTCTTATGAAAGATATTGTTAATACGGATTGTGCAGATTCCGTGTTTCTCCGCACAGCGAACTCCTATCTAAAGACATCGGTCATCAAAACTCTGTACCCAAATTGGTGGCAACTGAATTGAAAACCTCACCGATGGATCCACCAGAAAATATTGAAGAACGTAAAAAATCGGAGTCCCCTGAAGCTGTATTCAAAGAACCATACCTCAGGTATATATTTTACATTTGTCAATGATCAAACGTGATTATAGACTAGATACAGCGACATTGAACAGATTCGTGTGTCACGAATTACAGCATATAGTATTTTTCAATTACAAAAAAATTTTGTTGAAAAAAATCTCGCAATTCTACAGGTACAATACACTGAATGGAACACCAGAGGAAATGTATAAAAATGATGGTGATGTAAGACCAGCTTTTGTAACTTTTGACCCTCGACCAAGGCAAGAGTTAGGTAACGATAACTTGGCTTTTCATCCTGAAGAAAACGACGCATTTGATTCAAATATTCTGCGAGTTCATCATCAGGTAATGTTCAGTTTCATAAACGAAAATTTTAGCTATAGATAGTTCATCTTTTATCACATCTAACACCATATTTTTTTTAACAGCCTCTTCAAAATAATGGAAATCCTGATGTAAAGTTACAAAAACGCAGAATGGAGAATGGCCATCCGGTTCAAAGAACATTAAAAAGACCCACGAGCTTACAGCCGGATAATACCAGCCAGAGAAGCACAACATTTGAAAGAGTCAACTCTTTTCCTAATGTAAGTTGAATAATTTTGGATAATTTTTTTAATTCGATTTTGAATAGCAAACAAAAAAAAAAAAAAACAAATTGATGAAATAGAATAATCGCATTAATATTGAAATATATATATCATACAGGTATGAATGAATTAATGATGTACGAAACGGATATCGAGACGACTTGTTAAGTCGGGATTAAAAATCGATTAACGTCATCGCCTTGATTCAATCCAAATTAGATAAAGAGCGATTCGTTTATGCGATAACATTTCGTAGAATGAATTATTGTTGAACATTTTGAACTACATAGCTATCGCAGTATATAAAATATTTTTTTCATATTTTGTATATTATATGAAGTTAATATCAAATTGACGTATAGTTAATTATCAATCAATAACGCTAACGAGAAATATCAGCACTCGAAAGTTATTGAGCTAGTCGAAGTATACGTTGTTGCAAATTAGTTAACCAACTAATTGCAACACACTCAGTTCTCGTACTTCAACACTACTCTAAGTAATGTTAGTAGAGTGACAAACTTAATTTAATATGAAGATGTGAAGAAGTTCAATACGAATTCGTATTTGTTTAGAAATTTTCTTATGGTAGTCGTAAACACCATATCTTTAAAAATCTAGTTTCTAATGAATTTTTCGACAAAAATTAAACATAACGTGATGTGTAATCCGGATTATTGATACTAGAACGTTCTGGTAACAAAATTTTCATCATTTTAAAAGAAAATCGTAATATACATATAGTTCAAATTTTTGTTTCTAATAAATAAAACGTCGAATCTAAACGTACACATCTACGTCTATAACATTTACTTCAGCATATACATACACATTATAGATGTGTATCCAGGATGTTGGAGATAAAGTTTCACAGATCGATATTCTCGTTAGCTTTAGAGTTAAAGAGAAATGTGTATAAAGAAAGTTGAGTTGCTTTGAAACTTATAGGATCTGCTAGTGAGAATATATTTTTTATTTTATTTATTTATTTTTTTGTTTGGTTTTCAGTAAACCAACGTCGGCCGGAACACGGTTGACATTCTCTTAAAAGTCGATTTCTTTTTTAAATAAAAATTCCAGGCAAATGATTTAAATTGCCCTCATACGTCCGAACAAATAATTTTAGTCCATTGCTTATGGATAATTAGATAATAGTAGCAAAGATGAATCTAGGCTCATGCCTAAAATCTCTAAGCTGTAATTTTACTTATTGAATCATGTAACGAATATCATTTCGTTTAATTAATTTTTATACAGACTTTCAAACTCCAAAACATGATTTTTAAACAAATAGAGAAAAGAAATTCCATTAATTCTTCGAGTATTATTTAATCAATAAGTACGACACGGACCTTCAGAGTAATAACAATTCTCATTGTCGAATATTGCACGGATGTTAAATTTCGTTTGATAAAAATAAAAAGAAATTAAGAAAAGAAAGAACGAAAATTAAATTAGAACTATATTTACGATTGCTCTATTCGAAAGGAGTGATTACGTCTGATGTCTGTTCAGAACAGAACAATCGTGAATTGTCTTCGTCTTTGTTGAAAGCGAAAGTCAAGACAGCGAAAGCCGCAAACATTGGCCTAGCTTAGTTCTCGTAGTTACATTGGCCAGTGCGGTTTGTTCAGCATTCGATAGTGGTCAAATCTTAAAGACAATCGAACTAGGTATCAAAGTATTGTCAAAGTGAAATACGATTACGGACAAATTGATAGATAATTATAAATTATTGTGAAAAATCAAAATTACATAATGTTAAACTGAAAGGTGTTGAAAATTTCAATTAAAAAACTAATCTAAATATTTTACATACGGTCAGTCTTTTTTTTTTATAATCAGAGCGGGTTAATTACTGACGTGAAAGGATGCTTCTCTTATTGATGAATCGTTGTAAGTTTTTAAGACTTATCATAATAATAATCCAATGTTTCCCGATTCTTTATATATCTCCTATAATTTTCCTCGCATCATTGGACTCGTTGTCAGGATCAGGAGGGTTCGGGATGTACAAAGTTTCGTTATAGGCTCGCCAAACTTACTCCTTATAGTAGTGGTGATCGGGGTCTATTATTTTGGTAGGGGTTTCGCAGATAGTTGGATGATAAAGGATTAGGTATATATATTAACAAACCATTGCTAACAGATTCCATAAGTATTACATTTCGCAAAGATGTTTCTAAGACGAGAATAAGGACAGTAAATGTTGACTCAGAAACACCTAAAAAAATATGAATCAACTATTTAAATCTAGATAATTTTCTGCACTCTAAAATAAGTGGTCTTATTTGAAAATCAGTCCTGACTCATAATTGATATTATCATAAAAGATCGAAGAATTGATCTACGATAACGATAATTGATAAGATTTGATTTGACTGGTAAATCCTACCGGATATTAAAGACATCTTGGAGGAAATCGCTTGTTAAAAAGCTTCAAATATACTAAAATTTTTCAAGTTTTTATCATCTCTTTGTGTTCCCTTCTCAAGGGAGGAAACTGGTGAAATTTTGACAAGATGATTTTTTCGTTTTTAGAATTCACCGATAAATCTAATCAATGATTCCTTCCTACAAAAGTTAGATTATGTTGGTATGTATATTCAGAATAAAAAATGTATGAAAATTTTTTGCGAAAGGTTTTTTGAGCTTAGACTTTCATCTCAGAACGGTAATTTTTTTTTATTTTCTTTATCAGTGTAGATCTAACTTTTGTTGGATAGAGTTTTTCATTAGATTCTTCTGAGTAATTAAAAAAAAAAAAAAAAAAAAAAAAAGAAGAAATGATTTTTATGAAAATTTCACCAAAGTCTGCCAACAAATTAAATCGAAGGTAATTACTGAAGAAACATACCTCTCTAATAATTATCTGTACTTATAGTAGGTATATATTTTCGAAAGAGACCGTACATCATTGCGTTTGATATGTAGTGTAAAGATTCTGAAGTATATCTTCTATGTGCAATGTGTGTATCCTGTTTATCACAGTTTGATATTTTTTCATCAACCCTAAACTGCATGCTTGTTTCACTAGCTCGTAAGCGTACGTTGAGTAGGTACATACATAGGGGAATGACACCCCGACACGACACTATGGTACGTTAATTATCCACGAATCGTCAATTTCGTCTTTGAAGCGTCGGAAAAGGCCGCGCGCAAATTGAAGTAATTAAAATCCGCGCTACGAAGCAGAATAGGATCGGTAGGTATTGGTAGTTATTTACGGGTTTGGTGGTGCAGTCCTGTAGTCTTGGTCTCGGACACCAGCTGCCCGTTGGACGTCATCTACTGGCCGATGACCGGTGGCCTGAAGCGTGCCTCTTGTTACATTTCGCGCTTCAACGCCTCGGAGAAGTGGAGCGCATCCTGGGGGACTTTCTACTCTTGTCAAAATTAACTAAAAATATAAGCAGAATTGTTCAGCCCATTTTACACTAATTCGCAAACCATACTCATTCTGAATCTGCAACATAATCGACTATGAAATTTACTCCAAGGAACTAATCATCATCAATTTTAACCACACGTTTATTTTGTGAACTCCTTTTCGTGTAAATTTAAAATAATTAACACATTTTCAAATATTTTTGATTTTTATCAATTTTTCTGTATTTTATTGTCAGAGAAAGCTACTTTTCGATCAACTTTTAGCAAATTTGATCATCTGGGTTTTTAAGTCTTGTTAAAGTCTTGAAAGTAAATTTTTTCAGGATTACTTTGAAACTTTTTTAGCAGAAAAGAGTCTCGACTAAATTATTGAATTCACGTGAATAATTACGACCGTGTGTAAATGTGAAATCTTTATTAAAATTTTCAGTTCTAATTACCTACCGGATAATTCTATGCATCGATAATAGTAATTAAAAATTACGATACTACCGAGAGATAATTTTGTTAAAAATTGGATAGTAACGTTGTGATACGGGTCGAGTAGCGTTAAGTACCAATACGCATTTGACATTATGCAGTTTTTCACGTTTTCTCTTTTTCCGTTCTTTTTTTTTCGAACTGAGGTTTAGAACAAGGCGAATAAAAAACGATTTTATCGCAAGAGAGTTGCGTTGTCAAATCTCTGTGAAAAGAGGCATTTCAACACTTAGGATTGTGACTAATTGTCATTTAGATTTGCATCAATTATTCTTTTCAGTTATTTCTTAATCAGGATAAACGTTCATTTCAAAATTTTATTTTTCCATAGAAAAATTATCGACTGTGTAGTTTACCGAAAATCGAATAAAATAAATTATTTTCTACCATATGAACTTGTACGTGAATAATAGAAAGCGATACTAATCGTCGGTTCAATTTCGGCGTGAATATAATGATAAATCTAATTATTTATTGGATAACGCCTAGCCAGCTCGAATGATTCAACTGCATCTAAGCTCGTGGTGTTGTTATTTCAAACTTTTTCTAAAAACCTGAAAACCGTACATGTAATTCTTGCGTAACTATATATCCATTGAACACTCTCTACTTCTTGGAATTCCCTGATAAAATCGAACGACTATGAGAAATAATAAAAATTTCAGAATACTAATTTTTGCGGATCATTGATTCGGATAAATGGACTAATTCTGTACCTACCTACTGAAAACATAATAAACCTCCGGTTTTTACACCTTTTACTGTCTACATGGCTGTCACCATGCGCGGGCGTTTAGGAGACACTTGTTCCAGTTTATCTGACAATAATTTGAATCTAGATTGCACAAGAAGAAAGTAAAAATCTGTGGAATAATATATTTTTGTATTTGAAATATAAATGGAATTTAAGCTTTTGCAGAATCGTGATTTTTGTAGTTAAAAGTATTAAAGTATTTTTAAAATAATGTCAACTGAAGTATTCGAATTAGAGTAAACCATCAACTTCGGGAAATTACAAATACAAATAGTAAAGCAGCATGAATTCTCTTCAGGATATAAAAAACAGCAAATAATTGTAGAAGGTAAAGTTTGAAGAAGTTTTCTTCGTCAATGTAAAAACAGTCTACTTCCTTAGAATTGTTTCCTTCGCTTTCTTCTTTGACGAATTATCTCGTAATCGGATTTTACCAAAAATCTCAATACTTTGTAAAAGATAAGAAACAAAAACTGAGGTACTAAATTAAGCTCTAAGCCGACCATCTTGAAGGTTCAAAATTTCTTCTAATCATTACTATTTCCGAAAAAAAATAAAAAAATAAAAATAAAATAAAAATCGCTACAGTATGGAAACAACGAATTATAACGAAATTCATTTTCAGGTTAGCAGTAATGGCAGCATGGTACTGCAGCTGGTGCTGCCGCAGAACGCCTTCAGGGACATGTCACAAGATTCCCAGGATTCCAACAATCCGAATTTTCTCTCAGTCACAGATTTACCTACCAACGAATATTATACATACAGTGAGTACGCTCAAGCTACCTCTATCCGAGACTTCGACCCAGTTCAGAGGTCATCGTTTCGGTTACATTCCCATATACTTGTACTTATTATGTATATTCTCGGGCTTTATACGCCCGAGGGTTTCGCATTGTCATAAAAGCTGGTCATACCGAACGAAGCAACGGATAGCACGAAAATTATCATGGATTCAAGGTTTTACCTCCGATTCCAATTACTTTGATAATTAAGCTGCAAGCTAAATAAAAGCTTCGTACATACATTCTGTCGTTATTTTAAATCCTATAAAGTCTAAATTTGAAACCCCATAAAATATTAAAATTCAAATAAAATCAAAGAATAAAAAAAAAAGAAGATATTATTCGTTAGTTTAAACTGTGAAATATGACATTTTAGCCCCTAGTATCATCAGTTTTGGGAATGGCAGTAAAGGTCGAAACGGTGAAATACATTCTGCGAAGTCACCTGGACTCAACAGAGGATTTAACAGCTCTGCAAGTTTGCATAGCGAAGCCGCAAGCTCACATGGACATTATCCTCCGCCTTCCACGAACGAAGAAAAGGCGTACATGTTCAGGTAAAATATAATGTTATCTATATTAAACCTGCAACGTATACATTACCCTGCGTGAAAAATCGTAATGAGATATTCGATCGGGATCAAAGTTACGTTTAATAATAATGACAGTTTTTCTTAATCAATATCTGCGGTCAATCACTCGATAATCATCTATTGAAAAATTTTCGAATATAATTACGACTCATTCGAATTAGACATGTTTCATTTTTAATTCAGTAATTTTTATAAGAACAGTTCGGTACCTACATCGGATTGAGTATATTGATCTAGGTGAATAAATTTTTGATAAAATTAAGTAGGGTCATAGATTAATGCGGTAATTAAATATATCCTGAGGCATTACACAGTGCAGCTCATTGAACAAAGTGAGTTTTTTTTTTTTTTGCTGATTATACCTGTAAGCCGTAGAACTTTTGTCAAAAAATGTATATTTAAGGTAAAGCTAGGTGAGTTTTATTTAGATACAGTTGCATTATATCCGGTAAGAAATGCGTTTGAATAAGCAGTTGGAAAATGAATAAAGGTAAAATGAGGCAAACTAACGATACTTCAAACTTTCGCGACTGTCGAAACCAGAAACGAGTGGATTTACAGTAAAACGTTGTAGGGTATGGTAGATATTTTGTAATATTTTAGTGTATATGTATGCATGTCAATTGGTATTGGAAATATTGATTGTGGTCTGTTATAATAATTGCAAAACATCGACTTATTTTCTCACAAATTGTACACGTCATAGATTGGCAATATTGGGCTAGTGGGTATAGTATAGACAATGATAAAATAGCCGAAGTTAATTAATTATTTCAATAGTTGTACATACAACTGACCAATTAACAGATGAAAGTTGACGAGATTAACCAATTTTAAGCATAGTAAAATTTACGATTGTAATAAAAATTTAACATCACTAAATCTTTTTTTTTTTATACATTTTTTATTTACAGAAATTTCATCTCCGTTATCTTGTCCTGTATTTATGCGGTTTTTTTGGTTCCATTGGGCTTGGTCGTTTACATAGCAGACCTCTTGACTGACAACTCTTCTTTAGCTGCGGTGAGTTTAATAGAATAATAATTATGTTAATACTATTATATAGGTATAAACGGTTTAAATAGATTTTATAATTTGATTAATTAAAAAAATAAATAGATAAATTATGTATTAAATTTGACTGTGTCATTGCAGCGCATAGCAGTTATGATTATATTCTGCTTACCCGTGAGATAATGTATTTCCAATAATTATAATTTCATACCGGCAGTTGTACCCCAATTTTTTTTTTCTCTCTCTCTCTCTCTCTCTGACCGTCGTTACGCAGATATTAATTTTTTAATGAGTTTTAGTCATACCTAATTTGTTTCTGGTTTTTTTTTTTTTTTTATTCTTTTTTTATTTCACAAGTTTGCCAGCCCGTTTTAAGAATGGGCAACTCAGAGTTATTATTATTATTATCATTATTATTATTATTTTTGTTTTTTAAAAACATTTCGTGTCAAATTAATTACAAATTTTGTATATATATACTTTTCTATTTTTGCAGATGTTTAATCTGTACTTGGTCACAGTTGGATTCATTTATCTGGCTTATTTATTCTTTGATATACGATCTTATGTAAGCAGAGGAAAAAGGCATTTGAAAGCTACAACAAATTACGATAAAGAAGGTTAAATTATTTTAATGTGATATAATCAACTTCATAATCAATAGAATATTAAAAAAAAAAAAAAAAAAAAACTAACATTCTGTCTCTATAATTATTATTATCAATCAAATCGAAATGTTCACGTATTTAAATTGTATCCAAAAACGACATTCGATGAATGATATTCCAAGTTTATTATGTTGCTGCTTGAGAATCATAGTTCACTTTGGAAATGCAACGATGACTATAAGCATAATCTTTTTCACTTCACGATTATTATCGTGTTTGAAAAAAATATTTAACAAATTTCAAACTGTTAACAAATTTGAAACAAATTTCAAATTCTGTTTCACGTGAGATAATTGATCATTTCCTCTACATATCTCGGAGATATAATATATGTGTATAATTTTTGTTACAACGATTTCTTTTTATTTACGAATAATCGCAAACATGACATCCTAAAACGAAGCATAACTCCAAAATTTTATGAGATTAGAGACATTTTAAAACAGTTGAAAATCTGTTCGACTATGTGAAAAATAAGTAAAAAAATTGAACGGAAATTAATCTCATTACAGACGATACTAATTCTGTGGATCTGAACACGAACAACATTCCAGCACCAAATCATGCATTCTGTTTCGTATTGGGAAGACATGCTGGTAGTATTTACTTGAAAGTTGGTGCCGCAGTCTTCTGCTTCGGTCATCTAATCCATAGTGGATTAATACTAGTTTACGAGGTATAAACACGACGCAGAGAGGAAAAGAAATTTTTATTTTCCATTGTTTTAATTTATTTGTCATGTTCATAAGGTTATCTGGTTTGAGTACAATTTCGTGCCAAGACCCGAGGTCATCGATTTATTATTATTATTATGATTATTATTTCTTGTAATTATCGATCTCAGGCCCTCATTGCAATTTCAGGTTGTGTTTCTCACTTCGGAGGAATTTGGCGAATGCTTCAGTCCCATCTCTCTGGCTTTCGACATCATATACCCCATTTATTCTTTCTTTTTATTGTTCTTTATCTACAAATATTCGAACGTAAGTTTAACTGATAATAAATAAATAAAGTTAATAATAATTATCATGCTTATACCACATTTTAATTTTGAAATTATTAACGGTTCATATATGATCCTCTATGTGTATGAAAAATATTTATTATTTTAATCTTAACTGATTATATTTTATCAAAATATAATATGATTGTCCGTAAATATAATATTTATGCAAATAATAATGAGCCCCTCGTACCGAGTATAATATTTTGCTAAATGCAATTGATTTCACTAAATTTCATGTTGTTTGCATTAAACTGAGTTCAATTATTAGTGTATAAATATAAATAGATTATCACCTATTTCAGTATGCCGCATTGACACACTGAGCACATAGATATACACATATATACACAATTTTTAAGTTTTAATCAACAAACCCGATGATCGGTAGCGACAAGCCTTCATAAACGCAATCATATCATTAGATTACCTTTAAAAAAAAAAAAAAAATATCAATTTTCAGGTGATAATAAATCATTGCAAGGAAGCCGCCAGGATGTTAATTATGCACACGATAGCATCGAGTCTCTGTTTCTGGATGTGGGCTATATTTCGAGAGAGTATAGACTCCGTGGTTCGACATGCTAACGCTGCTGATTCGGTTAATATATGATTCATTCGAAAAACAGAGCATTAGTTAATTAATTTATTCATTTATCAACGAAAATGAACAATAATTATTATTTTTTTTTTAGGATGATGAAGATACAGCTGAAATAACAGCTCTTATATCCGAAGATGGTCAGGCTACTGTGGCTCTTCCATTAACTTCCTATCAACAAAGAGAAGCGAGTGATTTTTTCCAATTCTTGAACGAAAGCTACTTCCAAACCCAATGTCGACACAACGACCTCACTGACGTAATCTACGAGTCCATATCTCCTTATCTTTATCCCTTCACGATAGAGTACAGCATTCTTATTGGTAAGGAAAACTCATTTTTTAAATCATTCCAAGTTACAGATCTTACTTAATTTTAGATCATTGCCTTTCTCGTTCTTATTCACTTTCAAAGAACTAATCAATTTCAAGCTATGATAATCTCTGTGTTTGCACATTGCCAATATTCGATGACTTCTAGATTTCTGTTCTTCAATTCGTATCTGTAGAATTGGTATCCATTAAGAGAGGATGTCGTTAATTAATTATTAATATAATATGTATATTTATATCAATGCTTTGCAGGACATTATTGTACTATTATTGAATAATTATAATTCACCTAATGGTCCGACTCCTGTTTGCAGTTGGTATTCTGTATATTATTTGGGACAACATTGGGAATTGCCAAAGGGGTGGCGGCAGCTCTGCTGAAGGAGAAGCTTGCCCTCCGTTGGCCGGACCAGCAGCAGGAAGTAATATAGTTGTTCATGCGGATTGCCATCATGCAAACAGAGGCCTTTTCGCAGGAATTTTGGTACTCGTGGCTTCAATAGTATCCATAATACTATTTTTCATTGCAATTACTAATCCGTAAGTATATCTGCGAATTTATCAACTTGAAAAATAATAATATGATTATTACAATTTATTTTCGTTACAGACAATACACAGATGTTGGACAAATTGTTAATCAAGTTACGGAATTGATTTTACTATCAATAATGACTTTGGCAGCACTTCTTGCTTATCGGCAAATAGTTTCACTCGACATAAATCATCATCCTGTTTCTTTACTTGATGATATTTTACTATTCATTGCAATACCGGCATTTTTCTTGTACGCATTATTCAGCATCATTCCTGCAGCTCAAAAACACGATTGGTTAAAAATATGCGGCATTATTATTGGGGTGAGTTCACTTCGAATTAAAATTTTTTATATAAATCATGAATTCGTTTTTAAATTTTCATCTTTTCAGGTGATACAAGTCTTGATTCAAACTCCCTTAATCATCGACGGTCTCAGACGTTGTGCGAATGCGAAAAAGTTACGCAGTAAAAGACCCGGTCGTGAACTGATCACATTTTTGATAATATGCAACGTAGCGTTGTGGATAATTGAGACATTCGAGATCAAATCGACGGACAAAAAGGACAACAGATATGATTTTTATGGATTAGTATTATGGACTATTCTTAAACACATGACCGTACCTTTGATCATGTTCTACCGATTCCACAGCTCAGTTTGCTTGGCGGATATTTGGAAAAGCGGTTACGAACCGGGGGAGTCTGGTCATCACTAAAGGAAAACGTTGTAATAAATATTTAAGAAGTAGAATTTCCATAATTATTGATATGGTGAAACAAGTGATCGATACTCTATGCATACACTGAGATTCCTGAATAATGTACACCCACGATTGAAATTTAAAGATGTGTTAGTGGATCTGCCCCTGTAAATGAATATTATTTTAAGTTATAGGTGATAAATATTTGTTGAAAATGAATTTATTGAACGAAACGCACATTTTTTGACTATGTGTATACATTTTTTTTTTTTTGTTGTGATTTTACGTTGTTGAATTATTACTGTTGACTAATGTTTAAGTAATTCCGTGTTATATCATATTGTTTACGTCATGTATAAACGAGTATTGTAAATAGCGAAGTAAAGGAGTCTTGTAAATCGAATCAGAATCTAAATCTTCATCCTAAAACTTCAACTTTAACATCTCTATTGTTATGTGTGAATTGTCACTGATCTAACTCATGAATTTTGGAAGGCTGTTCATAAATTGGGTATGGTGCGTCTATTCTGCACTCAGAGGGTAGCTTTAGCCCCTCATGGACTGGACGAGATTCCAGCATTACCACCGGTTGAAAATAGCGGTAAGTTGAATGAAAGCTTTTTATCGTGATACCTTATGATGGAATAAATGCCAGTTTGATTTTCCATTTTGGTACCGTGAGTTGGAAGCTTTGTAGGGTTGGTAAAATCAGAAGCTTGCAAATTTCGAAACAAGAAAATTTGTGCGCCTTATTATAAGCAACCCGCGTGGCTGCGATTCTAGCTTCTGGTTGCATATAGTGAGGTGCATTGAAGCTTGCAGAAAATGATGTGGATTAGTGAATTTTCTGAACATAAGATTTATTTCGTTATTTCGTTATTTTTGGCACAATTAGTACCTACAGCATTTCATTTTCATAATAACGTCCACTGCAGATCTTATCCTTACTCTACATCGCCAACCTTGAGGCTCTCAATTTGATCCATTTCTAACTCGATAGGTCCATTTGTTTCTTCGACGGATGGCTGTCTTATGAAAGCCTCCTTTTTTGCATATGTTTCCGCTAGGATCTTCGGTAGCTTAACCTTGACGTAAAATGCATTTTTTTTACACACAGAAATTTAGAAAAGCTGAAAAATAACTACTTACTCCAGGATGAGCTTTGACCCAAGCTAAAAATCCCTTGACACTGTCTAAGTGCGTTATTCCTTTCCATACAGTTTCCATGGTCTCGAGATCTCGCGGTACATTTTCACATTGTAGCCATCTTTCTTTTACACGATTCTTTGGTGGTACAAATCGGCAAGCTTGTGGCAGCATAGACTCAAAACCGATGATCTTCTTTGGCATACTTTCCGCTTTCGCATCTCTTGTTAAGTGTCTTCGAGTTAGCGCCAGTTCTCCTGCCCCTGGGGTGTTCCTTGCCAGTGCCACGGCCATTGGAACCATTGGAATTTCCTTAATAAGAACCTGAAACAAAACAATCAAGTAATAAATCGATGATTCGGTATTCTGTTTCTGAATAGCCTTTTATTTATAGTAAATCAATACCTGCATCGCCCTGCACGCTTCTGCAGTAAATTCTATTTGGAACATGTCTCTCAGGACCTCTTCATCGATATCTTCACTGTGCCCACCTCCAAGTCCTCTTAGCCACTGGCAAAAATCTTTGCAAATTTTATTAGTCACTCTTGTTGCTCGCATGTTAAGAGTGGCTTCAGGGTCGTAGCCTAGCATGTCACGCTCTGTCAAAGGCCTCCATTTGATAGCCTATAAAAAATGTTACTGTTGATAAACTGTTAATTAACAATGAGACGAACATTGCCCACTCACCTTTCGTCTAGGTTTTTTCATGAACAAGGCGTATGGACTTGGCTGAGGGTATTCGAAATCGGTTTCTTCAAATGTAGGCCTTCTTCCACCTCGAAAAGATGGCGGATGTACCTATAATCATCAAATAATCGTATTTGCATGTGATTCCAAACGAATATACATGATGATAAATATATTGGTATTTTCTCCAAAAAATTGAGAACGATTTTCAGAGCTTGTAGAATCCTACATGTCTACTTATTAAAGATTTATACTCACGATCATGTCACATGAATCGGAAGTTCGTCCTCTGTCACGGTTGTGTCTGAGTCCAAAGATGTTCTTCGCTCCTTGCCCGGATTCAAAATCTGTTTTTTGGTCAGGTGATTTGTCGAGAAGATTTTCTGGCATCCCTAATATGCGAGCGACCAAGTTGTAAGTTTTGGTAGGTAGAACTCTTCGTAATTGGCGGGGATTGCAAAGAGGAGCCTGTGGGGAGGAAAATTCAAGGTTTGGAGAGAAGGTATCGGGATTTAAATATTTTTTTGAATCTATCAATAGTTTCATTAAATTCTTAGCTACTTTTGCTGATCTAGCAATTTCCGGATTGCTCATTGTTTCTTTACTAGTAAATGGTTCATTCTGAGTCGCGACAGCATTAAGAGCTTCGAGCATTTCGAAAGGTGTTTTATTCTCCTGTACACAGTTTTCTAAAATTTCGATTACTTTCTCATTAGAATAAATTTTACGTGCTTCTTTGGAATAATCTTTTAATTCCTCTGCGTATGGTTCATGTTCTTGGACCTTACTAGTAACATCCGCTTCAGAAACTGACCTGTTGTTAGCTACCAAATTTTCATTTTTGCTTTTATCCATAAGGCTTCTCTTTTCAACAGATTGTCCAGCAATCTGTTGCAACGCAGACTTAATTGATAATCTTCCAACAGCTTGTGCTTCGATATGTTGTTCATCATGATCTCCATCAAGAATCGTTGGTTTTCCATCCTGAAAGTTGACGTCTACTTTCTTCGATTCCTTCAAAGTTTCTTCCGTAATTTCTTCGCTAACATCTGGTGCTGATGTGGTTTGATTTTCCCTTTTTGAATCATTAGAAAGAAGTTCAACTCTAGATTGTTTTGTAGTAAGATTAGCAACAGTCAATAGTTGGGAAGTTATGATTTTAGCAACACTGGATGGTTCTTTAGCAAGACTGGATTTTTCACCGGACTTCATAACCGATTTAGAGGATGAATCCGCGTTAACATTGTCTTGAGTTTTATCAGCAGGTTTCCGCGTCGATGCATCATTCAATTTAGTTTCCTTCCTAGTACTGCGATAATCATTACCATCATCATCGGAGGTGCTATCGCCTTCAGTTTTGGTAATCGAGATTGCACGCCCGTGCATAGATACGGGTTTTCGAAATTTCAAAGATTTTAGAGGTTCCAAACTAGGAGCCCAATGCAAAGGTGCGTAAGGAGATACGAAACATTCAGAAGTTGGTGCTGCTTGTTTGATCTGAATCTGAGGTTCTTCTGATTCAGAACTGTGTCCACTAAGTGAGGAACCCTTCGAATGTTCAGAAGACAATGACAATGGCTTGGTCTGAGAATTTGTCACGATTGAATCCTTCGGCGATAAATTTTTTCTTAAATTTTCTATCCTTGTGTCATTTTTCAAGGATTGACTTTCTTCCGGTGCTCGAGTTAGCGTTGGTCTCGATCTGTACGAATCCAGATTTGTCCTAAGCAATCCCTTCGATGATTTCCATTCAGCTTTATCCAATAACGAAGATTTCTTCGTGCTTTTTAGAACCTCCGTCCAGTTATCTTCATAGTCAGATTGAGATTCAATAAACTCCTTCATGTCCGGTAGATCGATTGAACTAGATTCGGATTCTGATAGCGTTGGAATAGTCTCTTTCGCAATTGCATTTAAAGTAGCCAATGGTAGTTTTCTCCGGGATTTAACAGGTTCTTTGAAAGCTTCGTGTAAACAGGCAAAGCATTTGTCGTACTTTCTTCTTGGAAAGATAGACATTTTCGGTAATTTGCTTAAAATTTTTTCGGACGGTCTTTTAAAAACAGGCTCTTGAAAATTAAGAGTAGGACCAGAAGTTGACCTGGTCAACGACGGAATGGTTGTAGATGGTGTGGTGGGTCTGGCTCTTGAGCTAGAAAAAACGTAGTCAGATCCCAGATATTGAGAAGCATTTTGCCTAAGTCTGGATTTCACGGTCCCATAAGTGCTGGAGCTATTTGACCGTATGGGGGGCCAGTCTTTGTTGACATCTTCGTAAGTCAAAAGTTTAATCGCTGGTTCAAATTTCGAATATTTTGAGTCATGAGAACTGTCGCTAGAACCTGTTGAGGAACCCGATTTTGGAGATGGATGATACGTCTGGGGTTGGAAATCCAAATTTTTGTTTGGAGTCAAGAATTTTAAAGCTCTGTACGCGTAACGTACCGAATCTTTCAAAGACTGTCGTCTTTTAGGTTTTTCGGTCTGCAATGAATCCATTTTGGGAACAATTTCTTTGTTATAAGTTGTCGTCAGGTCTGGACTTTCAGTCTGATCGAAAGGTCTTTCGTCACCCAAACTAGAAGGGTCGAATTTATCTGTAAAAATCGATGTTTCCTGTGTTGATTTTAAATTACTAAAAGTCTCATGACCCATGCGTTTAGAAATTGGATCTGAAGTGCCAGTTACATTATCGTCGCTGTCAAGACTTTCCGGAATTAAACTAGTAAAACTGGGATAAGAACTCATCATGCTTAGCTTTGGAACCTTAAGCAAATCTCTTTTAGACGACTCTATTTGCTGGACAGAGTTTTCAATGTTTGGTGACATAATAATTCCAATCGAACCTTGACCGACAGGTCTTTGACTTTCTTCAGTCTCTACACTGTCTCGAGATGTTAATTTACTGAAACTAGGATAGGAGCTGATTGCCCCCAATTTTGGTACTTTTAAAAAGTCTTTTTCCGGTTGATCATAAAGTTTTACAGTACTGATTTTATCTTTACGAATACCCGGTTCAATCTTTTCCGTTCGTTCATCTAGCGCCATTGATAATTCTTCAGACAACCTGGGTAAGTTCATTGAATTATTTGATATAGGTTTAAAGTTTTCCGGTGTCACATTTTCGTTCATAGAGCTTTCGTGTAGCTTTTCATCAAACCCAGCACAATGTAAGTTCACAATATCCAATTTCGGTGCATCGAATTCTCGACTATGAGAAAAATTTACTTGAGCATTGTCTTCGTCTGAAACGGTTTGAAATTGTTGATAGGAATCTAAATTTGCTGTAGCTTTATCAATAGACATATTTTTACTAAATTTAACCGAATTTTCACTTACGCTGAATTCATTTAATTTTGGAATATTTAACATGTAATTTAAATTGGATGTAAGAATTTCTGATTTCGATCTCTTATCGACTGTCTGATATTTAGAATTTAAACGTACATTTACGTAAGGAGATTCTGGGACTTTCAAAAACTGGTCGTAGTTACTTTTCACATTTCGTTTACCAAGATCCACAGTTTTAGATCTCCTTACCTTAGGTGAGATTTTATTTTTATTTTCAGTCAAACTGACTCCGAATTCAATACGATCTTTCAAAACAGACTGACTACGCAATGGGCAAGATTTATTCTTATGCAATTTCGAAAGATCCGACACATTAGATGTCAAAATCTTATTGCGTTGTAATTTTTGCACCACTTTTTTTTTAGGTAAAAATTTCTTCAGATTATCGTCAAAGATTTTTAATGGCAGAGCATTTTTGTGAATTTGACAAGACTTCTTTGTCTGCACGTTACTGTTTTTCAAAAATTCCGTCATACATACTGAGATTTCGTACAGTTTCGCATCTTTCTTTCCAGTTACATTAACAGAATCAAAACCATCTGATAAATTTCGATCATCATTCTCGTGATTATTGTCATTTTCATTTACTATCAGATTATCCGTGATTGTAAATGCACGACTTTGAGGCACCATTCGCATAGGTGTGGGTGGAGATATTTTCACAATTGGTTCCACGATGTAATTTAATCTACTTAACGAACTCTCATAACCATTTAGCATCACATTGGGATCAGATGAGGCTTCGGATGAGGATGAAGAAGGATTAGAAGAGTCACTTACATGTTCCTTGCGTTGTTCAAGGTCGTCACAAATCTTGTCCCAGTAAGGTTTCGAACCAGGAATCGGTAGCTCCCATCTAAAATAATATTTGCATAAAGTAAACCCAAAATTAAAGGAAAAATAACCATTAATTCTTTTTGAAAATTTTTACAGGCACAAGTCACACAACAAACCAGACAATACAGCAACAAATTGCATTATTAAAACAAAACACAATATGATTGCAAAATGAATTTAAAAAAAAAGAGTCGATTTATGTACAATTTAGATAAAAATGTTGTTGGAATTTCAGTTTCAGTTAAAAGAACTGAATAAAAAAATTATTATATATTATTAAGTTCAGAGTTATAACTTTGGTTACAATTTTTTGACACAATAAAACAATTAGTCAACCTACTTGGTAGTGGTAACAGTTCGCAAAGTATTTCTTCCGCGACAGTATCCTGGCGATTTCCATTTCGAAAGATCACACATTCTTTCAAAATTTAATCATCAAATTAGTTCGTTCGATAATATTATTTATAAAACTAAATATTTACTTTATCAAAACTATTGTAAATGTCATATCAAATATATTGTTACTAATCAAAGTGAAACCAGAAACTTAACCGTCGACTATCGATCAAACAAAGACTCTCAGAAATTATCTCTTCACGAGTGGATTTCGCTTTTACCAAACGAACAAGCGAGTCCTTAAGGGTGCATTGAAAAATATAATTAAAATCTTGTGAAGAAAAAACTTCACTAAACTCTCACTAATATAGAATTTTAAATTTATTCTTAACTTTTCATTTCGTCAACCACAACTCGAATGACAAAATTTCAAATTTGGAAATGTGAATAAGGGTTTCTCGTTCTTACCAAAGGTCTAATAATTCCGTTCTCTATTTTACCAACCGGATAATCTACCCCGAAAATGGTTTTTACCCTTTCTAGGTGAAATTGACGCCTTTTATTCCGCATAACATTTTCCTTTCCCATCGGCATTTTATTTTTCCAACGGATGTTATATTGTATAATATCAATGTGAGGTACTAGTTGATAAGTAAATTTTGGTTTTAATATTTCTGTTCGTTATCAGTTGAATATTTTCCTCCTGTAGCTATAACGACGGGAACCAATAGTTTTAAAGCAAACTTTGTACACGTATTGGTAATTTTTACTAGTTTCCTACGTTACCTTCAAAACGAATTAATTCGGGTCGTCTACCTACCTGGCGTGTTATTATTTTAATAACTTAATTAATTGGTAGAGAATAAACTCGCTTCAACCTACTTAACACGTAACTATCTTCTTTCCTCACTGTGCAACGACACAATTCTATACATAGATCCCAGGTTATAATTTTTGGATTTTTTTTTTTATTACATATTTGATGTGATTTATTAATAGAAATATGTAAATTAATTCTATTCACGTGCATTCACCTGAAAAATTATAATAAAACGTCCATCTGCAATCTCATTTTATAGTACTGAACTGTGACGATTAATTCTGATCGATATTCTCACTACGAGGGGCTGGGTTATGAAGTTTCGAATTTCATAAAATCTGATCGGTCAAAATTACGAATTCATTTAAGACGATTTCGAATTTTTAGAAACGTCAAAGTACAGAATATTAAAATTCGGATAGATATAGGAATGCAGATAGCTACGAACTCCAAAAATTCAAAACTCTGATAATCAAAGAATTCGAAAATTTTATGGCGAGATACGACGCTCCATGGGTGAGTTTCAAGTCTCGGAGTTTTGGCCTTGCAATCAGCTATACAGACTTTCGGAGAACTCTTTCTAAAAACTGTGGGTCAATAATATCAAAATTTGGAACTTCGAACCGACCCCTTGCACGATTACTGATTTGCAATAGAGTTTGACGATATTTAGCTGAAGATAAAAGCAGAATTTAGAAAATTCTTATTACAAATTCAACACAAGATACTATTAAAAAAATCTGTATAACTTGTATGAAAATTTTTCGAATTTCCTAACCGTTTCTCAACACGCAAAATTTTGTTTAATGATAAACGAGATTTGCACGATACCATATATGTATAAGTTATGTTGGTATCCGGTAAAACTAGTTTAGTGGTAAACCACTGTGCGTCCAGATGCAAATAACAGCCTAAATATACACGGTGGTGCACACATGTTATACGTGTACATAGATAGGTACATAACAACGAGTAATTCATAATAATATTAATTTTGTTATTATAAGTCATACATATATACAGAGTGTGGAAACGTTGGAGAGATAGATACGGGTTGCAGAGGTAGTGCAGTGTTGTAGCCATTTTACTTCCGGCGTCTCAGCTGCCGTCACTTCCGGTCTTCGTGCTCTACGTCACCAGCCATCTACCTAGACTTAGAAGTGAAAGAGCCGTGGTACAACGAGACGAAAATAATAATTCGTCTCGAAGTGGCAGTGGAAGTTTATGAGCACTCGAGTAAATCCACTTGTATAATTTGAGTCTAGAAACATGTTATGAAAATAAATGTTTCTTGATAATTCAGATGCGTTATTGAGTAAAGAAAATCAAAAGTAATAAACATATAACTATTCGCATAATATATAGTTTTATGTAATGATTAGTTACACCGTAAATTTCGTGTTATATTTCTCTTCTTGCTTGTATTAGGTTAATTTTGAATTCATTGAACGGTATACTTCGATGCAGTAGTTTGGTTATATCTATCGGTGAATGTCGTATGCATAGGTCAAATGTACTCAAAGATTCTTGGCCTGAGTTTAGTTTGAATCCCAGTGGCTTGAAGTCTACATAGCTCGAGTTTCCGTGTGGACTTATCATTGCCGATGCAGACTAGTATATTACATCAATTAATCCACCTCACTCACTGTATAGTTTGTATCTTCAACGACGGACAACTACGTTATTATAAGGATCTGTTTACCCATGAGAACATGGCAGTTGATATACATATAAAACGTGATAAATATACGAAATAACATTCATCCCTGGTGTCATTATCTCATTTTGAAAAATGTAAAGAGCAAACAAAGTGTCGAGTAATTTTATTTATATTTATATTTTACTTTTCCCTTTTTTTTTGTGTATTTTGCACTTCACTTTTACCCCTTCCTTTTTTGTTGTTGTTGTTTTTATTAAATGAGCATGATCAATATTGTCAGTGAGGAGAAGTGCTTGTTCACGATTTTAATTAGTTGGTTTTTCTAATAACTAGTCATTCATGACCAAGTTTTAAAATTGAGTCATCCAGCAAAGAGCTCGAGGGTGGAATTCAACGACTGTAAATTTGTGACTTAAGTGTGTAGGTTTACTTGTGGTACAGCATATTTGAGCAGCGAATGTCTAAGTAGCCTAGAAGTCTGTTTGACCTCAACCTCAACTCTAGGATTGATCTTTCGGCGACTAGGACATACATATCATATTCTGATGTACATACATTCGAATGGAGATTCTAGCTGATGACATGATACAAAGATAATTTAGATATTAAAAAAAAACCTTGTTTAGTACAGTCAAAACTGTTCTCAAACTGGAATAGAAGTGAAAAATTTTTAAACAAAATCTATGTCCTCACAAATTCGTGATTCAAAAATGGTATAAGTAATTTTGAGTAATTTTAGCTGTGAGTTTGCTCTTAGTATGAAGGAGGAAAGAGTAACGTGTGTGTTACTACACTGAAAGTGGATGTCGTAGTAATACTCACCATATTGTTTCCGCGAAGAAATTGGACCGTCATGGTTACCGCAAACCGTAAGAAGGGTAGGACCAAGAAGTACGACTAGATTATTGCTTTCCGTCCTAGTACAGCATGAGAGTTCCCTTGATACTTTAACAGAAAAGCCTTCAACGTCTACTACGTTCCTAAGATAAGGTGTCACAGATTGGAATTTTTTTTATTTTTTATTTTTTCATTTTTCTTTGCAGATAAAAGTGCCCGGTTGATAGTCAATGCCGATGTTTTCTCACAGTAGTACTTCGTGTAAGAACTAGATGTTACTGGATGACGTAAGAGATTTCATAAGACGGTTTGTGCAGAAATGGTTTCAGTAATCTTAGCAGTTAGCACTCAACTTAGCTGTGAGTTACTATCTTTAATATGTCTGACGCAGTTAAATTAAACCCAGTGAACGTCGCTAGCCACGACGTAATCTCGCATACCACCGTGACGTCATTAACTCAAGTCTCAAGTGTTCGAGAGACTAATAAAGCCCGGCCTACCCGGAAGCTCAGTTTCTCTCTTTGAACGAGGACAAAGCACCGTCAAGACGACGCTGATTGGCCTCACTCGGCCAGTGTCGACCGTACGTCTTGGCCAATCTTGAACTAATCGTGTCGCGTCTCGGTCAAGTCGACGTTGACGGTCACCGAGGGGATGCTCTTGCCGCTTTGAGTTCTCTTGAGACTGACGCTTGGCTAATCTCTTAGTACACAGTGAGATGGGGGATTCGCTAACGGTTGACTCAACTCGACGATCTCGACTTCTTGGCTATTGTCAAAATCCAGTAACCATGACGAACTGGGTAATACACCACGTACTTATTTTCCAACAACAAAATTAATAACAAAAATAGTTAGAAATTTTTTCATTCAACCATATTCGTCAAGTTCACCCTCTTAACGAGCGACAAGAAATTTAATTCATCTAAATATCACCAAATAGTGCACTAGCGATACAGAAAAGCACAATTCAGTGGTATTCAGGAAGTATTAAAACGGTTTGTTGAACTACTCGCTATGCGGTACACATAGAGTAATTAGAACTTTTCGTAGGTAATGTTAAACTAATTGGCGAACAGCAGTTCCCGCTCGGCAAACTCGTCGAGGATAAAGTGAGGCGAGGTAAAGGGACTGAGGAATAAGGGATAGAATCGTGGATTCCGAAGCGAATTCGAGTAAGAAAGGCGCGAGGAACGAGATTAGGGAGCCAAACTTCGTTTTCGGGAACCAATCAGTAAATCCAAGAATTATTTCAGTACGGTACCTATATACCTGCTACAATTTCAGGTTGTGGAAAAGGTGATTTACCTAGTCGTTGCACGAGAAAATAGGTTCAGCTGTTCTTACTGCAGTTTGAATCTATACATTGTCTCCTTAGTCGGTCCGACTAACCTATCTAACTGCCATCTCTGTCTGTCTCGGTCCACGTCCTACACAAGACAAAACTTCTAGCTTCAGTTCGTAGTCTCTCAGACTACGAGAGGGCGAGGATTAATTATTTCTATTGTACAATCTGGTGCAGAGATCTGGCGCTCCTGTCCAACACTAGACACGTTGGATAGAAATTAATGTGCAAGTTTGACTTGTAGTTTGAAGTAGTAATAAAAAAAAATGCCTTCTTCAGAAATGTTTGACTAACTGTAAATGTTAATTTTCAGGCAATTATATCACCAAAAAAAAAAAAACATATTCTAAAGTGAAGTGATCGGAATTTGCGACAAGGACATTGGCACCGAAGTGAAGGTACAGGTTCAATGACCATGAGCTGTACGGTTGAACACCACAGCTAGCTTTTCGTTTAAAGGCGAAGGATCTCTTTCTGCGTTTGAGTTTCTCGTATAGCCAGGGTGGCAGACGTCTTATGTGTTGAGGGTTCGAGGTTGGGGGTTGAATGAGAAGGGGATGGACCGCCCCCCGTTATCTGCTCGCAGCCAGCTACCTCCCCAAGCCGACAAATTACTACACCACCACCATACCCCCCCATTCGCTTTGCCGCTACCGACCAAATCACTCCCTCTCCTTCTCCTCTCATCCTCAAGCTACCTTCTCCAACCCCCGAGTCCGTAGCTTCGTATAGAATTCCTCTTTCCCTTCGTATTACAACCACTAACTGTCCTACTAGTCGCTTTTTCAAATGGGAATCATATGTGACTCTGATCGTCTTGTTTTTTTACTTCTTTTTATTTTATTTTTTATTTTTTAATTTTTATTTTATACATACCGTTCTTGGAATGATATGAAATTATTATACGTATAGATAAATGTATGTATATATAGTATATTACATTGGGTATATGTACGGAGGTTTGTTTTATAATAATGATCATATTTTTAATTAATTGCACAAGCGCTTCTGATTCTACATTTAATTAACGAATACAAAGGCTTTTGATTCTTTTGAAATTCATGTCAAAGACAGGAGTGAAAGAGAAATTTGCATTTCATTTCGGTACACCTATACCAAGACTTTTGATATTGAAAATAAAAAAAATAAAAAGTACAAGATTGGTTACACATTGTACATAAAATTTGTATTTGAAAATCATCGAGATGTAGGTATTATATGGGTATATATCTACATATATAAAATTTTTATACTTGATTCGACTCCTCGCTAGAGTCTGGTACTTTCCGTAAAGTCTTGGCCTGCAGGATCTTGCGGAGAAAAATAAGGTTTTCCTCGGTCGGCGGGAATGAGACAGCCGTTGAAATGTATGGTGGCTGATTTATAAAGGGAATCATTTCGTGAGGCAATATATTTCACCGCGACTGTGTATAAGCCTGGCATTTGACCTCGCTTAGATCTCCCCTAAATTCATTACGCGGTCGAGTTGGAGGTCAAGGTATCCAGATAGATTTAATCCTCTCATAATCAGAGATGAGCACTAGAATTTCCTTAGTAAAAATTAACGATCTCATCTAGCTAGTGTGACCCAGTTCACAATTAATTTAAAAATAAAAAAGAAAAAAAATACTTATCTCTTATTCTCTAGCGGCAATGAGTATCAGTCCTTATCAAAAGAAAGAGAAAAAAATATCATAGCATCAAAATTCGATCCTAGAATCTCTGTAAAAATTATTCAATTCGTTTTCTCTTCACATTTCATTCAGTTTTTTTTATATAAGCATATGTGATCGTGATTATTAATGACAAAGTATTTATGAATGTCCGGTATTTAAAAAATGGGGCATATATTTCTATCGCGATTTGCTATTTTAATTATATATTGAATAAGACCGAGTTCCGAGTAGGTACCATGCAGTCCTACTCGAAGCGTATTAATATCGGTAAAGATAGAAGATTGTTGTATTGTTCGAGAAAATACCCAAGAGACAGCATTTTCTTACAGATGGACTCTTGTAAAATACTTAGACATACTTTGCGCGCTCCATTCTATTCTTGCAGCAGGACGTTGGGACTACGAGAATCTCCTGAAGAAAAGAAGCAACGAGAAAGTTGATGAAATATTGGAGAGCGGCTTAGGCGGGTACAATATTCTGTTGCAAACTGTTTTGCCTTTTTCAATAGGGCTGTAAGAGATACACCAATGTACTCGTACGGTGACATAGGTACTCACAACCACCAATAACTTATAATGCCTGTGAAAACTGCGTCAAGCGATATGAAATTTTCTTATCGATATTCATGTACATTTGTTGATTATATATATACATAGGACGTAATATACATAAAATAAAGTAAATATATATTATTATGTTCATTTGAGGGTATATTTTAAACCGAAATTTAATAATTTTGTATAATCCTGTTGGCATATTGATAATATGAGTCACGAGGTGTGTTTTACTTTGAAATAATATACTGATGAAGGTACTTTGAAGTTTACCTCATAATATATTCATATATCTACCTTTGAGTGAAATCTATTCTGGTTATAACGCGGAGTTTTTTTTCGAGTATGAAAGGGCAAATATGAACTCACACGGCTGTCTCTGAATTTGTGCAAACAATGGATGGATTTGAAACTGCTAAGTACGAGTCCACGAGTCCTGCCCATCTCGTCTCATGGGAATAAGACGATCTTATCCCTCTTATCCTACTGCTCTTACTGTTTCCGTCTTGAATCCTCAAACCGGAATTACTCAGCCCGAGATTTCCGACCACGTGAAAATATATTGTCTCATCTTATTCTCGTTCAAGTATAAATCTACACAATTCTATATCATGAATTCATATATATCGGTTAAATATTTCTATCTGTATTCAAGTAAGTACAGAAACTGCATAGAATAATCGTTCAATACTTTACCAATACCATATAGCAATCAATGATACCAACTGGTACGTCCTCTCAGAATCTGCATAATTACACTACTCTCAAGACTTAATCCACAAGATAACTGAACGCATTTGTCTTTGGTTTAGGAAGCAATACCACCACACTATGTGATTCCTCTTTACTTACATTGCTCTGCGGGATTAGAATGAGCTGTTCATTGCGTGATAGATAACACTTGTTCTCGTTCACAGTAAAGCGAAATTTTTAGTAAACTTGTTCAGTTTTTTTTTTTTCTTTTGATTCTCAGTCCTTTATTCGATTTAAGGTGTACATGAATAAAGATTAAGGAGAGTGATATACATAGATTCACTATAGTATAACTATTTTCATTTTAAAACGTTGGGGATGTAGAACGAAATGCGTCAAAGAATTATGGGTAATGCCACAGGCTTCTCGGACCATTGGATTTGATAGCTTCATACTTTACAGAATCGGATTGGAGACCACATTCACGTCTGGATACGTTATATACTGCTCTACTAAAATCTTGGCTCCAATAACAGACAATAGAAAGATAGTGCATGCAACTAAGAGGAAAGAAAGTAGATATAATATGGGGGTTCTGGATCTCTTTCCTGGCGCCGCCACCAGAGGCGCTGCCCTGGTTTACCGATCACCGGTAACTTGTCGGTCGGCGAGCGGATATGTTATCATCCGATTTTGTGCATTACCGATCTCACCGATCATCCGCCAGAGGTGCTACAGTAGTGGGATGGTGTGTTATCATCCGGTTTTCTACATTACCGATCTCCAGACTCCGATTTTTCGCGCCATCGATCTCAGAACCGATCGCTGACATCTTGCCGGTCGGCGAGCTGGTATGTCATCATCCGATTTCCGATCATTCGATTTTCCGACCTTACCGATCTGCGAGCGGGTATGTTATCATTCGATTACCTGACCTTACCGATCTGCGACCTGGTATGTTATCATCCGATTGCCGCCAGATGGTGCGCACGTCTGCTTCTGTTTCTTCAAAATTTTACACCCACCGTACCGTAAAAGGGGAGGCGACCAATAACGTAAGAGTCTTTTTCTTCTTCTGAAAAAGATTTTGCACAATACGCTGTTAGGGTAACAGCCAATGGTTTGAACATTCGGTTGAGAAAAAAAGGGCGGAGGAGGTGGGAAGAGGATTTCAAGAAACTAACCTGTGGAGAGGGTGTATATTGAGCCAATGATCAGTTTGCGTTCCACAACGATCTGGTGCATACGAAACTACAACTTTAGAAGCTTAAAGAAGAAGTCATGGACGGAAAAATGTACGCGGAACTTCTGGAGACGATGGAAAACGCATACACCTTGCTATGCGCACCAAATCCTGGACAAATTAGCAAAGATATTATTTCCCGCTGGTGTGATATCGGACTTCAAAATATCAGATTTTTGTGTGATATTCTCAAGCGTTCGCACCTGAGTGTTAGCGAAAAACAACAGATTCAACACACAATTTCCATGCTGCAATCATACTTGGTGAAATTTGAACGACAATGTGGGGCTATTGTTGGGGGTAATATTGGCAATGATATTCATAATCGTGTTCGATGGGACGACATGGAAAGTGCCTTCAACTGTCGTATACGTACCGGGGCCGTGACAAATCTGCAACACAAGGATTTGGCGAGATTTTTGAGCGACGCTGGAGTTGTTACAATCGAACGTTTGAAAGATGTGCTGCGCGATGAAGGAAGTATTAAGGTGAATGTGGGCGTTTCATGCAAATTTGAGAACGTCAAAGGCGACGAGGTTAGTCTGGAGGTAAAGACCTTCAATACACGCAACACCATAATCCTACCCTCAACAGATCTGAAAACATGGTTCACCGATAACGTAACGAATCCTCTGCTGGTTAAGGTGGAGGATTTTGAGCAGCGTGACTCTGGTTGGAGTATGATTGAGATCATCAATGCAGTGATCTGTATCAACCGATACGAGCCTCTTTGCGGCGGGCTCTCTACGTTCGTTGCACTACCGAGGGATATTCAACTGAAGAAGGCAGTGGTCAACGTGCAGAATAATGACAATCGATGCTTCTTGTGGTCCATCTTTTCCGGGTGACATTACACTTCTACCCATCAATAAGGAAAAATACATATCATTCACGAAGAAAGTGGATGGTACCGTAATCAGTTTGAGATTCATAGATTCACTTAGATTCATGGCTAGTGGTATAGAGAAACTAGCATCGTACGTCGACGCCGCGGATAAGCGAATAACGCGGAAATTTTACAGGGATCGAGATAAATTTAGCTTGATGATTCGTAAGGGCGTCTTTCCATACGAATATATCGATTCTTGGGAAAAACTCAACGAGACGAAATTACCTGATAAACGAGATTTCTATTCAAAGCTGAGCGCCTCAGGTATCAACGATGCCGATTATGAGCATGCTAAGGATGTTTGGACCAAGTTCGACCTGAAAACTCTGGGTGAATATTCCGATTTATACCTGAAAACTGATGTACTTTTATTAGCCGATATATTTCAAAATTTTCGGGATAGCTGCTTTAAAACATACAACCTGGATCCTTTGCATTACTATACAGCGCCGGGGCTTGCTTTCGATGCAATGTTAAAGCACACAAAAATTAATCTGCAACTTTTAGACAACCCGGAAATGATTCTATTCATCGAGAAGAGCATTAGAGGCGGCGTGGCTCAATGCTCCAATCGCTATGCCAGAGCGAACAATAGGTTCATGGGTGAAGATTTTAATCCAAGCAAAGCGGAATCATATTTAATGTACTTTGACGTGAATAATCTTTACGGCGCGGCTATGAGCGAGAATTTACCGAGTGGATCATTCGAGTGGGAACATGATAAAAACATTGATGTGATGTCCCACCCCGATGATTCACCGATCGGGTACATTCTCGAGGTAGACTTGGATTATCCATTTGAGTTACATAAGCAACATGCAGACTTACCACTCTGTCCCGAACATTTCATACCACCAGGTAGTAAAATTAGAAAACTAGCAGTGACGCTTCTACCCAAAAAAAAATATGTTCTACACTATCGGAATTTGAAACAATGCGTAAAATTGGGTTTGAAGCTGGTGAAAGTGCACAGAATTCTCAGGTTCGCACAATCACCATGGTTGAAGTCATATATCGATCTCAATACAAATATGCGAAAGCAATCGAAAAACGATTTTGAGAAAAATTTCTACAAACTTATGAATAATGCGGTATTCGGCAAAACTATGGAGAATGTGCGTAATCATAAGACTGTAAAACTAATCACAAAATGGGGTGGTAAGGGTGGTGCGCGCGCTCTCATTGCAAGACCAACTTTTCATAGCTGTACCATATTTGATCGTGATATGGTGATTATTGAGCTAAATCGCACCAAGGTATATTTCAATAAGCCTATATACATTGGTGCTGCAATTCTTGATCTTTCGAAAATATTTTTGTACAACTTTCACTATGATTATGTAAAGAATAATTTTTCAAGTAGCGAAGCCAAATTAATGTATACCGATACCGATAGCCTGATATATCAATTTACTGTACCAAACATCTATGAAATCATCAAACGTGATGTTGCGACAATGTTCGATACATCAGACTATCCGCCAGATAATGTCTACGGTATTCCGCTGTTGAATAAAAAACGTCTTGGTCTGATGAAGGATGAGAATAATGGGAAACTTATGACTGAATTTATCGGACTGCGAGCGAAATTATATACATTCAGAACTCAAGGTGATACAGATAAAAAGCGCGCAAAGGGTGTAAAAGGTTCCACCTTGAAATCTATCACATTTGATGATTACAAACGATGTCTTATTGATCATAAAAATTTTGTTGAGAAACAGTGCATGATAAAAAGTAGTCGACATACAGTTAGCACTATTGTACAGAATAAGTTAGCCCTAAGCTGGGGTGATGACAAAAGAAATCTGATACCTGGCGAGACCGACACTCTACCCTGGGGTTTCCGGGGTGATGCAAACCTGTAAATTTTCTGATTGTTCAAAGGTTTTTCTGTAAAAAAAAAAAAAATGAAATAAAAAAAAAAAAAAAAAAAAATATATATAAAAATAAAATAAAATAATCCACAATTTACTTTACATGCAAATGTGAGAAAACTTTTTCCAAGTGTGAGAAAAATTTTCAAAATGTGAGAAATCTTTCTCCAAATATATGTGTGAAAACTTTTTTCCCCCTAAAGATCTTGTAAAACTAGCATTAAGAAATGGGTGAATGAGAAAAAACAATGTTTGATACATAATAAATTCTTTTATTGAAAAATGATTACATGTTTGATTTATTTATCCAACTATTGTGTAAATTATCCATTCCCAACCATTTTACATATAGCTGATCACCACGTTTCCGCAGTATCTTTTCCACAAGATAACCATCTGGATATTTTACTTTACTGAGTTCCTCCTCATAAAAACCTCCGGCGATGGGATTGTCTAGATAATCGGTAAGTTTGTATGTCGGAGGGTTCGTATTCTTCACCTCAGTCACGGTGAATATTTCCGTTGTCCAATTTGGTGTATAGCCCTTTTCAAACACATGCTTATATATACTAATTCGAACTTTATCGCCAACTTTAAACTTTCGCTTTCGTTGACTTCTCTTAATCTGTCGTGGCTTATACACATCTCGATATAGTTGCTTTTCATTGGTCACAGTTACGTCTTTCGGACTCATTCGTATTGTTCGATGCTTGGTATCGTTGTAGGATTCAATTGTATCAGGTAATATATCAATCCACTTGTGATTCCCACGGCGTGTGAACTGCACCCACATCTTGTTTTTTAGCGTTCGATTAAAGCGTTCACATATCGATGCCTTCAGGTTGCTAAATGTTGAGTACATGTTAACGCCATGATGATCCATGAGGGATTTGAATTTGCTGTTATAAAATTCTGTACCCCGATCCACATGCAGATGCTTTGGAATACGACCTTGGGCCAACACAAATTTCATGGCAGCCGTCACATCATCGGCATTCTTAGTCTTGAGTGGTACGCCCCACGCAAACTTGGAAAATACATCGATAATTGTGAGCAAAAATTTATACCCATTGTTGAATCGTGAGTATGCAGACATATCAACAAGGTCAGCTTGCCAAGTCTCATCCAAACCGCGTATATCAACATAACGCCTGGAATATCTGCGCCTGGCGGGTCTATGGAGCTCCTCGGCTATCACCCGCTCCATGTCTGATTAAGGAAATTCCACGGATATGGTCGTGTTGGCTGAGTGTTTGAACGTTTTTTGCAATCACCGCTAATCGATTCTCCAGAGCTTCGTTTCCTCTTTTCACAGCCTCAATCTTTACTTTCGCTAGAGTCCAAAGACGCTCACCTGTTTCATGATCAAAATTGCAACTATGTTCTTTATCTATGCGTGCAACAAGTCTAGATTCGAGAGCATCGAGTGCTTGTTTCATAGACTGCTCAAATACTGTTTTCATAGTATTCTCAAGGGCATCAAATGCCTCGCGCGTAACATTCTCGAGGCTTTTCAGAGACGCAGCATCGTTTGGCAGCTGCGGATCTGCGATATTACACAATCGTTTGCCGTCTATGTCATACTGCCCATCTGTGGTGGTTTTAAATCCAACACCTGGAGGTCCACGACTACCCACACTTTTAATTTTTCCACCAGTCAACTGACGACCAAATATATCTATGCTCATTATTGAATGATTCAGTCTGATTTGAAGCGAATCCCTCGAAGCATCCCGTTGTGGCTGAACCTTTCTAGATCATTTTCCACCGCAGTCAACCGCATTTCCAGAACTTCATTGTTTTCCGTTAGAGCATCAATTTTTTTCCTTGCGAGAGACCAAATATGCTCACCCTCCTCGAAATGGTTAGTATGTTCTTGATCTATGCGCGCATTGAGTTTGGATTCGAAAGCGTGGACCGCTTGCAGCGTGAAGTTTGCAAATGCTTTTGTCATAGAATGCTCAAAAACACTTAATGACTGCCATGTGATGCTCATAACACTTTTCAGAGAAACGACATCGTTTGCATTCTGCGGATCTGCGATATTACACAATCGTTTGTTGTCTATATTGTACTGGCCATCGGTGGTAGTTTTGAATCCTATACCTGGTGGTCCCCGGCTACCTGAGCGTTCAAATTTTTTGCTTACAAGCTGTCGGCCGAATATGTCTATGCTCATTGCTCAACGGTCAATGTGCGAATGATAGTTTCATGGATGATTTCTTGCTAATAAATGATCCTTGCTTCACGCAGCTCTTCAATAATGGAGGATATTTCATTGGTATGACTGGTATTTCCTGCGGCTTGAGATGCCATTAGTAACCGCAGACGATTAACAAGTTCATTAGGATCATCCCAGTATACATAATCCATTCTTTGCCCCCGTGCGATCTTATAGGTGGGTAAACCTTTACCGAATCTTTCCCCCGTCTTTTTCGCTGCAGGGCTCATGTATGGAGCAATGTAATCTCTATATTTGGCACTTTTTTCTCTATCTTCATGAGGGCTTCTTTCAGGTTTGTAATATTTTCGATATGCATTAGTTTTTTTCACGATTTTGATATAATTTTGTCTGTCGCTTTTATTCACAATTGTGGGATCGGGCGACTTTTTGAATAACAATTCGAGCAATCCCGGTGTGTTCACATAACTTTTATCGCCTACATATATTAGATCATCGCTAAATTCGATATCCGAATCACCGATCTTCATTCCGCGAACCAGCTTTCGAACACCATATTTCTCATCTAAGTTCTTACGTTGTTTGGTCGAGGTAAACATGCTCAAATAATTTGTTGTGTTGACTTTTTTTTTTGGTATCGGTGTGCTTGTGGATGCGATTGCATGTGCACCGTCCTGGTTGGCATCATTTGAGCCATCCATAGCGGTTGTATCGTTGACCTCGACAGCAACGTTAGTTCCAAAGCTCTCCTCAATTGCACTTTTATACGCATCATAATTATCATTATCATTATCATAGGCATCATTCCCAGTTTTCACAAAATCTTCTTTATTCTCGGTTTTCATCGAATTAGGCCCCGTCTTTACTTCTTGTTTTATTGGTCGCTGCTGTTGCTTCGATGAATCTACCAATTCATGCAGCGGTGTTACCAGAGGCTTGAACATTTGACTAAAAGCCTGCTCACTAGCGTCTTTCTCCATTTTTATCATCCTGTGTTTACGTCGAATAATATCGCTGGCTCTCGCTAATTCCTGCAGCACGTCATTCTGCTTGCGTATCTTGGAGCTCTTCATGTTGCTAGTTTGATCGGTGCAGTGTGACTGTATGCTATTTATTGGTGATTTAGACTTATAAAGCAGTCAAAGCCTCTCCTATATCGTCCATCATTGATTTCGCTGTCTTTGTCGATGGTTACAAAACTGTATCTACCATCATTCCAGCACGCCGAACATAAATCTTTGAATTGCTGATAGGTCATGTCTGTATTCACATGATCCGCGTAAATGTGTTTCAAATTCATCTCATCTTGACGGAAAAGAACCAATAAGTTTGCATTGTCACGAACTAGATGTTTCGGGATACGCGCATACGTTTGACAAAGATAAAAACTATCAATATCTCTGTGTCGTCCCATGCAGAAATAGGCTCTGATATTATCTTGCTTCTCACAGGCCACGTCATCGAAAATCATAATCGAGTTTGGTTGTGCATCTTTCGGCTCTACAACTTCCTTGTGTTCGTCGAATGGAAAATAACCCATCCCCTCCACTGGTTTCAGTAGCCTCTTTAAGAACTCATACTTTGGTTGATTGAGGGATTTCGAATAGACGTATACATTCTCAAATCGCAAGCCATTAGCATGGGTGAGAAGGGTGAGGAGGGCATTAGTTTTACCACAATTCGAGGGTCCACAGAAAACAGCCCTCACGCTGTTCGGTAGTAGAGCTCCATGCCGTTTTCCATTCTTTTTCTTTTTCCGCTCAACCAATTTATCGAAATTGGCTATGGGTAGTTTAGTCGTTTGATCTTTAAATTTCATGGTGCTTGGTAAACGTCACAATGAGAACTAATATATTCATGTATAAAATACATGCTTTTATAGAATTCGTGTTAGTTCATGGTTAACTATGGTTGGATGCGCACGTAGGCAAAGGAGCGGTTGTGGATTAATAAATAAAATCATAAACCATCTCCCAGTTGAATTACATGTTCCTGGTTATCAGTACTGTGGACCTGGTACAAAATTAACACAGAGGTTAGTTCGTGGTGATCGGGGTGTTAATGCTCTAGACGCTGCATGCAAGGAACACGATATCGCATACTCAAAGAATCGTGGTAATATTGCAGAGCGTAATAAGGCTGATCAAGTGCTGGCCGAGCGGGCTTGGAATCGTGTTTTAGCTAAAGACGCAAGTGTGGCTGAAAAAGCCGTCGCCTGGGCAGTCACCAACACCATGAAAGCAAAATCTAAACTAGGCATGGGGATGCGTGGAAGCAAACTGCAAACATCCATCAAGAACAAGAAAAGGACACTGAAGTCTATTATACGAGCAGCAAAAAATTCTATGAAACCGGGTCCTAGAGCCATTCAGTCAGCGTTAGAAGGTGCGCGTATGGCAATGTCTAAAGGGAAAGTTCGCGTGCCTCGTATTTTACCCATTCCCAATAAAATCGGCGGTTTATTACCGTTTCTTATCCCTATTTTCGCAGCCCTCAGTGCTACAGGTGCCTTAGCAGGAGGTGCTGCAGGTATAGCAAAGGTCGTAAACGAGGCTAGTGCCAACAAACATCAATTACAAGAGGCTAAACGTCACAATGTCACAATGGAGGCTATTGCACTAGGAAAGGGATTATACCTGAAACCCTATAAGCAGGGTATGGGGTTGTATTTGAAACAGACAAAAAACTAATAAAGCTACCACACCGAGCTCTCACCGACGTCGATTTGCTAAACTATGCCAGAGCTATGAAAATTCCACATTTTCGAGGAGTTTTTATGCGAAATGATCTACCCAATTCGGGGCCTAAAAAGCGTGAGTCCGCAATCATCAATCTTGATGATAAAAATGGGCCTGGGACGCATTGGGTTGCATACGTTAAAAATGGCAATGATGCAGTATATTTCGATAGTTTCGGCGATTTACAACCACCCAGAGATCTTATGAAATATCTTGGTGTTGGTAGCGTAAAATACAACCATAAGAGATATCAAGAATATAACACAGTAATTTGTGGTCACTTGTGTCTCAAGTTTCTCAGCGGACATCTATAAAATAGATGTGCATCGATGATATGATATTAGTCATGGCCGATTCGTTCACGTTGACACTCTCCGGAGAATCATCAATATTGGGGACTCAATATTTTCCACCAATCGAGTTATCACCGACAAAGGAATATGTTCTTGGACTCATAGAGCTCTTGACATTCAACTCAATTCCCAATATTGATGAAGGCTGTAATAAGTTTCATATATCACATCCTCCACGATCAGTGAATGGTGTTCCAACCTCCAACACAATAATCACAATACCCACCGGTAGTTATGAAATTGAAGACATTGCAAGTTATTTGAAAAAGACGCTACCCAAGGATATTACCATCAGCCTGAAAGCTAACAACAATGAGCTGCATAGCGAAATCATGTGTAATCATACAGTAAACTTTAAATCGAAAAATTCCATCGGTCGATTGCTTGGATTCAAGTCGAATCTTCTTCCGGGTGGAATTACCCACAAGTCCGAGTTACCCGTTCGCATACTCAAGGTCAACGCTTTGCGCGTTGAGTGCAATATTACCACTGGTGCATATATAAACGAGCATCGAGTACACACAATTCATCAATTTTTCCCAACCGTTCCACCTGGATATAAGATTGTGGAAGTGCCGACAAATGTCATTTACCATCCGATCACCGTGCGGTCAATACATGACATACAATTGCGAATAGTTGATCAGAGCGGTGACTTGGTTAATTTCCGTGGCGAAACCGTAACTATACGATTGCATGTGAAATCCATGAGATAGTATGGGTATAGTATTTGAGCGGACAAGAAAATCTGGTGGTAGCTATAAAAGCTCGATAATATGCCCAAGCGTCGTCAGTCATCGAGCACCCCTGATTCGGGTGACACATCAGAACGCTCAGTTTCTCCAAAGCCTAGGACTTCGACTTCGTGGTGGAAAATAAGAATTCGTTGTTATATCTGCATATTCCCATCTCGAAAATGCTAAAAATTCAAAAACCGGTGACCTTCGATGAGTCGATTGCTCACTGTGAAGTACATGCGCATCATCCATATGGATCATCTGCCTACAAAAATAATGATGAGATTCGCATCACTGTGCAGAATCAAGACTCGTGTGTATTACCCAGCAAAAGTTCAATCCACATCTATGGTCGGATCACAAAAGCGGATGGCACCGACGTTGGTGCAACCACGGAATTGGTCAATATGGCTGTGTGTCATATGTTTAGCGAGATGCGGTACGAGTTAAATGGTCATGAAATCGATCAAAATAAGAATCTTGGCATCATGAGCGTTATGAAGGGATACTTATCATTCACCCCAGGACAGCAACATCTCCTGGAAAACAACGGTTGGCTGGTTAATGACAATAAACTAAACAACGCGTCTGGATACTTTGATGTTGTTATACCACTAAATTTTCTACTTGGATTTGCCGAGGATTATAATCGAATCATTGTCAATGCAAAACATGAATTGATTTTGACACGGTCAAACAATGATTTGAATGCCATAAGTCAAACCGCTGTGAATGAGATCAAAATTTCGCTCGGGAAAATTGTATGGTTATTACCATACATCAGACTGTCGGATTCCGCAAAGATCAAAATGCTCAATTACATTGCAAGTGATCCTGCTATATCTATGAGTTTTCGCTCGTGGGAAATGTACGAGTATCCAATGCTGCCTGCAACAACGAGACATGTATGGGTCGTCAAGACGTCGACACAACTAGAGAAGCCACGACACGTCATACTAGGCTTTCAAACTGCACGACGAAACGATGCGAAGACAAATGCCAGCGAATTTGATCACTGCAATATCAGAAATGTGAAACTTTTCCTAAACTCGCAGTGCTATCCTTATGGAAATTTGAATCTTGATATTGTCAACAATCAATATGCTATTCTCTATGATATGTACACTAACTTTCAATTTTCATATTATGATAAAGAGCCCGAGCCTCTTTTGTCAAAGAGTGATTTTTTGAAAAAGGCTCCGCTCATTGTTATAGATTGTTCCAAGCAAAATGAATCGTTGAAAAGCGGGCCTGTGGATATTCGTTTAGAATTTGAAACTAGTGCTACATTTCCGACAAACACTTCAGCATACTGTATGATCATGCATGATCGCATTGTTGAATATAATCCTATCAGCGGAACCGTAAAAAAATTAGCCACATTTTAAGAATTCTACATACTTAAGAACTAGAATAAGCTTATTATAAACTAAAGGATTGATAAATAAATGTTTTCATAATTTATATGCGTTTCATTTGTTATTTATTTATTCAAGCCAACCCATCCCATTACATTTGTGATAGTGTGTGTGTGTGCGAGTGTGTGTATATTTATTCAAATTTTGCGACAAAATTCAAATTTATTAAATTGTCCGCCAAGATAGAGGATCTGAAGACGTTTCTCGGTCGCCTCTTTGTTTAATTCGTTCAGTTGAGCAGGTTCCTCCTCTAAAACCTTGCCGATTCTCGCTGGCAGGAATATTGCGTATTCGTCTGCAACCGTTGCTAAGATTCTTGGTCCAAATTTTGTCTTCACCAGCTTCAGTTTGGTGATATCATATTTCTCTTTGATTTCCAGATCCGACATCTTTTTCGTCTGCATATCGTTCTCTAGGCGACTGGTGTTATTGAGTTTGCTAAAGTCCATCTGCACGAGAATAAATAAATAATTTGAAATTAGTGTTTTGTATTATAATTGAATATTATTGACGTGTGATGATATTCTTACCTTTTTCGAGCGAGTTTCTGCAACTTTTACGTGTTCAACGATATGCGAGGGTTGTATCAAGGGTGAAGAGCCAAGATGTATGAATGCAGCTCCCAGCGAGCTCTGCACTTTTAAACCATCATCCCCACCACGATCCACGAAATTTATATGTGATTTTTTTTTATAATCCTCCGAATACCAGTTTTTCAATCGCTGAACGTTTTCGAATGCACAATGGTACCCTCCAGGTACATCGCCATGACAGTCCCGATGCCAGTGAAATACATTCGATTCCAATCGTAGTATTCGATAGTTCGGACATCCCAGCTCTTCCAGATCAACCACTATTGGCTTTGCATCGTCATCAGTATCATTGAAGATTTCTTCCACCCAGCGCTTCTTCTCTAATCCCTTCACATAAATGTAACTTGCATCTTGCACAACTTTTTTCACAATTTTCATCACATCTTTATATGGAGTTTCTCCGGCATTCCAGGGTATTCCATGGTGGAACCGTGTGAGCCACGAATTGAGATTCTTATACTCGCTCGAGAGAATCACCCAAGAGCATGGTGCTTTGAAGAGGATGCGTGTAATATCTTGCTTATATTCTTCATGTGTGCGGATGTTTATTGCAGCTAGCTCTTTGATCACAAATTTATCACCAAATCGGCCGAAACCTTGCAGGTCCAATATAAGCTCCATATTGACAACTGCGTGTGCGTGATCTCCAGTATAGACAGAGATTGACTGAACTGCCGTATTATCTGCTAGTTGAATGGTCAGCACATCTGCAAGTGCGCAGACAATGTCTTGCAACAGGATGTGAAAAAATTCCAACGTGTCGAATGATATTTATTACCCTACTTATTAGGATTGGTGATTTCGTTCGCACGGTATCTAAATTGGGGGTGGTATGGTTCACACACAGATTTGTACGTGCCGGTATAAATGCAGGTGGGCAAACAATGTCGTGTGGAAGATTATGGAAAAAAAATCTTAACGTTCTGAATGATAATTTATTACACCAAAGTTTGCATCCCATAACCCATTGACCATCATCCTAAGGTATTGCGAAAGTCTGAGGTTCTAAATAGTATTTTATTACCCTATTCATCACGACTCACCGTGCACCTAACGAGTTGCACAAAAAGATTCGGCTGTCACAACAGCAAAAAAAAATTGTTTGGAAACATATTTCACAGTCATTGTGGGTGAAATCTATGGAATCGGTTTCCGGTGGGTTTGGCCTGATTTTTAGGCAGGTTTGTAGCAAATAGGATGCAACCCTCCCACCTGTTCAGTGGGGAGGGGAGTGAAGAAAAAAAATGGCCAGTTTGAGATGAAAAAATGGTTAGTTTTCCTAAAGTGTTGGTTGGTGAGCACTAGATTTTTTGCAGCGTGGCATGCTGAATTATTAGGAATAAATTTGTATAGAAATAGTTGGAAAAATTAGAGTCGAATTTTTTAGAAAAAAAAAAGTGAAGAAAGAAACAGGAAATTGTTAAACGTGATGGCCGTTAATCGCACGAACATACGCTACCGTGAGTATAACCTGATATTTTTACACAATTTATTGCAATTGATCTGATATGTTTATACAATTTATTGCATTGATTTGATAAACGTCTTTTTTATCGCAGGATTCTTTGCACGCTATGATTGGGCAACTCCGGTAGAATGGGGGGGTTGGATCTGATCTTTCCGATTTAGTGATAGATCTGCTAGCCCCATATATGGATAGGCCATGTGGTGCGCTGGGTGCTACAATCACCGTCAATGATACCCCAGCAACACTAGTTATAAACCACCAGGTTTTCTATTGGTGGTTCAAGAAATCTGATGATACAAGCCTTCATCCGGATTCTGATGATTATCTGATTAGTAATGATCTCTATGATCGAATATACGAGGCTTTGATGATTGTCAATGATGAGTCTGACTCAGGATTCAGCGAGGAATGGTGTGTACAATTTATCATTGAGAAATCACAAATGACATAACTAACTTTGTTTTCTCCATTTTCCAGATATACCATGACTGTTATATTGTTAATATTATTAAAATTATTATTATTATTATTATTATTATTATTATTAATATTATTATTATTATTATTATTATTATTATTTTCATCGGTATTACGAATATTTGTGTTAAAATCAAATATATATTTGACTATAATAAATATGAAAAAAAAAAAAAAACTTTCGATGAATTCTGTGTGAAACTTTTTTTCTAAAACATTCCACATTCAAACATCCCACACCCTTCCCAGCCATTCAAATATCTCACTCGGGCGATCGGTGAGTCAAGAAACAGAAGCAGACGTGCGCACCATCTGGCGGCAATCGGATGATAACATACCAGGTCGCAGATCGGTAAGGTCAGGTAATCGAATGATAACATACCCGCTCGCAGATCGGTAAGGTCGGAAAATCGAATGATCGGAAATCGGATGATGACATACCAGCTCGCCGACCGGCAAGATGTCAGCGATCGGTTCTGAGATCGATGGCGCGAAAAATCGGAGTCTGGAGATCGGTAATGTAGAAAACCGGATGATAACACACCATCCCACTACTGTAGCACCTCTGGCGGATGATCGGTGAGATCGGTAATGCACAAAATCGGATGATAACATATCCGCTCGCCGACCGACAAGTTACCGGTGATCGGTAAACCAGGGCAGCGCCTCTGGTGGCGGCGCCAGGAAAGAGATCCAGAACCCCCATATTATATCTACTAAAGAAAGACTTTCGAGTGTTCTACGATTGGCTGTTATAACTAAAATCTTTCTCTTTAAAATACGAAGTTTGAGAGTAACACGCGAGCAATAGTTAAAATAAATCTATAAACTTGAATCCCATTTTTTACTAAATCGATTCGTTATTCCACTTCATAAATGTTGTAAATTGCAACGTAAACTTAAATTCACGGTTGATGCACTACGCGGTGGATATTACACTGTCAAATCAAAGTTACTACTAGTAAGTCAGATGCTTGTCTCTGTAAACTTAATTAAATATCTAAAGTGGATGCTGAAGTTACTAAAATTACTAAAATTAATATGACGTCTCATCTGCTTCTCCAACTGAATACTTGTCCTTCTCACCGAACCAGGTATTAATACTTACTGTCTAATAAACGTCGCAGTTTCAAACCATTCTGTCTACTTTTAATTTCCGCATTCGTTGGCTTTACTTTACTTTGCCTGACATTCAGACGAAGAATCTGGGTATAAGTAATTATCAAATTAGTAAAGCAGATTGATTTAAATTAATTTCTTCCCCATCTTTTAACATCTAATCATTTTTTAAAATTTAAAAAGATTTCAAATTTACTATACAGGGCATAGTTTCCCCTGGTCATTCTGTCTAGGAGAGTAAAGTTTTCTAGTTGCGATATAACCTATACTGATATTTTTAATAAAGTTCTCTTATATATATATATACGGAGGTCAAGTGAGGGTCGGGGTAAACGTTCAACCCCGAAGGAAATGGCTGGGGTAACGCCGGAAGCAGAGAGAGGTTGAAAAAGAGATAATAACAAGACATGACGTCATGGCAATAAAATAAAAATGGCGGTCCTTGGCTTGTCGACGATGATGCCGACCGTTGGCGACGGAACTAAGGCAACGGCAACGGCACCGTTGCGGCCGCTACCACTGAAGTAAAACCACTACTTGTGTTATATCACCTTCGTATACGGTTCTGTACCTACCGTTCTTACCAACCTTGCTCAAGATAAGAGTAGGTAGGTGTGTATACGTATATAAACTCCTGAACTAGCTAGCGAGCGGTAATAAACCCATCGCGTTGTTGTCTTTACTTCGAAATACCACCACTCGTCTTTTCTTGGTACAAAAATGTGAGAATGATGGACATAAAACATTCGACGAGGTTAATTACCAAAAAAAAAAACATATAGAGGATAGGGGGGTAATACGGCCTTCTTAAAAAATGAGAAAATGGGGGTTAGGTAATTCGACTTGTTCAAAAATTAATAAAAAAAAAAGTAATATAATATTTTATCATACAGTATCAATAAATGGATTATTAAATTTTTTGTCTATTTTGAAGGAGGGCCATTTCATCCTACTTAATTAAATTTTTTCTTGTTTGTCATATTTTATCATATGAAATGTATGTTACGTCTTTTTTCAATCCTAAATAAGAGAAAAACGACGTAGTAAACGTTGTAGTATTAGTATTTCCTTAGGGGGACCATATTGCCCCACTTTACTTTAATTTACACGAAAAAATTGTGAATTATCATTTATTTGTTCTGTTCAACCTGAATCCCTCATGTATATACATATAATACCTATAGATTCATCAGTTATTATTTCTTGACAGTGAAAAAAAAAATTATTGAGACGGTGATTTAATTGATGTTTTAAATTTTCAAAAATACCTCAAATAATTAGTTGAATTTAATTACTGGCTAATCAATTTTGTCAAATAATATATTTATTTACTTTTATTTCGGATCTTAAAAAAAAAAACAAAACACATTTCATCGAATAATTAGTCAGTTAATAATTAATTAAATTTTATACAACATGGTGAGTGTGAAATTTATTTTTTAAACAATATAAACTCCGGACTGTTTGGTCAAGTTGCTAAATAATCACGCTGTAATAACCACAGCTGGCGTTGTTAGTTTTATCAGAAAAAAAAATATGTATTTTGTGTACAATTATTTATGTCAGTATATACGCTTGAAAATACAATAGGTTATTTATTTAATTGTAAGACTTGATAACAGAATAATATATGATCCTTGAATACTGTGAAAATATTTACACGCTGTTTCTGTGTAGAGAGATTTGACGGTGTCTGACTAGACTTTCTTTTACTACTTAAGCCTACACTCAGACGGTATGGCAGTAGATCTTGCTTAAGTGATAGTGTCTTGAGTTGGTCAGACGCCAGACGTGCCAGAAGATATGCGTGATGTAATAAATTAAATTCTTTTCGAAAATGAATTTGTATTTCAATAATTGATGGAGTTTCGGGAGATATTGACGGATAATAAATGTTATAATGATATTTAAAACCGTTAAATATAAGGAAACTGGGTTGAAGTTCCGAAGTTTAAAAAGTCTCAATGGATAAATATTCCGAATTTTAATGATATCGGCTCACAGTTTTTAGAAAGAATATTTTTCAGACAGTCTGAATAGTCGGTTCAAGAAACTTGAAATTGAAAAACACCGAAGGTTCAAAATTCTGAGAGCTAAAGATCCGAAAGGCTAGAACTCCGAAATTTGGAATTCACGTATGGAACGTACCCCATTACATTTTCGAATTCTTGAACTTTTGGAGTTTTCGACTTTCTGAGTTTAGTTTTTAGTTGTCTGCATTAATACGATCTTTCCAAACTTTAACATCTTCAACTTTAAGGTTGCTTATTCAAATTTAAGTTCAAATAAGTTAACAAAAAATGTCGAGATATTTATTTAAACTTTAAATAATTATACCACGAAATTTATTACAGTTCATTGTCTGACTGCTTAAATGCAGTACTACTGCACTGACCAGAACCCGACTAAAGATACGATCCACTGGTTCCGTCAGATATTTACATAACAATCGACGATTTGTCGAAAATGAAATCCCGTTGTAAAAATACAGCAATCATGCACGGAACCGTGAAAAAAATGTATAAGAAAAAAAGACATATATGCAGAAACAATAAAAATAGTTGCATATTTTTTCAAAAATATCGATTCGAAACATTAGTTATAATTTAAATATAAAAAATAGGGATTATCGAAGGCTATAGAAATCTCAATAAAGTTTACCCAGTTTCATCTCAATACCTAATTTAAAGTCGTTCATTTTTCACTTACCTATTAATCTTTTATTTTATGATTCTTGCATACTTTTTGAGAAATGTATATATATGCATATATCTGTTCTTGAAGTGATTCTCCGGTTTTGGATCGATGTAATAATTACTAAAGATGATTTTGAGCACGTTATTCAATGGCGTACATCAAAGCCCTATGCGTATTATACCAGCGGTAGAGTCAAGGAGATGGATCGAGGTGAGACACATAGATAATGCAAGACGCATACCGTTTCCTTGAATATAAGTGCTTTTCGCTATATCCCTCTCGCTTACACTAGTGAACTAAGTACCTTGAGAGAGAACAGACGGAAGGGGGCTAAACACTACGGATTAAGGATTAGGATCAGTTCCGCGAGTGGCTCATGGATATGCAATGTCTTACCTCTAGCGTAAAGCGTATACCATCTTGCGTATACGTATATATATGTATATATATATAGTCGGTCCGCGACAAGATCTATCCAAAATTTTTAGATTTTGGAACGAAAAACGAGATACGCAGCTGACTGAAAATCCTAAATAAATTGTATCCGTGAATCTTAATGGATTTTTGAAAATTGATCAAATAATTAGACAGTCATACCTACCTATAATATCGTCGGAACACGAATGAAAAATCATATCACTTATAAACATGCATAAAATTTCAATCACACATTCCACTCATTATAAATTGAAATTTCTTGTCCAATGTGCGTATTATTGCAGTCGGTTTGATTTATGTTATACGGAAATATGAAAGCGTGGAACGTACAGTGTAATGTGTTAGCTATTTTGAAGCAGAATCGGATGCATTTAATTTTTTGTCACCTATGCTATTTAATATGTCACAAAAAATAAAACAATAAAAATTTCAAATTTAAATTTGGCTGATTTTTTAATATTTCTTTCACTCATATTTGTTTTTTCTTAACAACGAATTTCATCTATGAAAAATATATATATGTTGACTATAGTTGTAGACAGTTAAAAATTGTTTTCATTCATTAAAATTCGTCGAATGAAAAATATCGCAAAATGTCAGGTCGACCGAGATACGTAGATATAGTAATAAACTATTGGAATATTGAAAAGTTTGATCTGCATCTGTAATAATTAGTCACAGGACCCCGTCTGTCTGTCCCTTATCCTCGTGTACGTACCTCGTGTCCGGCTGTACATCGGTAGGTACGTGGAAAGCAATCATCTCGGCCGGACGCAATCAGCCACACACGGACAGACAGATGGATGAGTAGATGGGCGCTCGCGCCGGTGAAGAGGGATGAGGTATGGGCGATGAAGAGGAAAGAGAAAGAGAGCAGAGGGTGAGGTGGAGGTGGAACAAAAAAATAACAAAAAAAAAAAAAAAAGAATAGGTAGAAAGAGAGAGAGAGAGAAAAGAACATCATGAAATGGATGCGGGTGTAGGGGGTTCAATGGGGACCAGTGATGGGGAGAATTGTATACAGTAGCGTGAAGTAATATACACACGAGGGACAAAAATCGACAGACATTTGACCAAAAATACAATCACTATATCCGCGTTAACCACTTGTAAAACCAATGCAAACTCCAATACGAGTTATCTCTGGAATAAAAGCATTTTGTTTGTTTGTTTATTTGTTTGTGTTATTTTTTTTTTGTTTTATTTGTCATTTGCCCTTAAAACGAATCGTGAATGGTTTTGATACTTCGATTGGGAAAAACCGTTTCGATATCATACAGTTCAGATTGTATAGCAAAATTTTGACGTTTCATTTTGCCCCGCGATCATTGGAAAGTACAATTAAACGTTATTAATTTAATGAAAATTTATACTTTTCTGAATAGTTTATAAATAGTTGTGAAATTCTTTCGAAATCCCATTATATATCCAGTGGAAATTTCTAGTTAATATTGGTTAATGTAGTATTATAATAATTAATTTTGGCGTATATCGAGCAACTCTGTTCACATTAACAAACTTTAGACAACGCTAGGCTAACCATAATTATATATTGAATCGATTATAACAAGGATGTTGTCGCTGGAAGAAATTGACATTGACAATTGCTCCATACAATATCATCAGTCTAATGCAACTTGATATATGTGGCAAATAAGTACAGAGTAGGTATGTATGTACATACCTACCCACCTAACTTTACAAAGATAATATTAATGTTTTATTGGAGACAAAAATGTGACAGACCCTTTCACATGGTTATTAGTATCATCAATCCGCACAAGCTGCACATACTATTTTTCTAAATAGTGTGCGCAAAGTAAGATTTCTCAGTGAGTGGGAAAATAGAATCGTGCGGAAAAGAGGTACTTTGCGCACACTTTACATGACTGGAAAGTCGTATTTTGCGCAGACTATTTAGAAAAAAATAATTAGACTATTTTCTTTCATCATTTTTATTGTTAATTATGTCAGTTGGAATAAGCGTTTCTCACATTTTGATACGCCCATTGAAAGTAATGGGGAAAATATTGGAGAAAGTAAAGTTTTAATATCATTATCAGAATTTGGATTTTTTTAAATAATATTTTTCTAGAATTTTTACAAAAATTTTAAGTGAATGTGACGGCGGTGAGATACGAATACGCGTAGATCGGATAGGAGAACCGATAATTTTGAAGTTCTGTATTTGGTGCGAAGTCGTTAATGCAAATTTACTAGCTAGGACGAGGTGACTGACTTTTACGAAGGGAAGGGAACATGTCTGACAGGAAGTCACGTCACAGACTTTCAATTTCCGGCGCTTGGACCACCGGTAGGGAAATGAGAGTCACTGTCCTCCACAGGTTATAAAATAGAGGCGTTCAAATTGATTGCTAACGGACTTATAGTCAAGGATTTAATCGTGAAATTATTAGACTTAGGGTGTACACGTTTTCCGGTTCCATTTCGAAAAACCACGGTCACTCGCCTTATCTCCAATGTATTTTGAATTCAATTTTTCGAAATCATTGTGGCGTCTAATTAGTCCTAGTCTAATATTATTTCTTAATCATATCAAAAACAAAGAAACTAAAAAAACAATAAAAATTTCGTTAAAAAATAAGCTTGAATATGTATAGGAGCTATTCGTCTTTGTTTTTTTTTTTTTTTTTATGTTTTTTAACTAAGTGGGGGTAACTGAACTCTTTTGGCTAGTATAAGACGGTGAGTTTAAGTGTTGAGTTATTTTTTAATTTTGTTCACGGCTTGATTACTCGGCCCACCATTTGTTAAAGCTTACCCAGCACCGACTTTCGCCATTATTATAAATCCCCGGGGTTGTAGAATTTATTTTTTCCATCTGGGGTAGTGGTCCGAAATCTTTTCAGATGTAACGTCGAGGGTCTAAGCACCTAAGTCAAATACAGTTAATCGTTAAATTTCCGGCTCAGTACTAGTACAACCATTCGTACCGATTTGGTTTAAAATTTATTTCTAATCTGCGTTCAGAGATTGCTTACTTCCGGTTCGAATTCGATAAGGCCAAAATTGCCATTTCCGTAGTTACTAATTGCTCAAGACTGAGTCACTCAAACGTGATATTTCTGCACTTTGAGATTTCCTTTTAAAAAATTTATAATAGGAAATGTAGAAGAAATAATTTCGCTTGTTTCAATTGTGGTAAATTTTCTTCAAAAGCTGCAAAAAAAACAATCACTAGCGATATTATATCCAATGTCTGATATAAATAATTTAAAATGCATATCCTGATGGGGTTGGCCAGCTCAATTACATCTACTTTTGACCACGTGATCGGGGATATCGGAGAATAGCGTGTTTGTTACAACGTTTCTAGAAACACCTGCATTTCATGCCGACCCACAACTCGACAGGAAACGATTAATGTGTTCTAGGAAAGCTGTTATTAAAGGCGAAGCTGTCTGCTGTACTGCTTTTCGGTTACTACAGTATTCTGGGCTCTAGCCACGACCTGGAATGTACCTAGTCTGGTAAGCCAGGGTGAAACTATGTCCAAATAGGAAATGGGTCTCGATACTTGTGTCAACTTAAGAATATGCTTATAATTGACTTGCTAAAAGATAATATAAAAATAGTATAATAAATGAATGAGATTCTTGGTCAGAGATGAATGGGTGCAATTTTGGAATGGGAATTGCATTTGAGAAGATTAAAGATCGAGTGTAATTAGAGTGTGTATTTTTTTCTTTTTTTTCTTTCTTTGTCTTTGCTTAATTTCAAAGCGGACACTTATTTCATAATTTGGTGAAAAGGAAGTTTCAGAAAAGCAAGATTTACATAACATCCCTTATATAGTCCTGATTATCCAGAGTTGGTATATTCATTGCTCGAGCGTGTAATGACTTGTCCCTTTTTTTTTTCATTTTTTTTTTTATTTTTCTTCCTTTTTTCTTTCTACCCAGGGCGTCAATTTTCTCTCCGTAATCTTTCGCCACCGTTCGTGGCGTGTACATTCGTTTGACCCAACCTGATTCTCACCCTGTCACGAGCCAACGTTTCTTTTAAAGTCACGTTGCAAGTTCCTAGAAAACATTAGCCCTTCATGAACGACGTCCTTTGCTCGGTACGAGTACGTGTAAAAAAATATCCTTAGGTATACGTTAAAGATATAACAAACCCCTCCCCTGTCACATAGACGCATATATACTTACTTACCTTATACCTTATACAGAGGAGGTTCTTTTTCTCTTTGGCTTGCGCAGGAGAAGCGTCAAGTGATTAATTATACGAGGAAATCATTATAAAAGGTTTTTATGTGCGCCGGGTATTACGGACGTGATTAAGTTGTTATGTTTTAAATGCGACGAGCCATGTCCCGTGGAAAGGGTGTGGTATATAGGTTGGGGGGGGTGAAAATGTCTACCTCAACGTGGCATGGGAATATCCGATGTTGAGTTGCGTTTCCCAAGGACAGGGGATGAAGAGATAGAAAACGAAAGAAAGAGAGGTAAAAAGAGGGGGGGCTATGGAAGGGTAGAACGAGAGATCCAAGCGCTAAAAGATAAAGGGATGTTATTGAAAACAATGTTTTACCGCGGGAACGGCTTTGCAGGATTCACCGTCCTCATACCCTTCGATCCGACGAGCCGAGGTGTGTAACGATGTTCTCTCTCCAGAAAAAAATAATATCAAAGCAAGGGGCTTTGCAGAGGTGTTGTAAAGAGAGAGAGAGAGAGAGAGAAAGAGAAAGAGAGAGAAAAGAGAACAAAAAATAAAAAATAAAATAAAATAAAATAAAAAATGAAAAAATAAACAAAATTTAAACGCAGCCATAAAAGTAAACGACAATATCGAGTGTAGCAATAACGTCGACGATCTTTAGCTGCCGTATTCTGTTCTACAGAGAGATCGGCTAATCTGTTGGTAGACGACTGAACCGAGTTGATCGTAAATGTTAACGGTTTAATTTAAGCGTCTCCGTATCGGTCTCTCGTCAATACCCGCGTTAAGGTAGACTCTGAGAGCTTTTGGTCCCACAGAACCATCTTGAGTGCCGGAAGTAAGGTTACTCCATGAAATGCTCGCGTGCCCTGCAGAAACTTTGTACTCTTTTCTTAGCTATAGGTATAGATATTCTTGACCTTACTATATATATATATATATATATATATATATATATATATATATATATATATATATACATGTCTATATGTATATCCCAAGGTTTTATGGGTTTGAAGTTTTATTGTTTTTTTTTTTTTTTTTTTTTTTTTTCAGAAATTTTTAGCTTGCACACTATGAATTGTACAAACAGAGAATATATATCTGTGTCATAAACCGTCTCGAAACTTCTTTTACCAAAATAAAAAACAAAAAAAAAAAAAAACGACGATTATGAATTTTGTTAAAGTGCAGCGTCTTTTTTATCTTATATCTAAATCTTTTTTTAAAGTTACGTTGGATATATCTAAGGTATTGTACAATTTTAATAGAGAGTTTCAGAGTAACGTTACCATGGGACAGTATTACAGTACGAAATGGAGTGGCCACGAGGAGTGTGCACGGCAGATATCGTGTAAGGCCGACTTAGCTCCCATTCCATCCGGTCTGCCTCTGGTACAAACCATCCTTTCACGTTTTAAAAGAATTCTACCCCATAGCCGGATATTATTACATCGAATAAATGACGTTTCTCTGTTGAAGTAATTGAATTAGACAAAAATTTCGTTTAAAATCATATTACAAGACACATATTATAGTTAATATACCTACAGGCTAGCAGACCGTTCTTTCGATCAGAATTACAATATAGTATACCTAATTGCTTATCCGTTCTTATCGTCGATCCTTGTTGATAATATCGTTTTGAATTTCTTCATCTTTTCCAAAGAGATTTCACCACAATAAACACCTTTGTTCATAAATTCTAAAACGTTAACCATTGAAATTAAGCTGTTTACTTTAGACTTACGATTAGCTCCAATAACATCCGCGACAAAGGAAGATTATTTTCCAAAATATCCGGCCTTAAGAAGTTTACGTTATATGTATACATCGGCATTATCATCCTCGTTTAATTCTTACTATTGGACAATAGATAAATATTCTAAATATGGATATATTTACCAGGATGTTTGTGCAATCATTCGTATAACAATGTCGTCTGAAACTGGCGAATGAAAATCAATTCAATAGACAGATAATCACCGAGCTATCATCATTCAGGTGGTTCATTAGGTTATCGTGTTCGGACGGTACGTGATTCAATCATCCGCTATCTCGTACACCATCTACATACATAACGGAATAATAAAGGGTAGATGGACTGCAGCCAGTAGGTCGATAGTTAACGTTACACCCTGTACGTCTACTATATCCATACCCCGAGTTGATTATACTGGAGGGAGAGGGCGATGGTAGGGATTAATTAGTCGGATACTTAACCCCGTTGATTAATAAGAGAGTACAAATCAAAAGCCCGTGTGGCATTGGATAATCAAGGGATTGACCCCTATATCGGTATCACGAAACTATATATACAATGTTGATGGGATGATAAATCGGTGGTCATTTCATTAATAAACTGATATAATATGACTATTTTATAATCACAGTTATAGGTATGTATGTATGTACATACGTACAGGTATATATATATATAGGCATATATGCAGGGTTCAGTGTTGGTTATTATTTTTAATGAAACGGTGTGAAAAGCTATTAAATCCTTTTTAAAGTAAATTTTATACGGAGGGTTTTTAGTCAGCTTAACATATTTGCTTGAGCATTTAAGGTCTGCGTATACGGATGAACGACTGCACTCGTTCGGTAACGACTTACTAATGAGACTGAGGCATATGCGTGCTTCGGTAAATCTGTATCGTGTACATATACTGAAAAAAAAGAGAGAGAGAGAGAGAGAGAGAGAGAGAGTTAAAAGCACGTATGTATATACATACCTGTATGGTACATACATACATGTACATACATACCTAACGACAAACCGCAAACTAACGTGTAAAAAGGGTCTTGATTATTTTGCTTTGACGCTTTATCGGGCCAATTATCTTTCATGTATGATCATTCCTGTAATCGAAGGGGATGAAAAAAATGTTATTGTTATTTATTTGTATTATTATTTTTCCTTTTTTTTTTTTGTTTTTGTTTGTTTTTTTTTTTTATTTAACAATACCGTTGATCAAAAGAAGAATTCTTTGATTTGTTGGTCTTTCCCCTATCTCGCTTTGTGACTTTTTTTTTTTGTTTCTTCTTCATTTAGTCTACCCCATACGCTCGAGGCATTTAAAAATGGTCGTAGAGAGCAGAGAGCCAACCCTGCGAGTTCACCGATGTCCCAAAAAATGAATCGTCTGGCTTTAAAAAACTGGTATTTTTCGAGTAATGATAAAAATTCCAAAAAATAAAAAAAAAATCCAAGTTGCACCGTGATTGGAGTGAGCCTGGAGTAATGAAAGTGATCTCGCTTCCGGTTAACGTTTTTTCCAAGTTCAAAGCAGCGTTAGGTTCCACCAGCGGAATGGTAACGACTAAGGTCTTCTTCTTCTTCTTCTTCTTTTTCTTCTTCTTCTTCTTCTTCTTCTAATTCTTCGTCTGCTTCTTCCTTTTCTCTACCAGCTGTAAGTCGTTTTAAATGAAAACCTCTTCTTTGATACAATTAAAACAACAAAAATAAGAATATAAAAAATGAAAAGAAAATTCTTAATAGGACAGAAACATCAGTGAATAAGCCCCAAATATTTGTGGGTATAATAACACGACTCATTTACAATGCTTTGGTATCTTGAACTATGCAATCAATTCTGAAGGACCTCGCGTGTTAAGCATAATTATGAAATTGTTAGTCACGTAGGTATTTACAAGGACTTACCTACCTACCTGCAGGTCTAGCGGATAGTAGTAGGTACTGTTGGTAGATTATAGGAGCTATTAGTAGGGTGTAGTGTGTATTGTTGTTTGCGTTTAGGAGTGAGCTTGCGGTAGTAATGAAAAGAACCCCGAAACTGAGTCCGCGTGCGCCCTTCGTGAGTGCCTATACCTCTTCCAGTGGTTTCGTCCCACTTTTGTTGAAAAGAGAGACAGCGTTGACGAAGGCACCGTCGTCCAGCCCCTCTTGTTTTAATCACGGAGCCACAAAGTACACCATTGTCCTACGAGTATCGGTCTGAGAAAATGTGCTTGTATACCGCACAGACGGTTTTCTGTGTTTCTAGTCAAAGCAGGGCTTGAAAAAAAAACATGGATAAAAAGAAGTACCTACATAAAAAAAAAAAAAATAAAAAACTAGAAGAAACGAAAGACATAGACGCAAGGCTTAATAAGTGCAGGAGGGGCGACTTCTCATTCTTTACATTTTTTCTTGTATTTTTTTTTTTTTTTTTGTCTCGTTATTTTACTGGACAGATGGAGCTTACAGTCGTAGATTTTAGGAAAGCACTACGTTGAATGAATTCGAATGAAAAACGAAGCTTTAGGAACTATTAGTAGTTATATATACTTTGGATTTTCGAGTTTGGCAAAACCAAGTGGAAATCTTGGCTGGGGAAGGAGCAGTCCTAAGGAATTGTTGGTAGATCGTTAAAAGAGCTTTTCTTTTGAAAAAAAAAAAATAAAAAAATAAATAATAATAAAAAAAATCGATTTGGGACGACGGTGATTGCCAAGCAGTAGGCTGCGCGAGCCTTGAGCATTTTTATCCGGCGTTATTAAGGCCAAAGTCACTCTTACCCGACACAAAGGACAGTCTATTTAACAAACGAGAACCCTGGTGCGTGAGGCTATCTCCAAAGAAGACTATCTTTTTTTTTTTTTTTCTTCCCCAACATTGTGTTGCTTTTCGAATATTACATCAATCCAGTATTACAGTCAAAGCTAGTTGAACGGTTGCCAATTATTTTTACTTCGGCCCAATAAATCTCGATTTTCCAAAATCACGGTTCCGGGTGAAGAGAGGGGGAGGGGAGGGGGAATAAAAATAAAAATCTAACGGTGCTTTAAAGCAACAATTTTCGTTCTCTCTGCACTGCCAAAAGCCTCGTAATATCAGCATGGCCGCTTATCGCGACGCAACGAGCACGGGGAAAGAAAGCCTTTATCTTTTGAAATTGCCGCCCTTTGTTTCGACACAATCCTGCAGTCCTATCCGCGAGACCCTCCTCTACACTCTCCTATCTATATATCTATATATTACGTGTTGATATTTGAATGTTATAGCCCAGTACGTCGCGGGTTTCTACACCACGGGGGGGTTAGATTTTAATCTGAAAAGCAATAAACGTGGATTATCCGCAGATGACCAACGCCACTCGGTAAACTGGCCTTTACAGATATTTCCTGCTCATGTTTGGCGCACAGAATTCACACATGTATGTATGTACATTGATGTATGCGCGAGCAAATCCAGGGGCTAAAGAGTCCAGGAAATGATAATTTACGTAATCGAACCGTTTAATAGATTTGATCGATGGCTTATTCAACTACTGCTTTGTACGGATCATTTCAGGACTGTAGTAGGTGCTAAAAGAGGTCAATAAAAATTATTTTATTATCGAAACTATAGAAATTCATTTGGACATTGGTGAAATTATACCAGAATTTTTCTTTTTTTTTTTCTTTTTTGGTAGTCGTGGTTTTGATATAAGTGGTGATTGAGAATGATGAGAGAAAAAAAAAAAAGATTTACGAATGGAACGCGGTGATGAAGTGATATTACGAGTTGGGATGATAAATTGTAGAATAATACGCACCAAAGGTATCCTTTAAAATCGTAAACCCACCAAGAATTGCTTCAATTGGTTTATAATTCTATTCTCTCGCGAATATTGTTGAATATACACGCTCGAGTAGTCGTATTTATACTCCAATTCTATCGGTTTTGTACCTCGAACAAATCTCATTTAAACTCGTAATGAGATAATATTTGTGATCAATGCGAATTTACACGGCGTAGAATTTGAATCGACCTTTTATTCACCAAAATGTCAAGGTTTCGTTACGTTCTTTTGACATTTTCAAGGTATACTGTTCCTTCAATAAAAATAATTTTATTCTCTAAGTTTGCTTTACTCCCTAGGTCGTTAAGTAACCCACCGTCAAGGTGGTCGATCCAAATGGCAAAAAATGTTGAAGCGTATCAGCGCTAATCAAAATGAAACCAGTAAAAATGTATTTGAATCTGATATACATCGTGCCAAAAAAAAAAAGAACTAAATCATGATGTTAAAGCAAAAAAATTTCTCACTTTTTCGAACGTCTCCACCTGACTACGTGACAGTTTTTTCTTTTTATCGGATTGCAGTTTTCTAATTTCTGTAGCATAGTCTAAGCAACGTAAGTCTTCGAGGACCTCGAGCTATATCAGAGAATCCTGTAAGAGGGATATCCTCTCGTGAGAACATAGCGTAGAGACAGAAGAGAGGACAAGTAATTTCCTCGGGACAGGCGTGAGCCGCATGCAGAAACCTTGGCGAACGGTGGGCAGAAGTGCGAACGGTAGCTAGAAGGTGGTCCAAACTAAACTAAATAATATTGATGGCCAACGGAAATTGAAAGCCGTTAAGGTCTTCAGCGCTGCGGTACCATAGCGGCGTTACTACGGTTGCATAAATAAGACGTCGTGCATTAGGATTAGGAAAGACCCTCAGGATCGGCGTCACTACGACGAAAAGCAACACTTACTACTAGACGAGGATTTTTAATCATGAAATACAATGAATTATCGAAGATGCAGATTCGCATGATAATATTTAGCAATTTACCGATCAGAAGCGGTAAACGATGAGAGATCATCATCACCATGTTGAAAGCGATTTTTATGCACTTGCACTTGAGCTTTGGATCTGAAATTGGGACTATGTTGATTACTGTGTCGAAAATTGATAACTTTCTATAGTTTTTATATGATTCATTATACTTTGACAAAGTTAGATGAGGTACATCTTCGTTTTTAATAAAAAATGTTAGATTCTGGTTATCACCTATCAATTCTTGAAATTCTCTTGTATATATATTTTGCGAAATAAATGGCACACATGGCGTCTACTTCCATAATCAATATTTGTCTATGGAGGTTTGTATTACTACACATGTTGACACATACAAGTTAACATCGATTCTGACTCGTTGCTCACTGATCAAATCAGCAGTTTATGTTTATCTTGCTATCGCTTGAGATAAATGTGTGTAATCGTATGGGTACAGTATTAATAAATAGATTTTAAAGTTCAATTGGTGGACCACGATGCTGGTAGTTTAATCATTGGAAGAATATTTTTGAGCTTAATATTTGGTTAGAAATAAATATTTAATTATACTGTGGCTTAGTTCATTACGTACTTAATTCGTAATGAATGAAACGTAAAAATAAATTTAAATTGATGTTGCGTGGTCACACCAACCAGGCGATGAAAAGCGAATTAGTACGCGCGGGTATTACTGAAGTATACATATAGAGGGTTGTTAAATGTGTGAAGATTCAGGTGGTGGTGGTATTTGACTGTGAGTAAATTATGACTATAGGTAATTAAAATGAATGAAAATTGAAAAACAAACATTTTTTCTTCTCAACACTTTGGATAAACTTGGTGGGAAAAATGGCATTCAAAAAGCAACCTCGTCGTATTCTATTTGAATTTTTTTTTTCTATTTATATCCTGGTGCGCCTTAATGATGACCCTTAAGATAACTATCCTCGTTTCTATCGCAATTTTTATCTCGACGTACCGTCACTCATGAAAAGAAATAAGGACTAGAAATAAGTAAAGAGAGGAATAAAATACTGGTAACAAAAAAATGTGATACAATGAAATGATTGAGATCGCGTGGAATCACTTTAGGTAGTATAAGAAAACAGAAAAAAAAAACGAAAAAAAAGAAAATTTTACAAATTTTTACGAGCTTGTAACGTGGAACTTTTACGAACAAGGTAGGATTGTTAGCTTATGTAAATTCGAAGTCAGACCTCCCTGATGTATAGGACAAATGCTGAAAAATGATAGGCTTAAAAACACGAGAGTGTACAACCAGCGATAGGTGTCCAAAAAATGTTTATAAACCGTTTGAATGTTTCAACTTTCTCCATGATACCAAGAGCAGTCCTTACTGACGTTCAATTTAGCGATAACAATTATTATATCAACAAATTATGTACATAGAGTATAAATTACTGCAGGCTTAATGTCCGCCGAGATAATAATAACGTAGAAAAGATTATTTTTGAGCTCAATTTTTTTATTATGCAAATAATACAAAAATGTCCAGATACTTCTTTCATATTAAAAAAAAAAAAAAAAAAAAAAAAAATTGCTCTTAGATATGAGGTATAAATTTTGACTAGAAAGTAAGTTTCTCTCCAAGGGTAATTCTTTCTAATAAAAAACTTTGAAATTCCGATAAACTTATCTAAAATTTAATAATAAATGATATTTTATTAAACGAGCTTTAAAACTTAATTCAGTGAAACTTGGGTAACAAATATCTGTTTTGATTCATTATAATAAATTTTTCTAATTGCGACCATCGACCATCGACTAATGAAAGCGTTGAAAAAAAAATTGTTTAATTGATACTCTTGTTCGTATAAATTTTCTCAGTTTTCAATTCAGTTCGACAGAAATTTACAGCAAGAGACATGTAAGTCTTCTCATCGAGGACTAACACTTCCAACAACTCTAAGGGGCAAAGATTATCTCGGAACTTGTTCAATTAGTAGAAACTCTAGGGAAGGTAGGGTGATTGCTCTTGCCACATGGGAATGCAGAAGGTTTTGGAATCTGACTGCAATAATCTCACCTGTATGCAGCTCTAGTGCTTACTGTAACGGTGGCATACGTGATGCTGAAAAAAAAAAATTAAAATTAAAATTAAAAAAAAAAAAAGAATCCAAATTCCAATAATTTAAATATGAATATATAATAGTCGATGTTCGATATATATAATATATATATAGTTTTATCGGTGGAAGAAAAATTTTCAACGTAAGTTCACCTCGGCGAAAACTAAAGGAAAAAGTAAAGGAAAGTAAAGGAAAGGAAAGTAAAGGAAAAGAAAAAGCATAGCTGCGCCTTTCGCGGAGTCTAGCCTTCATTATCCTCACAATGGTTAGGCCCGTTAACGTGCGAGTTCACTGATGCACGCATAATAATAGAGGGAGTCGAGGCATAAAGCTCTCTTCAATCCGAGAATGCGAAACCGAGAAAAGTAAGGCGGTAGAAGAAACAGAGGGAGAGAACAAAAAATAAAAAAGAAATAAAAAATAAAAAAATAAAGTTGAGGGATGGAAAAAGAAAAAAAAAAAGAAAAAATTCTTAAAAAATAAAAACAACGAAATTCTTGATCTCTTAGCAGTCTCGCGTTTTTAATTTCCATACCACTAAGCGCCCGTCTCCTTTTTAATCATTGTCAAGAAAATGTTTATTCGTTCTACTACAAAAAAATAAAAAAAATCGACAATAGCAAAAAAATTTTGCATTACATCTGCATACAGATTTCAAAAATATTTGCATATAAATTGCAATAACGAAACGGAATTATAACTGAATACTATTTTAAGATATTGTTCATATAATTCTGATGTAACTATTTGCCATTTTTTTGGGTGGGTGGTTTACAGGCGAGAACTCTGTTTCTTACAAATTCTTATATTAGACATATTTTTTATAGTCTCGATATCAACTGTCATCGAACAGGTATCCTACGTTAAATATTCAATCGAGAATGCAATCGAATATTGTCAAATATTAATTGAAACCTGCAGACAGCTGGTGGAACGTTGTCAAATAAATCCAGATATTCAACAGTGATAGAGTGAGCGACTATGATCCTGTGTCACTAATGTACACTGTAACAGAAAAACACAAATTAATATAAAAAAAATTAAATTAAAGCGTTACTATATAAGAAGATAAAAAATAAAGATAGACCTTTCAATGTGTTTTATACCGTTCCTTTACCTTATTTCCCTAAGTCCTGTCACTTCATTCCATATCTGATATGTTACCGGTGTTCAAAATCTGACGAAATACATTCCAAAACTTAAATTTCTATCAATCACATGAGAAAAGGAACTCTAAAAAAGCTCGGTGAAGAAAAAAGCTCCAAAAATCACGATGTAGCAATCTCTTATCGTTGGCTTACTTCTTTAATTCTATAGATTTCGGTTACGAGTCAAAACAGTGAAAGGTGTTGTTTAAGTAATTAATTATAAGTCAGTTGGGTGTAAGACGATACCCTTAGAACCGTGAACCAGGTCATTTCTCTGCGGGGTGTCTCGCGTGTTTCGTGATTGACGTATAACGTTGAGAGACGTTAGATCTAATGAGTACTGAGTGGATTTAGTGCTAATTATGACCAATCGTACGATTTTTTATCAGTTAGACAGCGGAGAGAATTCATCTAGAAAGACAAGGCAGGGCTACTCAGAATTTTATTGTATTGTATTGTGGATGGATTTAGCAATGTCTCCATAGAAGTACGTTTCAAAGTTGTTATATTCGCGAGAGTTGTAAAACGATATAAGGAAATTTTCAAGGTATACTAATTTTCGGTTCTTTTATAGCCATAAAAAAATGTATTTTTAAGAAATTATACAGATATTTATATGGTTAATTTTACACTCATAAAATTTTATTAATTGGAAGAATAATATCGATTTGATATACCGCCAAGAAGTTATGGCGCCTCGTCTAGTCTGCCTCTAATAAAATAACACCTGACTTATGATCGGCTTATATTTCAATTTGCTCATGGAAGAAATAAAACTCGATGTTTACGGGATATCGACTGGCAGACGCCAACGTTCAAGATTTGACCCATTTTCACATTAATTGTCCACCAAGAGTAGAAGATACGCACGGATCTCCAATAAGCATCATATAAAATTGTCATAAATCTAGATTGCCTTCGGACCCGGTCACGACGGTTATCTTACCTCCCTCGCAGTCCGGTTTCGTAAAAAATATAGAAGAAAAAAAATATCAACTCTCCTTTTTCCGGTTTTAAAAATTCATAACTTCACGATATCATCAGGACCTTCTCGGATCGACTCCTTTGACATTATCAAAAACGCTTTCCATAATATGATCCAAAAACACACATAAAGAAAAAAAAGTAACCGAGCAGAGATAATCTTGTAATGATCATCTGGCTTGTGCACGACCATAAGCAATGGGGTCAGTTTTCATCTAACGATTTCATAAGCCAAGATGGACATTGGTATATCTCTGAGATGTCCCCTATCAATTACAGCCGGAGAGGAGCCCTGTGGCTAGAGGAAGGAGGTCTTAAGTCTTAGGTCTTAGCTTAAGGTGGGATTATGAAGGTAGCCTCAGAATGGTGAGGATGGAGAAGTAGGTAAGGTAGGTATCTGTGAGCGGAGATGGGTTTACCAGAGGGTCGCTGAGCCCCGAAACGTCTTCAAATTTTCAGCACCTTTAAGAGACCCTGAACCAACAGCCTATAGAAGAACGGTTACAAGATATGCACGTAACGAAGAGTAGTCGATATCGTTTCCTAACATAATTAACATATTACTATATTGTTCAGAGCTTCAGAATGATATCTCAAAAGGTTACTTTCCATTTTTTGAACTGAAATATCGATCGAGAGAAGGCAAATCCATGCATGGGCTTTGGAACGATTTTTTATTTTTTTTTTTTTGCCTTGGATGAAAAAGTCAGAAAGTGTGCTTGAAATTTTCACCTGTAGACAGTGGTAAAGTAAAAAAAAAAAAACAAAATAAAAGGTAGCAATGCTTTGAAATTTTTAGAATTCTGTTCCCAAGTTATAGTGACTCAGATTCTTTTGTGGTGATAACGACTCGAGCGACAATAAAGTGGCCAAGGGTTTGTGACCTGATGCTTGGACGTGTTCGTATTTCTGTCCCTGTTCGTATTCGTGTTTTTATGTTGAGTATGCTCTTGCACAATGTCAGACGTATTCAAAAATATAAAAGCAATTCTGAGGTACCTACAATCGGAGAATCGCTGGAGCAGCAGTCAGCCGACATCCGACGATCAGCTCAAAGTATTTCCGGTTCCGGTAAGCTGCGTTTGAAATCCCGAGAAATGCAGACACCATGAAATATAGAAGAACCAAGATGAACGGCTATGTACTTGAATGTAAAATACTTTGGTGTATCGTTAAAATCTCCCGTCTATTGTAAAACAGTAAATACATAGCGTATGTATATCCAGTTAGTAAAAAAATTCGCAAGAAAATTAAAGCCACATTCCGTTCCGAATATAAAAATCATTTTTCGTTCGATATGACGAAACGTTGAATTGTCTCTACCTATTCATAAATTTCGTTAAACAATTGTGGTTCAGTTTGTAATTTTAAGCATTAAAAAAAAAAAACTGTCCAAAAAAAAATAAAAAATTAATTAATTTTACAATTTCAAAAGATACGTCACTGTGAATACATCGCGTACCTACTATGTTATTCCGTATAATTTAATCGATTTCCAAAAACACTCGGAATTATATACGTCATAATTTATTGCGTTTTATATCCGGAAACGGTCACGTTTTTACCTTCGTAAAAGTAAACTTTCGATGTTTTGTTACGACTCGAGTAACAGATGTTAATTATTACCAGCAATAGTGACCAAATATAATTTCCATGAAACAACCCCGCAGAAGTTGGTAGACCATATTTGTATTAGAAAACCGTGAGATGAACAAGTGATGAAGCAAGTACATACATACATACATACATACATAGCCACATGCTTGAATAACGCATCAGATAGGATAGACAAAACCATCACCTTTTTATTTATTTTTTTTATTTTTTATTTTTTTTACAATCTCTCGTCTCAAATGTTCTACAAATCGTTAAAGACATTAAGGGTTCTAAGGGGTTGGGAAAAGCTTAGAGATGATGTTTTCTATCGAGACAAAAATAAAAGTCCTACTCCGTGAACAAGTGGCTATATCTAGTCTTACGTGGAAATCATCTCTCGCACCTTTTTTTCCAAGCTAATGGGTTAAGAAAACTATGTATTCAGAGTCATTAGTCACTTTAGTGATGGAAAAAGATTAATTAAATGAAACTGACATCACATTGAGATTATAATAACAATTATTGTTATTATTATTTACAATATTACGAGCTAATAATACACAAGTAATTATTTGTTCATAATTTGTATTTCTCTATGCCATTTATTTGCACTAATTTAATTATGCGTAGCTATTTACAAACCGTTCAATCCGTTGGCTTTATTATTCAACAATTTATGCTTTAATTTAAAAAAATTTTTTTTTGGGTAGGTAATAGAAAAGCGTACATGACTATGGAAAGGCAAGATGCTAAAGATATAGTCTAGGTAAAACAAGAGGATAAGAAAACGTTGGAGAAACGGCTTGCACTGCAGCAAGGGCCATTCCTAGTGGCTGAAACTACAGCGAGAGAAAGCCAGTGCTTGCAAGCTTGACTTTAGTACGCGCTTGGGAGACACGGAGAGAGAACTAGAAAGAGAAAGAGAAAGAGAAAAAGAGAGAGAGAGAGAAGACGACAGACGAGAAGCAGGGGTGTAGAGAGGGTTGAACTGAGCAGGGGAGTGAGCGCGAAATTCGGCGCAGGCGGGTGAAATGGCCACGTGAGTCCGCGAAAGTGGTGAGCTTTGGACGCGCGGCGTCTCGAAGCTCAGTGCCGCGCGCGACTTTATACGCGACGCAAGTTCAACCCGGATTTACTCTAATTTCTGAGTATCTAAACGCGATGAACTCTTTACCGGGTAACGGGGGTATGAAAAAATGTTGATAGATGTAAAAAAGAACGTGGTAATAAATATACGGGATGATTTTGGCCCAGTAATAAAAAACAAAACGAAACGAAAAAGAAAAACTATCTTTTAACTAATTCTGTAACCCTAACGTCGTATTGGTTTTAATAAAAAAAATTTCGTCATCTATGTATAGTTGAATTTTATGTAATGGTAGTAAAAAGAAAAAAAACCATACATATACCCATAAAAATAAATTTACAACCATAATTATATACATATTAAAATATTCACGGTTTTTAGATTTATTATCGCGCTTTTATCATGGGATGTACTTTAATTTTTAAAGTGACATTACGATTCATTAATTGCAATTGAATTTCGGAAAAATTTATGTATTATATTAACAACATTATAACGACGATATATTTAAAACGGAGCAATAATTTCCTATTATAGTTTCCGTGAGTTGTTAATAGCGAAGAAGAAGAGGAAGATAAATCTTCTCGTTCGTATACCGTAATTAACAATCATGATTAATACGTATGAATAATTTGTAAAAAAAAGAAAAAAAAAAGTATTTCGATGGAAATATTCGGTGCAAAGTTTTCAGTGGGCTGCTAAATTGTTCGTTATACTTCCAAAATTATAAGTAAATAAAATAAATAAGTAAATAAATAAATATTGTAAATAGAAAGGGTTAAGCCTTTGGTGAACGGTATTATAATTCGTGGTACACAGTACGTATAATATATTAAAATGCAATAGTTTGAAAACTATATTTCGTACAAACGATAGAAAATTATATTGATATTAATATATGAAATTTAATTAATTTAATATTTTAATATACCTACTGATAACCCTCAGTGTTCAGCAGTAATGTTACTGAGATTAGAAATAAATTATTACAACTAACAAAAGCACGATACAAAAAAAAATGGTATAATTTTTGAGGTAATGTAACAAAAGTAGTCGTATAAAATTATCAAAACCGGTAATGATCTCGTGTTGATTGATTAATTAATCAGTGCAAATGACTTTTGTCAAAAATTTAAGTAAAAAAAAAAAAAAAAACAAAAGAACAAAACTAAATTAATAAAATAATAATTCAAGTTAAAAAAAAAAGAAAAAAAAAGCTCTTGACAAATGTTAATATAACGTGCGTCTGACTTTGATGATATATACGTATAGTATAATTTGAAGATATTGATTGAAAGAAGAAACAAAAAAAATAATAATATTTAAATTTGTTAGAAAAATTTATATGCTTGTGTGAAAAATGTGTGAAATAAAAAAAGCAGAAGAAGAAGACAAAAAAAAAAACTAAATTATTCATTGAAGTATAAATCTTGAGGATGAATATACTTATACGATCGACGTAAAACTGTTTTTAAACATATGGGTAATCGGATCGAAGCTAATCGAACCATAAAGAAATATTCTAAGTCTCCATTAATAATTTGGAGGATTGATTAATCAATTAAATATACAAATAATAACCAACATTCCACGTGTACCGAATAGCGTATATATACCTATATAGGTAAATAAATAATATATTTAAAAAATTATTGAAAAGTGCATTGAATGTTGTTATAGAGAAAATATATACATAATATATTAATATGTATTATATACTACGTATTTAATTGCAAATATATGACACATATCAATGAAGTTTGGTGTTAGAACATTGTATATAGTACAAGCTTATATTTAATAACTAATACTTAATAATAATTAATAATATTATCACCGAACGCTGAGAAGTACCTATATATAATGGAGTTAATAAATTTTGATTTTTTTTCTTTATCTGTTTGTTCTGTGTCCAGATGTGTATAAAGTCCCATATATAAAAAGCCAATAAATAACCTAAAAAATAAAATCAAAATATTAATTTAATAAAAAAAAAAAAAAATGCAGTTTATATTTTCGATGAATAAAAATGATGTTTAAAATCTGTAAGATTTAAGCAATATTATAACTATACAGAGACTATTTTGATTTCGTATTTTTTAAATCATTTAGAAAATTAAAATTAACAATTTAGAAAAATTTCGAAACGAAATATATATATATATATACCTATATATATATACCTATATATATATATATGTATATAGATGTATATAAATTGCAATTAGTTCAGCACGTGTCTTAAAACATTTGAGATAAATAGACAGAAAGTCGCGTGCTGCGAGACCTTCTATTTGAACGTGTTGTGCAATACTGTATAACACAAAAGATGGACACTTCGCCAACTCTAAGCTTGGGAGGTTCGCGTGCTAGAGCAGCGCTTCTAGCGACTACCGGAACCGGAAGTGCAGACAGACGGGTCGTCTTTTTGGCAAGTCAACCAAACACTGGTGGACACGATACCAGAACGTGGCCTCATCATTGGTCGCCACACATGGTTAGTGTAAATTTTTACTGAAATAAACTTACCAAAAAAAAAAAAAAAATACAAAGTATGTAGAGCTTTTTCATTAATTTTGAAAAAAAAAACGCGTCACTTCTTTCGTAGCGAAACTTCAACTATAAAATAATTCCGCTTCTCAACGTCAAACGAATTTCCAATAATGGTATATATACGTATATATATATACGTATACGTATACCATGAACACCGTACATCAGTAAATCCTAATCATTATCAACAGCGTACAGTGCAGCATGCACAAAACGTGAATGATCAGAGATGTCAGTCACCTATCAGCGCGGAGAGCGTGAAGCATTAGACCACGTGGAGTTGGGGTAGTTGAATGTGAATGTGGAGGTGGGATGTTTGGGATGAATCACTTTTCAATAGACTCCAATGCATTTAGTACATTGACTGGTATCAGTCGCATGGACTATCCTGTCAGTGATACAGGTTCCGTTCTCTATTGTCTCTGATCTGACCAGATTCTGATTCTCGATTTTAGTCTCCTACTGATGCACGTTGTATGTGGATTTCTACTGATTTTCAACCTCTACCTAACTTCATGCATACCGTTCTTCATCCGGTAGGTAGTAGGTACATACATACCCTAACCAGATAATGAGACTTTGATTTCATTTCATGCTGCAAAATGCTTTCCAAATTAGGGCAGATAGCATTGAGGAAATTAATAATTGATTTAATTAGTCAAGCAGTCTTCGTTTCATAATTATAAATCAAAGTAGGTACAAACTTCGATGTCAGTCTATTCACGTTAACGTATAATTGAAATAAAAAAAATAAAAAACCAAAAAGAAACCATTAGATTCTTTGAAATTTTTGATTATCATCACGTAACTTTCAATTAATTGAAGAATGAAGATTAGTTTTGCAACAGTATAGATATATGTAGCAAGTTTCTATACACTGAGTCTCACAGTTGCTAAACGAAAAGTCGTAAAATTTGCCACTACCGCTTTTAAACCTCCGTTCCTACATGTGTATAGTATTAGAGCTTTCAGGGCGTTGCCGTAGGGCCGTTGCAATCTGCTATTAAAGTTCTTTTATAATTGGAATAACGTGTGCAGGTGCGGTTAAATATGTAGTATACAAAATGCTGAGCTATGAACGTACCTTGTGCTTAACGTTAAACTATACATTTCTTGTTACTTGTTCTGCATCGCTGTTGTTATATCGTTGAAATTTTTATACAATTTTTACACGATTTCTATAAAATATAACAACAGAACTTATACATAATATAACAAATATTTTGCGGTTTTATAGATAGCCAAGGGAATTACAGAAGCACATATATACATACCCGTGTCATTTAATTCGGGTAAGATTTCATTTCCTTTACGTAACAGACGTCATTACCAGGGTCTCTCTTCACATATAAATTATCAGTCTTGGGACAGGTTCTTGACAAATGTACCCTAAACGCCTTAAGTTTATCCAGACTTGTTAGCTTTGTATTCGGAAGTTAGTCGGTGCATCATTCGTATTATTATACGTGAAGATATTTATCGATTTTTATAAAACTCATAGTTTATCAATTATGTTGTAGAGCTTTTTGAATCGTGAAAAAGTTAGGGTAATCATGATGTTATATTTTTCAGATCTTTGTTAAGATAAAAAATAAACTTTAAAAAAAAAAAAAAAAAAAAAAAAAACGATGATTGATGAATCGATGAGAAAAATAATTTAAAAAAATGAAAATTATCAATTTATTTTTTTATGGTATAAAGTTTTCTTTTTCCCAAAAGCTTGTTATCTTTACTACAATTTGGGACTAAGCCAATCTTGAGTTACAACCTAGTTTGGATTGTATAATTTGTTGAACAAATTTCCATACGTGTTAGGGAAAAGTAAACTTTTATTGTTTGTAGATAGTTTACTTTCACTAGCTTGTTATCTAAATTATATACCGCATATAAGGATAATCAAAAGTAGTATAAGGTACCTACTACGAATCTAAAAATGATAAAAATTATGGGTCGAATTTTTGTACAATAGTTTTATTGACCAACGGGTAAATTCACTCATAAAAATATAACCGGAAGTAGGTATGTAACGATAAATTAAGAAAAAATGAATGAATAATTATAGAAAAATTGAAAATCTGATCTTCTAGAAAATCTTATATGAATGCACTCGAGGTCTAGAGCCAGCGGAGAATCGCGTTAAGTATCATTTGAACTATGACGTATGTGATGTGCATTATTATTTCACGTAATGGACATTAACGAGGTTAGCAAGGTGTGAGTCATTGTCCGACGCAAGTAACAGAGTTAAAATGACAGACGTAGATTAGATATACATGTACTGGACGAAGTACCGAGTCGTAGAACGGTGTAGTTTTAACTCACACTTGGTTTTACCCCCAGCGAACAAACATCATAGAGGTAATCAAAGATAAATATTGTTCGTTGGAGATAGCGGAATGCTGGTGGAGGTTTGAGGGGTTGTAGTAGAGCCAGCTTTAAGGTGAAATACGAGCTTGTTTTTGTTAATTGCTAATTAACTCGGTAATTGTCTGCAATAACTAAAACGAACAAAAGGAACTGGTATAGGGATGAACGATCTTACGAAACATGTCACTGAATCAAAACAAAAAAAAAAAAAATAATGAATCAATAATGATAATAATTAATCTAGTGGATTGAAATTTGACCAAAATATAGTTTTATAGTAATAAAATATCCAACAAGTTAGTTAATTCATTTTATTTTATTTTATTTTACTTTCCCAATATACCTACATTGTACAAAACGCATAAAAAATAATTACCCACCAGCCATTTCACCCCATATTCCACGTTTATATTCATCGAAATTATTGATTTCTTCGGAGCTCTTTCAACCTCCAATTATTTTCACCTGCATTAACTCTCGATTACCCACGTATTATTATCATGTGTTGTAAAGCCACGGTAATACGCTACGTTACCTTGCTGTGGAGGATATTGAAAAATAAAAATAAAAATATAAATAATAATAAAAATTCAACAGGACTAAGGGATCGGTTTACAGTTCCAAATTTTAAAAGTCCCGAAAGGTAAAAATTTCGAGTTTTAATATAATCGACTTACAGTTTTTAGGAAGAGTATTTTTACCCGAAAGTCTACATGATCGATCTCAAAAAATTTAAATCGAAAACCACTAGAAGTTCAAAATTCTGAAAACTAAAGATCCGAAAGTCCAAAACTCAGGAACTTGAATTTCATGCATCGGACGTCGTACCCTTTCGTTAAATTTACGGATTCTTGGTCTTTCAGATTTCACTTCAGTGTTTCTAAAATTTTGAAATCGTCTGAAATAATTTCGAAATATTGACCGATAGGAACTTTATTCAAATCCAGAACTTCACGGATAAACCAAACTTATAAATTAATGATGATAATTTCGCATCATTCAGTATCCTGAAATTTTTTTTTTCTTCTATGAATGAAAAATTTCTATAAATACTGAATATAAATTTTCGGTAGGTACGAAAAGTTAAATTGTGATATTCTTAGCCAGAGGCAATAATTCTATTTGGCTTAGAACGACCCGTTCTCTCAGACTAGACTAGACGTTTGATTTATGTATTTCTACGGTATAACCCGATAGATTTCCTCAGCGGCCGTATGTATCTAGCACGAGAGATTAGCTCTGGGAATGAGAGTCGGCCCTGCAGCAGGCGTTCCCGTATTGCGTGCATCGGGCCAATAAAAGTTGAAAATAAAACGTCATATTTCAAGAAAGATACGACGCAGCCGCGCAGTGGATGACATCTCGAGGACTAGGCATAACTCCTCGGCTCGATTTCCCTCCACTGTAAATCAGGCTCGCTTGGACATTTTCTCCTTCACGGTTTCCTCTTTTTCGGCAAGACTTTTCTCAAACTCACCACCCGATCCCCCTCAAACACCCATACCTTTTTTTTTTCTTCTCTTTCTTCTTTTTCTTTTTTATACCCTCTCCGCAATACCCTGACTTTTACCCCTCGATTCTATTCATGCAGCTCTATATCACCGCATATCAACTGTTTTGTCAGTTCAAAACCCCCGACGAACCCCCGAGAGCTTCGAATATATGGGAGTTCTTTCTTTATTAAAATTATTAGCTTAATCGGTTAATACGAGATATTCAATATTCCTATTATATCTCCAGCCAATTTTAAACCTCCAAGTTTCAATCGTGGATTTGAAAATTCTCATCAAATAAATATCAAGACATACCTACATAAATTATTTATTGGATTTAAAATTGATTATCGTCATTGTTTCGCAGATCTAAATGAAAACCAATTAAGATTAAAATTTAAGTATTCGAGAGCAATGATCGGGTCTGCACTCTCGATCTGAAGACTGAAAACGCTAACTCGAGCACACAATCATCAATCTCTGCTTGTCCCAAGTGGCACTACTAATTCAGTACCCTTGTCTCTTGTCTCATGTCTCCTTCTGAACTCCGTTCACTCTATACTTTATTGGCTACTATACAGTGTGGCCTTTTGCAAACTGGTGCCTAGCTTCAGATAAATAGAAGCCCATACGTCACGGTCGAAATCGAATCAACATCTAACTTAAATTGTATATCGTATGTAGGTATTCTCTGATCCTAATAAAAGATTCTCAGTTGAAATTGCTCCCCGTTTTATGATACCGTGTGTACACATACATATCAGAGTCTGTAGACATAATATAACCCAAACTTGTTTCTTTTGTAAAAAATCTTTGATGTACTTACCCTCCGGTAGCTTTCAGCCTTTCGAAGGTAGGTAATTGAATTTCGGTTTTAGTTTAACAAACGGTTAGTAGAATGAAAATTATTAATCGAAAAAACTCGGTCATTTCACAACACTGAACACACAACATCTTAACGGGGTATATATTTTTCTATGAAAAGCCGATATTTTTAGAACCTCGTGACCTCTTGGTAATACATTTTTTATAACACTATAATAATGTACAGAGCCGGTTAGAGATTGGCTAGGAAAAGAATGAAGACTGTAATACAGATATACAGAAATAGACTGAAAATTTTTAGTCCTCTTCGAAATTTTTTAAGAAAAATAAAAATATATTATCATTTCGACTAGAATTCGCATACGTTAATAAGAGATAAGAAAAGTATTACAATATCCGTTAATATGTTTTATGAAAATGTGAACAGCTCATTGGGGGTTAGCAAACCCTCGCGCTTAATCCAACCTTCAGCAGAGCAGTAGATTGAAAATGGGAATTGGTCCTTTGAAGTGTGGCAAACGACCTGTCTGTAATTACCTTAATAACTCTCTGAGATTACTCGCCGTTACGAACTCAGGCTCGTATATGGACGTTCAAATATCGGGGGTATCACACACGGTCTAGTATCTGCCTCCGGGACAAGGTTCTGCTATCATATTTGCTGAAAGTTTCGAGCTTTCCTGATTTTCAAGCCACAAACTTTCGGCTATCTATACTACGCAGGATAAAGCCGAGCCATTTATATGAAACTAAAAATCGTCAATTTTTGAGATTCTAAAATAGACGGAAAAATTCCGTCTGTTACCCGGGACACGTTCCAGATATGTGCAGTCACCGATCGACGGTAAAAGCTCCAGCATTTGGTTGCATGTAATTCTAGTAAAGTCGATTTCGAGTTGGAAACGATTTCGCGTATTTGATTCGTACCGTAGGTATAACGTCGCGATCATTCCAGTACTCGAATTTCGTGGGTAAAGGATTGAAAAATATTTTTCAAGCGTAATTTTCGATACATATCAAAGGTCAATTTTATCACTGATCTTTAATTACTGTAGCAAATAATTTTAAGGAACATTTTAAATGAATACTATGCAATTTTAGGACATAAAATTCATTATCGTGACTTGTTGCAATCAAAGCGACTAGATTTGGCCATCTAATCCTGTTATCAAAGTTCAACTATTGCGATTATGACGATAGACACGCGTCTGTAAAAATATGTAACTTGTAAATTTCTGTGGGCAGGTGCTATAAGCATTATTAAAAAAAAATTGTCGCAGGTAGTATATAGGTATGTATATACATCCATACATACATAGTTTGAAAGTTCCTGCAGGAATACGACGGTCGATAAATTAAAATGTCTGTTTTAATTTAATTTAATGCCTTATAACCCGACGCGGTTGTGCCTATAACAAACACTTGAAAGTGATTTATTAATAGTCGGAACGGTGCTGCAGCTCGTACAACACCAACACCATATAACCCATAGATTTTTCTCCATAGCATACGAAACCCCCGTTTTGCTATGCAACTACGTAATACCCAACGGCGATAAAGTTACACAGTATCATCATACACGTTTATGCAGCACACCTTGAGCACTGCAATCTGCGTACTTCAATTTAACGTCACCTGATACCTGAGGCAGTACTGTGTTTCAAATCGGATGATATAATACTGCGAAAAGTTACCCCATGAAATCGGAATATTTTTTTTTTTGTTTTATTGTTCAATTTTTTTTTTTTCAAAAAAATTTGTTACGGAATTAATTTATTGATGAATCTTTTTAGTATAGATATTTTTATGGTATATAGGTGCAGAATTTTCATAAACTTTACCAAAGTTTTCAGTATAGATCTATTTTTGGAATTTTACTTGATGGATTTATCGCTTTTCATGAACCACTGTGTAAATTCATCGGATATACCTACGCGGACGAACAGACATGGGCCTGGGGCGTTGAGACGTTTGCCACAGGACCCCTGACTAATTCATGAAAAAACGTGCGGAGAGCAGCGTGTCACCGGTCGTTAATTTCATGACAGGCACTCGGGGTGGACGAGGGAAATAAAAAAAGGAAAGCTTTATACGCGTTTGGATTATGTTGCAAACTGACCCTACGTCCACATATATACTTATGTAACGTGTAATTTAACCATACTGGAATAAAAATAAGAAAATGAAATATGTAAATACGATAGAAATTTTTAGGTGTTGAATAAAAAGTTTGGAGAATTGAAAAACCGAGAAATAAACAATTTCTTAATATTTTTTATTTATTTTTATTTTTTTCTATAATTCTTGTTCATATTTTGATTGCTGACTCCGTTGGGTATAACTCGTTAGAAGAAAGCCTGAAAGTTGATTTTCTTTCTTCTTCATTATTAACGTAACCATGAGTTTCGTTTTTTCTCTTTCTTTATGTCTTTCTTTTTTCTTACTTTATAACAGTTTTGTACTTTCAGTTGTTCAGCTTTATGCTTACGATGGTGTACTGTGTAGGAGGGTATGGAAAAAGCGGAGTTATTCTTGCGGTGAAAATTGAGGAATAAATGAAAAAACAGCTTTTGGTTTGCCAGAAGTTTGAAATTAGCTTGTAGCTATTTAGAGACTGAAATAACATCTGTCAGTACTCCCTGGTACCGTATTTATAGTCTTACCGATTGTTTTTATTTTAGCATCTCTACTCCGATAAAACAAACTATTTAATAAATTTACGCACACTCTCTCTTTCACAAAAATAAAAAAAAAAATTATGTTCAATCCTGACGATTTCCGTTTTACTTTTTGCAAGGAAAATCTGCAGCTCCTCTTTCCTTTTTTTGGAACGAGGTAAAATCAGTGGAGTCTAAATATGTCAATTGATCGATGAAATGGCACTTTTGGTATAAAATTTAATAGTTAGAATGTAAGCGCCACCTGGTTTCGTCAATTAAGTAACGTGTTTCATGTCTCAGTTTCTTTTTCCCCTTTCTTCTGTTCCGTTCCATCGCGTTCTTACGCTGCAATATATTCAACGTTCTCCGTTCACCGTTCACGTTTCACTGCTCCGCCTCGGGTACGTCAGAATTTTGACGTTGTGGCATTAGTCCGTCAATGTTTACGGCTTTTCCCTTTTTCCATTCCGTGAAATTCAATTTAACGCTTTTGTCACTTATGTCAACTGAGCTATACGCGATGCGGTTCAGATTTTTAGAGACGTTCCTGTATTCTCATTCTTAGTCAGCAGAAAAACAAAAAACAAAAATGAATGGAGGAATAGTCACTTTCGGAGGGGAAACGAAACGAAACGAAACGAAACGATAAATAAATAAATACATTCATAAATAAGAAAATAAAGTGATTTTTGAATTCTGCCAAGTCGAAAAACAGCAATACAAGTATTGAAAATCTGCGCTGTTTCGTGAATCGAATACGAAGTAGTTCAGCTTTAAAAAGATTAGGATTTCGTGGAAATGACAGAGCGTAAAAAGACCGTCACGGTTAGATCCTAATTTTTTTAGACGCCGATTGACAAGCCACAAAAATCCGAGGACATTTGGTCCTTATTCGGAGTTTCACGTCGGAACGACACCCCCTTGGGCATAGAGTGAGATTTTACCAGACCACTGTCGGCCATCCGTATCCACCCCCAAAAGCTCTCGACCATCTCGCAAAGCTCTGAATACAAGAATCGAAGTGATCCGTACCAAGCGAGTACAATGGCCGATGGGAACGATTTGACGGCTCCGTTCTTTTTTTTCTCTCTAGACACATTCGGGTACTTCGATATCCGGAAAAAATGCACTTTCAGATATTGCGGGGATAACTGAAAAGAAGAATAGTAGCTAGTACGTTGGATCTGCGGAGTCTACTTACTCCATTCTGGTAGTTACGAGTAGGTATACCATAAGTACAGTGTCAAAGAAAAATGTCGAATCGTTGAAACTAAAATAAAAACCAAAAAAAAAAAAAGAAGTGACTTCTGTCAGCGGACAAATGTAAACATGGATACGTTTCCCACATTCTCTTTATATATAGGCCACCGAATTCATCGATCATAACCTACGGAGTTAGGGAAACCACGGTCTTTCCGGAAAGTTGAGTATCAAGGATTTATCGACAAGTTGTTGGTAACTCTTTTTTTTCTTTCCGGTCTCTCCGATATCATTCATATTTGACATCATTTTTTATGCCATAGACTATTTATTTTAACCGAGATGAAATCCGGGTTAACAAAATTTTGGCCCAATTGTTTGAACCCCCCCCCCCCCCCCCCCCCTTTTTTTTTAATATGTATAGAAAACAACGCGAAAGTCTTAAGTCTGACGACGCTGTACCGAGTGGAAGAAACAATTATTAAATTAGCAAACATCGGTGTCTTTAATTACAGTTACACCGGCTTTCAGAGGTCCCGTCCTACTCCCAACCCCTAACTCTTCCTCACCCCTTTTCGCCGTAACGGTTTGAGCACGGCTTTCTTAGCGAGTCCCCTTTGCTACCAGAAGCTCACCCTTGGGTCTCCTTTCCGGCTTATTTCTAAAGGCTTAGCTTTTGTCGGCTTACAATCTCCAAGCACCGTTCGAGCCTAAACTATTTCCTGATATCTCAGCCGTTTGATAATCTGTTTTCACAATTTACTCTGTAAAAGAGAGAAAGCGAAATAGAAAGAGAGAGAGACTCTTCCAATTTTATACAGGTATAATTTTTGTTTCAATGGCTAATGATATTCAACCGCTGTTTTATTACACCTGCGGCAAATAAATAAATAAATAAATAAATAAATAAATGGAATATGTATATTCTCATGTCTATACCGACAAATGAGACACACGATTATTTTCACCCCATATATGTGATGTCGAATGTGAATTGATATTAATTATCCTTTCAGTTACAAACAGTCCGACGTTCTGGCTTCCTGCATATAGTTTCACGATAACAGATCGCATTTTGATAACAGAAATTCTAATTATAATGATAATCGGCAGATTTTTTTACATCATGGAATTAACAACAGGATCGGTCTACAATTATAGAGATAACTTTTATTGCAAGAAATATATTTTTTTTGCTTAGGTATATTGAAGGGCGTTAAAGCTTTGGCCTTTTTAACCATCTCTATTAAATATCGTGGTAATTTTATTGTGTATTGTCCGACATGTACTAGTGTATAAATAGTTGATGCCAGTCTGACTCTGCCAGTATATTCTAAGGTCTAACAGATGATGCTAAGCACGAACCTTGGACATTAAGCTTCTCGGTGATTGGCTTAAGTGATTTCGAAATAACGATAATAATTTTAAGATACGTCACCTCCTGTTGCTAATGAGCTGTTGTAATGACGGATCATTTATACATGTTGTATTAACGAACCATCGCACTCTGAAAGAATTCATCCATATAATATACAAAAGCATTGAAAAGAGATACATGCTCACACTTTTTTTGTGTTTTTTTTTTTTTTTTTTTTCTTATTTTATACCAAAATGAAGAATTCCCTCCGTATTTTATTCCTGGGAATAAATATATCGACGTTTATTCGATAAAACTGATTGATAAAGATTAACAGATGTAAATTCTTACTCCGAGTACGAATACGTGCAATATAGTAGATAGAGATAGAGATTTCGATTTCGATTTCGATTTTGTCCAAAACGTCGCATCTCGTCTACGTACAAGCGTCGTATCCCAGATATCCGAACGGGTTAACGAATTTACTGGAAACCACTTTACCGTTTGAATCGATAATTGACACGGAATGGACAGTCATCGTCTACCTCTGCTAGTATAATTGACTCTGGTCGTATCCTGGAGGGAGAATTATATTGGGAAATAGACGTAGACTCTAACTCTTCCCGATTGTTCCCTATATGTAATACCTAATTTTAATTGTGGTGCAGCAGTATATACGCTCATAACATTTTCAAAAACGAATTTGCGATTATTTTATATGTTGCTAAAAATAAAACAGTTTGTGTATTTCTTCAATTTTAACTCTCCTTCGGATATCCTCTTCGAAACACCGTCTCTTAACCCACACCCCATCCGCCACATCTACCCCCGAATTCGATGGCACGACGTATAGGTGTTGGGGCCGTAAATCAGTCGCGTGCAGGCTGGGTTACTCGCCTAGGACAACACGTCCATGCCGTCTATATTCACTCACCCCTTTTCCCTCGCTCAGGCTTCGCAGCTTTTGCCCTCTTCTCTTTCTCTCTCTCGGTCTCTCTCTTGTCGATACGTACACACACGCACACACACGTACATGAGTACCACACGTTGGATGGTACATGTGTTCGGCATCGAACGGTCGAGAACGATGCACTTGGCTCAGAGAGTAGATTTATACCTCGATAAAATGAAATTCAATTTTAGCCGCACAATTTTTCAGAATACTTTTGAGTATCGATGTACACCTAGTTGTTGGAAAAATTTTTTTGTCAGATTTTGTAACGGTTTGTTAAAAATCTTCATCATTGTCGTTTCATTCTTCGTAACAAAACTTTTAACTTATCATAAAGTTACAAAAATAAAAAATAAATAAAAAAAAAAAAAACGCGAAAGAAAAATACGAGAGAATAAGGGATGATCTATTTTCTTGACTTTAACCACCTGCCACTGCTACAAATCATAATTACACAAGTTGTAGGCTAGTTCCGTACAGAATATGATTGCTTACCGGTGTTTCTAATTAGGCTAATGTTTGTTCAACTTGTTTTATCTTTTACAGTCACACCCTGCCGCGGGGGTTTGATCTTTACAATGCTTTTTTTTTTTTCTTTTTATTGCGTGCACTTTAACATTGCCAATATTACCTATGGACGAATGAATTCTGCAATTTTTATATTTATTTAACTTATCGTGATATAAAATCGTTCCTTATGTTTGATTTATGTTTTGTGTATAAGACACGTTGAAAGGTTCGTTGCTCTAAATAAAACTGGTTAAAGAAGTAAATTTTCTCGATTTTTTAATGATATATATCGGCTAAGGAACGACCCCGGAACGTCTAGCCTTAAATACATAAAAAAGTGTGAAAACCCTTGACTGGTGAGAAATAAATGACACCGATTGTTATCAGGTAGTGTACAGGCTGCTATTAACAATGCCCCACGAAAACCTGCAATCTAAGTCGAGAGAGAAAAATAGCCGACAGCTAACCACAACCAGCATTACATTGGCCACTAGCCCATTTGTCTAGATCGTAGTTAGCTCTTACCTTACCGGTAGCCCTTCATTTTCACTTCCTTCCTTATTGTTGGCCGATGACTTTAAGGGTGAAAAAATCTTTCGCTATAAAACTAAATATAAAAAATTGAAAGAATCTAAATATATCGTGTGTAAATGAAATTATAAATATACAATCTATGTATATATACTGAACGCACGTTATATATTATGCACTCGTTTATTGCAGGGTAAGAAAAAAGTAGGTACCGCAAAAGTTTTGAAGACATAAACTTGTGTAAGACTTCTGTTTCTTTCAGATATCGTATAAAGTTTTGAAATTCGTGTCAAAAATATACGTGAAATAAAGTATCGCAATATTTCATTTCTTCTTTTCTGCTTTTATGCCTATAACTCGTTATTTTTTGTGATTTTTTTTTTTTGTTTTTTCTTTCGCTTTTTGGATTTTATTTTCAGCACTTGGAGTTGATCACGTTTTGGGCCTCTAATTAACTTGATATAATTATAGGATTGTATTACGCTTGTTGAATCCCAATTATAACAGCTGTTCCGAATTTGAAGAAAGTTTTTTATTTTTTTTTAATTTTTTTTTTTTTACTCTGGATAATCGTCCGTTTGTATGTACATTGTTATACTTGTTTTTGGACACAGATCACGACTGGGTGAACACAGTCTCTGGAGGATCAGAATATCCCGAGTGGGTCGTCCGAAGATCCTGACAGGATTCAGAAAGTAGAGAAATAACAATATCTGATGAGGCTATTTTTTTTTTTTTTTGGCTGTTTTTAAAACCCGAAGGACACTGCGTAGACGTATTGGTAGGATTCGAACAATTCGTCAGAAGTAAACAGTTAGAAATTTTCTTTTTTTTTTTGTTCTTTGGATCGTAAATAATTCAAAGGAATGGTCGAAGTTGGCCAATACGTCAAAATATCATCGAGGGAGTTGAACCATTTGAATTAGCATTCAAAAGCCGTTCGGGTGGGTTCTGGATGGGCAGGTCAGTCGGGGGAAGGTTGGAACAGATATATTAAAATTCCCAGTGCCAAAGGAGACAGAGAAAGATCTGCAGAAACTCTTCTCTGACCTCTTGGGACGGTCGTAAATAAATCGTAATTTATTCCAGCAGCGAAAACTTTTTGAGGCCTTAAAAAAGAATAAAAAATAAAAAAAAAAACACACACACACACACAAAAAAAAACAAATGAAAAAAAAAAGAAAATCCGAAAAGCTCACTAAACCAAAGAAACAAATAAGGCTCGCTTTTCTATCTCAACAATTTTTGAATCCTTAGCTAAGACTTTCTCACCTACTTAATCTCGGAGGAATCGCGTCTGCCACTTGAAAGTTAAAACCAACAGAGCTCTTGGAAAACAAAAAAAAACGTGAAAGAGTAAGAAAGAAAGAAGAACAAGGGAAGAAGATCACGCGCGTTCGTACGGCCGGCTTTGAAAGTACTTCGATCACATTTGGAAATCGATTTAAATGAGAATAGCTATCGAAGAATGAGAGTGCAAGTAAAGATGTGCGAGTGTTGTGTGTCAAGATTCACGAGTAAAGGGCAAAGATGGTCGTCGTCTGTGACGCTGGTTCGAGATTCGTGATTCGAAGAGTCAAATGGAAGGCGTAGCTTTAGAACCGGATAAATTGACTGCTTTTAGGCTCGATGTGTTTCGAAATCGAGAAACGACTTCCCCAGAGATTCGTTGGTATGCGAAGGTCTCATTCCCGCATCAGAGATACAGTATATTTCTCAAATCAATAGGCTTCACGCTCTCGATGTCTATTATATTCCGCAAGGACAACCTGTAGACGATCTCTTTGTCCTGGTGTACTTCGTCAAGTTGAAAAGATTTTTTCGACCATATCTGACGTGTCATGGATCCAGGATTGCGTATTGTTAGACTTTACCTGATGAAAAATCAAAAAATAAAAAAATAAAAAAATAAAAAAATATATCAATAATCTAAAAATTTCAATCCATTTATGATTACTTACCTATATTGCGATTAAGACATCGATCAGAACGAGCCTCAGATATGTAAATACAATTTTTACATAAATATACGATTTTTCTAAACCGTAAGAATTTTCTAGGAAACCCCTAAGTACGTAGGGAATAGCTTTTCCGACAAATGTCGTCCGTCGCGGTGTGCTGGCAGGGAAGGTAATCTCGATCTAAATTATTCGAGATCACGCTTACGTTAATTCCAATTAACGCTCGCGCCTCCCCAACGGGTGCACTGAAGTCAAGTAGTAAAGGTACAAGGCCGTCGTGCCGTTGCGCGGTGTTGCCTCTTATCAAATACTCTGTAAATAAACCTGATTTATGCCGACTTTATATCACTTTCGTAATAAGGTCTAATTTCCACTTACACCTGGTATGGATGTTGAATTAATCCGCAAAAGAGGTAGGCATCTACTTTACTCGTTAATTCCCCCCTTCCCCTTGTCACATTTATTGAGTAAACCGACCATTCAACATTTAACATCCTTCAACCATAATTATCGATCGGCATCATTGAATCTGATAAACTGATTTTAGATCCCACCGAAATAACCTCAAGACGTTTCAATTTTTGACAACATTCAAAATTATCGGACAAATCGGGTCTTTAAAAATGAAAATAAAAAAAAATAAAAAAAAATAAAAAAAACTACCATTTCCCTGGTGAAAAATTGAACCGATTTTTCGCTGCTGGAAATAAAATAATCGTAGTAGTCTTATGGTAGAAATAAATCACTCTTGTTAAAGAGAGAAAAACTATTTTACCATGGTCAACGTTCGACATGATTGGTTCAGAGTTCAGACAAAGCGTAATGCTTTACGGTCACGTCCGATTGAAAATCAATTCAATTTCGATCAGATAATCGGCGGGGAGGATGAAACGTGGCAGCCTGTTGGTCAGAGGCACATGCCTTTGGATAAGTGGCACAATCGATGGGTCAGACTAACCCTAATTTAGTACACCAAGATATGTTTGAAGCCAAAGCGAGGGAAACCAACCACACCACACCGCACCGCACCGCACCACACCGTACCGCACCGTACGGTTCAGCGCGAGTTATTCCTGGGCAATGCAGATACGGGATGGTCTGACTCCCGAGTCCTAGGGATTTCGGAGGACTCCCTGCAGGAACTCCCAGGAACTCCAACGGATCCGGATAGGATAGGGTTCTGGGATAGCATTATGAATCCATTACCCAGAGGCTCACGTCTGCGCTAGAACGTTAGGTACCTACCCTTGCACTGGGTGGCATATACCAACCCCTAACCTACTGTTGTTCAAACACGTCTATCCGCACTCCAGATGCTTGGAACGCATGCGAATACACATATGCGAACCGTTTCGTATTACGCTATGGAATCACTAAACGATTCCATCCCTTCCTCGAGGATTACTCAATTTTCAGCTTGGTAATTGCCTTTATCGTTTCGAATAATGTACGTTTCCTTGACCCGGATTAGTCCGTGAAATATACGAGAATTTGTTTTTTCCTCATAGTTGCAGTTCGAGATTGTCTAATCATTTCGAAGAAGCAAACGAACAAGTTTATCGATATAGTAACAAAAAGATATAAGGTTTTCGTTACATTTTATGATCATTTTCTTTGAAATATCTTCTCGAAGAAGTTCTTCGGGTTGTCTTTGGCGGTTCGTAGCTATGCATTTGCGCTCGAGTGCCTTTGACTAGGAATAAAAGTTAGCGCTCGGTGTCAAAGCGAGTTGGTAGGGTGCGGAGAAGAACTTGGTCGTAATTCTTCAGGAGTCCGTTGGTTGAAGTCCGGTCACGTGTCAGGGTCTGAGGTTCTTCGGGAGTGCCTTAACCTTTGGTTTCCCCGGCGGGATGCTAGTGGAGTCTGTTGACACACGGTGGAAATGGCGAAGCCACGCTGAGCACGCCGGTATTCCGAAGTGTCTCACGATTCACGAACCGCATCCTCAAGGGATCTTTGTAGATCAGTGTACCTACGTCGCAATTCTGCAATTCCTGATATATTCCTATCGGCCTTTGATGTAGGTACGTAACATACATCCAGAGGGCACGTCTACCGTTCATACACGCTTTCTAAAATATCATTAAAATTAATTATCAATCATGACGTAAAGTTCTTATACCTATACCCCCAAAGGGATGGAGAATAAGTAATTAAAGGGGTCTTCAGATAAACGGGTTTTGAGATATCGCGCTGACAATAAAGGGCTTTTTTTTTATTTCATTGAGAAATTAATGGCTGACAATATCTGAGCTTTAGGCAACGCAGCGATAAGTGAACTGTAGGTTTAGTAATGTAGTATGGCAAGGGTCTGAAAGTACGGCTTCGAAGTATCGAGTAATAAAAAACGAGACCGTTCGGTCAGGAGCTGGGTGTGAGCTGACCTGACCTTAGTTCTCGTGATCCTAGGCTAAAGCAAGCGATGGTAATTTACCGCGGGGAGTTAACAAGCTATATTTTAGTGACCAAGCACTAACGTATTCCAACACGCACGCACACATACTTTTTGGTAGATTCGGTGGACACGGTGTGGTTATTTAGTCAAGCGTAGAGTGACCATTATTCGAATGGTCGCCCTCAGTTTGTTTAGCATTTTACAACAACCGACACACAGTTTGATCAACACCGACCAACCAGTTTATCCGATTTGGTTTATAATGTGGTCAACTGGATATAACCCAACGACTGTGAAACTAATCCGGAAAACGTTTTGTTTGCCGATTAAAATTGGACAAAACGAAAAAACCATTTCATTCGAAAACAAATTGAACATTCACAGAAAATTTTCTCACTTCTATCTACAATTTTATTTCGTTTTTTTTCTTTCGAAAACTTTATCAAGTTACGTAAACTAAACTTATAACTTATAGTCGCTCGAATAGATATATAAAAACTGTTAAAAAAAATTTCTAAATTATTGCTTTACCCATGATGTGATATCCGATCGTTGGTCAATATAAATTTCAAAAAGATAAAATTAAAAAAAAAAAAACAGAAAATAAAAAAGAAGGAAATTAGCTTCGTTGCTCAACCGTTTGGTGGTTTGTCGAGCCACACTGCGCCGCATCGTACCAGGTGTGTCGGATTGTGTGGTCACTGTTAGCCAGGGGCATTTTATGTACACGATGCTATATTATATAGAGATATTAGGTAGATGCGTGTACTCGTAGACTATGTACAATTTACCTATAGCATCTGTTAGATACAGGTAATTTCAAACAACGTAATTTCGGGGATTTTATGGTTTTTTTTTTTCCTTCTTCTTTTTTTTTTTTTTTGGATTTTTATTGAGGTATATTTTTGTTTGCGGAAATGACGGTATGAGAATTAGGTTTCGAGAGTTCCAATTGCTTGGGAAAAGCACCAGTTCTGGGGGCTCTTCAATTTCAAGATGTTATAATTCTTAGTATTCAAGAAAATTTTCGAAGCGTTATAAGATCTTTTTAAGCGGATATGAAACACGGAACGTTAAATACCTCTTCCTTTAATTCTTTACGCAACAGTACTTCAGGGTTCGAGTTACTATTCTAAAGGATAATATTTCCTCCCAAATTGTTTCACGGAAGTACATCTAAGTCCAGTCTGTTTCTATACTTTCCGCTAATCTCTACATCAACGTTTAAACCTACTTTTTGTTCAAGTTTCGTAATAAAATATAAAACCATAAAAAATAAATCATAATCATTCCATAATTAATAAAAACTATACAAATATTTAAATCTAATTGATCAGTCAGACGAAAAATACAATTTGAATAAATTTTTGTATTATTTTATTTTTTTATTTTTTCAAAGTCTGAACAGCAATTAACGCAGTTATTGCTTTATAAACTGGGTGGGAGTTAAATATGCGTAAGAAGCACTCTTCCGGATTAAAAAGCATTGTGTGAAAAATGAAGATAAATTCGCTATTCATTTGTTAAATAGCGTCGAACAGTTTTTTTTTTTTTTTGGTTTTCAGGCGATTTAATCCCATAGAAAATACAAACAAAACAAAAAAAAAAAAAAAAAAAATGAACTGCAGTGCAGGTAAAAAGTTCCAAATATTTAAATATCGAGGTACTCAAAAAAATATGCATCGATTTCAGGAAGTAAAGCTTTCAAACTGCTCACAAGATTCATCGTATACTTCGTAGTTTAACTTGACTTGCTCACACGTATATACCGTATAGAAAAATCTGGTTATATACTACAGCCAGATAATCGATGATAAAGTTTAGCCAAGACGTAGAAGTCCCGAAATTTATTATCTGTGGAATCCGTCTGTATCGCTTCTAGAGCAATATCGCTGATTCAGCGATATCGTAAATAGAAGTTTAATTAATTCGCCGCTTGGGTAACCCGTAAGGCAAGCGCGAGGGATTATATCGATGGTTGATAGTATTAGTCGTTCACGGAGGTTGGAAAATTGTTATATATATACACACGTCGATCTATACAACGTCCAGTATTTCTGTAGGTGTAAAAGGGGGTCGTAGGTAGTAGAATATAGGTTCTGCCCATTGGTTTGTAGGTGAGTGAGAGTCCGAAGCGTGGTCAGCAGACTCAGGACTAAGACGTTGGGTAGGTGTAGAGTAAAGGCTAAGAAACCGGAGTGTTGCTGACCCTGGTCTAAGGAAGGATACGAGAGTTATTAACTCGGCGACATCCCTGTGGTGATTTAAAGGGTCCTGAAGTAACTTTGACGTAACAGAAGAAAAAAAAAAATTGATCGCAGTGCAATTATTTATCGACAATTCTTTTCATGGCGAAACAATTTTTTTTAATTGTTTTTTTTTTTTGCTTTTACAAAATTTTGAGAATACTTACTGAAGCAAGGCGACGCACGTGGCGCAATGCTAGAGTTTGGAAAAAAGAGATGGGAAAATTTTCTATAAGCAATGTGCCCTGGGAGGGCAGTCAGAGTTGGGAAGAAAAAGGTCAGGTACTTGCAGAGCCTGAGAAGAAGGGCCAAAGTATGGTCCACGGCACTTGGACCTTGAACAACCCTGGCAGTACTTAAAAGAGGAAATGGCCGCGATAAGTATAGCGGAGAGCATGGCAACGGAGAAAGAAGATTTACGCGCGAGGTGAAATATGAGAGGCCCAGAGAATTGCGTCAGAAATCCGCCTGAATTCGAGTGGGTTTACTACAGTACCCAGGTACTAGGTACCTGACGGTACCTTCTTGCAAACCTTTCTAACTCTGACCAAGAATTACAGAAATTCAGCGCAAAATCCCTGTTAACGAACTCCTTCGAATCCTTGAAGAAAATAATGAAATCGGTTTAAAGTTTTACCTCGCTGCAGACTTCGATGGCTCGTAGAAATACCATTGAAACTTACGGTTATCGCGGAACTCGTATATTAACTCACTTTTACACGTAATGAATTATTATTATATATACATATACCTACCTACGTATATATATTCTTTTTTTTTATTTTATTTTTTCAACGAAAAATAATCTACTATTCATAATGTTAATCTCCAAACCTCAATCTAGACATATAATAACTTGCGATTCATAACAAGATTCATCGGCTGTCAGACACTCATTAGAATTATATTAAGCGTTAAAATGTGTTCTCAGAATGGATCCCTTGTCTTCAAACGACGTAGAAATAATCTCAAAGAGAATTAGGGCTAATTAAATTGCCACTGAAATTTGACCTTTAGGCATGGTGCTCTGGAGCGTTCCACTACATTGCGGATAACAGAAAAATATTAGGAAATTGGAGGGACTGGTTTATTTTCATCTGATTCTAGTCTCAGATTGTTGGTCTATCTTTGTCCAGGCCACTTTATCTAGTAGACATGGGTAGCCCATTTATTGATAGCTTTATTTATTATCCAATGCTTTTAAAGCTGTATCCCTACACAGTCTGCGATTTCGATTAGCCGACAATATTCGTTATTTGATTAAATGAGTCAGTCTTCGTTAGAAAATTGATAGTGCCTTCAGAAGTTTGATCTTAAATAAACAGAAAATCAATTCTGTCAATTACGATTTCTTCGTATCGATAATTCGTTATTTAAATTACCATTTTTGTGAGCATCGTTGAATTGTAAAATATAATAAAAAATATTAAATTATTATCATACAAGATGACTAAAAGCTCACAGAGTCTTCGAACTTCCGTATGAGCCCTCGAAGAATTGGAGAATTTCTTCTTACAGTTATTATACAGCCTAGCTAAAATCTCATCAACAACAACTAGGTTACAGTTTTCGACAATTGTTATATATTATCGTTGTGATACACCCGGTATACGAGGAATGACAATTTATGATAAATTCGGTCTGATATTTTGACCGCATAAATCTTTCCTGATGGCCAATAGAGACGGAAGTATCTGTTTATACATAGTATACAAATTTACGTAGATATGTTGTATATACGTGTGAATTGAAAAATCTGATTTCGTATCCCCATACTAGAGCTACGGTTCGAATCTATAGAATACTACCGAATGAATAATTTAATGACTAACACCAGTCGAGGTGAGAAAATAGACAGCGATATGTTCTGTGATCAATCAATCGAAGAATTTATATCGATTCATACATTTTTTATTCATTCATTCTTGTAAATGGTTATCAAATTTCGCCAATTCTACGTGCGCCTATTTTAAAAGGAACTTCAGCAGTTTCACCGTATCGAAATTCTTGATAAAATCTGTTACTACTTTCGTTGAAGGGTAATAAAAATTCTCTGACTCAAAAATGAAAAATTTTAGACAATTTTTATTTTGACAATTTGATAGAACAGTTCATATCTATTTTAAATCTTTTTTTTATAAACTGAAAAACTTTTTAAATTTTGATTTTCTTCGTATGATTAAAAAATTTAGGTATATATAGCTTTTATATACGTAGGTATGTATGTACAATTATATTCACGTTTTATATGAATTATAGACACGATCTATATTCCATATTGTACACGCTCTAGAAATACATATATGTATTTATGTATTAGTCTATTGTTTAATTCACCTTACGAGGTAGTATTTACGTAACGTTGCGAAAGGGTTCGCGCCCTGAGCTTAAACAAGGAACAATACCTTCGGTTAAGCCCGCGGTGTATTTACGTAGATACGTAAGATACGCATATACGTACATTCTATATTGTTTCATTTATTTGTTCATCGTATGTATCGCGTATTGATGGAATATTTGAGTAACCATTCGTGGGCTGTTTCTCCTCTAACAAATATCCACATATATACCCCATACGATATCTGTACGTAATGTACCCTACATCCAGTACCTAATCGCAATATCACATCTTATCCCCTTACATTTTTTGTTTCGACATACCGGGCGTAAAGTTCGATTTTGTGCCCGCTTTGCGTTCACGAAATTCAACTTACCGCACATTGTATCGAAAAATAAGGTTCGAAAGATGATTCTCGACTCGTGTGATTGTCATCCTCGGTTTACTCAAACGAAAAACTTCACACTCGTCCGAAAATCAACACTTTCGCACTTATATCGAAATTTTTCATCCACGAAGTAATGTGGATTTGTCTAAGCGAGATATTATGCTCCCAGAATTTTTCATATCACCAAAAAATTAGAATTACTTACATGTCAGCATGAAAAACTTGATTTTCGTATCTGTACTTTTTGACTTTTAATTTATCTCGATTGATATTTTTCAGTAATTATATAACGATCTAGCGAAAGTGTGGATGCAACGTGTTCCTGAACTTTCGGTATAAACGTCTGTCCGTTTTAACGAATGGTATACCACTTTTATCTTGTCCCTGGCAGAGCACCGCTAATGCTTGCAAAATACGCCCATTAAGAGGGCTTTTATTTGTACTTGAATTGTTTTATACCTTTTCTAGATCCCACGATTTTATCACTGTTGGTGTATTTAGCCACTATAAGTTGCAATAAATTTCTGTCTTTATTCTAAACTGCAATTTGCAATTTTAAGTACATTCATGGTTAGTCTAGTTGGAATTTGAATAATTGATTTACGATACGTTCATCAACACATCTTCCCGCAGGACCATTGTATCAATAATTACGACGATTATTAAGTAGATTAGAGATTAATGAATCGCGAACTTGCTTATTCACCCTTTTTACATCGTACTAAATACAATTTTGTTATTATTCAAAGTTTGCGTGACTAATCACGATCTTTTCACGGGTTATTAATTATTAGATTTCTATATTACCCTCTCTCTGGACCTACAATTCATGTTCACTATGCGTCTTTAATGTTTCCATTGTCTAATGTCAGACATCTCACATCCTACATCTTAGAGCGTGCCTGTTTGCCTATCTGTCTGCCTACTTGCTCGTCCGTCCCGGTTGTCTGCTCATTCTTCCGTGAAGAAGGGCAATGCCTTAAAACTTGTTCAAGTAGTACTGACTTGGCTAGGGGCAAACTAGACTTAGGATTTTGTATGGGTGTAAGGTGTGCGTGTTTGTGTGTGTGTGTGTGTAAGTATATTACGGATTACAATATAAACCAAGATGTGTGTTAGGTACAATACTGGAATCGGTACAACGAATCGAGTAAGTACTTCACAGTTTCTACTCTATTAGTGGAATGATGCGATACAAAGCGGTTTGGGATTCCCGGTTTCACAATCACATACCTATATATCTATATACAGAAATTTATACCAAAGTTCAACTGTCGTAAGCTAAACAGGAAATTAAACTTTACCTTCGACTGTCACTTTGTAAATCGTTTGCCCCAAATTCAAAACGAAGGTTTAAATTTATTATTGAAATTTGAAATACGATCGTGTTTGTCTTATTCCGTTAACCAAATCGGGTTACTTGACTTGATTATCGATTTTGAATTTCAAATCAACAAGAATTTGATCGGATGTAAACTGGCGTTAAAATAATTCTTACGAAACGAATCAGTTCTTATGAAAAGAAAAAAAAAAAAAAACGGAAAAGAAAAAACTACCCTTCTGAGGATCAAATTTCTTTTTTTTTTTTTTTTTGATTGATGAATTAAATATGAGCTCGTTGTCGGTTTGGCGTGAAATGCAGCCAGTGTAATCTAGCGAGTTTGCCTTGGCAGGGTGACTGTCAAGTCGCGACTATCTGCGAACGTGAGACTAAATGAAAGGAATGTAAATCATAAAAAGTTACGACCTTTTAAATCTCCTACAAGGTGGTGCACGTTCACTTTAATTACCTTACATCTCTCATTCCCCCTCCCCAGTTCTACATCTCGCTTCCTCTTATTCCTGGATTCCCTCGCTTTCTCGCCTCCTTTTCGTTTCCACTTAGAGGAATTCCCTGCCACGAATAGATCATCTTCAGCAGCGCGTGCTCTTGGGGGTAATTAGGGAACGTAGCTATACCTACCTGGTTGGCCTCTGCGCTGATACCTACCGCAAAATAATGCTCGAGAAAGACTTATTTAGTTTTTTAGTTTGAAGTATTTTTTATTTTTTATTTTACTTATTTTTTTTTTTTTGTTTCAAACATCTTTCTATAAATTTCGTGATTTTTCGGTATCTACGTCTAATTTTACGGTAAATACTTAGCAAACTATACAGACGATGTTCTCCTAAAGCAACGTATCGAGGATTCATGATACTAACTCAGCGGTACGCCCTTCTAAACATCGCTCATAACATAAACAAGGGTGGGCTCTCTCGTAGCCTTGCAGGAGGGACTTCGTTGGGGGTGGAGATATTTAGTGGACGTGACACTCTAACCCCTTTCAAACATCGTTAACTAACCCTCTGCCATTGCTAACCTATTCAAATAACACACACCGCATATATTAGTACGTTTATATAATATGTATATATATATATATATATGTATTAATAAATGACAATAAAGTTTGTAAATAATAATTTTTGAAATTTTTTGCTAATAAAATTATTGAGATAAAAAAGTAAACGAGGCATAAAACTGAGGAATTAGTTTACCTCGAGTTTAAACACTCGAACACTCTTCCTTTACATTCGCTAACATAATGACTTTCTTAGTATAATTAATTCGCAAATTTGTGTATCCTCAAATCCTCGCAAATTAAATAAATTAAATTGTTTCAATTTAAAGTAATAATGAGCAAAGTACACAATCTTGTTCTAGTCAATCGAACGGAGAAGTGATTACCGTTACTAGTTAATGTTGTCAATCAGTCAAAGTTTGAGGTAGATAATTACCGTTCATTAATCGGACCAATTGGAATATCGTTGAATTATATTCGAACAATACGACCGAGAGTGATTGCTTTTAAAGGCAATTAAAATAAAATCTGGCATCTAATTAATCCAACCGCAGGGATGCCAGGGAACCAATTCCGTACAGTTATTTGCTGCACCCTCATAGTAATTTGCTATTCTCACGCGTTTCGCACTAACACTTTATTGCACACGTTCGACTTTCCCTACATATATATATATATTATCTATATATATAGAACGAAAATAACTACGGCAAGGTGTATAACACCTGTTCTTGTAGTGGGGGGGGGGGGGGGGGGGGGGGGGGGGGTTTGACAGAGCTAGAACCGAGGTTGGATAGGATATACGTCATGAGGTGACAACCGGAACAAATGGAATCTGAACCAGCGCGATGTTCTCTCGCGTATATGTATGTATATGTACGTGCGTATATAACTGCCTCCTATATTTGGCCTGGTAACGTCATAATGTATAATAGACCGTTACAAATGATAGACTAGATGCACTCTCTGCTTTTCATCTTTTATACTTTTCAGTCCAATCTCTAAAGGTAAATTTTTCTAAATAATGTATAACATCATTTACTTTATACCTTCATCATTTTATTTTACACAACTATAAGCTTTGTCTTGTCATTTTCATCTAATGGAAGAACACCTAAACCGTGAATTCAAGAGCCTCCAAACATTACCGAATTTCGAATATGAACTGCAACCCTTAATTTTGACGGTTTCATACATAATATATCTGAAGCAAAATTTACTAGCTGCTCGGTCTATCTTCAAAATGTATGAGACCTAGTTTGGTGTGGGTATCTCTGGCTGGCTTAACTCTGGAGTGTACGTATAGTCGAATAGATATTTGTGTGAGATAGTGTGTATATGTAGAGTGGAAAGACAATGCAATATATATATATATATATATATATATATATATATATATATATATATATATATATATATATATGTATATGTATATGTACATATATAGGTATATATTCACAGTGGGATAGCCCATTTTCTTACATCCGTTCAGCGGATGAATTCTCGTATATTCTCCTCGGCTGAAGGCGCAGAGGATATAGCAGTACGGTACGAGGGTGTGACCTAAGTAGGAAATGATAATGGAAAGTGGCGCAAACTGCAAGATATGGAAACGGTTTTATTTTTTGTTTTTTTATGTTTTTTTTTTGAAAAATTAAAAGATAATAATAAAAATAAAATAATCAAGTTGAAATTAAATTTCATTGGCCTCTTGAACGAGTACCTATATTATACGAATACCGTTTGAAAATCATCGTTAATCATTTATTCTACTGTGTCACGTAATTAACATTTTATTACTACTGTTTAAACGTCCAATTAAATCTCACTGATAATTACAAATGCATCATTAAATTACTAATGCCAAAAAAATTTTAACCCAATAATATCTCGATTCTATTCTATGTAGGTATATGCATTGAAAATGTTATTATAGTCATTTTGACCATTTTCGAATACACATTAACATCATTATAAGGACAAAGATACTTATTGTTATAGAATTAGTCAATAAAATATGTATTATACGGTAAATTTGTACAGTTCATAATCAGTTGTAAACACGTTTAATATACACTGTGTAATATTTGTATATCGTTGAGTAAACAGTTGTTTTTGCTGATAAATTATGCGAGAATTTTTTATTTATTTTGTATGTATTTTTTTTTTTTTTTTTTTATTACGTTGATAAATTTTATCTGGATTATAGACGAAACTGAATTGATAGTCAAGCACGACGATATACGGGTCCAACGGATCGGGCGTACATGTGGATACAGAATATCTTGGTAAGAGCTGCGATCGATTTCTTGAATTGCATCTCAAGCCCAGACTTCACAGCTGCCTTGTACAACTGATATATTATTCAAGCTCAGAACCTACCCCTGTGGCTAACCGATTGTGTTTATTGGATGTGTACAGAGTTTGAGAATATTTTCAGACTTTTGAAACTTTGAACGTAATAATTATACGCATAGCTAAGTTATTAGATTATGGAAATATGTTATTAGTTACAAAATTGACTGGGGGATATTTACTAGGGTTGTACAAAGAAGCCATTGGATCGAAAAAAGAAAGAGAGAGGGAGAGATTGAAAAAATTAATAAAATCGATAAAAAATAAACCGAATGAATGAATTTACATAGCGAATAAAAATATTGTTCGTTGATATGTTCCCAATCATGAAAATTGTGCGATTAGGACGTGTTTTTGCATTGTATTTGCTGACTACTCTCATCAAGTGAATATTCTATTCAATGCCAATTGAATATCAACGATGCATTGTGTCGTGATATGGGGGTGATTTTTTATTTTTTTATTTTTTATTTAATTTTTTTTATAAAACCCGTATCAAGGGGCAATTTATTTTTAATCCTTGAAATATGATTTCAACGCTTATCAAAACGTGATCCACCTACAAACACGATATCATTTTACGAAAGCATAGATATAATACACGTGTATACAGAAATTTTGAGCTACGTACCTATGTTGCCTATATTTTCGTCGGGTATTAAATCTCGTTAATGATGATAATAAATATACGAAAATAATGATTACACAATGGTATATTTTCTCATCGAATTTGTCTGAATTCGACGTGATTAATACCGAGGATGTTTTTTCTGTTGATTTTTTTTTTTTATTTTTGTTGATATTTTTTTTTTTTTTTTTTAATCCATCGTTCATCGTCAATATCGGGATTCGGATTTGATGAAAGTCGTCAATCGCAGCTGTCGCGGTTACGAGAACAATTACGAGTTATTGGGAGACGTAAGTACGGCGTCACGGTGGTCAACAAGATGGACCTCGAACTTTGACTAGGGTCAGAATTGCTTGTAATGATACCTCCGAGTGTCATGAGGAACCCAAAGGTTGTCAGGGTTATGCGCCAGCATAGTACGACGCCTAGAAAAGGGTATAGAGAGCCGAGGACTGAGGGATGAGGGATGAGGGTTGAGGGAATCCGTAGAGGGTGGGAACTGAACGGGGAATGAATAGAGGGGTAGTGGGAAAGTTCATGCATATGCCACAATCTCATTTGACTGCATAATCGCATTCTACCCTCCCGGGATCACCGTGTCAACAAGTTACACGCATATATAGAGACATATTCTTTCATTCCCACCTCTGATTGTGAGTTAACTTCACACACGACACTTTACATGAGTTATTTTCACCAGCTACGTGTTAGTTATAATACCAATGTTTTATCTTTTCATTTTTCATCTAATTAGTCAAAATTCTCATTATTATTTAAAACAGATCTATTATTCATGTGATAAATTAACAAGATTTATAAGATAACAACATCTCCTTCAGGTTTGGAAATAGCCAAGCATATTCATTCTCTTCATTGTACTTTAGGGATTTCGCAGCTGCAAGAGATATCGACTATAAAGGAACGTCGAGAAAATTTTAGGAAATAATGTTTAGAGAAAAGAATGTGTTAGTAAAGTCTAGCATTCTCATCCATCGTGCATATGCCTCAAAATATCTATACAGTGTTAGGTGGAATGAAGCTAAACCATGATTTATAAGACATCGCGTGAACAGAACCGAGCAGAGTCACGGTGGTGCACGGAAAGAGAAAGATGGTTGTCGCCTAGTGGTTTCATTACGGTGATATATTATTACGTCAGACCCGAAACCCCTCCCATGAATGTTATTTTATATTTATACCCAGCACGCCCTTAGTAATTCATGGGATTCGGCTGCCTTGATTATTACATAGCTCTAAATACTGCATAGGATGGTTGAAGCTGCCCTAATTTCAGGATACTACGTCGTATACCAAAGCTAATTTAGATCAAATCATGGACCAAAATACATAAAATCTTCTATTACTGTATTCAGTTTCGTCCTAAGTTTATTTACGCAATATAATTTCAACCCGCGATTGTACACCGAGACAAATACGTTTTTCTCTCGTACATGTTTGAATGCTCGGAAGTTTGAGCGTGACGTGTCCGTAGGAAATGTAATTCAAACACAAATTGAACCCACAAGTGAATGAATTGAGTAATTATTAACGAAGAATGTACGTCTCGTCGTTGCGTGTAAAAAGTCTATTAAATTTCGTCCAGTTTAACGCGCAGGGGAGATTTTTCAATATCTGAACTTTTGCTTGAGAGATTAAAAATTGACCACAGCAAAACTCAACAGACCTTAAATGAAACTTTAAACATTCAAATACGATCATGAAAGCTCCTACAGATCCAAGAAAAAAACAAAGATAGGAAAACAACGGATGAAGATTAGGAATTAGCTGATTACGAGTTGTTTTACTTTCATTTTCTTAGTTTCAAAATACTTTCCTAACTCTCGCAAAATGATTATACGAATAGATAGATACCATAAACAGAACTAAAGAATCTTACGCGACGACTACAGGAATTGTAGCAATTCTAAACTTTTACCGAAAACTTTGACGGTTTATACGTTAGCGGTATCTAGATGTGTCATTAGTGTCCTCGCTCTATTGTCGTCCATCCTTGGCTGTGAGCAAGAATCCAGATAGTCGCTTCTCCGTTTGATAATGTTGGTAATTTTGGAAATCCCAGTAACTCTGAGGGCGAAAGCAGTGCTCTGGTCTGAAGTTCGCGTCGAGGAGGTATTATCTAACCGACTGAAACTAAGACTAAGCTAAGACGAAGCCTCGGACTTTGACTATTCCGAACTAGTTGAGTATTTGAGGTTTTGGATCAGTTGTCTTACATACTTATCGCTAATCGTTGCAATTATTTTTCTAAAAAGTTTTCAGAATTATTAGTTTTCATTAAAAACAACCCGTTATGTAAAAATAAAAGTCGATACTAACCTCCTCCATCTCCTCCTCATTTTATATCGCGCTTTGAACGACTCAAAGAGATTTTCTTTTCTCTCTCTTTTTAAAGAAAAATGTAATCCGTATGAGACTAATTTTCGAGTCCACAGCATACGACACATCCTAGTTTATACGTACAGTATTGCGAATGTATGACGTAAGAAGCGTATTATTCCGTTGTGAAAACGTGGAAAATGTTGGAATACAGTACTACTAGGGGTAGAAAGTAGATTCAGACGGTAGAGTTTCTAGTACTCAACCGAGTGGTTGGAATAGAGCTTCAACTTATGCACCGTGCACCAACGCATGTTTAATTCATTTTAGGGAAACTCACCGAGCTCAAGGAAATTAGGTTTTTTAGCTAGCCAAATGCTGAATTAGTCAGTCCTCAATGAGCGAGTCAGTTTGGTACTATTTCACATGACCCACTCCCCTCCCCCCCCCAGACTAAGGAGTAACTATTTAAATGAATTATTCAGCTCGTTGTACTCGACAGTCCTGAATCATATAGAGTTTCAGGGATTAATATTAAGAGAATATCATAAAAACTGACCAGTTTTATCCGTACTGATAAAATTTATCTAAATTTTGTTAAAAATTCAGGTATCTCTATTTTTTAACGGCAATTTCTATTACATCTAACGACGAATCAATCCAAAATTAATCACAGTGCATTGTATCTATTCGTGGAATACATCCATTTCCAATTTATTATGTATTAATGATCACGTATGACGAGTTGATATAGAGATGAACTTCTATAACACGGGTTAAACGATTTTTCAGTTAAATTTCAACGTGACAATTTACCCTTTTGAATTCAGTTTAACGTCTGGCTGAAATAGCTCGTAGAGAAAATAGATTTGGGGTGAAAGGGTGAAAGATCCGCAGAAGAGCACCAGGTCAAAAGGTGAACTTTACACGTCAGATCCATTAGATGGGACTGAATACTCCGGTTGCAAAATTGATGCTATCTCCTATGACGTTCGAACCTACCAAATTGGTAATTATCTAAACGTGATGTCAATTACTTACTAACTAAAAGCGTCTGGTTGTTTAGTGTCAAATAACCAAAAACGATTTGAAATTACTTCTACAACGAAAAGAATAACAAAATATCACAAGATACGTCAAAATTGAGACAAATTTTATGCAATATATGGAATGAAAGAAATTCACAAACGAAAAAGCTCGTCTTATTATTTTTGAGTTCATCCTACCGCGTGAAATTATTCATTGTTTTACGAAAATGAATACACACGTAATCCTCGAAATGCGGCATGGTTGTATACTGGCTAATCACACGGTTTAAAAGCTGCAAATATTGAAATTGTCCGAGTAAGTTCTGCGACTGGTGCAGGGCTGTATTTAGCACATCTTGCATCGCAGGTATAGATTTGTGGCGTGTAAAGTATACCCATTGTTCAGTTTGCACGCTCACAATATTTGAACAGTTTACTGAAGCCTGTAGTAAATCTGAAGGAATCCAAGTAACTGTGCTTTCGTCGAAGTCACGCACGTCTCCCGGTGAAAATGCTTACCGAACAGTCGTACGATGGTTTAATGAGCTTCGTGGAATGAATGCTTTTGAATTCTGGAAAAACCCTGTGCAATAAAACAAAAGCACAGATTTCTTTAGATTAATTATAAAAAAAAAAAATGACAAATGCCGTCTCGTTGTAGAAACAAAATCTATCGAAATCCATTATTCATTGGTCAAATAATTTAGTTAACAAAAAATCACACAGCTTCAATTGGATATTTCTTATAGTAATCGTGATCATGCCTTTGTCATTTATAATCTTTCCAAAAATTGCGAAAAAATGAACAATGGCCTCTGTTCCGCAAAGTCTGGGAATAACAGCATGCGCATAGCCCGGTGACATGTAGCAAAAGATCGTAAAAGGTGCGAAGAATGCAGCAGTCCATCAGCACTAAATTTTTGCGTTCTTTCAACGGAAGATCGTATCAAAGGGTGTAGGTAGATAGGTACGTACAAGAAAGGCGTGAAATACCTAAGACATCGGCACAACAAAATCGAATTATTGACAGGCATGACAGCGTAAATAATAAAACGTATTCCAAAATACATAACACACACCATGTGAGTCGTACTTGGAAACTACCCATTATCGATTTGAAAGAAAATTATCATTTCCAAAGTCTTTTATATCATGCTTTTATAAAAAGACTAAAAATTTTAGACCAATGGATTAAATTACCCAAGAATTCCCTTTATGGCAAAAGCAGCTAATGCTCCGGGCATAATACTCTGATTTCGCAATGATAAAAAATTCAGAAGCCAGCATGTAAATATACGTATACCTATGGGCATTTTCTGCTAAAATTTTATTTCAGGGTACCTCAAGGGTTTTGAATCCGTATTTATGTATTAACTCATGTTTTTATAGTTTGAAAACTTACATGTGAGTAATAGTGTATCCGAAAAAGCAGCCTTTTAAAATATTTTTCACTCATGGAGACGCCACAGCATCTCCTCAAAATACTCAAAGTTTAATTTACTCACAGATTTATTGTTTCTGCTGATTATGTCACTTGTGGATGATATTAAAAATTTTTTTAAACAAATATCAGGTTCTCTCACAACAGTTGACCATACAAAATGTGGTTTCATTTGATCTAATGATGTGCCAAGTCATTTACGCTTCGAATAAATTATGGAACGTGCATATCCCGAGCTTTTCGAGCTTATACTTGTCACGACCGATAAAATCGCATGCCACAGTTGTGCGCAATTAGATCAGACCTTCATTTCAGTCTAAATTATTTCAATTTTCCATAAAATATATCGTATATAAAAAGCATCGAAGTGTACCTAATATTTTGCCAATAAAAAAGAATTTCATCAAAGATTTTTTAAAGGTATACATGGAAATTATTTTCAATTCTCTTTTTGGGCAAAAGAAATAAAATTTTTCGTATCGAAGTCTTATGGACGTAGAGTCACAAGACTGTATACCATAAAATGAATAATAGGACAATTAGAATTGAATTATACACATATAGTAAAGTAAAATGACCCTTTAATGATAGATTGGCAAAATGAATAGAATGGCAGCTGCTTTTGGCCACTTAACTAAAATCGGTTGAAACTACTTGTAATGAATGGGTTGGTTGAAACATGTCTAGACTGATGTATATTACCAACAGAAATGACTTTCTTTATTCTCTAGCTTTTACCTTGCATAATGAATCCAGAATTTAATACCTTCGCGTTGATGTTAAACAGAATTTATTACATTTCGTATACCTACATCATATAGAATTCCCAAATACCTACACTCAGAGTATCCCCAATGTTAAAAAAAAAAAAAAAAAAAAAAAAAAACCGGTTGGTAGTAAGGAACAGTAAAATCCATAAATTCTTTATAAGTTTTTACATACGACTGAGTAAATTATGCCTCCCACAATCGTATCAAGTTTTATTTCATTTTTATTTTTTACATTTGTGATCCCAGAGCTGGTGCAATGCAATGTGTACTCATGCTGAATGAATTCTGATGAAATGGAGACATTGTTATGAAGAAGTCATTGTTAACAATATACTAGACACATAAGAGAGAGATAAAGTGTAGTTTTAACGTTCGCAAACTTTACATCACTTATGCAATACTCGGAGTAGCTACTGTAGAATCTGCAGCATACAATGTGGACATGAAGTTGAAGCACTTTGAATTTTTTTTTATTTTTTTTTGAAATTTTTTTGTAACAAATTTTGATGACAAGTGTCCTTCAGCGAATTAAACTGCGATCCTATTCCCAGTTCATGTGTTGATAAAATTTTATACTTTCAATAACGTATCACCACAAAATTATCTCGTTTATATAATATTTACTCTTTCATTCTGTTATTCGGATGAATTTCGCATGTTTGAAGTTAATTGTAGGTAAGTGAAGCGAAAGATGAATGCAAGCTACGTATTCGTGTAGTCACTAAGGAATGCTCCATCGCTCGACTAGAAGTCTTCATGTTATACGGAGCCCTTCAAGTCCCTAAGGAACGCCTTTGACTTCCAGTAGGTCTAATTTCATTAACTTTCTCGTAATTTATTCCTACCACGAACGTGACGAGAGGTGACACGTGCGTATGGTACACGTAAGGTTTATGGAGGTTGATATTATTTCACCTTAATCTAACTGCAGCTATGAAATTTTATAAAAATAATTTAATCAACATCCCCTGAAACATATTAACAATAAATTATTTATCATTAAATTTTTTTCGTACCTAACTTACTGAACGGATAATAAAATTCTCTGCTCTGTAAATTCATTTAACCAGTAAGAGCATCATGATCAATGATTTTTTTTTCCTTAAAAAAAAAAAATAAAAAATAAATAAACTTGAATAGAATCCGTGGCGAAATATTATACAGAATTTTATTTTTCGTCCGTCTTTATCGATGCGAATAAAAGAGAGGTCGTCGAGTTAACAACTGGAAAATAATTTGAACGAGGAAAAAAAAAAGGCTCATTTTCGAAAGCTCTAAAGTCTAAGGTAATCATTGTCGTGAGGAAGTTGAAGTTTTTAACCGGTCAATAGCTTGGCAAGAAAATCAAATAGCCGGTAAAGTTCTTCGAGGGTTAAAAAGCCAGCCATCAACAGAACAGAAAAAGTCTTGTCTCTGATCCTGCGCCGAGTGATTAACGCGGTTAATTCGTTGTAATTTGAACTCGCAAATTTCATCTGACCTTCTGATCCCCGTTTCAAGTCCCTTAATCTCAACCACCGTCTTCCTCAATCTGTTTTACATATGTATACCTGTACAGTTTGCTTATAATAAATAATTTACGATTTGTAATTGTAATTTTGGTGCGCTCTGTGGTCACGGTATTATATTAAGTTGAAACGAGGAGAGACGTATAAGCGGTGCTATTGGAATTGACGGTTCAATTTGGTACGAACTCCTCTAATCCCACATATGGACAAATATGTTGACTCTGGACTCAATGGTAATTGACATGAAGTGAAAGGTAAGCCCAACAGGCAAGGCATATTCAAAGCGTGTCAAAGACGCGGCTTACCAACTGACGACTTGGTTTGAAACAGGCTGCTGACATTTCAAATATGCCTGTTAGAAATGGCAAGATATACCACGTTTCGTTTAACAGATTTCGTGTTTTATAGAGCTTAGAAATAATATTTTGAAAAGTAAATTGGACAGGAAATAAAAACGGTGACATTTTTATGAATTTGTTGAAAAAAAAAATAAAAAATATTCTTTTACAAAATATGAAACAGCTATGTCAGAATAATTATCGGAAATAAAAATTGCCACTTGACCATCGCATGAATAATTTACTACAAAGTTATATTACTAATTCTGTGAGTGTTAGGTAGGAGGCGAATTGGCCTGTTTAGTTCTCAACGGGTGTACATAGCTTACATAGAACCAGAAGACCAGCCCTTCTGAGAGTTGGAGAAACGCCATCAACCAGTAACAAGAACGAGAACACGAACGAGAACAAGGCAAGTAACAACAGCAATGACTATTCAAGGCCAAACTTTGCTCAGGTTTTGGCCCCCCGTTGTCATGTTCGAGGAAATTAACTGGTCAAAAATCCCCTTCATGTCTGACACTAGCGTTTTAATGCACAAAATCTCCATCCCTAACTTCGCAATTGAACCTCGTGTCGTGTCGTGTCGTGGAGTGAAAGTGTTGTAAGAGAAATTTTACAAAAATTATAACATGGTTTTGTACGACTTTCATTTCAAGATCAATAATAGCGGTGAAAGTATTTTCTGGTGAGTTTTTGCCTGAACTAAAAAATTCTTTCTTTCGATTTACTGTTCTTAAAGTTTCCGATTAAAGTCACTTTGTCACATGCGAACTTACTATATAAAGATAAATTTGAAGAACGCTTTTATCGTGTGAAACTGAGAATGAATAGACCGAATGTAGAACAAGCACCGAACGTTAAAATGATTGCTTTCAGATCAGATATTAATGTTGTGAAAAATATAACTAAATTTTACAACTTTTACGAGTATTGAAAATGAATTTTGTGCTAAAAATCGCCTCGTATATCCTCGCTTCGTTTCTCTTGGGAATAGTATAGTTTATTGTTTGGAAAATGGAAGCTTCCCGAAGCCTGCAGGTTTGATTTTAGTGGCAGTTTCTAGCGCATGGGATATAAACATGTAAGATCGACATTAGCATGCATAGGTTGGCACAGCACGTTTAGCAGAGTCGTTCGTCCCTCTATCTTGTGGGTTGGAAGGTGGACTTGGCGCCCCTCAACCCTCAACCCTCATCATTTCCTCTCGTCTTCCTTCTCCATCTCCTATTTCTCTCACTCTATCTCCTTCCCTTCCTTTCTAACAACGAGCGGGTTTGTGTAGAATCCAGAAACTCTCTCCGGTCGGCCGACTCCGTACAGTAGACGACGTTCAAAGACAAGGTGTATTGTCACGTTACACAACTGGCCAAGTTGGAAGGGTTACAAGAAAGGAAGGGATGTAAGTGGCCCCAAGGGTAGTAAGATCGAGTCTCGTACACTCACGACTTCGCCCAGAAACGTACAGCGACATGCAGTAGTGGTCTTTTCTCTGCAGCTTGAATCTTATTGTTGGTTTGGCTTAGTATATACCTTAGTGCCTTAGGTTGAAACTTGCGAGCGTTTATTTCTCTCTTAAAGTTCTTAAAGCCTGTAAAACAAAAAGTTCATTTTTCGTTTCCGAACTATAGGTTACTCGTGTGTACCTGTTACATACTATAATCACAGGAGGTGAAACAAACACGTTTTTAGAGGGTGGATCTACGTTGGTGAGTTAAGTCAGGCTCGAGGGTGGTTTATCTACGCGATGCGGCGCTGCCCACCGATTTTTGTAAGCTGGAAATCCGCGGGTGAGGACCCTCCAAGAGAACTTTTATTCTCACCCGATAAGCCAAGGGCTTTGGAATGAAATTATGCCTTCGACAGGTACGGGCGATAAACTGTGAGCAAACAAGCGGCAAAAAAATAAAATAAAATAAAATATAAAAAAAAAAAAGAGAAAGGTACAATAAGCAAACTATATAATAACCCAGAAACTTCGACCTTCTCAATCACGAAAATCTAACAGTTATCTTTAGTTTTTCATTTCTGTCTCTTCTTTCAGTTTAAAATTACAATCTTCTGCAGCCGTGAATATAACTAAATTAACAACTCGTGAAAACCGCAATGTCAACCTATCTATAATCAAGAAATTGAGCATCATGTGTACCTTGGTATAAATAGTTCCCAAGTGGATCATCTCGGCCCAATTCCTCTGCCCAACTTAATCCCTACGCATTATGCACACCGGTTTGACTTGGTTCTTGACTCAAGTATACGTAACTTCAGCTGCGATCATACGCCCTTATTTTATCAAATAGAGTCTTTGAACTATCTTACAACGATCCAGCTGTATACTATGAGAAAATTATAGTAGAGATGCTGCACGTTCAGAAATACATGCTCCATGTGGTGGTCTCATGAACGAACGATGTAACTGCCTAATCGTAAAGTTATACGACCTACTTATGATCACTGAACGGATATCTATATCAGTTAACCAAATGAAAATATGATATGGATATGTTTTTAACACTTTGATAAGTACTTGCCACCTCCGACCCCCCCTCCCCCCTCGTTAGCTAGATATGCAAACGAATAATGTTTTATAAAATGTATATTGCTTATTGCTAGTCGGTTTTATATTCGTTTTTTGGTAGCTGATGCTCGCCCAGACGTTGTACTCAGTAGACCGTTAGGAGAATAAAGTATGCACGTAATAATAAATATTAATTTGGTTAACCGCAATCTTTGTGAGGTAGACGATGAAATTTTTGAGCATTCACCCAGAAAGAAGCTCCGTAGGCATATAGGGGGTAACTCCTTGCGCAAGGGGGCCCAAGGCACATCTTCCCATTACCCTCGACATCGGCGCCCTTAACCGCTATTCTTTTGACCTCAGAATATATTACGTTAGTCTCCTTGAGGTTTGGGGACTGGGGAAAAGGCTCGATTATAAACTTACCGGGTTACAGAGGGGTTGATAAGTGGTTTAAAATATATAGGGATTCTTAGGCAGGCTTTTCAAAGCGATGGCTGTAATCATTTTTAGCACCGTTGATATTATAACGTCTAATTAGCCGTAAAATCTGTTCGAATAACGGCCAATAATCAAGCCCTAAGGGTGTATTCTTGTCCCGAATTTAACGCCGTTGAGAAATCTTCTCTGTATATTGATACGACAAAGGAACAATTTGATAATTATCATCAAATGAAGAAATTTACTTAAATTTTAAGTTTAAATCTTAAGTACAGTGTTAGTTACATCGGTACCTACTCCACATTTAATCACGAAAAACATCAGTCAATCAAACTTGTTAATTCAACAACGTACCATTTCACCTGATGGTTCTAGTTCAAACAGAACTATAAACTAAAATTATCCCACCCGACCTGAGTCTAATATGTATGTACATACATACGTGTACCTACGTATATCCATGGTGAATTTGAAGCTAACCGTAATGGTTGAAAAGTTTTCGGCCAGGGTTCAAAGTTCATATTTCTCTGTGTTACATATTCCATGTACACGCGTTAGATGGCTGAGTGAATTGTGTATAATATAAAATGCAGAGTACCTGCAGGGTTGTAAAAAGGGGAATACCGAGGAACGGGTAAAACAGGGGTGGAGAAGGTGATGGATAATATAAGGTGCGCGGGGTGTTATTAAGAGAGTATTGGTCCCCGGCGTGTGGAGCCTAAAGTATGCTAATATAGGACATTGGTCGGGGCAGTTAGGGGTAGTACACGGTATGCCACTCGTATAACCAACTTTAACACCGAATAATTTAGCTATTAACGTTTTCAGTTATATACTGTTATTATACTTCTCAGTTATCGCATGGACTACAATACTCTGAGGTATACGATTCACCGAACTAAGGGAAATATTTACGTTGAAACGGCAACCAATCAATGGTCCCTTTTTATTTATTTTTTTTCCTTTTTTCATACGACCTTTAGAACATGTGAAAAAAAGGGTAAATTAGCTACCTAAAGTTGTTTTTCAAGTACTACTTTCAAAGCAGTGCGCGGGATGAAAAAAAAAAAAGATTAAAAAATGTAAATGGGCATTTGGATATTCTGGCAGGCTTTTAGCTAACAGCAAATAAAACTCTGAATTGTAAAGAATCTGACATCCACGATCGTATGGGTATTATTTGGTATCAGAACGTCAAACGTATCTGTTCAGTGCACAACGGGCGTAGAGCCGGAAGTCTGATCAATAGGGACATTTGCGATCGGAAATTGTCACATCCGGTCGGCTAATGTTCTTCCGCCGGAGATAACGCGCGCCTCGTCACTTCCGATATATCTACCCTGTTTTGGCCCTCTATGTTCAGATCCTTTCCCCCTCCTCCCCCTCTCCCTCTCCCTCCACCCCACCAAACCCACGTATGTCGAGATGGCTAACTTGTAGCTATTGACGCATCATCACAAGCGGAAATCCTTGTTTCATTGTGTTTTACTGATACTGTATCCGAGAGGTAATTTATTGACTGAACTTATTGTTTCGAAAAAAGAGTTTGATATATAATTATTGATTTCTTTTACGACTTCGATTGGCGTTTAAAGTAAATACCCATACGATTGGATAGAAGGAAGGAAATCGTTCCAGAGCTCGAATTGTGGGATGATTTTAAGTTTAAAGAATTTATTTTTACGGTTTAACGGAACGAGTAAATTGTATCGGTGGTTTTATGAGATAAATGTTTGGCGAAATAACAAGCGTTTTACCATTCGACCATTTCTTCGGTATGACGGTGTAGTATAGTCGTTTGAAAATTTTCCGAATTTTCTTCATAACAAAGTTTTGACGCTGGGTAACTGAATTTACATGAAATTATGCTCGTTACGCGATTAAAAATGCACGAACCTTCATCTCTGTGGGGGCGATGAGCCAAAACTCCGACACTGGCTTATTACGTTACTGTCTTATCCCCGATAAGAATGAAAAACAAAAACAAATTATGCAAATTAATTGAATTTTTTTTTACCCTGTCAAAAGTTATCGCCATGAGACTCGGAAGGATCAGAAGCCAAAATGGTACGATTTAAAAAAGTACTCACGACAATAATCCGACGTGATGAAATCGTTAAGTTCAAAAATAAAAAGAAGGGGGAAAATATTCTTCAAAACTTTTGGATGGAAGTTACGTTGGTTAATTTTCCGAATTACGAGATCATCATGCGGACTTGAAACAAGAATGAAAAAAAAAAAAAAAAAAAAAAAAAAACCACTTGGATGAATACTATTTTTATTCACTATGAAAAATTAGAGCGATGTAAAATCTCTGCCTACTATTCTTTTAATATTGATTTTTTCCCCTTAAACCATTGAGAGATTTAAAATAGACATTTCTTTAAATGAGGAGCGAGCTTTATCGAGGTCAAATCGGCATCCTCTCGCGTTAATTGAGCTCTCTAGAATCTAGATGGTTACGTGTTAGTTAATAAGTAAGGTGCACCACTTTGAAAGTTTAGTTATAATAATTAGTGGGGATAAAACTGCCTTTAACCGCTTGCCAGACTAAAAAGTTTTCAAACTCGTTCACCTTCGGTGTAATTAAAGTAATTGCTGGCCTTTGCCAGGTAGCATTCCTCGTCTATATTTGTAACACTGTAATTATACAGAAACAAGTGTTAACCTGACTATTAAAACACCAACGGTTAGTTTGATATGAATTTATGAATCGTGCACGTGCAAATTTATTTCTTTTAGCTTTCCAACTGTAAGTCATAGAAAAAAAGGAGAAAAAAATAGCCTTAACTTGAGTTTTATTCAAAAACAAAGCCCGAAAACAAACAAAAAAAAAATAAAAAGAATTCTCATTACTAGATATAAATCGGCTTCTTCATCAAGGCATTCAAATTAAGGGCAGAAAATTTTACAATTCACTTGTCTAAGTTATCGTAAATTGAAAAATATTTGCTAAACTGTGACATAAACTTATAGACAAATTTAAACGACACGAGCTTTAATATATAAATAATTAACAACAGTAGCTACATATTTTAAGAGTCTGTTAAAACCAAGATTGTCGCCAAAGTTTAATTGTCAAAAGTTTTCAAACTTGGCTAAGAAAAAGAAAGAAAAAAAATTTTTTTCTAAAAGTTCTCAAGGTACATCTGAAGTCAGATCACCGAGACAAAATTAACTTGATAAACGTAGGTACTATCAATATACAATAGAGATATTTAATATTAAAAAAGGACCAGAATCTTTGAAACAATTATTTACCATTGAAGAAAAGGTAATTTTTTTTCCAAAGACACGATTTTTCACGACCCTTAGTCTCATCTACACCAAATATATGTATTTACGTCCCATCTATCGGCTCTTCATGTCTATTGGGGTATCGGAAACTAATTGCAAAAAGGTAGAGCCTGCAGACATGTTTGGTGAGTATTAAATGATCGATGTAAAACACTTTGCTAGTTGTTGATCACTTTTTCCATTAGCTTGTTTACCGACACATTAACAAACTCTTTGTTGATTTTATAGAATATATAAACCCAATTCCCTGATAAGGGTGTTGAATATAACCGTAACAGATATCACTGCATCATGTCATAACGCGGAGATTCGATGGTAGAAAAAATGAAAAAAACTGCGTCCTTATGACACGAATATCGTTAATTTAAAATAAATTTCAAATTATTGGTAGACAGATATTTAAATTTTGTTCTAAATTTGAATATAGGTCAGTGGATATAACGTACTATGGTATATAAAATGAAATAATAACATACTGGAAAATTCCTAATGGATGGTTTAATTGAGCTCGAAATATTCACTGGCTACCTACACCTACCATACCTGGACACCGAATTTAATTCAACATTTTGGCGACGATAGAGAAATCCAACCACTATAACTAACAGACTTTAGAGAGTTGTAATTAATGCATTTTGCAACGGTGTGTATGTACGTATGTACATATAATATACATAGGTGTGTGAATTTGATGGACTAAAAAAAGTGGATTACGGCCTTTGTAGTATTCGGTTATTTCAACTTGTCTGAATACGTGTTAGAATAGAATTTATGAAAAATGTAACGCAATTTTTGGCGGAATATACTTAAATATATATATATTCTTAATTTTTTTTGCATAACCTACCAAGAGAAGAAATGACCGTCATTTGTTTTCAAAATAGAGCGGCGTCATTTGCTCGTTATTTGCACGAGGTCTGACATTTGCTGGGTAGTTTAGTGCGGTTAAGAGATATGAGTACCAGCGTCAAATGCCACACGCCTAAAGTGGTAAAACGCTTGCTCGCTCCTCTACTTTCCACCTTTACAGGAGAATGCGAGATATTCGCAGAAAGACGGTGAGAGAATTGTGTGCACACGCACATTTGTTAAACTCGGTACATACACGGGGGTTTATACACACAGATATGAACGAACGGCCGACGCAGTTAGGCGCAATCGTCCTCCACGCTCAATTGCTTCAATTCTCCAGTCCTCTACCGCCCCAACGTTATTTGCCTAGAGCGATAAGTAACTGGAATAAAGGAAACGGTGGAAGTCAACAGAAAGAATACAAAGAGAGAATCGTTCCTTTTTTTTTCCTTTTTCTTTTCTCCTTTCACTTTTTTTTTTTTTCTTTCTTTTTGCTAGGGGATAGGTATACGCACCTTATTTTTAAATACAAAATTGTGTCAAATTGCGCACCCTCGTGTGGCACAGCACGTTCCACCTTCATCCGTAGAGGAAGCTTAGAAGAAAAAAAAAATATCAGAAAAAAAAAGATTCGTTAGCTTTTATTATGTTATCCTCATCATCATCGTTGTGCTAGTATTTAGGTATATAAAGTGAAGAGGCGAATAGGTCAGACGAACGGTGGTTAAAAGCGAAAGATATTATTCAGGTTGGGGTAGTGTTTGCCGGACTCGCAACGCTTTAATTTTGTCTTGTTAATGAGAAAATCCGCAAAAACCTCAAGGGACAGGGAGAGGGTAACTCAATTGGAAAACTCTGCCGGGGAATCTTGTTGGTGCCAGAGAAACCAGGCGCTTCTACTACGAGGGTGGATTTATGAAGAGACCGACTCGAGCCAGAGAGCTCTCTTTTACGAATGAAAGTGAACAGACGACCCAGGATCGAAATAAAAGCTCGCGATGCTCCGAGGGTGTCGCAAAGAATCGGCGAGTATCATCCCCTGTTCGATTTTCGTTAAAATAATAAAAGATAAAAACAAAAAAAAAAAAAAAAAAAAACTGGACAAGAATCTTCGAGACGGTAAGTACAACAGCAAGTATCTCCTTGTGTTCTTGATATTGTGAAAAAAAATAATTCATTAAAAAAGTCTGGTTAAAATTTTTAACCGTGATATAATAATATACATATAGATATTTTTGTTTTGTTTTATATTTACTACTGTAGAAAGATTCTGATGAGCTTTTCAAACTCGTGGATTTCGGTAGAAGAATTGGAATTTGTTGCAGCTCTCTACGAAACAAAGAAAGAGTTTTGTCCGCTTCGAAGGTTTGCATATCGATCGGTGGTCCTTGCTTATGTTTCTGTAACAATTCACTGCCCTCTCTTCCGCTCAAGCTTCGAAGTCGCTTTGGTTCTCTTGGCCTCCACAATCTCCCTACTTGAAACACGACGTTACACCCTCACACCCTGACCTCTGAAATATTCTGAAGCCTTCCCTGCAGACTATACAACTTGTATGCAAGTAGAACTGCATAGCTGTTTCTGGTACAGTGGTTAATAAAAATGTCTACGGTAAAAGAGGCTGGTTGAAGAAGAGGATACACCACTACTTTAGACCTCGAAACACCAAATTTTACTGCACCAATACTACGGCTTGCAATGCTGCATCAGGTCTAAAAAAACTGTTTTAATAATTTCAGAGGATCAGTGAATCTGAACGCAGAGACAAAGTTCAGTATTTTGTATTTAAAATTGTACATTCATAAGACAACTATCACGAAAGATTTCAAAACCATCTAATATTACGATCGGTTCATCATACTAGAACCAAAGTTTTGCGAGAGAGAGCGTACAAATGCAGGAGCAGCAGCATGCTAGTCAAGTTGTCAGATGCTGGTTGCAAAGGTGGGGTTAGATGGCCAGAAGGGGGTAACCATGATTCTCTAAAGTATGTGTTCACCCAATCGCGATGGTGTTGAGGTGAGCGCAATTTCCCATCCGTGGATAGTCCGGTGTAGTACGGCGATAGTGTTCACCAACACTTTGCTACAATATGTGAACATACACGTCTTACACATTCTAGCAATTGGTTAACTTATCCTGTAGGTATCCACGTTCTGGCACAGTCCGGAACACCGCATGTACGAGTTGGTGGAGTATAGAGACTTGTTCAGGGGTGGCTTTAGGGTGGATAAAACAAGGGTGGCTACACGATACCCAAATTCAAGTTACCGTGGTAAAACGACGTCCGAATAATGCCGGGAATACACGCTCTTCGTCGTTTGTAATTTTTTTACAATTTTTACGTGATCTTTGGTCAAGTATAACGGGCTAATCTTTAATCCTTGAAGGAAGCTCGGTGTGTCCTGAAGCTTATCTCAAAACTGAATCGAAGTATTGGATTGGATGTTATTTGGAAGAAGATTCCTTTTACTACTCAACATACTAAACTGGCACGTGCCGACTTGGATGTCAAAAATTAAGGAGTTTCAGGTGAGAGAAAAGCAGGATACGAGTTGCCACGTCAGAGGTGTATAAAGTTGTTACATAAAATATTCTACGGAGCGTAAAACGTCAGCATAACCAGCAGATGTTAAAGGTGCGGGTCGATGGTGCGTCGCCGAGACCAGATCATACTCCAGTTCTTGACTCTTCCTTTTCTCTCCACTACTTCTTCTTCTTCTTCTTCTTATTTTTCTGCGTCTTTTTCTTATTATACTTTTTCTACTTTTACTTATATTTCATCTCCATGTCTTTCCCACATCTCGAAGCTCAGAGAGCAGCCAGAACAATAAGAAATCTTTACTGACCTCTGCTTTATATTCTGCTATGCGAACGCTGATACAAACTCCTCCTCACTTTTTGCCTTCTCCTCCTCCTCTCTCTCCTCTTTTCTTGGCCCATGCTTTATTTTTGGCCGAATAAGAGGAAACCCTAGATTCCAGAATCTTCGGTCGTAACATTCACGCCGCAAACGTTGAAACCGGAGCTGTTGGCTCGTGTCTCTTGGCTCCGTTGAAAACTACAATTCTAAATGTACGATTAAGTCGTTGAAACGTCTTTGCAGTCTCTTATTCAGCACATGGAATAGTTAAATCAGCCTTTCAAATCGCATTTGCTAAAATATTTTTACATCATTTAGGCCTTTACTAGACACATGCAGTTGCTGCAGTCTTGAGAAGAATCGGATCGCCATGGAAGACAGAATTATTGAACGGAAAACGAAAAATATTTATTGCTTCGAACAAAGTGCCACCTGTTTCCGAGGAATGGATAAAACACTAGAACATCAAATTCTCCCACTTCGTTTTACGATACTGTCTTTTGGTATTTTCATTTTATACAATACACGATATATTTTATCAATTCTTGGGGCCTATGAAGGCTTCCGCGTGGACGTTTTTTATGAACTCACCTCGAGTCATTGAATTTGTTTAAATTTTAATCGATTTTACTTACCCTTATTTCGTTATTTTTATTTTAAATAAAAATGGGCTTCAAGATGGCGTCTTTGTGGGCTAATTACTCAAAGTAATGAAATAATTACTCGCCAGGGAAGTAGAAACTTTTTCTAAGATTTTTCTCGCTCCAGGGATGTCGGTATAAGTCCTAGTATACCGAGGTAGATCCAGAGAGAGTGAAGTAAGATAAAGAAGCACCGGCGTTATTAGATTTAAACTGTTTGGCCTTCTCACAGTCGTGCCCAACTGTCTTCCGAGCACCTCGACTAATTGTTCTGGGATTTCAAACACCCTCGACATTTTTTTCCTCTCCCACCCATTTTATTCCCTTATCTCCTTTTATCTCCTTTTCCCACTCCCTCTCTCGCTCTCGCTCTCTCTCGAAAGAGACCTCGACTTTATTTACGATCCTAGGACTTTATTCTCTAGCCATGTTTAAGGCCGAACGAGGGTCTCGTTTGAAAATAATATAAAAGACACAAAAACTAAATAACATCCCTAGTCGATGATTCAGAGTTTCGACAAAAAGTTGGAGACAAATAGACCTAACGAAAAATGACATACATTTTTAAGACTTATACTGTAGAATTTTTCGCGTTTCACTTATCGTTACATAACAATATATGTTACATCACCTAGTCGATATTTGCAGCAATTTCCCTGTATTCCACGTCACGACAATCGTGATCTTTGCGATTTCTTTCAAGCACGTAAACATGCTATCGCAAATAGTAGAATACAGACGCTCGCGTATCGTTTGTCGGGAAAATATTCTATCCTGAAAACGACACGTGACCGTTTGAAAATCTCAACACGGTTCCACACGACGTGCAATAGGATTGATTCCTGTGACACGTTCCAAGAGATAAAACAGTATAAACAGTTTTTGTAGAATAAATCGCTCCTACGATCTCCCCTTTAAATACTAGACACCGTATTACGTAATTACCAAAAACCAAATTCATTTATTCATATATACAAATCGTTCTGATAACCAAATGTCACACTCGGCAATTAATTGGTTAATACGTACGTTTTCGTCTAACACTTACCGCAGGGTCTTCATCCAGTGACTTTAACTCTCCACTAGCTACACCCTTGGCTAATCCATGATCACTTAGCGAGGACCACGGGTGGCTAGCGTTAAACCTTCCTAATTTCTCTACGGCGTTCACAACCTACCCTCAAGCCAGACCAAATAGGTAACGTTGCCGAAAACTATACGACGGAAACCTTAGGCTATATGAAACAGAGTTTTGGGTCAGCCGTTAGCATGGTATAAATTTTGCTACATGAATAGGCTAAGTTAACACAAACTTCAAAAATCCTACTCTGAGTGATATATGTTTTTCTTCTTCTTCTTTCAACTTGAATAACGTCAACATATCACGTATAAATTTTTTTTTTTCTTCTACTTCTGTGGAAGAGAAGATCCTTTCATCTTTTATATCTGTGTCTAAAATCTGTCAGCCTTAGACATCAAAGTTAACTAAATTGCAAAAGTGGTTAGTAAGATAATTTTGAGTATGAATGTGAATAAAATAAAAACTGAAATTCTTTTTGATGAAATTTACGTATTTTTCTCGAACGGGGAACGATGTGTGTTTGGTATTATTTGAGGCGAGGGTGGTTATTCGAGATGGATTAATAGTTTTGGTTGGAGGGTCGTAAAGCACCTCTTTGGATACGTTGGAAAGCGTTGAAAATAACACTTATCCCACTTTTGTAGTAACCGACGTCGCGTGGGGCGCCCGCGACGTTCCGAGACGTCGCGACGTCTCTATCAAACGATGTTTACAGCCGTAGCGCGCCCGAGCAGCCAGCCAGCGTAACCCAATTTAATCCAGGGCCCATTTCAACTTGTACAATTATAACAAACGAGAACGGCACAAGCCAGCAAGCAGCCAGCTTCTTACCTTACCTCGCTACAAAACCATCCCCAACTCGCTCTCTCTCTCTCTTTCTCTCTCTACGCTATCGAACAAAGTAAGCTTTCCTTCCCGTACCTAAACTTAGAGCACGGACTCCGCTATTTCGAAGAGGAAACCTAAAGGGAAAGCTCAGCTTTCAATTCAGCGAAAGGTTCAAATCCAACTCGAATTTGATCAAGATCATCCGTTTCTTGAAACACGTTTTTTAAATCGGGATAAATTGAATTGAAAAAGGGATAGAGTAGTAGCAGAATACCAAATACGTGTTTCAGGTCAAAATTGTCATGAACATTCCGCAAAAGTTGGGGCCTGGTTGAAGTTTCAAAATTCAAAAGTTTCGAACCATAAAAATTTTTAATTCATTTGAGGCGATTTCAAATTTTCGGTTCAGATTATTTAAATTGATCGTACAGATCGGAATGCAAGTGATTGACACTCAGAAACTCAGAAAGTCTAAAACTCCGAAAATTTATTGGCATGAATTCCAAGTTTCGGAGTTATGGTCGTTTTAATTTTTGCTTCCGAAATTTTTAACCCCTGATGTCCTTTGATTTGAAAATTTTTAATATTGACTATGCAGACTTTCGTGGAAATACTATTTCTGAAAATTGCAGTGAGTCGGTAATAATAAAATTCGAAATTTTGACTGTGCAGTACTTTTGAAATTCGGTACTTTAACTCAGCTCCTTAATTTCAATTTTCTAATTCAATAGTTTTCAATATTCATTAAATAAAGTTCAAGCAAAGTTTTTGTATGTTAGATCGAATCCACCACTACTTTTGAATTTTCCCGCCGTTCTGGTATCGTGTTTAAAAGCTATTAGACTTTGGGAAGGAACGATTCAATCTTACGTGGCGGAGTCCGATGTATAACAATACCTATTTACAAGCTTAAGGCCATCTTAACACGGACGTGTAACACGCCGGACGGCAATTACTCCACGCACGTCAACCTTTCGTCAATTTGGTTAAATAACTTTAGGATTAGAAGTTTCTCACTCGGTTTTCACCCCCGGATTTTATATATCCACGTCCTGACGATTCCTTGGTTTTGTTTCATTTTGTTTAGAGACGAAACAATGTTCCATGGACACGCAGACGTTCAGTCGTTGGTACCAAAGCAATTTAGGGGTAGTCGGCGTTAGGGCGGTTGCGGCGCTAGAAACTTACCTAAGCCAGGCAAGATCTTTAGTCTGACTTAAACTGGACTTACCTATTAGCTTCCACGTACAACTCTGAACTCAAAACTACGCCAGAATTTTGTTCGTGACGACTTTAGATGTTATACCTACCTACCTACCTATCCGCGGGGTGAATCGAAACTAGCGAAAGTTAACAAAACCGTGAGCTCGCGTAATTGAGTTTGAGAAAATTAAACGAAATACTATAATAACGAAACGTGAGTATATCTTACAATACGTAATCAATTCGTTACGTTTTGTTAGGAATCAAGAGAAAAAAAAATATATATAAGACGATTAAAAAATAATCAAAGTCCTGTAATCTAGAGGAAGGAGAAAAGCACTTGTCGATCAGACGCTCTAAGAGGTGAAATTTTCAATATCCCGTCTACTGGCGTGTGAATGTCGTGTGAAGCAGATCAGATAGCGCAAATGACCCAGCCGGCAAACATTATCTATACACTTCTTTGCATAATCTTGGGATCTCTCGAAATGGGAATATAATGTCGAGAGGTTAAGCGTTTGAGCGGAGTTAAAGGGCGCTCGTAATTACTGTAAAAACGATATGATTATAGACGTGGCTGCTCGCGCCTCTCGAAGCTTTGCCCGAAGTCCATTGACCAAAAGCAATTTGTAGTTTGTCCATTAAAAAACAATGTAAAAAAAAAAAAAAAAAGTTTTCCAATTGATTTTGTGGACCAATAAAATATTTTCGGTTAATTGAGCCTGGGTCAAAGTTTAAAAATTTTGAACGGATCAAAATTACGAATTTATTTGACACGATTTAGAAATTTTATAGAAACGTCTCAATGAAACCTGGACTCCGGTCATCTATGCGTCCAGGAAAATTATACAAAAAAAAAACATGCATCTCCATAATATATAAAGTGAAGTATATAGACTCAGCGAAAATTTTAACAACAATTTCTATAGCCAAGTATTATATGGCCCAATTTACTCACCTTAATAACAATTACTTATAGTACCCTACATACTGTAACAGATGCGTCGCGTCACGGGAAAATCATGACTGCATACTTTGGCATGGTGTATTATAGACGTATGTACGTCTTTATGGTTACAGTTACAGTTACAATCTGATATGGTTAATATTACAAGTAGGGGTGTAAATCTTAGAGGGAAACGACTCATCGCTACGTTTTATGATGGTACGGTTTATGATCGTGGGATGTTTTAGATCGACAGTATCTAATTTGAAGTTAGCTTTAAAAGTAGTCGTAGGTTATGGTCGATTTTCGCATTTTGTTTTATATCCAAATTTTTTTTTTTGGGGGGGGGGATTTTTGCATCTCTTTCTGTTGCGTGACGAAAATCAGTGAGACTATAATTATCATCTCGCTATATCTTTAATTCAACAAACTTTCGATATTCCTAGAACGTTCCGTTGTCGAGAAAGGTGTAACAAATTATCCCACGATTTAGGTCGTGCCGTTTGTTAGTTTCACGCTCAAAATTATTATACCCGATTGTCTGATTTAATACGAGTTACTCACGAACTATGATAAATTATTGACTGGCAATAAATGCCGTTGTCCAGGTACGGGTATAGGTATAAACCCTGCAGTATACAAATTTACCTATTTAATTTCTTTACGATAAAATTGCAAACAATTTTCATAATGGTTACTACAGTATCTCAAAATTTTTTCATAGCAGCGTTAAAATATCAAAAAATTAATTAAACACTCTAAAACACTAACGATCATGGAACAGTTCAAGGGTTGAAAATTTAACAATTTCTTTACGAGAACATCTTCAAATTATTTGAGAAAATAGTTAGACCTAAAACATGTGACCTAATTTGGCAAAAATGATGACACTTTTTTGTAAGTTTGTTGATTTCTCGAATTCAGTATTTCGAAGAGTAGATTTCTGTATTTTTTCTCATCGATTATTAACGTGGCTAATGTGGAACGAGTTGGATAATTTCATCGACTGACTGCAGCCCTTATATGGATTACGTTTTATCCAAATGCTGTTGAATTGAAGATGATGACACATGAATGGTGAGAGAAACATGAGGTTCTCGGTGGTGTAAGTTAATAATCTGCAATTAGTAGCTTATACTGCAAAGATTATACGAGTATATTAAGTCGGTTAAGGATTATTTGAAGCTTAAACCAAGATATTTTGTAAGCTCGTTGAGCGGGTGTACAAAGAAAGTTTTGATTTGAGAAAAGAAGAGATGAGGTTAAAAAATAAGAAAAGTTTGTTTATTTTTTTTTTTTTTTTGTTTTCTTCTTTTTTGCTTTTTGCGAAACACCACTTCATTCGCACAAAGTTTACGAGCGGTAGACGACCCAGTGGAGCGTCATCAGCGATAGTCATTTATTCTGGTTAGTTTAATGTTTTTACAGCCCTATACAGAGCCTCGTAGCAGGCGTTGGTGGTTGATGCGGGAGGGGTAGGGACTATCTACGTCACTTCCTTTTCCCTTTCTTACGCAATTTCAAGGCTTTTAGGCGTCTTTTGTACACTTTATCGCCTCGAGGTCTCTGATATCCAAGCTTTATGTGCTTCTCCAAACGTTTCACTGTATTACAACGAATATTATTGTTAATCTGGTTATTCCTAGCCGTTGCCTGCCTCTTCTTCTTCTTCTTATTCTTATTCTTCGTCGTTTTTTTTTCCCCTCTTTCACGTGATAAAAAAAGAGCCTTAAAACCTTCAACGATTAACTTTCACACGTTTTCTTTTTTTTTTTTTTTTGTCTTTTTTCATCTTCTTTTTTATTTTTGCCTCGCTTATCTCTTGTCACGTAGAAATAACGTGTCAGATAATGTTATCTTTATACAGTTCACGCCTACTTGTTACATTAGATATATACATATATACAGAAATGTCCATTGCGCATCTAAACCGTAACAATAAATCGAAATCGTAAACAGAAAAATGAAAATCTTAGCGTACCAACGCGTGATATGATATATGAATTTCCTGGCAAGACGGAGAGACGTTTTATCAGCCCCTCTTAAACGACTGTCACCATTTCGGCGGGGGTTCTGTCGTGCGGCGTCGCTATGAGTCGCGATATTTATTGGCTTACGAATAAATTCAGGTTTATTTCGGGGATACCGTTTTTTATATACTCAGTGTTGCGAAGGAAATATAAAAAATGTAAAAAGATGAAAAAAAAAAAAAAAAATAAAAAAAAAAAATGAAAACAGAAAACAGAAAAAATGTATATTTATATATTTACGTAGATACATAATATAGGATCGAGACATCGGCGAATTTATGATATCAGGAATAATGAAATTATTTCTAGTAACACGTACTACGATCACTCAAAAATTAACTTGAAACAAATTTTTAATCACTGCAAACTACTATGATCGTGATTTTTATCCAATAAATTAGAAAATTATAATTCCGTAAGACTTGATCAGTATAGATTATTCCATCAATGAAAAGCGGCAGCAGGTATCAAACTAATCGAGTATAAAAATGATGGCAATCTTTTTTGTATCAAGTAATTGTACCTATAGACTTTTCGAAATTTTAAATAATTAGCTAAAATATGGATCACACTTTTTTTGAAATAAATTTCACGAAATTGGTTAATTAATGGTCTGCAAAGTACGTCTAGACGGTTAAATGTTGCCTGTTGATGAAAAATAAACTTCTGTCTGCTTTTAATGACATGTAGAAAAACTGCGCTGATACTTCAGTTAATATCAACCTCACGAAGATGTCTGAGGCCAGTAAATGAACTTTGTTAAAACTAACATTTCAAAAAAAGTTTAAATTTTAAAAAAATAAAAAATTAGCTATAATCGATAAGAAAATCTATCACTTTTTAATTTTTATTTGTTTTCACACCAAATTGCCCAACAATCAGATTATTCAATTATCTTCATCGTCCCGTAAACAAAGGATAGATAATCTGACAAAGATGTGTAAGAAAGTCGCGTTTCGAATTGAATAGACGTTGTAATAGAAAAGTGAAACGAATTATATCGTTTCAAGATTTGAAATCTCGGTGATAAACTTATTTTAGAAAGTTTGAAGCCGGGTCTTTTTGAAGTAATAATAAAAAAGGGGATAAAGAGCGAAAAATAATCTGCATCAAATCTTCCTTAAAAGTATAACTAGCTTGGAAAATCCGAATTTTCCCTCTTCGTTTATTTAAACCGTGGCGTCTGATATCACCACACATTTAAGAGGATTCGAGAAAATGATTATACTCCTAGGTAAAATGTAGAGGCGTATGTTTTATGGTAGAAAAACGGTCTAAATTAAGGTAGAGGCACTTGGAGTGGCTCGTTCCGTGTTCTGTTTCATTATAAACCCCTGCGAAACGCTGGTTTATCAACATGTGTGTGTTTTACCTGGGTTTTAATGATTATTGTACGTTTCAATTAACGAAACGGGTATTCCCTTTGATGCTTCTGGTAATCAAAATCTTGAGTTCAGGCTTTGAATCAAAAGACAGGGTCACGCCTCATTAGCGTCTCCTCTGAGACGTTAATTAAGAGAGCCTGGAAAGTTGTAATCCTCAAGATATATGCATACGCTATCTATAATTAACAATACGTAAGTTCATCGAGCAAAAGGAGGACTTGTGTATCTCGCCAAGTTTTCGACGAGCCAATTTCTCCAAATTACACGAAATTCCAAAGCCACGGACTCTACCAATTCTCCTAACCATCTTCCTCCTCATAGTGCAATACACATCTATGACAATCAACGAGAATATTCTCCGAACAAAATTGAACCCCAAAATTTTTTACTTAGGTATAGGTAAAAATAAAAAAAAAAAAAAAAATCTCTCAACGGAAACACTGCACCTTCATGTACCTTCAAAAATGTAGATAGAATTTTCGATCTCCTGAGAACAGAAACAATTTGAGTAGAAACAGTTTTTTGACAAATTGTTAGCGACCTGTTTGTCTAAAAACAAAAAAAATTGTACTAACAATCAGCCAGCATTGCATGCATAATCTTGCATGTAGTAGCAAGGCGTTAGAAATGCTGGTTTTTACAATCTCGGTTCTTTTAATTAACGAGGCAATTAAGGAGGCCCTATGATAGAGAAAATATACGATCGCGTCAAAGAACATGGTGTTTGATGTAGCTAATTTTATTACCCAGTCACACTAGAGTCCAAGGGTGAAGACCACAGCTCGTACCTACTACCTAGATCGATTTTACATTCTGATTAAATTTGTTCATATTTTTGAGAAAAATGAAAATTCTCTCTCAGGTTAATAACTCTTTGATAAAAATTTCACGTTCGTCAATGTCACACAAGGCAATTGTACATATATGTATTACAATGAGTTGGTTTTAATTTAATTAAAATGAGTGTTTAGTCCGTCTTTAAAATTGTTTACACAAAATTTGTAATATATATATATTTTTGTTTTCTTTTTGTTCTTAATCCTACATCAAAGAGATTTTTCATCATTCATATGGCTGTAATGAACAAACTTTGTCAAATAACTTTTTTATTAACAAATATCGGATTTCATAGATTCGATATTGGGTTTTGACCTTATTGAAATGGATTTTTTTTCTGAGGTTTAACGTGACGTCAAATCACGTAAATTGAGCAGAATAAGGTAGGTGAAGTAAACCGTATAGTATAGAGCAAGCAAACAAGTCGACGGACAGTTGGCGACCACTAGAGTCGCGGGGGAAATCGTAAGACACACGGAGGTCGAGAGCGTCGGGACGCCGGCCACTTCGTTCTGGTGGGAAGCGCAGGTCGCCTACCGCAGGCCGCAAGGGATGCTGGGATTTACCGCACCCTCACGGCCGCAATACACAACCACAAAACTAACGGATAGGTACAGATTTCCAACCTCTGACCTCCGGAACCTTCTGCGTATTTCTTTATAAAAGAAAAGAAATTTTTCTTCAAAAGTACGTGGGTTCAATATATAATTTACGACTCTTTCAACGTATGCCTTTAAAGCTGAGTTTAAAGACGTTTAGTGTTCGGAGAAATTTTACCTAATTTTATTATCTTGGGAAAAGATATGAGTAAATAGATCCAAACATAATGCGATTCCAAATTTCTTGAGTAGGTACTTCTTTTTTTTTTCATCATAGATTGTGTGAAACCTGTAATTTTGTTTATGCGAATGAGTAAACGTGTTTAAAAGATAAGGAGCGAATTAAGCGAGATATGTATCGTCGTTGTGCTTTGCGTAACGTTGTGTCGAGGTTTAGATACCTATATTGATTTTATCTGAAACTCGATGAAAAAATACAGATATACTGGTTTAGACGGTTGGTTTACTAGTTTTTTGCTCCAGGATTGAGGCTACAGTAAAAAAGTTTACTGCTTATGCCAGGCGCTGCGAATTACGCGACGCACTGTGTCGCTATTCAACCATTTCAACGCCTGCGTGAGGTTCTGCGGAGGTATAGGTAAAATAATAAAACGATATGTCGAGTTTTGGAAAGATTTCGAGTACTGACTTATAGGTACCCGCTATCTCAATTAACCGAAATCTGAAACTATATAAAAAGAAAGAAAGAAAGAAGAAAGGAAAGAAAAAACGTCAATTTATACCCAAAATATAACTGCTCTAGATTCAGCTTCCGAAATACTTGTATAATGTTATACGATATACCTACCAACACATACGTTGCGATCGATCAATCGGCTCGTATGGTTCGTCGAGGGTGAGCTTTCCGAATTTCAAGCATTTGTCTCGTGTCCCGGCATTTGTTCCCATTTTAGCGATGATAGTCAAAATCCAATTCTCGCAATTCCACGTCACGTGGTGGGGTAAAGGGGGATGAATTGGAAATGGCGATAAATTTTTTGATTTTGGTCACCGAAGTAGCAATACTCTTTTCATTTTTATTTTTCATTTTTCGTGTTATTTTATCCCTTTTTTTTCTTTCTTTCTTTTTTTTTTTTTTTTTTTTTTTCTATCACGAAATGTATCGATCGGTCATCGCTTCTATATACCAGCCCGCATATTTTTCAACAAACAGTAAAATAAACTGTGTGTGACGCGTGACTTTGAACAGCGTAGCAGCTACCCGACTCGCGATAAGAAATTCTGTCATAAAAAAAAGAAGAAAAAAAGAAAAAAAAAAAAAAAAAATGGGAAAGAACTGAAAGGTACGTAGGTAGGCAAGGTATAACGTAAAGTAAAAATATACGTGGCAAAAGAATAAAAAAAAACAAAAAAACAAAAAAGGAAAATGAACTGGTAAAGTTCTTTCGCAAGTCGTACATTTAATATTCTTGCTTTGCCAGACTTAGCTAACTCCTACGTGACGTTAATCCACATTAGTAGTAAACTTGGTAACTTGTCTTAGTATTTTACCAAGGGGTGCAGTAGTAGGTTAACTTGGGAGCATGTGAAAGGTGTTACTTAATATATTCCTAGTCAGTTCATCGGTCACCTTTTGCAAACTCCTACAGTCTATATACCTACCCTTTCGCATGCATAACTAATATGATAAAAAAATTTTAATCTAAATGATACACATTTTTTCTCAAGAACAAAAAAAAAACAAAAAAAATTTATAAATATGAGGCAAAAATTTTTCTCCTTGAGTCAAAAGACCAAAATAGTATTGAATAATTCTAGTTTCTTTTACTAAATACGTTGATTATAGTTAATTAATAATACCTAATTAATTAAGAGTCTTATAAGATATTGGCTTATGAATATAGGTATACGTATATAATATAGGTATACATCTAAATACTCAGCCCAAAATTTTCGAGAGTTACGAAATAATCTAGATTCTTGAACGCGTGCCTGTACCTTATACCTCACAGTACATTATATTTTCCAGCTGATGTATCGCAGATCCAATAGGGTCGTCCTTCCCGGTAACACGATTATTCAGCGAGTCCTGGCGGTGAGCTCAATCGAGAAATATGACCGTCGACTTACCCTCCCATGCGTAATTGATAATTTATCCATAAAGTTTTGACGCAGTCTCTAATATAGAACTCAGGTGCCCACTAATCTAAATTTTTTTTTTTTTTCCTCCACTCGCGTCTTAAAGTACTCTTTGGTATATATCACGATCAGTTTTGACTCCTTTGTTAGATAAAGAAGGTTCGGGAAGAACGGTGAAACTGATATTTCCTCCTTGCAGGTTTCCTTTGTTACTTATATGAATATACTTGGCTAGGTACTTGAATAATTTCCTTTACGGAATGAATATAAGTATACCAATTGCCAAATAGCAAATGGCAAATGGCAAACGGCAAACGGGAAACCTTAATCGTCAAGTGAATCAATTTGACTGTTAATTTCCATCGAGATTGATTCGAGCCAAGTGTAATTAAAGCAAGACTTACCATACCAAACCTTTGAGATCTTCCAGACGCTCTCGAATCTCACCTTTATACTGATTCCTCCTAACGTATTTGCATGTAATAGGCCAGATGTCTGGTTCCGCGTTTACACGCAAACTGATATAGCAACGTCTTAAAGTGATTCCATTCTACATTTAACCCGACCTCAACTCACCCCATACACAAAGACAAACTTCAATCAAACTTCAGAGACTTCCTATACCATTCTTATTTACACGATATATTCATCAAACTGTGAAACAAGGAAGACTTGTTATTTTGGAACAAAAACGTTTTTTCTATTCTACAAAGAAATTTTTCACGGTTCTTTTAATAAACTAAAAGACATCGTCAAATCCCATTCTGTTATATTTATTGCTTAATGTTTACTGAAAGTTCAAAATCGTTTACATTATACTACTAAAAATATTTTTTACCACGTTATAAGACGTGGAAGAAGAAATTTCTCGACTGATGTAAAATTTCAACGTTACTATATAATAACATAACAGAAAAATGATCTAGTTAGTGTTGCCAACGAAGCTGATACTAAAAACAAAATAAGCATAAAAAAAGGTTCAGCTAAAAGCATACATACACTATTTTCACCTCCCTGTTGATTAGCTAACTGTGACTCAAACATGAACTCACTTTTGAGTGTGTACTTTTTTACCCGGGAATTTTCACACATGAATTTGAAAGAAAAATAAAAAAATTAAAAAAGTAAAGAAATATTTGATTTCAAGAGTAAATTAAAACGGCTTTAACGTAACCTTCTCGATGATGATTTAATCAGCTTATTTCCGTGCTTGAAAAGAGTATATAGGACATGTATATATATATGTATATAAGAAAGGACGATTTTTCGAATGAAACGAGGTAAACTAGCGGTACTAGCGGCATTGTGAAAGCAGGGCAGTAGCCGGCAGGTACTCTGAGAATCTCCCTAGGGTAGTGGTCCATCCCCGGATCGTGTACAGGTCCATGGAGTAGCGCAGGGGTGTTGGTGGCTGGCCTGTGGCTATGAATAACTTAAAGCAGCAATGTTGTCCCACACACGCGCACATCCCCCAGCCCTTGGTTCGCATACGCGAAGGGGATACGGAGGTGTGTTCGCTAGGGTGATGGCGCAGTGTGCGGGGGATATAATGTGTACACAGTCCCATGTATCACTGCCGCAGAGGTTTATGCCGTACTTTGCGCGCCTGGTCGCGCGCGAAATGTTTTAAAGGTGAGAGATGTGTTTGAAGTGACCAACGAATAGGTAAAATGAAAGGAATATAAAATATACGTGAAGTTAAATTAGAATTTCATGATCTTTGACACCGAGATAAAAAAAAAAAAGAGAAAAAAAAAACACATCGACCAAAGATTCAGGGAGATAAAAATGCAGCACTAATTCGGATTTAGTAAAATTGGTTTACCTATACTCTATAACGGAGAGGGAAGATCAGATGAGATATCTCAGAGTGTGAATTTGTTGGGATAAATTAGACTCTCAAGAGTGACGTTGAGAATTGAATTTTGACGTTGTTGAGTTATGGAAATTGTTTAAATTACGGTCTGATTAGGTTCCGCGTTTAGGTTGGTTCCTTTGCAGGGAGACGTTTTTTGATCAAAGGTATATCTTTGTTGATTATGGTTTCTTTTTCATATTTTTTCTTATTTTTATAATCTCTCCTTAATCTCGTCTAAATCGAAAACTATCTCCTTCTATCCAGTGCGAAAAGCACAGAGTATAATATTTCCTAATAGCAAAGTTATCGGAAAATGTTACGACACGTACCTACCGAACGCTATACGCGATGATTAAGCATAGAAAAGTCTCCATAAAATATTAGGTATATCCCGTAGATTGGAGAGAAACGCGCAGGATTAAACTACAGCTAGACCAATAAAGTACGAGGATGATTAACGGCCGGAGGGATATATACCGCTGACAAAAATTGTTAAATAATATCAAATTGGGTTAATTTATGGACAACGGTTCTACATCAGGATAAATTTTATCCTCAACATTGAAATTGAGTTAATTCGTCGAGGACTGGTTTACTCAATTTATTGCACTGGAATTCCGTTTACTGGATGTTAATTCAAATATTAGCGAGGATATTATCAAGTTTGCCAAAAATAATTAACTGAATTCATAAGATTGATTAAAAGTAAGGTAACGAAAAATAAAATAAAATAATTTGTATGTATAAGTAGAAAATTGCTAGATGCAGGTAAGACGAAAAGACTGTCTTTAAAGCTCGACTATACACATATAAGCTTGATAATAATCTTTACAGACTCTTTACTTCGTGGATAAAAATCTCTGTTTATCACGAACTACATGTACGGTTTTACATATTTTCTACCACATGAACTGATGAAAATAAAACCGAGATTAATTATGACAGAATTGTGAAATTATTTTAACAAAATTTTACGGCCAGTTCTCTCTTTGAACAACTTTGTTTTGTCTGATCTACGTCTGACCCAGCGTATAGCTAGATAGTCGTGCACTGTACTGTGTAGGCATATTGTACTACGTATATGGGTGGTAGGTTATTAGAGATAAATTAATTAGTAACCAGGCGCTTGATTAGAAGGAACCTTCCACCCTCGCCTCATACTACCCAAAGGCATCTCCGTCGTACGCGCGTTATACGAGTGAACTCAGCTGGGTATAGTGACAAGATAGCATGTACGAGTATGAGCTACCCTTGTATGCATCGGATGTTGACTTGTCTTCTATTCCACGGACGAGCGTTACTCTATAATCATCACGGGTTACCGGGATGAAATTTAATGTCAAATTAAAAATTACCTACTGCAGTATAAGGTAGGATAGTTACGTGACAAGATCAGAGGGTAATATTTCAAGCTTATAATTTCAACGCTACAGATGCTATGATAATTATATATTGAATTTATGCAATTGAAAATCCTGATGATAATCTGAAAAATTAAATAAACAAAAAACAAAAAATATATAAAATAACATAATAAAAAATAAAATCTAATCAAATTATGACTCGGAATAAACGGATTTTAATGTATATGTATAGGCAAAGGTACTTATACCTTAAATAAATGTATCCTACTATATGCCGGAGGGCGGTTGAACTCGTAAACTGTTTTTCCGGATAATAACTAAACCCACACTCAACGATTTCGTTGTGCCTACGAATTTTTATCTGCCTTTACCGCTCTAGGGGTTTGCCGGACGAATCGATGTGGGGAAAGCTTTTAATACAGTGCGTAAAAAACGAAAAAAAAAAAAAATACCCGGATGAAGAAGCCCATTCCCCTACCTATAGCTGTTACAGATGAATCAGGGTCTCCCCGATGACATAGCGCGTCAACTTTTCATTCGAAAAATACATTTTTCATCAGATATTTGGCCGAATTGGTTATAGTCTCGCGATCGAACGAACAGCCCGGAAGAATCCGTTACATCGACGGATATTGCTGTGAATAAAAAAAAAAAAAAAAAAAACCATGAAGAAGAATGAAATAAAAAATTATATGTATAATATAAAAAAATGTTTAAATTCTGATTTTCACCCACAACCTAGCAGCTTTTTTTTCTTTTCTTTTTTTTTTTTTTGCTGATAATTCGGTGCGAGCGGTGTCATGCCACTGAGTGTTTCGTTTATTTATTTTAGTATTTACGCAAACCTTATAGTCACGCGATCTAACAAGAGCAAAGTGATTTCTGACGCACACGCAACGACAGATCATCTCCACAAGTCAACAGACCTATCCCCCTTCAAAGAATATGTAATTATAGCGGATCCTTTTTCACTTAAACAAAATTCTCCACCGTGTATGATAATTATTGTTGTAATAATTTTTTTTCAAAATACCTATATACTTAATATGCTACATTTTTCTACGGAACAATATTCAGACCATATCGAGCTAGTAGCAATTTTCAATTAGGATAGAAACATAAATCTATTTCGTTGACACGCGGAAAGACATGTGTCTGCCATTGGCGTGTTTGAATAATTTACGGAAAAAATAGCAAAAATATTGGCTAATGTCAGACCGCAGACGGGAAAAAAAAAAAAAAAATCACAGTCTGATATAGATTTAGGGGTTTAGCTTGATCGAATTTTACTCTGTGATTAGGCTTTATTTATTTATTTATTTATTTTTTTATCTTTGTTTTGAAATACCTACATGCAACTATGTTTTCAAAACGTGTTGTAAAAAAATGTGTGCAAAATTGCGTTTAAGCAAAAAAAAAAAAAAAACAAAAACATTAAAAAAGGGAAAAAATTTTTCTTATACCTGTATACGCAGTGAGATGTCTGCCCGGTGTTGAAATGACCCTTCAGCAGCAAAGATGCAACATCAGACAGAGTTATTCTGGGAGAACGACGAAAAGATATCAGTGTATATATCCCGGGGTGAAGCCGCGGGTAGATTTTGGTATTTTACGATCTCTTTTCTCCTTTTACTTTTCTGATCTGATGTTCTTTTTTTTTTTTTTTACGCGTTAACGCCCGGAGCTGTGCAGACCAGATCACATTAAGTTTGTTAGCTCGTCTGACACGTGTGCAAAATACTTTAAAATATGTAGAGTGCGTATAATGAAGGTATGTATTATAAACGAGTATAGTAGCTAGACCTTGGCAAAGCGCGGGGCCAACACCAAAATTTACCTACCTTATTCTACCTATACCTACCAACATATGTAGGTATAAATGTATGTATGTACGTATCTACCTACTATAGAAGGGTAAAACGTAACGTAACGTAACGTAACGCGATGCGATGCGGCGTTCGGCGCAACGTAACGTCTAATGCGTAACGTAACGTAACGTAATAAACCAGATATTAAGCGCGAGGGTCGTTCGCAGCCGATCCTCCCTTTTCCTACCGAAACGTTCTTCCCTCTTTCTCTCTCTCTCTTTCTCCTTCTCTCTCTCTCTCTCTCTCTCTCTCTACACATGTAAATGCCAGTATAATGCATACATATTATAACAACGTAAATGTATGTAACATATATATATATATATATATATATATATATATATATATATATATATATATATATATATATATATATATATATATATATATATATATATATATATATATATATATATATATATGTATTATGTATAGATATGTAGGTATGATACGTGTAGATCATACGTGTGTTATTATGCACACACGTATACCATATGTACATACGTATATAGGTATAAATATATATACTGAAGGTTTTCATTGGGGTAAGCACGAACCCTTCTACAAGTCAACGATCATATCCTGTCGGGGTGTGACAGTGGGCAACAAAAAGTATCGATTAACCTTTTAATTGGTACAAATGTTACTTCCATTCGGTACGTGAGGTACGTAGGTGTGTGTAATACGTGTGTGAGGAAATGTCATGCGTAAAAGTGGTACGCGTAATAAATCAGTTTGAACGAGTTTAAAAGGGGGAGAAATATAATACGAATAGCTGCTTGACGATTTCATTTTTTCTTTACCATTTTTATTTTTTCATTTTTTTTTTTTTTTTTACATTTCTTCCATTTTTTTGGTTTTTTTTTTTCTCTGTAATGTATTCATTTTTTTTTTTTTTTATTTCCTTCGTATAACGAGAATGAAATTTCACATTAGGGATACTGTAATTAGTATACGATTGAAGTCATGGCGTGAAATTGCACCTTGTGGACGGATTTTGAATTACGAGCTAGTGCAGTGTAGCCGGGTGGGAAAAATGTAATGTAATGCAATGTAATGCGATATACATTTGATGAAATTTACAAGGTAAAGTGGAGCAAAAGTAACAAATCTGGACCATATCTCCTGGGATTTCCACAGTCTGGAAGAAAAAAAAAAAAAAAAAAATAGAATAAAAAAAAAAAAGAAAAGATAAAAAAAGGTGAAGAAAAAGAAAGAAATAGAAGAAGAAAAAAAAAAGGAAATAAATAAATAAAAGTTTCTGCATATACCCAAAGGAGTAAGAGACGAAACCAGAAGAAGTGAAGGAAACTCTCGAAACCGAGATAGAGAGAGATAGCGAAGTAGACGGGGGTGAAAAAAGAAAAAAAAAACGAAAAAAACAAAAAAAGAAAACTAAGAAGACGACTAGCCTAAGGCTCTGGCATCAGATATGTATGACGACAACGTATCGATATGTTTCGGGACCCGATACCGAGTGTCGATATATATCGCTGGATGCTCGCCCGTGCGTGATTGGTCGAAGAGAGTCTTCCGAATCCGAATTCTCCAAATCCCATGGCTGGCATAAATTCTCCTCACACGCTTCCAGCGGTGGACCTATGTCAGCTTGTGGGATCGTCATTGGTCTCAAACTTTTATGTGGATATACAAGCAATCAGGTTCTTTTTCTAACTGACGGGATCGAATTTTTTTTAATCTTTCATGGATACAGACAAGAGTTTGTATTCCCCCCCCCCCCCCCCCCCCCCCCTGTTTTTTTAACAATTTATTCTTCTCCTATATTCATCATTCATCGACGATTATGCCAAATCTTTAGAACCACTTTATTACGAAGGTGGAGGACTTTTCAAAGGACAAATTTCCTTGTTTAAGATAAACCCTTGCAGCTTGATCGAGTCGTTTATTTCCTGCGTTAGGATCTGTGAAAATATAACAAGTTTATATTAAGGTTGATTTTTTTTTAGATGAGAGAAATAGACAAATGAAATGCAATGGTGATGTGATGTGATGTGACAGAATATATATAGATATATTGTCTGAAAGTTTTCGATTTTGAGTAAAAAGATAAATATATTCCCTCACCTTGTGACCCCATAACGTGGCATAGCGCGTGTCCCAAAGACGTGAAAACCTGGGGTTGTGAATTATCGGTCGCCACTTTGACACCGCGAGCTCGCGGACGTCGACGAAGTCAAGGGGTAAGCGAATAAGCCAAGTCAAGCCAAGGGTTGAGGAATGGTGGAACGACGGAACGGAGTAAAGGAGTAAAGGAGTAAAGGAGGAATGGTGGAACGAAGCTCTGGCACCTCGGGATTTATATTCATAACTTTAATACGAACCACGCTTCGCTGCAGTCACGGCGCGGCACACCGCTATAATTTATGTATTTCTTGTTGCCTTTCCGTTCCGTGTTGGTAGAGAGTATGAAGAGGCCTATCTCTAGCCCAGCTGAAATACACCTACAGTTAATAGCTGACTACAAAACGAGCGCTGACTCTGTTGTCGAGAGATTATGCTGATTAACTTACTTTTTTACGTCTTCGTATCCCATCCATATGAGCAAAAGGAATTTGGCCAGAGATTATGTGTATAAATTATACTCAGGGGAGACTACAGCGATATGAAATAACAAAAAACAAAAAAAAAATTGTTAAAAAAATGAAAATGATAAAAAAAAAAAAATCAATAAAATCTGCCTTAATCGTTGTCAACTTGTAATTATACTTCAATACGAAGTAATTTACCGAAATAAATTATTCTGTTAAACGCCAAATTCATTTTATACATTTTTGTTTTTTTTTTCAACTTTTTTAACTAAGTTTGAGAATTTTTTTTTCAAAAATTGATAAAGTGATTTCCATTTAATTGTGGCTATCATAAAAGCAATATAATAGGACAACGTTTTTCAAATTATAATAACTGCAGTTCTTATTTTAGGTTTTCTCGTTTCTTCCCCCGATCTCATGAATAGGAAACGTGTTTAGACGAACTGATAAATTGGTAAAAAGAAAAAGAATACAAAATGATTACCCGTGTTTCAAAAACGTGTTGGTTTCTTCAGAAGTAAAAATAAGCGATTAGGTATAAAATTATCAAAAAATAGATACCTCGAAAAGGACAAATGTCAAAAGGACGTATTTCGATCTCTCAGTATATTTTTCAGTCCATTATTACCGCAAGGAATAAAATTTTTTTACAAACGTAGAACGAAAAATCAAGTCTATCTAGGCAAGGTAACATAGATGTTGAGTATACAGCGACCCGGGGTGTAAAACCCTTACGTTAAATCCTGATGGGCCAGCAGCCATCTCGAGCTTTAATTACAGATTCTAAACCCATGCGAGAGATTCGGATATATTCGAGTGTTATTGCAGTTTTAATGGGCAACCCATATCACCGTGCGAAAGCAGAGAAGCTTATCTTTAATTTCCATCAAAATTCACTCCTGGGTCATATCTGTATCGTCAAAAACAAAAGTTATACTTTATTGAAGTAACAAGTCATACAGATTGCAGGGAATCAGGAAAACAACAAAATAAAAAAAAGTTGCATTTTATTTTGCATTTTACTTTCTTTTTTTTTTTGTATTATATACGATTTAGATAAGGTATAAAAAGTTTACGTTTTATGCGAGTACTGTGGACGTGCAGTAACCGCGATTAATTATACTTTATACCGAGCTCGGAAATAACCAGTACATACCTAGACAATCTTTTTAAATGAAATTTGATAAATGCAGGAGGTGACGGTTTTTCAGATAATCATCGATTTATAGCGAGTCGAATTTCCGTTGAGAAACTAAACGGAAGAGTTCCTTCGCGTAGCTACAGCGGTGCGAGTTTGACTAGGTATGTATTGGAGTTAGATAGCAGCGCGGACAAAATAAGAAGTAAAACTTTTCATTAGTAAAGGGCGTTAAATTCACGTCTCGAAAATAAACGCAAATGAAATGTTTAATTTACTCCCCAGGAGCAGCTTCTCTAGGTGCAATTCTCCGAAACTGGGAAGCTTGTTAAAGTCCCGAGCGTGATCACCGATTTGTATAACCTTAATGGCTGACGATTCCCGTGGACTCGCTGTATCTCTTGTTAAAGAGGAGAAGACGAGATGAGAATTTATCGTTCGCGAAACTTGGGAGGAGAGAAACTCGGTCCAAGCCGAACCAAGCAGAGCCATGCCAGACCTAGGACCAGGAAACCTCCGGGAGGGGGGAATAAAAAGTTTAGGGTCAAACGTGAGGGGGTCTTATTGCCGCTAAATACCCAAAGGATAGCCGTCAACTTCGTACGTGATACACCGGCTAACAACAATCAGCATTCTAATTTCATGAATAGATATTATTATATTAAGTACGTACACAGATTGTCAGCGAAATATTTGCGTGACGTAATTTCAGTATCGTCTTCATCATTATTATATCGTCAATTAATTTCTTCCTAAATAATTACCGCACCAACAACTATGAGTCTTACTTTTTCCGACAGAAGGTGAATTCTGTAAATTATCTGCACCACACCGCACCGAGGACCTTCGGCTGAGAGAAATGGTAACAGGAAGACGAATCTTTTTTGGAACTGGTTGAAGTTCCGAATTTTAAAAGTTCTGAATGGTCAAACTTTTCAATATTAATATTATATATCGACTTGCAGTTTTTAGAAACAGTATTTACTCGAAAATATCTGCGTAGTCAATTTTAAGAACTTCAAATCGAAATACACCGAAGATTCAAAATTCCGAGAGCTAAAGATTCGAAAGGCCAAAACTTCGAGGCTTGATATTTGCAATCAATTTCTCGATCTATTCTCGGATTCTTGAACTTTCTGAGTTCTGACTTGTCTGCATTTCGATCTTTTTGAATTTGATTATTCTGAACTTAAACGTTTCTGGAAATTCAGAATCGTCCGAAATGAATTCGTAATTTTGACTGTACGAAACTTGTAGAATTCGGAACTTTAACCTAGCTCAAGTTTTTCTTCATGGGCACTATATGAGTTAAAGCTACAGGAAATCTTGATTACACAACCATGAATCAAGGATTAGATTTTTTAATCGAAGTATAACATAAAGATCAATGCGATTACTTTCACCGTTAAAAATTTTCTCCCCTATCTTCGTAGGCATTTCGTTCTCTTTCTTTCTGTGAATGTAAATACGAGAGTGAACTTGACTGAAGTTCAATATGCGGTAGGAGAGCCCAGGGCAACCAGCTCTTAAGGTTACAAACTCAGTTGAACTCTTGACTCAACTATCGGATTGATTTTAATATCAACTTTGTTCCAGAACTCAACTACGACGTACTTTACTTCTCTTCTTTTTCCACGCCTCCAGACTTTTCTTTATTCCATTTTCCAAACCCTCCTCAGGATCCCTCGGTTTTCTTAAAGAGGAAATACTGGATAAACTTTAAATCCGAATTATACACACGGAAAAACGGTAAAAAAAAAAGAAGAAAAAAAAAAAAAAATAATAAAACCGTCTTGACTTCACCAAAATTCTGTTTACTCGTCTCGTTTCGAGGATGAAACGGATTCTTACCCACTAATCCAAATTTGACAGACAATCAAGTCGTGTTACAACGCTAGAACCTCGTATCAGGGTAATTAGAGTAATTACGGTTGGAATCAGACGTAAAATAATAATTATTATACAGGCATATAAAACTGGCTGTTACCCAACTATTTCCACAAGCTGTTACTCCTTGAGTACTGAACTATTTCGAACGAGTCATATACGTGTTATGACAGTGACTGGAAAGTGATCGTTTCAATCCTGAAACCACTGACAAGATTCAGATCTTATGGTTGAAACATTTAATTCCTTGAGATAGATGATACATATGTATTTGTTAGTGAAACTGCAAACATGTAAAGTTTCACCAAGTGAATGAAGTATTAAAGTTAAGTGTTTAGCAACGTAGCGTACTAGAAATCCATTTACATATTCATAGAGCCTTGACAATTTTCTTCAGCAATAGAAAACTTTGACAAAACTGTATTTACCTCACAGTCAGCCTTAAGTCACTGCATGAACGAATCTCCATAATGTGATATTTTCCAAGTCTCTTGGCTGAACCTCTTCTAAGGTTATCTAAAATAGTTTCAGGGTAGGTCTTACGTAAAGTATGGTGTGTATACGTATCACGAACATCTTCTGCTTCCTATCCCACCAAACTTCCGTTACGTACCTAAAGAGAGAGAGAGAGACAGAAAGAGACAGAGAGAGAGAAAGAGAGAGAGGGAGAGCGTAAAGCTACTCCGTCGCGTTAGCAACTTTGTAAGACAAATTGCTGTTTCGAACTATTTTAACTTCATTTAAATATCAAATTATGTAGGAAGAAGAGTTAGCACCAGAATGGAAGGATTACGCGACTCGGTATGCCGCTCATTGTCAGTCTTCCACATCTGTCACTTTGCTTACCTAAATCTTTGAACGGAAAATCTTTCCGTATTAAAACGACGGACAAAGACGAAAATCTGATAACTCAATGTTATAAATATTACAGAGGCATTAAATTTACCAGAATCTATCTTTATTCTTGTTACTTTTCATCACCTTTGGTAATAAAAAACAAAAAAAAACGACTAATTTCGTTCGAAAATGATTTTCTTTAACATCCGTAAAACAGATTTTCACACAAATGTCGGTCTGTATTTTCTCCTGTCCAATATACTCGTCGAATGATCTCAGAAACGAATCGATGAAAAGCTAAATGATGAGAAAGGTCGCAAAAACTTAGGAGTAAGTTTGACGATGCGTAATTGTAGAGGCGCGAAGAAATCCTGTAGTAAATGGTTGGTACAGGGATAGGTACCAACCTCGGGCAGTAACCACTGGGTACCTACCCCTTAACCGTTTGGTAGTTTAGTAGTCGAGACACGCGCCACTAACTGGATGAATTCAAATCACACCGACATCAGGATCAGAGTGAGGAAGAGAAATAGTTATATCCTCTTTCGAAGCTTGGAGAGAGGGATGTTTTGTCATTAGAGGGTGAAGCGAGAGAAATGGAGAGGGCAACGGAGCTGAAGAGAGATAGAAATTGGTTGGAAATCTAATAACCGAGATATTCGTTTGAAGAGTATTGGTACAAGTCTGCATCTCCTTTGTACTAAAAATGATAAATTTCTTAGGTGTTAGGTGGGTATAGGATTACGCTAATATTGATTACTTCGTGGTTTCATCTTTCAAACGATATTTAAGAACTGATATTGGACATTCTTCACAGTTTTTCACAGTTCTTTATCCCTTATAATAAAAAAATAAATAAAAATAAAAATTTATCTATAACATTTGTAATATTTTAAACTAGAAATTCTAATAGTATCTACAGCAACATAATTGTATAAATAACATGTGAAAAGAAGTTTTCACTGAACCATAAGCAAAGGTAAGATGATGTTAATTTAAAGATAACCTTAATCAACGGTACGGTCTCACGCTACGCTAATGCAAAGGGATGAAAACAATTAACTGCAAAGTTAGTGAAACTTTTCTGCAACGTTTACTTTGCTACAACGTTACTTTATTCCGTAGATTGCCAAGTTTGATTGTAATACCACTTATTTATATAATATAAAGGTATTGCCTTATCTTGATTATATATGGACATTTTAGTTTTCCACCATAATTTTTTTTAAATCCATATTTTCAGTTGATATTATATATATATGTATATAGGTATATAAATGACGAAATTTCCAAAGGAACGAATAGTTTATATCTTGGTGCAGAATTGACGTACAAAAGATATACTGCATCTAGGCCACAAAGGGTAGAACTAAAATCCGAGAGATTTTTCCCAAGAAAAGATTCAGAAAAATAAGTTGCATTCCAAAGGATGAAAGAGATGGCTCAAGTCAAGCTAACCTTAATAACATTTTTCGAGCGTGGTTTTTCCGCGTTAAATTCCTAGCATAAATTTATATTAAAATACTTGAATCGCTTATATATAGAATACTTACGTCTATATAACTAACGTTTTTTTTTTTTTTTTTTTTTTTCATTCATTAATTTTTTACTACGGTCAGTATCGGTAAAAACAGCGTGTAGATTAAATTCAACGAGTTCGATTCGTTATTCGAAAAATATGACTCGATATTTTATCAATTATTAATCTAATGATATCAGATTTGAAAATCTAATAGTCAAAACATGAAGCTACGCTTATCTTTACCCAGTGGGAAACTTTCTCGTTACATTTATGCAAATATACGAATGGGAAAATGCAAATATCGTCTGATGAATAGAGCTATGGAAACTTGACCAAAGCAATCTGTACGCAAGCATGTAAATTTGTCGTGATCAAACTTTTGTAAGTGTCTATTAAAATCTCATCGATATGTTTTATACCTATATTATATATTAGAGTGTCGTATAATCATTTTTGAATAATGTTTATAGTTGTATAAGATAAAGATACAAGTTCGCAATTTTCAAATCGATAAAAGCTACAAATTTTGATACTATCCAAAATTTTTATTAATCAATCGAGATGAATCCGATTCATTTTTATAAGGTAAACTGTCACAGTAACTGACTCGAAGTTATACTGTTGTTGAAGTCGTTTCAAATTAATGATAAAATTTTTAAAAAATTTTAAACCTCCGTGTTAATGGATGTACAAGAAGTATAACCACTATACCTTAATGGATGGGACACTTCGGTTCATCAAAGTCTTTAGAACATCTCTATGTGTCTATAGATATATATATATATATATATACATATATACTATGTTTGAGAGTACATATATATATATATATATATATATATATATATATATATATATATATATATATATATATATATATATATATATATATATATATATATATATATATATATATATATATTTAGGGGTTCTCCTAAAATTCCTTAAATTGTATCGAACATTGTCGAAATGCTTGAGCTCCTCCGGCCCTCGAGGCTCAAGGGTCGCAAAGGACCATGGCTGGAAAAGACTCTCGTTCTTCGTGCTTACGGAGGGCTGATATTATACATAACGTACCGCATATATACATCCCTCAAGACAAACGCTGGCCATGGAATTTAACATATTTATTAAATAATATTGGGACTCTTTCTAAAATGAAAACCAAAATAATCTACAAATTAGAAATTTTTTAAGGAGTAATTAACTAACCAAGTTCAATAACGGTCCTCAAAATTTCACCCCGTAATTGTAAACCATTCAAAATTTGAATCAGTCAGTCTTTAAATTTTTGATGATCAATTTTTGAGCGATTCATAAATTTAACTTTGGTTGTATGGCATCAATCGAAAAGGTGTGCTTAAAGATACTTCGTTCAGTTTCAGGACATAAGAGATTTGGCCAATACTTATAACAGTAAAGGTAGAATGCCGATTGAATTCGTGAATATCAGTATGAGAAAAAAAAAATGTCTAAAGATCGAGAGATCGTAGATTCGATAGTTTGGTTTTCCTCGTCTTGCAGTTCTATGGTTGGAGCGTACGAAACTCTCTTGGAACGATCTCTGCATACCAAATCTCTTATCGCAAAATCTCCAGCTCGAGTTCCCCGGCACGGTTATGCCCTGTGTAAGCCGATGTAACATCGGCTAGCAGTTAGCACACGGATGGCTCGAAGGGATTAGATTTGATTACCACGCCTAGAGAACTGCCCCTCACCTGGTGCCGACGATCCTCACTCCCTCACACCTTCTACACTAGCGAAAGCCCGACCCCGCGCCTTATCCTGTCAGAAATTACCCCATGCTACGTGCGTGTCATGAATATCACCAGGATAACAATGCTGCACTTTGAAATACCGAAATAAACCCAGGCTTAAAACATGGCCTTCTCTAATCGATGTATCCTCGAATATCTGTCTAGACTTTCGAGTCTATAGAGTCGAGAAGTCTAGACCGTCGATACTCAAACTTCTATGTCTATGCTTCTCAATTTCGTCTCGTTATTGTGCGTTTCTTTTAGTGAACAGAGATCCAAGAGCTGGCAGTTCATGTTTGAAAAAAAAAAAAAAAATCAATTTGGAAGGAGTTCAGAGTCACATTTTGGGGTTGGATGTAATTTTCTTATAGAGATACTTAGGCGTGGGAGTGCAGGGAAAGAGATTTTATACATTTTTATATATTGATACGTATGGGCAGAGAGACACGTGTGTAAGTTAGTCTGACAGATATATAGGTTTGTGGAGGATATGCCCATTTGCAATATCTTTGATTTTATGTAAAGAAGTAAAGTCATATCTAAGGCCGAACAGTACATCGTCCTGGTTTATGCCACGGTCGTGAAATTCGATTGAAAAATATTATTCAGATTTATTCGACTAACCTGAAATAACAGATTTTGGCTGAGAAGCCATGTCTCCTGTGGCAAAACAAAGGCACTTCCGCACCGGGGTCCAAGGGTCACAGATGCTACGGGAATAACGCTACTGTATAGATTATTTCGGTGCGAAAATATTACCCGGTAGATACGTATGTGTCTACCAATGTCAAAAATCAATTACCCTTGTTCAACGCCATACCTGGACATACCTTAGACATTCATTTTTCAGCGTTCAGTTTGCTTATTGTTATTTGTTTACTTCATCTTAGCAGAGAAAACGATTAATAGATGAAAATTGAAATTGAGAATTTACAAATTGGGAATATCCTACGTGGTTTTTTTATTTTTATTATTATTATTATAGTTTTTTCTGGCTTGTAGATAGATAACCCGTGCAGTAGGGAACATTAATATAAAACGGTCTGACGCTCGTAAAACCAGGCTGAATTTAAAATATAAATTCATGGTAGCCACGTGCACAATGTCCATCTTGTTACACCCTCTCTGGTTCTACGTATACGATTGTTGGAATGGCTTGGTGTAGTCACAAGGGAGGATTTAAAAGGTTGATGCTTTGAGCCGAGTGCAGTGCGAGGCGCAGTTTTCTTCATCCCTTAATCCAAATGGATTCAGAAATGACCGTAAATTGCTCATGCAAGAAATATCACCACCATATTGTTCAATGAGGAAATTATTAACCATTCTTTGAAAAAAATTCCACTTATTCATTCTTCTTCTATTTTTATTTCTTATTTTCTTTGTATATTCTTTCATCTTGTTTTTCATCTCATTTTTATCATTCTGTTTACAACTCTCTGCCTTTCCTCCCTCTCCTCGAAATCTATCATGTAATCATACAAGCTGGAGAGAGAAAAGCTTTTACATTCGAAAATGAACATTTTTCGTAGATTCTTGGACGACGCGAATGTAATTGTTAAAGAAATGCGTTGTTTTAATAATAATAGTGCTGATACTTATAGCCGTAGGTATACCCACGAGATAGATTATAGTACTATACATACGTAGCTGTATTTTAATATGAGAAAGGTGGAAAAACTGTGGCTTAGTGTCTTGAAGATAGTGATTAAAAGAGTAAAGAAAAGGAGAATGAAGAAGGGATATTAAATAACATTCACAAGGGAGGGATAACGCATTTGTTTTAAAGAAATGAATCGCATTAATTAAAGCAAAGCGTTCCATCGGCGTTCTAATTAAATTTGTACGAAATTAAAAAGTAAATTATAACTTAAAAAAAAAAAAAAATAAAATGAAAGAAAAAAAAAATGGAGAATAAAAAAAGACGAGAAATTTCGCTTCCCGCTCTCTTGTTTATTAAACTTGAAGACGATTTAAAGATTTTTAATTGAATTTAATTTTTAATGTACAAAGTATTAACCCGCACTCTTACCTTTCAACTTGCCTAAAATAATGTAAATTCTTCTTCTTTCTCTGTCTCTCACCCTTATACTTAACCTGCTTCAAAGAACCAGTTAAAAAAAATCTTACTAATCTTGATACCCAGGCTGACTCCGTTCATTACTTAAGTTTCGTGTTCCAACATCTGTTTCGCCCTCCTCGATCAAATACTCATCTTTCAATACCCGGCCAACTTGTCTCGGTTTTTTAAAATTCTCTCTATGTTCAGAAATAAATTTTCCGCATAAATTTTAACTCAAATACAAAAGTATTTTTCAACATTTTTCACAACACTCCTGAGTTACAAATATCACATTTTAATCTCATCAACATATATACATATACATATATACCAGTTTAAAATTGGATCGAATAAACTTTGCTATATTCTGTTATATAAATTCAACAGCTATACACACGATTCTAACATTAATTGTACCTTCTCTGGAAAGTCCACATCTTTTAAAAATTTAACAATTGTGTAGTAACTATTAGGGCATACAGTTGCATTATTCAATTTGCCAGAGTACTGAATCAGCAGTGAATTAGGATTAACGATTGACCACTTTAACCCACGTCCAACTATCCCCTAAAGCCCTGTAAAATCACTGAATTATTTAATGTTATACGACTTGTATATTTTGTACCTACATACTTGTATGTACATTTTATCATAATGTTATATAGTTCTGTAAAAAGACTCGTGATTAGTCGTTAATGATTTGTAAAATGAATTTAATGTATTCTTTGAAATCGTTAACAAATCATTTCACATAGGTACAAATTGAGGGTAACTTTTTGAAGCCTCTCTTCAGAATATAACGATCTCTCTGCCCTAATACCTCATCTTCTTTCCTCTCCTCTTATTGAAGTATCTCTCAAAGTTGTTGATCTCAAGAGACGTAATAAGAAGATTCGCCATTGTATTACTTTTCCACGAAAGATTTACTACTGTCAAAAAAAGTGAAAAAAAAAAAAAAAAAAAAAAAAAAAAAAAACAGAAAGAGAAAAACAGAAAACAAATTTCAGCAAAAATTTCTCCATTCATTTAGCCATTCATGAACTTTGTAACGATATTATGCACGTTTGTTGAAACATAATTGTTTCTTCTGACGCTGCTTCATTTCACAGAGTGGCTATTAGACTGAAGAACGTCGACGTAATATTAATGATAATAATAATAATAATAATAATAATGGAATACTGAAATTAATCGAGAAACAATATTCCCTCAGTGGTCTGCCGCACGAAGCCGTTATAAGGCGGCGGACGAGCGCCAGTATTTTCCAGAGAGTTCACCCCATTAAACATTTTTGCTATCTTGCTGGGATCTGCCGGCGAATGGAGGGTAGTAAGGGGGTGGTGGTGGGCTAGCTAGCCGTCGGCACCTGTTGCTTTGGAGCTATCCCTGCGCTTCTCTTTACCCCTTCGCTCCTCTTTCCTTCCAACCCTTCGCTTCTTCCACTTCCACTTCTACTTCCACTTCCACTTCCACTTCCACTTTCGCGATCTCTCTTTATACACAGAGGCGAAAGACGTCTCGAGAGCTTAAGACGTGTAACTTAAGCCCACTTACACCCCCCCTCCCCTCCCCCTACGCATACTTCACCGGCTCAACCAAAATGAATTGTCTTTCAAAATGTGTTTCTTTTTGGCAAGGGGTTGACAGATGTAGTAAGAAAATGGTCAATCGAACCATGTGTTTTGTTTCGTTCGTTTCTAACCGACGAGGGATAAGAGCATAGGGATCAGTCCGTTTTCCTTCACTGTATTTGTTCCCACTTTATTTTTATCCTACCTTTTCTTTCTTTTTTTTATTTATTTCCTTTGCCCCATCCCGTTTTTTTTTTTATTGTTTTTTTGTTTCTTTTGTTTTTTGTTTTTTCCTTTTCCTTTTTTTTTCACCCACTGAAGGAGAAAAGGCAGACCTAGGGACCGACAGATACAGAGAGATGAAAAGAAGGTTGTCAACGAGCGAAGCATATCTTTTAAGCTCACTTACGCACTTCCAGCCATGAGGGGAAATGAATTGTTCTTGGATCCGTAGATTGTGATTCCCAAACCCCTGCATCAGTGATGTGAAACTTGAAGTTGGTATTCAAAGAACTTCGTCCGATTTAAACTTCCCATAAAAAAAGAAAAAAAAAAAAACAGAAAAGAAAACAACACGAAACGTGCGAACGAATTGTGTCAACGGAATATATATGAGAAAATTATTAGCCATAAATTAGTTTTTTTTTTAGTAACGATTAAATCTTTCGCGTTTTGAATTTTGCCGGATTTTATATAGATCACATATGAAACTACTGCAGAACGAAAATAGAATGTACATGAGTGAATAATTAATGTAAACCATATGAAAGTCAATCTGTTTCTTACGACATAAATTTTGATAGCTGTTTGTATATAGGGTGATAAAATAAAATATAAAATGAAGATTTTTATAACTAAAATTATGATAAAAACAAGAAATATGTATAATAATATTTAATCGAAATTCTAGAGTTCGTCGTATTACAGAGGAGTATTGAGGTGTCAACGGATGACTGATCCAACCAAGAGCTTACCAAAGGGTATTGCGTTATCGCGTTACGTCAGAGAGATCATGACGTCAGCTGGTACGTTGGCTTGATAGGAATCCAGCAGACAATCATCGGCAGACCTCCATCCCATCCTTTGTACTGGAGGATTCTATCCTGACATCCTATCCGCTTGTCCAGCACAACCTCTATTCAGAAGGCACGTTGTACCATACTGTGCTCCGCGTGCTAGACCAGCACATAAAGGTACCTACATAATCTCGATCATGTAGAAACTACACCACATACCTTGGTCGATACATTTTCCAATTGTCCGACAATGAGCCGTAACATTGGGTTCGAGGGTTACGTATCGCTGTTTATATCCGACAAGTCTTCATTAGGAGTAGGATTACTTTCCAATCACTTTTCGAAACAGTTAGAACATGGCTTTTGATCATACCTATACCTACATGTATGTCGATATTTCCTGGAATATGTACGACGTGGGAGGCTGATTGGTAGGAGTGAATTGAAAATCCTGAATGAATGGAATCGAAAATAGGATAGGTACGGTAATTTTTCATCGTCTGTTTATACCGTGGGTAAAGAAGAAACAATTCTTAAACGGTGTGGGACCATTAAAAGCACGCCAGTCACGTTTAGATAAGAACTGATTGTGCGCGAGGCAAGTTCATCTCATCGAAATAGCACTCGCCCGAACAAACAAGTTACCCCTGTAACTTTGGACAAAACTTTAACCATGCCTGGAAGCAGTTAGTCGTCCAAGCTCGACTGGAAGTGACGTGCGACTTACTGGCAACCCTTGGTACCGATGTTATCTGATTGTAGTTCTCCGCAAAAGTGTTGGCCAGTTTTGAAAAAGCGACCTCTTCTCGTCTTATTATGCTATCATTCGTCGGAATGAACATCAGGCAAATATTTTTCACAAGATATTTGCATCAAGTAGTAACAAAAAATTTTGTTATCATATTTATTTATTCATTCATTCATTTATTTATTAATCTTAAACAAACTTGCGACTAAGTGGTTCATTTATATTCGTAATTTGAGTAATGAATTTTTGATTATTGTTTGTATTTGATTAAATATTCGAGCTTTTTCGAAAGATTATTTTTGGAGTGATCATATCTGGCCAGTGTTTTCTGATGATTAATCTTTCAGGATGTTTCTGTATTACGGTTCAGAGACAATTTAAGAAAATTTTTTTGGCGCCTAGACTAGTCTGGCCTTTAGTAGTCGTCGAGGGTCGTCGCGACGGATTCCGTTGGTCCATCGGTTGGTTGTCTGAGTGTTGGTGTAGAGACGAGTCACGGCAAGGCTATAAATATAAGGGTACCACCTGCACCTAACGTCCAGTACTGAACCGAAGTTAACCGAATTGAAACGGGAAAAACCGAGTTGAACCTGAACTGAACCTTACAAAACGTTGTCGTAGACGTCGACGTCGACGTCGTCGTGTGACCTGGTACTTCCTCCAACTCCGATTTCACCTCGGTCGTTACTCCTCTGTGCATTTATTATTCCCGACGTAACAGCACTAGCGAAAAATGAAAAATAAGACGATAAGAAAGAGAAAAAAATATAAAACATAAAAATAAGGGTGTGGAAAGTTTTTTTTTTTTTCTTCTTATTTGAAAAACTTTCACGATCATCAAACTCTCATATCTGCTTTTCGAAATTCAAAATCAAACAAAAGTCAACGTGATTGGTTTCAATTATTCAAAGATAAATTCGTAGTAAGTTATCAAAGATTCTTAATCTGAATTGAATGAGATGAATTTATCTTTTGAAAAAAAATTTTAAAAATGATTCAATGTTACCGAAAATTTATGAAGGAATTGAATTTTATATGAAATTATAAACACTGTGAAATGAAATGATAAAAATCATTATTAAACCACCAAATTTTAGGAATAAAGAATTCGTTTGCACAGCGGAGTACTCGGTAACCCTTTTACATTTAACACCGCTTGGCCCATTTTCAGTAAACAAACACCCACCTATCTAACGTAGAACAGAAGCAGCAGAAAATAGAAGGAAGGGCTTGCTGTGCGCACACGGCGCTTTTCAGCTCACGTGCGTGTTAATTAAACAAAAACCTCGGGACCAGAGCTAATTAGAGAGGGGCACTTGCTTTGCTCTTTCTCTCTCTAGCTTTGTGACTCTCTGACTCTCTATAATTCAAAAACCTTATACCACGCTGCGCGCACCCCCCATATTCCTACTTGCTAATCCACGATTCTATTAAGACTTAACGAAATTCATTCCACTTGACATTTTCAATTTTCACGGAGGATCTATCTTCACAATTATTGTTATTATTATTGTTAACGTTATCTCACGAAATAGATATTAAGGAGTTCATCAACCTCTACAACTTGTCAATGAGCAATAATCACCCTTCTACATATACTTCACCAAGAGCATTAATTTGACTGACACCTTAAAGCGACATGACCTGTTCTTCGTTGCTTTGACGTCTTGTCCATATACGTATTATAGGGTATAGTATACATACCTATATACATACGATGTCCGGATATAATGGTCGATTATTCTCGGAAAATGATATACGATCGTTGCTTATCAAAAGATATATTATATATATATTTTTTTTTTTTTTGACAGATTAATATACATTCGCGGTATACATAAAGAAGCGTATATAAAGTATGCAGGGTTTCGTCAAAAGTGTTTATAGCTGAGTAAAATGACTGTCTGAATTTATCCCTGTTGTTAAAGGTTCTATAATCTGATTATTTTAACCCAATTTGTCAACTCGAAGACTTCGAAAATAAAATAATAATAAAGATTTAAGACGGCGTTTACAAATGATTTGACAAAAATCGTAAGATAATTTTTATCTTGGGAATACAGCTTCTGAATTTAAAAAATCTTTTACAAATGAGACAGAAAAGTTTGAATTAAACTAAATTAATATCTTTGATTCAATGGAGCTTTTTTATTATATTTCAAATGTTGAGGTTTTAAAAAGCTCCTTACGTTATAAATTTTACAGTTTGAACTTATCTTTCAAATCAGTTCACGTTTAACTGCAGTGCGAATTATTTCACGGTTTTGGTCAATTCGTCTCTAATGGCCTTACTTAACAAACGCAAACTATGAGGAAAGCTGAAAGTGTCATTAATTAGAGGATCCAATAAATAACGAAATGTAATGTTATATCTAGATATATAAGTGAGTGGTTAAAAATGGTTGGATGAATATTTAATAAGTAAGTAAAATTTTTGAGGATTTTTGAATGTAACTAAAACGGCGGTAGGGATTGTAGTTTTGTAAACCACATTACCCAGATTTCTGGCAATTCGTTGAGCATAAAACGTAGCTTTGGTAATTTTGACGATTAAATGGCATTCGTCGTAACGAGATTAAACGCAAACTCGTCGGACCGTGCCAAGCTAAAGATAGCGAGAGCCTAGGTCTCTCAATTTATTGTTCGTCGTACGGATTGGGTAAATCCTGGAGTTTAGTTCCATAAGCATTCATATTATACGATCATATCAGATTTCTTTGGTGGTAAGAGAACCTCCACGGTTTAATAAGTTAATTATTCCCATTCTGAACGGTATTAAAAAAAACTGTATGAAACAGAGGCACGTATAAGCTTCCGCAAAAAGCGAGAAGGTAAAATTCTGATAAAACAAAAACCACAAAAATAAAAAAAAAAAAAATAAAAAAACAGAAAATAAAAAATAAAGAGGAAAGATTTTAACTTCCATTTTATATCCCCATGGCACTCACGATCAGTAAAAGTGAGAGGGAGAGAGATTAGGACGATTGAAACACTCCGGCCGAGTCTCTGTGGTCTTCTCTAGATCCACCAACGCAACCGCAAACAAACATTGTGGGAACAGAAGAGCATCTGTGATCAGATTAGTGGTGGACAATGGCGGCACTTCCGGGTGGTTAGTCTAACGCTAAGCTCACGATTACAACGCGCCCTAGTAATTGCACCACCGGATTTCACGTTCTCCCCTTTTGCGATTTGGCAAAAGGACACGTCAGTTCGCTGGTCGATCTTAAGTTTAGCTATTTTTTAGTTTTTTTTTTTTTTCTTTTTTTTTTAAGATAATATTTTCCTGCCACAACATTCACCACGAATATAGTTTCTCGATGTGGAGATTTATTTCATTCGATGATTTATACAAGAATTGGCATCTTTCATGGTGCAGATATTTTTATTTTTTCTTCATTTCTTACAGAAATTCGGTTCTTCAAGTTGAGCCGTGAATGCGTTTCAATAATTACATAACATTAGATGGATTATTCGCATTGTTTACTAATGAAAGAGATATCCGTTTGTCTATTGATTATGCCTTTTAGATTTTAATGTAATTCAATTCAAATTTACAGCAAAAGAGGCATTTTCAATTCGATCCTGTATTCCATAATGTGGAATTCGGGAATCTGACCCACTCCGATTGCTACTAAGTCAAAAATGAAATAATTATAATCAACTACATAGAGAAAGCATGATTTCTTCATTTCGATAACTGAAAAGTTTTTGATTTTCACATCGAAATTTCTCATCGAGCAGAAATCTCGTATTGTCATTAATTCCAGTACCTAATAAACATTCGCAGAGTTGGTGGGAATATTGGGTTGAATTCTTTAGTTGTTAAAGTTGGCTTCAGCGGATTGAAGCAAGGTTTTCGTAGTCCGGAGTAGCTCTGGGAAATTCCGTAACAGTATTGATTAGTCGATCCGTTGAATTCGTAATCCAGAGAAATTCCTGACCCAGCCAGTTTGCCGACCAGAAAATTCCTCATTCACTCGACAAATGGGTTTACACTATTTTTATATTTTTATTTTTTTGTTTTTTTATCCTAGTCAAATTACTTCACAGTCTCAATTTCAGTATCTACACCTATAACCAATTTTATAAAAATACTAAACCGTATCTCTCTCCTGTTTTCGCGATTATAACAACTAGCTGCTAGCTTGAATCTTTGACAAGAAATTTCAAACACTTCACTTTCATTGTTATTTAAAAATTCAATACGATCACCTGGTACATTATTTCGAGAGAAAATAAAATAGATCAGTCGGACGAAACCTAACGAAAATAGCTCACTGGGTAGAGTGCTTTTCCCACTATGTGGAACACCGAATAACTATACCTATACTAGAGTATTTCGGTCCAGTCAGACCAGAAGAGTTGCCAGAGTGTCTTCTCGGTGAGAGAAGCGTCTATAGGTATAGTGTTCTTTTGGTAGAGGTTGACACTTAAGATTGAAAACCACGTGACTGAGATATCGGTTGGATTTGAAGTGTAATAAATGTCTAAATTGTTTGAAAAGATAAATCGATGTGAATCGAAAGTAGGGTGGGATAAATCGAAACGTTATTAATGTGTGAAATGAAATGATTATTTTTATAAATAAATTTTAATGCAGTGCCTGTGATATTCAACTTGAAAATTCTCTTTGCGTGTAAGTTAACGAGATTTTCATCTGTGATTATTCATATTTAATGCATTCAATGTCTCGGTGAAATTCTGTCATTTCAGATCAAAGAATTTCGATATTAAGCCTTCGCAAAATGAACGTGGACGGTAATTTCATTGAATGAAATTTAGACGGTCGCGTAACGAACTGTTACGTCGTTGAAGCGACAAAGTTGAAAACTTTTTTTATAATCCGCTATTGTGAGAGTCTGCAGCAGAGCAAATCTAAAGCGGATCACAGCCTCCTATCTGGCAGAACAATTTCGATGATTACGTAAGGGATTAACAATTAAAAAACCACATTTTTAAGGAAAATTCATCGTATCATATCAACGCCAACACTTATTTCTGAAAAATCTTATACTTCAAACTATTAGAAAAAAAAAAAAATCTGTGACAGAGAAATTCAAAATTTTATTTTATTTTGTTATCTTGGAGTTGAGATAAAGTATTTTATTTTTCAAAAAGTCTAGATTATCGGATAAGTTAATGATCAATAATTAATTCTTCCTAAAAACCACTAAAAAAATGTCAATTTTTATTGGACTAAAAAATAAACTATTTCGTTTCGAAATATTCCAGAGCGAGTTACCATTGAGACCAATTATTAACATATCAGTAACTGTCACCACGGTTGACAAGATTTGATTTAAGGACATGCAATTTAGCGGCAACGAACAGATGTTCGGGTAGAAGCTTCAGCTGCCAAGCGAGTAAATGGTTAGAGAAATACTCTCACTGCCAAACCTCTGGAAATTTGAAATTTGTAAAATGTTTCCGGTTACCATAAAAATTTTTTAGATTACAAATAGCCCAAAGGGTTGATGAGACATGGGCACGGTGTATATACTTAGGGGTCTTCCGAAACCTCTCGAAATTTCCTTTAGTCATTTTTACCTTTTTTACTTCTTTTTTTTACATATACCTATACCGCACTGTATTAAGCTCATCTCAACCGCGTGGATACGAGCTCGTTGTAATTGAGGTAAACCGACTAAATGACGTAATTAAATCCTCGCCTCTTGTGGAACATGGTATATATATGATTGCACGTAGAATAATGAACGTGTTAACTCAATTTAACGTCATTTTACTAACGAAATATACATAGATAATAAAACCTCGTTGTTAGTGATTGCGGAATAATGATTTAACGGTAATGCAGGAACTCTTAACAATCGATTATTTAATGACGTTCAATTTAATGCTGCATAGTCAGATTTTATTCAACTGTATACTCATATTCTATCGATAAAACGCTTAAGCCATAAGTACATAATATATTTCCTCGTCAAAAAGACGGGTCAAATGTAAGAAAAAAAAAAAAAATTGAATAGTTTTTTAATAGGTATACCGTAAAGTGGACTTCAAATTTTGGAAACTAAATTTTTTCTTTTTCAACTATAATAAAATGACATGTCCACCTTTGATGTCCAGACAAAAAATTTAAGAGGACCATTTCTATGACAACTGAATAGTAAACGATGGGGGCTTGAGACTAGTTTTCAAATCACGTGCTTTTGGCAGGCTTACAGGAAGGTGCTTTCCGTAATTAATTAGTTTCACGAAGCTTACAGAGTGACGTAAGTACCAGATTATGTACACGTGTAGTCTACGGTTTTGGTCGTTTTCTTCTACCATAGTTTAACAGCTTTTTTTCGTCACTTTTGCACTTTGTGCACACGTCTCGTAAAAATGTTAAATAAGAAAAAAATAAAAATTAAAAAACAAAAAACAACTTAGACATTACTTTTCTGACAGTCCTAACCTGCTTTCAATAAATAAACTTTTATTGTTAGGCTTGGCACTAGAGTGTTTTTCTTCTCCTAGGTATATACATGATCAATCTGTTCCTCATTACTCGAACCTCTATCGCGTTCAGCCGTCTGTTAGCCTTGTATAAAAAAAGCAAATAGCAACAAATTTTCGAGGAACGAAAGAGAATTTTTTTTTTTTTTGTTTTCTCGTAAAGTTTACTCTCTTTTTTTTACGGGTTAAAAATAGGTAATAAATGATGTCAGGATTTAAGTTAAAATCTTGCGATATGTATTGAGCCAATTACTATCGAGTTGGAATTACAGAAGTAATACATTCCTGCAATGCCTGACTTATCAATGGGTTGAATAGTTGAACTCGAATGATTAATGGCTGTGTGTATTGTGGGGTGACGTGATCACGATCCAATCTATTTACCGTAACTTGCAAAAAGTGTTCGTTCGTTCGACGTTATTAAACCGTAACCGTAATCGGGATGTATGTATGGATGAATGTATCTACATTGTGTTATAAAACCGTGGGATATGTATCGCCGTTTTAAACCTTGTAATTATTAACAATTAACAAACGTGATTGTTTCAATTTAAACAAAGTTATAACAAAAGTGTTAATTATCTGTTACAGACTGGAAACAATCATAAATCGCCGGATAATTCACCGCATACAGAACAAAAATTAAGGTAAGCATTTAGTCAATAAATAATACAACGTTTTTTGAATAATTTATTCATTCAATTAATGGTAATATTCCACAAACGATATCAAAATTAAAAAATTAAAAAATTAAAAAATTAAAAAAAGAAAGAAAAAAAAGAAAATGACCAAAAGCTGTATGCTGGCTTTAGCTACGAGATGGTCTGAACTTGGCTGTATAATCAGTCAGTTAGGAAGCAGCGTGCGGTTCGATATTATAAAATCACCATATTTGTATAATATAGATCAACTTTGAAGTTGATTTGAGCGGGATGAACTTGAGGCTTTTTCTTTGTGCGAATGCCACGAAATTTATTCGATCCGATGCCTGAGCAGAACGGCGGTATTATTAATAACGTAATATGTGGCTTGAATATTTTATTGTATGAGTATAGGGTATATTTCCAAGATAGAGGTGTATAAGTTCTTAGATTTTCGAAAATACCGTGTCAAGGATTACGTGGTAGGAAAATAAATGAAATTAGTAGATACCTGGTATAAAATAAAATAAAATGAAATGAAATAAAATAAAATAAAATAAAATAAATATACCTTCAGCTCGAGTCTAAGACACTAACGAAAGAAAAGACAAACGCGAAGAAGAAGAAGAAGAAGAAGAAGAAGGGACTAGGGAATTGGAGGAACAGATCACGCAAATCAATAGAAAAAGCTGCGACTATTTTCTTATCCGAAACAAAAAGATTCGAAGAAACCTGAACAAAGTTGTCAGATGTCGTCGCGGCTGGTTGTAGAGACAAGAGTGAAACTACTATTTGCTTATTTTCTTTGGACTTGGCCCGAGAGCCAGGCCAGAACAGAAAAACAAACTCACAAAAGCAGAGACTGCACACAATCGTGCTTGTGAGCTTTAATCCAAATCATTCTTGGAGCAGGTGGATTATAGACTATACCTACCTAAATAGATAGATACACGATAACGAAATAACAAAAGACAAATAAGATCATTGATACCACAAGTCACGGTATAATCTGAACCTTTTTTTTTTTTTTTTTTTTTTCTTTCGTTTTTTCTTTTCTTTCATTCAAAAGTTTTATCATCATCGCGTGACTACACGTCGTCTAATTAGGAATTTAGTAATTTTAACACACGAAGTGCCTGCCTCGATTATCTCAGTATGCACCTGTTATTCCCAGGGGTCATAAATTGTTATTGGTTTTGACTCAAAGCATATGTTACATCGGATAAAACTAATACCTATATAACTAAAGCTTATCAGCGCCAATTATTTGCATCTATAATCGTAAATTAGATAGTTTTGTAAATGAACTGTACAGAAAATTTGCAGAGATTTATTTTCAACAAATTTCTAAAGACAAAAATTGTTCTTTATCTAATCCCTGAAACGACACTTTGAGAAATTTTACTAGTTCCTCGGTACAGTTACGGGTGAATATTTCTACCGTAGTTGAAAGTTCGAATAGATATTGTCGAAAAGTGTCAATAACAAACAGATATTTAGTAGTTATACATTTTTGAGTAGGTAGGTACCTATATTTGTCTACACGTTCGGTTTGAATTTCTGACCTTAATAGGAAAGTTTGAGGTGTAATTTGTGAGACAATAATTGCTTGTATGTAGGCGTACCTATATTGAAAAATAGTGTTCAGTGAATTCGTAAAAATTGATAAATCGCATATTCCTTTATGTTTTTTTTTTTTGATACCTATTTAGAAAAAATTTTAACCATATGTTAGAGAAAATTTTTGATTCTTTTCTTCAAACTTGAAAAGTATAATAATCAGGAATAAATTAGGTGTAGGTATCTTGAAACTAGATAGTATTTTATTTATCCAAAATTTGATTCTTTTTTTTTTTTTCTTTTTACTCTTTGGACCCGTGATTTCCTGAAAGTGTTGTAAGTTGAGTTAAGATACGCCCTTATTCGATCCAACGCCTAAATTTATTCACGAGAATCTCAGGGGAGTTTATTCGAGCTTAAAGCTTTACCATGGGTACTGTATCAGGAATATTTTTTAAAAGATATATACATACACCTACCCGAGCAAGATCGAAAGCTTTTTTTTTTTTTCTTTAGTCTACATGGAGTCAAAAATCGTTCAACTTTATATTTTCCTTTTTTTTCATTCTTTTTTTTTTGTTCACGCAAGCTAAGCTTTCACCCATGCTTGGAAAGCTTACAACAACACTTGGCAATAAAAAGGATCAGGGTGCTTTTCAGACTTTTTCTATTATGTTTCATATACACGTGACGCTGATATACGTACGAACGACGTGCCAGGCTATTATATTAAGCCACGTAACAGTGCAACATTGTGCATTATATACAAGAAGGCCACCCCTGACTATGCTTTGGACAGGCTCTGATCAAAGCATGTTATCGCAACAGGTACATACATACATACATATGAATATAAATACGGTTCTAGTTTACTTGGAACCGTTGTATTTCTCTCGATATATACGCGTGTAGGTACTAACTGAATACAGTATAATAAAAAATTAAAAGAAAAAACCAAAAAAAGAGAAAATAGCCCGCATGCTTGCTACTCGCTGTATTGCTTCGTGTTTGGTTTTACTCAAAGATAAATACGATCATCTATAAAATAGTGAAATATCACGGCTGTATATGTATAATAGAGGACTTAAATTCGATGTGAATTCAGTCATGCGTTGAATAACGTTCATCCTATGCAACGGGTAGAAACAAAAAAAAAATAAATAAAAAAAGTTCAGTGGATTGATGTAGGTGCATAAAGAATCGTTAATAATAACGCGATAAAACCCTACATAATCTATAGGAGTGACGTAAATCGTCGCGATACGTCGACGGGGGTTTTAGGATAGAGAATTACGTCGTCCAGCTGTAGTCTGTACGCTGCTGTAGATACGCTTTGAATTTTTTACTCAACATCTCCCCAAAGCCTCCAAGGACTCTTTGATGTTTGCGTTTTTGAAAAAAGTGCGAGCTACCCGGTTAATTAGTCCCCACGTGGATACTAATAGCTCAATTAGCCACACGCCCTGTACTCACTACTGAATTTACGATTAGCTATAGTCCGAATAGAAATACGTTCAATGTAGATTCAAGCCAAATATATAAATGTGTACATTTGTATTATATAATATTAACTCAACTACTACGGTGGAAATACCATCCGAGCTTTTAGCATTCTATATTATATAGTTTTTGCAAGCTCATTTTGTAAGCGTGAAAAGCCTGCAGGGACCGTCGAGGTGATTAAGCGAGCGTATTAATTTTTGATTGGTTTTAACGAACTTCATCCCTGAACTTTGCCAAAAAATATTAATGTATTTTGAATTTTGTTTCTATATAACTCGAAGAATCGGTGTTTTAAGTTTTTAAAATTGTAACAAAGTAGGTAGTTAGCTTCAAGTTTCTTTTTTATTTTTTTTTATTTTTTCTTAATAAAGTTTCAGATTTTATAGAAAAGCGAATTTGACATCCCTGAAAACGAGGTTATCACTCGGACAGGTTAGTACGGAGACACTATGTATTACAAGCCGACACTTGGACGGGGAATAAATGTTAGGGGAGAATATTTCTACTTGGGATGATGAGTTTTTCCCTATTTCATTCATCCGTGGTATTCAGAGCCTTTCGAAATGTGACGTTGAAAAGACGCGAGAGGGTGGATTTTTAGACGGGAGAAAAATAAAGTTCAAAACGAGAATATAATTCTTGAAATAACACCGCGTCGCTTCGTGATCCTGCAAGGGTATGTATATATATATATATATAAGGAAATATAAGAGAAACGAAGGGGAGGTAAAAAAGGGAATAGCGTAGTGGTTTTGAAAGAAAAGAAGTAACGCAGAGATTGGAGACAACCCTTGATGTTACCGCGACCGAAATTATTATCGACCGTGACAACATCCCTTGGAAATTCAGGAGAGCATAGTAACCGATTGATTTTGTTTTTATTTTTGTATTTTTTCTTCTTCTTTTTCTCTTTTTGAATGACGTTCCGATGATTATGTATATTCAAACGCGGCCTTTTCTTTACTGTATAACGCGACGCCGTCACGGTTTTCGTCGCACCCCCTACCTCCTTACCATCAAATTCCCAATTGCGCGGTCCCGCAGAAGAATTTACAACAGACCGAGTGATTTCTACTTATATACCTATACCCTCCTTTTTTTCATTTTATCCTACGAGATGGTGGAACTATTCCCTCTTTTCCTCATACCAGCACCCTTATATATTCGACGTACTTCGCCCCCCAATCAGATACTCGAAGATTGAAAGAAAATACGTCGAGCGTTATTTCAGGCATACTGTAAAGCTCGTTGATTTAACATATACCCGGAAATATTTTATGTATATACCTATATACCACATCCGGGTATTAAGTGTTTAAGAAGATTAACCGTCGAATTATATTCATCTCAAATTTTAACTCAACTATATAAATATATTTTACCATATTTTTTAGGAACTGTTTCCTCCACAGTATAGGGTATAGTATTTTACTCGAAAAAAGTACTTAGTAAAAAGTTTTTGATTATTTTTTTATTCAAAAACTTGCAAGGATCTTTACGGTTACTAAAATATCATCTGCAAGGATGTTTCAACAAATCTGTACAATTTTCTTCTTTATCAATTATTTATTTATCATTGCAGTTCTTCTTCCTGTATCAAGAATTGTTATTTTTATTGTTAATTTGAAAAGTTTACGTGTTGTTAAACGTATAATTGATGTTTTTCTGTAAAGTTGAAACTTTATTCTGCTTGAATACGTTTGATTATTTTATTTTTATATACAGTCGTAGTGTAATCTTATAGCTTTCTTTATTTCTATGAATTTGTATATTTTTATAAGTTTCTTGGGAAAATTGACGGTGATTAGATTACAGCCTTGTTAAACGTACGATTAAGTGAATAAAAATCAAAAAAAAAAATGTTAACTGGGGTATAATTAATTTTTTGTGTTAAATGTGAGCTTTTTAGCGATCTCGAAAAACTATGAAATAGTTTCCAAGTGGTTAGAATAATTGTTGAATGAAGAAAAAAATAGTAATAATAATAATAATAATACTTACTCAAAACGGTTTAAAGCTGACGACTTCCGAGTTCAAACTTTGGAATTTCGTTCTACTTTTCTTTGCTCTAACTCTCACAACTTTTGGAATAAACTTTGTTCAGGCGCAAGCCTAGTCGAAGGAGGTATCATCTTGGCATAAAATATGGATTATTCCAGGTATTTGCATTCGGAAAATAAACCGATAACTTTGTAAAATGTTCCTTATGTATCCAGTACCTTTCTACCTTAGTCCAATTCCGTATCACACCCTCACGTAATATGCATCTAATATGCATATAAAAAGTGCAAGAACAGAAAAAAAAATCTAAAAAATAACAACAAAAAGAACGAACAAATATAAAAAGTCTATCGCGCAGCTTGCTTACCTACACTTAACTTTACATCAATTTATTGATTTTTAATCAGATTCAGAAACTTTATAATGATTCGCTATGCCAATTTTCCATACGAGATCGCTGAGGTAAAAAAAAAAATCAAAGCTTTGGTTAAATTTGTGCGGCTGGATTTGTACAATTAATTTGCAATAACTCACGTTTACGAAAGTCAATGCGAGATTAACCATAAGCCATGACTTTATTCCATGGTATGATAAAAAATAAAATAAAAAATAAAAAATAAAAATATAAAATAAACAGAAATAACAGAATCCTCGAATTGTTCTAAAAACAACTACAGTATGCATCAAAACTTGCATTACGGTTATTTTGCAGCTGACTGAATTTCGAATGCGATTATTGAATTATTTTTAGCCAAAACTCTGGCATGCTGCACTCTCCATGAAATTTGTATATTTTGTTTTATCAATAGTCAAGTTTAAAACCGTTGAAATAAACAAGGATAACAAAAAATATCATGTTGTATCCAAATCCTCAAATTTTTTCAAACAATGATTGTCAATGACCATATATTGTTTCGTGTTTGCCTAAAAAATTGAACGTACGTTTTTTTATGTGTACGTAAATTGAAAAAAAAAAAAAAAAAAAAACAAAATGGGAAAATTATTAACTGAAAAACTCTGTTCGTTCCTTTTCTACAAAACAAAAAAACAAAAACTGCAAGCTGCTATACGCTTTGTAAACGAATTTCTTCTCAGGCTCGAATGATTGTATTTGATGATGCCAATTTAGTTACATGAGTATAGCAACTGGTATGGGTTAAACTATCCATGGCTTCAGTTATTTCGAAAGCTTTGAAAGTAGTGAAGCTTGTGGGAATATATAAAATTGACTGCTCTTCAAATCGTACGTACTTTGTCAGTTAACTTTACTTTTTTGTTGGTTTTCTTTTCGTTTTTTTGTTTTTTATTTTTTTGTTTTTTTATGTGTCATTGAGGATTGGGTTGGTTGAAGAGAGGATCAGTTTCGTTTGATTCTGCAATGTAACGTGTGTGCGATTTATCTGCGAATCGGTATGAGTATAGAGATAAACTAAAAACCAAAACACAAACAGTACAGCAGGTACTTGAAGTGGGTAAATCCTGCAGTTACCTCCGTTGATCGTTTACTGGGGTTGCAGCTAGGCTACTGCTGGGAAAATCCATAGGTAAACTACGGCACCCGCGGGCTGAGGGATCAGTCTAGCTGCACAAAAACGTTTCCATGAAATATTCACGCGTCCCTGCAGTAGGTACGTATGGTTAGCGATTTTCCCTCATGTTGAAGAAGAAATAGAGGTTGAAAATCTGATGTTTTAGGTAGTTAAACACGGGACGGGATTGAAGTTTTGAATTTTGAAACTTCTGAAAGGTTAAAATTACGAATTCATTTGAGACTATTTCGAATATTTAAAAACGTCGAAGTTCAAAATAATAAATTTAGGAAAGATCGGAATGCAAATAGAAACTAGAAAACCTAAAAAGTCGAAAACTTCCAAAATCCAAGCATCTAAAAAATTTCAAGTTAATTTCATCGTGAATTTTAAATTTCGGAGTCTTGGGCTTTCCGTGATCTTAAAATTTTTTAGAAATGCTCTTTCTGAAAAGTCCCGTTCGGAACTTTTAAAATTCGGAACTGCGATCCAGCCCTGTTACACACTTTGATGCTACTACTGGTGCTGCAGACTTATCGATACACTTGCGAAATTTTCGCTATAGGATTTATTCTAAATATATATATCGGTTTCGTTGCAGGATGGATATATGCGCCTTGGATCATATCTATATATGGTTTATTCAAATCTTTCCAATCCCAAGATTATTTCACGCGTCATCTCGAGCCTCTCGGCAGGCAGCCCACTTTTACGCACTATTACGCGTTTCCCCGGGTTACTCGGCTCAGACTCAAAATTCCACCCTCACACTTTCGAAACGATCCCAAACTCTAGATATGAGAGAGGAGACCTTACGGCGAGAGGTGTTAGCGCGGGGCCATGTGTCGCATGATTACAATTTCGATGCAAATCAAATGAACCAATCATAAGCCTCCTGCTTCTTCTCCTCTTCCTCCTCTTCTCTCCACTTTCTCTCTATCTCCGTTCCTCACTTTCTCTTCAGCTTCTTCCCTTCAGTTCGAGCCTATCAGAGATTGGGAATTTTTTTTTCACTTCCTCTCCCCCCACTCCCACCCACTTTCACCCTCACCGCCCGTTGGACCGAGTGAGATGTTCGCAGGGAAATATTGGTACGCGTAGGAAAAACGGTTCGCAGATGGACCGAGATACCGCTTTGTGCGAAAATGAAAAAGTCACGGAACGAATATAAGAATACGAAATCAGAAACCGTCGAAGCTCGGTGAAACGCGTCTCGCTCACTGTCGATAAGGTCCAAACGAATCAACGGCAAAAAAAAAAAAAAAACTAAAAAAAAAAAAAAAAACTTCAAACGTTATGCGGAGATATAAAATTATATCGATATTTGAATCTTTCGAATTTTACTTAATTAATATATTTATACTTTCATCGCGGGCAATCTAGCCCACAGAAAGCTGATTTCATAATAATAAGATAAATTAAAATTTCAGATAAATTTTTGAATCGATTAAAAGTTTTTTGAATTTAAAGCCACATGTGTAAAGTGTATAGATTTTTAAAAACATATTTTTTCACTGTAACTTGACGATTACTAATTTTATTTATTTAATAACAAGTTTTAATATTATTTTCAAAGTTTACAGTAGATATCCTGTACTTTCTGAGTATTTACAAGTTAACACGGCCGAGTTTGAATCTGCAGTGATGGTATGAGAAAATCTTTGAAAATTTAATCTCGGAGATATAATCTTGAGAAGCCATCTATTATGCTATACCCTTGATTTGTTCATACTTGAGATAAAGTTCTATACGAAGCTTGAAGGCAACTCTCGTTTAAGACGTACCTAGCAGAGAAATGTACGTGTAAGTTGGTACAATGGAAACAAATGTACGTTGAACACTTTAGTAAAATAGATGACAGCTATTCTTTGGATGAATTTTATTACAACAAAAAGTTTTGGTGAAATAAAAATGAAATTTTAAATACAAGTTTGGTTTCTATTTTCCATTTTCAACAACCTCTTTTGGTTTACATGACCAGTACAAAATTTGAGTAATTAAAAATTAAACTTCCCTCTAATGACCACTCGAAGTCAATAATTCACTGCATTTCTCGTCCCTATTGATTAGAAAGTGGTATGTATACCTATAAGCGAAATGTTAACCCATTTAATGGATATCCAAGGCCAATTTTTTGGCATCCATAAAAACTGAGTTTTTTTTTTTTTTTTTTAGTAAAATTGAATTTGTGGAATAAAAATATTGGGAATTTAAATCGTGTTAAAGTCCGGCACGCACACGGCTGCTGTGCAGTAGAAAGATCAACGGAAGTGAAATTCAATCTGCAAGGCTAACCTATCTTTGCACAATGGACCGCAGAGGGTATGGCTGTCCTCGGTCCCATAGCTCCCTGATCTCCTAGGGGTAGGCCGGAAGACGCCCATGGCAAGACGGTTGTAAAAAGGCGCGAAGTCGGGAAGTCGCGAAGGGTGATCTTAAGCCCGAAGAATAAGCGAACGGTGATATTATTCAAAAGGGACATCGCGCAACGATCCGTCACTGTTCAATCAGAGCACCCTGACCCTCTCTTGAGAAGTAAAGGGGGCGACGTCGAACTCTGGCTGACATTGGCTGACGCGAGGTCATGTGTTAACATCCAATTCCAACACCTCTCTCTAGATATCTCTTCCTCTTTCAAGCTCGTTTTCCTTTCGTGCTGACGGGACGACGACGAAGACGAGGAATAGAACAAGCAGGAATAGCAGGAAGAAGGAAAAGAAGAAGGCAGGGTAAGAGGAGGAGAAGAAGAAGGAGAAAAGTGTAGTCGATTTGAAAAGTGCGATGGGAGATGGGATCGGAGCGAATTTCTATTCTGGGAATATAAACGATCATGTCTCAATAGGAATGGGAATAAATTTAACTCTTACTGTTTTTCCATCGATAATCTTAGTGTAGGTACGTTGTCTCCAAAGGTAGGGAGTTTTGAATTCCAACGTTGAAAATTTTCCTCTTTTCAAATGCTCTATATTTTTCACCATCCCATATCGGTGGTGTTTCAGCACCAACATACATATACCTACATATATCACATACATACAACTACAACTGGCAAGTTTTATTTATTTTTTTATTTTTTATGTTTTTTTTTTTTTTTTTTTTTTTACAAATACACCTTGGGTAGAGGTGTACGAGTGTGTAGAAAAATCAATGCGGTTCCAGAAACATAAAAAGTTGAGAAAAAGCTTTACTACACCAAGGTGACCTGGATAGCTTGAAAAGAAAGGAAGAAAAAAAAAAAAAAAAAAATGAAGAGAATAAAAAAAAAAAAAAAAATCCACCACGACATGACATTGGTGAAAGAATCCAATCTTGTATTAGGCTATTTTATATTTATTATTTGGCTTGGTAACCTTAGCATTAACGTCCGCCTATTAAAACTGTCTTGAGATATGAAATTACACGCCAATAGGTCGGCTACCAAGAATTCGAAATCGATGAAGTAATTTCGTATTGAATAGAAAAGCCGATCAATAAATTAGATGATCGAATCAGGACGAGGAGGACGTATTGTTTAAGAATTTTAACATAAATTGTTTTGATGGCGGACGGTAAATGCTGCTGTTCAACCATTGAATCTAAAGGCTAACCGATTTCCAATTTCCCGATATTTACGACGTCACGTCTTTTCCGTTTAAGATTTTATACTTTACTCGGGATTCCAAACGTTTCTTATATTCTATTGTCTGCGTTTTACTCAAAACTGATAAAAAAAAAAAAAAAAATACATTCTCCCAAACACCATCAAGCGTATATAAAAATAAAAACGAATAACCAAGGTGACAAAATTTCTGCCTTAAGAATAAAACAAAAAAAAAAAAAGAATCTAAAAAGTCCTACTTTCCACATCACCATAAATTCGCATTCATCTCGAACCACCATTTCCTGTTCCTCCATCAATACAGCTTTGCAGTTTATTTTCCGACTTTTAGACAAAACAAATTTTTCACACGATTGTCTGTGTCGTAAATTTTGACTTGTTATTATTGCATGTGTACAATAAAATCGTAACAATGGACTGGGTGAAAGTCTGGACCATTGCATCCATTCATTGAAAAAATCAATTTCCAATTAGGAAGTTACGAAAAAAAAAAAAACCAAAAATTTTTTTCCATGAACAAACTCGTAAGCCAACCAGATAGTTTCGCAATATTCATAGAAGGCCATACGTTAACACGGGGGTAATTTGAGTTAGCTTGAAAGCAGCAACCCCGTTTGTAACACCGTGGAAACAGGTGCGCTATAAGGTCATAGAATAAGTTACGTAGAGACAAGATTGAGTAGATCCCATGAGACTACATTATCAACTGTTCCATAGAGCTGCACCTATATTTTTTGCTACATAAAAGGATTATATATTTTCCTGTGTATAGATCTATTCCATGAGTTCATAAAGGCCTAAATAACACACCTAGAGAGTTCGCTTTTGACTACCTTGGACCCGGATCTCCCGCTAGCCATACATGTGTAGATTTCCACGTTCCTTTATGTCATGGGATTTCGGTATAAGATCATAAAACAGGACATAAGGCGTGGCTGCAGATAACCTTCGAGGAATTTGGCGAACCCTTTAAGGGGCGTGAAGTGGATGTCTTGGATCGAAAACTCTAAACGACCTCGAGCCATTTACTGTAACGGAGTTTCTTCTCTTATGGTATGTGTCGAAGGTTCACCTTTCGGATATTTTTTCCTTCCTTCTTCCTTGATCCTTCGTAGGTAGATACAAAAACGTTTACATATTTCATCTGGAATATAATTTTAAAATTTTTTAAATATTTTTAAAAATTTATTCGTATGATTATCGGATTGTGCAAACTGATCAGGCATCGTGTCCAATAATTTCAAGCAATGGAACGTTACAAACTGATGGAAATAAAAGTTCGTAAGGTTAAAGCATGCAGTCGAACTCCATGAATTAATTACTATTGGTAAACCGTCAAACCCATCAACGTGGACTTTGGCCTACTCTAGTTGAACCGACTGTATTCCAGTTCGCTGGCGATGTCATCGACAATGAAATCCGAATCAATTCTATTCCTTGGCATGGAGTAAGTTTAGTAACGATATTACACGAAGGGTTCAGAGTCTGGAACAGTTCATGAACAGGGGAGAAGTATACGTAGACTATCCAACAATTAGACGAAACCGTGCTTAGATTGTTAATCCAACTCTAGTGCGTTTAGCAACAGTGAGATGCCAGGAATTTTCGTCTTTGTTTGTCAAAAGCAAATCGGGGATCTAGGGGATTTTGACGGTGTGTTAAGAGTCCATTTTCGGACAATAAGTAAAAGACATAACGAAGAGATGAAACAATGAGACTTAAGTAGAGACAGAATGGGAAATGGACTAAGATCTAGAAAGCCACACAAGAATGCTTACTCGAGTTAAGTTAATACGACGTACGGTCTCCGGCGTCTAAATGGACCCCATCAACAATGGTGTTGATACCCAAGAGGTCTTACGTGCTGCCATAAACTTAAGACAAATGGTGCTTAAGGAAGACTACCAGTGAGGAAATAAAAGCAAAAACATCTATACCCCCGCCTTTCTCTCTTTTGTTCATCTTTGTCCATGGACCATACCCGTACGTGGGACCAATAACATTTAAGAAGACACGTACGGTTCATGCTTTACCCGAGATGGGTAATTCTAATGAGAACGAATGTTTGGATTAAAATTAAACTAACTTTTCGCTTCACTTATATAGTTAATTTTGAATTGACGAATTTTGATAAAAAATTTTGTATGCCATTCTGGTTGTTTTTCTGTCCTGTTCCTTTTTTTTTTTTTTTTTTTTTTTTTAATTACGAACATAGTTTTGTAGGCAGTGATCAGCGTCGCCTACCTGAAATTTTTATACCGTATAGTAAAAAGGTTGATTTTAATTTTTGTCCATTTGTTATGAAGTTATATACCTACACTTGTTCTGAATGTGTATAACGAGCTGAATATTCAAGAGCTTTTACTGCTTTGAAATTATTTTGCTTTTGCTCGAAATTGAGCATAGATGTCAATGTGTGTAAACAGCGATTATATTTTTTAGTTGTATTTCGTATATGAATAATTAAAGCTATCACTAAGCTCAGTGTAGGGAATATTTTAATAACAGATAAATCAAAAATTTCGAAGGTATAAAATGAGGTGCATTTAATCGTGTATTGCTGTTAAATTTTGTTAGTGAATTTTTAACTACGGTTGGACTTTAAAAAGTTTGAAAAATCAGGAAAGTTGAATTTCACACCATAAAGAGCTTCTGGAACTTAGAGCAGACAGGCACCTGCAGATTTATCATTCATGTATTAAGCGTCCTGCGCATGTGAAGCGTAAGTGAAACTTTTAGAATCTCCTAAAGCTGAAGTATGTACCTACGTACGCTCAAGCTCACATCTAGCATTTCTTGGTCTCTAGGGTATGCGATATTCTAGGACGAAAGCATCAAACCGCGAGGCAATGGGAAATAAGCTAAGACTCTACTTTCAGCTAGAGAAATATAAAGTTTTATCAAATTTAATTTTATTGATTTAAAAAAAATATTATACAATTCTTCGAAGCTTTGGTCACGATTGAAACGTTTTAAAAGCTCAAAGATTACTGGGAGAAATTTTTTTTTTTTTTCAGTTATCGTGATAATTTATTCTTCAATCATTAACTCAATAATTAATTCTAAATAATTAGTCAAGTTTTATAAGCCAGTTTAAAATGAAGTACAAATAATTAGACGAAAAGAAAAATTTTGCAATCTTTGGAATACGGGCTTCATTCAATCATGGATTCATATTCAAGAATATAAATAAGCTTTGTACTTTGATCAAAGAACCAAAGTAAAGATTAGATAAATAATGAAATATATAATAAAAATACGTCAGAGATAAATTGAAACTTATTTTCTACGTCCATCTGCAGGTAAATTATAAATTAGATACATTATCCCCCTGTTCGTCAAATTTCTGAGTTTTCAGCTAGGGGCGACCTTCATGCAAATATTAGTCGACACGTTTACCATTTTAGTATTAAATTAGATATCTACAACTGGTTGAAATTCTGAGTTTTGGAATTAGGTTTAGCAATCGGTTACAATGAAATTTCTAATAACTAACGATCTATGATATCCTGTATGATGAATAAATTCTTCTATCATTACGACTAATGAAATTTCGAACGAGTTCCTTCCTCCCCGGACGTGTAAAAAAATTTTTGGGGTCACTTTTTTACGGTAAACATAAACTCCGAAGTACCCTACAGACGCCTTCGTTAGAGTAGCCCAATTTGTGAAGCAAAAATACATGTGACAGACATAAAAAAAGGTTTTTATCGTTGCGTCAAATTTAATTTCCAACCGTAGGCTCCCCTTTATTACATGCCGTAAGAAATGATTATTTCGTCAGAGCAAATAGTCCAATTACTAAGTGGGGGGGGGGGGGGGGGGGGGGGGGGGGGGGGGGGGGGGGGGGGGGGGGGGGGGGGTAGGTATATAACGCGCTAGAATATCCCCATAAAATGAAAATAATAAGAATATAAAAACAAAAACAAAAAAAAAAAAAAATCGCGATATATATATAAGATAAGATTTTGGAGAAATATTTCGAAACTTTCGACAAGAGTTTAGCTAAAGGAATTCCTATCATATACATATAATGTGAGAAAATTTGAAATTTACGAACATACATAGTACAAGGTGAAATCGACGAAACCGTAACTTCCGGCGATAGCTGTTAGATCCTCTCTCGTTTCCGGTCTATAGTAGCAAGGAATCGTTGGCTCGCCGATATCTATGGGAAATTCGATTTATTCAAGATCGGCAGTAAAGGAAGGTGCAGCGGTTAAAAGAGAATATCTGAAAAGGAGGATGAGACTCACGATCAGATCGTAAAGAGATTCCTGCTGCTTCTGTGCCAGCGCTTTGCCCGCTTTGCTGCTTGCCTTAAGACGCATTTTATTAAGCAAATACCAACCCTCTAGTAGCTATTGTTACTTGCTTGGATCGTAGTTACGGGCATAGCCGGTGCACCAGGTATAGAACGGCTTGTGAACTAATAGTAGTGCGATAACCACGACACATGATTCTTTGACTACCGATATTGCATCGAGTATACACGATAGATCTATACATGCATAGCTAGTCAAATGTGTATAAGGTATTTTTGAATAAAACTCCCAAACAAATTCAATTTTCATTTTCTATTTTTATTTCATCGATGCTGATACAGATATTAGATATTATAAAGTATTTTTAAATAACCTCATTTTCACCTCGCCGTTTAACAACTTTGTGTAATGTTCACGTATCGGTAAAAAGAAAGTATATAGTCCTAAATTTTGGTACATTTATTATCGCTAGTTTAAAAAGATACGATCCGATACCGATCACAACATAAAAGCGACTATAATCCGCTTCGTAAAGCACAAATTATATTGGTTCAAATCGGCTTCTATGAAATTGGCATTTCATCGTATAGCCACTGATCATGAGCGTTTCAACGCATACGGGAATCGGGATTAAGCTTTCATTCACTAGCCTTTGAGTTATTTTCGTTTTTTTTTTTTTTTTTTTATTGTTGTAATAAATTTCGAGTTGAAAATTCAGAAATTACAGAGCCCTTGAATTGTACAGAGCAATTAGTCAGAAAGTAGAAAACAAAAAACAAAAAAACAAAAAGGAAGAAAAAAATCTTTTAGAATAACCACGCCGCAACGTTTCTCCGTCGAAATTGATGGAAAAAATATTTTTCCTGGTCAACATAGCCGCATTATTTCGACGGGACCGTGTCTATTGTCCATGAAAGGCCACGCCAGAGTCCGAGGTAGTCCGTAGTTTGTACTCTGTAGCCCGTACAAGGACATAGGAATTTGTCCATTTCATTTAGCACGGGATATTTCGTCCACGGGCAAAAGCAGAGTTGAATTGCATTTATTTTAAAATGAACTTTTATCCCAACTGCCTAGGCTCCGACCTACCCAAGAGTCGAGGACCCGAATTTCTATACCGATACAACTTCGGTCTCCATTGTTACCATTTTTATTGTGTGCTTGGAGAGTTTCTGACAAATTGGTCTTCACGGTCGTGTACCAACTCTCCCTCATCTCCTCTAAATATCCTCGACAATTCGTAGACCTAGGTTATTAATATTAATAATAAATAAATTAATTAACTAATTAATCGTAAACTTATATTATTGATTTAAAATATCAATTTTTTATTCATCTGAATAAATCAAACAACTATTTGTCTTTTGAATTATCACTTTACGAAATTAAATCTATTGAATTTAGTGAAATCAATCGAGTGGAATGCTGCAGGAACCCTTCTGACTAATAAGTGAAACGAGGATGGTTGAGGGTAGAATTGATATCCGCGTCGTTGATTCGAGTTATTACTTATTAATGATTCAATCAATCGGTGAGTCAAGATATCGTGCAATGTGTTGGTATAGGTATGCATAAAGTTCGCGTTTCTATATTTGTACAGATATTTAAGGACACGGTAATAAGGTGAGGTCTTACGTTATACACATAATATAACGTATATATCTATAGGTATATGATATCGTGTATATATACATAGAGTTGAAATTTGTCGTTTTAGGTTATTTGTTCTACGCCCCCCGAGTTTAGTTTAAACGTTGAAAGTACCTGGCTTTTAATTTAGAGCCAGGCGAATCCTCTTCATTTGTGTATACCATGCTTGCATTGAAATTGTCCCTCTTCGTTGCCGACATATCGTTTGTACAAAACGCTTTCAGTTGGTCAACATTTTTCAAAACTGATTTCTATACCTCCTGGACAAATTAGATCCCGTAACTCATGCCGTTTACTGATCTCGTGTATATACCTTCCCTTTTCATTAATACTGCGTAGCCAAAAATTACCTCTTCAAAGTACCCATTGCCTAAACCATAATTCGTCTAAATCTCTTTCGTTATTTTTACAGATTTTTTACCTTTCCATTTTCAAAATATCATATTCATACTCTTTAATTTATTGATCCAATCCAAATCCAGGTTATATTTTTTCTCGTCTCAGTTCTTGATTTAAGGAATGCAAAAAAAAAATCAAAAAAAGTCATATATCTATCCCGTTTTTAATTTTATTAAGCCGGGTTATCGATGTGACGAAAAATTCTACTCTGATATAGCCAGAGTCTTGCCTTTAAAGATTTCCCCAATATATTGTGAGTTCCTAATACCTATACAGGTTTTTCTTTTTCCTTTGTTTTTTTTTTTTTTTTTTTTTTAAGCTGGTATACCGTAGACGGGCGGAATTGAGTCTTTCTATCTAAAAATCGTGGAACGAGTGGTGAGCCGAGATAGGGCTAAAACTACCCCGCTCAAGCTTCAGCTTTGAGCAAAGTCGATACGATGTTTCAATTTTCGCCAAGCTCCACGGCCACGTTACAACAACCAACTACGGTTAATATCTTCTCTATATAAAAACTTACTTAGCTCAGCACCTAGGCGTCTAGCATCAGGCGTTAGGAAGTCACCGCAAGCACCAAAGCTATATCAGCTACGTATAAGGTAGGCAAGTTATATAAAGTTACGAAAAGAGAAAAGAATAAAATTAAATTAAATTCTTGATCAAAGATATACTATAACAGAATAAACAAGACGGAGGAGACGGTTTTTCACTTACTTTTCATCCTCAAAAAAGCTGATGTACCTAATCACTGGAATTCGTATCAAGTGCGATCAGAATATTGTTTGAAATTCAGAAATGAAGAGTCGATATTAATTTTCTCATACAAAATAGCCGTTTTTTCATGACCAACATCTCAAATTAAAATCCTATATATTTAAGATTTTTTTATGTTACCGTTTCTGAGATCATTTTGCGAGTTTCATCATCACAGGTGATGAAAGATACAAATTAAAAAGTCTACCAAAATCCAAAAAAAAAAAAACGAAAATGAAAGTGAACATTTTAAAAATAAAGTAGTCAAAAAACGTTTGCAGATAACGAGATCATTGCAAATAGGAAAATTTTTATCTTCTATTTTTATTCTCAGAATTTTCCTAATCTCAAGTAACTTGAAGCCTATTAGGTATGCCTCGCGTGTGACTTGAGTATTTTTTTTGTTATATTTCCCCTCGACTTGGTGATAATGATGTAACCGTTAGCCATCTGGGGTGTGGATAAGGCGTTATATACCAAGTAAAGAGACAACAGGGCTACACACGCTCACGTCGGTGACAAACAAAGTTTAGTTCGAGTCCCGGCACTGAACCAAACTGCGTTTACCACTCGGAGTTTAACCCCTCGTGTGTCGACTCTATTCTACCCATTCGTACACCTACGGTGTGGGTTTCCGACTTTTCACAGACTGACGCGTTTCTGTATACCTACATATACCCATATCCACGCGACGCCACGCCACGCCAAGCTAACTTAACTTATTACTTCCCTTAACTTGTGGCATAAAGCCAGAGTCAGTCAGTCAGTCAGTCACCTCTATACCTCGAAATGCGAATGCGCGGTTTATCGGTTTCCCAATTTTTCCCGTCTTTATTTTTCCCTTTTTTTTTCTGTTTCCTTCTTTCTTTTTTCACGTTTCTAGTGAAAGGGCGTTTCGCTTTGTCTTTGTGTCAAGTTTCTATTGACGTTTAAACGAAACTTTGAACATTGAGGGTAGGTATATCTAGCAAACGCCCACAAAACCTCGACTCCAAATATATATCCCTGTAGATTATAGAACACACATCACAATATACACACCTTGTGGCTGTGCATGTAAAACAGTTTACATTAGATCACAGATATCCAATAATTAGTTTAAAAAAATAAAAGGTTGACTATATACCATGAATAAAAAAAAAAAAAAGTAAGAACATAAATTATTCTGCATATGTTCTCAAAGTTCTTATATAAATTTGTCGAAGTTAAAACGAAATTCGTGTCAAAAGCTTGAGGCAGCTAGTCCCTATCTCTGGATCAAATCTTATGTATAAATAAATTTCTTATATAATAAACATAGCTTTAGATTATACTCAGCAGAATATAACTGTGTACCTATAGACTGCAAGGGCCAAGTTGTTCTGTTGCAGTATGGAACTAATTAAATCCGTTCCAAGTATATTGCGTAATGTAGCTTCGCACACACACACACACACACATATATACACATGTGGGTACGTACATACATATTTGTCGAGTAATTTAACAAGAAACAGGTCACGGGGTTGCTTTCGAGTATCTACGTGGACTCGGGTGTGTTGGTGCCCAGTGTCTCGCATTCATACCACCAGCTCTTTACCACATTGCATTATACGAATACAAATGCACAACTGTGATCCAGAGCACGTTAAATACACCGGGAGATACAGAGATTGCAATTCCCTTTGGTAAAACCAGTTGTTATTAATTTTATAACAATGTTATACAATATATAACTAATTAAATAATTACAAATATCAAATCAAGTACCTAAAAATGTCTCTTATAATTGTTAAAAGGTTGTAATTTTGCTTCTGCGAGAGATTTTTGCAAAACTAGCTATATATCAAGAAAATTTTTCGAGAACCCCGAAAGAGACATCTTGCCATACGGAATTTCCCGATGAATAATATACATCTAGATATAAATATAATTCTGTATCCTGTAGATGAATCTCTCTACTGTTAGCAGCATGCATGTCACTCCGTTCGTAGTACGTCAGGTTGTAGTTGTTGTAGTTCTTTTACGTTTGATAAATTAAGCGTGTGGTATTTCACAAGTTAATTAGAAACGGGAATTCAGTAGGTATGTGATAGATGTCAAGATATAGACTAGGGTGGAAAAAAAAAAAAAAAAAAAAAAAAAAATACCTTCAGCAAATGTGGAAGAAAAAGTTTCGTGTTCAATTTACTCGAAATTTTCGTCGCTCTTCGCATGGTGGTAATGCGGAATTGAGTTATACACGTAGATGTGGGTATATAGCTATATAAACGTCTTTGTCAAATATCGTTTGCATGCGAAAAGTATCCTATCAAATTACGGTTTTCTTGTAGAGTAAGAGAATGAGTAAGAAAATTTGTGGGATTAAATTTAAACTTTCACACGTATACACGTTTATATCCAAATTTTTGATGTTCCGTGAATGAGACTTCGTAAAATAGTTTCAAAAAAAAAAAAAATGTTGTTAATTTATTTTTCTAATCTTATATTTCCTATTCTTATAAATTCATTCGTAATTAGGCTTTGTTAATTTTTCAAACAATGAATTCACGATGTTTATTCAATTTATTCAATTCACTATGATAAAATTATTATATCCTGTGTATCCCCTAGCTTTAACACGATATTATATTGATGGGAAATTCTCTGGGAAGGTTTACCGTTGAAGTTACAACGAGTATTATCACAACCGTTCGTATGGCTGCACACGAATGCTTGTAATGAAATTAATTCGAGAGAGAGGAACGACAAAGCGAACCCCGCAGATTACAAGCGTACGATATTTGGTGGCAATAAAATCAAGAATTGCGTGAATTAAATTTCTACGATTTATTAATACCCTGACAATTTTGTATATATAGCAGAGCAATAAGCCCCTTAACCATCATATTTCCTTAGATCTACATTTGCTAGTATAATCACATCGACAAGGTATTGTATGAAATCAGGTAAATCGTTGTCTAGTCTAAAGTAAAGGAAACTTAACATATACCCAACAATATTTTATAATGAAAATTGGAAAAAAATTGATTACCATAAAATTTATGTCTGAAGTGTATCGAATATTTAACATATATCATAAAGCTTGATAACATTAGTACGATACCAATGTAGTCAGGTTGAAACTTTAAATTTCCTATAATCTAACTTTTTCTATAATAAAGCTACTATTTCAACGTTACGTGGAGTACGGATACGTGTTTTCGTAACTGCAAAATTAGCACATTACCAAAGTTCTCTGAGAAAGTTTACAGTCTCGTAAATCCGTAGCTTTACTCACACTTATTGCCTCATGGGATTTGGTGAGCACGAGATACACTTTTACAGTTCATTTCATCTTGTTGTTTCCAATCAATGATTCGTAACCATCCTCCCTCTACCAAATAATATGCTTCCTTATAAATCGCCAAACATCTCATTGTCAACCATCTCACATTCGTCAGAGACACAACAAAACTCTATCGTAGGGGGTTGATTCGACCTCAAGTTACGCACGTATACCTAGATACAAACGTACGGACAGATTGTCAGGGTGCGAGAACTAGTTCACTCGAAGCTTCACTCTATCCAACTGTTTGTTTGGGGTGTAAGCCTTGTGCAGAGTAACTAGATAATATAAGCACGTACATATATACATATCCAGGTATACATACATGTATATATATATATATATATATGGTATATATCCACACGTATAGTATATATCTATGGGTATAACACAGAGTTGCTCTGAACTCGGTTTGACTTTGTGTGTGAGGCTATGCCAATGTTTGAGTTCCGTCTCGGATGTCGCTTTGCACGATCCTCTGTCTCTCACTCTAAATCTCTCTCTTTCAACCCTTCATCTCGTACCCCTAGGATAAAGTTTCGTCCGAGAATATCGCGTCTTTGAGTTATCCTCGTTGAGGTAATCATCACTGATTCAAGTGTGGAACTAACTATAGACGTATATTCTATATGCTTTTTAACTTTACTGTTTAATATACAGGTACATACATGTACACATGTGACGTGTATCTTTTACATCCTGTATATCCTAGAATTCTGATCTTTTGAGTAATGCGAATGGAAGTCATAGGTCAACGGTATGGTTTGAGTTTGAGTTGTTGCTCGACGTTGAGCTACGTTAGTATTCTCTTTCCAAGCTGGAACCTTCGAGTTTCAACACATATTCACACGACTCCATACAACCTCCTCACGAACTGGACCATAATCTGTTTAACCTAACTTCTGGACACGCGTAAGCACGCTCGAGATTAATGGAGTGAAATAATTCTGAGACTAGGACAGAGGCGTTAAGTCGTAAGTCACTTTTGACGAGATTATATATAGGTATACATAATATGTATACACAGGAGAAAATTTTCACGTTGTAACTTCTGCGGATCTACATATACTGAAAACACAAGTTTTGTGGTAAATTCAAAGATTTTCACCTTTCATAGTAGGTATGCAGTAGATCCAAAAGTCGCGGAGTGCCGCGTTGGATACGTTGTATTCGCAATACGTGACTTAATTATATTATGCAAATTCTATATATTATACATTATACACCATATATAAAGATCAGCAAGATTCTGTATCTCTGTAACTCTTGGAGCTGAAAGTAAAAACACACACACGACATATACCACGACTAGGTTATAATAATGAGTAGAAAAAAGGATGATTATTTTGTGTTAAGGGAAGTGAACAAGTGGTACCGCAGGTTTGAACGAGGGTAAAATGTTTCCTTTTGCAAATTGTAACGGTCCATTTTAGGCTGGTTTATATTTACAGGCCCTAGAGAAATAATGCGACTCATCCGTTTGATATTTAGAGGGTCTCCGGAGCGTTGTAAAAAATAATGTGTGTTACGAACGAGGAATGTTAATCAGTCCGTAAGATTAGGAGATTGTGGAAATCGAGTAGTGTTAGTTGTTGTTATTCCTGTGGTATTTGTGGTCGTGGGACGACCGTCCTTTTGCATGGGTTTTCCCGACTGTAGACGTTGTGTTTTAGGGACACCATGAATTCACAAGGACGTGCTGTGTAATCGGATCATCCTTGAGCGTTCAAGACACGTATACATACATACCACTCGGTTGTACCTATATGTGTAATACGTACATACATACATACATACATATCTGTACGAGTCCCGAATCCATGGAAAGTCGTAAACTGTTTTCAGCCCCATCCCTTAATAATACATTTCCGCGGGACATGGACTGACCACTAAAGGGACCTCAGTATCTCCACCCGCACCTGTTATTCCTGGGTCCAAAGAACAACGTTTAATATTTCGTTTACAAACGGGCACGATTCCATTAGCAAAGTTTCGAGGTCCCCGAATATACTTAAGAGAGTAAGGTTTACCGACCTCTTCATTACCAAATCGTATCTCATTCATTTGATCCATGTCATATCTCGGATACTTATTACGTATTCTCTGATCGATGGTGCATTATATCTCGTTAAAAGACGAACAGCACCACTCGTACCTTATACACTATGTTGCCTAGTAGCTATCAGGTTACGCACACTAACCACTGTCAGCTCTGAAACTTGGATCTATCTGATGCCTACTCGCGATTGGTAAGGCAAGGCAGCAAGGCGTCTTGGGAATCAAATTGTTAACCCGAACAGAGTTTCTCACGTGGAACAAGAGATATACGGAATTGTGCAACACGCGTGGCAGATGTTCGCTAAGCTTCTGAATCAATCGGTCGACTGCTTCGAGTTGCTTGAATTAAGCACCCGGTGCTGGTAGATCAACTAAATCGTTCTTTCGACACGTTAACGTATATTTCATGGAGTTTTACCGAGACATATGGCTGCTGAAGATATGTCCAAGTCATCGGATCTTGGAGATTGGAAAAAATCGTCAATGCTTTAATTCTTCTATTTCAATTTACTTTCACTGTATAGCAATTGGTGACGGATTTTATTTTGAAATGACAGTACAACAGCTGCACATCTGCATACTCTCGACGTAATATTTTTCAGATATATACAAAACGTATATGTATATGTATATGTAAAATATATTTTTTAAAAATAGATTCGTCGAGATTGGATCAGATCGAGAGTCGAGAGACGAGAGTAGAGAGTAGAGAGTGGCATCGGGGGTTGAATTTACAACAAGCCGTAGTGAATTTATGAGATGGTTTCAGGGAAAGGTGTAAATGCGGACTCTAATCCGAGCGAAGAGATATCGGTGGATGGATTTATCTGTGTGTATCTACCCCTGCACACCCGGGAGTCCAGCGGCATTTAACCACGTGCGTCACCCTTAATTTTATCTTACGATAAGTATCGTAGTATAATACGATATGAAAAAATTTGAATCAATCAAAATTAAACGGACATAGATTATTTCTAAAATATGTAGAATTTTTTCAATTATCACGACTTTAAAATAGCCACATTATTAATAGCCTTGAACCTTCGACCTTTGAAATAAAAGTTCGACGAAATTTCATATAAATTATACAGAATCATATCTGCCAATCATAATTACATTATGAACCAGCGCCGGAATAGTTTTACTGTACTGGTCCAGAACCAAGTAAATTATTCAATGTTGAGCTCAATTTTCGGAATTAGTTCCCTGAACTGTCATAGTCTGACAAGTTTGCAGGCTCGACGGGATTTTCTCTAAAATGTGAAATCTTGTAGCACGTACGTAGGTACTGTCTCTTGGTAATACAGAATGGGAGTTTGGAACGTGTGAGTATTCCCGAGTGTTCCTTTGTGGTAGGTTTTTAGTCGAGAGGTTGATGAGGTATTTTTGATAAACCTTTTGAGCAGCTGATGCGTCGTGATCGAAGCGTTATTGGTAAACCTAGGAGCAATATTGAAAGACAGATGGCGAGGAGACCTTTAATTCTCGGTGGATCAATTCTTGACAGGCTCCTTTATTTCCTGAAAAAAATCAGTCCTTTACTTTTACCCCTTGTAGGTGGTCACGGCCATTGACGGGGCCAGGTTAGAGCAGCGACTCTCGATCTTGGTGCGGAACTCCTTGATTTTCGTCCTTCGATTAATGCTCCGCGTTCGGGTTCCACAGAAACCTTATTTTCCTCGAAAATAGGTAAGCCCGTACGCCCAGCCGAGACTCAAGAGCCGAGAGTCGGAGCCTCGGAGACCGGGGTACGAGAGTAACCCACTTAGGGCTTTCAGTGACCCTCTGAAATATATACACCCGGCCTACTCTCGACCCTTACACCCTCTGCACCCCTTCCCTAAGGCTTCTCCACCCCTAAAAACCTCCAACACCTTTACGCGTCGTCCCATAGATCCAGGGCAGCACCAGGGACTACCGCGACGCCACACTTCACCCCTTGCAGCCTACTACGTAGGTATGTACATCGGAGCACAACGACCATTGACCGATCCCAACATCAATCTCTGCTCACCCAAAGTCGCGCGGAAGTCAAAAGCTTTTTTCCCTGTTTCGTGCAGAGAAAAGGTCGCCGCACGAAAGCCTTCAGAAGTTTACACGCTTAACGGACATAAGCTTTTACGAGAAAATAAATTTACCCTTTCAACCCTAGTCTGGACCAACGCTTGCTAATCGACAGACGGAATTATTTGTTCTGCAGAAATTCAGCGATGAATGTTTATATTATTATTATTATTATTATTATTATTATAGGACATGTCCGTGAGCTTGTTGTTAATGTTTGTTGAAAAAGCACCCACGGTGAAATCGGAAATTTGCATACGAACCGAGGTCGAGATGAAAAATTGAACCACTGCAACGTCTTTGGGGGTTTGAAGTTCGTATGTGATATAGTATCCCAGCCGAACTGCACTTTTCGCACTTATATACCCAAGGCGGAATGTCACACAGAGCAACACGGAGGGAAGTTTATTTTCGGTAGATGGTAGTGTCAGTTTTCGTTCAGCAAATTTACGAATGTCAGCCAGGATGCATTATGTATTATTAAAGAGGATTTTAAAACTTTCAGTGGCTGTCTGCTTAATACTATATAAAATAATCATAGAGTAGAATGAGTAAAAACTAAATGATTATGGGATCAGAGTTGGTCTAATAATAAAAATTGGAACTACAATTAACAATCTATAATTATAATAAATAATGCAATTAACCTAGTCTGCACGACTTAATGAATTGAAAGATATAAATTAAGGTGAGAACAATCAGTCGCATTGTACAATAGAAAATTAGTATCAATGCCCGTGGTGGTATTCGAGGAATGATCCTTTCAATGGAACAACAGGTCGCAGGAGACGCGTCATTTATCTAGACAAGGTAATGGGCTTTTACCCATAAAATATAAATTCCGGGCGAAATGAAATAAGGCCTTCCTATATAGGCATAGGTATATATATATATATCCATACCTATATCGGATGAGGCAAAATAAGGAAAGGAAAGGAAAGGAAGGAAAGGCGAGGTAAGGTAAGGTAAGGTAAGATAAAGCAAGGAAGAATATTGGGTTTACGGCGGTTTCCCTTCAGCAAGAAGGTAAAGAAGGCCGCAGGAATCGACGCCGTAGCGTCCTAGCATTGTACCGTCACGGCGTCGAAGGGTGTCCCGAACGACGAGGAGGAACGGCGCCGAAGGGTAGGCCGTACTTAAGCTTCAGGTTGAGCCGGTAACGCGATCAAGCCCGCCTTTCCAAGAGCCTCTAAACTGATTTGTCTTACCATATCCAACTACACCTACTACGCGATATTGTGCCATGTGTTGGTTTTCATTCGCTCACGGATTTCACCACGTCTTTGTTCTCCATCATCGCGTGTACTTCTACACTCTCAATGTTCTAACAATTACATTTTCCTAAATAATTATTAATAATATAAATGAAAATCTTACACCTAACCTAAGCAATTATCCATAACGAGTGAAAAATCTAATCAAGGTATTCGATGTTTCAAAAGAGACAAAATGTTTATTCAAATTTAACAAAAGCAAATTTTATCATTAGAAATATTAATACGTTATCAACGATCGATTGAAATATTCGAAAACTTTCACATTGTCGGATATACTAGAGGAATAAGAAAAACGTTTGATTTCCAAAAAAATTTAATACGTATACACGTAGGTGTCGTGATTTAATAAATCCTATTTAAAAATTGGATCGAATAATACTGTGATTATGTCCCTGAGTAACCTGGTATTAGTTATTTTTAATGTTTAAATAGGCATTAGATATAATATAGTAAAACGAGGACAAAGTACCTACTCAACAAAAAGTTGACTAATGCTCTTATGATTCCGCACATTGAATTGAACATTGAATAATCCCCGAAGTAATTATTGCCTTACAGTGCCGGATTATTCATAAAATCCGTAATGAAATTCATTAGTGAAAATTATTTTAAAAGCGAACATCCAATGAAACAGAGAGACACAACGAAAGAGAGAGAAAGAGTGGAATAAATCTGGAAAAATTCACTTTTTAATTGCAGGATTTTTGACATTTCTAAGCATTAGAAAATAGTAATGGCTGACTATATGACTAAGCCAAGGATAGAAATTTTGTAATTAAAGAGTAACCAATTTTCTACTATTTGGAAAATGATGTATGAATCAAAGAACACTCGCTCAAGGACCATGAGGTTGGAATGAAAAAAATGAAATGAAAGCAGCGTAACATAAAACATGAAGAAAAAAAAAAAAAAACATACTATACGGTGGTTAAAAGTTTATGTCCCTCGCTTTATGACAGGAATGAAATGAATTATTTGATAGTACTCATCTCCGTGTAATTTTCATTGAAATTTCACATGAAATAATAATAAGTACAATACTAGTATAGTAATGTTACGAGTGAATGCATTAAATCGTCGGTTTAGTTATTATTTCGGTCTCGTCTTTGCGTTACTTTAGCATAATAACGTGAGAGATAAAGGCGAGATGAAAAACAACGAGTTTCACTTAATAGCACTGTGCCACCTGTCACAGGCTGCAACAGAAGCTCACGTTTAACTAAATGACCCTCTGATTGCACACCGATGGTAGAAACGTTAGATTAAACTTAAATGGAATAATAGCTATGACGATAGTAATAATAATAATTGTTATAATATCGGTAATAACCTTTTCACGCGATCCTTTGATCTACTGACTCACCAAAAGCTACATCATCTTATTACCCAAACGTCTTGAAGAGATGAAAATCCTAATTCTCAATCATCTATTCATTTTCTGCACGAGAATTAGCCTGGTGAATAAAATGTTCGTATTTCTGTTGATTTTGAAACTCTTTGCTAAGATCATCCGATATTGTCAAAGCAGAGAATTTACTGGCAGAATTTTCGCATAGATTTTTTTCTGATGATTGGATTTCCGTGGAATAGATTAAAGCTTAAATTTCAATATCCATGAAACAACAAGGCGATAAAAATTTTTTTAGAATAATTGATGTAAATTGTCATTTTCAAGCTTTGGCTTTTAACGATACCCATATACTTCAAACTATTCTTCGTATACGCTTTGGCGAAAAACTTTTTGATGCATTTCCATTTAAATTACTATAGAGCGTATACACAGCTATGGAGTACGAATTATCCGATCCCTTTTTGCGATTCATGACTTGCCCAGGCTTAAACTGGAGCTAAGCCGAATTTTGTAGAACGATTAACTCCCGCGAGCTGTAGGGAAATATCAGATTAAGGCAATTTGAAAATGGCGAGTAGGTATCAGGGAATCTGGGAATACTGGAATCACGAAAATCTGAGGATATAATATCACCGAGTGATTTTGGTAGCTAGCCAAAGTGAGAGTGTAATGTACTCCGAAGGTAGCCAAAAGTTGTTACGCATTTGGCTGGCAACTAGGGTAATATGAGATTACAAAACAGCGTTTTGACGTCACGCAAAGTACAATTAAAGCTATATTTTTTTAATCGCTTACCTAATTCCACCGCCACCACAACTTTTGGGAATAATAATTTCCATATCGTATACGTACGGTGTGTGTGTCCAAGTATAATTAAATTCATCCAATTAAATCTATAATGAGCGATTTCTGAATGCACTGTGCAATTATTTGAACGCATGATGTGTATGTATCTGTATATATATATATATATATATATATATATATATATATATATATATATATATATATATATATATATATATATATATATATATATATATATATATACATATACATATATACAATATACGAACCATTTAATTACGACAAATATTTAAACCAGTTCAGATACTATGAGCACATGTAAAATGCACAATTTTGAAAAAGATATACATATATATTTTTTTTAATCTTTTTTTTTCATGCTCAATTTATCACCGCCACAATTCTTGCGATCTACGGAATAACCCTATCTCCGACCATATACCTATATGCAGAATATGTATATATTTACTTATATATATATATATATATATATATATATATATATATATATATATATATATATATATATATATATATATATATATATATAGTACAATATATATTCATACATGAATATATTATATAGATATGTGCGGATATTCGATACATGAAAAGCTGATATTGGATATAATTTAATGCGCGCATTTCTGCCACCGCAGTAGGGATTCAAAAAGCTCGAATACGTTTTCGGGAATTGAGTCACGATTTTACTAACTTTAAGCTTTAGGTTACGCGGGATTGATCGAGTTCGATAGTCGGTTCAATTCTCTAGTTTATTTCCGTTTCAATACGATCAACTTTTCAGCGATTTTTTAGACTTCTAACTATTTATATACATATATATTATATATAATATATACGGTATATGTGTAATGTGTATATAGGTTTATGTATAAGTATAAAGATGAATTTACAATGGAATATAACTTTTCAACGTATATCTACTGGCGATAAGAAATAATGACTTTTAGAAGCGATAAGAACGCGAATGACTTTACGAAGGTTGCAGGAATATTATATACCATAAATGACAAAATTCGTATATACCAGAGCTTTTGCGTGCGTATATGTACTGGTAGTGCGGTTTACCTTTTTTCGTTGTGATTAAAACCACACGTACCTAATCTGTATTAAAAGATTTAAATCGACTTTCCTCCTGAACAAATGTAATTGTGATTAAATAAGCTGGAATTTTTAATTTTTGTATTTTTTTATTTTTAACCATAGCTAATAACAATCAATCGTGTTAATTCAAATTTCATTGCAATCCACTCGACCATGCATCGTTTAATAAATTCTGTTGTATTAATTATCGCGGTTGAAGTGTTTACACGGTAATTAAAATTCATAAAGCTCATAAACCATTTTCAAAATTTCGAATAAGACGCCTCGCGTCATATACCAATTAAAAAAGGAATAAGTAAAAAAATTAAAGGCTACACTGAACAAGCAAGATATTAATTAATATATAGATTTCACAAAACTGTAGAGAAAATTAAACGAAATTTTACTATCGAAAAAATTTCAACGAATTAATAATACAACTGTTAATTAATTGACATGAAAATATTGAGTAGGCGATACGTGTTTAAATTTTTAATCATGGCACGTTAACGCGTACCTAAATCAGGCTTTAATTCGATTGAAAGGAAACAGAACCAGCCCGAGTCCGATTTGGAAGAGAAATTGTGCTGCTCTGATTGAAAAAAGTATTTGTTCCCTAAGGGAGGGTCAGTAAAGTAGCTTGATATATCAACGGAATGTGAAACGGTACTTTCCCTTATTTTTATAAAATATATATTATTTGAGGGTGTTTTTTATTTATTTATTTATTTATTTATTTTTACTTTCTCTACATTTTTTTGTTATTCATTTCTTTCGTCCACATCTCGTTTGGGGAACACGCGACTTCTTTCTCAACAGGTCTCTGCTCGTGGGACTTGGTGTTTGATCTTTTGATTGAATCATATAGCCAATAACTGACCACCGTTCGGACTGGAAGAATTTCACCCCTTGGGAAATATCCAACCCCTAATGCCTTGCCTCCGGCCGATTTACTCACCCTTACCACTTTCCAGTTACGTAGGTATAAGGTACACGATCGCAGTTTTACCAGACAAGCTTCAAGATTCGCTAAGAAACTCAAAAATTTTATTTTAAACATTTCGGTTATCGGACTTAAATACAATCAAAAAATAAATTCCATACTAAAAATATTGCGACCCTAAGAAAAACCGCAAGAAAATATCCCTAAGTCTGACGTGAAAATATTATAAGTCGAAGTTCTTTCTTCCAATGGTCAACAAGCATCCCGCGACTAATTTGAACAAGCACATTATGTATACCCACCTTATTTTATTGGAATAATGCTGCAGTTCCCTTGGCCGAGAGACCAGTCGGACTCTAATCCTCGCATTTTTCACACAAATTACCGAGCAATTTGCCCGCTAAGAGAAGTGGTTAGAGGCCGTTCTAGGTATGACGAACGACTCTATTAGCGGTAATTCGAGTTAAACTATGTTTGGCCTCTGTGGCTCAGCCACGTTCCCTCCCATTCTCTCATCTGGTACACAGAGGGTACCACAAACCTGCGGTCTTCTGTGGTAACCAACCGATAAGCTGCAAGGCTCCGACACTTGCTTAGGTATAAAGTAATTGACTAAACCATAGAAGTACGAGCTGTGGTACCGATCTAGATTTTGCCATATTTCGATACGATTATATAAAGCTAATAGTTAAGCCACGAGTTTTTAATGAAGAGTCGAGATCAATGGGCTAATGAAACTGAAAAATGTGTGAAAAATTTCTCTGTTGTTTTTTTTTTTTTTGTTTTTATCAGAAATTCAATAATTTATTGTCAGACCGAAAGAGTCAGCATTATTTACGGAGAGAATGAGCAAAAGTAAAGGTTAGTCTAAAGGGAGATTTACAATTAGACAAAGCCGTAGGATCGGTAGAGCTTTCGGGATTGTATCTATACAGTTATAGCAGGTCGCCAATGGCACTAATCTGTTGGTTGTGCCTTGGTGTGTCCCGCGGGGAATCGGACCCTGCAGAGCCTGAAATATTTAGTGGACAAACCGCGACCACCAATCCACTTGGTTGAGGATGGGGTAAATATCCGGAAGGCAGAAAAGGGCCTTTTTTATAGCACCATCCACATTTGCTGGAATAATACACGTCCCAAATGTCTGTTCATGATGTCTTCCGTTGCACTTTCGCGGCAAGTTTCTACCATCGTGTAACGTAATTTTGAAAGAATTTTTGCTTCTGTTTCTTTATTTTATTTTATTATTTTTTGTTTTGTAGTATTTTTTATCTTTTTTTTTTTTTCTACAAATAATTGTGTCGTCGTATTCTGAGCGCTGTTTTCGATTTGGAATCAAGGGGGATTTCTAGGGTCGTCCATCGACGAATAAACAACGTGGGCAGATGGTTGAGACTTTATATAGCAAGAGAGAAAATGGTAAGCATAAATGGTTAGACCTTTAAGCGGATTGGAAAACATCGAATATTATACAGAGAAACATCTCAAGGCTTACTTTAACTATGCTGACAAAGTAAAATTTCGTGTACCACCAACTTGTAACTATCTCTCTCTCTCTCTCTCTCTCTGATTATTTTATAAACAGATTTAGAGTTTTTATAAACATAGGGTCGATTTTTATTATGCAGTGATTTTTTCTAACTAAATTTCGAATATCAGAACACCGCGACATTGCACCTGAAAAGGCACTAGCTACTACTGAGAAAGAGAATAAGAATTGAGGTGAACTAATCAAGCAAAGTGGCCACAGATTGAGTTGCCTCTCGGGTAACTCAGTTAACTTAGTAGCTGCCAAGAAGTGCTTTTTGTAGTTAATTGGGTCTAGCCCAACGCGTCAAGAACTCAAGTCGAACAACATTAGCTGAATGAATAGCTTTAATTATTTGTGAATAAAAATCATGCATAAAAATTGTAGAAATTGTTTATCCAAATCAGACTGAGCTGATACTCAGAGAATTTAAAAAATCGATCAGCTACTGATGTTCAACATAATCTGATCGATATATGGGTCAATAATTCTTGGAACGCAAGACGACCTGGGGCTCCGTTCTTCTTACCCTCATTCTTGTGTTATTTGACTATTCCTTTCCTTCGACGCCCCTCAGAAATTGATATCGAGAATCGTGCTGGAATCCGAAAAGCCTTTGGATTAAAGGCTTTCATTAAATAGAAGCCTTCGAAGAGTGCCGCGAGGGCAGACAGACTTCCTTCCTTTTTCTTTCCTTATCTTTCTTCAGTCCTCCCTATATTTTTTCTCCTTATCTTTTAGATATCTCTCCTTTTCCCTCATAACTTGGCGGTACCCGGGATCCATCTTCGAGCTTTTAATTTTGCGACGAAGCTTTTTATAGGCATGGGGTATAATTACCTCGCGCTAAAACGAGCCACGCTGAATATTTTAGCCTCTCTGTGGCTATGCGAAAATAAAAACAATCGGTGGGGTTCGTTGGCTGTTGCTATGGGCAGGCAGGGATTAGGACCAAAGTTATGTCAGGCATTTTGCGGCAGGCATTAAGCTTTGCATAAGTTTTCCATCCTGCTGTGCTGGCGTTAACTAGCTACTATTTCTTAACCTGCCACCGCTCTAGCTTAACACTGATTACTATACGCCACTAATTTACCAACGAGTACATATTACACGTTCATGTTTTCACCGGGTGCCCGACTATCTGCTTCTGTCCTGCAGTTAGTACAAGAGTTGCCCCCTCAATGAGGCTGAAATACTCCCTAAAAACCAGACTTTTACAGCTTAAAAAAAAATTCAAACCCTCCTTTCATTACCAATTGCAAAAATAATTTGTACAGATTTATTCTCCATTTTAAATTTTAACTAATTTTGAAAAAAAAAAATTTCTTTTTTACAGGATGCAGAGAGGGCAAGTAGATTGGTCGAGTGAACCGGCGACTTCGAACAACATTGTTCGCCAATCAGTTTCTCCATCTGTTGCTGGTCCATCAACGACAACAAATGTCAGAAGTAATGAGCCTACAACAAACTGCAGTGGTTTTAGATTAGGCGTTTATGGATGGAGAAAAAGATGTTTGTATTCCTTGGTACTTGCGCTCATGGTGATGGTCATCCTAAACATGGCGTTAACGCTTTGGCTCCTCAAAGTCATGGAGTTTAGTTCGGTGAGTACAACTTTTTGTGTTCACTGATTGATTAAACTTGAGAGAAATCAAAAAATAAAAAAATTGAAATTAAGTTAACATCGTTCACGAGAAATAAAGTTTTTGAGGCTTTTTGGAGAACGAAAAAATGTTGAAGTTATAATTTTTCTTAAAGAAATTTTCTATCATCGCGGTATGATTTCGGGGAGAAACTTATGTGACATTGGTAAGCGTTGGAATTTCGCTAGAAGTAAAACTTTGGTGGAAGTATATAAATAACTCAGCTGTGAAGGCCTCAAACTACTTACGTCTGGTATATATATGTTTCGTTTTTGCAAATTGTTTCCCGCATTTTTGGCAATCCATTTTATGGTATGAAGTCAAATTGCCACTTAAGTAACACTTTTGAAGTAAACTTTTTCAACTATAAATTCAATGTGCAACAAATAATATAGAAGAAAATCTATTGTGTCAGTTCCATTCGTCAGATGGAACGGAAACCACAATCTTATCAGATATGTAGTAATAGTATTGTAGACACAAAATTGTAACAATTTTCTGAACACATTACTCGCTCACCACATGTCGAAGTCGAAAGAAATTCTTCAAGCTACATAAATTCTGAACAATTTCAAATCTTACAAACATTTTTAAGATTATAAGATATTATACCTACCTACAGCTCCGGGTGCGTTTCACTTCATGACAAAAGGAGTTTATTCAATCATCTTATCTCATTTTTCGATAAAACTTGAGACGTTGCGATATCGAAGGTGTGGGGGAAACGGAGAAACCGTTTGTAACTTTGGACAGCTATTAAAGTCGACTTCTGTCATGCGGCTTAAAATTAGTTTCGCCCCAGTTACTCTCTCTCTCTCTCTCTTTCTCTCTTTCTTCACCAAATAACACGAACCAGTGATGGTTATTATAATTCCATGAAATTGCCAGCATTCTTATGAAAATCTACTCAACTTTATGGCAGAAATATTAAGCTACCCTTCTTCGTGAAAAGTTTTCACCTCGTGTGTGTTACCTGAACTAAACTTAACTAATTATACCTAATAAATATAGCACAACACTTTTTTTTTGTTGTCTAGTGTTCAAACTCAAGTCAAAAACAATGAGAAAAAACAAAATTTGGAGTAAATTTTAATTGATTTAGTCTCTTCGTATATCGAAAAATCGTTTTTATACTTTTTTTTATTTTTATTTTTTTGATAATTCCAGATTAGCTGCTTAATTATTTTTATGGATGATCTTTCACGGGGTAAACGTAGTTAAACAGAACAGCTGCAGGGTGGATTTGCTACGAATAATACGAAGCCTCGTTTCCCTAACGATAATATTGTAGAATATAAAATGAAAATAATGGTGCAATTTGAATTTGCAATTGTAAAACTGCGTCACGGTTTCAACCGTTGCATTGCCGGGTAGCTAGCTGGTAGCCGTATGAAATCGCTTTCAATTGTAAACCGGCTGTAAATCAGACCAAAAATCGAACACTGCTTTAGTTTCGGAACGAAACTTTCCAAATCCATTGTTTTTCGTTAACATTCAACTGAAAATAGTTTGTTTGATTTCAAGTCATTAACCATTTGAAAATATCCAATTTTCTCATAATAGAAGAAGCTCCTTTCCATATTCCAAAAAACTATCTTCATTTTTCGTCTATGTCCTCGACAGAAAGTTTCGCGTATTTGAAATTTAATCGAATAAACAAAAATATAAACCCTTTAGGAATAAAGTTGACCAAAATTCGAAATTTAATAGATTCAAGGTGTAGTCTCGATCCTTTGGCAATGACAATATTTTCCTTAAGCTGGTGGGATTTCGGGATCACTTGTCTAGCAGCTTCGCATATTTGATATCGTATTTACCTACTTGATTTTATTGAATTTATTTGAAATTGATACCCCCATCCGATCTTGGGCAATGATCCCTCGATAGGGGCTAAACTCGATGGAAATTGGGTATCAATCCGTAAGTAAGGACTCTGGTGCTATATACCGAGCTTCTGGATTCCTCGTGGGAAATGTAGGTTCCTGCAGCAGCCTTCAAGAGAACCTACTTCTCTACCCACCTTCGCTGATTTCACCCTTTCCTATTTTCTCCTCAGCCACCCTAACAGCCCCTATTTTGTCTATCGCTCACCTTCTCTCTCTCTCTCAGTCCCATTACCACCTGCATTCGGCTCTATCATCCGTTTACCTATTCCATATACAAACTTATATGTGTATATCTAAGCCCTCAAAGTCTGGCAAAACCAGAGAAGTGAGTTTATGCACGAAACTGAATATAGTAAGGTGCAAGTCGTTCACTGGCTTGCAAATAATCATCTCGAAACTCTGCATTGTTTAACATATTTTTCCTCGCTTTGTAAATTTCATCGGTGACTGGTTATAGACTTTGAACAGTCTGCACGTGATTTTAACATTGTTAGATTTGAGTAGATTGTGATAATTTTGTTTTAAATCTTTAGAAAAATCAATTATTTCTATGAAAATAGATATTGATAAAAAAAATTTAAGGCCTGAGAGATAAACTAAAAAATTTTTTAACTGAAATTGGAAGGACACTCCGTTATAAAAAAATAATAATAATAATTAGTTGACAGATAGACGCGAAACGAGAATGAAAATGAAATGCAAACTCTAATTAAACGCTACAATGCACATATTTCATGTGTCATATATTTCTACTCATATTCTACGACAAATTTGTATAGTGATAATAATGAATGAAATAATTTTATAATTTTCACAGTTGACGTATCGAATAATTAACTTCATTTCGAAGTTTCGAGTTCTGTATATTATACACGTATAACTATAGAAAATTTTATGTTATGAAATGATGAAATCTGATAACATAATTCCCATAGCATTGGTTGCTACAGTCTGGACCAGAATATATATCAAGATGTATCATGTAACAGCAGAGATTTCCGATTACCATAGAACTGGTAATTTTCAAACAAAGTTTTTCAAAACTGAATAAGAGAAAAATAAACAGAAAAATCTTTACCGTTGATATTGTTAGGAAAACTTTTCTACTTTTCAACCTCTCCTCTCACTTCGCCGTTCTACTATAACTCGCTGATTTGCTGATGCATCTGGCAGTCGAGAAATATTTTATATCTTTTGTATTTCTGTGTAAGTTCGTTAATATTTTTTATATGGACGATTTTTTATCTACAAAATTTTTTACCTCCAAATTTTTGTTAGCTAATAAAAAAATAAAAGAAAAAAAAATTAAAAAATTTGACAATTATTCGCTAAGGAACGCGGATCAAATGATGATATTTTACGACGATCTTGACGTAAAAGTTTTGTCGGAATTGAACAACGAAGCCTTTTAGTTGTCAGCTGACGGAGTTTGTACAACGAGTTTTGGTGATGAAATTAATTAAAACGAAGTTCTTCCTTGTAATATTAATATCGTGGAACTCGAATTCCTATCGTATCAAAGAGAAAGTGAAATTTCAAACTGATCTCAAAATTCAAAATCCGGTAATACCCGCTGTGTTCAAATTAATAATCGAACATCGAAACAGCTTGAGAAGTACATGATCATGTCAGCGGTTTAAAATCGAATGAAAATCAGCTTGAAATTCGTTGTAAAATTTCATGGATTTCTTTTAATCACAATTTCAATTTACCAAATTTAAATGCTTGTAATTTGTAACAAAGACTGTAGATATATTCAGATTTTTAAAAATTATTTAACATCTTTTAACCGCAGCCAAAGTTCACAAGGAAGAAATTTCCGCTTTGCTATCAAATTCAAATTTTATAATATAACGAAATAGACGTCCAAAAGGTAAAGTGATAAAATAAAACGACACTTCAAGGTCGAAATTTAAACGAAACCATAAGAAAAGAGGGAATAAAACCTGAGACTACGAGGTAATTAAATGTTATTATTAAAATTATACTTACTTAATGATCGGGAAAATACCATCTATACAGTATTATTAAACTCTAAATGATAGCTAATTAGATAAAACAGTGCTATCAAAATCTCATAAAGCAGTAATTCAACAGCTGATTATCTTGCCTTTACGATTACTTTATCTCCCAGATTGTGACACTCCAGGTAATAACTTCACGCTTGTAAACAGGAATGAAAAAAGTTTTGTTTTTCCCAGTTTAGAAACGTGACAAGCTATTTCATGAGACAAAGATGAAACTTCTCAATTTTTTTAATCAATATTTTCTCTCATTTACCTCCAACTTATACCAGCGAGCTTATCGTCGTCCACAACTTAACCCCGAAAGTGTCAAATGCAAGCTTCAAAGTCCTGCAAGGAATTAGAGTGAATATCCGGAATTGATGTCCGGTCAAAGGGAACCATGTTACGTCCATGTTCAGATATAACATCCACAGAGTAGAGTTGACCGTACAAAGTGCATGAGGGCTTGGCAGATAGCGGATAATATCATCTCCATAACATCTGTACAGTTTAATTCAAATTCTATGTATAATCTCCTTTATACGAGTATAATACCCTCGATTAATTACACATACGTAGAGATTATCAGATTTTGTTTAATAAAATTTTACCCTATCTTATCATTGGCTCGTAAAAATAATTTATTTATTAATTACAACTCTGATCATCTTACTACTTTTTTAAGATTTAGAGTTTATGAGTCGAGCCATCCATCGGTCAGTGTGACAATAACGTTAAGATTTAACGGTCAAGTCCTGGCTTGTAGGTGACTTGGTATTAGCGCATGATCAACTATGAAGTTCACATGTAGGTATGTACATATATACACGTATTACACTAGTGAATACGCGATAGATACCATATTGGTAGTATAACGTCCGAAACTCTATACCCATATGTGATATAGATTATTCGGGTATATTGCTAGCGGTATATCACCAAGACTGTATTATCTACCTAGTGCAAGTGCAATATGTAGAACAGGCGCGAACGGACGTCAGGACCATGAATTTTGAGTGGACAAAGGCGTAAAGCCCAACCACTAACTTCTCAAGACGGTATTACTACTTGGAAGTAAAACATGAGGCTTTCCTTTGCCTCATCTCGAGGATGTAGCAGTCTGGTGATACCACAAATCTGTTATAATGAAAGCTTAAATTTTCCGAACTTGAAGATTTTCTCAGACAGCTATTATCATTGAAGAATTTCTCAATAATTGCTGAAGAAGCTGCGGTTCGATTTGCTGATTAGAAAAATTAGAGTTCAAATAAAAAACAAAAAACGAAGAAAATAAAAAACAGACAGATAAAGTAAAATGAATGATGTAAAATTCGGTTGGTTTTTTTTTTTTTTTTTTTTTTTTTACTGAATATAAAAAGTATACGATGCGGTGTACATAAGCACCTACTTGTGAAGAGTCGACGTTACGATATCACGTATCAAAGTATTAAAATTAAACCTTTTTTTATGACGTCATTTTATCGCGGTTGGAAAAAAGTAAAAATAAAAGCTTGACTGGAGGCATTTCGAGTATTGGTAAAAGTTATTCTTCAGTTGTCACATAATGTATGTATATATGTATGTATGTGTAGTAAACCTAGAAATAACGACGAGTCTACAAACGAACGTGTTATTATAGAAGAACCTGCTAAATGTCAGCTTGCCTCATTTTTCTCGTCTTGCTATTCTGCTGCAAAAGGTCGAACGAGTTAAAAAGTCAGGCTGATATGAAAATAGGAATTACGTTTTATAACGCTTCGGTAAAAAACGTTCTCAAAGTCTTTAAATAAACGATCGGAAGCCCGGTAATCGCCTTGATGTGATAACAACGATGTTATTCAATCGCGTATCGTAGATACCTACTTATAAGGTATTTACTACGAGCTTTTGGGAGAATATAAAGTAGGTGTACCGAAATTTTCGTACCGTCATATTACTCCGAGAGTAATAATCGGGGAAAGCTAATAGATACGTAAGTATTTAACAAATTACTTGATAATTAATAATTAGTTTGATAATTTCACCACGCAGAAGAGTTTAATTAAATAATAAAGGTCTCAGGACCCTGAAAAAAAAATTAATGATAATAATAATAAAAATGAAAATAAAAATAAAAAAGCTAAACATTAAATAAAATAATTTAACCAGAGTATAAAATTTTTTGAAAATTATCCTTCCGCTTAAAATCCGATGATTTGTCACTCATTGCGGTATGTATGGATTACTGGCTACGAGATATACCCATACTGATTTTAAAAATTGAATTAATTGAGCTTGCAAAGATCAGATTCTGATGAAAGTAAAAAAACCTTATCATCTGGATAAATCTCGATTGTTTTTCTTCTGCGTTTTACACCAAAATTTACGGTTTTCCCCGATTCAACGTGTGCTCTTTTTAACTCTGATGTAACTATACGTACTTTGAAAACTTTGGCAGTCTCTAATTTCAGTGAAAAGTAAGTTTGTAATAAAAATGTGGCTACAAAAGCTGAATTCTATGATTACGCTGTTAATCCAAGTCGTATGGAATTGTCCGATATTTCAAGTAAGTAGGGCGACAGATAAAGCGAGGTTTCGTTGGTCGATTACTGTGCCCCAGAGAGACCCAGGCGTATCGAAATAGGGGAGAGATTCGGTATAAGAAAATCTATCTTGAGGTCAGAACGTAAACTTTTTTAGCTTGAGAACATTTTGCTCGAGGGCGAAGATTAATTAGATGACGAAAAATACAATAAATTATTATATTAAGAAGCTCGAAGTGCCGCGAACGAGATGAATGAGGTAAAAGGAGACGGAAAATATTATAAGACAGGATATACGTTAATGATGCCTTCGGGCAGCTCACCGCCTTCCTAAGATTCTTCTCGTTTTGTAACGAAAAAAAAAAAAATATATATATATATATAAAAAAAAATACTCTTGGAATTGTAACTAAGTATATAAAATGCATATAATCGTCGCAATAGTAATAGTATATAGTTGAAACAAACAAAGTTTCTTTTTGTATATTCACAATGATATAATATAAATATTATTATATGAAATTCTTCCCTTCTCTTCTCACCAGCGCGCCCTTTGTTCACGCTTTATTATACGAACAAAACAGGTAAAACCGTTTGATAGTCTGTCTTCATTAAAAACTGATCTTAAAGGTACCCACACAAATTAAACAACACTCGCTGTTATGAATTCAATCCAACAATACAAATAAGGAGTTATTTATTGGACTTAATTTTTTTCCAACTGCTTCTATAATTTTACCCCATTTAGAAGTAGTGTAATACAAAAAAAAAAATTCGATTTAGAGATTAGGGGGGCATGCATCAGAAAAGTATTAATCAAATGTTAAAGATTGGAATCAATGAAATGATATTTTCGAGGAAATTTCTCATCTAAATTCCCCGAATGTTAAAAATTTCAAAATGATCCTGAATCAATCTCTTATTATTTAATTTTTCGAAAATCTAAATTCATTGAAATTAAAACGAAAAGAAAGATCTGCTTCGAAGATAGAGGCGTAAGCAGTTCCTCGAAGCGTTATATCGTGTATAACGTACGCAGAGACAGAATAGTTTAGAGAAACATGAAATCAACGGACAGAAGACGGACACTACAGGACGAGCTAATCCCTCAACCTAAACTCTGCAGTTTGCGAAGGGGGACACTACCACCCTCGTTGTCTCTACGATGTATGTATGTACGTGTATTTCGCTATGCTTTCGAAGTAAGTAATTTGGCAAGGTCTCCGGGCGTTGTACGAACCAGAGAAGCACAGGTTTAACCATAGACTACCCCGTCTCTCTCTCTCTGTCTCTCTTTCTCTCTGTCTGTCTCTATCCTCCACGAAGTACGCTAATGCACCTCACATAATTATCTCGACCGGACAGAGGCGCCTAACTTCTGTTGCGACTAATCTCTCCAACATTCTCCCCTTAACCCCTTAACCCCTTTACCCCTTTTACAGTCAGCCAGTTCCCCTTTCTCATCCCTTACGTATAACCAAGGTGTATAATTTTCATTTTATTTTCCTCATAGCGAAGGGATTATAAAACGAGGTGTAGGTAGTGGCCCTAATACCTTGGGATCTCAAGAGATTATTTACAATACGCATATATAGACTTGGATTTTCACGTCGACTCGTGCAATATCATACCTATATAGCATATAGTCTACCAAGGTATTTTCCTGCAAAGGGGTTTTTGGTAATTTACGATTGAAATCGAACCGTGCAGCCAACAGGGAATTCCCCCTTCAGCCACGGGTCGACCACACGAAGAGCAGGGTTGATTTGCGGTACCTCCAAAAGTCAACGGAAATAGATAAATATATGTCATGGAATAAATTTAATCGACATTTTAGTGGATTACTTTAGAGAAAACCCTTTTTTTTTTTTTTTTCTCAATACAAAATATATTTATACATATACCTATACATACCCTCAGCGGCATTTAATCGAGTGTGAAGTGGGAATTTAATCCTCGAAAATAAAGTGATTTCAATTAATTTATAAATGACTAGACGTCTGAGAATGTCGTTAGAAAGGGTACATAAACTGTAGTAGTACCTATTTGGATTTCATTACTTTGAATAGCAGCTCGTTATGTGGATCAGTTTATCTCGTGTTACTCGACTACCTCGAGAATTGTTTATAATTTAACCTTATTCTTATAAAACCGAGACTCTTACCCAGCATTTTTCATCAACTATGGTATTTTCTCCCCTGTGGTGTACGTGGAATGTATTTATGTACCTATCTATAACTATTCTTACACGAACGGATAAAGTAATAGCAAAATTTGATCCTGCAGGAAATAAAATTATAGGTATTCGATTACCCTGAGGTAGATGTAGGTAGAATAACGTACATAGGTAAAACTCGGAATTTGAATTCTGGTTACCTTGTGTGGAAACAGGCGAGTAAGACCTGCATCTGCAATTTTATATTTTTTATTTTTAACTTGATGCTATTTTTTGTAAAATTTAATGGATTTGTAAATCCCGCTAGGAAAGATGTCTTTTATTTCTATTAAGCATCTCATCCAAGTTACTTGAACTATGAAAAACCGGTTGTAATAAGAAACGTGTTACCTTGCAAAATCCGATTTTATAATATAAAGCAGGGATGTTTACGAGGTAATACAGTATTTCTTTAGCTGGTGATTTCACATCGGGAATACGAGCTCGACTTCCTATACGAAGCGTAGTTTTTCAATTCATCGGTCAATCTTCGAGAACTGCAGGTAATTCGATTTAACAGCTATTTGTTCAGCTACTCCTACACGAAATCCACTTTATACCATTTTTTTTGTTTGTTTTTCAAATTGATAAATTATCGTGACAATATAATTCGATCGTGTGACGTCAAGACAAATTATTTTATCCTGAAGGGTGTTGGGGGTTTATTTTAATTTTATTTTTTCATTTCATTTGTACTCATCGTGAACATGTATGTTGCCTTTCTTTCTGTTAACATCTTTGAGGCGAGTTGATTTATCTCATACCGGAAATTGACAGATTCGTCGAATTCCTCACACTCAAGTTGCTAGCGGAGTAAAGTTTGCGAGCTTATGCATCGGAACGAGGATAAATATTATCGAAATTGAGTAAACACCGTGATTTAGTTAAACTGGAAAAAAACCGTGCTCGAAAATTCAGATTTTTATATTCTTTTTGGAATTGAAGACTCGAAATAGGATCGTCAATAAATTTTAGCAATTATTCGGTAGCATTATTAGGTCTGGGTGATCGTAAAGTTCCTGTAACGACTTTACGGATTTGAATTATGATGATGGGAGTGAAAATTATTATTAGCTGCGGTAAATTAGCTCATTCCCTCACGTAGTTAGGTAGGTATATGTAGGTACCTATACGTGTGTACTACTCAACGTCAAATTTGAGAGGAGTCGTCAATTATGAAATACACCATAAATTTAGTTTGTGTAAAAGAGAAACGAAAATTGACAAAAATAAAAAAATAAAAATGAAATACTGCAAAAACACGTCTGAAAGCTCATAAATTTATCTACAATCCCTGAAAAAACTGTGTACTTCAGAAAAAAGGAAACAATAATTACCTGAGTAAAACATTATTGAAGAAGACGGAAAATACGATTTTTCACAGTACTTTTCATCGTTTCAAAAGCTCACGTAATTACCGAAATTACTGTCAAGTACGATCAGAATAAAGATTGACCTTCAAAAATTAGAATTCAAATTTTTTTTTCTCGTAAAAGTAATCGTTCAACTTGAGTGATGGACGTGTGATAATTTTTCACGGCCATCATTACATTTTGAAATGTTGTAAATTAGAGATTTTTTATTTCATGTAACCATTTTTGAAATTATTCGTATAAATTTTCACTAATTAGTACGTGGATGAAATTGAATAAGAAAATGTGATTGTTAAATGAGCGTTTAATCCATGGTGATTAATATTGAGTATAAGAAGTTATACTTGAAGTAGCTCTATGTACTAATTTTAAGTCCTGAAAATATCCTGTAGAACGAGAATGATAATATAGTCATTGGCATTAGAGAAACGATTATACTACACGATACACAATAGAATAGACTACTAGTGATTGCCCATTAAGTTTATGATAACGTTAAGTAGAACAAAGAGAGCGGTATCATTTTCTGAACGATTTAGCTAATCGATTATATATGTACGCAGTAGACTGGTACAGCACTTCGAGTCCTTCGCTTTACTGACTATTATTTCATTTGGTTGAAGTTCGTTGCACCATTGACACTAACAACCTGCAGTACTTGGTGCATTTGTACACATTGTACAGAGAGGGCGTAGGTACAGAGAATTAGAAAAAAATTCTAAATCCCGCGTGGAAAAGGAGGGGATTTATCAGATAGGGTAAAGTAGGATGGTAGGTACAAAATCGCGTTGGTGGCAATTGCTTCCGATAGAGTGGCCAATCATTGGAAACCAATATAGACGACGCAAACATATCTCTCGTTTGGTGATAGAAAGGAGTCCAGAATCCCTTCGCTAACCGAATTTCACTTGCGGGGGGAAAAGAGGTTGTCGTGCGTGTGCAATAATCTCAAGATGCTATGGGGTCAGACGGGGTCAAGAAGTCTCTATTTCGGTCACCAACATCCCTTCAATATGTTCAGAGTTAATCGTAAACTGTGTTTTTCTTTTCTGATAAATAATTCATTTAATTTTTTTTTTGTTTCTTTTTTGTTTCAGGAAGGAATCGGATCTCTGAGAGTTGTTCCCGGAGGAGTTGAGCTCAGAGGACAAGCGACAATTCTCGACGCCTTGGTAGCGTCTTCAGTAAAATCGCGAAGAGGGAGAAATTTGATTTTGGAATCTTGGAGTAACTTTACAGCGTCTGCCAGGTCGCACGACGGGCGTTTACTGGCCAGGTTCACGTTAGGTAAAAACCAATTAGTGCTCGCACCTTAGAGCTCGAAATTTTCTCCATTGAATACCTAGATGAGAAATCTTGTGATTCAAAAGATCCGGAAGATTCCAACCGTATAATATCGCTCTTTTGTATCGAAAGTACGGGAAGTACATCATTTATCTTGATTCTCTGAAATCGCGTATTTCTATACTCATAATGTAATATCTCTAGATAGGTACGTATAACGATATTACAGATCCTCATCAACGATAATGGGGTGATGAATATTCCTAAGCCTTCATCTCATTAAACTGGCAAGAACAGTTGTATCTACATTTAAGTGTATATGTAGCAGCTATGGGAATCGAATTGTACCGATTTAAAGGGACGTGTCTTTGCCAAAACGCGAATCATTAGTTCAGATCATTTCGTAACCCTTCGTCATTTCGGCCTCCCATCAGACCAGTGAGTCAGTAAATCAGGACAAATAATAGACAAGATTTGTGCTGTTACAGGCGAGGATCGACTCGACTGTGTGTCTAAGGGTTTTCGCGTCACCGACCCTCGAGGTGGAGTTCTCTTTTCTGCGGATAGAGAGCAAGTCGTCGTCGGAGCTGAAATGCTACGAGTAACAGGTGTGGGTGGTGCCGTCTTCCAAGGAAGCGTCCAGACTCCATTGGTTCGAGCGGAATCGGGTCACGATCTGAGGTAACGACGCGTGTCATTTCGTCTTTACATACGCATTCTCCCATACCACCAAAAATCTAACTATGTATGTACGTATGTACAACATATACATATATGCTCTCATCAATACATTATTTAACAATGAAAATGATCGATTGCTGATACATTTCTTTTTTTTTTTTTTTAAATAGAGATACAGGAAATTGATATTCTAGTTCAATTAAAGCTTGATATACTTTTGATTGAATATAGCAGCGTCTCATCAAACGAGTCGAAGAAAGATTTATTCCTTGATGGAATAATTTGTAGACGTAGATATGTCCCGAGTATTTTCTTGGTTCTATTTCTCGCCCCATCGCATCCTTGATCGGGATTTTTATAATTTTATTTTATTTTATTTTTTGTTTTTTTCAAGGCTGTATTCTCGTTCGTTTCATCTCTTTCCGTTGCACGCGGTGCAAGTTATATAAAGGTATAGGCAATGGGGTACCACAGTTATTGATAGCGTAGGGCAATTTACAGACGGATTTACGATTATAATAAAACTTTGCTGGGGCGGAAAATTATATTCATAGGATTGGATTTGCGCCAGATATGAAATATCGCTTCGAGAGGGTTGCCGCTTGTTCGAGTGAATCGATTATTGTAACGCGTCTTACAAATCGCTTTGTAATACTCAACGAACCGAATTACTTCATCGACTTACCTTAATATTTTTTTTTTTTGGTTTTTTTTCATCTACTCAATCGGGTCGAAACGAGACAAGAAACATGTGGCAAAACCATTACGATTCTTCGCACATTATTTCATCCATAAAATTATTCCATCTCAATTATTTTTCAGTCAACATCATCGAACTTAATTACACTTTGAAGGCTGGGTTGAAATTCAAAATTTTAAGAGTCCTAACCGTATAAAATTTTTGAAATTGACTGTGCAGACTACCAGAGAAATACTTTTTTTTTTAAGAACTGTGATTTGATAACATTAGAAAATTTTCAAAATTCGGAACTTCAACCCAGCCCGCGTATACCTCGAACTTCGTTTAAACTGGTTTCTTTTATTCGATTAGACTGGAGTCGGCTACGAGATCTTTGGAAATCAAGGCGCCCCAAAAAATCACGATTGAATCTCGAGCCGGACATGTGACAGCCTCTTGTCTATCGGACATGAAACTTCAGAGCATCAGCGGAACCGTAAAGGTAGACGCAGCTTCTGTCTTCCTTGAAGGTCTTAGAACCGCTGAACCCGGTTCTGGCCGTTCCTCGAGGGATCAACACTCGGCCAGCATACAATACTCTACGTTTTCTGGCCACGGAACGCGCCAGAGTCAAAGCGAACTGGCAGTTTTTCAACTCTGCGCTTGTGCGACGGGTAAATTGTTCCTTGCAAGACCGGAAGGTGCTTGTCGTGCTGATGACGCTGTTTGTCGGTAGTTTAACAGACATTTATTAAAAACAAAAAAATTATAATAATAAGAACAAAGAACAAAAAAATAATAAAAAATAAAAAACACGGTGATCGTCGTTGTACAGGGAACCCGCGAAATGTCAAAAAAAAAAAAAAAATCATAAATAATTATTATCACATTTAATGGGATAAATGAGGATCAATAAATCAGTGTCTTTTTTATCTGTACGGATATTATCGATGATTTTTTTATTTTATCACAATTAAAAGATCCTTACAGAAAGAGATTTTTGTATAACTTATAATAACAACGAATGATTACCCTTGTATTGAATAAGGGTGTCATTAAATATTAAACCCAATGATTTTTCATCGATCATACGCACAACGAGCCGTTAGAATTTTAATGAAAAGAAGAAAAAAGAGAAAAAAAAAAAAAAAATAGAGAAAACTATAAAGACATTACAAATATCACACTGATAATAATAAGTTAATAAGGATGGAAAAAATTTTCAAGTGCTCGTTTAAAAAAAAAAAAAAAAAAAAAGATAAGGTTAGGGAAATATAATTCCCGTAATCATGATCTTTACATACCTACACATAAACCTATACCCATGTTATACTTATAATAACAATGATACAAAAATTTACAGACTTTGACACGTGTGTATACTAATTGAAAAAAAAAAAAAAATGAAAGACAAAAAAAAAACAGAAAAATTACAGACATACGTTGACTGATATCCTAAACATATGCGTATATATAGGTATGATTCTTATATGAAATATCGCGAAAATCCATAATAAAAAAAAAAAAAAAAAAAAAAAAAAAAAAAAACGAAAAATTATTCTTAGGTAAGAGAATGGCAATGGCGTCGAATTATTTTACTTGTAATATGTAACTGAAAACTCAGCGACACAGTTATACCTTATCGATGAATAAATAACTAAAAAAAGGAAGAAAAACAAACAACAAGGAAGAAAAATCATAGAAAATTAACAACACTATATACATATTACTATATGATATGAACACGATTATTGTATATGAAACAGAAAAGAAAACCAAAAAGAAAAAATCAATGAAAAAATAATGAAAATAAAATAACACAACGTATACATAAATATTATAGTTATACATAAAAAGTATATTGCCAAAAAAATGAAAAAAAAAATAAAAAACAAAAAAAAAAAAAAAAATTTTTAGAGAGCCGTAAACCTAGTTCAAAATTTGGTAGTTATATTATAACTACACGATAGAATATGTGAAACTAAAAAATCGCTGCGATGTCTTTATGTTTTATATAACCATTCCTTTACCTCAGAAAAACATATTATAGGTAACCCAATGGACCCAATTTATCATGAAATGTGTTGTCAAATATACCTATAAATACCTATATATCTAATAAAAATTATTGTCTCGATCTAGGTACATAGGTATACCTACTTATGTTAAAACGCTTTGTCCACTATTCATACTGCTTATCATTTTTATTATTAATATTATTATTATTATTATTGGAATTATCATCATTATTATTGTTACTAACCCTATACTTTAATAGACACGAAAATCAGAAGGGCAATTAAAAAACTAAAAAAGCAAAAAGTAAAAAAAATAAAATAAACTCAAATAAACACTAAAACTGAGATTCGCGAACATTGCGAGAAAGTTCCATGTCTACCATTGTGTATGTAGCAAATGTCGCCGACGCTGCAAGTTCAGCGCTGTATATCTTGTATATCAATAAAAAAAAAAAGAAAAAAATACAAAATAAAACCAAAAAAAAATAAAAAATACAAAATGAGATTACCGTTATGGAACAGGACTGTAATTGAATTTTGGAAAAAAACATTTATCTAAAAATTCCTTAACTTTATCCAATACCTATAGCAAAAAAAAAATCCTTTCCTATTCGATAATAATTGTATATTATACCATACACGTATGTATGTATCTACGTACGTATAAAGTAAAGATACTTTTACGGTAGGTATATACAAAAGTATGTAATATAATTTATAATTTTTATAACAGTAATAATCGCTCCTTGGGCGATATACCCATACCCGAAATGGAAATCTTGACGGATGAAAGTGACTTAAATCCTTCAAAGAAAAGTAAGAAAAATTGTAAAATTAAACTTAAATGTTACGTTTGTATTTCTGCTACACGATATTACAGCTCAACGAATAATTTAAGTTCTTGTAATTTATTTCTGTCTTTGTATTGGTATATATATATATATATATTTTTTTTTTTTCCTTTTTACGTAAAGTTTCATCACTTCAAAGTCCTAAAGCTGTAAACAATTATCGCACGGTACGTATATAATTATGATAATTTATTTTCGCACGTATATAATAAAGAATGATGAAACAAGAGAAACATCGCGAAGAAGTATAATCCGAAGAAAGTTTTCAGATTTATAATAAATCGATGCGATTGATATATACCGATTCGAAAATCTGTATTTTATTGATATAATAACCTGCAGGTAGCAAAAGAAAAAAAAAAATATTGAATATACAGACCGAGTTTTGAAAGGAAAATGAGAATTTTAGCTATAGCTACTTACTTCTTACGTGGGTAAAGTCTAACGGACAGGAAAAGCAATCTTGTTCAGTAGAAACCAAAACGATTCTGACGAGAAGAGAAGGTAGGTAATTCGCGCAATACGGGATTAAAATTGCATCCAAAAAGAACAAAACATGTTCGTGACCGTGAAGCGGGTTTTAAAGTAAAGTAAAGTAGAGAAGGGCAAAGGGAAGAAAAAAAAATACAAAAAAAAAAAGGGGCACAACGCGCGAATTAGCAAGCCGTGAATAAAAAATGAGTACAAGATGAAAAATGCCCGCTGGCATTCGCGCAGGGAAAGATTGTACTTCCGTTGGCTAATAACAAACTTAGCCCGTAGTGCCCATCCATCTAGTCGATTTGAGGGAATGAAAAAATAACCAGGCAACTTTATTTTTACCTTTTCTTCTCTCTTTGTTTTTAGCATCAACTATAACAACTTCCATTTGTATATAACAATTCTAATAAAAGATCATGGACTCAATGTGTGTTATGCCTATAAATCTAAATTCATTCATTTATTTGTCTTTTTATCGTTACTCAAATTCCTATTAAGATACAAGAAAAAAAAAAAAAATACGTGTGATTGTAGTCCTTTGAATAAAACAAACAGATCTAATTTTGAAAGACGTCTATTTTCTTCATGATATCCTGGGCAGAGGGTCTATTTGATGAAGTAAAAAATGAAAAGAGAAAATGGACAAAAAAAAAAAGTAGAAGGAAAAAACGTTCATTGATTCCGAAGCCTTGCCACCCACGATACTAACCAATTTACCGAAGAGCCTATAGACGTAGGGTTGTACGATACTCCGCAGCACCCATGGCTATGCAATATCCACAGATGGGAGGCGGCAGGCTGGCTGGCAGAATTCTGTGAACCGTGAAATTGTCGTACCGGTACCGGCGCGTCCAATAAAGCTTTAAATACGAATTAGTGCATCGCTTGCTACATTGAGTAGACGCCTATACCAAACAGGACAAGCGATATCTACCAGCTATTCGAGATTTGACCTGTTCTCTACCCTCTCCTGGAGTTGGTCCTGGTCCTGGTTCTGATTCTGGACAACCTTTCACACGAGTAAAATAGCAGAACGAAAGGCAAGGTCAGTTGGATAGCAGAAAAAAAAAAAAAAAAAAAAAAAAAAAAAAATAGAAAGAAAAAACAAATAAAAGTCGTACAATACGAATCCGGGGAATTGAATTGATCGAATTTTTCACGGGTTGATTGATCTCGTTGAGAACTAATCAACTGGACTGCACTTTGATGGTTATAAAGTTAACGATACACTTCAGGAAATAAGAAATTGCTGTTAGTATTATAGAATAGATTATTCAAGAGAGCTGTATAGATAGAAGAAAAGTTATCGTTCCATTTGATTGGTCATACCCTTAGACGAAGAAGAAGAAGGTACATAAACTGCAATACGGAAGAGAGCACTCATCAGAACTTCATAAAAGTAGTTTCAAAGTTATTGCTTGTGTGTACTCTGAGATTCTCAAAAAATAATGTTTCCTAGAAATATACAGTTAAGTTTATCAATACATTGCACGAATCTACATCGCAGTAACTACTTGATGTAACTTAAATAATTCTGAATTTTTGAATAAATAAATAGAAGAGAAAATCTTTCTAGACTTGTATTCATTCATAGAAATTAATCACAATATTAGTCAGTTGAGATCATCTTCGAAAATCTAATCGCACAAAATTGTCTGCCCTGGAAAAAAGGATATGGGAGTATAAAAAGTTTTTTAATTTGTAGGTGTGATTTTCAGTTTAAATTTTAATAATGAAATGATACGTCACGATTGTAAAATTTCATGATTTGACTTAAGTTTAACATACTGTAAGTTATTACCATCAAGGTATGTACTTGGAATTATTAGGAAGTGTAGATAGTATGATTGCGACCACACACCTACCTCGAGCCTTTATGCCAGTGGTTAATTCAAATTAGTTAATTCTAAGACACAATTCTCGTCTCCATTGTTACAAATTACAATTCAACCTAAAACACGGAATAGACTTTGCCCTACGCTTCAAGGTCTGGCAAGCAAGTTAATTGCTTGTTAGTCCTGTGATTAAGGATTCATAGGAGTAGTTTGTCTCCATGTTTTTACAGGACAAAAAAAATCTGAACGAGTAAACTAGCAGATTTCTCAAAAGTGGATCAATTTTCTTAATCGATTTATCAAATTTCTTGTTTATTCATTCCCTAAAAATTATAGCTACGAATTAGAGGGTTGAGAGATCTCTTTTGTGAGTCTAGTGAGTGTCTTCCAGTTCTCAAGTCTCGAGGATTATTGTCGTGATGAAAATATTAAAATGGTTAAATTATCCCCTGATATTGGAAGATTTCTCTCCTCATATTTGCTCATGGCAAAATCCGTGTAAGGAGATGATTTTATTTTCTACTTAGGCAGAGCTCATGCTTTCTCATACCTTAACACTTTCCAAGTTCTTGGATCATGCACTCAACGACACCGGTTCTTGGTAAATTTGACTTTGATATTCGACGGACGTAAAGAACAGTTTCATCCATTTTAATTTAATTTTTTTTTTTTTCACTTATTTTATAAAAAATAGACAAATTATAGTCGAATTTTATTCTGATTGTAAGAAATTGATTCATACTTTGGGTATATGATTTGGTTTAGAAATATGAAAAACGTCAAAGACTTGGAATAAAAAATCGTGAATTAAAATATGCAAAAGAACGAATGACAAAAAATAAAAAATTTTGGATGGCAAATGTTGAATCGTTTGAAATCCTCATGCAGTATTAAAGTTTTTGTCATTCTTGTCGTAGCAAATGATGATGGTGAATTTCGTAGATCTTGTTGAATGCAATTTAATGCACCTCACGCCATCATTGCGAGGGTGATGTAATATCTTTCAAGTTCCCACATAACCTGCGTCTAGTTAGTACGAAATGAGCTGTTGATAAATCTCTCCCCCACTTCCGAGCCCCATGTCATGCCCTACTCCTTGGTATGTGGCGCCATTTCTCTACGCGGAATTACACCCCCAAATTGTAATTTTGTCGGGGCTTTACCCCATGCCCTTCTACATTATATTTCTTACCCTGCAGAGTTCGTGCGGGATAACTTTTATCGCGAAACTCCGCATTTTTACCATTTGAAAATCAAAATCAAAAAAAAAAAACATAATGAAATAAAAATAAGTTTAACGTTAGGGAAGCTCCTGATCGTCGACAGTTTTTCATCCTTTTCTAAACGAGTCGAGTTAGAATGTCATTCAGATCGTAAACTGAACAGATCTTACCGTGGATTTTAGAAGCTTGAAAAGTCAAGCAGTGAAAATCGTACTTAATGTATTTAATCAAAATTGGTTTGTTCAGCAGAAATTTTATTGCACGTTTGCAGATTTCAATTGACAGGGGGAATATCTTAATTGATAGATGAACATGTATTTCATCATTCATGTATATATTTTAAGACATTTATTTTCGAAATCAACTAGTATTCAAAACAGACAAAAATTTGACCAAACTAAGAGACAGATTTTCTCTAATTTTCTACTGCTTGATATAGCGTTGATTAATTAATTCCTCACCTTCGGTAAGTAAGCCTCGTTTGTACAGTTTATTCATATCATGAGGGAATACACCAAGGAAACTATAACCATCAATTTTCAAGTCATATCCTTGCATATGTACTGAATGTCGAGGTGAAGCTAAATTCTCCGAGAAAATTGAGGCTAGAGGTTTTAATTGACTTAGAACTAACAATAATATGGTGAATATAATTAGGAATGCTTTCAGGGCTTAAAAAAATTAAATGCCTCCTCGATTGAGAAATTTTCTACAATTGAAGTAAGAATTTTTTTATTTATTTATTTTATTTTTTTTTTTGGATATCATGATTTTTTTAACAAGTTAGCAAGAACGAACTGTCGGTTCGAAGTATGGGACTATCAAGAGGTAGGTACGGTTAGCCACTTCAGTGAGCAGATCGCGATGCCTTTCCACCGCTTAGCATTTTTCCCAAATAAATGCTTGTAATTTTATAATACCGCTGGTTCTTCCCCTTGCGTCGTTTAACTTTCTCTCTCTCTCTGTCTCTCTCTTTCTCTCTCGCCTCTTTTTTCTACTTTCGTAGTCTCGTTGATGCTGAGAAAAAAAAAAAAAAATCATTCTTAGCAGAAAAGTCTCGTTCATTCATTTTTTTTTTTTAATTTCTTCTTTTTTTTTCTTTTATTCAAGTCCTTGAACAATAAATGTAAATGTTTCAGCAAACAATACTTACCACTCGAGCGGTTCTGTCATCGATATAAAGTGTTCGGTTCTCGGTTAAAAATAATTCAATCCTTTATACGTGGAAATTATAGGGGATGAAGAAAATATTATATTCCATAAATAAATGTCTATTTTTTAATTTTGAATTTAAATAACATACAATAATTGTTACTAACAGAAAAGTTATGAATTTTTTTTTTTTGCGTTTTTGTTTTTTTTTTCACAAAATTGTGTAAAAAATTTTTTCTATAAATTAATATTAGAGGAAAATTCGATGAAACTTCACTGTCATTGTTAATTGTTAAGTAATATTGAGCAGTAGTAGGTATATATGTATAGTTGGCGTAAAATTGTATAATTATTAACTTATAAATGCGATTTTGACAGGTGTAGGTACGAATATTGTATCGTTAATTCATATTACACCTGTCCTGCGTAAGAAGAATAATAGTAGTATATAAAGTTAGGTATATGTAGCAAAGCGATGACCTACTTGTGGGTTAAAATTGTATAATACGAGTTTAAAACCGTAGAAAGAAATGAATTGTACAACTTTTCGTTTATCTCACAACGGTTTTTAATCTAATCTAAGGTATATGGATACATAAAAAGGCAACCGATTTACGAGTGCATTTTTAAATTCTTACGTATTTCGCGTATCTATTTAACTACCTATAAAATTTATTTATCAAATTTTCTTTCATGAAGCTCTGCGTCGAACTATTTCAAGATAGTTTCAAGATATTCAGAATTAGGACGAGATGTTCTTTTGAAACGTAAAATTAAGTCAAAAAAGTAAAGGAAAAAAATGAAAAATATTTAATATCAGTTAAACAAGTACATTTGTAAATTATTTTATTTTCATTCAAAGCATATAAGCAGTGATTTGAATTTTTTATTTATTTTTTTTTTCAAGGAGTATGTACCCCCTCAAGGAACTTCCCTCAACATGTATTTTGTTGTTCTTTGGATGACCGCAGGTTAATCTCTAAGGAGACAAGTTGAAGGTGACTCAAGTGAAGCATCGTGGCTTAAGAAGTTGAAAAGCAACGCAGGGTCGAAGTGGGTTTGGTAAGGAAAAGGGGGGATGAAGGAGCTAAAGTCGGAGGGCTGCTCGTGCAAATTGCCTTACAGCTGGCAACAGAGCCACTTGTACGCCAACAAATTAACATTAACCGAGATGATGAATGGCGTTCTCAGCCACGTTTCTCTACTCTCCTCTCCTCTTCAACCCCTAACTCTCGCACCTTCTCTTTCTCTCTCTCTCTCTCTCTCTTTCTCTTACGGCTTCTCAGATCCATCTACGATCTCGACGAGGCTTACCACCTTAGATCTAGAGTCTAGACAACTAAGTCGGGAACAAGTAGCCCGACAAACTGTCCTAAACCTCTGTTTATCGTTAAATAACTACCCTGCTTGTTCACGTGTCTACGAACGTAATATTTCAATTACGTTAAGAAGCCTAGTTCAGGGGGTTGGTCCACACGTGCAAAAAGGCAGTTCATAGAATCATGAGAGTAAAATCTACGGTATAAGTTTCGCACACTTTTAAAGTCTCGGAGAGAATCTCTGCAGTACCAATTACCTAAAAGTTGTTCAAGCTCTTGATAGATAAAACCAAAAAACCAAAAAAATAAAAAATAAATTAATAAATATGAGCTTTAACAAAAAAAATTTTATCACCTGTAGATAGCAACTCTAATATCCAACGGTACGTAGTGGACGCGCCACGCTATTCAACCCCTGAAAATTAATTACACCATTTTCAGACTAACTGGTGGGAATTAATTGCAATTCATAACTAGGTGCCTACAAAAGAGATCCCAAAGAATTTACGATCAAATTATTGTAGCTTAAAAGATTTCTATGCTAATATGATTCTGTCATTTTTTCGCGTTAATTTAAAACATTTGCATTTAAATATACGCAGGAGCGTTGAATGCTTGCAAAATACTTTAGACGTTTTGCAAATTACTTGCGATTCCGTTTTTTGATTTTATTTTTTTTTTCTTTTAGTCAAATTATCAAGTTTATTATATTTTTTTTGTTAAAGATTTCTAGAGAGCAATGGTTATACAGCCGTCAGGGGTGCTAATAACTTCGATATTGAACACATATACCTACCCTTTCGCACAACTCTGTAATTCCATAATTTCATTTGTCAGAGGTGGCGTCGGAAGGCCAGAATAACGGCTGTCGGTGTGCTCTGGGTACAGGGGAAGTATAAAACTTTATTAGTAATTAACTAAATTAATTAGTGCAGGTAGAACATCGATATCTCGTATGCTTGGTGCATAGTGGTGGCTGACTTTGGTGATAAGTTAACTGATAAAGTACAAAGTTTCAAGCACGGGATATCCATGCAGCGTTATTAATCACTCGGGGGTCTCCTGGTCCTCCTCGCCTAGCTATTATCGTCCGAAACTGAACACGTAGAAAATTCATGATTTAAACAGATTTGATCAATGAATGAAATGAATAATCAAGACCTCATAATTACAGAGATTTAAGAAACGAATTTTGCAACTAAAAATCAACACTGATTACACTACGTCATTTCTGCAATCGTGAATTCAAACCATATTTGCAAAGCTTTATGGATACTGATCATTAGATTCAACTGTATACGTTTGTGGCTACAGTCTATCGGTGTAGATGAATTTAAACGATGCCTCTGGTGGCTGAAATGGCGGGTACCTTGCTCTACAATTTCATGTTCACAATTAGCAAAGTTTGCGCTTGATACACGCGCTGAGTGTCAACAATTTCAGAATAACGACCAATGAGAGTCCAAAGTTCATTTCTCACAATCAGTATTACCGTTTATCAAGGTTGATCGCGAAATTCTAACACGATTAATTATTTACTGATCACAAAATATTCGCATCTTTTATCTAAATCGACGATACATAAAAAACGAAATATAAGTGTCCATATTGGTATCCAAAGAAAGTCCTTTCATAGATGAAGCAAAAACTTAAAGAAAAATAAATCTCACCGATATGAAATCACATTTCTCGTATTTTTCTTTATTTTTTTGTTTTTGATTTCTTTTCTCATTATCATTTGCAGTAAATGTCACCAGATTGAAATCAATCTGTTTACGTAAAACGAGGTTAGGGTGTGTTTAGTTAGAAGAAAAAAAGAAGAAAAAAAAATAATAAATAAATAAATAAGTAAAACTGGGTACAGATCAATCACTTTTATGGATCGTTGGCGATCTGAAGGTGCGTAAACGAAAGCAAAGGCCCGTTCGCGGTGTAACTACTGGGATCCGGAAACAAGGCACATGGCGAAAGCAGCAACACAAATCAAAGGCGTGGTGACAGTTAATTCATAACTCGTGGGTTTCCACCGAACCCCACCATCCCCTGTTTCAATCTGGCTTCCCTTTGGAGTTGCGTGCAGGGTAGGAACGACATGTAAACTCGACAGCCCGCACATACGAAGAGGGAGTTGGTTTGCATTTCAGTCCGTGCTTGAATCTGTGAATATCTTTTCCATGTGTAACAAATTCATAAGTGTGTATTAACAGGAGGTAAGTATCATCCGACATGACGTACGTACGTTTTGATTGTTATAAATATAAGGTCGTAACTTTAGGGAGTTGCATCATGATGGTGGTGCAGAGTTTAAGATACCAATTAGTTACGACAAAAGCTGCAGAGACTAGTTACCTTCGAGGATGAGGTAACGTTGAAAATTGGTTACAGGTACTAGTACCTACCATTTTCTTGATGGGGTAGGTACGCCAAACTTTTAAAGTATTAATGCACCGTCTTGAAGAGCCGGAAGTTCTTGTAACCAACACCGGTAAGTAGTTTGGGAGAGTGGTAATGTGCAGCGTTGCGAGACCTGTGAAATATTCATTCTTCATCCGTCCTCAAAGTCTTTGAAAACTGATCTATGTAAATTCCCTCAATAACTCTGTGCTGATGTATATTTCGCGTATGAATTTGTTTTTTTGAAATATAAAATATTCGAATATTTTAAACTCGTGAAAAATTACCGTGCATAAAATAATGACAAAATCGATTACCAAGTATTTTTCTCTATTTCCTTTAATAATAATTTGCAATTTAACTGCTGCAGTAGGTATAGCTCGAGTCACGAATCGAGTAAGAATATGTAGAATAAAAAATTTTGCATAAAATTTAAATGCGTTTTATCATTAAATATGAATCTTGATTCAACTCGCAATAATAATTTTCAAATTTATAACCATTTTAATAATTTTTCTTAATGAAGGCACGCGCCGCGCCGCGTTCACTGATGCAACTATATCGTATAAAGGTGCCTCATAAATGCTAGTAAAACGTACGGAATCGTAGACTTAGGCGTTGGCACCATGTAGGCAGATTGCCGGTGTTAAGGTCCTAATCAGCGTCTTGATAGGCTAGTATTAAGTAACGGCACACGGCCCTATGTCAGAGTGCGCTATTATCTTACCTACTATTACACAACCACCGCCACCTACCTTTAGTCGGCTTGGTTATGTCAGGAAATCACGCAATTTCTGAAAAGCCATACCGAATTACTATTCGAAACGTAAGTGTCGTCGTCAGACGTTAAGACTGAGAACGGTTCAGGATTTAAAGAAGAAAAAAAAAAAAGAAATCAACGCAAACTGCAGTCCGGAAATCAGAGTTATCAACTTCAATTCGAGATAAACACTGCACCTATTTTATCAGAAAATATCAATTTCTTTTCTTAATCTGTATGTGGAAATACGCGAAAGACAGTAAAAATATTGCACATCATAAGACTATACTTTATTATTGCTAAAATTACTGTACCTACATTATTTGCAATCGAAGTACAGGCGTGTTGTTTACTTGTGTGCTTAAGTGTTTATCAGCAAGGTTCAATATTTACCTACATCGAATACCTGAGTTAAAATAGCTAGACAAACAGGCAATGTATATTTTTTTCATTTCTTTTTTTTTCCATTATCACAGAACAATCGTGGAGTGAACTGCCGAAAAAAAAGACCAAAAAAAACGATCATCCCCAAAGTATTCGGTAATCAAAAACTAATTTCGGTTAATTTTTGGATGTACACTTTAATAAGAAATGTACAGCATTACTTGAAGTAGGTACTTTTATTCCCAAAATCTAAACGCAAAATAGCCAAATTTCAATGAAACGTCCATATCCATGAGGGGTTTCAATTACAACATTAATCGGCCACTTTTTGTTATGCATAGAACGAGCAAGAGGTACGGCTAAATTGGTGGGACTACCTCCTAAGCCCAGGAATTTCTGGCGGCAGGGAGCAAAAGAATTAGCATTTCATCCGCCCCGTGGATTTGGCCAACAATCTTGCGGGAATTGGCTCCCAGCCTCCGCGCACTACCCTTGCGAAGCGTCAAATTCATTCTTTATTCAGTGAAAAATTGCTCACGAATATCGCATCCATCTCACGTCTACGAATTAGCATCTATAAACACTGCACTCTGAGTGTAGGTACTTGCGTTTTATACTTCAATACATACATATATTTATAAGTGCGAACTTTACTGCCAAATTTCATCGCGATTGCTAAATTTGAATTACATATTTCAATTTTATTTTATGACCTCGTCGTACCACCTACCCACATTGTTCTTCAAATCAGGACTTTCTTTGTTAGAATAACTCGATTATATGATCGGTCAAAAGACAACTAATTGCTTTAAGGTAAATTTTTAGCACAGGAAAATTTTGGTGAGTATCAAAAATTTCAGGGGCTGGATTGTAGTTGCAAATTTCAAAAGTACCGAACGGTCAAAATTGAGGATTTATTTCAGACGATTTTGAATTTTCAGAAACGTTAAAATTCAGAATATTGAAATTCGGAAAGATCGGAATGCAGATATAAGTAAAAACTGATCACAAAGTCCAAAACTCCGAAAGTTCAAAAATCCGTAAACTTAATGGGCTCCACGACGTTCCATGCGTGAATTTTAAGTTTCGGAGTATTGGCCTTTTTCCGGCCGGAATTTTTCCCGGTTGGAACTTTAGAAATTTGGAACTTCAATCTAGGCTCAAATTTCAGTCGATTGATTCTGTTTCTAAAATTGCATCGATATCGCTGAGGTTATACTCGAGTCATCAAGTAATGCAATGGCTTCTCTAAAAGGGTTGATAAATCTTATCCTGCAGTGTCAACCGAAATAAAATCCCAAAAGAATAACACTCGAGTTGTAAAAATGAGTTTTTGAAATAATTCTTGAAGGACGAATGAAAAAAGTGCCCCAAAGCTCGCCTGTGCATTTGTATGTGTCACCTGATGGGTGAGGGGCCAAGTATAAGAGAAGGGGGTGGAATCCTTGAAACGCACGTGCCGTTGACTGAAGTAAGGGGCTCAGAGGGCTCGTGCTTCCACATTGATGCAAAAAGCATCCCACAAACATACGACCTTCTCTCTTTCGCTACGACCAAGAGAGAATTGGGGTGAGCGAGTAAAAGAGGGAGAGGTAGAGGTAGAGGTAGAGGTAGAGGTAGAGGTATATAGGGGTAGGGAAAATGAGAAAGGGAGGAAGAGAGCTAGGCAGCTTTGCCTAATGGCCCGGATCACACACCGCAGATCAACGCTGAGTACCCATCGCTTAAACGTTACTTCATATTTGAATAATCATTATATGCATCGCCATTCTTCGCAAACGAATTCATTATTACCTCTAGATCTCCTGAATGTTAGAGCCATATACGTTGCCACTTTTAGCCGACTAAACAATCTAAATCGAAGTGTTGAAAATTAATACCAAAACTCGGAACTATTCGTTACTGTATAAATTTGAAAAAAATTTATAAAATTTCACCACTTTTTTCATTCCAAATTTTATAGAAACTAACTATATAATTTTACGAGTAAATCGGCTTAATTTTGAATCACAATGTACAAAATGAAATATGTATTTTTTTACATATGTATGGGTATTAGAATTTTGGAAAATAATTATCATGCTATAATTTAAACTCAATGGGATTTTCCTGAAATATTCATTTAAATGTTATATAAATTTAGGACGTGGTATAACGAGCGCAAGTGAAAATGAATGCATTTAGTTATATACGCGTATGACGAGGATCACTGTAGATTGAGCTTCAATGCAATTTAAACTCCGTTAAAACGTTCAATAGATTTTCAATCACGATGAGAAAATCATAAAAGGCCGTTTTGAATCCCACAAAACTCACGTCGCGTATGATAGTACTACGAGTAATTAACTATCAGCAATCATAAAGCTCTGCACGTATACAGGGCGTGCCAAAATATATTTATCCATTTTCAAAAGTAGACAAAAAAATTCATCTCGAATTGAGGATCCGGAATATCACAGATTTTCCGTGCGCAAGTTTATAACAATTATTCTACGTAAACGTAGAATTTCGAGTTTTCCATCAAATTTAAAATCAAATAAGATTGAAAAGAATATAGGTTGACATTCAAAAATTAAAAATCGATTTTTTGTTCTCGTAGAAGCAATCGGTTAAATCGAACGATCTATGGCAATTTTTTACGCCCATTATCTCAATTTAAAATCTTATAAGTTTCAGATTGTGTCGTGCATTCGATTTTGAGATCATTCAAGTTTATGAGTTTGAAAAATCGATAAAAAAAAAATATCAAATATAATCTTTTATTTGAATGAAAAAATGAAAAGATTTTCAGTAGAAAATCGAAAGTTCATTTTGTTCGATAGGAGTTGTTCCAATTTTTCAGTCCCATCATTTGAATGTAAAGTCCTGTAAATATCAGAGCTTTTCATCGGCCGTTTTTCAGATCGATTGGCAAGTTTGTCAGACAGACTAACAGACAGATCGACATCTGTCTAAAAACCTATATTACGAATGCTAAAAAGCTGAAAATGTAAATATGCGTTAAAATGACCAAAAGTCATTTTACATTCCTCGTATCACGACAGCTGATAAAAAGTAAAAATCTCAAAGTTATTACTGATTCTACGAAAAGAATAATGAATAAATCTGCAACCCATCACAAATTGATATTTGATGATTACATAAAAAAATTTGTCGTATCTAACCAGTATAATTTGTAATTCCTCATGGCTTACTGTATACCTAAGTGAGAAAGATATGCTTTACTCCTTGAAAACTCCGGCGGTTTAGGATGATAGGCAAAAGTACCAAGATGACTTGTTATACGGAGCGAAGTTTTCAAGGCAAACGCGTTTCTCAGTGTCGAGTGAAACGGGGTGATATTCGCGGATGGCGTAGGGTGAAACTAGGGGTAGCCAGCCAACCAGCCGTCGGTTGCCCCGTGCCTCTCACCGTACCGTATACCAGTTACGCCGTTTCTGTTGGTTTCGTCGTTGAAAAAGGGCGCTCGTGGAAGTGGGTTTAAGAGGAGCTGAAGAGCCAGAGCCAGAGAACTGTTAAGAAGCTTACACTGATGACGGTGGGCCCTGAAGCGAGAGACGTGATCAACAGAAGTACCATCTCCCTTCCTGCAGACTCCTCTGTCCCCCCGCACATTCGCCCTTCGTGGTCCGCCGACTGGTATTAATAATTGATACCCTGATACTCATCTTACGTCGTGAAACTTAGCAGAGTCTTAACGGTATTTCGTGTCCCACTGGAAGAATAAGTCCTTTGTTTAGGAACGGGTATACATATATCTTTACACTGGAAGAACGAACTCCGTTCATCTTCCTATCCTGAACAATTACATGGTATAGGTATATAGTATATTGGCTTTTCATACAGTTCATGGAAGTCGACTAAAGGATGTTTAACCTTTCTGCTTCTCGCTAATTCCATCAATTTTTCTGCTCCACAAATTGTTTGTGAGTTTGTTTCATAGATTATTACATCTCACTCGCCCCAAAATCACTTGGATCCTCAATAAACTATTTTTTCTATACTGAAATCGAATGTGGACAGTATGTACAACTTTTGCAGACCTTCAGCATCAAGATCCCTATCAGTTAGGTCAATAATAATGAACTTTCGTGTTCAAACCACTTCTGGAAGCTCAAATATTTCGAAGGATGTACTTACACGACATTACTGCATGAGCTTTAGGACACTATACTATGATCAGAATTGTATGAAGAATGTCCCAAGTAGGTACCACTATTCAATTGAGCACACTTTTTACCATGAAGGAGACCTCAATTCTTCAAAGATGATTATAAAATCCTTTTCGTAGCCATATCTGAAATTGTAAAACACTTACATAGAGATAGGACTGATTTCATTTCCTAGTTTCTTACAAGGGATGAAACTAACCTCATCTGGCTACGTATTTGTTCATTTGCCATAATTCAAGAGGCCCCATAAAGTTGACTTGCGATTACTATAAGATCGAATACTTTTCTTAAAAACTTGATAATAAATGTATGAAAGTAAAAATTCCAGTCTTGATTATAAAGTATTTTTCATAGTCATATCGGGGGTTGTAAAACACCTACATAGGGATAGAATTGATTCCTCTTCCTAGTTTCTTACAAAAGGATGAAAACTAGCCTCATCTGGCTACGTATTGGTTCGTTTGCCATAATTCAAGGGGCCCCATCAAGTACAGAATTTAATAACCATACCTAAAAAGGAGTCCCACAACCAACCAACCTCCTTACTACTATGAAGCTCGAAGGTGGAAAGATAGGTAGGTGGAGGTCGGTCGGTACCTCCGGATGCCAGCTACGGCGTACTTCGTAAGACATGGATGTAATCTTGGTGACTCGTACGTTAAGACGGGACACATTCCAGGGACTAACAAATGCTACCCCTCTACGACCACCTCTCTTCGTTCCTCTCGCCAATTTCGCCCTGCAATCCCTCCCTTATCATCCCCTCGTCTCGCACCCCCCTCGCATCTCGTTCCACAGGTTCTACGACATAATTCTAATTTTATTGCTAGCCGTGCCGCGCGCCAGGGCTGACTTTGGGAACGCAAATTTATGGGCAATTTTTCTTATTAATTTTCATAAGTTCGACATGTGAGCTCGCTTCACGACAAAGCGAAGCTCCTCTCTTAGGAGAGAGGCAAGCAAGAAGGCGGCCTGGCACCCAGGTTATTGAAAGATGCTAAGATCTGGCAGTTTTGGCTCGAAACTTTTTACGAGAATACTTTGTCCTCGAGTTTTCGCATCTAGTTACCACAGTATGAATCAAGAAGGGGCCAAACTCACTCGCGTTCTTCACCGAACACTTTGCTCTTGACGAAACTTACTAAATTAAACGATTTCTTCCAAGCTTTTACCACCACCAAAAAAGACAACCGGTATATATATACCACGATAAAGAAGTACAGGGCACAAGGTATACCAACGATCAACTTTTAGTCAGTTTTATAGCTTTATTTTCAACGACAATAGTATACAGAAAAGTTCAACATTTTTCCAAACTCAAAATATATCACCGAATTTCTGATCCTATTTTTTTTTTTCTTCTTCACCTCTACAATTTTTTTTTATTTCTGATTTTGATTGGATGATAGTAAACAATAAATCTCGTCGAGAGATTCGAAAACGGAGAATGAGGATGTCAATGTAGTCCTGTGACACTATAGGACACGTGGAAAAACCGAGACTGGTGTGACGGGAGGGGGTTGATACAACTAAATTTCGAGGGGTTAAAATTGCATGCCAAACTTTGCCTGATTTGTTTGTAACGTCGCAAATTGGGAACAAACAGTAAAACGGAAGCAGCGACAGGGAAACACGCTAACAGATGCTCAGACAGCGACTCGACGTTATATATATATACATGTATATACTCACTGTTCAAGAAATAGGTCCATCGTTTTAGAAACAACTGGCATCGAAAAATGTCCAAATCTTCAAAATGTCGCAGAATATTCATTCATTCAATCGTTTCATAAGAAATTAACGACGATTCAACCCAAATTCTAACTTCCCTTAAATTCTTAATATCTATAAAATCGAAAATGTAGTTTTAGGATAAAAAATCGAGGGTAATGGATTCAGTTTCTATTGGCATCAAGATAAGCCTTACCTAAACTGAAATCTTGAAGTATTGGCAAAACTTAGATAAAGTATTGAAGTTTAGAAAAATATTTAAGTATGAAATGCGTATTAGTGATGATAACGTAGAGCAGGTAGGTATAGAATACGGTGAGAAAATATTTACGCAGTTATATTGCATCGCATGAGAGGATTTGTATGTGTGTACTAGATTATGTGGGTCTAATGAGGGTCGTGTAAATTGTAGACCGTATTTTATTAAATTTCTTCGTTATGTAGGCATAATTGGCTACCGGATTATGGTCTTCTAACTTCAAACGTCTAGACGTGTGACCGTGGTGCAGCCGCATTTATACGGTAAAACGAACCGAGTTGAGGTAATTATCATGCATTAAACAGAGAAGAGGAGGAACATGGAAATTCACGCGCAGAACTTCAAGCTGCGAGCTTAGTAGCGCGCGGTAAAAAGTACGTACCCTCGTTTACAGCCTGTTCTATATTTATACAGGCCAGGGTAACGAAAGGAGATATTCGACGGTGATATGAATTTCAGAAAATAGTTTGAAAAACAAAAAATAATAAATAAAACTCAAATTCGTTTCATAATTTTCTCTAATCAGGTCAAGACTGTTTGCAGGAAAAAAATTTAAACAACAAAAATAAAAAATAAAAATTATGAAAGAGATCCAGACAGTCAAGATTCCTTCGTTAAAGCGTCGTTTTCTTCGGCGTCGCGACGCCAGGTTAAGAGCACTTGCTCGTCCAAGATCCGTACGTGGGAAGTTTACGTCTCGTGTGTCTAGTATTGCGCTGTCAGCGCCGACTGTGTTCGGTCATCCATCACAAGAGCGCTTGTTGGCCAAAGTCGACCTCCGTATCCTCGAGATCCTGGGGGTGTGAGTCCCAGGGGTGAGAAAGGGGGTTTTCAGAGCAAGTATTGAGACTTGAAAGCGTCTTATGGCGTTAGCAAACGGTATCCGGTACCTACGATGATCACAGGTTGTCTAAATCTCTAAGAAAATAATAAATTCCTATTTTTTAGAATTTTTTCAACCATTTAGTTTGGCTTATGTAACGTTCCTCGACGCCAAACATCGCTGCAAAGTTTTGTCGTATCAACCACCTAGCCACCGCATATAGGAAAACCACAGTTTCCGAGTTTAATGAAATTAGCCAGTGCTGCAGCAAACGAATTGTCCAAAACGTGGAAAAATTGGATGAAAGTAATTCAGAAATTTTCGAAGTTCGAAGACGTTGTAAAATTTAACTCTGCATGCTCAAGATTTGTATTTGTTATGAATGTGAAACTGAAAATTGGCCAATTAATATAAAAATAATTTTTTTGCAGAAATTTTCTCTTCTTTTTATTTCTTTATTTATTTTTTTTTGAATGCTTCAAATATCGCGAGGAGTTTGTGGCAGTTGAAGGAACGTAGAAACAATGGAAACGGAAAGAAATGCGTATAAAATCCTTACGAATTGAAGAGAGAACGATCTGAAAGCTTCCGGCAGTTGTCACCCAGCATTATTAGCATCGTGCATATCGTTCTGAAACTTCAAACACCTGAGACGTACACTCGAGGTGTGTTGTGTTACATTTCTTGAAAACTTGTGGAGGGAGAACTGAAACTGAAGCATTGACATCCGCCTATCTTTTCCCCTCGATTTCTAACTCTCATTTATTCTGCGCGCATACCTATACACCTTATTCCGGGTTTTTGAACTAGGTGAGAATTTTGAAGGGTGAATTTGGTACGAATTTAAGATACGTTATACCTATACCTTCGCATCGCTGCTCCTCAAATCTTTCCGATTCGCGTGATATTTATGGGGAGTGAAAAAGAAGTGGATGGGAAAAAAAAAAAAGGTGGAGTAAAAAATTGGGTACGGGGAAAAACGGAGTAGTTTAAAATAAAACTGAGTAAAATAAAAAGTGAACGAACCATACCGTTTTAGAGTTATCACGAAACCTAGTGCACGAGCAAGAATTTACGAGTGAAAGAAATAAAGGACTGCAAAGAGGAAAGACAGCTCTGGATCATTAAACGAATTAACAATTATAATCAAAGATTAGTATGCCAAAAATTAGCATAAGGATTTACCGTAGTCGGTGGCTACTAAAAACTTTCGTAAAACCTCAGAGAATAAACTTATGAAATTTAACACTAATTAATAATAATAATTTTTTTCAACGTATTTAGTCAGAGATTATTTTTTATGGATTATATTACTAACTTCCATATAGAGCTTCATGAGTTATTCAAATTCACTAGCTGACAGCTTAAAATTACGATACCCATAGGAGTATTCGACTGTGTTTTAAATTACTAGATAAACCAATAAACGCAATTATGAGAAAATAAAAAAATTTAAAAAAAACCTCAAGACTCTTGAGCTGAATTAAAATCGATTTATCTGCCTCGCTAATCACCTAAAAACTAATACATATATTTCTCAAATGTTGAAACCTGTTAAAGTTTGTCAGAAATTTACCTACAATCGTAAAAATGTATGACTGATAATCGGTTACTGTCCATCGGCCAAAAGCTTTCGACAAAAGCTAGTTACCCATCAACGATAACAGACTTCCTCGAGAGAAATATCTACAGAAACTTACCGCGCCAGCCTCCAATCGATCTCCAGCTTTCCAATCGTCAATACAGCACACGTTTATACTTACCACTTCCAGGTAGTAAAAGCTGTTTCACAAAATCCATGAAGTCGAAGGTATATCTCATGTCTTACCGTAATTCAATACCATTACCTGCCAGGTGATAAGGACAAAAAATGACTTGTAATATAATTATAGACCTTTTTGTTGCAGCTGAGTAAAGAGTGCACACGGATAAATTGAGCGTATGCATCATAGCGATGATAATGACATAAATATTTGTCCGACGTAAACGTGATAATATTGATAAAATTAATAGCATCGTTCAGTATCCCCCACTACTGCAGTACACGCGGTGAACTGACACAGTCTTATCGCAACTTCTCAGTCTTGTTAATTGCCATCAGTGTTGGTCGTGTGAAAAATTACGTGTTGCGCGTAGCACGCTTCCAGAGTTGCACACGGCTCTGGAATCAGTCGACCAGGGAAGGGGATTTGGTTCGATAAATACGACGTCCGAGACGCTATTCCGTCAGAAACCACAGTAAAGTGAACTGCAGTACAAGTTTTAGTTCTACGAGAAGAAAAAGTAATATACGAATATAATCAAGATGCCAGGACCCAGCGACAAGTGTGGAAAAGGTAAGAACTATTTGAAACATTTATCATTTAATTGTTATTTTGTTCATAAATTTTACTGGAATATCGCGGATGAATAATTTGACGGGTCGATTAATTCTAGATCAAGTATGAAATAATTCAAAATTTATATCTATTGAATAAATTTTTATTGAACATTTCATGATGTAAGGAGAGCCTCCATAAATATCTGCGTATGTGGCACATCGATCGATATGATGTTTGTTTAAGCTGAAAAAACATTTGTGTAAAGTTTATCAAATAACTCGATTATTATTTACAGATTACATTCTGGAACGTTTCTTTAATTGATTTTTTCCTGTACTCTAAATTATTTATCATTTATAAATTCAATTTTTATTCCATATTTCTACCAATATGAATTCAGTATACGTAATAATAAAAATTTCATGATGCATTATGAGGCATATGAGGCAAATTTTATTTTTACACGTAATTAGCGTAAACAGTAAATGATTGGCATTGAGAAATATGAGATATATTCCTCGTTAAGAAGACCAGGTATTGATTTGTCAACGGCGAGACTACGTCCGTTCAGGAATGCAGGATGAAGACAATTTAATCTTATGATCCGCGTTTTATATAAACGAATACATTGGTTGTGCCAGATGCAATGAAATATTCGTCATCCAAGTATCATGCGTTAGAGTTTTGAATATTGTTTTCGAAATTGATTAAAAAAGAAATTGCACAATAGACTACGGTCTGAGAATCTATTGCAGTTTTCTATTTATTTAGAATTGAATCAATATACCAATTCAATAAAATTCGTTCATATTCTACAGCAGATATTTTATTGGCTTTTATTTTTACAGGTGGATGCGGAGCATCGTGCAAGTGTGGTGATGGCTGCAAATGCAACGATCATGCACCTGGAGGTAAATTAATAAGAAATTTTTTTTAGCAAATATAGATTTTGCTCCTTCACAAGATCTATGTATACAGCTTCATGATATGGACATTATACATATAGTTTTATAAGTAAAATTTAATTTGATGATTAATACGGTGGCTTCAGGCATTTGGTCCATATGAATATATGCGACGAAAGTAATCAATCAAAATTGAAATTAATGTTCGGTTTGATATGTCTTTCGTGTATGATCAGTTGGAAAGTATGTTTCGAGGTCACAATCTCTAATACTTATTGAATTGAGTAGATGAATCACGCTGACAGTGAGAACTAGGCAATTAATTTTTTCATACAAAACTTCATTCATTCGTAACGAGTTTGCGGTTCAAGATGAGGTGAATATTCTACGAAAACAACGTAGATTATTTATTGTGAAAAAGTAAACATAATGAGTTCATATAATGATAGACCGACTACTCGCAACTGAATTTAAAATTGCCCGGAAATCGTGATATAACGATAATAATCTATTCAACCATTGGGTAATGATCCGTGTAGATGTCCATAACGAAATGGTAGTCTAAAAAGTATTGATTTAAAATGAACGCAAACTTACAAATTTTTATTTGGTTTCAGATAAGTGCGGCTGCAAATCTGGCGCAGATTGCAAATGTGAAGATTGCAAATGCACGTAAAACGTTGGAAGGAATCAACATCCAGTGCGAAGTACGGCTTGATTAAAAAACTTAAGACCACTTATGATAACATACCTTAATGTAGCGTGTGTAGAGACGAAAACAACATAATCTTGCTTTTTTATTGTCAAGAAAACCAGACTCGATATTTGACTCATTTTTTCATGTGTTATATACGTATCCATTTAATATAATCAATTCATTTTGCTATAATTTCATTCACTATCAGTAGATATGTAAAAGACGAGTACTGAATGTATTATTAAAAAATAAATGATGGAACAATCATGAAATTGTAAGAATAAACTTACTGCAATAGTTTGTTTAAAACAACTTCAATCCAAATAAACCTAATTTATGATTAAGAATAATATATTATAGAAAAATTTTATTCACGAACACGTGTTCAAGAAGGATTATAGATTGTTTGAGATCAAATTATTTATAAATAGACGAAGAAGAGCTTGTCATTTCCACGTGAGTACAAATGCTATCTAAGTATAAACAAAGTGATAGTCACTCGTAGCTAATCAGACATCGAGTAGGATCTGCCATTGACAATTCTGATAATGAGAGCTCGACTGTAATTATTGGAGCAGATATTTCGGATCAGAATCGATCAGTTACGTAAAAGACTAATTACCGATAAAAAACAAATTTACAAATCTGTACGAGCCTGTAGAACAGAAATGGCAGTGTTAACCAATTAATTGTCTGATACTATCCTGTATGATAGAGATAAGAAACATGAAAACCAATTACATTGATTAACATTTGGAGAGGCTATACAAGTCGATAAAAACTATATTCCGTACAAAGTTATGTAAGAAAATTGTGCAGAAAAATATTTATCTACTTTTCAGGATCGAGACTCTTGAAACAAAATGGTAAAAGTACGAAGTACAGTTTTATAGATGGCAATAAAAAGTTATGGTCTGATACGGATTATTCGTATTAGAATGAGGATACCTTCAAGCTCAAGGTTATCACTCGACACTTACTAGGAGAGTAAAAACCATTCGGTAGACCTTGTAAAGAACTGATGGAGAGGAAAATAATAGACGTTCCAGTCTCTAGTCTTACGTCACACCATCAGCACTACTTGGTGTTACATACTTTGAAACTGAACTGGGAGGTGCAGCTCATATTTCTTCAGTATACGAATTTGACTTCACGTGAGATATGGTAATGAAATTGAGGCGGAATTGCAACGTGGTTCGAAAGATAACAACCAAAAAATAGATAAATTATGCAATAGCGTTAAACTCTGTTCAAAATCATGCGATGGCAGAGACCGGTCATCTACGCTCGACTGACCATGTACCACTTTATACGTTTTTTGTTCTCCGATCCTCAATCTTGTGAATTCCTGAACAAAATTGACTGAAAGATATTGTCATCTTCACTATTCTCCCAAGTGTTAGAAAGAAAAAATCTCCTACGATATACCAAGACTGTTACCAACGCAGAAACGGAAACCGCAATCCTGTCCGCAAGGAGTTGATATGAAAAAATGACAGGAGACAGTTTAGAATTTACAGTCACATGTTCTGGACTATAAGACTTTTCAGAATTTTCTACTTTATATAGGCTAGTGATTCGCCATGGAAATTGAAACTACGATCACCTCCCCGAGGGGTTGACATTACTTAATAATGAAAAAAAGTAAATTGAAAGGGATATTTTGCTCCTTGGATGCTACGATTTATTTATCAAACGAACATCACGCGTATCTTTATCCGTATTGTAGCAAAGTCTTTCGATAAGTTCATAAGCAAGCTACCAATCAGCGATAAAAGCCTTCCTGGAGAGAAATAACTACAGAAACTTACCGAGTTAGATTCAAATCGATCTCCAGCTTCCCAATCGGCAATACAGCACGCGTTTATACTTACCTCTTGCAGGTATTAAAAGATGTTACATAGAATCCAGGCAGTTGAAGGTATCCCATGGCATACCATTCAATACCATTACCTTCAAGGTGATAGAGACGAAAAATTACTTGTCTTAAAATGAGTGCATATGGACGAATTGATCGTGTATATATCATACCAATGATAATGATATAAATATTTATCTAGTGATATAAGAGTGATGAAAATGATAAAATTAACGGTATTGTCCAATACCCCCCACTACTGCAGCATGTGCGGTGAGCTGACCCAGGCTTATCGCAACTTCTCAGTCCTCTTAATTGCCATCAGTAGTGTTGGTCGTGTGAAAAATTACGTGTTGCGCGTAGCACGCTTCCAGAGTTGCACACGGCTCTGGAATCAGTCGAGTAGGGAAGGGGATTTGGTTCGATAAATACGACGTCCGAGACGCTATTCCGTCAGAAACCACAGTAAAGTGAACCGCAGTACAAATTTTAGTTCTACAAGAAAAAAAGTAATATACGAATATAATCAAGATGCCAGGACCCAGCGACAAGTGTGGAAAAGGTAAGAACTGTTTGAAACATTTATCATTTAATTTTTATTTTGTTCATAAATTTTACTGGAATATCGTGGATAAATAATTTGACGGGTCAATTAATTCTATATCAAGTATGAAATAATTCAAAATTTATATCTATTGAATAAATTTTTATTGAACATTTTATGATGTAAGGAGAGCCTCAATTAATGTCTGCGTATGTGGCACATCGTTGTTTGAGCTGACAAAACATTTGTGCAAATAATTTACTAAATTTATCGATCATTTACGTATCACATTCTGGAACTTTCCTCAAATTAAGTTTTTTGCTATCTTCACATCAATTATAGCTTGTTTCTACTTTACTTCAAGTCATTTATCATTTATAAATTCATTTTTTTTTTTTTCTAATTGGTTCTAAGCTGAATTCAATATGGTTTAATAAAAATTTCGTGGCCCACCAGGCATATCAGGCATTTTTTTTCAATGTATTTAACGTAAGCAGTAAGTGATTAAATAGCACTGAGAAATATGAGGTATACTTCTAGTCGAGAAGGCCAGCTATTGATTTGTTAACGGCGAGACTACGTCCGGCCGGGAATACAGGATGCAGACAATTTAATCTTATAAACCACGTTTTATCTAATCAAATACATTAGTTGCAGCAGATGTAATGATATATTCATCATCCAATTATCATGGCTTGCAGTTTTGAATACCGTATTCGAAATTGGTTGAAAAAAAATTCCACCATAAATTAGAGTCTCAAAAGCTATTGGAGTCTATTATTTATTCAAAATCTGATTAGTATACTGATCAAATAAGATTCGTTCATATTTTTAACGGAAATTTTATTGTTTTTTTATTTTTTTACAGGTGGATGCGGAGGATCTTGCAAGTGCGGTGATGGATGCAAGTGCTGCGATAGTACACCTGGAGGTAAATTACTAAAACAATATTTTCATTTTATATAAGTTTTATTTCTTCACATAATTTATATATACAACGTTATAAAATGGACAATATATAAGTTGCATAAGTAAAATTGAATTTCATGATTCATACGGTGGCTTGAGGAGTAAAAGTGATCAATGAAATTTAAAATCTTTAGTCTGAGATCTTTTCTGCCTATGATATCAATCAGGAAGTATATTTCGAGGTCACAGTCTCCGATACTTATGTTATACTGAGAATGGCGAGAATCTGTGACGTGACGAATCACGCTGACAGTGAGATCGGAGCAATTAATTTTTTTCATAGAAAACGCCATTCAAACGTAACGAGTTCGTGTTTCGAGATGAGGTGAATATTCTACGAAGACAACGTAGATTATTTATTGTGAAAAAGTAGAACTATCGAGGTCATATAATGATAGACCGGCTACTCGCAACTGAATTTAAAATCGCCCAGAAATCGTGATATAACAATAATAATCTATTCAACCATTGGGTAATGATCCGTGTAGATGTCCATAACGAAATGGTAGTCGAAAAAGTATTGATTTAAAATAAACGCAAACTTACAAATTTTTATTTTGTTTCAGATAAGTGCGGCTGTAAATCTGGTGCAGATTGCAAATGTGAAGATTGCAAATGCACGTGAAACGTTGGAAGGAATGAACATCAAAGGCGAAATTTGGCTTGACTAAAAAACTTAAGACTACTTATCATAACATACCGTAATGTAGCGTATATAGAGAAGAAAAAGACATAATCTTGTTTTTTTTTATTGTCAAGAAAACCAGATTCGATATTTGACTCATTTTTTCATATGTTATGAGTATCCGTTTAATATAATCAATTCATTTTGCTATAATTTCATTCACTATCAGTAGATATGTAAAAGACGAGTACTGAATGTATTATTGAAAAATAAACGATGGAACAATCATGAAATTGTTAAAAAAAACATACTGCACTAGTTCGTTTAAATCAACCTCAATCCAAATCAACCTAATTCATGATTAAGAATAATATATTATAGAAAAATTCCATTGATTAACACGTGTTCAAGAAAGATTAGATTGTTTGAGATTAAATTATTTATAAATAGACGAAGTAGATCTTCTCATTTCCACGTGAGTACGATTGCTATCTTGGTACAAACAATAAGTCATAGTCACTCGTAGTTAATCAGAAAGAGAGGGAGATCTGCAATTGACAATTCTGATAATGAGAGCTCGACTGTAATTATTGGAGCAGATATTTCGGATCAGAATCGATCAGTTACGTAAAACACTAATTACCGATAAAAAAAAAATTAACATATCGATACGAACCTGTAGAATAGAAATCGCAGTGTTAACCAATTAATTGTCTGATACCCTCCTGCAGTATGATAGAGCTAAGTTAGATAAGACAAACGCGCGGCGTTGTAAAAAAATTGTTTCTCAGATAGTCAATTCGTTATATAGGGGGTGATTATAATGTATGAGTTACTATGAAATTAAGAAATGATCGGTCGTAGGCTCAAGGTGTGAATAAAATATAACAATCAATAAATTCGTTTTATGTAGGTTTATTTAGAGATTTTTTCAATATGAATGAAATAAAAGTATGTAAAAATAATTTGCGAAAATTTGCGGTTCACTTTTGCTGGTAGTTGCAGAGCCAGGTGAGTGACGATCTGATTGTACAAACACTGAATTTTGAATCGCAACTATATTTTGGGGACTATCTATTAGTATTAGGGTGTGTCGATATATGATAAAGTACATTTTTTTCCTCGATACAATCTAATTAATATTTAACTTTCTTGTTAAACTAATTCGTCTGATTTTAACAATTACTATGAAAATATGTTTCTGGCAACATTATTATCATTCAGTTAATTACATATTTGAATCACACGGTGATCTAACCAAGTTTTGTCTTGTTAATTAACCCATATCGATTTTTTGCTATAGATATCGACGATCCATTTCCGGCAGAACCCAAGGCTGAACCCGAAACAGAACCGGAAAGTGATGAGGAGGAAATACCGCCAGGTTCCTGCAACGTTTGCTTATTGGCACCTGCGACCATGCTTTTGGTCCATGTGGGCATAGATGCTGCTGCGCCGCTTATGCTGAGCGCATAACTGTCCGATGCCCACTTTGTAGAACAGAGTTTACTGGAATGTTCCATATTCGAATTTGAAAAAAAAAAAACATCGAAAAAAGGGTGAAATCTTATATACATGCCTTATATAAGATGTAAATAGAATAATATAATAATATTTGTCAGTTTGAATAAACGCAGTTTGAAGATGAAAAAATTTCCTAACTCTAGGTCAAGTTCAATATCCGAAAAAAATGTTTCTGCTCTGTGTACGTGATTTTAGAGGATTACGCCCATTGAGACTTTTTTCGGGAGGCTTTCTATTACAACATATCAACATTTTTGGAACTTTGACCGAATCTCAATTCCCATAAGATTATCGCGGGATCCTTTCTTCAAATAGTTGTTTGTCATTTGCTATAATTTATCCACTCGAGTTGCGTCGTAGCTCGTTATCATTTATAACAATACTTTATCAACAAATTGTAAATCACAATATCTTAACCACTACAGCTTTTATAGATCCTGATATATCTAGTCCTCTTATCAACTGGAAGACTATCTGCGTAGACTAGCAGCTATCTGAGGTCACACATTCAGTGAGATTACTGATGATGATTATCAATCAGTTGCCGACCTTCAAATACCCGGAACCCTAACACGCGGGTTTGACATGGCTTGGAATTTGTTAAGTAAGGTAGGATGATCTTGGCAATGAATTGCATAGGATTGTAGATGGCAAAATTCGCTTCTAAGCATCATGGAATAATACTGAATTACGATATTGTTTATCTTGCTTTCATATAAGAACATCATTTTTTATAATTATCGGCAAAAACGCTTTCAAGTTTTATCGAAAAATAATTGGTCATCGTTATTAATTACTACAAGTTACTGACAAATAAGCTGAAATGGACATAAATCTTATCAACTAAAAATGACTGCGATGTTTGACCTCAACCATTCTCCCAATCCAATTTTATCAAGCGAGGTTGAATAACAAATATTATCATCCTCCCCATCACTTCTCTGCATAATCTAATCATTCAAGTCATGCTCCGACGTCAGTCAGAGTTGGAGAGCCAGGTCGAGTGTCAGTTAAGTGCGATTCATTATACTGGAGCTCAGTTAACGAGTGAGGAGCTATTCATAATGGATTACGTATACATCGCTGCGGGTGTTAGTTTGTTGTTGGCAATTTATTATTATTATTTGACTAAAAATTATACATATTGGGAAAAAAAATGTGTACCATATATAAAAAATACCGTACCAGGACTTGGAAATTTGTGTCCGATGTTTTTTATGCGAAAGAATATATTTCAAATATTTGAAGAATTTTATAACAAAATGCCTGGATATAGTATGGTCGGATTTTATTACGGAAGAGAACCTGCACTTTTATTAAGAGATCCAGAACTGGTGAAAATTGCTCTTCAAACTAATTATTCGAACTTCAGTTCGAATGGTACCAGCATCAATCCAGAAATAGATCGCTTGCTATCAAGAAATCCGTTTTTCATACAAGGAGAACCTTGGAAATCTTCTCGCCAGCAATTATCATCGGCCTACACTTCAGGAAAGCTTAAATATATGTACGAGTCGATTAATACCGTTTGTGAAAAGTTTGTCAAATATTTAAATAATAAAATCGAAAAAGGAAATGGTGAGGTTGAGGTCGAATTCAAAGAACTGTACTCGAGATACACCGCTGAAGTTATAGCCAATGGAGCGTTTGGGATCGAAGGTAATTCGTTCGAGGATGATGAAGTTGGTACTTTTGTAGAAATTGGAAGAACTATTTTCCAACCTTCATTTTTGAAAGGAATAAAACAACTTGCAGTCTTTTTTGTACCTTATATTGCCAACATATTTCGCGCAGGGTTTATACCACCTCAAGTTGACAAAATATTCCGAACTCTCATAGCCGACATGATGAAGTACAGAGAAAATAACAACGTCCAACGTCCCGACTTTCTGCAATTAATGATTAACATGAAAAAAGCTGGAGCATTGGATCACCGTGCTGGTGGAGAGTTCGACGACACAACAATCACTTCGCATTCAGCATCATTTTTTCTTGAAGGATACGAGACGTCAAGTATTACCTTGAGTTTTATCGCTTACCAATTGGCAAGTCATCCAGAAATTCAACAGCGATTACGTGACGAAGTTTTGACCCTCATTGAAAAACATAATGGTGTAACTTACGAGGCTCTTCAAGAAATGACATACATGGACAAAGTGATAAATGAATCTATGAGGATATATCCTACTGCTGGAATGCTGTACAAAGTTTGTACGGAAAAAATTGAACTCAAAGGATCCGATGGAATCACTTGTCAAGTAATGCCTGGAACACCGATACTGATATCTCTTAATGGACTTCAGAACGATCCCCAATACTGGCCAGATCCTGAAAAATTTGATCCCGAACGTTTTTCCGAAGAAAATAAACACAGCAGACATAAATTCACTCACATACCATTCGGAGAAGGTCCTCGGGTTTGCATTGGGATGCGAATGGCCATGCTACAAATGAAGGCTGTGATTGCAACGACAATTAAAAACTATAGCCTTGAACTTTCGCCAAAAACTCAACTACCACTAAAACTGGATCCCCACTACTTCATGGCCTCCGCTGTAGGTGGAATATGGGCGAAACTAAAACCTCTATAATTAATGAACCTCAGTCTTCAAACATTTTCAGAAGTTTCACCATGAAGAACACGTATTTTGGTTCAAGTACATCAAATATTCCACATTTTTTCAACATTTTATCTATAATTGTTTTACGATACAGCACGCGTCTGCTACAACGTTCTTGTTCTGCTTCTCCATGCTTGGTGCAATTGAATAATCTTACCTGTACCCATAACAGGTTCTCATGTACATTTTTATATTCGCTTGTACTTTTTACTGTTATTCGACAATGTTATTAAAAAACCTATACTCCTCTCCCATTTTTTGTGTTATTCAATAAATCATATTTACGCAAGATTCATGACTGTGTTCTATACATTAGCATTCGTATAACCATGATAATCACAGAAACGATCTAAAGAATGTTATTGCGATCGCGATTGCAGTTACCAATATAAAAGAAATACGATTACGATCGTGATCGCGATTACAAATCCAAGTTCGATGAGCTTGTATGCACTTCTTCATTCTTGTACTAGATTCTGATATTATTGCATGATGATAAAGATCTGAAATTATTACTGAGTATTCATTTGACCCACGAAAATAGATAAAAAATTAATGCACGAATCTAGAGGGGTACTTATAGGGTCAGACATTGGTCGAGACATACATACACGGGAAATCGTAGGAAAAAATGGAAGACTAAAGAAGGAGACGCAATAATAATAATTCGAACTACGTTCTTCTACAAACTTTCGCTTGTAATTAAAACTAATATCAGTTAAGAGTTTTATTAGGAAAGTTTCTTTCCGTATATACATTTTTTTGTAACTTTTCACACTCAACGTATGAAAATGTTGCCTCCAACGAAATAAACAATTTTTCAATTTTCTAATTCCAAAATTTTTCTCAGCTCCCATCGTTTTATTTTTCCAGAAATAGAAAGTGGCATTTTATGTATGAATCTAACGCCACCCCGCAATTGTTGAACATCAGCTACAACTCGAGATTTTAAAAAATCGCAAACTTCTGCTACTGTCAAATTTGATCCAAAAGTTTTCACAACAAATGCTACTGGATGTTCCACGCCTGATGAGATTCTCTTACCAACAACCCCAACATGCTCAACTCCAGGATGTTCAAGTATAATAGCTTCCAACTCTGAAGGGGAGACTTTAACACCGTCGAAATCAATCATATCCGTTAGTCTATCGATTACAAATAGTTCTCCGTTTTTATCAAATTTCGCAAAGTCTCCAGTGTGATACCACCCGTCTGAATCTATAGCTGAATTGCTTGATGTAGAATCATTATAATATCCCAAAAAAGTGTTAGGATGCTTCACGCAAAGTTCTCCCAGCTCGTAAGGGCTGACAGTTCTTCCATTATGAGGATTGATTATTTTTCCTGATGCACCTTTGAAAAAGCAATAAAACTTCATTACTCACTGTAATTAAAGTAATTCAATATTCCCATATTATAGTCCTACTTCACGATAAGAGGTGCACTTTTTTTATCCCTGAAATTAAGGGCAACCCTCGCCGTTTATTTTTACTATAAGAATAGACTAGAGAGAGTATCATAATATCAGACATAAACATGGTTTCGTCAAAGCGACACGGTTCTGAGAGTATAATCTCACCTGGTATCAATTTTCCGCTTGAACCAGGAAAAATTTCTCCGGTATGAACCGCAGTGACAGCTCCAAAAAATTCCGTTATGCCGTAGCGCTGAATTAATTTACTGCCAATCGGTGCAAGTTCTTTAAATTTTTCATAGTAGCATTCGCATAATCGTGTACCAACTACAAGCAACGTACGTAAAGAGGATATATCGTAGTTTGAAATTTTATGATAGTGAATCATGCGCAAAAACATAGCCAGACTCATTATGGTATGATTCACCTGAAAGGTTTACAATATTTATTCACTTTCATTGACAAATGCGAAAAGGAAAGTTATGGCAGTGGTCACCCCCAGAATTCAAGAGCAAGCTTTACTTCACAAATACATTATTACTGACCTGATACACTTCGATCCATTTACAGGCCGATTCTTCATCAAAGTAGGGAGCTACTACGCGTTGGACTTTAGCACTTGGTCCAAGTAGGATATGATGCAATCCAGTTATCCAGCATAATGGTGCAAATGTTATAAATACAGGACCTACGAACGGTTGCTTCTCCAATATCTAACACCATGTGAAATGATGATTCGCAATGTTAATGTGGATATTTTGTAAACAGCCATTCGTCATTTGCCTTTATAAATTCAGAAATCGCTTACCTGAGCTACCATCAAGATGGACTTCTGAGTTTTTGGCACAATTTTGGGTAACGCTGTAGTCCCACTGGTAGCCATGAGCAATGCTACATCATTTTCCTCTATTTCTGTACATCGAAAATTGTCAATTTCAATTTTTGAACGAATCTGCGTGTCCTTGAATGAAATAAATCCTGACAATTCTCCATGGACGAGGAATTTAGGTGCAACGTGTGATTCTTTGTAAACTGTTCTGACCAAAATCGCAACATCTTTGCAACAGATCACTATTTTAGGCTTCAAGGTGTCCATGAAATAAACAATCTCCTCTAAAATTTTATTATGCTATTTCTGTACCGAACGGAATTACGAATTTATAAAAATTCTGTAACATTTAAACTGACCAGTACTTCCTGAGGGATCCCAGGGATTCAATATGGCTCCCACAAACAGCGCTGCATAGACAACAATTATCACATCTTTGTGATTAAACGTTGCATAACTTACAACGTCACCAGGTCCTATGTCCATATCTCGAAACCATGAAGCAAGTCGAATAGAGTGATCGAGGATTTCACCAAAGGTGTATTCGTGTCCTGTATGAGCTTCGATCTGGAAATATGATTTATAGAATAGTTTTGGGGAAAAATAACTTCCTCGTTAGGTATATAACGAGTAGATGTTGTACATCAGAATATTTTGGAAATTCTGTCATACTGATGAAGAAATTAATAGAGACGATAATAAGGACCACAAACCTGTCCAATAAATGCTGGATTATCTTGAAGGCGGTCAAAAATAAATTTTCCAGCGCTAGTATATTCGGTTTTATATTCTAGCGGTGGACCATGTAGAATGTAATCTTCTTCACGTAATTCAGACATGATTGTAAGGTAAACTAATGCGCTTTTATCACTGTTTATCTGAATGTCACGAAAAGAATAGTTTCGTATTAGAAAACGAGCTCAAAAGTGCAACTCGAGTGTATATTTTAAAATTGTACATAAAACAGCCTTTTGCGTGATTTTCTAGAGAAATATAAAACAAAACATGGTAAATTTTCTAGAAGTTTTATCTTCATTTAATCATAGTCAAATAATTTTTTTAAAGAGAAATAATTTCGTTATCATTGGAATTAGATGAAAAACAAAATTCAAAAAAAAGAATTTTCATGTATCTTGACGTATTTCTGATTTTTCAAAATTTTTTGAGAATATTAGAAGAGTTTTTAGGGGTAAAAGATGATAAATATGATAGAAAAAAAAAAACATTTTTTGGCCTTATAAAACCAGGAGGAATCGATACAAAAATCTGTAAATTTACATGGAGTCATTATTTTTTACGATAAACAGTAAAAAAAAAATGAGGATTCAAAATTCGTTGGGGGTGGATTCCCCAGATCTATTCGGCTGGACCCTTTTATGACAATACAACTTTGACAGATCCCTAAATAATTATTTAAGAAAAACACGTACTAAAGTACTAAAAATCACTCAGAATCCCAAAATACTTCTCTCACTAAAAAATTAAACCTCCTTCAAATTTTGTAAGCTAAAATTACCCCGTAAGTAGACTATTCAAAGTACTACCATATCGACTATGAAATAGGAAGACACAATCTTACATTTTTCCTTAATTGCTTAACATAATCAACAATTGCTAATTAAAAGTATAGATGTGTTGTTTTCATGCAGACAGTAATTGCAGTCTCAATTAGAACAGAGAAAACTTTTCCAAAGCTCTGGGGTCATATGACCAATTTGAATTAGAGTCAATTATCTGTAACGAGCAATTTTCCTGCCCTGGGAAAATAGGGAGGAAAATAAATCACGTTTAATTAACTCCAACGCATCACCTATACTACGACAATCGTACCTACTCTAAACGAGTACCGCGCAATATCCAAATTCAAAACTGACAAAAAGACGAAGGGTCGTGACAGAACTGATCACTTTCCACCTGATTCTTTCGTCGAGGATCCCACAGTTGACGAAATCGCATTCAGCCACGAGAAAAATCAGGAAAGCCCAAACACCACACACAATAAACTAAACTAAAATTGTCTCAAGTTGACGTACAAAACGACAAACCAAGATGGCGACAAAATTTCAAAAGCGGTATCTCAAACTAAACTTATGTCTAACATCTCCAAGACTGAAGTAAGTGCTTCTTCTCACGACGACTGTTGGTCAGCGTGACATCACAGTAGATTGTGCCACCTTGTGGAAGACGGCTTGATATAGGGAAGCCTATCAGCACTCAGCTGTTTCTCCGTGCGATTTCCAAATTTGGATTTTCACCCCAGGCGGAAAAGCCGACATAAGGTTGGGAGGAGCAACCCTCTTCTAGGCGAGCAAGGTGGTGGTAGTAGTCGGTGAAGGCGCAGATACTAAAACCGCGGCTTCAAGGTCATCCCCCTGGTGGCTGGTAGCGTTGTTAGCTTCCACGACGTCCTTGGCGATCCCATTGCATAAAAATACCTGAAAAGACACAAACTTATGGCAGACAACGTATTCTAAAAACTAAAACTAGTATCGCTCCGGGGAAAGATGAGCCGAACACGCGGCTTGACATGGTAAGTCATTCCAAAATGATGGGGAAGGCGAAGGTCAGTGACGACTCAAAGTTCGCCACGTTATGTATTATACCAGTTTCACGTTACTTTTGCAATTTCTACGAATTAAACTGCTTGCCAACTGATCTTAGCAATTTATTCCAGCTCTCGTTACCTACTGAAGTTACGCGGAATATCGTTCGATAAAGTACCAAGTAACGGCAAATACTCTGGTGGCAACCTCACAGCAAATAATTTCAGCTTTAGCAAAGTTTCAATTCAGCTGATGGTAATTTCTTTGTTATTAATGAGATAAGATGGAATAAGTATTTTTATTATGTATCTTTATGATCTAAAAATAAGACTAATTAATCCTCAAAATGTCACGTATTATACGTATAAGCGAGTATAAGACAACTATAGGAAAAGTACAAAATAATTTGTTTCGTAACTTCATACATTGCGATTATTTGGTGAATCATACCGATGCTGATAATAAATTTATATTTACTATACGTGTAGTAAATTTTTACTTTATAAATAAACTTACTATTTGTATTAGCCTGATTGCAACTTATAGATAATAAGAACATGACTGCATTGTGACTTTGCGCTTAGTGCTTTTTATATTACAAAAATATATCGTCTCAATTTTTTCATGTCTTTTTTTAAAATTTTATAGATAATTCCATTAGCCAATATCACATTCTCTTGATTGATCTTCTATCGAGCAGCGCGGGGATTAATTATCAAACAGCTTCGATTGACTTTTGAATTTAACGATATCATTAGTACATAATACACGTGTCTACTACATAATCTGTACTATATCGTGACTTTGAATGAGATATCTGATCGTTAACGGATAGATTCCCTTCAATTATTCTAGACTATAATCATCAACGTTTGAATTGATAACGTATATTGGTTATACATTCTGAGAAATCAATTGATATATTTGCGTCTTTGGTATAATTTCGTGAGATTAATTAACTCGTGTAGATTATTTTTTTTTCACACGTATCAGGTCTCGTAACGACCGAATTTCCCATCGATATTGAATCTAGTATAGATACATTTAAAATCATCTCTTCATCAAAGTGAAAATAGGAAGAAAAACCACATGCAACTAATCGATCTCAACGTTGTAATTGCAATTTGATGTCATGATTTTCAAAATCTGACGTTAATTTACAGTTTTTTTTATTTGAAATATCAATTCGGTAAATGCATGTGCACATTGAGCTACTTCATTCAAATTTGATAAACTGAAATTCTTCATATTTTAGTAGAAAAAATTCGACTCTCAAAAAGACTTGGAATAATCTTGATATGTTTTTCATCTACATTAAATGTACCTCCTCTCTTTGTATTGTAGTTTTTTATACCGAGAAAGCATCGAAGTCCCCGATAGGGACTTTGTGCGTATAAATAAAAAACACTTCCAAAGAATTGCGTTGTAGAAATATCCATCGTTCACAATAGGCAAAACAACACTCTACCACATGATAAAAAAAATTGCAGTTATAATTTATCATTCTGACTGTAAAAAATGGGCATCCTAATAACATCGTAGCTGAGATACCCTAATATTTTCAGTTTCATGCGAGCATAATTTCCCGAACGATTTTTCGTTCATCAATGTAACATGTTATTAATTAATCGATTGATAATTAACAAAGTACACCATGGTGATTAGCTAATTATTAAATATCAATGCTAAGAAGACTAAGAATTGAAAAGAAAAATTAATATCAACCAGCGATGAAAAACTGAATGGAAAATTAATATATTTTAACGATAAGTGCAAACGAAACGTTGAAGAAAAAACATGTTAGTGAAATTATGCCGTATGTGACTCATCTAGATAATTTTCTTCTTTTTTTTTTCCTTTATAAATAAATAAAGGGTTCATTTAGCTGTATTATGACAGGCAGCGTAACTCTTCATCGATTAAAATTATGTGCGTAATAAATTTATCATTTCGATACGGGAAAGAATGACAAATATTTACACTCAAGGTAAAGAGGCGTGTGCATTGACGCGATACTGATAGTTAGCAAAATGTTATCAGAACTGCGCACGGCAATTGCACTTGGATTGCACACGACTTGATCACGTCCAGGAGTAGGGAGAACTGCACAAATAGATCAAGCGCAAGCCAGGCTCTTCAGAAGCTGACAAAAATATACGAGCAATTTTTTTTCTGTTATTAAAAGACGGTTAATTAACAAATACACAACAAGATGCCGGGGCCCTGCGAACAGTGTAAACGTAAGGCTTGGAAAAATTATTAATCTTATTATTTTTTTCAAATTTGTTTGATTTAAGAATATTAACGCGTTGAAAAAATTGTCGAAAGAATTTGTTTGACAAACGTCAGAGAAGAAAGTAAGAATTATATAATTCAATTTTCTCGACTAATTTTAGTTAAAAATTAATAGTGGTGATACAGTTTCGGTGATAATTATTAAGAATTTTGAAAAATAATTAAATATGACATGATCAATGTTTTTATATGCTGGAATGTTGTGCTTTCTGATATAATTACTTGAAAATTTATATCGAAATTCATTCGTGAATTATTTTCATGTATTTCTAAGGCAATTTTCAGCTTTGTAACTACAGGTTAAAATTAAAGTGAGCTACTTAATTAATATACGATGAATATCACGTTGACTGAAATCGATAATGTGTTATTTTCAGACGTATGCGAGAATTGCAACTGCGGAACAGACTGCAAGTGTTGCGATATTGTGCAAGGTACTATATAAATTTATACAACAGTTATTATCAAAAATCGAATGAATTGTTGATGTTTTATTGCGAATAACAGTTTTTCAAAATTTTTCTCAAAGATTTGGGTTTGTCCTCATCAAATAAATCGTTTCATGTGAAATAAATTCGATATAATATCCATAAATTTGATTAAAGTAAATTTTATGGTTTGATTTGAACGATTCTTTTAACAAAACATTTTCAATTTTCCATAAATCTGATCGAAAACTAATAACGTATTAATATTGAATGAAAATTTTTATAGGCAAGTGCCTGTGTAAGAAGGATGCAAAATGCACAGGTGAGAAGTGCGTCAGCTGCGAATGAACCTCTTTATACCATTTCCAAAATGTCATCTGAGCTGCTTTTTTGCAAAATGAATTCTAATGCAGCTAAATTATTAATTACATAGACTTAAGACAAATTTATTTCACACTTTATGACTATGCAGGTTACTCTTTGTTGTTAATAAGTTTATATTAATTATAGTAGATGTCGATCCCACATTAAAAATTGTTTACCATTATGTTCTAATCATGTGAAATACAGATAAAATTTTATAAGTAGATCGTTAAATTAACATAAGATGAAATAAACGTGTTATAACTTATAGCCATGGTTTTATAAACGGCAATGTAATAAATTACTAAGACTTAATATTTGCATTCTCCAATTATTGAATAGAAATTCTTACAGAAGATAATTATGAGGATAAAAATATCATCAGCATGATTATTTCACATTATAACTATCTGGTACTGGGTTAAAGTTTCGAATTGTTTATAACTCCCGATCTGTAAAAATTACGAATTCATTTGAGCCGACTTCGAATTTTCAGAAACGTTAAAGTTGAGAATATGAAAAGTCGGAATGCAGAGAGTTAAAACCTCAGAAAATCCGAAAATTTAATGAAGGGGCATGACGCTTCATACGTAAAGTTCAAATTTCGGAGTTTTGGCATATCAGAATTTTGTACCTTCGGTATTTTTTAGATCGATTATGCAAACTCTCGGAGAAACATTTTTTCTTAAAACTGTTTATACGGTAATATTAAAATTCGTAATTTTTACCGTTCGAAATTTTTAAAATTTAGAATTTCAACCTAGCCCTAAACTTTCTCGCATATTTGTGAGCTTTCGTTCCATCTTTTCTTCAACAACAAAATGCTGTTCCACCATAATTGAAACATGTATATGAAATCCTTAAAATTCCTAAAGAAGAAACTTTTCGAAAAATTTTTTCATCCACGATAACTAAATGCGATAAGAAATTATTTATCGTTCCGAATAAAAGGAACATTAATTTTCTAATCTCGAAAAGAGTAAATACTGTACTGATAAATTGTCTCAGTAGTACATTATTCAAATTTGAAATGAAAACCAGAAAAAATGATTCCATAATTCACATTTTCGAATTATGAATATATTTATATTTAAAGGGTCATTTATTTTTTGGACATGCACAAGTATTCTCACGTGTTCTCCATGTCTGTCTGTCCGTCCCCAAGGGATGAGATATAGAGTGAGTAGCTTACGAAGAGGATGAGAATTTCGAGTAATTGTACCTTATAGCTTGAGTCACCAACTAAAAGCAAACCCGAGTCGGGACTCGCAGCACCTGTTCAGAGGCTAGTCGTCTCACACAATTCACTATAATACTCGTAGCACTTAAATACATAATGTATAATTCCATTTTTCTACTTGCTTTTCTGTATTAATAAAATCCCAAAATTATTACTATATCATTGAACAGTAGATCAAATTTTAATCGAATTAACTGCCACTCAAAACAGCATCGATAGTCGGTGAGACTGTCGATATTATTGGGCACAGAATTTCACGTTTTCAAAAAAAAAAAACTAGGTATCTACTTTTCTTTAATATCTACGTTGTACTTCGTTCCTCTATTCAATTTCACCCATATCTAGGAAAGACGATGGATAAGATGGACAATTAGATGGGTACAATTATAATAAGAGATGTATACGAGACTAGGATTTGAACATATTTTGTCACTTCACCTAAAATTTTAATATCTAGTGCACCGTATATATTTTAAACTTTATGCAGTGGTTTATTAATGCAATTATTTGAAACTTTGCTCATTGCGAGTTGTGATCACACCTCGGGTCGCAGAGGCTCCAGCATGCAACCGCGATACCTACCCAAATCTGTACACATATAAGTACGTATTTAGGTGTACGTTGGAATCTAGATATTTTAGATTACGTAATAGGAAACCAGGTAATTATATGCTGCGGACATCTGAAAATTAATAAAAAAAAGTCTTTGTCCACAACAAATTTTTTATCATTGAAAATTTGAAACTGAATTACGATTCCGCAAATGTCGAAGATTCAGAACGGTGAAATTCTGAATTTTTATATCACTGATGGACAGTTTCTAGAAAGCAGATATTCCGAAATTCTGTATAATCGATTTCGAAAACTTCAAATCAGAAAACACCGAAGTTTTAAAATATCGAAAGCTAAAGATCGTAAAGGCCAAATCTCCGAAACTTAAAATTCATGCATGGAGGGTTGTGCTGCAGTCCAACAAATTTTTTAATTCTTGGACTTTCTGAGTTTTTAGCTATCTGCATTACGATCTTTCCGAATTTTGATATTCTGAACGTTTCTGAAAATTTAAATCTCCTCAAATGAATTCATAATTTTGACTGTTCGGAGCTTTTAAAATTCCGAACTTCAACCCAGTCCCGAAAATTTATCAAAAAAGAATTCGAAAACGAAGAATTCTTGAGGCCAAATAAAAAACTTCTCAATTTTCATTCTTTTTTTTCAATCATATTTGCAAATTATCGATATCGAGTGATACCGTTTATCAGAATATGAACCTGAAAGAAGCTATATGACAGACATTTAACCGAGATAAATATATTTAATTACAACTCATTTGTGAATGTATAAAATAATAGTTGGTTGAATTTTCTTATCAGATTTTAAACACGCGTTTAGTTTACCCTCCTTTCTGCTACTCACGAATGAATCGGTTGTTATATCGACTAATTGTAAGCTCGGATACCCGTAATTCGCACCTTAACTTGTGTTGTTGACCGAGTAACATCGCCTTTTATTTGAATGACACGCATGTGCTCATAGGAACCGTAAAACTAAACTAAGCAAAGTTAAATTGAAGTCTGTAAAAAAAAAAAAAAAAATTAAGTGTTAAAGTTGACACGACCCATTTTCTATTTATAAAAGTCACACATACCCTTTGCATGTGATTAAATTTAATTGCTATTCGTACATAAAAATGTAAAACGTTTCAAGTTGTTCAAGACTTAAATAGTCGAGATTTTTACATCAACGGAATTGGGTTGGTTTTATCGCGAATTTTTATCCAATTTATTTTTCACTTTTGGGTAAAAATTTTATTAGCAAACTGCAACTAGGACCACATTACTATCTGCAATCGAAAGAACGGTCCTCATGGACAGCAGACAGAACAGCCTGATGATGGGTCATTAAATTTCTATCAAAGTGCATTCAAATCATTATTTGTACAGACCTTGTTGATCTTGTTGCTTCTGACCACAGACAGAATGATTTAGTTTGCTAGTTTAGGTAGGCTTACACCAAACATGCCTGACTATGGTCTACTGTTAATGCTAAATCAAGACCGCGATTAATTCAAGTTAGTTTGACAACATTAGCACAGAAGCAAACTCTACGCTCAGAATAGCCTTCGTTCCCAAAACCTTAATTCTCTTCAATAGCTATATAAACCATAACAAAAAAATCCAAAATTTTATCGCTTTATCAAAACGTATATTTAAAAAGTATAAATAAACCACCCCCTCAAAATCTGGGGGTGGTTTATTTTAAAAAAAGAAGCTTTTAACAACGCTATGGGATTCGAGTTCGGTATAAAAAGAGAGAGATGTAATTAATGTTAGTTTATAATCAAGAGATGCTGTACCTACCTACCTGCTGCAAGGACAGGTTGCAGCAGCGCGTTGCTTTAAATGCAAATGCAGTCTTATACCATCTTATTAATATAGTTTACTTTCTGTCATGGACCATAAAAAAGTTCACACTGAACTGAATATTTGATACGAGACAAAAGGAACTGGGGACAGCAACAATGGAACAGGTAAGTTACCCCGTCGTTGAAAATATTTCATATTACTTTAGCTCGTAAAAAAAAAAAAGTATAAAGTACTTTGAATTTTGCCTATCTCTTTTACGTTTAAAGAATTAAGAATGTGAAAAAATGATTAATATCAATGAATTACATTGCAAAAATTAAATTTTTCTTTTCGTTTTTTTTTTTTTTTTAAATTGAAATATTTTACGATTCTCTTTGTTATAATCTGGGAATTTGGTTTCCAAAAAATTCTGAAAAAACCTGTGAAAAAAAGTCCTGTAAGTTAATATTTTTGTAAATTAAAATTTCAAGACATTTCAAGACCGTCGAAATTCACGCTCCATCGTTTGACGTACACGTAGGTACTGTAAATGTATAATATTTTATAATTTCAGACTCTGCGAAGATAAGAAATTGAAAGTTATGACAGTTTCTTCCTCTTTCGTATTATTTTTCTTTAGAATTAGACTGGATGCACCGCCCGTCTCCCCTTATACTTCTGTAATTTTCAACAGGCAAACACAAAAAGGACGAGGCACGCAACACCGTTAACGACACCCTGCGCGGCTTTAAAAAATAATATTTCCATCATTGTTGGCTTTTACGACACTCCGACTGCGCCCAGGTCGTATTGTTCCTTTAGCAAAAAAAAAAAAAAATTATATGTATATATATATTATATATTACGGTGTCCGTTATTTCTCAAAAAAATTTTTTTCCGGTGACGCCCCCTAAATCATAAGTTTATATCCTAAGCCTAAAGTTAAGAGACAAAAAAAAAAAAAATTCCGATACTTTTAAGCAGTGCTCAAATCACTTCACTCTTCCCGTTCATTTAAGTCGGGATTATTTCCCCTTTTTTGAAAATCATTCTATTTCTCAGTCATTTCATCAGCTATCTAACGAATTATTGTTGATTTTCTTTCTCAGATGGTGTACATCTTTCGATGAAGAAATTTTGCACATATTGATAAGAAAAATAATTTTTTTCAACTACAAATTACTTACTTTTTTACTTAATAACAAAAAAAAAAATCATTTTTAAGTAAGATTCTCTTATTTTTCACTGAAAAAAATTTTATTTTTTCACTAATGTCAAAATTTCTTTTTTATTTTTATTCCTAGGCCCATGAAGAAAGAAAGGTAAGGGGTAAGGTAAGGAGGAAAGGTGGTAAGGGAGAAATGAATTTCCTTATCAGTCGGTAAAGTAAAAGGATCTAGGGAAATTCTATTTCCAACATACTTCTAAGAATAACTTTACGATGATTCTAATCAATAGGCGTGTTATTGTAGAAAATTAGATGGGACAGTTGTTAAGTGAGGAAAGTTTACAGGGGGTGTATGACCCCAGCTCTGTAGAAAGAATTAACATCAGCTGTAGAAACGAATACTTTGCACGATTTCAAGCCAGCTTTATATAAAAATCGAGCATCTGTAGAAACGAATTTCTGTAGAAATGAATACTTTGGACAATTTTAGACCAAATCTGTAAAAACGACCATCTGTAGAAACGATCTCTGTAGAAACGGTGCCCTCTCAGCACCACAAAACGAGTAGGAGTACCACGCATACAAGTTCATGCACACATACTCTACGAATCACGTGATATTATTACGCATTTACGTGATTATGAATTTTACATGAACATTAATAAATATTTTTCACTCTTCTAAGTCTAATTATACAAACTTAAATTCCACACAAGGTTTTGATAAAGAAATTAGCACTTGGATAAGATATTGAAAGATACAGGGAAAATTATATCAGTCTATTCGAGGGCTAACTTTAAACGTGGATCCACAATCCGTCGAGATTACCAATCCGGTTAATACAGTAATCATGTGTCTGAAAGGGATGAAATTATGAATTAGGAAAGCCTAATCAATAATATGTAAATTCGTTTCAAACAATAATTAACAAACACAATGCAACGGTATTGTGCAGTAAGCTCATTTTACAAGCTTTGATCTTTGAGATAGTCATTTAGGTATGAAATTCTACCTTGAGACGTATGATCTGAGGGACTTGCACAACAGATATGAATAATTATGGGAATGAAAGAATAATGAACAAATCGGTAAAGTACAGGAACAAGATTTCACTGATATTGCCAAATAATATCCAAATGGTGGCTTTCCACTAAAAAGTACGTGTATGCGGTACGTATGCAGAACGAGAATTGAAGTAGTCGTCGACCGGGGTAACGTAGATCATTTTCCTTCACTGATCTCTACTATATAAGCTGGATAGTCAATATTCGGGGCTTTCTAGCCGTCATTAGTTGTGAATATTAAAAGTTACTTGTTTGTGGGTGTTGGACACATTATGGCGGAAAATTTGAACGAATTTCATGGATGATAAATGACATATGAGGCGTTTACGAAGGCAGTACGTGGTCTGTGTATGTAATTGTTGTCATTGAATTAGAGTAGAATATTCAAAATCAGATTTCCTATTTTTTGAACACTCTCGCCAGACATTTCACAGTCTTGCAAATTTACGGACTGCAGTATACGATGTGCTTTGTCAAATTCTTCAGCAATAAAAAATCCATCTCATTACTGTTGACGATTACTTGAAAAAAAATATCAAGTAATTAATATCGAACCAATCACATTTGGTTATTATTTACTTAACCGTTTTTCTTGATCGGGAGTACAGTTAATTGATAATAATTAAATTTTTTGTTGATTAAGCACTGGATTTTTTTTTGTTATTTTTAATAAATATTCTAAAGCGAGTTGTACTCCTCGTATTCAGTGGACGTATTTCCAGCGTCTTGAAATACAGCGGTATGCAAGCCTCTAATGGCCTAACTTAAATATGCAGTAGTGCCTTGCCCACCAGGCAGCGGGTAACAATAAACTAACACTTAAGCGCACTTAAAAACACAATGCAAAGTCGCACCCTTTGCGCTAACGATCTCACCTATTTTGCACCACGTCACATCTTTCGTAGTTCTACACGCGAAGGTTATTGTACAAAAACGTGTAAAAGAATTAAAAAACAGAAGATAAAAAAAAAAAAAATTGTTGAACTATGAAAATATCAAATTTATCGAGTTCGACTGGTTTGGAATAAACTGTATAAAAAATTATTGAATCGTATTAAATAAAAGAGGATTTTTGAAAATATTTAAACGTGGCTCATACGTATTGCAGCCTTTATGTACTTTTTTTTTCTTTTTCTTCATTAAAAAACCACCCTTCTTGCACCCCCAACGTGAGACGAGAATTCGTTTTATTTTTTATTTTTTGAAATTTTTTCTTCTTTCCTTTTTCGTTTTTATTTCTGATTATTTCACTCGAGGAAACGTTTTCGTTTCGAAGAGTTCCCTTGGGTGGTATACTGCGGCGGGGTGATTATACGGTGCAAAGGGTTAACCTCCCTCTTCTTATCCTTGTTAGACCCCCTGAATGTTTTAAGATTACCGCCACGGTATGGCCTGCAATGGGAAATCCCAAGACTCTGGTGAAAGACGATTGCACCTATATATATATATATATATATATATATATATATATAATATATATGTATATACATATATAGGTATATAGCCTTACAGATGAAGTTCCTTAGAGTTTGGGGATTTTTTGACCGAGGGGAAAGAACGGCAGCACCCCGCTGGGCCCAATCGTACGAAATTAATGTCTTTCCATTATTAGCAGAAGTTAGTCTACTTAAACCACTCTCGAGTTCTTCTAGACATCGCATCTAGCTGCAGAAGAGAGAAAATGGAACAAGTAAAATGATAGAGTTATACAAGTTTTCCCTGATATACGTGCAATTTTTTTTTCTTTTTTTTTTGTTTCTTTCTTTACGAACTAAACCCGAATAAAGAAACACTTCTCATTTATGACACGACTGGACTGCAGATTTTTACGAAATTAGATATATGATACGGGTTTCGCTTGTTCAAGAAGACTTTCTGCCATACGTATAGCCGAAGCCCCATACGAACAAAGAACCGTGTCTCGGATTTCGATAATGTCATTAGGGTAGGAACAACGACACTTTTCTCTATTACGATCACTACAGTTAATAACTAATTTCCCATATTTTTTTACCCTAAATCATATAGGGAAATAATCACATAAACGATATTCTATACTAAAATTAAACGCTTTGATCTAGTCAACGAAAATTAACTATCGCTAAGGGTTGCTATCAGTCTCTGATCCTTTGGGGATAGATTATATTCCAGTAATCACCAACCCTTATTAACAACAGAGCTCGTGCTAACAAGCTTACGATATTGATTTGTTTCTCAGAGGTAAAAATCCATAGAAAATTTGATTATTTTTTTTTTTTTCAGTTAAAATTTCTACATTTTATTGTAGTGTCAGTCTTCTTTCTATGTGTTATTTAAATAGTCAACGATTAAACGGTTACGTTATACTTTTACCAATTAAAACAGACCGTGGAAACATTCTCAGTTGCTATGGTTAGGGTAGTTACCATAAATTCTTAAACCAAATCGTCGTGTAAAACTAAAAGTTACCAACTTTGGTAACATTAGCTGTAACAATGCCGTTGTAACTTCTTACTGTTACGATCCTTGCGGGGTGGTTCGTAGTGGTTGTCAGTAGAGGCAATTTCTTACGATAAAGTCACCGATGGGACCCACAAGAATTAACCTCACTGAAGGGGTTGAGCAAAACGAACCTAGCGTCAAATAGAGATTAAGATTTAAGGTTTACTTCAAGCTTAATCGTATCCTATGAAATTTATTTTAAATTGCTCTTCACTTATCTTCATCAATCGCGGATGTTTTAGATTTCTAATTAGCACATTATAGATGTATGAATTGGTATATGGAATCGCAATTTGTTATTTGGAATTGAGTTTTCCTAATTTAAGAATAACTGTTTGGGTATAGGAAATTTGAAATATTGAACCGATATTATTAGATCGTTGGTAATATCTAGAAATTAAACTAGATTACCTAGCAGAAATTAGTCAAAAGCAACAAAAGACTCGCGGCATCCCTGGTCTATTCAAACCCAGTGGCAATCGGAGTTGAATCGCTATCCGCAATTCCACAAATGGGGCGGTTTGAACCTGGGAACAAAAGATGTAATAATTCTGGCCCCCACCTCGCGAAAACCCCTTTGTTTGCAAAACAAACAAGAATCGTTTGCTCTCGAGTCAGGGTGAGGGTAGGGGGTGGAATTTTAATTACGCGAATAACAAGTTGTTAAATTACATTACCTGATTTCTGAATTAATAATTGGCTTCTACAGAGTGGTAGTTTTTGAAAAAAATTCCTCAATTCATCCGTCAGTCAAAGTAAAACTTTTCACCCCTTTGCAAGAGAGAGTCATCTTATTTTTATTTATCAGCTATTCTAGTCTTTTATGTAAAATTAGAATTATCGTTAAAATATATAGACGTTTATAATATCGATAACATATCTCCTGATTAAAGAATACAATATTTTTTAGCCCATGGAAATAAAACGTGTAGGTATGTAGGTACCTACTAGCTAGGAACACCTAAATTGCATTTGATTAATGAATATATCTAGAGTTTTAATAATTCGGTGATTTAAAATGCCACGTCGTGACGGGACGCAGCATTGTAAACATTTTAATTAAACCCCTCGAAAGATATTTAATTTCGAATAATTAATGGTTGCCAACCAAAATTCATTCATCCCCAAACCACCAGAGACCCCCGTCCATTATATTTAATTTTATTACAAGTCAACAGTTACTAAGTCGTTGGATATTAAAGTTTGTTTTTTTTTTTTTTGTCTTTTCTTTTTTCTTCAATTTTTACCAATCAAATTAGTCGATTTTGGATCAGTCAGAATCAACCACAGATCTACAAATTCTTGAACGAACTATTTTTTTTTTATCGCTTCTTAAGTAAAAATTTTTACTCAATATTAATAAATAATTTTATAATTAAATTTCAATCATAATCGCCGAGCATAAACTTTTCACAAAATAGTATCATCTCATAAAAAGATATTGGCGTTCATTCATAAAATGAAATGTAAAGTAAATGTACGATTTTTTCAACCAAGAACGCAGTTTCTCAGCTTGCATACAGAATCAAAATGTACCTATCTTCAAATCGTTTCAAAAATTCAGCCTAACAACTTTCTGCGAAGAAAAAATTTCGGTGATATGCTAAATTCAAAAAATACGCTTGAGCTTCGATTTTATTTTTCCCCTTTTGCAAGGGGAGGGAAAATATTGTGTCCCAAACTAACTGCAGATTTAATGTATACGATTATCTAAACAATATCGAGATGATGTGAATTTGAAAACAAAATTCGATATGAAAAGCTGGAAGCTTGCAGCATTTGTAGCATCTCTTTGCATTTTTATTGTTGAAATCGTCGAAAATACGAGGAAAAATTTGAAAAATAGAAACGAAAAGTAATGAAAGTAAAAAAAATAATGAAAAAAAGAAAGAAAACTGAAACTGAAAATGAAAATGGCAAAACGTACAAAGGTAAATTTTCTTTCTCGAGACCGTTAGCAACGTCCTGCTGCCTGCGTGAAAAGACAATGCAAGCGGATTCAATAAAACCATAACAATAAAGAGAAAACGTTGCTTGCCGTAGCGGGTTCCGCAAGCTCCGCGGGCACGCGGCGACACAGCGATACAAGCACTGGTATAAGGGTAATTTCAATGGAGTGACAAGGGACAATGCGCGGGCAAAGGTTTGGCGATGGGGTGGCGGTTTGGAGGATGAAAACAACCGTGGAATCAAATTAGGGCTGGCGGCGATGTCGGGGTATGGGGAGGGAGAGTTGTAATTATATTTACAAGTGGCAGTTCTCGAAAACAAAAGCAGCCAAGATTGCTCAATTCATTCGAGGACTTATTGTGAATATTGTCAGATCTTTTGTCTTGTTGTCGGACGAGTTTGGTTAGAAAATGAGCCTCCCTTCTCCCTCCTCCCTCTTCCCTACCTCAAGCTCTCGTGTATAGACGAATCCGATTAGAAAATCCATTTCAAACTTTATTTCTATAGTATTCATCGAATCAATTTTAATCAAGTAGCCAGCGTTTTGTATCGAAATAACATATACCATACTTAAACACACACATATAATATATGGGGCATTTCATGCCATGTCACCCATCCTGCGAACCTCGACTATTTTACATTTCGTTCATATTTCACTATATGTTCATTATCAGCTCAAAAACGACCGAAGAAGTGTAAGTATCAATTTTTTTTAAACCGTCTTTGCTTATGATTATTTAAGCTATCTCAAAAGTTCCAGTTTTCTAATTTTTGAAAAAATCCACACAAATTGTATGATTAGAAACGATGATATTGAAAACCAAGCGGTAGTGGGTTTTCAATTTTTTTTTTTCATTTTTTTTAAAGTCATTTCAAAATTTCATGTCAATAATTTCAATAAAAATGACAAACCTTTGCTCGCGGAATTTTATTTCACGAATTTTCCTAGAGATCCTTATATATCTTTGTGGAATTTCAAAATAAAAAATGTTTGAAACAAACTTTTTTTTTCATTTTTGTTGAAATCATTTAGGTAAATAAAATATTGAAATCCCTCTAAAGAAATAGATAAAAACCCTGAATCTCACTGTCGCTTTGATCTTAAAATCGTCGTTTTTTATCATAAAATTTGTGTAATTTTTTTCAAATTTGGAAAGCCTCTTAAAAAAAAAAGTATTTATTTGTCTCGTGATTTTTTAGATATAATAATGGAATATCAAAAAAATTTAGAATGGTCAGGGTCACAGACTGGGTGACTCGACATTTGACTTACTGATTATTGATTCCTAAATCAAGCCAAGGAAAAAAAAAATATTCATAATTTAATTTGAATAAATCTGAATTGAATCAAAATCCCAGGATATATCTACACAAAGATAAATCAGAATCAGATACCTGTATAAGCACGAGTCTAATAAACTCGATGAAGTGAATAAAAATTCCTCTGAAAATCATCTAATATTTCATTCATATTTATTGTTCATATTATGGCCTCCGTACAACGCTGTATCGAAACAATTTGGTCTCCCCACGTTTTGTGTAGGTGTACATACATTAAATTGTGTGTTTAGTATGATAAATTGAATAACGTGAAAGTATATAAATGAAATAATAATAATAATAATAATAATATAATATGTACAAAAGACGTATTGCTGCGAAGAAAAAAGAAAAATAAAAAAAATTTCCCCTTTTTTATTCAGTTCTAAACACTTTTGAGGATTCTATTTGTTTGCAAAGAAGCCATATTGGAGGAAAGCGCGATGTTGAGCAACGATTTTTTTTAATTCGAGTTACGCAACCCACATATTTTCTATCTCAAACCTCAAGAAACTGAATTATTATTGCTATAACATTGACAGTTTAAAGCTATAAATGAAATTTTCATAGATTTTTAGATCATTAAGTCGTACAAGAATTTTGGAAAACAAAAAGAAATCCTAATTTATGATATTTCAATCGGTGACATAGTTTCGGGCTGTAACAATTTAGGGGTTGTTCTATTATACGTATATCGAAATTTATATATGATCCTCTCCAAAGTGGAGTCATAGTCCGTTATATTTTATTCGAGTTTCACGAGCTGGTGAGGTTCGAGCGAAGAAGTCGTGTATTTTGTAAAATAAAGTGAAATTGAAATATTTCAAATTTCGCGTCAAAGAAACATCTCGCTGGTCACTGGACAGCGATATTTACAGGGTGGAAAAATATCTGCCCATTCTAACAGAAGTAAAATTGGTTTAATATCATTTTTTGAATATCTTTGAACCCTAAGACATAGATTTAACGATTTGTAAAATCTTCTGGAACCACATAGACCTTCTAACGTTTCATTCGGCACTTTGTGAGGCGGTTATTTTCAATAATATCTCCTGCTTTCAACTGACAACACTTCGCCATCTCCGCGAAAACGTGCGGAAGTCTGGAGCGTCTGAATCTAAAAGAGTGCCGGACACAAAGCCGGACAAAGTAAAATGAAAGATAGTTCGCATGTTTGGAATCGTCTTTGAATATATTACGTGACATATGCCTGCATATCTTTGAAACTTCGCAACGCTAGACGTTGGATACTAAAAGTCTTTTCTGAGGGGTAGAGATTTCGCAAAAATTTATAAAACGTAAGGATATGTTCACTCTACAATTTCTACAAGTTGAAAAAATAAAAAACAATTTTTCTATTTTTGAATCAGAAACGTGGGTAGGTATATAATACATTGAAGAATCGGTCGTGACTTTTATTCTTTTCTCTTCCCCCCGTAGTTTTTGATCGTTATTGTTTTATGGAAATCTACAGGGTGACGTTTTTAATTAACGTGATTTAAAACCAACCGAGGATTTTCATCAAGCCAGTGACGAGGACTCGCCTCTGTACCGTGAGAACGATAAAAGTTTTTAGGACTGCACCGTGATTTGAAATTTTTCTATTGTTAATATTTTCAGTTCGTGTTAAAAATCCAAGAAATTCGTATGAACATTCATTCAAGGATTACTAGATTATTTCATGGAAATATTTACGACAATAAAAATTCCAAGAATATTTCCACATTTGATAAACTCAAAATAATAATAATAATAATAATAATAATAATAATAATACAAAACTGTTTTTCACTCCAGAAAACCTAACAAAGGTTTTCCAGGGTCTTTTATCCCGCATAAAATTCTAAATCAATTTCAAAATTGAGAATAAATATCTCTCGTCCTTGGAATGGTTGAAAATATATTCGAAAATGGTAAAAGAGTAAAATTATTGTTTCTAATTAATTTTTTGACAGTGGAATAAAATTTTTCTTGCTCTGGTTTTGATTCCGAGATTTAAAAATTGAATAGTGAGAGAAAGAAAGAGAGAGAGAGAGAGAGAGAGAGTAAAAGAGAAAGGAACTAAAAAGGGGTTGAAATCTTATGCATACCACGCAATATTAATTATCGTTGATACTCCTCGAACTGCAAACCTTGAAATAAGCTTGTGCCTTGCTTACTTACTTAGCGTAATAAAAAGCTTAGTACTTAGCTCAACTTGGGTGTGGATTAAACTTAACCGGTTTAAGAAGGCAACACGGATTTCAAACTTCATTTTTATACCCTTTTCTCATTCCACTGTAGCTGCTTGGTATTTTGTAATTAACAGGAAATTTCTCCTTTCGCGCTATCTTATTATGATAATAACAACCAACGATCCGATCCGTTATACGGAGGTGGTGAATTATTTTTAAACTTTATCTTCAAATTCTTGTTCTTATTATTTACTCAAAGAATTAATATGACGAAGTTTTTCAAAATTCGACTCAACTCCAACGATAATTTAATTCTTAATTAAACTTTTTCCATTTTTAAGCACTTTTCTTTTCTTTTTTTAATCAAATGGAAAATTTTTCTATTCTTATATTAAATATTTTTTGGTCAAGCGTCTTTCAGGTGAAGTTTAAAATTTTTCGCTCGTTTATTTCAGGCAATTTCTTATCCCTGAACCCATTTTTTCTTCAACTATTCTTTCTTCTTATATTATTTTTTATTTTTTGTTCTTCTAGCAAGTATAATTTCTTTGCATTTCATAAACTGACTAACTGAGTTTCGTAATGAAGCGACGAGCGTTAAAAAGCTTTGTTGCTTTAACGATCATTTTACGCCCGCTTAAATCACACTTTCTCCTGTGGTAGGGGGGTGGCACGAGATGCCTTTTCTACTTACACTACGCCCTACGGGCTATAAGCAAAAGAAAGAAAAAAAAAAATAAAGAAATAAAGAAATAAAGAAAGAAGGAAAGAAAGAAAAAAAGGATAACAAACAACCCGGGGTGAGCGAGAGGTGAGAGATGGGGTAGGCAGGAGAATAAACGTCTCGATAAGAGTTATGAAAATGAAACCTGAAAAAATGCTCAAAACTTTGAAGCCGTTTGGTATTACTATACAGTCCCGGTTATATTGTATATGTATTTCACTTTTTTTTATTTTATTTTATTTTATTTTATTTTTTTTTATTTAATTTCTCTGAACTCGTCAGTGCCAGAGACACACATCTGCAGGTTGGATATTATTTCAGTCGGCGCATATTTCCACAAATTAATTTTATGAAAACAATTTTTACTTTTTTAATTAATTGTTGTTTTTACCTCACAACTGGACCACTGTCCACTCTCTCTTTCTCTCTTTCTCTCTCTCTCTCTTTCTCTACGTAATTCAAACTTCAACGCCCATACCCCCATAACCATACCGTCCCACGAGTGCAAAGTTTTTAATAATATTACTTCTATTAAATAAAGAGAGGCTATATCATTATTTTTATTATCATTTTTTTACTCAATTATTATAAAAATTATTTTCATTTGTTATTAATATCACCCAAACCATTCCGCATAATTAATTATTGAATCATATATATATAACTCACTTATATTATCACAAAAATTCAATTTTTGAATAAAAAATTTCTATACATCATAGAAAATTTATCTTTTTCACTAGGGTCAACCTCGCTGTACAAACACATTCTACTCTCCGTTTTTCAAGATTATACCAAGGTAATTGCCCGCCAATTATGCGGTTACGAAGAATAGTGAACTGCAGGTTATAGGACCTAGGCGTGCCCCGGGGTAATCGGACTCATAAATAACATTTATCAGACTGAGTCTAGGTCTAATTGCCAATCATTATCGCACGATGGATGAATAAAAGAGCTGGTAAAAGCTCGTAAATAATTGCCTCCAATTTACATGATGTATGTAATATACATTGAATGAACAAAAGTAAGAAATTCTCTTACAAAAGCTGTTTTCAAAAAAATTTTACACTGAAACTATGAACGAAAAAAAATAAATAAATAAAATAAAGGGCTTTTGTATAAAAATTTCCTCAGGTGTGCAGCAAAAATCTTTACAAGAGTATGTGTGTATGTATAAAGGATATAGGCAGTATAGATATAGGCGTACAGAGTCGGTGACTCGTCGACGTATTATCATAAATTTGCAATATTCAGCAAAATTCTCGATCAGTTCGTGCGCGTAGGTTAGATTGCTTCGCAGCCAGTTTGACTCTCAGAGTTACACTATAGAGGAACGCCAGTATTCGCGCCCCAATAGAGTTGGATTTTGCCCTTCTGAATACACAATGCGATTTATTCGAATCGTGGCGTATAAAACACAAAGGACCGCGTATGATTGGTAAATTATTGAGGAAGGCCAGATTTGCTGGCCAATCACGTACGCGGCTTAAATATTTTAAAGGATATTGTGAAGAATCTGAATTTATGATTATATATCCATATTCCAATACTGCTGCATCGGTATATAGGCATGATCTGATTCGATATTACCCTTATCTTCAGAACAATACGGAAATCTAAAAATCATATAATGATATGAAAAAAAAAAGTATGATCATTTAAAAGTATTCAAATAAAAAAATTTCACATTTAAATTATAAAATTTTGACAGCTTATTTATTGATCGAACGATATTTTTGGTTGAATAAATATAAGACAGATAATTCAACGTATAACATCGAAATAATAATTTATCTTTATTAATATTGTATTCATTTTTTTTTTTTCTGTTTTTTGTTTTCCTGTTCTATGGTATAATTAATTTACAAAACGGACTATAATTATTGCCGATTAAAGTATATTTATATATGTATATAGTATATGCTATTACGTATTTTTTTTTAAATTTATTTATGTTTTATAGATTTTCTTATTACATAGGTATATGTCAATCGCTATATTACACGAATATTTATACAGCAATTTGATTCTTCTATGAACGTTTCTTTAATTCGAATATATAATATACAGGGGTGAGTGGAGCAAAACGAGCACCTAGGCTGAATATGAGAATTAGAAGCAAATATTATCCTCATCAGCTCAAGCACATGAACAATTTGACTTATTTTCTGTACTTTCTTTGTATAGGTAACGTCAAAAAACTGAAACAAGACTTTAAGAAACTTAAAACGGTACCTGTTTTACCCCCAATTTCTATTTTTCACCGAGGTGCCCGTTTTGCCCCACTCGCCTCTACATAACTTACCTTAATTGATGAAGTACATTGATCGATATAATAATGATTTATATATATATATCTTAATATTGATAATAATAATCTGTGAAATTGTTTGGATAACAATTATTATTATATGTATAATTAATTTTTTAACGTGCCTATTAATGAATATATAATAATGTTCATTTATTATACAATCAGTTTATAAATTAGGAACATTTACGTGTACTCGATTATATGTAACGTGATTTGAAGAAGAAAAAAAAAACATGTATATAATATGTACATGTATATATGTATGTATGTATGTACGTCCGAAAAATAGTAATATCTAAGTGTGTTTATAATCAATCAATGATAACGAAACGTACAATTACTACAATCACTTCGAAACAGCCAGACCAATTTATTCTCGAAAACGTATGCCTTGCTGCTGCTGTTGCTGCTGCTGATGCTGATGCTGATGTTACCGAGCTAGGCTGTGCAGAGAGAAAATAAAACATCCCCATTTACGATAAAAGTGTTCAAACTTTTGACATAACTCAGGTTCGTTATCTGACTAACAAATAAGGCAACGAAAAGTTTTACGCATCAATCTGGACTCGTGGAGATTCAAAGTTGAAACAATGCTAAGTCACCCCTAACGTATGACTCTCTGGGGCTTACCGTATACCGTATACCGTATACCGCCGTGCTATGTGCAGCACTGGTGAATAAATCTTATTTATTTTACCCGATTCGCTTCCAGTTATACCATTTTCGCTAAAAGTATAAACGGAATTATTATTTCTTTATATTATACGCTTTAGCCCTTCTGCAGATATAAAAATCTGACTACTTATCTTGCGGTGATATTTTGATCATCGTTTTAACAGTTGTCAGAATTTATACATGGATGATATTTATGGATATCTTATCCGAACGTAAATTATTATAATTGTTTTTTTTTCTAAATTTTCATCCCTATACACGTATTCATATATATGGCAACAATATTTATCATTTTAATAATTTTCACCTAAAGAGCACCATCGCGTTGTATAGTCAGCGTTAAAAGCAACACCCGCGTTCACGCTGAAGTATCGGATTTTGTTCGAGACAAAGCTTTATTAAGCTGGAACGCCCGGAAATTTCATTAAGCCTTTCACTATACTAAGAAGACTTCGATCAAGGGGTTTAAACATATTGTTCGTCAATTTCTGTCACTAAACACTCTTCAAATAGTTACAAATCTATTAATTTTCAAAATAATTAAATTCAGAATAATACGATACTTCAAAATTTAAACCTCGTGATGATTCTGTGATTGACGTTACTAATTGCGAATGTGAAACTCACCATGAAATTAAGAAATAAACTAAAAAATGCATACAGTAGGTGAAGACCGAGTTGAAGTTCCAAATTCTAAAAACTCTGAACGGTCAAAATTTTGAATTTTAATATTACCGACTCAAAGGTTTCAGAAAGGGTAGTTTTCCGAAGGTTTCCAAAGTCGATTTCCAAAACTTCAAATCGAAAAACACCGAAGATTTAAGATTCCGAAATCTGAGATCCCAAAGACCAAAAACATTAAATTTTCGAATTTTTGAACTTTCGGAGTTTTAGACTTTTTGAGTTCTGAGCTGTCTGCATTCGAAATCGTCTAAAATGATTTCGTAATTTTGACCGTTCGGAACAATTAAAATTTGGAACTTCAGCTCAGTCCCAGTAGGTGAAAGTTTTCGCTTTACAATATGACTTCATTTATAGTCTCATATATAATAATTCTAATAACTAATTGATTAAATATTATAATTTTATTTGGCCATCGCGTCTATCGTAGATTCGATCGATTTTTACCGATCTTTTGATTGGTACCTGATCACTTTGATTGTCATTTAGCTTCGTACTGTGACTGAGCGTTTATTCCGCTTAAACCATTCATCTGATTTAAAACGGTATGAGATGTTGTCGGAGGTGGTGGGTATCCGTTGTGATTATGGGAGGCATCCCCATTCGTCTGCCTCTGTGCAGATCCGGTAGGAGCACCCTGAAACAAGGTGATTAAATATTTATGAGTATTGGTTTGAATTATAAGAACGGCCGTTCCATTTCAAATTTCATTTATTAATGATTTTTTATTTGGAATACCAAGTTGTTTTGAATTTTTCTGGTATTCTGTCTATTACGGTTTTCAGATTTTCTACTTAGTCAATAATAACTTGATCCTGTTTTTGCCAATTATCAAATTTGTAACAAGGTTAAAATATTCCTTAGATAGCAGACTTAGTTTCCGCGCTGGGTGGCAGACTGAAAGTAAGTTATATCTAGCACCGGTAGTTGGCTAACGAATTCGGTCTATTCCCAATCCAACCCTTTCCCCCAGTTACCCTCTAACACCCTTCTTCTACCTCATCTCTGGAACCCTCTGAAAACAAAAGACTAGAGAACTTGTATCTCAACTTGGTAGTAACTTAAGAGGCTGAGAACGGAGTCGGAAAAGGTATGGGGTAAAACACCCGCTGCCCTCGAAGGTATATTTATGTGGCGCAAGCTCTTGCAGCGCAAGGGAAAGCCGTTGAAAACTTCAAACTTTCTTCGGCTTTCTATCTCGATGGGCTCTTATATTGTCTACAATTCCCACAGCATATAAAATAGGGTGTTAAATGAAAGATTGTACTTATGTTCACTAAAAAGTCTAACCTAGTGACAATCCTTTGATCAAATGTTTTTTATCAATCGTCAAAAATGGTTGACTATAATTTAAAGAAGAAGATGAAAAAAAAAATGGGGTAAGATTGATCCATCACAATACCCTATCTCGTCTTTTCTCCTCTCTCTCTCTCTCTCTCTCTCTCTCTGTGGTGTAACAATTAAAGATAAAACTGAAATAAGTCATAGCCTTAATTTAGTTAGAAAACCGAGGAGTTTCCTTCTTAATTACGTCCTCTCAGTTGCGCCTCCGTGAAAAGGGGTTGATAATTTTTAACAGAGATTTAGGGATTTTTATGCACGATGGCCGGAGTAGCGTTTTCACAAAGTCTTGTAGTTAGTTTTAACTGTTAGACTGTGCAAGAGTATATAACCAACGCGGGTACAAAAGTGTTATTATTAACCATTTCGTTAGGTAGTAGGTATACCTACTTAATCATTTTTATCTAAATTATTTACGGGCTAATTACTCGCCTCGTAAACTTATAATATAATACAAAGCTAAGGTAATTATCATTAGAAATAATTTACCCAATTTTTTTGTTATCTTGAATCTAATTTAGGCAGTTTCACCCCTCTAAACTTTGAAATAGCACGAAATAACCTGTACAGGAATATAATACGTGAATTTTTCTTCCCTAGAGTGAATAAAAAGAACTGAAGAATCGACGTTCATCTTCAGGTCATTACCACGATACACTAAGACATCGTGTGTTGGGGGATCGTTGGTATATAAGAAGGGCGATTCGTTTAGAGAAAAACTTGAGGTATTTTTCGCGAGATTTGCGCCCGCGAGCCCAGGCACGAGTAAGACATTAATCGCAGGCAAAGGTATAGCAGTGGGGTTAGCGAAAGAGAGACAGAGGAGTAGTTTGTAACTGGGTTCTGGGTTCGGGGGTTTGGGGATGCCTGAATCGCGTGTCATTTGTCTGTTGATCTCCTGCGGCTGGGAACGGAACAGGTGCCCAATACGGCGGCGGTTTTCTTCGTTGCAAAAATTAGCACCCCCGAAGAGAGAATTAAACGAGGTTCTTGTTATTGCGTCTAAATCAGGTGGCAAAAAAAAAAAAAAATTGCATAAAAATAAGAGGAGAAGAAAAACAAAATGGTTACGTAATGGATAGAATTTAAGGGTTGATGATCGACGCTCTTTAATTAAACGGCAATTAACCCCGTCGTTTACGTCATCAAGTGTATTTGATTAGTTCCATATATTCGCAACTTTGGCCTTCATTAATTACCCTACAAAGCTTATAATTCTGTTTGAGGTGCCCCGGAGGCACCGAGTGTAATAATAATCGTTAGAAAACTCGGAAGCATGCTATATGCGCCAGGAGGTTGGGCAGGGAGGTTGTTTCGCAACTAAACTCGTAATCTCGCAACCTGCGGACTTTCCCATGCAAGGTTCTCCACAACGACCGGGGTGAGTTGTTACAACGTTGGCCAGGGATTATGCGAGAACTCACAATCAGTCATGCACCAATGCTTAATAATATGTTGACTAAATCGACCGTTATGAACCCACATACTTATATTCACCATGAGAATAAATATCGCTCATTCCTGTATGATTTCACAAAAACATATCAATATCCGATGATATCATAAAATTTTTTCTGATAAATTATAATACGAAGAGTAAAAAGAAAGGAAAAAAAATTATAACTAAGGTTGATAATAAGTCTTAAAATATCGCGTATTTGTTAAGTATTCGTAAGGCGATATAGCCGAGTCGTAAGCCTTTACGGGGTACATTGATCCCCTTAAAGTCCCATGTTTCTGGGGCGTAGCATTAGCATATTATCTGCTACCAAGTCCCCCTGCAACCCGGTACTCGCCACCCGGTTTTCTTCGCCCCTTCTCCTCTGATTCGCGAAGGACTTTGCAGACACTTGAGAGTTTGTTTTAAAACTCAGATAATCGTTTCGAACTCTCTTCGTCTCAAGACCGAGCCACCCTTCTTACGCCTAGCCTCGCGCGAGTCCCGAGGGGAAAATTAGACTGGAATAAAAGTTTTCGCTAATTTTGAACACCTCATTTTTTTCTTTCTTTCTTACTCTACTCAGCTCTCTTCTCAGGGGTAGGTAGATATATACTATAACTACTTTATAGCCGAAATCGTTTTTCCAAACGGCTAAAACAAGCCCTTAAAAAAAAAAAAAAAAAATGTGCGATTTTTTTTCTGTTCATTTCTCTTTTACTTAGATACTAAAAAATAATAAAAATCAGAATGAACTGGTGAAAAATTTTCCTGCTTTTTGTTTCTTATCTTTTTATATGTTTAACAAACGATAAAAACATCGGTTGATGTTTATTCGAATCCATATCGTGTCTGTTTTCTCACTTTCGTTTAGGGCACGTTCAATCCCTTATCACACTTGAGTAACTTGCAACAAGAGACATCATTTACAATCACCAAAGCTGCACCGGGCAACCGAAGATTGAGACAGCTGTCTGTTCCCAGGCAATCAGAAAAACTACCCCATCCACGTCGTTCTCTTGGCCCACCCTCTCTACCAGCCTGCACCCTCTTTAGTTCTGCTTAAGACGCGAGCTTTTCTCCACCTCTGAAAGATGAGTGCGAGGTTGGGCTGGCTGTTACACCGAGCATCTGCCTTCGCGGTTTTTAAGAAGGTAAGATATTTTAAAAAGAATTTACGTACTTTGCATTTTAGGATGGGAAGATTTTCGTTTCACGATTATATGATACGATTTAACGGAGCTCTCAAAATACCTCGAAATTATCAGGGACAATGTATATACCTGTAATGAAATTATTTATTTTATTTTCTGAAAATTTCAAACCGAATTGTTACGTGTGATATAAAATTTTTCTTAAAGCAAAGAGAAAGGGAAAGAGAGTTTATTATTTTTATTAAGGGAGTTTCGACGTTTCTATAAAAATTATAACATGGGGGTATGATCATCATCGTCAACACCTGTCAAAACGATGAATTTATCACTAAGAATTTTATTGTGTGAAATTATAGAGTGAAACCTCATTATACTCCTCATTCAACGCGATGTTATTACGATGTATTATTATCCCTGATAATTGATTGACTCACCTGTCATCCCAACGAGTCTAGGGGGTCTTAAATACTGATTGATTATAAAATAGTGCGGCGTAACCGGATGCGATTGTAATAAAAAAATATCAATTTACACTCGTATACGGAATACGCATTAACGTTTAATTAATTAAAGAAGATAATCTTATGTATTTTCTTAGTAATTTACTCTCATTTATTTATTTTCTTCATCTTCTTCTTCTTTCTTCTGTTATTTTCTTTCTTTTAATTAGTGAAAAATTTGCTTCAACGAATTTTAATCAGCTAACAACTAATTTGACTAATATTAATTAAAGCTTTGGTACACAACGGTGTATTATGTATGTACCTAGCTTCATCCACCTCGAGAGTTTGAATAGAGTTACTTGGTAGGTCTACGAACCCCCTGGAGAACACGAAGAGGGTAGCATAGGGGTGACGAGTGAAGGAAATTTGCATATTATAAGTAGTACATGTTACCAAGCCGATATCATCACCAAGATATCTAAGTATTTCATATTCCATGCACGATGTGTGATTTTGATACGTCCATTCCTTTTACAGTTTCACAATTTCTTATTGCTCTAAAATTAAATATATTTTTTTTTTGTTTTCATAATTTAATTCTACTCATAATATAACCTAAATTACTTTTATTATTCAATTAAAAATCCTTACATAGATGCACAGGTTATCGTTTTCACCTAATCTCTATACAGAACCACAAATATTTTGATAGGTAAATTTGTTACGTGATATTCAGACGCTGTACAAGATATCTTGACAGATTCTGATAAGACAGGTACCTACTACAGGATTAAGACGGACCATGGTAAGTTTCGAGGCCAGAGGCGACAACCAAGTCCTTCAACTAATACAGGCTACCTACCTCACTATTGTTTTCACATGACGTTGTTGCTTTAGGATAATCAAGCCACTCTGTAGGCACTTAATACACAGTTGATATATCGGAGCATAACTTCAGCTCGAATTATAACTTCTAGAGGGAATTATTGTGCTGAGTAAATTTTCCGAATAATATATTTATCATTTGTTAATTAGTTTTCTTTGTTCCTGTGAATAATTACAAAAATTTGATTAGACGATTTAGATAGAGACAGTAAAAATTTTTTTGTGAAATTGAACCCGATACTCCTTCAAAACAAATGGAAAATATCTTATGATCCATCCAAATTCTGAGATAGGTGCTTGCGAAGGTACCTTTGGATCGTTAAGGTATGCGACGAAGCCTTGGAGGGCAGAGAGGAGAGCTTAATTAATAAGGACATGCGATATCCTACTCATAAGACCTAATGCCTTAGCATAGGCATAGCACGGAGGGAATCCTTTGTTGTCGAGGGCTTGCGATCCACTTTACTTGTCTTAGGGTTTACGTCTTCAGTGTCAAACTCCTAGACGAAGCGAAACCGACCACCAAGCCGTTGCAAAATTCAAGGAATAAAGTTAAGACGGGGTTATATTCTGTTAGAATATAAAAATTTTTTACTAAAAAAGCTATTTCGATTTTTAGTCATGTGATTAGGGAAAGGCAGTTCTTTCAAGCTTGGAAAGCACTTCATTAATCGGTATGAATAATTGAATCGCTTAAAAAATGAAATTAAAAAAAAAAAAAAAATACTGTTCACGAGTACCGATTTTTAAGCTCGAGGTAATTATTTTTTATTTCTTCCTAACGTTAATAACAAACTCTTAAATTGCTGTCATGATTGTGATTTTTCTTGACGAATAACGAGGTTTATGGAAATGAAAAAAGAAAAAAGAAAAAATTTCTTTGGACCAGAGGCTGTGTAATTAACCGGTAAATTAAAGTATCCAATTATTTATATGTTTCGTATACACAAAGGGAAAGCGTGAACTTTTTGGTAGAGAATTTTTGAATTTAAATTGTAAAATGAAAATTGTATATGTCCATATTTGAAGCGGGATGAAATTGATCACTAATGAGTTGAAATTTTAGTCAAAGAGGATTATAAATGAGGTGGAAACAATATAGCAACGTAATGATGCGATAGGCGATAATATGAAAAGCAAGTTTCCATGATCGCACATCTTTGATAGAACATACAAGAGAATAAGAGAAGGAGCGTAAGCGACAGAGACGTTGGTCTCGAATTTTCTGAGGGGAGAGAAATTGAGACTGACAGCGCTGTTTAGCGGCTCAAGTAGTCCCGTTTGTTGTGTGAATAGTTGAGATACCTACCTACATACATTAGGGATAAACCAAGGGGATTTACTGACAGAATGCTGGAATCCTTGTGGTTTCTACGTTAAACCGTCTATTTATATAGCACCTCTCCACGATGGTTCAACAAATTGACAAACTTCCGCGCTCTCCCCGTCGTTCAGTACCTCATCGTAGGTATTACGCTCTGAGATTGCAAGTGGCGATGTAAACAAGTAAATAAACAAGCAAGCAAATTATCTGATAGTAAATTAATCAATTTATTATGATAATTTGATGCTATTCCTTACGAAGTTATTAAATATATATCAATATTAATTATACGCTAGAATAAATGATCAGAATATTATTAAAACAGTTTCTACTCAAAGGAATATAATCCGCCCAAGTATATATGGACTCGAAATAAAAATTTCCAAGACCCCCAAATTTTTGTATTTGTCACAGGATTTCCTACCACGAAAGAGACAATATTGTGGCCAAATTTCTTCGAAAATTTAATAATTGGAGTTAGGCTACCGATTTTTGTAAGTTTCAATTATTTGGAAAGGTAAAGATTCAGTACTCTTCAAATTTGAATTTTTATTTTGGTCTCTTTGTATCACGTGACCCAAAAAGAATAAAAATCCAGCGTGTTAAACGAGATATTAATGAATCAGTATTACCGGTGACTGAAGATGAGTTACTTGTCTCTTGATGTGCGCCAGAGTTGCTGATGGTGGAGGATGCAGAGCCATATTTGCGAATACAAGTCTTTCCTCGTAGTCATATTCGCACAGGATTTTATTTTCACATAGGTAGAATCTATCGCCAACGCAAAATCTGTAACACAAAAAAAAAAAAAAAGAAATGAAAAATTATCTATTTAAATCATTATTTTCAGTTGTTTAAATTTTTGACAAGAAATTTTTCTGAGATCCAGATGCAATCGATAAGCCATTTGCGTTTTTCTATTTATCTGGATTTGTCGTCGTTTCCAAGTCGGCGGCAACCAAGATAGGAAAAATTCAGTAAACGAGTTATGAAATAGGCCGAGCAATAAGGCGTGTTAATTCTCTTTAGACCACTTTCCGACCCTTTCCATCCAAGGAAATTGCCAGAAAGTTGAAAAAAAAAAACGAATGAAAAAAACGGAGAAAAAACAACCGGCCAAACTCTCGGTACTCTGTAAGAAATCTTGAAGGCTATTTAAATGCAAATTTGTACTTAATTCGCAGGAAATAAAACCGTTTCTACATTTCTTTACGAGTTTACTATCTTTCCGATTAAAACTCTCTTTCTCTTTCTCTCTCTCTCTCTTTCTTTTAATCGCTTGACAAACTACAGAGAAACGTTTATATTTTCTTTCTGAGAATAAAACAGTCGGAAATTCAGATATAATCGAAAATTTAAATCTAATATATTTAACTAGAGAATTTGTAAAGCTAATGGCTATTCCAAAAATAAAAACCTCTACTCTAATCTAGGTACTTCGTATTCTGTAATTTGGTGCTTAAATGTTTCTCCGTGATTTTAGAAAGTGCGGTGGGACGTGCTCAAAATGCGATATTTGTGAAATAACGTAAACTTGCTCGGTTATATGCATCGGCCAACTGTCGCGCACTCCTGCTCGACGGGCCTTTAAAATCTCAGGCTTTATATTCCCTTTTTTATTGCCAGATTCAAAAGTCGAATTTCAGGGATGAATCTTGAATACATATACGATTTTCGACTGGGGTTTGCTGCAGACGTCCGCGCGAAGCAAACATAACGCGTTGAAATCCAGAAACCGTTTCAAATTTTACGGGTTATAACGGCTGCTTTTTTCTCCATTTCCTTCCCCTCCCCTCTGTTTTTTTTTTTGTTTCTTTTTTATATTTACAAAAGTCTAAATTTTTTTATCTGCACTAATGCGTTGGAGTTTTTTTTTTGACGCAGTTGGTAACATTTAACTTTGGCTCATGCGTTGTAAATTTGTGTCATTTGCGTTTTTATCTGTAGAAAATTTCAATGCTTTTACAAAGAATTAAAAAGTACGCGTTACTCATATTCGAAAGTCTATGCATGTCTTGGTCTAAAGCTTTATTTTTTTAAACGGCTCTAAAATCGTTTTGTCAAGATTCTGCAAGTCCGGTGATCATTTTGAAATTCGAGTCAGCTCTGGGGAATTTTATTCTTGACAGAGAGTCGATTTTCTTCCACATTTACCGCATGACAAGCGTGTCCACGCAATTTGTCTAGCAAACGAGTTTGTGATGTTCTTTTCCTTAGAAAGAAAATGAACATAATAAAAATAAAAAAATGAAAAAGAAGGGAAAAAAAGCGCAAAAAACTCTCCTCAGCATCACAAACAGCTGTGGAGTTAAAATTATTAAAATATAAATAATTTGGAATAATTATTTTTCTCAGAATTTCCGTAGTTAAATACATATTTTTTTATTTTTTAGTAGTATGAATAAAAGCAAATACCTACAAGTCTGAAAACATGTTAAAAATTTCGCGAATCTCTGTATACGAGGATAATAAAAGTATTCCATGGCAGTATACAGATGTTGTGTATTCAAGGCAGTTCTCTCTCGACGGATCCTGTTCAAGCTCACCAGGTCGGATCTTCACTCGGGGGTTTATTTCAGCGCTTATGTAAATGCAGACGTGATTTTTTCGCCACCTCTGCACCTGCCTCGTTTACCAAATACCCCAACAAACATAAATACATAGAGAAAACAAAAAAAAATTTTTTTTTGACAAATGCGTACATATTATTCTAATTAGTTTCACAACGAATCGATATTCCTCTTCAAGTTCATTCATTTTTAGAGTTTAATTAAATCGCGAGAAGTAAAAAAGAGTTACTTAGAAAAAAAAGAAAGAAAATGATACGTATAAATGACTGAAAGACTGTAACGTGAATCAGTGCTATAAAAAGCAATGCTCCCTCATAACGTGGCACGATAAGTATGCGACGTAAAATAAAATCGATTCGTACAGGCATCGAACTAGGCTCATAAAACGGGACATTAGAGGGGATGGTTTTGTATAATGGTGTTATGATTTCAGTCAAAGATACGTGTCATGTTTGGCGATAACGTGATAAGGGTAAAAACCGCTAAACGCTTTGAGCATTAGCTATTTTTATAGTCCCGAATGTAAATGTCGTTATACAAAAACGCGATTTCGTTTTTTATTTATTTATTTATTTTTTTCTTTAAAACGATTTATTCCCAATATATTATAAATTTACCCATGTCGTTTGATCCGCGAAAATTAAACAATAATCAATTATCTCACTAAATGATCTAAATTGTTAAAAATCAAACAATCAATAATTCGAAATCCTTTCGTGAATGACATCGCAAAACCTACCCCGAATTTATAATCAATTCAAAATTTCTCGTATGAAATCCTTGCCTCGATCTTAAACCGTATCGAGAATTCATTTCACCCCTTGGTACCTACCTACCCTGAAACGTAGCGTTCGCTCTCAATTTGCATCATGCCGCAAGAGGCAACGGCTCCGCGCGGCGAGTCTAACACGTTTAGCAGCGACTCGAACCCCTAATCAGATCTTCCTTAGGTATAAGATGGAAGGAGGCAGAGTCGCACAACGTCGAAGAAGTAAAGGGGTGTGTTGTGTAGCTTAGACTAAAGGATAGTGAAGTGAAGTAAGGAGGAAAGGAAGGAAGGAAGGACGGAAGGAAGGAAGGAAGGAAGGATGGATATAGAGCTAAGAGATGCGGAGTTCTGCTAGCTAAGGTGGTGCTAAGTGTGAAGTTAATGGAGTCAAGATGCTGCCACGCTGGAGACAGAAGCGTCTGCCACAAGGATAGACATCCCAGTAGTTCTACCAGGTAGAATCAAGGCGTCTAGGCTCCCATCGTCGTCTGCCAACTCACCCGCACCCTTACTAAATCGGCTATACCTATACACTACCGTTTGATTATTTAAAGGCAGTTCAAGGGCTGCTCCTAACTCCATTGTTTGCAAAGGCGCAAACGTAGTTAGACGAGAATTCTCATCAGTGGTAGGGAGTTGAATAATTTTGCAACGTTTTGCGTAACCATAGGAAAATTAGTATAATATTCAGTTCACATACGAGACTAATTAATCATATCCCACATTTTGTATGACAGGGAGGAATTATTATTATTATTTTTGATTTTTTTTTTAATTTTCTTATTTTTTATTCTTCAATCTAGAAGACATACCTACAATTGCTATCAAATCATGGACGTAATGACTGTATAGTGATTTTATTGTTTTATTAAAATAACGAAAATTGTATATCCTGGATGTAAAATATAAATTGGAAATTTGTTTCGATAATGGGCAGCGATACGATTCAACTGTTAATTAATTCAAACCCATGAGGGTATCAGGGCGGCGTGGCGTGCTAATTCGATCAGGAGTGTGTTCACTCTATGGACAGTAGGGGTAGGTATATGTAGACTGCTAGATTTGACTGGCGACAGTCTCGACCCGACCGTGATTTTGACGTTACTATCTGAACGTCACCGAGGCGTACGGTTAAGCGTCACTCGGTGTTCCGTTTAATTTCCTAATCGGCTGCCTCTGCGACTCTCTTCTCCAGACTGTAATTGACGTTGCGTCAATCATTTTACAAATCAGGACTTCGTTCTTTCCACTCGAACAAATTCGTTTTGTTCATATTATAATTGATTATAAAATACAGCTAGGTTATCGTATTTATAGTATGAATGAGACATGCTTCAATTATTATTATTATTATTATCATTATTATTATTATTAATCGATAGCCAGAGGGTCAACTAATTCCCACTCTCGATTCTGATATAGCGATATAGCAAAGTATATATTACCGTAAATAAATTAAGTAAATAAATGTAAAAATAGTCATACATTTCTGTTCCAACCCTTTACCTAGGGTATATATTAATCTATATTAATGACCAGGATTAAACATGAAATTAAAACATTTACCCTTCCAAGAATCTCTTAGGGTGCTACCATTTATGCTCGGAATTATAACGGTGGAAGGGTTTAATGCATCGGATGAAAATACGATATGTCTGTATCAAAGGATCTTGAGTGATTCAGATGAGAGAAATGGTTCATGTCAAAAATAATACAACGGAGATATTTCACAGTTAGGTATAACAAACGGACTTACTATTTATACAGGAGCGAGAGATTGACTTCTGTAGGTTAATATAGAAACTAGAATATTAAGTATACTAAACATGAAAATGTTGGTCATTCGAGTTTGAAAATAAAGGGTGAATATCAGCCAAAGTTTCGAGACTAGGTATATGTACATAAATAAAAAAAATTCATACTGTAATGTAGAAAAGTATATGCTTAGATATCATCAGAGAATATAAGGGAGTTGAATAACACTTTCAATCCGTAATTTCTTAATGATGATAATAACGATTAATTACTTTATTATATGGCGAGGGTTCGCCGTAAGTTGTTTTCCAGTAAACAGAATTCCGATTATATAATCTTTGCTAATATTAGCACATAGGATTAGAATGAAAATACACAAGTACAAATTATATTACAATTAATGATTATATCACTTATTATGATGACGCTGACAGATTGTACGATGTAATTTTATATTTGTATATATGTACAGAAACGATGCAAGAATTAATATATAATATATGCATATATATATATACTTTATAGCCTGGTGAAACTAATTCGATAAATTTTGTACGAATGTTTAGCCAATTTGAAAATATTTCATAGTTTTTTTTTGAAAAGAAATTGTCGACTTTTTTCTCGTTCTATCGACAAGAATAACGAATTTTAATGCAAAACTATAAAAATCTATAATTTTTCATAGAAAATTATGAAATGTTCAAAATTTCTTAAAAAATTCTTAGGGAATCGTAAGAGTAGAAATTTTCACCAAGGTATAGTGACTAACGAAGATCAATTTGTTGATTGATGATGCAGTTCAATTCATTGTAGAATTACATGTGGAGTAATTACAGCAAAGTTTAGATCGAGATAGCGTCACGGTTACTGTGGTTTGTAATTTGACGATAAGTTTTCCTTGGATTTCACGAAAATCACGCAAAGCTCAGCAAGGCAAGGTAAAGCAAGGCAAAGCGTTGCACGACAAATGCGCTCAAAGACAATAGGGAGAAAATGACGTACAATCAAATCAAAGATTATTTCCTCCAATAAAGTGGAACGTCGTTTTCGGAGTGTAGGAGGACTCGGAGGTTATAAATCTTCGGTAGCCTGAAGCAGACACTTATCAGTTCCAGAGTTCAGATAGTCCCCAGGACCGCTGGGCGTTTGTCTCTCCAAATTGACGCCATCCGAGTTATTAACTTCTTCGGTGACAAATTCACAAAACTTTCCTACGCACGAAGTATTTCTCGACAAAATATACCAACTCAAAGTTTTAAAAACAGAATCACACCCTCCCACCATAAATGAAATACATCTCCTCAAGTTCAATTAATTTCATTTGTCTATACCTCGGCAACTGGTCAAATACAATTTCTGTATAAAATTTCAAATTCTTCAAGTCTAAGTCAAATTCGATGAAATTTTTTGGTTTTTTCGATTCTGACGAATTACTCTAACGGTTTGCATAATCCTGTAATCGTGATGATTTAGAATGTCCGTATAGACTACATAGAGTGAAAATTATTATCTTATAGTGCATAAGAATGTCAGGGGCCGGTTGCTGGCCAACTTAGTTTAACAACAACTTAGTCTGGGGGGGGATTAAGTATGACTTAGTACTCAAGTTGCGATCATTAGCCGGCCTCCTCTGCAAGCCAAACTTCCGTTCAACTTGTAAGAGACTAAGGAAGGCTAACTTTGCGTCTAGTCCCATCGGATATTGTTAGACTTAACATTACGCTTTCCACGTGTATTATAGAATCAGTTACCATACATATTAGCTAAATGGAATAATGTTGGACTTAAACTAGTTTATTATTACTAATTATTAGACCCATCAAACAAGTCCTCATCATGAATTGAACAAGTTACAAATCTCAACTACGAATATTGTCTAATCTTTTGAAATTTTTCATTCAATTTTCAGTCGCCATGGGATAATAGAAGGTGTTAATATTTTCTGGACTTTGTAAGTGAACGAAAATAAAAGTGTGTGAAATTTACGAAAGTGGCGAGAAATAGCGGATGTTTTTGGCGACCAATTTTCACCTGGGGTGAAAATTGGCGTTGTTTGTATCCTATGAAATGGAGTCCTCCGCAAGTAGGGTGTAGTATCTCAAGAGGAACAGACATAATTCAAACTTACGGGTGCCGCAGTATAATTACCGAATCTTGTAGCGGCCTCGTGGAGGTTGTCCTAAAACTTTGACCTACGGCAGCCAAGCAGCCAGGCAGGCAGACAACAGAACCAGTCCCGTAGCTGTAGATAGAATAATGCCCTCTAGGTAGTAGCCATGTTAAATTAGACTTTAACTAAAATTTAAGCCGAAAGATCTCGGTCTTCGCCCGTGTCCCTCTTCACCTCTTGGTTGGTTTCCCTTATCTTCGGTGAAGCAGCTTGTTTGACTTCCGGCAGTGTCTCCTCTGACCGGACGTACTTGATAACTGAATATCCTAGAACCTCCGAGCTTAGCTACTAAGCCTTTCCAAGGGTTGGCTTACATTAACCGAGTTCCTTCGAACTTTGCCTGATGGTCACCTAACTCTTGAGCAAATTTAATTACCTTTAAATTATTATATTCTAAACCTTATCTCTCTCACCTTTCAATTATAACCTTTTTTTCATCTCAATGGTAATAATACGTTTTCATAAAGCTCAGAATTATTTCTTTGACCGATAATCAAGGCTTAACCGATCGCGAAACGTAGGAGGTAATCTTCAGTCAAAGGGGGTAAAAGATATCCTCATATTTCTCAATAAACGATAAATCAGTCTTGGCAATATCTATCTATACAGCTATAACCTTCTCTTATAGATCTCCCGTTCTCTTTGATTCTACCGATGCCATTAATCTATGGTTATCTATGGCGTGCGGCGGATAAGTGTGTTCGAATGAGCCATTTCACCCTTGGGAGTTAAAGCCCTGAGAAGATCGAGGAATTCGCAGTCGAACGAACAGAAGGGCGCGTCGAGACGGCTCCTGCCCTTTGCCCCTGGGCGACCAACGGACGCCGCCCTTCATGATGAGCTGTGCAAAACTTGACCAATTCTCTTCCTTTCTCTCTCTCTCTCTCTCTTTCTTTTTCTCGGTATAAGAAATCATCGGATTTAATCGAAATCCGTTTATCACCCAAAATCCTCTTGAAAACGGTGATTAAAAACCAATCATAACGGTCCACGGATATCATTTACAATCACCGAGGTATCGAGGTAAGTTATTAAGTCCGTACAAAGGGTGAAAATCTGTAGTGAAAAATCGTTTCGTGACGTTGAAATAGTCGCAGGTTTTTATCTGCGGTAGGTAAATCGAAGACGAAAGATTAAAGAAGTGAAAGACAGAGTCTTCGTGAAAAGAAAAAGTGGTTTAAGAAAATGTAAGAAAAACGATTCATGGTGAATAAAAAGAAAAAAAAAGAGAAAAAAAGAGTCGATAACATATTCGCGGTATCCGGTACGGATCTAACAATCTGATCTCCCCGCTTATACTCTCTCGTTCTTTCTCTGCCTCACCTTCTTCTTCTTCTTCTTCTTCTTTTGGTGAATAATGGTTTCAGGTTATCTTTTCACCTCGGTTCTCATAACTTTACGGAAGGCGCACCCCTGTCTGGCCCTAAACGAAACCTACCCCCTAGTCTAACGAACCAAAGAACTAGTTTACTTGCATGCGCTTGGTTACAACTCTGCCAGCCTTATCGCAAGGCCGTGGAGAGTTAAGTGGAAGAAAATGTGGCAAGAATCGTTGAACTGATGGGAAACTCACGGGTCTTGGGGTGCTTCGAACCTAACGGAAGACAGAAAGCTTGTTAAAATTTAATATGGAACGCGGTTACCTTCTCTAAAAACGATTCATTATTGATTTTACACATGGCGGATTGCTGATGGACAGCTTTATGTTTCATATACTCACAAACGAATCTGGACTTTATTTCCTTGTATTTTTAGTTAATAAAAAAATTAAAAAAAATCTGTAACATTTTTATGGCCAAGTTTCAGATTTTTCGGAGCCAGTACTGTAATAGATTAAAAAAAAAAATCAACCATGAGGTGCCAAAAATCGTTTATCAGTCAAATGCGAAGATTTTTCGGTTTTGGGTCAGTACTTTGAATTGAATTAGAAACCTGAGGCTTTGGCTATATTTTTTTATGTATCTAGAGACATTTCGGCTTATGGGAACATCAAAATACGAATGTGGTTAATTTAAGAACGACTTTAATGTGCATATTGAATCAGTTTCAAAATTGTGTTGTGGAGTGCAGCAGATGAGCTAGTATATCAATGATGCAATATTATTGTGGTAGGCCCTATTGTCTATTGGAGTATGAATAGTTTCAAAGTGACGTCAGACGTGACGAGGGAGATATAATATCAAGTTTGTAGGTATCACGAGCACTGGGGTAGTCTAGAGAACTAAGTGTCTGGAGCAGATATTGTATAACTCAGAAGCCAATGTGTCAACCAGGTCTGAGATTGTCTGGCACTGTTTCGTGAACTGTCTAAAACAGATTTCTAAATATACGTATATATCTGAGAGTGGGTGGTCTCAAATCGTGTGGAATTAAGAAGATCTTGACAAAAATTTAAGACTTAAAACCGGCGAATTGATGACAAAAAAAATGTATCATTTAGAAATTGGATTAAATCCTGAAAGAAAAATTTATTTAATACTTTTGAAAGATTTCGACCTCATCCTCGTCAACTTTTCTCATTAATAATGAAACCCTGCTCTATTAGAGACACGTTGCGAAAGGGTTCAGAGCTAAGGATTCTAGCTTAGTTGGATGGGAAAAGAAACACCTTGTTGGGGTTGATGACATTTCGTGCACGTAATGTCAGCAGGCAAGTCGAGGTTGGCATTTCTCTGACCTTTGCCACCCTCGCCTCTTAACATCAATTTAACATCATTTTAATTTTCATAAATATATTCTTCCATCTCGTAACAATTATCATGGTTAAATCAAGCCGAGAGAATGAAATTTGAAAATTAAACTGCAACCTTTACGTTATTATTTTATCATACGGAATCGTGTCACTATACAATATCTAACAAAAATATGTAATTACTGGTATAAAAAATCCCATTGAAATTTACTTTGACTCATTTTCTTCTTTTTTTTTTTCATTTACTGTGAATTTTGACGACATGAACGCGAACGTCTTTGAATATCTGATCTTTAAAAGCGGCAATTGGTTAAGGGTCGAAGCTGTTGACCTTGTGGGTGTGGACGAAAGCGGAAGTCTTTCTTGAGTCACGCGAGGGCATAAAACACCCTTGGGCTCAGTTGCTTAATCATACGCTTTTCAGCGGGTCGTAGCCTCGGGAATTCCGCTCGAAGCTTTTTTGCAAGCAACAGTTAACACGGTACAAAGTTTGGTATATTGATTTATCGAAAAGATAAGTCATGGTAAGTTATTTATTTACATAAAACTGAAGAAAAAAGCACTTCAATGTTATAACTAACGTAAAGTTACCTACCTAAAGTTTTTCTATAATATAGGACTAAAACCGTATACACAAAATTATTTTCACCACTTTAAATAATATTTTACCACCGATAAAAGCCATTCATTTTAGCGAATGATATTCGAAAATATGTTTTGCAATACGCGTTCTGCGTTTATAAAGCTGATAATTCTGTTTAATTGTCGATGGCTTTGTGATTTGTGGATTTATTATTATTATTTTATTATATTTCCATCGGTACTAATAATAAACGGGAATTATTTTTGTAATTATCATCGGATTAAAAACGATAAGCTACTAAATACCTCGATGTTATAATTTATTTTCATAATTAGCTGTAATCGCGGTAATTTCTATTCAGCCCTGTTCAAAATTTTTAATGAAACAAGGAAAAAAAATAATGAATCAATTTTTGGTCCCTGCCATGACGAAATTCGTCCTTTTGTCGTTAATTCAGAACTTGAAAGGCGAGCTTTCCATGTCTCTTCAACAAAAAGACAGAGAAACGGTCTACGATACCGATTTAAGCTGTGAAATGATTGAATATACAGGGCTTTGAATTTAAGCTTTCTTGACTTATGATCTGTTCGGTGAGCAAGGGGATGGAAGAGAGCTAGAACCTATTGTCTATGAAAGCTACGCCATTGTCGAGCGATTAACGTATACGCCGACTGAATCTCTCATCTCTTGTTGTATTGTTTGTGTTTATATTATATTTTGCCAATTCGAGTTTAGCCGGTTTAATTGTCATTGTTCTACCAGTTTTGGCAAATATATATTACACATCTAAATTCTACATCTAAATATATTATTTAGTAGGGTGGGCCAAATAAGACGATTATTTTTTTTTCAAAAAACCCTCCAAAAAACTTGTTCTTTATGATCAAATAACAAGCCTTGAAAATCATCGCCATTTTCTATTTCTCATTTAAATAAAATATATATGGACAATGTTCTTGTGGCACACTTCGATTTTCATATCCTGAGTACTGATATACTATGAAAAATTCTGCATAGCTACTTTTGTTCAAAATTGAACGCTCTACAAAAAAGGTCTCTTACTCTTTTTCGATGAATCTAACGGTTTCCAAGTCAGTCATGCTTAATTGCCATTCATAACCAATAACCAACTTGGGAATAGTTAGATTTATCGAAAAAGACCAGAAGACCTTTTTTGTTGAGCATTCAATTTTGAACTATGCAGAATCTTTCTAAGTGGATTAGCTTCTGAGATATGATAATCGAAAAGTACCTGCACAAGAACATTTCCCAAGTTATAGAAAATCGCGATGAGCGACCTCTAATTTTAAAAATTGTTATTGGACCATAAAGAACAAGTTTTTGAAAGGATTTTTTGAAAAAGAAGATATTCGGTTGATTCGGCCCACTCTATCATTTAGTTAGTTTTGATGCGAAAGATTAACAAGCAACTTTCGTAGATAGTAAAAAAAAACGATACTCCTCTCTACACTGCACTTTATTTAGTTTTGTCAATATTTCTGATGAGAGAAAGAAAGGGAATATCTTACAATTAGAGTGATTCATGTATGTATAATATTCGTGAAACTTACATGCGGTTATAATTTACTTTGCACTTTGCTGACCTTTATCAAAGTGGCATTGACGGTATAAGGAAAGTTTCGCTGTTTCACTCTCAAATGCTTTTCAATGCTCTCCGTATACGTATAGGGGTTGAATTATTCGCTGGTATAAGTTCGACCCTTGCACAGAAGACCCGATAATTAAACCTTGCCAGTAACTGCACAATGAGTAAAGTCAACTTTGCACTAGGTACGTGTATTCACACTCTCTTTAGTCTCATGGCTCTCCTCTCTTTACTTCGTTCTCCCTTCGTGCAGCCATTTTGTTTCCGGTGTCCCGGGGCCACTTCCGGTCAGCGTCACGCAGTCCTGAACTGCGGAGAACCCCAAGCTCTTGAGATCTACTTTTCTGATTATATTCAAATTAAATGCGACTTCTAACCGGTAATATACTGCCGCCAATTTAGCTACAGCTAACAACCACCACGGAAGTTACACCCTTCTTACTTTAACCCTCAAACCCTATACATATGTGTGTGAAATTAGTCCTAAAATCAATCGTTTCATTCTTTACTATAATTTTTGTACACAAAACTTTTGCTTCTAGCATTATTCGAAATTCATAATATTATTGCAAACTTCTTCTGCAGGTCTTGCACATTTTTGAAAATTTTTGTTAATTCAAAACTCCATCTAAAAAAAAAAAAAAAAATAAATAAATAATAAAAATAAACTATGAAATATTTTTACCTCATCGAAATGGGCATAATAATTAGAAACACAACGAGTGTGACATCGTGATCTGTGAGAGATTGATGTTACATACGCAAAACGATATCACGTTCAAGAGGTAGAACATTGCATTGATCATCGGGTTTCGGTTGCATTTTTAATTTTGGCAATGCAGTCGACGCTTCGCCAGTACTGTCTGCCTGCCCAGCTGCCTACACGGCCTGATCACCCTTTCATCGACATCGAAGAGAAGGCACGCGAATCGCTTTGTCACCGGATAACCCAGGCTCCGATTACTAGCTTTGGAAAGCTCACTCTCTGTGTGCTCGATACCAATCTATAATAGGCGATGGTTTCATGCAGTAATCAATTCATACCATTCCATTGAATTTCGTATATTTATCACGATTCAAAAAGAAATTCGACGTGTTAATGAATACAAAAGCTTATACAAGCTCTAGACTATTTTTCTTCCTTTTTTTTTTCGATTTTTGTTTTTCCAAATTATGATATCCAGTATAGGTACTCCTCTTAGTCGATAAAGCGATGAATTTAATGATCATTTTCAATACTATCGACATAACACTGCCCTGGTTGACCTCACAAAAATATGATCGTCAGATAAAATGCACAGTGGATGCTGGTAATTAGTCGTATGCATAAATCATCGAACAGCGTCGCACATAAATGCATATGCACACAACAACACGTGCCCTGTTATGATATACTTGGAAAATTCTGTAGCATTGTTATTATTTGGATTAAATTTGTTGGATCGTTGTATATCCGCAGAAAATTTCATCATTCCAACAATGACTAATTAGTTAAAATTACTCGTTGATAACAATTAATGAACGATGATATATACTGTAAACCAACAAAAAATAATTAACTATTATTTTTCCATTATTTTTCTATCAAACTTTATTTTAGCTCTGAATTATTATTATCTTTTCATTATTAGGAATCATTTTAAATCCAGCTAGATTTTATACTGACCTCAGAATTTACTCAGGCGAGAGCATGTTTCATTTGCGTATATGAAACTCTCAGACCTGCCACTTAGATGGATTAGATCAAGAAACCACGGCTCCTAACTCGTGGGAGTGGAAACACGTTTTGCTAATTAATTAACTCACTGTACCTTACATCAAGGCTATACAGGTATACAGTTATAGTATACAGAGAACTTAAATAATCATTGTACAGCTTTAAGCCAAAGGTCACACACAGCTGTCTTATATGTTACAATAAATATATTTAATGATTTTTAATTTTTCGTTCATAAAAGACTTGAAAAATGATTTTATACTATAGATTAGTGAAATATATTTAGTCTTAAGTCAAGTTTAATTCCATACAGTAACTTCTTAACGAAATGAGAACGGTATGAAATTAATAAACGAAATTTATTCACATTCATTCGTCACGATACTGAGTGTTTAGTATAACAACAAGAGAGCCCTTATACCATCAGAATTAGTTCATAACTGTCAACCGAGTTAAGCCAAAGGTTTTTGAGAAGCTGTCATGCAAAGTGATAGTTTAATCTCTGGTTTAAACTCATCCTAGAATAGAATAGACGCTCTTAAGCCTCGCATGGCTTAAGTTTGGATTACGTTCCTCGTATGACAGATAGTTTCCTTTATGCTTTAACATATTCAGAGTTTATGGCGATGAATAAAAAGTTTAATAAACCTACGTTTAAATTAATGAAACGAGAATATTGGTACAAACAATATTAATCACAAGGTATTGAATGCACTCCGTGTCACAGTTCATAAAGGGTTCAAAATATATATATAAAAAAAAAATAAAACAAAAATTCAGTCAGTCACATTTTTGATTGAAAGTATTGAGTGCTTTAAATTGGGGAAAAATTTCATTTCATAAAATTTTCAATTCGATATAAATGCAATATATCGAGAAAAATAAAGGATGAATAAAAATACCTTTGATTATATTTGTAAAATTTTAAAAATTTGTAAAATTTTATTCAATATTTTCAGGACGCTTATTATAATGGCAAAAATAATGATCAACATATCTGTGAAATTAATTACAACGTGCTGAATTTTCAAGCCTGTAGTATACATATTATATATGTATATATGTATATAGAAAAATGAATTGTATGAACGTGAGCTAATTGCGTATCTATAAATGCGTAGGTATAAACGACAGAATAATTAACGAGACATCAAATGCCGTTAAATACTCGCGAATTAATCGTACAAATACAAAATTAGCTGTACCTACTCGGCTCGACAGGCGAGTAAAACGATGCAGAAATTTGCGGTCTGGCAAATATTGTTAGAAACTAATATGATTTTACACCAGTTACTGTACAGCAGTGCTCTCGTTTTAAATGAAATCAACGCAACGAATGAATAGTGAGAACTCATGAAAACGAGATTAAATTTTACAAACATACGGTAAACAGTGCTAGCCTGTTTACTCAAATGCACTTCTATCTCTGAACCGATTCACTTATTACAACTGAAAGCCGATGAGCTATATAGTTGCAAAGCACATTTCCGGCCAGATTTTTTTGTTCTGATGTTTACTCTAAAGCAATTAATACTCGGAATCCAGTTTTTTCAACTAATATTTGATCAAATGTTTCTGGTGTTCTTTTCTTTGTTTTATTTTATTTTTTTTTTTCAAGGAAAAAATATCCTGCATGGTAATTTATATCATGATGAAAAATTTCCAACTTTTAATCAGAGAAGCTGATTTTTCCAACATACATTAACTTTAATTTTGAAATAATTTCTTGGTAATTAAATATTAAAGAAAATCTTCCTAATCTCGTAACTAATTAACGTCTAGTTCTCATTGCCAGTTTAATTTCAGATTACAAAAATATACATACTAGATCGAAATTTGGCTGCAGCCCTGGTTCCAAGGTTTTTACTTTGTATTGCAATTAATTAAATTAGCGAATGAGATAAGCGCGTCACGTTATCAATAAACACGTCATTCTCAGTGTTGAGAAAAAAAAAGAGAGAAAAAGAAGGAAAGAAAAAAAAGAAGGAAAAGAGAAGTTTGATAAAACATAGGGACAAAGTTATCTCGAGTTTTGTTTAAACGTGAACAGTAATTATGTATATGTATGTTAAAACCTGTTTGCCATTGACCGTTAAGCGGAAAGATATTTTTTAATTTTCCATTTCAGTGATACCGCCCAGCATGTGACAAGAACAAACGCTGTGTTAAATTTTTTGATAAATATCACCCCTCTCCATTTCTTGTTTACATATTCTATTTCCCAACCAACCCAAGTACGTGACCCCGCATAATTGAAGATAATTACGAAGAATGGGTCTCTCTCTTTCTCTTTCTCTTTCTCTTTTTCTCTCTCTATTTTTATTTTTTCGACAAATGTATTTATTTATCCCCGAAACGACACTTCAAAGGCATATATCGACGAATTCTCATTCAGACAACGTTAATTTATATTTCAAAAGCTGTCAAAGATCTCGTGACATAACGCGACCACGTATCGTACTTCGATATACGAGCACTAAACTTTTGACTCTGTTTTTTTTTCTCTTTTTTTTTTACTTGTTTTATATAACAGAACAATACCCGTCGGACATTTTAGCTTATGGGACTTTTCATGCAAAGTCATCCAACCTGTGGCCTTGACTATTTTCACTTTTTTTCCATATTTCGATACGTGACAGTTCTCACTTTAAAAACCACCAAAAAGCATGATTTTATTTTGTTGTAGGAAAACCGTTTTCTTTATTAAATTATTTAAGTTATCTCAAAACTGCCAACTTTTTATTTTCTGAAAATATCAAAAACTTAAATAATTTCACAAAAAAAAAAAAAAAAAAAAAACCGTTTAAAATGGATTTTTTTTTACACTCTTTTGATGACTTTTCAGGTGAGAAATATCATATAATGAAATATGAAGAAAGTGTTAAATGTTCAGGGTCACCGTCTGGGAAATTTGGAATGGAATGTCCCAAATATATAAACCGCTACATAATGCAGTTTATGTAACACGTTTAGCATAAGCAAACGTTGCAGTATCGTAACTCGATGACTGACGCCGTGATTCCAGATTCCCCTTATGTAACCACCATAGAACATAAACTGTATTGCGATATCGTCGTATGGATTCGTATACAATATATTGCTGGCCAGTAGGTACTAAAGCTGGAGTTGAATATCGCAAAACCTCGAGTTTTCATGCTGAACAGTAATACTAACATTGCCTGCACATATACAAATTAATAGGAAAAGTTATTATCAAATATTTTTTGATTTTTATGCATCTATGAAAACAATTTATTCCTGCAAACTATATAGATATACGTATAAATAGTATATCGAATAATAATTTCCATCGGCTATTAGTGACAATAAAATTCAAATTTATTACCGATTATTTATCCCGTCGCATTCAAAGTGCAGATTTATTTCCAGTGTATTTCACATGCACCATTCCTGCAGTCTCATGGATTAAACATATTCAAAGTTATAAAATTTTCGTCTACAATTAACTGTGCAAATTATTTAAACCTGTACTAATTCTGTTTGAAAAAAGGAAAAACCCTGAAAAGAACTGACCCACTTTCGTATTATAGACTAAAAAATTTATATCGTTCGGAAAGAACGTAGAGTTCCGATGCAGTAGTAACAGATCTGACTAGTCAGACCTCGCACCTTATACAGATCAGGATCGTGAAACTGATAAATAATTTATCGATGAGTTTATAGAAGCTACAAGAATTTTTAAATCGTGATAAATATTTTATTATTCATTTTTCTGGTGTCTCAAAATCTTCCTATACAATGTGATAATTTATTTCAGGAAATACGCCTACTTGTAGATCGATTGTGAAAAGCGTTTCTATAACAGGTTGCGAATTTTACGTAAACTCATGGAAATTGTTTCCAGAGAATTGTTTCCCCTATAGAATATCGCGATTTATTCAACGAATTAGCCAAAATAATTTGCATTTTACGTTCGTCTCTCCAACTGTTGTCCTATATTATTCCCACACTTTGAAGCTCTGCTTTATGTTCAGCCAGATGCTTCTGGAACTTGACTACTGATTGTGTCAATAATAATTATTATTATTTGTCAGTTAGTAACGTGATGAAAAAAAAAATAAAAACAAAACAAAAAATCTGTGCTAAAAATTTGACCTTTTTTTTTTGTCAAAATTATCTCTGAAATAATTAAATAATTCATTATTTTACCTACGCGCAAGAAAATCGCAACATCGAGTTTTCTAACTGTTTGGACCCTCGAGGACCGAGTTGAGCTAACTCGGCTGAGTTTGCAGCTTAACTCAGTTGTTGTGAATAAGTAAGCGAAGTGTTGTAAAGTTAGAGTTTTGGGTAGGTATAGCTAGGAAAGTAGAGGGGGGATAAATTAAATTGTTATACGGATGAGCTGCCTTCAGGAATATCCGAATGAGACGAGCGTCATCGAGTGTGAAGATTTAATTACAGAATGAATTGTCATTAACTAAAGGACGACTCAAGAAATTTCAAGACGTATATTCACGTATATACGAAAACTTTTCTCAACTAATTTTGACAGATACTCCTTATTATGTCTTGTTGCAAATAATACAATAAGCTTTAGTCTATAGGGTAGACGTATAATTTTACCTTTGAAAATTTAGGAAATTCACTACCAGACGTCACGCATTTTGATCCTAAATTTTTAGATCCTTATTACTTGCTCAGATCACTAAATACACAAATACGTGATTAGCTTACCGATGATTGCACTGTTGACAGGCAAAGCATTCCAAGTGGTAAACGTTGGCTCTAGCTCTCATCACCATCTCAAAAGCTGGTATAACTTTGCTGCAAGCTGCACAATAGCCAGTGTTTCCAAATAGCCTGTAAATAAAATCAGATTTTTATTTTTGAAGATTGAAAAATAATGTATAAAATTCATTAAGTGATATTAAGTTAGATTTTGACGTTATAAAAATATGATTTTCTCTCAATGTGAGAAAAATAAAGATGATTTCAGATGGTTGTTAGCTTCGCGCGTGATATAGCCAATATCGAATAGAAGGTAGAAGGCATGGTATAATATCATTTCCAAATATTTGACCATTAATAAGGACAATAGTTTCAATAACTCCCGCAGTCCCAACGGCACCTGTACACTCCCTCGGGAGCCGGTAATCTCAACGCGGCTTATTTGTTCACCGCGTGTTTATTCGGGTTGTAGATATATTCAATAAAGGAAACTCATCTGTAAAATTCGATTTGTGACACGGTGTATAGTAGTCTACGAATTTTCTCATATTTACCTTCACCGAACACATTCAAAGAACGATGGGATATTGTAAGTTGTTTTTACGGAAAAAGTACACGATTCTGTAGTCTTGATACTTTTAATTTCGATTTCAAATTCTCTGAAGGCGAATTAACAACTTGCTCGAAAGTCCTTTAACGTGTATCTCCAATTGTTATAGTCGAAATTAACTCACCTGAGATAATCTCTTTTGCAGAGGATCAAATTAGCTTTTGTGTAAAGCGTCGAGCCAACTTCTCCGAGCCTGCAGTCACAGCATCCGCATTTTAGACAATCCTCGTGCCAGTACATATCTAAAGCCTTCAGTAAATACCTAAGAGAGAATTAATTATTGTTATTTAGATTAGCCAAATTCTAACTTCTCTTTATTATTTCATATTAGGTATATGAAGAATGATTATCACCTTTCGGTTATGCTCTTTCCACAACCAGCGCATTCTTGTTGGGTCGTACCATTTTTACTTGGTTCTGTTTTACTCACGTCCATCGTCATTTTATTTTTTTATTTTATCTGTAACAGAGAGAAACAAAAATCTGATAAGACGAATATGTATTTTAAAATTTGGATTTACACGGTACAAGTTGACGCGATGGTGAACTACGTCTACCAGACATCTCATAACCGTGATATTCAGTGCAGTAGGGCGGGACTGAGACTATTCGTATATTAAGTTTGAATTCAACAAATCGAATCAAACCAGGAACGACATGAATATCGGTACTCAAGACAAACTCGCTTCTTATTGGTTTTATATTATCAATTATTTGAAAAAAGTCAAAATTCAGAAATTGCAGACTATGAAAAAATGGCTACATTCTTCATGGGATACTGAAAAGTTTTTGTTTTATACGGGAAATACCGAACTCTGAAGTTATTACTGATTATAATACCGGTAGATAGTTTGGAGTAATGACTTATAATTGGAGCAGCCGGTTTGAAATCAAACTATCATATTCACGTTTGACCAGATCATCCCTTTCGGGGCATTTAACAAGTTTCAGAAACAGCTGTTACGTGAATCCCGCGTCGGGTTGTCTATGAGTAATTAGAGTTAAGGCTTGAGAATTTAACCGCGGTTACAGCCATCTGTGTCCGAGCGGGGGTGTGCTGAGTGTGGTCAGAGTTTAGAATCGAATTAGTTTGACCCCCCCGCTTTGCAACGTTCCTAACCAAACCAAACCAGGCCTTTACCATTCTACATACATATAGGTGTATCTTCACAAGTCCTGCTACTAGATTTCAAACAACTGTAGTTTGTCAGGTAACGGATGTGCTTGGCTTATACACGTACGTACATAGAAAATTTGGGTAAAGGATTTATACTCGTATTCAGAAGTCCAAAATTTTCAAAATACATGTTCCTACCCATATTTTCCTCATTTTACTCATATCATTGTCTTTGACGATATGTCCAGAACACTAGGTATGTTTACAGGCCGAAGGCTTTGCTTATTCCACCAGGTTATGAGCAAAGTTTATGTGGTTTCAATATGTCCTAACCGCTTGGACAATGTGACCTACCTATCCCACGCCTACAGATATTAATATCTTCTCCAGGTCTCAGCTTTGAAGTTAATATTAATCGACCATTTCGTGCTTTGATCTCTGATATTGAAATCAAGTTTACTTCTTTTATTTCGTTGTTAAAGGTATAGGTATTTACCCTTGACTAATGTATTTACACAGCAATAATTGTTCCGCAAATATATTCTCGTTTTAATTTCCTCTTTTTTTTTCCCCCAGAAATTGTCACCTCAATTATCTTGCTTGACCTTTTACTGATTTTTTTTTTTTTTCCTTTTTTCATTCATTTCAAGCAAAAAGCACGATTAAAAATACTTTCTCCGACCGCTAAAAAAAAAAAAAAAAAAAAACAGCAAATAATTTTACTCATTATACCATAATAATTTCTCTTGAATTCTCGCTGAGGAGAGTGTGCAGGTTTTTAGATGGAAGAATATTCAGTCAAATTGTTGCGGTTTGCTCAAAGCTTTGTTGGTCAACTAAAATCGGGCAAAGTTCAACTGACTCTGACCCGGGTCGTGGTCTCAACTTCAATACCACGGGCAACCGACAATTCCACAGGAATTCTAGGACCATACGACTTTACAAGTCATATCGCGAAGGGACTTCCACGAACGAAATTGATTTATAAATAAATTTTAATGAATACAAACAATTTACTCGTCACTGTTTATGATTTTTTTTTTTTTGTTTCGCGGAATTTTGTATGCGAAATCCAAACGTTTGTTTAGTTTAGTTTTATATGCTTATTCGTTATTTCTCTCTTTCATTTTTTTTATTCTTTTATTTTTTCATTTATTTTTTTTTTTTTTGTCTTTGATCAAACAAATCGACAAAAGGGTTTTGCTCATTGACAGTTATATATACTGTATCGATTTGTTCATCCGAATAAAATGATATTCCATAGGTATATAGCCATAGGGTAGAAGTGTGGTCATGAAATTTCAAAGGATTGCTTTGATTGTCAGCTGTCTTTTCACTTGGCAATTATGGGTTACCGGTTACCTGTCGCTCGATGTAAGCAGCGGAGACGCAAATTCCCAAAACTTGGTTCGAGCCCGAAATTAATCGAGTCAATCAAGATTATCATCTCCGGCGTACCGGGGCGTAATCTGCTCAGCAGCCAACCTTACCTAACCCTAACCAAACCATAGCCCGCGGGCTATTACAGCTACTTGCTGCAAGCTCAACACAAGAGCAACAGAGAAAGGGAAAGAGAAATACAGAGATAGGGTGAAGGGGAGAAGAGAAGCGAAGCGAAGTGAAGAGAAGAGAAGAGAAGAGAAGAGAAGAGAAGAGAAGAGAAGAGAAGAGAAGAGAAGAGAAGAGAAGAGAAGAGAAGGCAACGTCACTGTCAAGGAATATCTGTCTAGGTATTCATGCTTTATTAAGTCTCTTGCTGCTTCGAAAGGACTTCAAGACCTCAACTCAACTGCATATGAGTTATGAAGGCAATTTTTTACGTGATAAAATTTCATTCAGAAGCGTCGAGATCTGAGCAGTATAAAAATGAATAATTAAAGTAAAATTTTTTTTATTTTGAGCTTTTGAGAGACTTAAAAAGCTCTCAACTATCAAGTCAGGGACGAAATTTAAATGAAATTTTATGAAATTAACTATTGCTAACGAATGCCTACAAAGTAAACATATGCTTAACGGTTTGTGAATAGATGGATAAGGGAAGATGCATAGAATTTGACGGTTCAGTTATCGGTCGATGATCAACAGAGCACGTGTAAGTAATCGAATTATCGGCGCTTTGAGAAGCAGAATCCGTGGATGATCCAATCACGTACCTGACGTACTCATCGGCGGTCGTTAAGGTACGTACCATAGTGCAGTCACCAGGGCGAGATTCACTGGAGCGTTTCGGTTGAACTTGTCAAGGGGATGAAACTGGAACTGTGTTATTTCGACACGTTACTTCAATTGACTGATTTTCGTTTATTTGTACACCCTGTTCACAGTTTATCACAATTTACATTCAGCCTAAATCGAGTCTAAAATTTTTTCATTATCAACATTCGAGAGCTTTAGCGATAAAAAAAAAAAAAAAAAAAAAATTAATAGGTGACTAGAATTGGTGAAAAGAATTTTTCTACTATTCCTACTAGATTCCTAATCAGTCTCATAGCATTGACACACACTCGTGACAGAGACAACATCCCTAATTCTTAACTCTAATATGTCAAAAGCTTCAGGATTTTTGTACCAAACTGGAAATATTTTCAAGTACTTGCTACCTTTTTCCTACTTCATTATCCTAACATAACTAACAAATATTTTTTTCAGGGAGAGCTTTTCCTCATAAATTCAAACTTTTTCGAAAGCTCTTTCTTTTGGTCCAACCTACTAAACACTCGAATCAATCTAACGCATGAAATATTCAATTGGAGATTAAAAAAAGCTCGCCAATTATCATTTCGGTGATGACTAATGTCTGATTCCAATGACCAGGACGAATTTTGGGTCGATTTTATCGCATCGAAAGCACGATGTATATTTCCGAGAACTACATGGAGGGGTCGTACAAGGGTAGTTTACTTTTCTATTTTCCACATCGACCGTTAAAAGCTTGCTAGGTGGTGCGATGTGACGTCAACGGGAGTGTCTCCCGCATCCGAAAGCTCCGCCTTCGTTGCTTCCACACACCTCCGAAGGTTCCTCCCACAGATGTTATCTAATAGAAAATTTTAGCCGAAGGACATTTCAGAATAAAAACATCACACCAACTCGCTTTTGTAACTCCACCATCGCTGGACCATCCTTCTTAAAATTGCCAAGCCTTGAGCTTTCCTATTTTCAACTGATCCCTTCAAGCCTCAACTAGATACGCAAGCTCCATGATCATCATCATCATCATCATGGCTCTGTTTCAAAACTCGTTAAATCCACTTGCTGTGCAAGCTTCAGATTTCCGCTCACCAATACATGAGCTTAAACATGTCCATAATTTGAATCTAGAGATAGCCACTTTGTTCATGATAAACCGGAAGTAATTTTTGGCATAAATTTTGCCCGCAAGTTTCCATTGCATTCTGTAGATGAGGCCACAAACCACGAGTAGGTATTTTGTTAGCTTTTGTCTTAATTTCTACTGGCTGTTATCTTTTACTTAACACACAGCATGTCTAGAGCGTGTCAACTTGCTGTTGTAACTCCACCATCGCTAGACCATCCTTCTTAAAATTGCCAAGCCTTGAGCTTTCCTATTTTCAACAGATTCCTTCAAGCCTCAACTAGATACGCAAGCTCCATGATCATCATCATCATCATGGCTCTGTTTCAAAACTCGTTAAATCCACTTGCTGTGCAAGCTTCAGATTTCCGCTCACCAATACATGAGCTTAAACATGTCCATAATTTGAATCTAGAGATAGCCACTTTGTTCATGATAAACCGGAAGTAATTTTTGGCATAAATTTTACCCGCAAGTTTCCATTGCGTTCTGTAGATGAGGCCACAAACCGCGAGTAGGTATTTCGTTAGCTTTTGTCTTAATTTCTCCTGGCTGTTATCTTTTACTTTATACACAGCGCGTCCGGAGAGGTTAGTCAGGTCCATTAATTAGACGGGAGCGCATTAAGCCAGGCATTAATATACTCGCCAGTGTTTTGTTTTATCCTGCAGGAAGGACGTACCCCGGCCGTTGCACGGTTGTCTGGAACGGCCCAGCCGTACCTCTGCTTTACTCCTCTTGCAGCACCTCACGCTTTATCCCAAGGGACTGTTTAAATTTTGTAAATCGTCCGCACCGTAGTTACAAATCTTTAGAATTATCTGGTAGATAAGACAAGGCAGAAATTGATTAGCTGGGTGTGAAAAAACGAAGCTTTTTACAATTAATTAATCATCATTAATTGTTCGAAATTTATACTCAACAAATTTTATTTATCAACTAGAACATCAAAGTTGAAGAAAATCGAGTTGTTCTTCACATTTTCGATTTTTGAGACCAATTGATGCTGAATTGATGATTATTGTTGAATTGCTGAATTAATTGTTGATTATTAATTATAATTTATTATCGTAATGCAATTAAGGGGAATTATATTATGCGTACTGGAGTAAAAATTGAACCTATAAATATCCTCGAATAAAATCTTTATTCGACATGATCGTGTAATAAAAATGGAATATCCTGGGACCAGTAAATGTTTCGCATTGAATAAATCTCACGTAACAGCGGCAGTGAAATCCTCATTTGCTAGGCGTTCAACCCTTACTAATGGGTGTAATTTAAGGGATGTTTTAAGCTCCCCAAACCACATGTGAGCTGCGCAAAAACTTCACATATTACACTTGCCAGTGGAAACATTTCGACCTTAATTAGACATTAGCATTCTAAGCACCCCAGCCACACGGAATCGCTCCAGAAACACACCTGAAGACACAAAGTTACAGAAACTGTTCTCAAAGAAATGTACCATAAATATTTTTAAAATTTTTAATAATTTATTTATTATTTGTTGTATAGTTGAAGATTTTTTCAGCTTCTGCATTGTGCATATTTTTGAATGTTTCGAAATACATCAAAGATGAATTTCTGATAAAAAAATTAAAAAAAAAAACTTAAGCTCGCCAAATTTTCTGAACTGCCATCAAAAAACTAATCCGCACAAAATGCGACTGCAGAGAAAATTTCTGAATTTTTAATTAAAATTGTACTTCTTACAACGGTTTGTATCCAGAAGTTAGACTTCTGCAACAACATTCTGGTCATGTTCGAGTCTTCTTTCGACTCTGGGGTTTGGCTAGTCAGGGTTTCGTTCGTAGTTTGCAGACTACGATACGGGGGTCCAGAGGTAGAAGGTATGCAGTCAGATTACGCTAAGCTATGTTCGTACGTGCTTGCGTAGAGCTTTCACCCCAACATCCACCCGCATTCTGTATCCCCTTTTTTGACGGCGTGAAATATATTTATTGTTGTTTGCCAAGCGGTACGTATGGTTTGAAGCGACAAAAAATTTCCAACCTCTATACGGAAAACACGTTACATTATAGGTATAGAGTATAAAATTTTTAAAACTAAAAACCGTAACGTACATCGCAGTAAGTTCATCCCAAAATCCTTCAATTTATCAACATGTTCACGTATCTACCGTCTAGAAATTTTCTAACTAATATCAAATCTTTCCTTTCCTCAAGCATTTCAAGTAAAAAAAAATTTCATTCAAACTCAATTCCGTTATAATTTCTAGCCACAGGATCATCGCGTGACTAATTCAGAACTGATCGTCGTTGAACTGAATCTGACGACAAAAGGTTCTGTAACTACTTGGGGAAACTTTTATCTTCTTGGATTAATGAACGGATTAAAGTATTTGCCGTGGGATGCGGGCTGATTGGGGTAGATGTGGGAGCACCGATGGAGAGAAGAGAGTACGGGGTAGATCGCAGGGTGGAATCGGGAGGGGATTAGAACTTGATTGGCTAATTTGTAAGTGTCCCCGGCAGCACGGTGGAAACTTAACAATCGATTGTTCGACTCTGTGCAGGGATATATCGTATACTAGTATCATATATGTGTATAGACATACATACACAAACGCGTACAACCTTCACACCAGACTTTTCCACAATTAATCCTGTGATTCTCTCGACGTGATCGTCATAACTGGAATAGAAATAATTGCCTGACATTTCAAGCGGTAAAGCTTCGCAAGCTCCATTGGATTAACGAAATAGCCGAAGCTTGATATCGCAAAAATTGATCCTGTTAAGGATAGATCTAACTTTAGACAAAATTCTTCTATGTGGAGTGTAATCCCTTACTTTTAGCCTCGAGAGAAGCTATACGAGAATTCAAGGGCGGTGGTCAAGCCAAGTTAATGTGCGGCCGCCGTAGGTGGCTGACCACTCGACTGATTTACATCACACCCTGCTCTGTTGGGGCGACGGAGAAGGAAGGGAGGGAAAGGATTGTGGTCAACTGAGGGATGTAGCGTGTGATCAGGGTACCGGTTCTCATTAAACACCCGCAAGAGGGACCCTTTGACGAAGGGCGTACGACCGAATAAAAATCACAGGCCAATCTGGTGTAACGTATTAGTTAGCGCCACGATGCGACGCTTTGATATTTCTAAAAGAGAAAATAATGTCTGGTATTAAACCACCGTAAACATAAATTGCTTGATTAAGAACAGCATAAGATGCACAGAAGTGTAAATAAGATTATCTCTTTCTGGATTGATTAACGTTTGAATAAATTCTGATAAACTGAAAAGCTTGAAGCTTAATATGATAGACTCACGGTTTTCTCTGTTCACATTTTTGTTACTATTTGATCGCCTTTTTGATAGTCAATTTATTTCGTTATTTATTTTTACAATCTGGGCCTTACTAGTCCGCCGTATTTTTACGTTTTAAAGACATCGACAAGTCTCTATCCTCTACACATCATGAATTATGAATTTTCGAAAAAAAAAAACCTTACTTGTGTGGAAACTGCAGTCGTGAAAAACAATAAAGTTATCAGTTTCTATAGAATAAATATTCCGACAATCACAAATTCTTCGTGTCAACATTTTAAAAGCTTTTCTGTCAAACGATTATCTTATCTTAAAAGATAAAACCGAGGAACCGCCGACTTTGGGATACAAACATTTTTTTATTTTTTACATATTCAACGCTTTGGTGTGAAATGAAAAAAAAAATGTCAGAAAATATGAATCGCGTCGTTTGAATCGTAAAATATAAAATCTATATATATTCTGGTCTTATATTGCAGGGTGTGTATTAATAATAAAAGTTTTTCCTCATTGTCTCTGCCCTTGTATGAATAGATGACGATGGTGGTAGCTGAGGGGCATGTTTTGTCTTTGTTATGAATGGTTCTTATCTATCGCTCGAGTCCGTCACGACGGTGGTTTTGTCCGGGCGTTCGTACAACTGTCTGCGAATTGCAAGGCGGCAGGAAACCGGAAACGGAGCGTCTGGACCGACCGCGACGCTTTAACGTACATCAGTGAAAATATCGTGACCAAAAAAAAAATTAAAAAAAAAATAAAAAAAAAAATAAAAATTCCCTCTTTCCATCATCGTAGATTGATTATTATTTATTATTGATACGGAAGAAGAGTCGATAGCTGTTGTTACCAAAGTGAGAAATATAAAATAAAAAAATCGATTATAATTAGTGGACTAAAATTTTGAAAAATAGTCAACGAAGAGAAATACACAACTGTGATAATTAATGTTAGAAAAAATGAATAATCTTAGAAAATTTTATATATTTACTTATTTGAACTGAAAAGCCTTTGTAGGAAGATCAAATTTTCTCTCATCTGAGAAGTTTTGTGTACTTGTAATTTTTCTCGCATAGTTAAAGAATTTTTTGAGGCACCACAAAAAGCAAAATTAATAATGATTTAATTAGCATTCCGTTATGAGTTGGTATAAATCAAACGAAATGAGAGAGACGAGACACGTGAGTTAGAAAAGGAGAGAGGGAAACACCGAAGCTTTCAAGAATGTTTAATAATTACGATACCCTCGGTGGGCCTCACCTGTTCGTAGGACGATTTAAACTGTTGGGCGTTGGCATAAAACTTTCCTATTAAAACCTGGGGGTTTGAAATTTGCCTAATCGACGCCACGTGTCGTCTAACTTTTACATAAATTCTAAAATCTCTTTCGCCCTCATAAATACAAGTGAAAGAAAAAATGGAAAGGAATTCTTTTAATATTCGTTAAAAGTTTGATACGAGTACTTGAAGGTTTTACCTTATATTCTCAATCTACTTCAAACGTTAACCCTTCAGAATAAAGCGTTAGTATCGTAAGATAAACGTGGATTTAGCTCCGAAACAAAGCGCGTGTGCTTCATTACAGTTGTGCAGAACATCGTTGAACTCAGCGAGGTCGGGTCTGACTCCAGAAGAGGATTTCCACTAAATTAAACGCGGTGACCCCACCAGAGCCCACTAGGGATGATTAAGTTAACGGTGCTTGATTTAGCGCTGTAGCAATACTCCTAAGATGGCGATCTCGAGGCTGCGTCGAGTAGACGAAGGTCCGTACGCCAGGGACGAATTTTCGGCCACTTGGCATGAGTTAGGTCGGCCACAAGCTGCGAGATAGACACGTCCAAGTGGCACCGTAAATAAGGAAGCTACCATTCCGTGGCAGCGTCGTGGTTCCCCAAGTTCCTCAAGTTCCGCTTCGAGGTTGAACCAGATTGGCCTTACCACTGGATGGTAGCCAAGCAGACGGAGCCAACGATCACCGCAACGAGCTAGGGCCAAGAATCAGGAAGCACCTTCTATCTATCCATGAATGATTAAACCCAGCTCGTACTTTGAAATGGTAAACTTGGATCAAACGGTCCACAGCTTTAGAGCCTCTCTCCTCTACCTCTCAGATGAATTCAAGTGAGCGTTCGAAACTAAAGAATTAAAGCTGCTCCACGTTTTTGGGAAAATAATTTTGATTTTGTATTTCTGATTCAGGAAATGCAGCTTGACTTATTTGAGAAAAGGAACACTTAATCGAAGTGGTGCTCGCTTAAGCTGCCGACAGGAGTGACAGGGGTGTCAAGGGTGTTGCGGCGTTCGTGATATATTACTTCTTCGTATAGTAGCAGCAGTTGGTAGGTTCGTTTCAGAGAGGAAAGGGAATCCCCGAGCTCAGGGTGTGCGGCTGACGCAGCCAAGTAGGTACCTTGGGCTGGATGGATACTTGTTGATTCTTTGAGGAAGCTATAATACTTTCGTAACTTTCCTTGCTGCTGACGTGCTGAGCTGAAAACATCTGCTTCGATTTACCGTAAGCAACTTTTTTTCTTCCTCATCAATTGGTACGGCGGTGAGTGATACGATGCGATGCGATACGATGCTTAACCGCGATCCTTAATTTCAAAATTCTCATATTTGTTTAACTCGAAACTCGAACCGGAATGAAATCAGAATGAAACTACAATTTGGCTGATCTTTCAATGCGAATAGTCTTCGCTTTGATATTGTCGTAGATAAACTATGACTATAACAATAAAGACGGAGATAATGGCCACTCAGTAGACAGAAGGAATGCTTTGAACCATACAACCTTGCGTCTATGCAAGCATTTCTTTCTCAGTTTCTAAAAAGTATAAAAGTCTGAACCTAGAATGACGCTATACCATAAAAGCACTTTTTGTTTTCAGTTAGTAGCGAAATAAACTGCAACCAAAGTGTCAGTTCTCATATGAGTCAATCCTTAATGTGGAAATATTTGACATTGCACAAGTATTCGCGTATATTAATTAAACTTATGATGTTTGATTGGGTTGAATTAGAATTCTACTCGTCCCAAATCAGCCTAGACTGGCTAGGCGAGTCTGTGGAGTGTCCGATAACGTGAATGACCATTGCTGACGTAACCGTAGATACCTACTGTGTATTCACTGATAATAATGTATATGTATATGTGAAGAGGATCTGAAGCCGGAGCTTGGTCAGCCTTTGCTTAGGACGTTAATGGCAGTTCCTTATACCTTGTTTATAAAGGGTCTCAACGTTTTCGAGATAATTGCAATACTCGGGTCCCTTGAGTTAGAACACGGGAAGATTTCACCGTTTGAAAAATATTTTTTTCTGACTGAAATTTTCGTCCGATGAGTCATCTTTTCGTATTTAGAATTCCAATTTTTTTTTTTTTTTTTTACACGTATGGTATAGATATCTTTTTTTAGTTTCCTTTTTGTTGACATTCAGTGGTTTATCAGACGTGAATTCTTTTGTCAATCTCAAATATCCCTTTCAGACCTCTCCAGCTACCTAGACATACACACATCAGGCGTGAAACCCCGCAAGCATCAGTATAATAAAACCATTAGAATGATCCTCATACGTGCATTCAAACCGTATAAATATCCAGCAGAATCTCTCACGCCGTTTCCAACTTCTGTGTAATGTTCAACTTACAATAAATCCAAGTGGCACTAAGCTTGGTATATTTTGTCTACTTCTTTTCTAACTTCTTTTATGAAAAGCTATACCTAACCATGGTCAATTATTTTACAACGAGTATTCACCACGAGTTCACGGAACCCCTACGGTGTTAGTGTTGGTATTACGTGTGATATTTTTCTCCTCTATATCGTGTACTTTTCAGGTTTCATTATTTTATGTGCATTCATCACGAAAACAATAATAAAAATTTTTGTCCGTTTTTTTTCTTTTTTTTTTCTTCACACGAATATCCCCCGGCCTTTATTATTTGCAACTGGCTCAATCGTCGAAAACCTATTCAATATATCCCCCGAAACTCACAGAATTTATCAAAGAATCAAACTATTCCAAACTCCATATATATTCACCATCGATTTAACCAATATTTGATACTTCCTCAACTCAGTCATGCATATTTAAACACCTTAAGAATAAAAATTGTATAAACAAAAAACGGGATCATCAGCTTATAACAAAGGGTGTTAAAATACCTAACGAGACTCAAATAATCCCTTTAATTATCTCTTAACTGTCGTATGCGTACGTATGATTCCATAAAACGAGAAACGTGGACATGAAAATCAGGGCATATCCCATATCAGTGTAGGTTTGCAAAGCAAAAACTAGAAGTGACGTCATAACAGTAGCAGCTTATCGGGTCTTGCGGTACATTAAGCACGACGAAGCGATGGTGCGAAGCCTCAACCGCAAAGTAGTGGTACGGGGGAACTAACACTGCCGAGAGATTATCTTGTCGCTTTCAATATTCGTATGAAACGTTACTGATGATAAATTGCTACTCCTGATAAAAACGGATGCACCTCAATGTGCCGGCGATAGTTTTTATCTAAAAATTTGAAAAAAAAAAAAAACAATTTCTCTTATTTTTGATAAAACACACAATCAGGGGTATGCATCAGCGTCTTTATTTTGTTCAAAATAAAATTTCTATATCAAATATTTTACATTTTACTCTGATGACTTAGTTTGAGTTAAGTTAACCCTTTAGTCTAATACTGTATGCGTCGGTAGTCAACTATTGCAGAGATGGTTGTATAGTTGGTAATCTAGATTTTGCAGCTTAATTATGCAGAGTTCACTTTCAGGATCGTAGCTATGCTAATCCGACCTTATTAATAAGGACTTAGTCAGAGTGGAGATCCCTGTACTAAATGGCGTCTAACCCTTCGCTAAGTCGACCTTCTCCTCCTCCACCACCACCCTCGCTCCCTTACTGTACCTTTTCCGCGCTCACTCGCCTTTGCAAAGTAAGCGAGATTTCTCATATAATCGTTTTATCCCCTGCGACTTTTGGGGACTTTTGGGACTTAAAATATCCACTGGGTGAGAAATCCTGCACGCTGTATGGATTAAGAGAATGATCTTAATTAATTGAGGCTGATCACATTTATAACGTTAACTGGTGAACTCTAGAGGCAAGAAGAAACTGCAATGAATAATTATAAATTTCAATATTTTTATTCCAAAATTAAGTTCAAATAATAATACATATTGAGCTTTTTGTGAAACACGATTCTATAGTTTTCACTCATTTTCCTCTTTCTTTTTTCGTTCATATCAGCTTATAATTTTATCCCCATATGAAAATAACTACGTCTGCTCTTCGGTTGAATAGAATCTAACGATCCTATGAATTAAAATGATAATCGATGTCAGATATGACGTATAGCTTGTGACGTTGTAGACAAAGGTCCTGTCAACAGTTTTGACGTAAACGTTGGCAGATATTATACCAGCGTACTTGCCACACGTCAGGACCAAGTGGATCCAATCAACAATCAATCAATGGATATTGCCAATAACCGAACTTATTCAATCGAGAAGATATATTTACCCATTTCAAAATATATTGATACCATTATATACTTTTCATCTTGCACAAATTACTTGTATATACATACATACGTATCAATCGTAAAATGTTCATCTTTCAATTTTGAAAATCGAAATCCACGAAGTATGTCAACTTTTTTGCAAATTCATATCGAATTTTTTATTATTGCTATTATTTTTTCTACCACGTCGAGATTTCTCGACTATTTATAAAGAAAATAAAAAAATCTTGAACAGACTCGAGGATCTGAATTTGCATTTGTCGATGTATGACAAACTATAATCAGCAGTAACGGATATAAGACGTTGCCTTCTGAATACAGATCTTCTTTGTTGTGGGTTTGGCGAGATGCTTTGAACCGGTTTGGTTACGTGTATGGGGGTAGACGGAGATCTCAGCTTCCGTAGTATTGACGCTCCACAATACAACGCTGATGCTGCCGTGACACCCCCATTTGCAAGCCACACCAAAGCTCTGGAAAAGCTGCGAACGCCCCAAAATTGTTCACGCATTTTTGAACAGATTTTATTCAAAATTTATTTTTTTTACTTTTTTTTTCCTACCCCTTTCGTTTTCACTTTTTTTTTTTTTTTATCCAATAGCGAGACTCTGCTACCAAAAATTTTCAACCATCGTACTCTTTTCTAAAAAATTCCAACGACTTTTTAACTTTAGAAATTTTTTCACCAGAATTCATAAGATTTTCTTTTAAAGGTAACAAAAAATTTTCAACCCTTTTATCGCAATGAATTAAATAAATTTATGGATAATATCTTCTCATAAAAAATATCAAGTAATATAATATTTCCTCGACGCGTGTCTCCGTACTAAATTTGAACTTTGGTTGAAAATTTTCGGGTTTACGAATTGCTTTTTGAGAGGGATAAAATCTGCGCGTACCTACAAACCATCATAAATGGCATTGTAACACAATGCGATTAATATCTCGTCGAACCACCCTGAAACGGTTATGGGCACCGATCAGTACCGTGACTATCAGTTGTTTCCGGTTCACCAAACAACATCATGGCTGCCGAACAAGATGGCGCTGGTTTACCAAACCGTAGAGATACGAGTGCATATGTGATTTGATTTAAATGGGTAAAAAGAATACCAGTTAGAATTTTCTCGTTTAAGAATTTCCTCAATTTCTAAAATAATTAAGAAAAAAAAAAACAGCCTTTCATAATTTTCACTCATAATTCCAGTCCTAATTTCAAATATATCATAATTGATTTTACAATTTGAAATATTGAAGAAACAGCAAAAAAACAAAAAAAAAGAATAAGTTTTTTTTTAATTGTTAGAAAAAACTGACCAGATTTATCGTCTAAATTTTTTCATTCAAATTGTAAACTGTTCTGAAACAGATAGAGAAAGTGATAAATAGAAAGAGCGAGATACAGAGACTGGGTACGTAAACCGGGCAGTGACTAAATCGTGGCTAATGGCGCTTCACTGAATCAAACCACGGCGTTTAACAGAGCAAACAGACAGAAAATGGAGCGCAGCCGCATATAAAGAGTCGATGATAACGGAATGATATATGACTTGGTGTGAATAACATAGCCGTGGGCAGTGGATGGGGTAGCTAGATGGGGAGTGTATGGGGGTGGCATAGGGGTTGCACCAGTCCCGACTCCCGGCGCTATATGATTGATCGGGGTGAAGATAGCCTCAGATATGTGGTTTTGGATTAAGTGAATGTGCGAACACTTAATATCTTGCTCTCCAACTTATGGGTGGACAGACCACTGATCTTTACGCTGTGCCTACTGATACTGAATCATTATATTTTATAATTTGATTAAAAATTAAGCGACATTTTCAGGGTTTGGCAGAACGGATTTTATAGATTTTGAATCGAATAAATCAGCGAATATCACTCACAATCCAAGTTCAATCATTCGAACCTAATTCCTATGACTTTATTTCGTTGCAAATCTGTTTTAAAAGAATTTCTTGTACCTTTTGTTGATTTTGACGGTGTAATTTCAGAGATTTTTGTTCTAGGATGAGCCTTGCGAGGCTCGATATTGGATCTGATAAGACGAGTAATGAAAAACGTTGTTTAAAAATCAGTTGATGAGTACCTGCCTATCACGAAATATAAAGTAGTCATATTATTAAGCGAACGTTAACTGATAAGAGTGAATTTTTATTTCAAGTTTAACGTTGCAGCTCATTAAATTTACACGGTTTTGTTAAAGCATTTTTAATATTACGTTGAAAATTTCAATCCTCTTAAAAATTTTAACCATCACAAAAGAGGTTTTTAAATTTTCAATTTTTTATCATAAAAATTTATTTCTTTATCACCTACAGCCCAAAGTTTAATGAACCATGAGGTAATTATCTTACGAGTAAATGGGATAATAATTCAATATTGTCTGTACATATAATTATCACTTCAATTAGCTAAAAGAACCATAAAATTTCACCCTAGTTCTCTACAGGGTTCATTCTTTTTAAGACTCTTTCAGACAATTTTAATCGCAGTGATTAATTCGCCAATTTCTTTTTTTTTTGCAATAAAATTATGATTCTGAATTAAATTTTCTACAAATTTTTGATTATTTTGTTATATGACCAATTTTTTTTACCATGTATATGGGTGAAGGGTGTATAGTGTAACCCTATTCCGAGGAGCACTGATATATGATAAAGATCTTCCCTACGCTTCAAGCTTTCCCATAATATGGAGGCTTACCGAAGTAAGCAAGTAAGTAAGTAAGTAAGTAAGTAAGTAAGTGAGTAAGTAATGCAAAGGGGTTGGTTCGTGTAAAGGTAATAAAGTACAAATGGTAAATGTGCCCAGTAAGTTAATTTCAGGGTATTACTCTTGAAAGTATGTATGCCGTTAACGATAAATAATACTGCAACTATTCGAGGCAAACGGCACCCCTAACGTGCCTTATACGTTTTACCTTTTACCTCGTACCTCATATAACTCGCATTTGTGAAATATTATACTCCTACAAATCGCACTTAAGAATCGCCCGGAGATATGGGAATTTTTATCTTATTTCTCATGGAATACTACAGGCTGTAATAATTCACCAGTTTCAGGATCCTTTATAACATTTTATTACCTTTGTAAATCAGAATTTTTTGATATTTCAAAAAGCAAAGACTTTGGTTTGTTTATATTGTTCAAATATGATTAAAGAAAAAACGTGTTTTACTCCGTTGCTCGAAATTTCAACCTCAAATTCTATTTCAATTTCAATAACTTCCACCCCAAATGGTAGAGGAGATATATAGGGCTGGTTCAAAATTGTTCAAGGAGGTTATTCCGGTTTATATATTTGATTATAGTTTCAATTAAACCCTTGCCCAGTAGGTAGAGTTGAGTATTTAGCTTGTGTTTAATGCATGGCCAGCCTATCCCCGGTGTGGTGTGATCCGCAGGGGCTATGAATACAATAGCGTTTCTACAATCTACCAGCTAGAATTTGCTTAAACCGGTACAGTCAGTTTCATACATGATCGTTGGCTAATTACTCGATAGCCAATTAAACGGCTAACATCACTAAATTATAATTGAATTTTGCAACATTTAGGAATCGATTATCATATTTTCATCCCCAATTTCAAACTGATATATATATTTTCTACGATAATTTTCTTTCGACTTATGTTGATGGTGAAAATAAGTAATCCAACAATTTCGAAAATCTTTTTGTACTCCCGAGGGGCGAGTAATTTTCGTAATCAAGTTGATACTTTAGATAGAAATCGCTTTAATATGCTATGATCGCAACAGCCGGACATGAGGCAACGGATTGGTTTAATTATTCAACTCAACCGCTAGTTGGGATGAAACCAAGATCAACTGAGAATCCGAGCATATTTCCGTTCGGAAAACTTGATTAAAAATTCATAGAGTTCAAGTCGATTTTTATCTCTAAAATATATTCGCTGTAGCCTTGAAACTATTAATAAATGAAATTGAAGGACTTTTGCTATAGTGACGTTGATCAAATCGAATACTTTACAATATATAGATTTTCCTGAATGTCTAGTAGCAGATTTTTAATAATTGATTAACAAGCCATAGTTAACGAGTCAAAAAATGAAGTCCTGAAAGCCGGAAGGAACTTTTTAACATCAGCCGGAGGTTCGGAAATGAGTAAAAGACATCCAGCTGAATATCATTATTATTTCAACGACTACTTTTGTGACAGAATCATGGACAACATTATCTTTAAAAATCTCAAGATTCGTTATACGAGTGACACACGTATACCTACTTATAGAAAAAAAAAAATAAAAAAAATAAATTCACATACAAATCTTCAGACTGCCGATAAAATTCTACTCTGTATACTGTTTCGTACTCAGTCTCTGGAACCGTTCATTACCTCCAGTGCCTATCGAGGAATGGCCCTTGTGTGACGGATAGTATATACGTGCTCACTTGAACGATGCAAGGGGAACCCCGTTGCCAGCGATACAAGCCCTTCCAGCAAGTGCATTCTACCATATACTAATGAACGTTGGTACAGATTAGTACGACGATGTATGTATGCCTATCACTCGTTATTCTGCCCATGCGGAAGAATATTCGTAAATATTTTTTATAGACAAATCGGGTGAAACTTGACTCGCCTATGAATTGGATTATTATTTTTTTGTGAAATAATTTTTTTTTGTTAATAGTGAATAATCCATTTCCACTGATACACTGTGAATCATAACTATATAGTGTCTGGACGTAAACGAGTTAAAAAAGCATTTAAACCCAGTACAACCTTCGTAATCATCCATTAACTTCTACTAATGGAGTTGAGATTAAAAATAGCAGATTAAAGGTTACCCTGGAGGGACTTTGGCAGGGTGGCTGACCAAGCCCTAACTTAGTTGTCCACTACTGTCCCTGGGGCTGGACAAAATTTCTAGAGTAGATAATTATAAGGGTCTGTAGCCCAGGGTGTTTTAGCTACGCGTGATCTGGGTTATAAGCTGTTAGAAGCGATCGGTTCGAATATATAAATTTTCGACCTTGATAGATTATTTTCTTTTTTTTTTTCTTTTTTGAATATTAAATAACCAGGGCAAATCCTTCGATAAAATTATTATAAATCCAGTCTGAGCATTATTCACTCGTGATATTTTATATTACAGTTTCAGGAATGCGGATGTTGTGGACCTTTTTCTCAAGTGAATATTTAATTCGTCAAAATCCTTAAAGGATACGAAGAGTAAATATCGCGACGGCTTATCTTAACCTCGGTCGTAAAGTTGATGGAACGATTCTACCAACTCCGAAGAAATACTCGTTTTCTAGGGATGGTGAGGAGATTTGCGGTTAGAACACATTCGAAAGAAAGCCTCCCCAAACGAGGAGTTACGAAGCTACATTTTCGGCGTCTTCTTCTTTATACCCTTTCACCCTCGTTTATGTTATGTTGCCACCTTGGCAGCAAGTTGTCTCACGTAATTCATAATATAGACGAACACACATCGGGCAACAAACTCTGCGGTAGTTAAGGCTTAATGCATTTCGCTGTTGTGCTCAGAAATTGTAAAGAACGGTTATTATAGTCTTCGTATTCGTATTCCGCATATCTCGTCAGATAACCGGAAACAAAATTCTGAAATGCCCGACTTTTTATTTATGTTTTTTTTTTTTTTGTTTTCTCCTCATTTTTTTTCCTTCCTTTGACTATCCCCAGAGATGCAACGTAGCATAAATACGTCATAAGGTGGTAGCGGTTAAGCGGTTTTTCTGCGATTACGAATAATTAAAAAGTGTTCAACTTTTGTTTTTTTTTTTTTTTGTTTTTTTTTTTTGGTTCTTCTCCCCGGTTTTTATTTCGAATAATTTCCGTTTTTCTCCGGTAATTTTTCATTTGGCTACTCTAATCGTTGCCCCTTTCACGGTAATATTTAATTTTTAATCCGACTTTATTCAAATGCCTCTCCCCCCCCCCCCCCCCCCCCCACTTCCTCATCCCTAACGATTCTCCCACCATTCTCCATTACTGGACTTCTAATGGGAATACGATTTATATCCTGGCCTGTGCTTATTTTACATTTATGCTAAGTACAGAAGCTACGTGGACGCCTTTTTGGTTTTTTTTTTTTTTTTTTATTTATCTTTTGTTGAATACCAAATCAAACACCACCTATAGATATATTATGTACATACATACCTGTACCATATGCTACTCGAAATGCCTTTATTCATGAAAACCAATCCCTCCGATGTTGGGTTTTTTTTTATTTTTAATTTTTTCAAACTGCCCCCAGCGTGATTGACGCACTAAAGTTCATGAAATTTTTGGAATTTTAAAATCTCCTGCTACCAAAATGACAAAATTACAATTTTACCCTCAACCAATCTTCTCGGTCTATTAAACAATCAACATTTCGAACCTAAAAATTGATATTTTATTACCAAAAACTCTTTTTTTTTATTATCTTAGCTAGAAAAAATGAAAACTTCGAAGAGTTTATTGTAATTTGAACATAAATATACTCTGTGCACTGCATACACACCCAAATTGTATATCGGAGTTCGATATAGTTTTAGTATAACGTAGTTCTGCTTGAAACCCGTATAAGACAGACAAATGCGTTCTGGTCAGTTGGGGGTTCCTGACTGCTTCGGCTTCTCGGTCAGAGATTTACAAGTTTAGTTACCACTGATCACACTCCAGGGACCAAACCTGATGGAAACTCCACACTGATATGAAGTTCCTGTACCAGAGTTTTGCACTAGTGGTCTAAATCAATCGCTATATCTATAGATCGTTTTATGTCTAACTAAAATAGGTGAAAAACTAATTTTTATAAAAGACTGAAAACTGTGTTAGATATAAATGAAATTTAGCAAAAATATATTTTTTTTCTTTTTTCATTTTATTCCATTTCATATTATTTTTTGTTCTCGTGAAAATGGCGGCCACAAATCTTTCCTGTTTCCTAACCGTTACAGATAGCGGAGGCACCACTCCGATGTCATTTTTTCCCTCGCTTATGAATGACCAGCCACGGATAAGCCGAGCTGCGATGTATCGCTGACCACCAGACCCTCGGGTTCACGGTGCACGAACATTTGTTTGAATTATTTTATATCCGGCGATTTTTTATTATCTGTTCCCCCGCTCGAGTGTTAGTATATATAGCCTACGATCAGGACCTGCAGGATGTTGCGAGAAACGCGAGATTAGGCCAGAGTTCCCTCCGATGTATGTACACCACGTCACCGGAAGGATTATTTCACTGTACATTCAGTTACAACACGATTACACGCATGTTGAATTTGCAAAAATGAAAACGACGCCAGTCTCGTTTTATGTCTCGGGTTTAAACGGCCGAAAAAATCTCGGTATGTGGAGATATTATTCAAACGACAAATTTCAATCTCTAGTTCCCACATTACAGCCCTTTTTTTTTTTTATCATAATCTTTGACCAACTTTTGTCCACAAAAAATTGATAAAAAAAATTAAAAATAGAGTATATCGTCCAATTTTGAGTTTAATACGAGAATGGAACGATACCGAATACCGTACTGTCTGTATAGTAGAAAATGGTACTCATTTTGGACAGAAAACGCCCGTTTGTCGACCAAAACCGCGGAGCATAATGGGAAAATTTGCGTAAACGTTGGGGCCATTAAACGTACCCTTGTGTGCAGGAGTGTGTGTTACAGGAGTAAAAGGGGGAGGAAAGGGAAGGGAAGGGTGAGCCAAGGGTGGGGCCATAACTCGCAGTAATACCAACCTAACCATGTACCCATGATTATAACGCTGCCAATTAGTCAACCCAGCTTACGATGACACCCTTCCAGCTTTTATCATACCTTGTCTGTTCGTATGAGTTTTCTAAGATGTGAAACCTTTTCGCACGCTTTGAAACGATTTGATAATTTTTAGTTGGTCAAATTTTGACTCGTTTTATTCCGTTTTATGAAATAAAAGTAATTTTATCACAAGCTCAGGTTTTTGTTACTAAATTTCCTCGATCTTTTAACTTTTGATAATTTTCACCACGTACAAGTTGAGGGTGCAGAGAGAATTTTAGACTCACAGATTTTCCATAACAAACCATGCGTCATTCGCCCAGTAAGTTTAGTAATTATTCAGTTAAATTATGAGACAGTTGGCAACACTTTGTAGCATGTGTTCGTAACCGGCTAAAAATCTCTGAATTAATGCTACCTATTAATTATGTTTATGAGTGTTTAAATTGTCCCCAAGTACTGGAATTTATGCAAATGTATGTAGGTAGTTAGGTAGACACGTAAGTTCCCACGCGAGATTTTCAAAAATATTTCAACACCCAAGAATCCGGTCAAAAATCTAATGACTCAAGTCCAACTGCTTAATTTTTCTTTTTCTTTTTTTTTTTTATTTATCATTCTCAAAAATGTCTGTTAATTAATAAAAGACTTGACTCCGATTCTGGCAGAGTTGACTAGGCTCGAATAGAAATTTGAGTAGAATCAAATGGACTGAAGGTATAAATTCTAGCTTTTGGTTAACCTAATGTATAAAATCACCATCTAATTATATGAATGATTGTATATTTTCTGTCTAACGTACCTACATATATAAAAGATAACCAGTGCCGATATGTTTTCTCGTAACATTAAAAGGAGGTAGAAAAATTTTTTTTTTTTTTTAAATTTAAAAAAAGCTTCATTCCTTGTATTTTCAAGCCGGAGGCATCGGTTGTGAACAACGCGTAGACCACGAAGCGGGGTATCAGATATTTAATTAATTTTACGTCGTGAGCAAATGAAATGGAAAAAATATAATAGGATCTGACGTGAGGTTTAAAAAAAAAAAAAAAAAAAAAAAAAAAATACTCTCTCCGAACCCATCGTCCCTCCCTTACTACCACCGTCGCCGTCCTTCGCAGAGCTTGCAGCTTTGCAGAACGCGTAAGCGTTGCGATTCGTTTGTTTTTTGCCGAAGCTACCTCGCGTTGACGTTCCCTTTACTCCCCTCCACAAGTCCTTCACGATCAACCAACTCCAACTGCCTCTGCGGATTGTGGGAAGGGTGCTTTTGAATTATAATTTTTTTTTTTTTTTTTTTCTCTTTTACTACCCCATCCGCCCTACAAACACGAACTAATCAACCTTATATCGGATCCATGATTTAATTTGCCTGTCTGACAGCTACCTCGAGTTCTTCTGTTCACGATATTATACTCACTGCCAATTTCGATCGACTGAATAAATACTTTAACCTTTCAGTACAATAATCGTTGCAACAAACTACCAAAGGCTAATTTAATTGACAAAAAAAAAAAGAAATAAAACTTTAATTTCAAGGAATAGTTTTTGGTTTCTTCTATTGGAATGATTTTTTATATCCAAAAAAATAAAGTCCAGGGAAATATAAATATTTTAAGAGTAAATAGTTTCACCAATTTTTAACAAATTCCGTTATAGTAGATTAATTTTATTTTACTCTGACAGTAAAGGTAGGTATTTGATAGGAATGCGAAAAATATTTACATCCTCATCCGGTAAAGTGGACACTCGAATGCACATGCACGTAGAGATTGACGAGGGTAGATACAGGTTATTCGAGTAATGGTATTAATATTATTTCGCTACTTGAATGTGAGAGTAGCATTTCAAATTACCCATCGTTCGATAAAGTTACTTTACAGAATTCACGATTTATTGGCATATCGGTTATATTCCACACATGTAAATTATCATCACAGATACATCCAAAAAATATTTTTACTTTTATTTTTTTTTTTTTTATTTTTTTTTTTTTTTTAATCTTCATTCCTAATTTCAATTTAATTCAACCACTAGAAAATCTAAAGATCTCACAACTTGTTTATCTATTCACAGCTGTAAGTTATAAGAGCTTAATAACTAAGACTCTTATATATAATTTCATAAGAAATGCAAAAAATTTGAAAAAAATAAATAAATAGAAATAACAAAAAATACTCTTCGTGAGTAAAAATATTTATTGAATTAATATGGAAACGGTGTTTCTGATAGGAAACGCAAATCCACGCATTAGTGTCGTTCGAACGATTGCAGTTCTGGTTCTACTCTGCAATAAAGTGTCATTCGAACGTTGAAATCGTTGTATATTACCGTTCGTAGAGTGTGACTGGATGATACCAGCGTTTGTTAGTACTGTATAACTAATAAATCAGCGCGTCGATCAATTCTACGTCGTACGATTTCTGCTATTTGTATATATCATATCAGATATAAATTGGCCACAGCTACCATGCCATGCCTCCGTACGTATACGTATATACCACGTACGTGCGTACGTGCATCATGCGTTACCGCACACAAGCACGCCCATTAAACACGTGATTGTGTGTTGAAATAATTCAAATCGCCCGTTAGCTAAATGGCCCGTGAATATATATTTACAAAGCCGCAAAGTTGCGAAGTAATTTTCAATCCCCCCCCAAAAAAGCTTTGTATATATCTAAAAATAAATAAAAATATATTTAAATAAAAAACAAAAATAAAAAATTAATAAACCTCAAAGTAATAGATTTTTAATTTGCTAAAATATACTCGTAATATTTTCCAAAGCTGTCTTCAGGCGATTTTTACAAAAGTTGCATCTACTTTTATGATATAAACAAAAAAAAAAAGTTTCCGCGAAAAGCGCGTTTTTTTTTTTTCAATTTTTATTATACCTACATTTACTCCCGTTCCTTCAATATCGATCTCTATACAGACTCGAACGTTTTTGATAGCCACACGAAAATCAGAAATAAATTTGATGTTTTCGACGGGACAATATGAGGGAGCCAAGCCGGGTAGGAATTAGCGTTACAAGTGTGCCGTTAGTTAACGATAGGGGTTGGAGGCTAGCCGAGTCGAGGGTGGTTTCGATATATATCGACAACGGGGCATCGATTATATGCTCGATTAATTCGCGACCGTCCCAGCCCTTGGCTACAGCTCACGTGGACATACATGGTTTCGGCATGTGTACCCAGCACACATTTTTAATCTCTCTTCACGGTAAATCCATTTTTCCATAACCTACTCTCTCTCTCTCTCTCTCTCTCTCTCTCTCTCTCTCTCTCTCTCTCTCTCTCTCTCTCTTTCTCTCTCCCCTGGCCTCGGTCCATAAGCCCTAACGATTTTTTGACATTCCTGAATATTTACGGGTCACGATTTTCTACATGTAGGTATACGCGCCCGGTTAGGGGTCAAGGATTATTACACGTCCTCAAAAAATAAAAAATAAATAAAACCCACACATCAATACCTGCACTCAATATCAAATAAAAATCACCATAATCTACCGTCCCAAATGCAACTCTACAATTAATCTACAATTAATTACACAAAACCGATCATTGTACGAAAAAAATAAACACTGAAATTTCACACAAATTAGATGCTATACTCAGAAGCTGGTAATTCAATTGGACAACAGACCAACATGCGCCACTTGTACGTCCGTTCGACAATGCCCACTTAATTCAAAGCCCATTATCTCGATCTACTCCGATGCTCGGTTCGCAACCTAGATCTTTTCTATCGATCATCATCATCCTGGCATAGAAATTTCTAACACACATGAACCAGGGTGCTTGTAGCATTGAGATGAGGAGGGTACCGGGTGGAGAGGTATAGAGGTATAGAGGGTAGAGAGTAGAGGGTGGTGGATTTGGATTTGAAGGGTAGAAGGAAGGGACGGGTTGGGCAATTAGCGGGCCGTCACCGGCACAGTAGCTGACAGGGGCCACGGTGTTCGCCTCATGCGTTGGTCGTAATCTACATGCGTTGGCTGTACTCGTAGATTCAACCGCCATGCATACTCTGGTAGAACATAACTGTACGGAGATACCCCTAATTAGAACACAACCAGTGCACGAAATCGGCCAAACATACGATCAGATGCTCAGGACCAGACTAAGCAGCTATCCTCTCTATCATGTATCCTATACATTGTCTACTCTACAGTAGTGCCACTTGTTACGAGGTCCAGCTCAAAGGGATCCGATCTAGCAGTTACGTGATTCGAACTCGTCGAGTTAACGTGATTCCCGCTGATAGTAAACCAGTAGCCATGATAGTCAAGTGCAATTTACGAAAAGAGCCTGATCAATGCATCAGATATGACTCTTTCCATTACCCGCCAATGCTTATGGTGATTTGTGCACCGATTTTTTATTTATTTATGAAAAAGGTACTCAAAAATACTTCTTCAATTTATACTTCAGATTTCTTCCCTGCAGTACCTACCTAAAATGTTGCTTATATCACAGGAAACGTAGTCATTGTCCAGAAGCGGATTACCTTTTGCTGATTGTCGTTATAGTAAGAATATTGTAGAATTTCCCATCTAAACTATGAAAGGTTTTTGATGAATTTATTTTTGTGAGAAATGGATATTGCTTGGAGTATCAATCTGAGCAGGTACAAACTTTTCTATTCCATCAAAGTTGAACGTGACTTACAATCAGTAAATGTGACATAAGTAACGTATCTTTACACAAAAAGGCACTCTGTTTAAAACCGCAGTCTTGCATTCCGAATGAACCCGTATAGTTAAATCGCATGTAACAAAACAGGAGCTCACTCTTCCACTCGAGGCCGATTCGACCCCTGATAGGGTTGCAGAACTATCGCATAGCGCGCTAGGGGTAGTGAATGCAATTATAATTTTAATTTCGAAGGTATTTAATAAAGGGGTGCACCGTGCGTGGGTGGCGATGAGAGAGAGAGTGAGAGAGAGAGAGGAGGAGAGAGAATGGGAAAGAGGGAGACGGGGCCTGTGAACTAATTAGTAATTATGGCTTGACAGCCGACCGTTCTAGCCCTCCGTTTGTCCGTTCGTCCATCTCTCGGTGTGTCCCGTCACGGTTGGATGAGCATGCTGAAAGCTGCCCGTTGCATTTCCGTGAACGGTGTTGGCATTTCGTTTCAACGTGATCGTTGAATACCATTCGTTGCCAATTGGCTCATAGATATGACTAATTGGTTAAAACGACAACTGTAATTCTTTGGTTTATTTCTTTTGATTTTTTTTTATTCGTTGAGTTTGAGGCAGTCATATGCCAAAAAAACAAAAATAAATAAATTTAAAAAAAAGTACACTTTAGAAAATGTATATATTTTCACGTAGGTATATATACTTTGGACTGCCGTTGTATAGGGTAGGTATATATGTGGGTAATCTACGTACTTCTATAACTCTGATGTAGTATCGTATTAAATGAATTCAAATTGTTCAAACAGAAGTTTAATTCGTTAACGAGTTGACGTGTAATTTTTCAAGTACTTCGATGGTCTCCGTAATTAAATAACGTTTGACGTCACTGGTATAATTATGTTACACGAACGCGTCCTATTGAATTATCTTCAATTAAGAACCAACCGATGAAAATATCAATAGCAGGCAGGTCGTACTACATGAAACTGAAACAAGCACGAATAATTAAGTTAGCGGTTTTTATGGTTCTTTTTTTTTTTTAATCCTTTTTTTTTATTCGTTTTTCGTTTGTTTTTTTTTTTTTTTTTTTATTTTTTTCTTTTATTGGATAACTCCGAACCCCCGCGCGTCCATCTATTTCGGTCAATTTGCGGCCAAATCGGACGGCATTCCTGATTCAATTACGTGAACCGTGAAATTTTTCGGTTATAAAGTGAAAAAGTTTTAAATCATATCAACTGTTTTATTGATTTATTATTTGATTATTATTTATTCATTTACTTTTTTTCAATTAAAAATTGAAATAATTAGGAAAAGCACAGGTATTAACGTATATTAGTACTACTTAAGTATTTATAGGTACATACTTATATTCATGATTATTAAAATAATATTACTGAATCAAAATTATAACTGAGAAACAGTCTTTTTAGAGAAATATAAATTTCTCTTGTCGTAATTCCGGGCGTAATCGAAGGACAATAATAATCGGCTACCAATATTTCACGCTTTCGAATGCCAATGAAATTGTGATTGGATAAGCTATGAATCATTATTGGTATTGCTACCGTGCCGAATACACTACGTTATATTTGCTACATCTAAATGCAATTACTATGCGTTGAAATGCACGTGTTTCACCGACAATACTTGTAATAAATTCAATTAAATTTCTCCCATCATTTACTACATACCTCGTTAATTATTATGAACAAATCCACTGCGCGCACGATTAATTCCTCTCATACCTATCGATTATTAAAAAAAAAAATAAAAAAATAAAAAAAAATAAATAAAACACACATACACGTACATTTATATGTATAATAAATAACGTTACTAAAATATATCACCAAACTATATACATAATATATAGAAATTATACCGATCAGCTACGTATAACATCCAGATTCCCCACGCATCGAAAAATTCAACCCTGTGATCCTGATTCATACGATAGGTGCCGGATTAATTAAAGAATAAAAAGCACACACAAGGACACAAAAAATAAAATTAAAAACAAAAATGACCAAAAAAAAAAAAAGCCACCCTTAAACGTCCCGTACGGTCAACGCGCACGCATGAATTCACGTACAATATACAAACACAAAGACCCCAAATAACGTTACCGAGCTAAAAGTGTGGGCGAACGAAGGTAGCTACCGAGTTACCTATACGAAAGAGTCGCAAAACGAGCTTGTGTGTGCCGAGCTTTTGGGGAAGGGTGGGGGTGGCAATTTTAAACTGTCCCTCGGCGAAAATGGTTTTGGGCACAGCGTCCGGCTAGTGAGGCAGAGCGTGCAATGATTGATGCAGAACTGGGGAGGGGTAAAATAGGGATGAGGATGGGGGGGAAGTTGGGGGGGGAGGAAAGGGAGGGAAGGGGTTAGGAAATTTAATTAACGTAAATGCCGTCACCACGGCCGGCGTTACACACACCACGTGTATGGGGGGGCAATCGCTCATATGCAACCTACCCTCCTCCTACTCCGCAACCCCTTGAGCGCAGGTTATTAAACACCCTCGACTCGGCACACGCCGAAAGGGGTAAGAGTTTGCCTGGGGTGGACCACCGACTAGAAACTACCGAGATTTACCCCCCCGATCTGATTCAACCCCAAAAACCGAGACACGCACAGAATCTGGCCAGTTTATCGATAACCGTAACTCGTCATCGATTCGATTCAGTTGACGTTCGGCTACAGATTTCATCGATAATATTAACGCCTAATCGGAATGTTTCGACCCTTCGTATGTACGCGGTTAACCTCACTATTCAACGCAATTTCGGATACCTATTTTCATTACATGAAAGGATCTTGCGATCTTGCTAGGTTACCAAACACTCAAAGCACTCATATTCTTCAAATATGAAATCTGCTTTCTGTTTTCATTAATTTTTTGTATCTAATTGATAATCTTTTATTTTTGAAAGAAGATGTTTCCTTAGATCCATTTTAGCATTCGTTAATCGTATTTGACGGTTATAATAATTTCGATTAGATGTATGTATACTAATATAATGTTTTTTTTTTTTTTCTTGAACTCTTTGGTTCGTGTATTTGATGGTTAATAATTGTACGTACTTACTTTTGGTCTTGCAGAAACTGGCTGGATTGCCAAGACTGCTCGACAATCGCAATCTTGTAATCGACTTTACCAAACAATTCTATAATCCCTTAAACCTAATTAGGAGCGAGACTCTCGCGAGATACCAGTCGACTTAACTTGGCTACAAACAAGAACAATATCTTCTCTCGAGGGCTAAGAAACTTAGTTTTCCCTCCATAGGGTGGGAGGCAAGAGGTGGGGATAACGTTGTTTCGGAGGGTAGCCAGAGGCTGGCCAATGTAATCGGTTGTAAAAATGTAATAAAAGATCAAAGTCCCTGCCACAGGGCAAAACGGATATCATACACAGAAGACTATGGCATCGAGTGCTCTCGTATATCAAGACTTTGTTAGTTTTCTTGACTTTTCGATCTACTATAACCCCCCCGCCACCCTCCCCCACTGATCTCATTTATACGAAATAGAATTTGCGAAGGATATAAAAAATAGAAAAACTCCAGTCGTGCTTCTACACTTTCAATAATTAAGTACAGCAATTACTTTTTCTTGTTAATAACCGTATTCAAACTCTTTTCGAATATTAAAAAATATTGCAGATACTTTGACATCAGTTCAAAAATTTATTCATATCTCAACATAATATACATCTATATAAAAATCAATTTTTAATTTATTAACGATCAGAAGCTAAGAGAATCCGGATTCATAAATAAAATAAAAAAAAAATAAAAAATAGGATATATTTCTTCGTAAGTAAATGTCGGATGGTTTCCTTGTGAATTTATACACAGTATATAGGAATTTTTCATATTTGCATATCAAAGATATTGCTTTGTGTGTTTATATCAAATCATAATATGATAGGATGTCAATAAGACTTGTCTCCAGGCATCTTTACTCAGTGTCTATTGAACTGGAAAATTGACTGTAGCAAGGTTCAAATATTTATGCAAGCAAGGTGGACAAGGCTGACTGGCAAGGAAAAACTTCAACTTGACGAGGAGTTATTTCCACTTGATCTGATCGTATTCTATCCATACTTTTCATATACTATTTCAAATTATTAAAATTAAAACTAAATCATATCCTAATATATAAATAATATAAACAATTATTACATAAAATATCTGAACGACATTTGTATTTTTTGTTTTTGATACATGAAAAAGTGAAAAAAATATTTCATAGGTCAAAGTTTAAAAATTGTTCAGACAATTTCATTCGTAGATTTTTTTTAAAGTGAAATGGAATTGATATTTGAATGTTGCTCGGAATTTCTAGAAATATAGCGTTTGAGTAAGGAGAATTTGAATTTAGAGGTTTCTGAAGTCTTATTGAAATTGATAAAAAGAGAAAAAAAAATTGATAAGAAAAGCAACAGTGATTCAAAACGGTTGTATATCAATAATAATTTCGTCTCTGTAACAATCTATATAGAGCTTATCTCATTTATTACCCTCAGAGTTCCGAAGCGAAGTCTTGAGAGCACAAAACCCCGTCTCGTTCATCGGTTATTTTACAACCCCAAGATAGGAGCGCGTAACGTCTTTGTTTTCACCACAACATCCCCTAACCTCTCCAGCCATTCGACCAAGAAAGGAGGTTTGGTGGTGGTAGCGGCGGAAGGGGTAGTTACAGATAAGAAACTGTTCGATGTTTTCCGATTTACTTTATTGGTGTATTTTTACGGTGAACCCATGATTGAAAATGAGTCACCATATAGAACAGAGAAAATTCATACCTCTCCTAAAATTGAAACAATCATTTCTGTCATAACTTTTATCAACTACCAATAAATTTTTCAAAGCTTTTGCAATAAAGTTTTAAAAAAAATTTTATTTCGAAAAATAAATACAAATACTTTTCAGTCCTGTCGAAATTCTTGTTAATTCTCTCAACTATGATAAAACGAAATATAATATCCTCGCTTTTCACTCTGAATTGTATCTACTCGCAAACAATAAGCAGGAGCTTAACGCCGACGTTTTAACTCGAAACATCCAAAAGTGGTTTTCTCTGTCTGGGTTGAGAGAGAGAGCTGTGTGCGGTTGTTAGCAGACGGACAACGACACCGCTTCTCCAGGGCCGAGGGGGAAGAAGAGGTTTTGGCTAGATAAGGTGCGGGCATAAACGTCCACAGATAAGGGTAGTTTGCACCCCCGTTGTGGACAGTTAGCCTTAAATGAGGAGGGGCCGTGGTGAGATCAGGCCTTTGTACGGCGGACGTTACAGACCGCGCTGTTTCTATTTACAAACGGCGAAGACCACTCGTTCACTTTACTTTATCCCGAGATAAAATACTGAAATTACATTTTCCTGGTACCTGGAAACTTTTTTTTTTTTACATTTCGAACATTTCTCACGTATCTCAAAGATCTCCAATCTTTATCGATTCCGATTTTAGTTCAATTTCACAATGAATAATTTTTCAGAAACTATAACTCTTTTTCTTTCACATGTCTGAGGACCTTTAGAATCCTTTGGAAGGGTTTTAAAAGTTGAATAAAAACAAGGGTGTATAGTGTACACGTCTCGAAGTGACGCCTGACTCTGTGGGTTCGGCGTGTCAGTAGTCGAATAGTAGCTATTGAGGAGAAACCCTTAAGATAAGGGGATAGCGGGGTGACAGTGTGGCCTGGCCCCATCCCTCATACATTTCCGCTATCTGACGCTAAACGGCGCCCCTAAAAGCGCCCTTTCGAGGATTGGGTAGTGCTGCCAAAACCCAGAGAGACCTAGATGAGCGGAGTTTCTCCGTTGGGTAATTCGTCGCCACGTTACCACCGCAGAAACCACGAGATAGTAACAATTTCAAAAAAAAAAAATTTCGCGTTTATTAAACACGAGATCTGATCTTGCGATATTTATAAAAGTTTTATGCAAGCTTCGTATGGATTGTACAAATGTATATAAAATGAGACTCTACGTTAAACTGAGACCCTTCGGCGTTCGTTTAACCACTTTATAATTTCACGCTTCCTCGAAAACTTTCAGAAATGTTTAACTTATAATCTCAAATGTATAGAACGACTCAACTTGCATACAGGGTCGAGATGTGGGCTTTGGTAACTAGCAGCTACAGCGCCAACTACTCCTAGACACCTATGTACTTAACGTAACCCATGTAAGCTCACGCCCGAACAAATTTACCCCACTATCTCTCTCACTTCTGAAAACTGAGTTACCCCTGTGCCCAGTGTTATGAAGTTGTGTTGAACTTTTGCGCGGGCATAGTTTACGGAACACCCTCGAGTCACTACAAAAGCTTAAACTCGCCTCGTGACATTATACCTTGTTGAAATAACACTGGTAAAAGAACCGGATAATACGTTATAGAATTAAGCTATTCACTAATTAATAACCCTTTCCGATGGAAACTGACCCAATTTATACAACCGAAATTATTACTCCGCGGTTTTGTCATCATCATAGATTGATTCTTTTCAGGAATTGTTCAGCATTGTTCATTGATTAGGGGACTTTCAAAGATGATCAGTTTAGTCAAAGGGGTGATTTTTGATCGTAGCATTTCCCCATGTGTTCGAAATAAGTTATCAAAGCCAGACTTCCTAACGCTAAGACTTACTGTGAAGTGAACATAGGTGTGGGTGCTAGTGAGGTTGCTTCAGTAGCGCGTGTATAACGTGTAGGAAGCCCTCGGGGTAGGTACTTGCGGTAAATCTAATAATGTTGTAATGTTGTTACCCCTGAAGTTGCCTCCTAAGTTTGGCATATACCTGCCTGCTATGCGGAGAATTTCTAATATGTCAGACATTTTATCATGCATTAAAAAGAAGAAAAAAAACACACATATACATACATACACGCAAAGGCATTCAGAGGGTTGCTTTTCTAGCTGAACACATGGCCCGGGTAAACCACAGCAAAAATTTAATTGACACAAATTTTTTCAAGGAGATTTTTAACCGTCTAATTTTTAACTTTCGGATTTTTATCTTAACAAAATTCAGTCATAATGAGAATCTAGAGAAATGAAACGAACTTGATGGCAAGATTTATAAAAGCTTTTAAACTCTGATACGGTGGGATTAATTTACTGAGTTAAATCTATGAAGGAGAAATCGTAAGCAAAGTTAACGCGTCGCGTCATTCTGATATCTGAACATGTGGAGGTACACGCAGTTGACTGGTGGATGAAAGAGTATATACATGTATATGTATATATGTGGGTGAAAATCCCGCGTCCGTGGCAGCAGAATCACAGAGGAAATCATGTTAGTTCGCGAATCGCTGTGGCGTGCCGGTTAATAATTACACCCCGCTGAATCCGCGTGCAGCGCTCGTGGGCGCACAGATAAAAATCAGTAATTAGCCGGGACCATTATGGCGGCCGTTTGAAAAATTAGCGAGTCGGGGAAACCAGCAACCCTCCGGGTATAATCCCACAACCAACGAGATCGGAGTCCTGCTCTCTGCCCTGCCGGCCCCTGATTTATACGGGCTTACTATTAATTACTCTCCCACTATCCCCTGATGAGCGTATTTGTAAAGTCTCGATATTTTCGCATCCAAATTGCCAAATAATTCAAAAACCAAATACGCAACTCGGCCTTAATCTATATAAAAATTTATCAATATCTAATAACAAAGCTTTTAAAAATGACAGATCCGTTTCTCAATCAAAGACCATGAATCTCTTTTTTTTCATTCAAAAAATATATTTCGTTGCATATATATATATATATATATTTTTTTTTTTTCTTTCATATCCAGTTCTCGTTATGATTTTGTAACTTGATGTTAAAATAGTGCAGGATTAAACATTTTAACGATTTAAATTATATAATCCATGTTTGTTAAAGCGTCAAACATTTGCCACGTTGATGCTGCAGTTCCGGCTTTTCTGCAATATAATTAAACGCTACGAATTAATTATTGCAAAACAGTTAAATTAGTTGCGTTCGTTTTGAATACGATTCTTGCACAATCTCATAGCGGAATGCGCTACACAAATTCCGGGAATTCAACCCTCTCTCTCTCTCTTTCTCTGTTTCGCTCTCTTTCTTTCTCTCTCTCAAAACCATTTTAGCATGTGCATTTCCTACGCGAAAGATTAATATTTATTTGTAAAGTAACGAATGTTTCTTTTAGAACAGAATCCTCATACGAAAAAATTTTATTTTTAGACCGAGACTAATCTAATATCAAAATTTATTGTCAGTTCAACCCTTAAAATGTATAACGAATTTAACGAAATAGATTTTCCACTTTGATATCGCGATTTGACAAGCAGCTTATACTATTCAAAAGAGGCGCTAGAACCTCCTGAACATTCGGCAAGTAATCTAAGCCTGCAGACATGGTCAGCCAGGCATTTCACCGCAAGCTTCCCACCCTCGTTGTCCACTAGCCACCTACAGTCCCCGTTTACGTAACCCGATCTAGACATTCAAGACATAACAGTCCGAGATATGCACCATTAGGTTAGCTGTGGAAGCTAGGGGAATCCCCGCATCTGTTGGAATTGACTGCATCGTTACACTCTGGTATGAGAAGAGGCTTTTACCATGATCTCGTATTAGTATGCTTAACTGGACACATCAAGAACCGACAAAGACTGGAGGAGAAAATTTCTCAATTGTTTAGAGATTAGGGAAAGTCCTTGATGCAATGATGAAAAGTTATGGAAGTAGAGACCTAATTGTGAATCAAAAAATTAGTTGATTTGAAAAAATTTCATTTCAACTTCAACTTTAGAAATTTTTTTATTTTTGTTTTATTTATTTTTTTTTTTTTTGCTATCAATTATTTAACCTCCGTTTCTTTTTAACACTTGAAATTTATTCCCTGAATATTCTTGAATTAGAAGCGAACGGAATGGCCGCGAAGCGATAAAGTTATGCCGCATTTGTTCTCGCTTCGAATGACACGTAACGGTGGTTTGTCACGAAACTCTAGATTAAGTGGCCAGGTTAAACGAAATATTCTATAGGCTTGAGGAAACCGACAATCAACTCGATTTAATGGCCATGAATTTATCTAGATAATTGTGTGAGTAAGACTGGATGAAAAATACGATTACCTACAGCATCGATACAAATCGCCTATAAAATCTACAACACTAACTTCTTTACCTTATTTTCATATTTAAAAGCCCGTTTGCATACATAACCACAAAATTCACGATAATTTACAATAAGTTTTGAACAAAAAAAAAAAAAAAATTTCTAAAAAATTTTCCACAAAATAGCTGCCAAGGAATTCGACGCAACGACGTATCGCCATACAGTACGTAGGTAACATACATGGCACAGGCGTGCGCGGTCATAGGTGTAACATATTTATGTTGTGAACCGACCGAGTGCGGGCAATAAATAGCAGCCCTGGTGCCCATGCCCGGGGGTTTGAAAGGGGGGTTTGAACCTTCGGTGGGGGTAGAACGATTACACACCCCTTGCAAACGCCTGGTTGGGGCTGGAGGTAAACTGCCCTGTTCGTTTATTTCGACTGACCCACGCGTACAGTGTTACGTAGTATAGAGGTACCGTTATACCGATTCCATAGGTATACCTACTAGCCAAGGTAGACAGACGCCCATAGGCATTTAGTTAGGTACGTGGACACATGACTAATATATACGTATGTTTGAACGTGAAATACGTTTACCTAGACCTAGACGTGTAGCAAAATATCCTGAATGCAATTTTGGTTGGTACGTTTGTTCATAATCTTTGCTCGTTCATAATGTAAACGTATTTGTGCTTTTCATCACCTGTTGTGATAAAAGAAAATTATTACGATTTTGGTCGGAAATAATTTTTCCTCGTTTCACAAAATTTCGGACCTTTAGTATCCATGAGATAGGTCTTTGGATAGATGTCGATATGTTCATCGATCTGCCCAAAAAACTTGACGAATGATCTCATAAATAGCTCGATTTAAAACTTTGAGATTTACAATACTTTACATTCATATTATAAGCATGAAAAATTTCTTTATATGTCGTTTAATCAAATTGCTTCCTTTTTGACCATTCTTGACATTAATTCCGGTAATTACATGAGCTTATAGGACGATGATAAGTACCCTAAATAAAAAACTGTATTTTCTGCCTAGTTGTTTGTGACGTACTCTCATGTAAATAAAAAATTAACGATTTACATATATTTATAAATATATTATATAAAAACACGCTCTTGGTCATTTTTACAGCAGGAAATCTGAGTGTGAAATGCAGTAAAAATTTTTTTCGACTGTAATCTGCACAGTTGCATATGACCTGAACCCTATTCCACGATTTATATGATCGAAAATGTGTTTTTTCCTATTTTTTCAGGCTTATTGTTAGTTCACATATACAAATAAAATTTGAAGCAAATTTTTACAATATTTTTAACTCAGTATATCTTCAGAGTATTTTCAAAATGAAATAATTGCAAACCTGCACTTTGCTGATAGTATCATTTTTTTTTATCGGAATAATCGAATCAATCAATTTTGTTATTTTATGGATGAAAACTATGCAGAACTATCGAGGCAAGAAGAAATAATTTCATTGTTTGTGGAATAGGAGTAAAAAAATTTTTGTACAAAGCTATTATTAACCATAAACGAAAGGGATAATTTCACTCGGATTAGAAGACCTATCATAACTCCAATTTCAACTAGAGTTCAAATATGAAATTATGACATTGCCGGTAGGTTTTCCGATTTACAAATTTTTCCAAAACTCGAACGCTTCGACAAGCTCGTAACATCATGGATATTTTTATAATTAAAGAATCAAAAAAATACGAATGATATAAAGTTTTGGATAGAATTTTTCTTGAAAATGTGAACGTTTTCTTTTTTTCTTCCTAAAAGTTGAATAATAATGAAATATCTAATCAATCTAATGACACTGTCTTATAATTCTGATTATATTTTCATTTTATTTCAATCTAGTTAAGACGTTGTGATATTTTTGAAATAATTCTTGTCCAGGTACAGACCACGTCCTTATTTCTTACATTGCTAAAATTCGTTATTATTATTTAGTCTAAATACTAGCAATTAAATCTAAAAGCATCTTCAGGATAGGTACTTGTATAGAATATTCTCGAATTGCTACCACTTTACGGTATACTTTCGAATAAGTGACTCGAATCGACATTGAGTACTTCCACGTGCATGAAAGCTTCGCTTGAAGGGACGGAGGGGATGTGACGGAGAAGGGAGGAAACTGTGGGGTTGGGTGAGCTTTGCAAGATAAAAGAAAGACCAACTGTTGAATATCGGCTACCTCCGAGTCGAGGGTAGGTATTGCAAGCCGGAAATGACGAGTTTTGTCGAATTCGCTTATTCCAAGTTTTAAAGTATGCCAATTATTGTCCGAGTCGACGAGACATACTCGATTCTCAATTGTGATGATTTACGTCTCTTAACGCAACTTGCTTACCAAAACGGGTTATCGATGAAATCCAAAAACCGAAAAACCAATAAAAAAAAAGTAATTAAAATTTTGTAAAAATCTGACCATCTTTATTGGATAAAAAATAAAATCTGCAAATGTACTCACTAAGTTAAGTGATGAGTAGATGACGTTGCAGTTTTCTAATGCCTGTCTCTTCTGATTTCTCAGTCTTCTCGATGAGCTTTTATAGTCTTTTAATTATAATTAATACATACACTCGAAATAATGTCCAAGTTCATAATTATACAAAATTCAGTAATAACTTAATTCATAAAATACTTATGTTATCGATAAATCACCATTCGATTTATTAAATTACCAATACATAAACTTTTACGGATTATAAAAAAAGGATGATTATTTTATTTTGAACAGTAAAAATTATTATCATAAGAAACCAACTTCGTGTCTTATAAAAAATAAAAATAAAACAAAAAGCTCACGCTTATAGTTATCTACTAAGCTTCCCACCTCGAATAACAGAAGCTCCGAAAAACACGTGCACCTCGAGCGCGCCGCACGTGGTGTTTGGCGAGTGGTTCTGTTCGCAAACTGCAAAACTGAGCTTTCAAGCATCAGATCGTTGATTGGCCAAGGGGTGGAACCTGCGCACGCTTGTGGGCGTTGACAGAGCTTTTGGGGCGGAATAAGCTCCTGGAGGTGATAGGATGTTCGTGGAATGGGGACGTCTTACAGGGGTAGCCACCCTGGCGAGCTTTAAGGGGTGAGATACTCTCTCTCTCTCGAGATTTTGTTACACTTTTTTAACGCCGATGAAAAGTTGTCTACGACCAAGGTGGGGGTTGGGGGGGTTGGAGGTTGGAGGTTGGAGGCGGGCGTTGAGAATTGGGCTTTTTTAAATGCGCAGGGGTCGCAGTGATAATATAGACGCTGCAAAGAGAAAAGGGTGAATTTTTATACCGCTAAGGTAATTGGAGCTTTTTTTTTTTTTGTCACAAAGTCCACACGCGAGTTCAAATAAAATAATTACCAAAAACAAGGCTTACAAGTACTTTATAAAAAAAAATCATTAATTACACCTAATTAATAAACGAGATGAGAATTATTACTCACATTTTATTTTCTTTTCATTTTTTTAGTTTTATTTTATTTTTTTTTTTATATTCTTTTTATTTAATTAATTAGAAAATATTTACTCAACGTTAATTATTCTGTTTCAAACATCACGTACGTGTGATGATAATTAATTTTCTTGGTCTTAACGAGAAGATTAATGCAGTTGAATTTTCATTGTGAGAAAAATGAGGAAAAAAAAAATTTTTATTTTTAGAGAATGTAAAAAAGATAACGAAAATAATTTAGAAAACCTTAACCGGTTTTATCAGCTCACCTTTTCCAATTTCAAACAACTATCACGAACATATTACTGGCCGTTACATCAATCAACGTCATTACTCTGAAATATCCTGGGTTGATCCTAAATATTCAATCAGATTCACAAACAATTCGCTGGGGCTAAAATTAATCACATGGGTTGCGTAAAATCAAACTCTAGTCACAATCAACTGATAAATAAACCAATCTAATGAAATAGTCGAAGCATTGGACCAGGTTGATCTCTGTTCTCTCGACTGGGGTTCGGTAATGGACAAATGTGTAACGTATTCATTCCCTCGAATCCTTGATTGACAAGCACATATTTGATTCACTGATTTACAGCTCTTCGATTTCTATACATGTAATTTCATACACTATTCTAAGTAGGTACATGAAAAATGCAAGAAAAAGAAAAAACCCAAAAAAAAAAAAAAAAAAAAACTATAAATGATCAATTCGATTCTGAAAATGACAGGATTCTTTCAGCAATAAATTCAGTCAAATTTTTTGCAGTATAATCTGACAGGATGGTAAAATTTGAGTTGAAATCAAACTAACTAGATGAACGTCTAGACCACAGCTAATCAGCAATTCCGTAACACGATTATCGAATAAAACGATAAAATGTGATTATAGCAAAATTGAAAAATTTTAAGAACGAATCGTTTACATTGTAAATTTATAGTTTATGGAGACATTTTATTTCCAAAAATCTCTCTAGAATCTTAAATATTTAATGATACATCGTCTGGGATATTAGAAATTGATCACGTAACTGTTTCATTATTGCTTCAGTCATATCCCGTTATAGTACTTCGAAAATTGGTAATTTTTTATACACCTTTACGAAATCAGATATATAAAAATATCACCAATTTTTTTTTTATTCATTCTATTTTAAAAAACGTGAAATAAGTTTTTACAAATTGGAAATTGATTAGTCTATTACAGGGTATAGTTAGGGTTCTATAAACACATGTTATGTTACGAAGTAGATTATACCTGGTATGTAATACCTTCCATCGATAATCATTCGATCAAGTCTTCCCGGGAGTAACAACAACCTTTACACACGTCTCTAGTCCTCCACACACGTGGCTATCAATTGCGGCTAATCCTTAGCCCTTCCCCATTAGCAGTAAATTAATTGTCCTTAATCTAGGTTTAAATTTATCTAAACTAACCTTTAAACATGCCAATAGATTCCCGCTTATATTTCAATCCGTCAATCAAAGTTGTCAAAACTTTACTAAAATTAAAACGATTATGTATTGTCATACTCCTAAAGCGATATTACATTTAACCGATATCTCAGTTTAGGTCAATTATTTTACCGGCCCATTTCGGTGGACAGGACATGTATATTAGATACCCAATTCCAACGGTAATCCCACCATAAATATCTTTGAATTATATTTTCCAGAGCGGTGGACATTGCGATCCATTTGTTTCAGGAGGGGCATTTACCAGTTAATCGCTCAATTAAATTGGATTATCAAAAATAGTACCTACCCAACCGGATACTCAGGCGTTAGCCGGTACACACCCTGTTGTTTCCTCAACGTGTATATATGTACGTATACATTATAAATATGTATAGATAAACTGTAGCAGCAATTATATGAAAAATATTTACAAAATTAATTCGTTTAAGAATCTTGAATCGAAATTTTTGATAACAGCTATATCTGTAATCTAGTTTCTAGTCCTGACAAGAGTTGGGGGTTTATATTAGAATCAATCGCTACCAGGTGGTGCCAGTAAATAAATTAATAACCTTATTTATATGCAAACCTCGTCTTTACAGTCAGGGATTCTCAACTTTTTTCACTTATAATTATAACACATGTGTATTTTATAAAAAAATAAATCTTAGATAATGTATAAAAAGAAACTGGGGTGATATGAGCTAAGGTAATGTGGGGTATTATGGCCCCTTAAAAAATTGAAAAAATAAATTTGATATGATATTCTATCGTACAACGATTTATCGATATCATAATACAACATACTAATAGAACATTTTTTATCGATATTAAGGGAGGATCATCATTTAACCTACTTAATGAATTTTTGTTTTTGGTTTCATTTGTTTGTTTATCAAATTTTACCATATGAAAATTATGGAATGGCTTCTTCAATCCCAATTAATGAGAGAAAAATGACGTTGGTAACGTTTTAGTATCAGTATTTCGTATGAATGAATTTAAGAATGATGATTTTTTGTTATTATTTTATTTTTATTTATTCATTTATTTATTTTTCGAAAACGGTACCCGTCGATGGTGGAATTTGAATTCAAACACCCGCTAGATGTCACGAAATGGAAGTTTCGAACGGGGGAGATCATGGGGGTAATTTTCATTCTAAACCTTGTGCCGTACGGCCAGTGTCCAGTCGGAGCTGTTCCGTGTTTCGTGGCTAGTGCCGGACCAGATGTCGCCACGGCCGTGACGTCACTGGTTAACTGCCCCGCCGACGGGGATGATTCTGATTAATTACCGATAGTTACACAAGCTGACGCCAGCCGGTGTATGGAGACCGAGTACAGCCCGTCGCGATATTGAACATTTTGCATTTAGATTTTTTTACAATCTCTCCATGGATTTGTATATATATACATATCTATATATTCGTCAATTTTTACAAATAGGGTACGCACGGGTAGCTATGGTCATAAAAAAATTTCAATTAAACAATTAATCCGTCTGAAAATTATATTCCTGATTCCAAGCAAATTGAATGTTGTTACAGATTTTCAGTCATAAAACTTATAACATTTAGGGAATCAAATTTAAGTTCCAAGTTCTGAAAGATCCGAACGGTTAAAATTACGAATCCATTTGAAATAAGGTTTAAAATTTTTAAATATGTTAGAGTGCAGAATATTTAAATTTGGAAAGATCGAAATGCAGATAACTAAAAAGTCAGCAAATATAAAACTTCGAAAGTCTAAGAATTCGAAAATTTAATGACGTGCACGACACTTCTTACATAAATTTCAAGTTTCTGAGTTTTTGTCTCTCCAATATTTTGCTTTCGATATTTCGAACCTTCGATAGGTTTAGATTTGAAATTTTTTTTCATCCGACTATGCAGACCTTCAAGAAAATACTCTTTTCAAAAACTCGACCCCACATTAAAGATTCTCATATTTAGCTATTTTGTGAGAAAAAATAATACAACCAAGTCGTAATGAATTTCAAAAAAGTTGGGAAGCTCATATGTAAAAGTTGCAAAAGTTAAATAATAAAAAAAAATGAATGCATCCTTAATGGGAGCTGAGGATTTTCTTTGACTGCATATCACGAGTTTTAAATTAGATTAACTTGCAAACGAGTTTCGTAATTAATACCATAAAATTTGAACAGTAACTTTCTACTAAGATAATTAGTTGAAATAGATATTGTTTTTTCATTTTCTTTTTATTTTCTTTTCTTTTTTTTTGTTTTTTGGTTTTTCAATTTTGACAACCGCACGCAAGTATAATGCAAACTAATTATAACTTAGCCTCCTATTTTACATTGAATAAAACAGCTTGTTCAGATACAGCAGAGTGAAGGGCGAAGCAACAGAACTACCCAGTCGGAACTATCAATATTTGGCAATTACGAAATATGAGTTTACATTAAATAATTGCGGTAAACACACCCCCTCTGATGATGAGTGACTAGTAGCTGTATAAGGGTAGGCCGACGCTCAATCATATGTCAATATTCATTGGCGCCGGACGATTTCACCGTGGGTACAATTATCTACACATTTATAAACCTAATTATTCATAATGAAGAAATTCTGAGACTTAATATTTTCCAAAAAGCTGTATTGAAACTGTAGAACCGTGAAAATGAAATAGAAATAAAAATATGAGTTCCAAAAATGAAAAAAAAAATAAAAATAAAAAAAGATAAGATTCTTAACGAATTGAATACTTCTGGTACTTGGACATTTATTTAAACCATTTCTCGCACTACGAGTAACGATAATTTTCCCACAAGGTACAGGGCACTACGATTAACAATTTCATTTGGATTTTTACCCGGTTCTTTTTAATTACCATGATTTTTATTTTCCCGCTTCGTTTCCGCCAAGCGACCGGCTCTACGCCTCTGCGCCTCGAGCATACGGCAACTGCACACATGAATACCCCCCCCCTTCCTTCTTCATTCCCTATAACCCATGCCACCCACGCACAGCACAGTGCTACACTTATACGGCTAGTCCGATCGTGATTGCTTCTAATTAATATCAATCAATGATATTTGCATCAGATTACTACTCTGCCCCTTCTGTAGGTCCACGTACCCATACCCATTCCCATATACCCATACTGCAGAGAGAAGCCAGCAGCATTCGACCGGAATCTGTAGCGAGGACCACTCGAACTGTATACCTATGTGGCGAAATTGACCGAGATAATCGGGAGCCTTTGTAGCCGAACCATCCTAAATGCGGGTAGTTTGAGTTTGAAAATTTTATCAGTTTTTTACATTTTTTTTTTTTTTTTTTTTTAAATTCACGTTACTAATTATATATAAGGTCAAAGAGATTTTTAATATCGTGGAATTGATTCTGTGAGATAGACAATTGTTATACTTGCACACTTTTTTTCACCCCAGTTTTTTTTATATGTAGGTGTAATAATATATAGGCTCTACCGAATAACTTGATAGCTCTATGGTTAATACGATAGAATTTATCCCGCGGGAGGTGTTCCCTGTTTCGTCGATAACGTATTTGCTCCGTGGTATCGATGATGACATTTATTCAAATGTAATATCTTGTCTGGCGAAGATTACCTTGGCGTCGAAAATGTCTCCCACAGGCATGCGGTCTCGTTTTTGGGGGATAAACGTAGGTCGGTAATGTAACCGCGTATTAAAAGTTTGAAAAAATTTGAATTTAAAAGCGAAACCAAATAAAAAAATGAATAAAAAAAAAATATTAAACTAAATAAAAATATTCAAACCCACGAAATCAGATGCTTTTGAAACTTCTTCGTGAATCAATTCAGACTACGTCGTATAAGAATATTTAATTTCAAAAATTGTTTTTTGTTTTTTTTATTTCAATTTTTTTCTCTGCATTTTGTTTCTTCAAATCGAAATTTTATCGAAAGTGCGATAGAGTTGCCGCGTTAACGGCCTGCACCTTGGTCGTAAAACACATTATAAACACTTCGCTTTGTAACTCGAGTCAAGCCCAAGAAGCTATAGATTTCTTTATTTCCTTCTTTTTCTCTCGCAAAGACTTCAAAAGTTCTTGGCCACTCAACGCAAGCTGTTTCTAAGGCCCTCGAGCGACTGCCTTCTTTCCAATTTCTTAAAAAGCCGCGACAATTTATGTGAGGCGTGTTATAAACTACTCCAAACCCTCACACTCCCTTCTTCTTCTTCTTCTTCTTCTTCTTCTTCTTCCTCTCACGATACACCCCGTTCAAAGAAACTAACGCTTAGTCTTTTAACCGAGTATTTTAGAAGTTACTTCACGCAGTTTTGTTTTTTCTCTCGATACATATTAGCTAATTCGATCCATAAAACAACATCATCCGTGGAACAGCCCCTATCGTACACGGTAGACAGTCACTGGAGTAGGCGATCGTCTTCAAATGTCAATACCGAATTTTTAAACTTGTATCAGACTTAAGTCTGACCTTATAGAATTCTGCAAGAAAAAAAAAAAAGAAAAAAATTAAAATCGGTGCTTAAAAAATTGACGAGTAAACAGAATAATATATATTTATTTTTGTTAAATTTAATAAGGGAGTAAAAGAGTTCTCTGAAAGAATTTTCGTTACAAAGTAAAGTTGAAACTCGGTTGAAAAAGGGGTGGAAATTGTCTGAATCGTATCTTGAATTTATGATCGTAAATTGAGGGTTGTATAATAGTTAGATCAAAATCGTAGGAGTGTCAAAGCAGTATTAACCATCCTAAGAAATACTATGAAATTGATTACAGCTAGGGGTTGGTGGTAGCTAGCAGTTTACCGTCCCTCCGTCGCATGGCAGCACTATTCTGTCCAGCTAACGGAATAAATTGAGAGAGATACGAAATCATTGATAATACCATAAAATCTTGAAGCAATCATCAGAATCTACAAATTCGAGTTTTATTTCGATCGTTAGAACCTCATTTTTTATTAATCTGACAACTAATCATTTCATTTCCATCCATCGACGATGCACAACAACCTTCTCCTTTTAATTTGTTTTGTATTTTTGAACATGCAAAATTTTGCGTTATAAAAAGTAGTCCGCGTAATTTAATTTTGAAAAATTCTCAGCCATTTGAATGCGGAACTGTATATCGATTCGTATATCGCAGTTTCGGAAAGATTTTAGTATTTCAGTATCCTGCTGGGTATAATTATCTGTCAAACGTGGGGTAATTAATTGCTTTAAAACTTCTGAGATCGTGATAGATTAACTTAAGGTGTAAAGGTCAATACGTGACCAGCCCCTACAGCGTTTCTACTCTCGTCGAATTTTCCCCCTGCATTGAATCTACCAGGGCTAGCTTATACTACCAATAAAAAATGTTATACATTATACCCAATTCGAATAAAATTCATTTTTTTTTTTTTTTTTTTCTGGTTATGTTTCACAATTTATTGATTCTAGTTTCAGATCGACAAACATGGAATAAAATTTAAAAAACATGTAATAGATTTCTCAGATTCGCTCGAGCTTAGATGCGATGGTGAAGAATTTGTGAAGTGACCAGATTTGGGAATAATAAGAGAACCGTACCGTGCCTCAATCATTAGTTTTATTGTTTTTTTTTTTGTTTGTTTTTTCTTCTTTTTTTTCCATTTATTCTCAATTCATTGTTCCTCCTTTCTTTCCGTTCAATTCAACCACTTGATTTCTCATTCAGAATATTTTTTAGATCAATTAATCTCTGTAGATTAACCCAATTAAGTAAGAATGGCCCCTTTATTACACTCGCTCGTTCAGGTGCTCCAATAATAATTCTGAATACGAAATACAACAATTTGCGTAAAACATTCAGCACATTAAAATTAATCGAGAACTTAACAGCCTGCGATTCGCCGGTTTTCACGAATGCTTTGCTTCCTCGGGGTAGTTAGTAAAACGAAGAAGGAGTCGTAGAGGCACGGTATATAGAGACAGGGGTTGAGGCCAGGAGTAGGGGTTTGTACTTCTTCTTTTCCAATTAAAATTCAACGCCTGTGGACGCTCCGTGTAATTGGCCGAGATCTCTTTAAGCAGGAAAATTACCCAGAAGGGGTTGACTGAGGGGGGGGGGAGGAGGGGGAGGGGGGTTAACCGTAGGTTCACAGGGGTTTTCACTGGGGGCAAAAATCCTGCCAATAAATAAATTTAAATATATGAATACCTAACCCTTTTATTGAACATTGCTTTCTACTCAAACAAACTTTCTAATACAAACTTATACATCACACATTTACCCTTACGCAGTCATTCACTTCACGATTAAAAACGGACCGGGGAAATAAGCAGTAAAAATTTAAACAAGATCAATAAAAAGGAAAATTACTAAATAAATCTTCACTAAATCGCAACGTGAAGGGTGAAAGATTCATCATTTTTTAAGGACGATCATCTCTCCAAATCCCTATACCAAACACAAAAACATTTATAATTAGCTACACACATCATCCCAGTGTCAGTATTACCCCTGAGTAGTAGAATGGTGGTGCACTTTAGAGGGCTGAGCTAGCGGGGAGAGACATCAGGGGTTGGTATAGCGAGGCGACGGTACAGAGGTGGGGCGGCTGAAGTACCCGCTAATTAATACCCCTAATTGCGCCGACCCCAGCCAACAACCAGTCCCAGGGCTGTACGCGCAAAGGATGGTTTCGTATCGACCGATTCGGTAAAGATTCCGGTCTAGATCTTACTTTACCCGGTTTAAATATAAAAAGATAAACCAATTCCATAAACAGCCAATATAAGAATATTATTTTCTTCTTTTTTTTTACGTCGGACGAACGACTGACTCGTATCACTGCGGTTCTAATTTTTCTTCAAATTTTAAACTACAGCGATGCTCTCACCCAAGTTTGTACCCCGAATCTGCGCAGAAGGGAGGGCATTGGCTGCTGTAAAATATTCACAGATATTCTTGGTTTTTTTCATAATATACCCTATTCGTAATTCCTTCTGATTATTGTACTTGATGGTACATACATATCGTTACAGTACATATAAGATAATATGATAAAAAATAAAGTTACTTTTTTTAGGAGTATAAGAGACCAGGTTTGTGAAAAAGGCTGCAAGGCAGCCTTGGCAACATATTTCACATCCCCTTTCTTCACGGCGTATCATACACCCTTAAATTTACACTGTACGAGGCGCCCATATCGATACGAGGTCTAAGTTATGGCGCAATCCGAGCAACGTGTCGCCGCCATGTTCTACAACTTTTCAATACCGATATATATTTCCGAGAGCCTTTTTTTTTACGAGCTGTTAGCCCTGGGCACGAATTCTGTCGATAGGATTCAACGTCGAATGGACTAGCCTACTACCGCTTCAATTTCAAAAAATTTTCTCCATTTTAGATTCAGTTCGTAGCTGCCGATAAGTAAATTTTATTTTTTTAATACATTTTTACTTTTTGTTTTTTTCGGTTTTATAATCAACCTATACGAATATATTTCAATTTTAATTTTTTTTTTTTTTTTTTTTGTAAAATTTTTTTTAAACTTTTTCAAAAATAATACTGTTGGAACAATTGACTCGTTTAATATTTAATAATGAAATGTTGGAAATTATAATAACGTGAAAAAGAAACTTTTTAATTACTATACTATATATTCGTGTTTGACAAACGAAAGAAGAAAAATGTTGAACAGCTGCTTTATTAGGAGAACGACATAACGTGAGCTTTTGTTCGTGGCATAATAATTATCGCTGTGTAAATACGTATTTACAATACATGCATACATATACCTATGTATGTATATACATATATACATACAAACATAGGTCATTTCAATACAGCAACCAAAGAACAATAATTTCATTACTAGTATCCGGCTATAATTACTTCTGTCTGTTCCGAAGGATCGATAATTAATTCTGGCCGTACATTCGAGTTGAATTTACACTGTGTAGGTATGGATAGACAAATGGATAGACGAGTAGATTATAGACTCATCGGTATATTTCAAAAACCATATTTTTTTTTTTTGAATTTTTGAATTTTTTTTTTTTTTTTTTCTTACATTTTTTTATTTTCCATTTTTTGTTCACAAATCGAATAATACAAACATTTTCATCTTAAAAATGAAAAAAAAAAGAACCAACTTCATCCCTATAAATTCCTCGGCTTGATATTATAATCATGATTAAAAAATGAATAATCCAACGCAATAAGCACATTAATTTATTTTAGATAGTTACATTTATTATTAACAGAAATGAAATTCTTTTTTTCTTCTATCTTGTTTATCCTTTTGTTTAAATTTTTGATTATTTTTATTTATTTTTTTTATTTTTCAATTTTACTTTCAACGATGTGTATAAAAAATAATATATAATTGTTACATTTATACAAGCAATTTCGTATATGGTTTCCGGTGATATGATGGGGGTTTTTGGGGGTTATGGGCCGGTTAACGCGTGCGGTTAACCACATTGGCGTAAAACAGAGGTGTTGGTCTCTAATATATGCCGCGTTGCTCCTATCTGAGCATATGTTGCCCTACGCTACTAGTTTGCTCGTTATTTTCTCTATATACACTGTCAAAATAACACGGGTTAAACATATGACACGCCAAGGGAGGAGGACGGGGGGTGGAGAGAAGAATTATTATAGTGAAAACTGCGCTGTGCCCTCATATAATATAATTGTAATGAGGGGAGGGGGGTTTCGAAATTAATTAATCCGTTCGTCAATCATTTAAAATAAAAATTTAAGGGATCATTTTCTTTTTTTCAAATATCAAATATCCCGGTTTTAAATCTCGTATAATTAAACAATCCTATATCCTGGCCGAAAGAGTAACTATGTATAGTTATATCTACACCCTTCGATACAACGGTGAGTTTGCCCTAGTTGAAACAAAGCAACTATTGTATAATGTCAGTGCAGTAGCCTCTTTGACTGCATGGCGATGGAAGTGAACTGGGTCACTCCTATGTGAATAATTTTTAATGAATATATAGAAATTATAATGACATAAGTGAAATGATTACGTATATTAAGCGGAGAAATTTATTACTATATCCGTTATTCATATTTTCGATATAATTTTTAAGCAATCGCTTTAGTTACGTATTTAATGTTATGATTATTATAATCGTAGGGGATGAGAGGGTTACGTTAGTTTATAACATAAAACAGACTTTGTACACGTAGATATATTATTATTAAGATGAAATTGAGGGTAGTAAGCTTGCACGGGGTATATTCTATTGTGTAAAGTCGCGTGCGCGGCGCAAGTTAATTAAGAGCGTCTAATGAAGCAGCCGCACCACCGCAAACGACGCTGCCGAGCCAAGAACACTGGCGTCTCAATCAATATATTAAAAATTACTTACTATTCACTAACCTTAAGGCTGAATACTAACGAAATGAATTTTCAAACTAGTTTAAATTATCTACATAATCAAACAGCTTTAAATTACGATTGAAGAGACGTACCTACCCCTTATTATACTGCATTGATCGTAGTCATCGTTTTTGAGATTTACTTTTCTGCTGGGTATAACATTCCGGGAAAAAAAATAAAACTATTCAGTAAAATCTTTTCGTTTTTTGAATTAGTTATCAGAATTGTAAAGATTTGAGGAGAAAATCTGATTGATTCTAAAAATTGATAAGAATTAGTTACAGTTACAATATTATATCGTTATTTTAAAGTATAAAAGTTTGAGCTTTTATAAGACGAAGATTTTCAACAATGGCATTTAGAATATATATTTATATACTTATATTTTAGTAATTCTACGCCAGTGTAAAATTGTAAATTTATGCCATGGTTTAACAACGTTTTCATCAGATAAGTAATCTCTCTCCTCCTTAGCTTTATTATTTCTACCGTTCTTACTTCTCTCTAAAGTCTCTCCCTTGCAGTCGAAAGCCTGTATATAAGACCGCCACATTCACTCACCCCTTTAAAGTCGTAAAACTAAAATCGAAAAAAGTAAAGAAAAATAAAAAAAAAAAACGAAAATAAAAATGAAAGGAAAATAATTCACATAAAGAGAGAGAGAGAGAAAGAGAGAGAGAGAAAAACGGTAATATAAAAAAATAAAAAATTTCGAGTGACAAAAGAAAAGCCTCCGATTTTATTTGACATAATTTTTATTTTAATTACGGTCGCTCGAGACACAGAATCAGAGCGGAGTTTTACAAACTGGAAAGATTAACTTTTATTGCGTTAATTAATTTTTAACCGTTCCCCCTCTCTTCCCGTTCTTTCGTCTCTGGTTCTCCCACCTTTCTCAACCAATTGTATTATTCCCAGTTATTGATGTCGGGAAGGGACGGAATTTGCCCAGTCTTTTGTCTTGCCTCTTTTCTTTAAAAAAAAAAAATTTTTTTTTATTAACTCGACTTTTTATTCGTCCTGGAACTTTTTTTTAATTTTTATTTTTTAATTTTTTTTCGTTTTTCACTCCTTCTCAATCCCTATCCGCATAAGCAGGAAAAATATCTTGGAACATGAAAGATTCTACTAAATTTAATCCTAAAATTTAGACAATTTTTAAAAAAATCAAAAAAACATAATTAATATTATTATTATTATTATTTAACATTTTCTTAATACAATTTCAGCCAAATTTAATTGATGGATGTATTTATGGGGTGTTCCTATACGGCTTACATGGGGCTTTTCTGTTAATAGTTAATGGCGACAGAAAAGTTCTACCGCAGGATCTTCCGTCGCGCCGCCTGCGTCTGCACGTCCGCACATCGGCACGTTCCTCCATCTGTCTGGGTAGGATTACGTTTTGCTACATTTTTATTGACCAAAGTGGGTGGTTAACTCTATAAACTATGATATTTTACGTCCTATTTTACTACTGTGTAGGTTCCTATTCTCAGTTTTATAACCAGAATTGAACGAAATCGTACAAAACTAACTTATGAAAACAAAATAGTTTCTTTTTTTCTTCTTTTTTTCTTTATTGTACAAAACGGCATTAGTATTGATCGTATAGATCCAAACGACTAAGTATAAGGTATAGTTGTTATTTCCTAACGGCTAATGCCGTGAATATAAGGACTAAAATTAATCTAAAGGAAAATAAAATCGAAAAACGAAAAATTAAAAGAAAAAAACAAAAAAACTTTTAATTCCCACGGCAGAAAACAATTTAAACCACCTACAAGGATTTTTACATGTATATTTTTCAATTTCACGTATTATAGTTGTACTTAGACAGTCGATATAAATCTTAAGACTCGAATTTTCTTATCCTGACTTATAAGTAACTGCCCCAATTAATTACCTACTTAGTCCGAAACAAAAATTGACCCGTAATTTATTTTCAAAACATTTTTAGAACGTGAATTGAAATTTTGTGTTCATCCTCATCGATCTTGGAAATAAAAAAAAAAATCCGAAAATAAATAAATAAATAAATCTCGTTGCAAATCAACGAAGACGACGATCTTCTTTAAAGTTAATTTTATTACTGTCCAGTAAATTAGAATATATTCCCGTGAATTAAGTCTTGATTAACATTTACATGAGATTGTTTCATGTGTAAGGGCCATTATTCTGAGAAGGAAGTGGCTGACCCCAGCCGGGGAATAAGAGTTGGTTGGCTATGACTCGACGATTTTCTGAACTGATTAAAGTACCTGCACTTGCCGTTCTCTGCCTACACTCTGCACACCACCATAATACTTTGTTTCATCAGCGTGATACTAGGCGCTACCCCTTTAGACAGTGAGAAGAAAAAGAAGAAAATAAAAATAAAAAAAATTAAAAAAAAAAAAAATACAGAAAACGAAAAAGGGAGTAAATAAAACCGAACTGTGCACGATACATAATTTAAATGGATCATATATAATTTTTGAGATATTTTAAACCGTTAATTTTGATAATAAAACGTCTTTGAATAAGACTTGAAAAAAGGACTGAGGTGGTTTTCGAGGTACCTATTATCAAAATGCGTTTAATTGAGTTTAAGAAGTAAAAGTAACCGACTGAAACAATAATTTTAAAACATTGATTAGAACAGGAGTTAAGTTTTCAGGTATAGAACCGAATCTGGCAAATGAGGCCTGAAATCGACAAAAGTAATTCGCGCAATCTAATCAACGGTTGAGTTAAGCTAAACTCGGTTAAACAAGAGATCTTTCGTCTCAAGAGCAGCTGGGGGTGCCGAGTAAAGTGAAGAGACGTTGCAAGAAGGAGGGAGAGACAGTGTCGGGTAGGCCTAAGCAAAGCAAAATCAAGTAAATAGTCTGAATGCCGGGCCTACTAATTAGTTATATAAAGGCACTCACCCCGGTTATCCCCCTTTCTTGAATCCCTTCGAAAGCTTATACTGTTAATTAACATACCAACCAAAGGGTGGCGTACCAGTGTCGCCAAGGTCCCGTCTTCCAAAGTTAGAGCTACGTACCCACTATATAACTTTTCAAATAAACCGTACCAATATTGATGAACAGCTTTTTCGATAATTTCTTAGGATTTAATTATCTCATAAACTAAGGTGTTTCTATCCTTTGGAAAGAAAAAAAAAAAAAAAGAGAAAAGAAAGAAAAATTTTGTTACAGAATGTACGTCTTGGTATTTGTCATGAGAGAGGAATGTGTCGTAAAATAGAAAGTAGGTACCTACTTGGATTCATCCTGTATATTGACAAGACTACTTCGAAAGCTTTGAGAACAAACAAATCGAGTTTATTATCTAACTTACTTAGATCGGTAGCAATAACAGATTTATCTTATAAGATAATATGTATCAAACTTATTCGCATCTCACGGATTGACGATAAACCAGATAACCACCACCGGAATGTAGTTCGCTAAGGATTTACAACTGCCTTCCTTATTCTAGTAAAGTTGCGGTTTTACGTGGTCGCGTAAAATCAGGACAATGCGAATAATGCATACTTTGGGGGACGCTTTAAGAGTACCTACGTCCCGGCATGCCTTAGAGATGAAACAATGGAACGTGGTTTATTAGTCGTCAAAGCTTCTGGCCTCCTTATTGCAGAGTCAACCAACAAAGTACCTTATAGACATATCTTAACGTATACTTTACCCAGACACAGTATTACGGATCAGACAAGCCGAGCTCATACCTTGAAAACAGTCTCTTTACGATTCTGCAAAGTGGTTATTTACATTGGAATTCGCGAATGATAAACCAAATTTTATTGCATAAACGCCTGACTTCAGTACTTTCAATTTTGATTCATAAACATTCATTAAACACGTATACGCATGTGTCTGTGAGATTTTTTGTTTCATTTTTATTAAATCCTAACTCTTGATCCGATAATAAATAAAGGGCGTACAACATGGGGGATTCGTGGATTTCATTTTTCTCCTAGTAAATTCATGACATGAATTTTTGATGTTTGCATATTATAAATCTAAGTTGACTTTTTGTTTGATTTTTATTATATATATATTATATTTTTTGTTCTGTTTTAATCCAACACGCAAAGCTGTAAATTTCGAAGCACCAAGCGCGTGTTTAAAGAAAAGATTTTTTTCACTCGTGTTTCATACTTTGCTTGACACTTTTTTTTATTTTCACAATAAAGCGATAGCCGAGGTATTATCCGATTCACCATAAAGAGGCGTTATTGGACGTTGTGGAAGAGAATTTTAGCAACAAATATAGATTTTAAAAAATTTCAAAAAAAACAAATTGTATATTACTTAAAAGAAAAAAAGAAATAATAAATACTGCTGCAGTACGCACAGAATCCAGTGATTTTTATTCTCACTGTGGCCCACAGCCAGTGTTAACGAGATCTTGAGCCTCGCAGCTGAACGATGTCATAAATGTCAGTCGCAGGAAGCACATACTACCGAGATGTCTCTTAGGGGTTGTTGGTAACAATGAGACACGAGGAAAACCAGTCTACGTAGTCGCGTGTTAGTCAGTCTGTTGGCTGAAGGAAGGGACCAAGTTGGTCGAGTTGGTAGTGCCACAGCGTTTACTGTACCTAAGAGCTTTGCAGGGGTGCAATGATACCAGGGGATAAAGTACAGTACGAAGAGATGATACTAGATTCAGCATCCCCCTTCATTTTTCTATTTTTATTTTCCTTGTTCTTTTTATTTTGTTAATGTTTCTGTATCTGACTATCCAGAATATGTTACTCTTGACAAAATTTGCTTCAATCATTTTTATTACTTAGTAATTTTTTTTTTTTTTTTCTCTCTTTTTCTCCTTTTTTCGAAAATTGTCGTGAAATTTTCAACAGCCGAAATTAAAGTCGCGACTATCCCTGGCCCTCACAACTTAAGGCGAAGTTACAGAGGCATAAGTAGGGGTCGCGGTCGCTTTAGAGCCATCCAGTTCTCGTTTACAACTCAACCCCTGTAAACCCCAGTGAACCTAGCCAACCATCCACGACGCCACTCACTTGTTTTTATATTCAGTTAATTTACAATTTACAGTGTAGTGCGTACCTATAGCTCGACAAAATGCGGTAGAGACCAGATTTCGTATTTTTATTTTTTAGTCGGTGGTAGAGTAGCTGTTCATAAATTTCATGAATTATTTTTTATTCTCATATTTATAGCCAAGTATTAATTTTGTTTATCTTTTTTTACTTTTTTTTTTTCTGATTCTGGAAGAAGAATTTAATTTTCTCAGCCAATGATGACCATCGTCAATTTTCTGTTATTTACATATCCTGTGTTAGTGAGTCCTCGTACCACGCGTGTATATCTTCATCGAACTTTGGTAATCCTGAGTTATGGAGGATTATGCCGTCAATTTCGCGAACCAGGATCAGGTGTTCGAACCCCATTCCCGTTTCGAATATCCTCGCATGAAGACCCGTAACATACCCATCCCGAGTAACGTAGTCTGGAATAACTTAGCCTAACGTAAGCTCCACCAGTAAGGCTTGCTTATACGATGATGATTTGGCTTCCCAAAAAGTAATAAATATAATTTTTAATTTTTAATGTTAAATTTAAAGATGAAAAATAAAATTATATGTATAATGGACAGCAATCACAACGATTAAATTTTTATAGTATTAAATTCATATATTTACGATTCCAATAAAGCTTCACGACGATAATAATTGTAACATATATGTATAGAAATCGATTTCGATGAAAATTGGCTATTGATCTGGATCAAATTGTAAAAATGTATATCACAATTGTGTATACGTATATATACATATACAACTATCTAGTAGTGGTAGAAAGAGTATTGATGTAGATTCTCTATAATATACCAATACTCTGCAGTAGGTATACATACTTCGTTCGCATATCTCGGGGGATCAGTGTGCTGCCAACACTGAAAATATAAATCCGCTAAAATATCGGGAGATTAGCGCTGGGATATGTTTGTCGCGCGATAGCCTCGGCGACCAAAGCCTTGCCCACCTCCACCTCCACCTCTACCTCCACGTTCAGGTCCACTTTCCAACTCTACCTCGGCCGATGGGAAACCCTGCAGCTACAGTAGTACCACCATTTTTTCTCGTAACAATAATTTGTCGTTATCAAATAACGGGGAGCTTTACAATACGCCAATAAATGTTTGCGAAATAAAATTTTACTACCGAATAATGCTACGGAGTTTGTTGCTATTGAATTCCAGGTCGTTGCTTCAGCTATAACATGCATTTTTGTATTTTATTACGTGGATATAAAGGATTTTTCGTCTCGCTGCATGGGTCAGAACCATCCCCGAGATTTCTCTCACCAAAAAAAAAAAAAATAAATAAATATTATCTGACCCTGAAATCTGTATAAAAGCTTAAGCCAAAGATAACGAATTAAAAATAGAAAAAATGTAGAACGTTTATCGTGTAGGTACTCGAAATGTCTTTCCAAAATCAATCAATCGATGATAATTATTGCCCACTATCAATAATTAAAACTACTTTCATTCTCATAGCTAATAGGAATATATTGTGAAAAGTTTAATTGCGACCTATGCCAATCGATATTATAAATATACATATAGGTATACATGTAAAAATCCCTACGATGAGCACTGCGGAATTTTCTTTTCATTTTATCCTTTTTACTGTTTTAATAGTAAAAATGGAAACGGGGATTAGCCCAGGGGAAACGTACGGTAATTCTTCGACTCGTATTATATTTCAAAAAAAAAAAAAATTAAAAAATAAACTGCACTGGATATATAATCTCTTGGATAAAATTGTCAGTAGAAAAAAAAAAATTGATATTCAGAAAAACGATTTAACCAAGTAGAAAAAACTATAGTCATATTTCACACGTTTTCAAAAACCTTTCGATAAACTTTGGGTGATAATAAATTATAACAAACGATAAAATAGAGTGTCTGAACTAGACAGCTGATGATATAGTCAATTTGAGTGACTTTTATTGATATTAAACAAAAAATAAAAAGAAGAAAAAAATGATTTCCTAGATTATAAACAGAGTGGAAACCTCGATGGTTTCGAGAGTACAATCGAGTGCGCGGTGGTAAGGGTGGTGGTTAGTGGGATAGCAGAGAGGGAAGGCAAGTCTACCGCTGAGAATAATGTTAATGAAATACAGATAGGATCTCTATACAAGAACCCCCAGTGCCTGTAAATCTATTGTCACCCCGAAGAGACCTTGACGTAGTTTTTAGCGGGTACTTGAAAAACCCCTGACACGAAAGACTGTAATTCAACAAAAATTATTACCAGTTCAAAAGCTATATCAGAATATCTAAAACATTATAGTCAACCTTAGCGGCCAATAATCGAGGTGAAAATCTTCACACAGGACAACTGCATTGCAAACCATATTTGCACGTTCAGTCTGCCGCTAAATAACGTGTAAACCAGGAGACTGGCTATGCACACAAAGATTGTGAATCAACCAGTTCAACGACTCAATGAATTTATTCAATAAACAGACTCGATGAAAATCCATATCGATCTTCTGCTTTTTTTTTCTTTACGATTAGATTTGTGCTGACTAATGAAAATCACCGTTTATTTTTTCTTCTTGAATGCAGTAATTTTTTTGATTCGAATATTTTTTTCTCTACAGTATCAAAATTGCTGAATATATTAGAACCCCGATGTCGGTTCGTACGGAGGATCATAACAGTGAAACTTTGTAAGTGTCTTCATTTTTCGAAAAGGATTAATTAACCAAAGTCTAACAAAACGTTAATTAAGGTACTCGAAGCCAAGTGCCATTAAAGAGTGTAGCGGGAATTACAAGTACAGTTGTAAAGGGTGGGCTTAAAAGTTGGAGTGCGCTTCCCGGCAAGTTTCAACGGTTGGAGAGACCGGGGCGATATGCAAATGTGGACAACCTTCGTAATACCTGGGCGCTCGGCGCAATAATCATTAAAAACTAAACCAGGGGGGGGGGGTTCATGAGGAGGGTTTTCTACTGAAGAGTAAGAGGTGGAGAGAGGGAGAGAGAGAGAGAGGTTAACTTAGGCTCGGAGCTTAGGAACTTAGCGCGGTGGAGGGTAGACGCCGCCTAATTTGGTAGTCATAGCGGAAAGCTCTCTGTATTAACCTCCGTGCAATTCGCGAACAATTTTGATAAGAAATATCCTTGTGCGTTCTCTAGAATTTTGGTCTACACACAAGCAAAGTGACCGTAAGTAATGAATTCTCTTTGCCGATATATACCAAGCGGTCGACTCAAACTACGAATAGAAATTGCAATTCTAGCAACTTCAAGTCTCTATGAGCTTGGCAGCTACTGGCGAAAGAATTTTTTTATAGTCAACAGCACTGCGTGGGCAGCAAGCTACTCATGGTCCTTGTTCTGGTGGGGTGGGGTGGAGGTGGAAGTCATAAACTCGTCGGTAAGTTAAAGAAATCAAGAACACGTAGCTACCGTTAAAATTAACTACGCAGTAACAAAGTATATCGTATGACTCAAGCACGGTGGTTGGTATACTATACTGCAATGCCGGAAGGAAAGTATCTCTCCTGTACCTTTCGAGGCCCCTATGAAGAAGGAGTTTGAGAAGGAAACGTTGAACGCGGGTTGAGAAGGGCAGAAAAGACGTGAGGAAAGAACGACTAGTCGGGTAGTTACACAAGCTAAGAGTTACTGCTGGCAAAGCTGTAATCAAATACTTACTGGGTGTTAGTAGAAACTGTAAAGAGAACAGGATTGTAAAAACCAGTGGAGCAATTTCGATCGGGGCGTTTTATAATTGGCCAGAACTCAATTCCGGACAAACTACCAACTCCGAGGATCTGAACAACTATGTAGACTTTTTTTTAAAGAAGATTATATTCTTCAAAATGTGATTAAAATAGAAAACAATTTAACAACCTAGAAGAATTCAGTTTATCTATGAAAAGAAAAGAAAAAGAAAAAATAAACAGAGACGTACAATTTCCCAAAATTGACAAAATTTCATTGCCGAAATGTTGTCTTTCCGGTTTATTAACTGTCGTAATAAATTTCGTCGTTAAAACAAATTTGTTATATAGGTACGGGTGTAGAAAAGTTTCATATACTCCATAAAACAATGTTTTTCAAAGTCTGTTGGAAAAATAAAAAAATATTTAACCCGTTCCCAAGACCTGTGGCCATCTTATTTGAACAGTGAAAAACTGATTAAAGATTCTCTTAAGAATTTTCTTACCCACTTAACAGACGATAATACTACTGTACTGCAGAATTGTAATACGCTATAACGCTCGCGCTTAGCACTGCATAAATAAGCATTAAATCCGTACTTAAGACTTAAACTGTATTTTTCTTAGGGTTCTTCTTTCGATGAATACATTATCACAACTGACGTTATCGCCAGTGATACCTACTTCCCTCTGAACAATTTTCTTATAGCACCGTTTTCCCGCTTAGAAAACTAAAATTTCACCATGAGGGTGAAGCTTTTTTACTTCTCTTTGAACTACGAGAATAAAAGGACATTTTGAATTTGGTTGTATTTTTTTTTGACACAGAGATGTGTACAGCAAAACTTGCTTGTTAATCAGGTTCAGAAACGTTTAGCAGCGGTCAAATGCGATGTGGTTATTTCATGCATATAAAATTATTGCAGAGGGTTGCGGAAAGCAAATGGACAATAAGAGACACTAGAGAATTGAGGGTAAAATTTGGCATAGGATAGAGTGAGATGAGATGAGATAGTATAGGACAGGATGGGTGATACCCTAATCTGACCTAATCTGTGGCCCATACAAATTAATGTTACGAGGTTCCGAGCCATCAATGGGCCATCGTCGGCCGCGGTGCCATTCTGGTCTCCCAAAGCACCCCCTTGCGAGAAATTTTCCCTCTCTCTCTATCTCTTCCTCTTTCCCTTGTACAAACTCTCCTTCTTCCTTCTTCCAGCGTTCGGTTCTCTTACATGTCTACGTGGGACACGGGACACGAAACTCGCACGGAACATTACCACCACTACCATCATCTTCGCCATCACGAACAGTATCAGAGTCCGGACTGTCTGGTAGTCTGAAAATGTGGTAGCGGGTTGCTAACGACCGTAGCAGCCTCGTGGTTGTTAACTGCTTCTGGGTTTGGTCTCGTGGACTCGCTTGTCGTTGATGGTGTTGGTGGTGAGCCTCTGCCTAGAAGGTAGTGTTCACCAATTCTAAAGGTGATGGTGGTGATTGTGGTAGTGCTGGTCCGGGAAAATAGCGAAGCTATTGGGAACAATGTCTTGTTAGGCGGCTTGCGTTGCGGTAATCGGGAAGACGGAAAGATCGTTCAGGAGTCGTTAGGGCCCAGACTACTTTGTTTGTTTGTACCATTGCTGCAGGCGATTCATGGATGGTTAATCACCTTTGTGTTAGGCATTTCTTATTACGTTTAAACGAAATATCGCCAATTTTTGACGTAGGTAAAATTCAAGCCACCCTAAAATTATAGGGTAGTTTGTAACTGCCTAGCCTCAATGTAATCGTAGAGATAATCGAGCGTCTTACGACTTGATTGGTTGTCATTAAAGCAAATGCGTTCACGCCACCTCGGGGAGCATCTCAGACATTACTCTGGTAGGCCTGTGGAATTAATATGAGGAAGACGGGGGTCTGGCGAGCAAGTTACAAGGCGAAGTTAGGCCCTCCGAAAGCTTCCTCATCTATTCAAAGTTCCAAATCTCAAATCTTACGCTGAAGATAATGTCTGACAAATTATTACTACGAATCGGGAATACCTAATTTCAAATTCTCCACCCCTAGTATTGATAGAGCGATGAAACACGCTTTTATAACGCACAGCCGCAGATTTTTACAAATCAATAAAAAGTTAAGTTGCTTCGAAGTGTGTAGAATTTTACAGATGTGAGAATGATCCTCCTGAATCGTATACCTTTACGAAGGAGGCTTTGATCCCTTTCAAAATCCATAATACTAGACCTCTGCGGCTATGAATTCGTACAATAGTATGGGAAGTAGGAAATCGAATGTCCAGGATAATGTTACTGCTGCTGGCTGCTATGTCAGGTCTGTAGAGTGAGGTAAAATGAGTTTGAAGGGTTATGCCTGACCATCGTGGATAATAGGGTGATTGCCAGTGATAGAATCAGCGTTCTCCTCCATGATTCCGCTCATAATCACTTTTGGATTAATTAAATTTTACGCTACTGTCAATAAACGTTAAATTTAACGATCTTTACCGCGACGGTCACTGCTGCAGTCACCCGAACAACAATATATATATACGCAGTTCGATAGTAGATTTCACTATACTCCACTCCACTGATATGTTCAACGATTTTAAAATACCAAAAAAGTTCCTCGTCCTGGTAACAAAAAAATTCCTGAGGCTTTAGATACTAAATAAAAATTCTAAATCATACGTTTTTATTAGTTGATTAAAATAGGTACCGCATTATCGAGTCAACGATCGATTTGAAACCCGCAACTCCTAGCAAAGATAATCGCATAGTCGAACTAAATTCGTGCTGAATGGAGATGTCCTGGGTCCAATATTCGTTACGAACGCAAGCGCTATAATTGGTTTGAACTGTACGAACAGAATTTAAATCAGAATTCAAAGTTTGGAATCACCAACTGTACACAACGACCTACCGTACAATCAAAGGGCGGAAAACATTAACATTCCGTTAGAGCGGCGGATTTTTGTAATTGTTTTTCGTTGTCAGCGGCGTGTTTTACGCAACTCCCTTCTACCCCCTTGTTTCACCCCCTCAGCAAAAGCTCTCCGACACCACGGACAACCTGACACTGTATACCCTACAGCCACCGCAGGACGTCAAAAACAAAACCAAAATGACAAAGCTCCATTGAAACTACGGATATGCATACAGCATATTATTTTTTATTTATTTATTTTATTTTTTTCAATCAGAGTACCACACTTGAAAATTTTTGTATGTTAAACAGAAATTAGTTGGCGATAATTATCACTGAGAATTAGCACGTTTAATTAGAAAATCTCTTACCTCAACAGCTGGGCTATATGGAAGCTGTGTGAAATAAATAAAAGTTCTTTTTCGTTACTTGAATAGTACGCAGCTTTTACTTGCTGAATTCGCAGGGCGAAACATGGGCCCCTCCCGTATCATGTCCGGTCCTTTGGCAGAGCTTTTTTCAATGATCTAACTAGCTCGGAGTAGCGCTAGATCTGGGGTGGATGGTTAGTGGAGTAATTAAGGGATCGGTGTATATATATGGAAGAACGTACCAACCACCATTCCGCCATTTTTGGTCCTTTTCTCTTTAGCTGGCTTAATTATCACGGGGCTTTCTTCCGGCTATTTATTAGGGTTTTACTTATACCCAGGCTGACAAACAATTGGCCCAAACTCACCGTTACCTGATTAATTCAAACACGGTTTTACTCGGTCGAAAGTTTTCCGACTAGTTAGCTAGCTGCGTTGAATGAAAGAAGCAAAGCACTCTGGGTAATTAGAAGCAGAGCTATATTCCGCGGCATCCTGTTTCTAAGTTTATAAACAAAGACTGTTCAAATGAAGTTCCTGAGAGCAGTGTTTCAACGATACAGCTCTGATTGCTTACCCTCCCAGCTATATACTCATATAAAACATAAAAATTTACCCTGAATGTAGAAATTTATTCAAATTGTATGAATAACCAATCGTCATTAGTCTAGAAAAAAAAAAAATAATAATAATAATAATCATCATTAACCGATGAGAAATCGTTATCTCAAAATTCATTCCTATATCTCTACCTCGTTTCAATTTTATTCTAAAACTGTTATCTTTCGGTAGCACAGTTAGCTCCACAATCTAGCCATTAATATGCATTGGCGAGGCATTAGCATGTAGTCCCATGGGCAATATTCTTAGCTTAGCGGGCTCAGAATAGTGGGTAGAAATTGCTAGCGCATAGCTCTGCAGTGCTTGGGGGCTAAGGGGGTAGGTACCGATCGAATGAACGACCTGTTCGGCTACCACATGGGCTTGTAATTATAGTTATATAGTATTGCAAAGCTTTGGTCGGGTTTTAGAGCCTTCAGACAACTAACTTACGCCTAATGTCCTGCTTACGCTCGATTATTGTCTCCTGGTTAAAATTTATTGGCTAATGTTGTAGCAGTGTGCACGTTGGTTAAATACAACAGTTATACCCGCACGTACTTCTACTGCAGTCTTGGTATTTATCGAATACGTTGTACCTATATTGTAAAAATTTATTGCCTTAGGCGAGCTAAATTACACTAGAGAAATCGGCTGCGATTGCCATCATGCACTCAGAACCTTAGTCCCTTGGTCTTGAACCTTTTTCCAATCCTTCCCGCGAGCACCATTTGTGGCGGTCTAAAGTAACGATAATTTCCTCGGTACGCAGTTGGGTTAACCCGCCTAACTGCTCCTAACCGCGTTGAGTACTTTATTCAGGCAAGGTTGAGTTAAATTAGGTTAGGCAAGGTAAAACGTCGGCTGGGTTGGCTATAGGCTTTTACAAATGAACGAGGGATCTCAAGTCGCTAAGCACTTCCTTGGCCGGGTTTGTATTGCAAATAAAAAATTATCGATTTATCCAAAGAACCGAGGGAAATAAATATAATCTGTTTATTCCATATTGTTATTATCATTAGTGTTTTTCTTCTTCTTTTTTTTTTTTTTTTTTCGTTCAATCGATACAATTCAATGGCTTTACATTTCCTTGCTTATACGTTTTTATTTTATTTATTCGTGTTATTTTTTTTTTTTCTTTTTTGAAGCTTGATTGATTGCAAACGAAACGTTAAAAAAAAAACCGTGAAAAATTGGTCCAAACCTAGCGTATCATATCGTGTAAATAATCCGATAAATCAGAGTTGGATTTCTCTAGCCTTAGGCAATAATATGGGTGCAGTTTTAACGCAATATACACACACACACCCAATACCTACGTGGTAAATTTTCCTCACCTGTATATACAGTAACAGGGATGAAAAATAGACTGATCATCGATAACTTCGAATAGATACGGCGATAGGGAAGGTTTTGAAAATTTGAAACGGATAAAAGCAACGATGCTGTCAAACGGTCAAGCATTTCCCGTGCGTATTAAGAGTATCAGTGTCAATCCGGTTTAATGTACATACATACCTACCAACCTACCCCATCGGGTATTTGGTGCATCTAGACACTCGGCGTCGATCGACGGTTATATACCATTGATTTGCCAGATTCGGTGAATGCCTGAATTTATTTGTCAATTATGTGACGAGCCAATACTCGAGTCAATTATTGAACCCTGGTTATAGATTATTCAGTACCAAATTATCGCTTCACTGCAGTGAAAGACAATTGACGATCTAAACGTCACTATAGATTTTCAATTTCGAACTAGAGGTGGTTCTCCTATTTTTATTAAAATATAATTACACGTCTATCGAGGTATCGCACCCGCTAAATGAATGAAACCGATAAATAGATTCGACGCAGAACAAAAAAGAAAGACAAAAAAAAAAAAAAGAACAGAAAAAAAAAAAACAGCTTAATCTGTTAAATAATTCGTAAGGTATCCTCTGGAAAAGCCGATAATGGTACACAATGCGGCTGTTGGAGTCAGTCAACTTTCGTGACAGATTCTACTAGAAATGACGTCGAAACAAGACTTTCCCATCAACACATTTAGCATTCAAACTATGTTATTTCAGCTATTCTAACTTGTTAGTGCAATCTATCCTAGGGCCGACCCTATGACTTAATCTGGACCAGAATCTCTGGTCAGTTTTGAGAATCAGAGTACACAATTAAAATAGACAAAAAAAAAAAAAAACGTATAAAAAAATAAACGTAACAAAAAAAAAAATAGATGGTAAACGAATGCATGAGACGAATACTAAGTAAATCACTTTTCTATTTCCCCGCGCACGGTTAATTAATATTAGTCAAGAATTTATTAAACTGGTGTAAAAAACCAAAAAATAAAAACAATAGAAAAAAAAGGAATGGTAAATTAGTAGTGGTGGCTTCTAGTTTTTTTTTTTTTTGCTGTTACGTTTTTTATTTATTTATTTATTTATTTTTTTTTTTTGGTATAAAATTCTCGCATAATGTTGGAAGAAAAATTGCAATAAGTTTATCTAAAATCATCCCCATACATCGCGAAACATTCACAGCCTTATACACACTGTTATATAGCGGGTCGGTATTATAGCGTTGGCTTTACACAAGAGCAACGACGTTATATATAGGGTGTACCGAAGGAAATAACTGTCATCTGTATTCGCGATAACATCGTAATTGAATGCGGGTGACGGGGATTTGCTATACACCAAGGCATCCATGGCCACCTCACTTCGCCACACCCCCTCACCCACGAGTATTAATCATACCAAAGCGCGGAAAAATATATCCCCTGTATAGGTGTATGTATATATATACATATAGTATATGTATATACATAGAAGTATAACAGAGAAAGTTGAATGCTGATGCGAAGATAGCGAACACTATTATACCTAAAGACTGTACCACCTAACCACCAAACGTGCCTCGACGAAGCGCAAACTCTTGCCGAAATTGAAAGAATAAAGGCCGTTAGTCTTCGGAAGGTTCTAGTTTTTTTTTTTTTCTTTTCGTTTCGTTTTTTTTTTTTTTACTATACGGAAATGATGTTCAAACTCGAAGTATAAATTCTAGTTAGTATGTGAATATGTTTTTATTTTTTTATTTTTTACAAAATACAACAAATTATAATAAATTACAGTACAGGGGTGTATAAATTGTGGTAAAACATTCAAATTTTGATTTACTATTAAATTGTAATTTTTTTACAAATTTTACTTCTAAGGTGGCAACAACGTTTCAGTATTTAAAAAGTCCCCTGTAACTGCTATGTAACAGAATGCACCTTCTTCGGGGGTTGGTTGTGTGTACATAAAGGTTTCAGCTTCTTCACTGTACGGCGATGTCAAGGGGTGTTTTTTGGCAGCAAGCCTTTAGAAATAAACGAATTATAGTAGCATAAAAATAAATATATTTCATCATTTAATGAGACTTAAGGTCCAGATGATAAGTGATAGCACATTTTCTTGTCAGAAATAACCACGTCGATAACCGCTAAAATTAATACAACCACGTTCTTTCCATTGTTGTTTCTTTTTTATCATTTTATTACGTTTCTTGGTCTAAAGATTCGTATAACTGCCAAGTTTTAGCGGTTAGAATTTCTGATAGTATTTTTCATTGCGAATAATACCGACAAAAGGAAGCTGGTTCAAATAATGTGATTGATATTGTCTAGTTTGGAAAGATTCAGCTACTGTACACCCTCGGTAATCAGCGAGTTGGAATAGTTCAAAAGACCGTAGTCGTGCCAGAAAATATTCTCTACAAGTGAGTAAATATTTTCTAACAACGTACATTAATTCTCATATAAGTATAATCCAATGATCCGTCTAATCGTAAAATACATTAACTCACTTTGCAGCTTCCGGTAGAGACTTCAAATGCTTACAAGAGGGATAATCTTGGAAGGGTCCAGCTACCCTCAGATCACGAACGTATCTATAGCGGAAAAAAAATCTCAACGTAAATTATCAACTCCTGTACCATTCGATTCGATTCGTTTCACTTTTTTTTACTAACCCGTACAACGCATAGGCATAATCATTTCGCAATCCCTTCATTCGATCGCATTTTTTGCAACCAAGTCTGCACAGAGTTTGTATCCAAACAGCAACTTTCGTTTTGGCATCACGACACGGCATTAAAGCAGCGTATGGTCTAATCTGATACATCAAGAAGCAGAATTCCTAAAACCGACAATTCATAGGTTCGTACGAATTTTTGGTAACGAAATTCAGGGTAGTTTTTATTCTTTTTTTTTTTTATTTGAATGAATGTGATCTTTGACGTGCAGTACTGAACTCACATTGTCAAGTTGTTCATTCATTTCGATCTCATCTTTCAGGCACTCTTCACCTGGTTTATGAAAACTGCAAGGTATCTGAAGAGAATCGATTTCTGATTTACTATCTGCGAAAAAATCTGCTCGAGAGTAAATTGAATGATACTAATCTAACGCCGTTCAATATTTTTTTGACAAATAAATACCCCTGTTCAGAGGATTGCTTAATAACTGTTTTCACCTCTTCGTGATGGTCAGGTAACGCGGCTAGATATTCAGACCAAGTTGTGTCCAATTCCCATTCTGAATATGGAGCATTCATCACTGACATAATTGACAAATCTCTGGTAGCACCGACCGGTGGATCATCGTCAAAGACGCCAATCAATTCATCGTTGATTAAGTTTACTGTGATTGCTGCGAGATATCTACAGTCAGAATTTTTCGTTATTTTCAATAAAAATTTATAAAATATATTAATATCTACGATATATTTGTCAGGTAAATTTTCTTTTATAGTTTTTTACCTGTTTCGTTTATCTCTAAGTACTTCGACGTGATACTCAGCCCCAAACAGTTTGTTAACCCAAGGAAGAACCCGGGTTCTCTCTTGCATGTTGGTCAGTGCTGGTGCCAAGTTTCTTATAGCAGCACTAATCGTAATCAATGGTGTTAATTAAGCGAAATTACATCGCTGATAATCGTTCACTGTGTTATAAATTTACCCATAATACTGAAATTCTGTTGTTAGAGCGTCTGTTCTCGATTTCAATTTTGGATCGGGACCTGGCGTTGGTAAGGACGACACACTTTTTCTAGCCGACATTTCTTGGTCTTTTATATCAACGCATCTCAGTCAAAGATGAAAAATTTATGAAAAATATAATAACAGGAAGAGATTTGACAAAATATATTGACAGATTTTTAACAATTGACTGCATATGACAGTCGATAAACTTGATGAACTCGATCGGGTTCATTTTGGATGAGACTAAAATATTTGAGACCTCTATTGGTGGAGTTTCGTGTCTAAAAGTGGTCAGTTACTAATAATAATTGAGATAAAATAAGGCGATTTTGGTCAAAGCGATTGCATGGCGGTTTGTCAAGGGTAAGATCCGTGAATTCAAAGCTAGTAAAGTCTTCTCAACATTTTCAAACGATAAAATTTGAAATATTACAGCAGTAAAGTTCAGTTCACCCCGCAGAGGATGTCCGGGTCATAACGCCCGGTACACGCGACTGCCTCGGGGAGTTACTTCGGTTTCAAAAGAATTCTTTCTTTAAAAATCTAGAACCCTCTTTCGTATCTGCAACGAATGACACCAAACTATACATATATATGTATATACAGTTATATTGTATGCCAAACGGCGTTAAAATATTCTATTTTAACACGAAAAATCTCCTTCAACTATATGTATACGATATGCAATATTCATACTTAGCTTTTCGTTGCTCGTTCAAATTTTCCCAATTTTTTTTTTTTTTTTTTTTTTTTCCTCTTAGGGAAGAAAATTTTGGGGTGCATGTGTGTATTTTACAATTTTTTATTATTTTTTTTTTTATTTTTGCATGTGTGTGTAAAACTGTAAAAAATATATATAAAAAAAAAAAAAATTAAACTAGAAAACAATTAAAATCTCTAAAGCTTGTCTCTCGTTGCAACGGTAATTCCGGACGGTATCACTTCGTAGCTTTTGGCAAGCTCTTGCTATACGCATCGCGAAGGATGACACCCTTATCTCTAGATCTTTAATTCCAGCAGCCGCATCCACGAGCGGACTTGCGGTTGTTGTGATATGACTGGAGGGTTGAATCGCGTGCGTCATTTGTCTGTTGCATCAAGGGAAAGAGGAGGGAATAGAAGGGAAAAACGGGGCCCAGCAGGGGCCAAGAGCCACGAACGACATAGTAGGTATGTACAGACTGACGCCGACGTTCCTAAAGGGAATGGAAATTGCCTGAACTGATTTCATTTCAAGCTAGATTATTTTAAGGGGAGTTTTTTTTCTCTCTCTCTCTCTCTTTTTTTCCTTTTTTTTTCTTCCCCTCTCTCTCTCTCTCTTTCTCTTTACCCACGCTGAATTCTGTGTAGGTAGGTATGATTAATGTGATTTTTGAGAGGGGTTCACCAACCGCTTGCAGAAAATCTAATTAAATTTTTCTATCCCTTATACTTTTAGTATATGTATATATATATATATATATATATATCTTTGATGGCCGATTATAGAGTTCGTTTGTGGTCACGAATTGTCATCAATCCGATTAAAATTTAGAGTGGATTCATTTATACATAATTAATTAAATAATGAAAGAAAGAAAGAAAGTTGAAAAAATTGAAAATAATCAACTATTATACATGATATGATATGTGATATTATATCAAGATCGGATATTTATCTGATAAGCTATAACAAGTGATATATTATTTTCGTCTAACTTACTATCGTCGAAACTAAATTTTTTTCAACGGTATCAATGAAACTTTTGAAAAGTTAGAGTTTCCATTACAAAGTCTCGAAATATAGAATAGAATAATAATAAGATCCACTCGCCAGCGGTGGAGTGGAAGACATTAGGCAAATCACGCTCCTAGAGAATCGAATAACTTTGAATTCGTTACCGAATACCTTAGGGATGCCCTTGCATGACCGGGGTGAGAATTCCTACCTATACGAAATATCAACAGAACCGCTTTGTTACTTACTAAATGTGTTCACTGTTCAATGGGAAGTTTATACTTACAATTTTTATAATATAAGAAATTTCAATAAGGGTGATCATTTTTTTCGGGTAATTATTAATAATAATAATGATAATAATATAATGTTGATGCATGATTCAAGTATTAATATGAATGTATTTTTTTTTTTTTTTGTTTTTTTTTCAGTAGTAATGGAGCCCTATTAATTATATTATATTAATAGTGTATTAATAATGATAGTATATACAGATGCATAACAAAATTTTTTTTTTCTTTTTTTTTTTTTCTTAAAACACTAAAAGACAACAATAATTCCTTTTTATACAATATAATAATATTTGTACTTAATCATACAATGGTGTAATATACAATGCTCGGTGTACGTGTGTTGGAAAATTTTTATTTATTATATATATTTTTTTTTTTTATATTTCATTTTTTCTTTTTTTTTTTTTTATTAACCTCTTTATTCATTTGTTAATTAATTTTCATATAACACCAGTTTGCTATTTATATTTATAGCCTGTTTTTGGTTTAGGTATTGTTTTTGTTTTTTTATTTATTTTTTTTTTTTGTTTTTCTTTTGGTTTTAATATAAAGCTATGACTAAAGCCCCTCACAATAAAAAAAAAAGGAAAAAATATAATTAAAAAAATTTTGTAATTATATTTATATAATATCTCTCCTTTTTTTCTGTTTTTTTTTTTGAATTTGATTTTTTTTTTCTTTCTTTTTTTTTCATCATACGGAACACTTTTATTCAACCGTAATTCACACACCAGCTTTAATTAAAAATAAAATCAATCATCGTTATATCAATACGATTATCACAAAATTCTTATAAACCGCGGAGTGATTTCATTTTTATCTGATGGAAAATAGTGAAGAAAAGAGAAAATTATTTTGTTTTTTTTAAATTTCTTGTTTAGCGTGAAGATTCGTATATATTTATGTATAGGTATGTATGTATTGTACGTATAATTAATATACCTGTTGCAGCAAAAATTTGGTCGAATAATATAATCTACCTCTCTGAATGTAGATTGTAAATTATTATTTATTTTTTATTTTTTCTTATTTCTTTTAATTTATGCTATATTCAAAGGGCGTTTTATCTTATATTATAATCTTTGGTATTAGCTGTATGGAACCCACATATATCGTCTGTTTCGGGCTCTTTTATATATATATATATTTTTTTTTTATATATATTTTTGTTTTTTTTTCTATAACCCTTCATAGAAGATCCTCGAAAAGAGATTTTCGTTACTTTATTATAAACTTGACGTTCGAATGCAGCGAAATAATTAAAACTAACATATTCAGGCTGTACGATAATTATTACAGTTTGTTTTATTTCTTTTTCTTTTTCGACGTAAAGCCTGAAGTAATTTTATTTATTTTTTTTTTCTCTGAGCGTCATGGCACGCGTCTTTTACAGTCTGTTCGTCGTATACTTTAGAACGTGTATTTAGTTTATAAACAATTAACAAATTAGTGCAACGTATAATTTTTTTTTTTTACTTTAACGATCATACAGAGGAAAAATATGTATAGGTATAATAATAATATTAGATACTTCGAACAGACTGTAAAAATGAAATAATATGACCGTATACTGGTATTCTATTATTAGACTTATAATTATTTATCGTAATATACCTAATACAGATATTTACAGATTTTTTTTTTTTTTTGTTTTTTTTTTTTGCGTTTTTGTTTTTTTTTTTTTTTTGTTTTTTGTTTTTCGGTTTTATTCATTTATTTACTTATTTATTTATTTATTTTTTAATAATCACTAGAAGTATATCTTACACAAAATTATTACATATCATACTGTATTATACAACGTATTTAAATATTATTAATTTTCTCACATTCGTCTCAATGACGAAAATAATGGCGATTGGTTCGATTTCGCGTGTCCATATATGTATACATACATATATATAAACAATGTTCTTTCATCTTTATTATTAATTTTCTTAACTTTTGTCGAATTTTATTGGGCATTCTCACAGCTCGATCGTGTTTAAATAAAATAAATTTAAGACCGAAATATTAATTCAGTTAAAAAAAAAAAAAAAGACTTTCATAGAATAAAAATAAATTGAATTAAATTCCTGAATGTATCGCGAACCACAGAGCGTTTTAAAAAATAATAAAATAACAATAAAAAAAAATTGTCACTATCGGAAAAATTTTTTGTCAAATTAATTAACGCTTCGAGCCACCCCTAATTTAATTTAAAAATAATGAAAAAAGAAAAATAAAAAAAAAAAAAAACGAATTGCTATACCAATACGCAGGTAGATATATAAAAGGAGCGCCGCAATGCGTGTCGATACTGACTGTATTATTACGTATTGTTAAAAATACCAAATTGTTTTTTTTTTTTGTGTTTTTCGTTTTTTTGTTTTAATAACCATCGAGACACCTTAGCTTTTTCATCGGCGGCGCAGCCTCGTCTCAGCTGGTGGGAGCCGGCATTGACATTGGGGGAGGTTTTACAGACCCAATTCCTGGCCCTGATAAACCATTATTGTTCATATCACCGGGTCCCCTCGGCCCACCTATGGTCCCATTCATGCTGGGTGTACCTCCGGAAATTTGACCCTGAAGCATCCGATACAATACCCCGATCAATATATATGTATATATGTATAATCTAGTTATATAATTCAAACATTGATAAATAATAATTGGACGTAGAAAAAATCGCGACTTGATATTTTATAGATTTTAAATAAAAATAAAACGATTGATTATTGGGTTGATTTAAAAGCGTTTTAATTATAATTCATTCTGAGAGTCGTACCTTTACCTATTTGGCATGGTATAAGAAATGGCTATAGAATATCAAGTGTAAGTGTATAGGTATAGGTACGAACCGAGTAATTGAACTACTTCAATCTCAGGGCAAGAAGGTAAAGCCATGCAACTACTGATAAAGAGCTTAAAGGCTTCGCGCTATATAAACAGCCAGTGCAAATCGCGTTGAATTGTATTTGTTGCAGGGTTGTTCGTCGGCATTAAATAAGTTTAAAGGAGTAAGTAAAACAAGCAATTCAGCTAAAAGCATTTTCAGACAGTAGAATGTTCGACAAAAAGTTATAAACTCAATGCTGTATAAATATAGTTGACGAGCTACTACAAAATCTTACTCATCCTAACTCACTAGTTGATAACAAAAATAAATATGGCACCGTTTTGAAGTTGTACATTTTTTAAATTCCCAAATTTAAAATTAACAATTCACACTCTTTAGAAAAATTATTCTCTCGAAATTCTGCATAATCGATTTAAAAAACTAATTCAAATCGAAAAACACCGGTAAGTTGAAAATTCCGAAAGGACGAAACTTCGAGACTTGAAATTCACGCATGGAGCGTCGTGCCCCTCCATTAGACTTTCGAAGTTTTGGACTTTCTGAGTTCTGAGCTGTCTACGTTACGATCTTTTAGAATTTTACTATTCTGAACTATCACATTTCGGAAAATTCAAAATCGACTAAAATGAATCCGTAATTTCGACCTTTCAGAACTTTTAAACTTTGGAACTTTAACCCAGTCCCAAAAAAAAGACCAAAATTACGAAACGAAAAGACTAAAACTGCAAATAAGATGTCAAAATGACTTACATTGGAGATGTGATTATGCTGTACAATGGACTGGTTCATCGGTCCCGGAGGCTGATGAGGATGCTGCATGGGACTATGACTCGGATGCATATTCTGTCCGGAAGGTGTTGGTATCGGAGGTAGCTGTCTTTTGATGTGTGCAAGTGATGCGGGTGGATGAACAGCCATATTAGCAAACACCAGCCTCTCTTCGTAGTCGTATTCGCATAAAATTTTATTTTCGCAAAGGTAAAATCTGTCACCAACGCAAAATCTGTAATCAAAAATCGTAAGATACTGGACGTCAGATCACATAAATCAAAAAATCAAATATCATAGAGTTTATTTACGAGTCGTTTTTTTTTTTTTCATTTTTCTTACAAAAAAATGATTTCACCGTAGGTACAAATTGTGCATAATAAAAAAAAAAATAAAAAATTGCACACCGAGTCAGTTCTGTTCGTACCTATATATACGGTGCTGGTAGAAGCAGATATTCATAATCGTTCGGCAAACAGAATTATCGCAAACGCGCGGACGGGTCGTCGGCTCAGCCGGCTATTATCCCGTTATAACGAGGCAAGCTTTCCACTGAAATTATTGAATTAACGGATTGCGGAATAACGACCAACAGCTACGTTATATTCACGTGCAGTAATGTGCGTATTATACCTGCTTCAACATATCAAGTTATATACAACTTGATGCATTGATAACACATTGTCATTCCGAATTTTTATTCCTCCTTTATTATTATTTTTATTTTTTTTTTCTAAAATATTTCTCAATATGAATTCGCGATATCTTAATCGATGAAAATACGCATATATAGTCGAGGAAAACTCGGTATTATATACAATATGTTCAAAATTTATATAAATTCAAGCGAATCCTATTTTATTTGTTTTTTAGTATATATATTTTGGTGGTCCCAAGATGGTAGTAAAACGATCCTAATGGCGTCACATATACCCGTTTGCGATTTCATTTATTTATTCAAACTTCTAGCGAGTCTTGACTTCCTACCGTCCATACATCTGTCCATAAAAATACAAGTAGAAATTCTAGCTTGTATGGGACGTTATGGTCACACAGGACCACCGTTAAAAATTCAACAAAGTTATCCGGCGCACCCCTGCAGCAAACAAAAGTATATATACCTATATATACCTATAGTATATAGGTAAGCATAGTACCCAACCGGATTGAAATTTTCTATGCAAGGAATTTCTCGTGGCACTTGGTAGTGTCTTTTCTACCGATCACGAACCGTCCATTCGTCGCTTTGTCCATTTACTCCAAATAAGAAAACGAAAAAGAAAAGGATAGAAGAAGAAAAAAAAAACTTTAAAGTGTATATACTGCAATGCCGTTGAGACATCGCTTCGGAAGTGCTGCACTCACTCGTGGCTAAACTTCTTTGGACATATTGCCGTTCTAGAATCGTATCATGAAATATATTTATACTATAAACGCGTGCGGGTATTGAGATCAGCCGAAAATAATCAATGAACAAAGAAGTCAGGTTAAATATATTCGTACTATAATTCAATGCCTAGTTGTACATATATTTAAGAAATTTGTACATAAATATACTAAAGAATAAAAATTTTCAATCAAATTTGTTAAAATCGTTGAAGAAACAGACTTGAAAATATAAATTTTCTTTTTTTTTTTTTTTTTTTTTTTTGAGGGTTGGAGGGTGGATGGGGGTAAATTCTGGTTTTATTTAGAACGTGGTTTAAAATTTATTGGACATTTTAAAATTGTATGGTTAGTCTTTAATTGGACACCCGTTAAATTAGACTGGACGTCTTTTTAGGAGAGTAACCGTGGAGCTAATTGGATCGGTAAATCATCCCCTAACCAGGGAGAAGAAGGGGTAGGTTTTCCCTCTCCTGTATACTCCCCCCTACCGCCCAGTCAGCTACTCCAAGCAACCCTTTATTGCGTGTTATTAGAGTCTAAAGTTACCCCCGTATAATTGTTGCTGTTTAATTGCGAGTTCTGAGTTGCAAGCTCGTGTCACGTTTCAGCTAATTGCGCGCCAACTTCTGCGCGCTTACTGTGACAGAAAAATAAAACTAGCTGGCAGGTAGGTAGGTATATGTATTGTGTAATATTAATATAAAGGATGAACAAACTCGAAATTCGAGAATCGAAAAAACCGAAATAAAAAAAAAATAACATTAAACAAATAATTTCTTGAGCTTTAAAGTTTCGAAAAAACAAAAAAAAAAAAAAAAAAAAACGACTTATTTTCGGACTGTGTAAAAATGTGAGTTATTTCTATTTTTTTTTCTCATTTTTGTTTTATGAGGATCCATTTACGTTTTCTGATCTTACTTCAAAGTTTATGCCAATACACCCCTCAAAATATTGATATTTGGGTGTGACAGAAGCCCTCGGATACGTAAACCATTCAGGATTGTTCCAATTCCTTTTTGTTTTTTTTTTTCGATTTTTTTTTTTTTTTTGTATATTTATTTTTTTTCTTTTTCCTCTTCTGGATTCATATATTTTCAGATATTGGCACGATGACAGCCTGTCGAGAGCAAAATTTGAAAGGTTCTTTTTTTTTCTTACTGTAGGATGTAGTGCCTATCCATGGGTTTATAGATATAGAAAAACACACGAATACAAACGCGGATCTATCTTCGCGTTAACAGATAGTAAATCAAATAATAAAATATCAAGTTTATTGTAGACAAAAATAAAAAAATAAAAATATGCAAATAAAATAAGAAAATCGTATAGAATCTTGTATAACCGATTTAAAATTCTCAAAAAATTTGAATTATAAGAAACGTTAGAGCAGAATATTAAAATTGAAAAAATCGGAATGCTGCAGACTGCAGTTCAAAACTCAGAAAGTCTAGAAATTCGAATATTTAATAAAAAAAACGCTCGATGCGTGAATTAAAATTCGGAATTTTTACCGTTTTGAAACCTCAGCCCGTTTTCAAAATCTGATGTACTTATTTGTTTTTTTCCGACCAGTAAAATCGGTTTGAAAAAAAAAAAACACAAACTTTTTTTTTTTTCAAGAATTGTAAAAACGTGACACGACGTCGCATCGTCGAACAATTTATAAAATTCGTTTCATGCACCGATTGTCTGTATGTGAAAGTATCGTTGAGTTTTATCTATACCTATACGTATAATACCTACGCGGACTGAGCTTATACTGCACCAGTCAACGAACGGAAATGGTATACGAGGCGCATTGTCAAAGATAGACAATACGGTACGATAAAAACGTAAAATTGATGCTCTTTTGTTCGCATTGTTTGAGAAGCTGTACAGCGTTTGTTGCACGCTTGGACGAGCTATTACTATTGGCTTGAAACTACACCCCGTCTCACCCCATGCCCATACTCCGGTCCAATTCTCGTACCAATAAGCTCACCCACCTCCTAGCTGTTTCAGTTTTACAAGCATTTCACAGTTTTTGCGTTTTTCACCTTCCGCAACAATCATTTTTTTGTTTATTTTTTTCAGTATTATCTTTTTATTTCATTTTAAACAAATCTCTTTTTCACCTACTAATCATCTGCCTTCTACACCACGGCGGCAAAACAGCGAGTGATTATTCATCAATGAAATGATATAAAATAAATACATACATGTATAGATGTTGACCATTTCTTGTGTTAGTCAGAGTAATTGGTCGCTATACAGAGATGCGGCTATACGTAAGGCAATAACTTGAACGTAACCTTTAGCTACCCCCATTGCGAAGCAATCTCTTGCCCTATGTGCCGGCAATTTGATACAAAAATGTCAGCAGTATCTAGATAATTATATAACTGGCCCCTCTGCCTCGGCACCTCGCGTTCTCGACGGGGCTAAACCCGCGATACGTGGTATGAAATGGGGGGGTATGAAAGGGGGAGGGAGGACGGCGAAATAGAGGGTGATTTCCCAGCTGGCCTGTAAAGCAACCCCCCGAGTGGACCGCGTCTCGCGACCATCCTGGCCTGTCTTCTTTCCCCTTCGTATGAGAGGAGATATGCGTGTAGTGTAGGTGTATATATGGTACCGGATATTAGTATGGGTAGTTTTTTCTCGTATATGTACAGGCATGGCTTTGACGATATACATGCATGCCAGATATCTCGAGCGAGGTGGGATATTTTTCATGGAGATTGGTGACACAAGACAGATTTTTCAATTGGGACCGTTCCTAGGAGCGTCGTTTTATCGGTACGTCGGTAACCGAATGGAAAAAGGTAAACTTCCGCTTTCTAAATCAAAAATTTTTTTTTCATAACATTGTATGAAAATATATCGAAGATGAAGAAATTGTCAATCTATCATATTTAAACCTCACTTTCTTTCTTTCTCATTAATATATCAAAACTAGTTTATCATTCGCCAAAAGTGAATTTCGAGTTTCCCAATACAGTAAAAAAAAAAAAAAAAAAAAACAAAATTCGTAATCATTTCAAATGACAAGAAAATATTGCGTGCCAAAATCCATAAAGCGAATCGAAAGAATTATCAATTTTTTTGAATTTCATAATATGCTGCAGGCTGAATCGAGACCGGAATTGGTGGGAGTCTGAAAAGTTTTCTGGCACATATCTTCACCGGAAATATGATTTTTCTTTTCAATTTCATTTCAGTAGGTCAAATATAACGTCATTGTCAAAAAGCTAAAAATTTCGTTCCATTCGACGATATTCGAGATGACAAATTTCCAAAAAACACTTATCGTTCCAAAGTCATTATAATTCACATAATGTAGGTATATCGTTAAATTTAATATCTGAAGATAATTTTGAACGATTCAAAGATGAATAAAATTTTTTATTTTTTTTTTTTTTATTTCATCAAAGACCTGCTTGAAACTTTTAATCGAAACTCATTCTGGCTTGCAGATTCCTCTTTGATAAAAATAAATCCGACAATAACTAGAATCAGGGATAAAAGAAAGATGCTAATTGAAAAATTGATTCGTTGATAATTTAAGCTACAAAATAACTTACCGATGATTGCACTGTTGACATGCGAAACACTCCAAATGATACACGTTCGTCCTGGCCCTCATCACCATCTCAAAAGCCGGTATCACCTTACTGCAAGCTGCACAGTAGCCAGTATTCCCGAAGAGCCTTAGGTAATCTCTTTTGCAGAGGATGAGGTTGGCTTTCGTGTATAGGGAGGAGCCAACTTCGCCTAGACGACAATCACAGCATCCACATTTTAGGCAATCCTCATGCCAGTAAAGGTTGAGAGCCTCGAGAAGATATCTGCGAAAATTAAAGTAAAAAAGGAGTTTAAATCTTCGCATTTAATGATATCGAGATACAAGCATCATGTTTCTATATTGAACATTCGGGGTAAGCTGATCATTAGTTACTATGGCAAATGATGATCGATATTTCTTTTCTAAATTTAGGGCAATTAGACTTTAGCAATTTTCTGACTTATCAAAATTCATCACATGAATTCTGGGTATCGGTAAAATTCTGATGAGAGCTTTGCTCCAAATAACGACAACCAAACTTTCAAAGATATTCACATAATTGCAGATTATACCACAACAAAAGTACATCATTGGTTACAATTTGCCAGAAAATATCGACTCGATTCAACCCACACATGGTAGGTATAAATTTCTCTACTCATTATAATATTCAAATTATTTTTTCCACTAATTAACTTAAGTACGAATGATAATCAGTAAATATAATAAGAACGAAAGCTCACCTTTCTGTAATGGCTTTCCCACATCCGGCACATTCCCGCTGTGTGGAGCCATTTTTGTTAGTCTCCGACTTGCTCACATCCATCGTCATCGTGAGCTGAACTATACCACTTTCTGTAACAAAAAAAGTAAAGAAAATTTCGTTATTGAAAATTACAAAAAATTTATTACAATTTAAAGTATTTTTTTTTTTTCTCATATTTGAGGTGATCTCGGGAAGCACCTGTTGGATAGGCGTCCTGCTTCGCAGGATTGTACGACGGGTTGCGGTATTCGTCGGCGCAAATACGTGTCTATTTTCAAACGCACTTTAAAATTGGTTTAAAAAAATGAATAATACAAGTGCAAAAGAAAGATCTTCGCTTACAGAATAGACAAATAATTCAAAATTTTTTTTTTCCCTTAATAGAATGCCCGTTATACATATACTCTACAGTAATAAAAGAATTATAAAGTTTTCTATTATTTTACAACGGCGTTAAGATTATCTTCGCATCTTTTTATCACATGTATAATATTATATGGTATATGAAATTTGTCGCTTAGTAAAAATTCAAAACTTGTTCGATAAATCAAACCGAATCGTTATACACATGCAAGATGATAAAGATGAAGAAGAGGATGAGGATGAGAATGAGGATTAAGACAAGAAACAAAAAAACGTAGTATAGATAGAAAAGAAGAGAAGAGAAAAGATCAACCGAAAAGAAAAGAATTGAAAGAATTTCAGTGAGTTGTTTGAAGTTTCCAAGTTCTACGTATACTCGGTAGCAAACGGTGAAGGGGGAAATAAGAGTGTGTTTCATTTATCGCAATCTTTTTAGACTTTTGTATCCTTTCTATCGGCGAATAAGATTGCGGAAGGGACATTTTTTGTCGGTGAAAACTTGTGTAATTTGTAAAACTTAAACTAACGGAAATGAGTAATACAAAAAAATAAAAGTAAACCAAAAATAAAAAAAAAAAAGAAGAAGAACAATAAAAAATTTTTATAAAAAGTCACGATTTATGTATAGTACATATATATCTAACGGAATAATAAATGATTTTCGTATAGAAACTGGCTTTACTACTCAACTTCTATTTCAATGACCATAATAATGCCATTCAATATAATATTGTATACACTGTAGGTATAATACTCAATACATTAAATGAACTCTGTGTTATAACTTCGCTAATGCACAGATAACAAATTAAAAAGTTATTTTAACGAAAAATAAAAAAATAAAAACAACTATAAACTATAACTGACTAACTAACGAGGAAGAAAACTAATTGCTATACAGTTTCCTGCAATATATAATAATACATATATAAATATAAATAATTGCTGCTGTTATGTAGAGATATGTATATATATTTTAGTCGAGCTATGCGCAAACGTTATCTTTGATGGGATACGCAGTCGCATAGATATGGGCGTATAACCATATACACATCATAAATGGGTGGCAGCACAATAATTAGCCACACTAATTGGAGCGTCGTTCATCGCAGGGCCGCACTCGGTCATCCCTTGAATTTCAATAGAATTATAAACTGGCTAATAGCTTATAAAATAGAAACCTCACAGCTTCTGATCAAACGAAATTTAATTTTATCCACAGACGTGTAGGTACGTCAGTTCCTTTGACCACAATCAACTTTACGTTAAAGAGATATATATGTATATATTTTTTTTTTTTTTTGTTCTTCATTCATAAATTAATAATCTTCTATCAGGATTCGATATTTTTTACTTTTTCATAACACCTGGTGGATGAAAAGGACTTATTAGTTTCGATAGAAAATTAATTTTTCTCGTTTAAATGAATATATCTTCGCATTTTCCAACCTTCAAACAACCGATTTTTTGAAATTCATACGTTTAAATACGACGAACGATCTCGAAAACATAAAAGAGTCAAAAATTTACAGGATTTCTAATTGATATCATAAGCATAAAAGAATTGCCAAATGTCGTTCAATTTGAACGGTCGCCTGTGTAAAAAACGGTCTTTTCCATCTTCCTTTTTTTTTTTTTTTTTTATCTTACATACGTTACCATAAACTTGATAATTTTTCTGTTAAATTTATGTTAATTTTTTTAGCCCACATTTCGACGTGCAACTTTTTATTATTTAACTCTTAAACTCGGAGCACACGAGGATTTATAAGGGTTGGAAACTCTGCCTCGATACAAGGGTGGTTAGTGGGTGGTTAGGTGCCTCTAGGAACAAGGACGGTGGTATACATGGGGGTTGTCGAGGGTTGGAGGGGAGCGAGGGCAAGCGGAGCGGTGAAGGTAGAGATGGAAGGGAACCAGGAGAGAGAGAGAGAGGGGAGGGGGGCTTAATTAATTAGCCGGATACTTTGAGTAACAATCCATTATTACATACAAACATCCCTCGGCTTGGCTTTATGCTACTAATTGGCCTTCTCAGAGCGCTGAGACCGGTGCGAATTATAAGCACCGGCACCAGCACCAGCACCAGTACCAGTACCAGTACCAGTACAAGGCCCAGGCTACCTCCGTGTTCAGAATTGCCGCTATGTATAGGTATATATGTATATGTGTATGTATATAAATATATATATATATATATATATATATATATATATATATATATATATATATATATATATATATATATATATATATATATATATATGCTAATGGCATGAACCAGAGGGGTTGAAAAAAATGCCACCGCTGCAACTCTGACGGGTATTTTCGAACAGAGGCAGTCGTTAATTGGAGCTAAATTAGCGCTGTGTACGGGTTGTTTCATATTTTCAACTTTTACTCGTTTCCCAGTGCTCTGTTGTGTTTACGGTTTAGTTTGTTTGTTAGTTGTTGATTATTTTCATTTTTTATTTTTTTATCCCCCCCCTCCCCTTATTTTCGTTTATTGATTTATTCGATTATATCTAAATTTTGTTTTTTCACTCCGTGAACAAACGAACCGAAAATGCAAAAAAGAAAATTGTATATATAAATAAAACCTACCTAGAATGCTACGCGATAACCGATTTAGATTATGATTTGATCATAAACCGTAAGGATTACAAATTTATAAATTAATAACGCTGTGTTATAACATATACATATAGGTATATTGTGTATACCATGTATATATAGAATTATAATCAGGTCCAATACAGCGCTGCTTAAAACATTGGTTCTCCAAAACCGAAACCGTATACAGAGATATATTAATTATCGTTAACAAAGCGACAGATGCTGCGTGAAAGAGATAATGCGTTGAATCGAGTTTACTGTGCACTGCCTATAGCTTTTCATACGTTTAACTATAATTAACGCAATTTGAATCAAGTCTCAAATTTGTAAAGCGAACAAAAACAAATAAAAAATAAAGTTCCAAATTACTTTTACTATCTTTTATATACGAACAATATATACACATATATACATACAAGCAGTTATATATAATGTAGTAACATTAACTATAGCCAAAAACTGTTTTTAATATTTAAAATACAGTTTTCAAAAGTCATTCGTCGACTAGGCATTTATATCGATAAAATTAATGAGTCAACTGTATAATTAAAGTGCAGAGTGACGATTGTTATCTTGTATGTGTATATATGTGTGGTATAAAACGAGAGTTATTTCACGGCTGCTATGTGATAAAGTAAAAGTTTGATATAGAAAATTTGTCGTTTTTTTAATTCATTTTTTTTTTTTTGGGTTTGTCAGTATATTACATACATCCGGATACATACATATACGTGTATGTATATAGTGCAGGTCTGTATCTAGGTATACATATACAACTGTCCAGTGTGACACCTGTCAAACGCAAGCCTAGCAATAACAACACAACGATGATAATAAATAACAGTAGACAGAGAAAAAAAAAAAGAAAGAAGAGAAAGAAAAAATAATAAAAAAAAAAAAAAAACCAAAAACGCAGCAGCAATATCTGATCGGCGATTCTGGCGCGGATACAATTTTTTATTTGGTCAATAAGAGCCGCCATATGAGATTATGAAACTGCCCTAACAGCAATATGGGAGCACAGGCAGACCCGCTGGACCGTCCACCGTCCACCCCTACAGGAGGCCGAGGAGGGGGTTTAATAAAAATGTCAAATATAAAATAGCCGGCAGGGACGGACATTTAGGAAATAAATAAATGTAAAGGAAAGAAAAGCCCCCTCCCTTACTCTCTCCGAGCCCTTGCCCCACCCGCGAAGTAAAGAGTGTGGAATATCCAGAAGAGTATACGTATACATATATAGATATCGCGAAGATATACCCCTGTAAAATATATGTACAAATGTGTGTATACTATATACGTATATATATGAACACATATATATATATATATATATATATATGTGTGCGTGTGTATGTATGTACATGTATCGTATGGAATCTTATAAAACGGTGAGTGACGAGAACGACAGAGACGAAAGAGAGAAAGACGGTACGAGCCATTGAAATAAAATTACTACGAAGCAGATAGGGGTCCTCCTGCTGGTTGAACACTTGGCTCGGTTCGGCTGACCCGGCTTTATTGAAATATATACGTACTTTTCAATTTTATAGAATTTTGTTTCTCCTTTTCTTGTTTTTTTTTTTCTTTATTTCCATCTCCCTTATTCCCGCATCTGTTTGTTTCTTTTATCTTCTTCTTGGATACATTTTTATTGATATCAAGAACAAGTTTTCTACTCGATCCAATGTCTCTGTACCTTCCTGTCAATCTTACAATAATTTTTTTTGTTTTTTTTTTATCGAGTCAGGTTGAAGTTTCCAATTTTAAAAGTTCCCAACGATCAGTATAATTCCGATTTCATTCGAGACGATTTCAAATTTTCAGAAACGCAGAACCGATCAGTTTCTCAAATTCAAAATTTGGTAGTTGAATAAATTGTTGATAATAAAAAAATTAATTAACCTCTTCATTGCGATCCGCAGATTTCTTTCCTTTTCTTTCGCGATTTTACAGAAAAAAAAGGAGTTGATCTGTGAGAAGCGATGGTTAAGAGATCCTGATAATCTATCACAGAACCAGAAGGTGACTGATTATATTGTAAAAATTTCATAAATCTTAAAAAAACGTCGAGTTTTAATAACCGCCAAGTGTTTCACAGATTTACTAATATATACTTTGGCAAGTTTATAGCGAGAACGATAACAACTTGACCGAGGTATAAGGGTATAAGGATATAACAACCGCGTGTTTGTACGTGCGTGTATAATTTCGGCGCACGATAATGATCCACCCCTTCTAAAGCCACCCGGTGTCATTATACTGTACGAGTAGAGAGGCCGCTAATTAGTCATTAGCGAGGGGAAAAGACACCTTTAGTAGGGAACACAGCTACGTCGTCCAGGGGCAGTTCAGACTTAAGCAAACAGGGTGTAGCCTGGCAGGCTTCTAGCCCGCGTCTAATTGGACCCCAGCGATGTAAGTCCGACTAATTGAGACCGCCGCCATTACGCTAAGGTATACACTCTCGGAAAATATATTTCTCTATAAAAGACGTTCTCCTTGATTCCTCTACGTTCTATACCTCTACCTCCAACTCTAACTCTGCCTGTACCTACCTGCAGGCTACTTATCGCGCGATATTCAATTAGCTTGGACAATTCGAAAAGATTGAATTTTTATTTTTTTTTTCTCTTTTTTTTTCCGTTTCCTTTTTTTGTCTTTTTAAAATTAATATTTATAATTGAGGGCAGGGTTATTATTCGAATGTGACATTCATGGGCTGTAACATAACGACGAATGGAAAATTGGGTAGGTAGGTTATAAGGTAGACATGAGTCCCCCAGGAAGGACTCGAGCCGGCTTGTTAGACGTTGGCAGGCGCAATCTTCTAATTGGCAATATAATGATCCTGAAGGATGAAATCCTGGAGTCCTGAAGGACTAAGGCGAGCACCCTCCCACGCGTCTGACGCTGTGCCCTTGTCGTGCCTTCCCTTGTTAGGGGTGAAATTAAAATTCGGGACTTTCAGGCTGTCTCCGAGTCAACTAGAGTGGGCTCGTTACGCGGTACCTTGGATTTATTCAAAACTTCGGAATATAACGACCCGTGTTGCACACGTGAAGAACCTTTGAGCTCCCTTTGAACGAAAGCGTGTATACACCAACGCTGATTCCACCTTTCCGTATCTCAGTCGGTCTCCACCAGGCGATTATTTCTTCCCTTTTTTTTTTATTTTTTATTTTTTTTTCGATTTTTTTTTTTTTACTTTCTTTTTTTCAACAATCTAAAACATAATTATCGGTCTACGGTTACTCCCTCATCACATTCTCGATCATTACCGGTGATCATAATCATAATTTTTTAACAAGGGGTTGATCTAAATTTTCTAATTGTTAGTATAAATGTTTGAAAAATATTCAACTATAAACATGAGAGAAAAAAAAAACCCTAATCAAAACATAATCAAACCTTAATCACATCTCATGTTTAGTTTTGGAATACGAACTCGATCTATTTTTTTTTTCTACCCTCCGAAGACGTGGAATTAATTAGGGTAGTTTGAAACCAAGCGAATGAACGATACATATATATATATACGTATACATATAGAATAATGTTACCACGGTGTTAAGATCGCGTGACCATTAAATTGGGGCTGAACACAATCACACACTTTGAAACATATACACAGAGTCAATTCTAGCGACAGTATATGCAGCAGCTATAAGTATAATAACACAGTAACAAAGGGGGGGGGGGGGGTGGCATAGTTTTAATTCTCTACGGTGTACGAGGGGAAGTTCGGCAAGATATTGCCACCCTTAGAACCACTTCTTCCGCCACTGTGTACACGGCCGAGTTCTCTCCTTCATCCCCCAAGTCCCAGGCACAAACCCTCCTTCCTTTACTAGCTCGCCAGCTAGCTAGCTAGCTAGCTAGCTATATCTAACTCGCATTGCTCTGTGTCTCACTCCTTCATCTGGGATCCAATTAACGATAGGCGAGCCAAACTCTGCGGAGCTACGCGGTTAAAAATTAGCTCGGGACGTGTTGCGCGAACGGGGCTAACAATAAGTGAGATAGAGAAATCGGATTTTTCTAAAGGATAGACAGAGACGAGTGGAAAACGGGATTCGAGGGAAACGCGGAGATGGAGATGGAGATGGACGGATAAACTGGCCGATGGTGATACCGACGGTGAACGGGGGCGATAGGGGTTGAAGAAGAAGAAGGAGAAGATATATTATATATATATATATATTATATACATGTAATACATATATGTGTATCTAATGTATATATGTATATATATATATATATATACGTAAATGTATAGGTGTACGAAGGGGTACGGCTAGTGGGGGTGGGGTGGTCGAAGAGTGAAAGGGGCAAACGGTGGGTGAAATTCAATTTAAACTTATTTTTGTTCTTACAATATCTGAAATGGTAAATCTAAATACGGGAATAAAATATAAAATTGGTTCTCCCGGCGACTGTGTGGACGCGACCACGTAGGACCTGGGCATGGTGGCCCCAGCCTCCTCGACCCCGTCGTGGCGGCGGTGAATACCGGGTGGTCATTGAAAATTGGAAAAATAGTCTTTTCCCATAAATTAAATTGGAATCCAGATTTGCGGTATACGTATATACATAGTGCCATACCACCGCACATTCACGATCGGAAAAACGTAAGGCAGCAATAGAAAAATAGAGAAAAAAAAAAAAAAAAAAAAAATCGATTTTTACCTAATAAAAAAAAAAGGAGAAACTTTTTTAGTTTTTTACTTTTCTTTTTCTTTTGTACAACTACTACTACTCTACATTCGAACACGTCTAAGAATCTTGCCAAGTGTTCATCCATAACTAGGGAAGAAATAATAAACAGTTTTTTTTTTTATTTTGTACATTTTTTTTCCAAGATTTTGATATATATTTATGAAATTTCCTGTGAATTCAGTATTTATAGATCATTTTTCAGTGGTATATGTATGTGTGTGTGTGTGTGTGTAAAAATACGTTTGGAATAAGCATTGGGGTGCAACGGTCAGCGTGTATCCTATGAGGGATGAAAAGGAGTGCGGGTATGGTTCGAAGTCGGACGGGTTGGTTTGAGAAGTTGAACGAGAGAGGCAAAGTGGGGTGAGAGTTAAGATTCTATTAAGATCTCGGTAAGTCTTGTTACACTGGAAAGGCCATGCCGCAAATCTCGCAATAAAACAGCCACCGGTAACCGCCTGGTTTTCCACCCTGCAACACATCGACATCAACGACGCGGACGCCCGGCAGCGTTCTTACATTTGACCGTCGCGTACGTCGCGGTCATGTATATATCTATACGCGAAGAAATTTTACCGGCAATCGCAATTTCATTGATAGTAGATACGTGTAGCCCTAACCCAACGCGTGCATACAGTAGAAAAAGGGAAAACCAACAGTTTTGGATTTGTTGTTGTAAAAGACTTGATTCTTTCGTAGCTCTAAGGGTAAGTTATACGTCTATGTATGTATATGTATGATATGAATGTATGTATGTATGTATTACCCTGAACCTTACCTCACGAGAGTAAATATTTGTTGATAAAAGAGTAAGTCGATCAATTTCAGAGACCGAAAATAAACCTCTTTACAATATATAGGCATGAGCAATGTTCGAGCAATAAAAAAAAAAAAGAAAAGAAAAGAAAATAGAAGAAAAATTTATCCAAAATATTCGATAACTTGATATGAAAAATTATTTTTTTATTTTACTTTTTCTTTTGGTTATGGTTTTTATTATTTCTTTTTCTATTAGGAAAAAAGATATATATATATATATATATATATAATATATATATATATATATATATATATATATATATATATATATATATATATATATATATATATATATATATATATATATATATATATATATATATATATATATATATATATATATATATATATATATATATATATATATATAAAAAAGGGGGGAGAGAGAGAGAAGCAAGTTTAAGTCGATCGAATTTCGCGAAAGGCTTTCTGATCGACTCAATCTTGCAGGCTTCAGAGTCCCGTCGACGGTTAGATGGTAGGTGTCCCGACTGAATGTGGGTAAAGGGTGGGGTGAAATCAATCAAAACATTAATTGAAAGAGCCAAGAAGACAATGGGACTAGCCGGCTGAGGCAGGGATAGGGCTTGATAATCGAAAGATCGAATCGAAAGGAAGGAAGGAAGGAAGGAAGGAAGGAAGGAAGGAGGAGACAGAAGCCAATACACTCGGAATCTGAGTGCTCGTAGAAGAAGAGGAATAAGAAGAAGAGTAAGAGGAAAGAAACTGAAAGAGAATATACAGCACCTACCAAGAACCTGTCTCGACCCTCTGGAAACTGGAAACAGAAAATAAAATAAAGCCATTCTGCCCGGCGAAACGGAAGTATTGTTAATTGTCCGTTATTGAAAGAAAGATATCTTTGCTTGGGCTCCATTGAATTCGTTTTAAGGCCTTATTTCCCGGGTGATAAAGATATCCTACACATTTATCAAAGAGTAACCTTATCAATAAGCGAATATTTTTTTCCTTTTTATTTATTTTTTTTTATTTTTTGGATTACAATTTTCATTAAATGTATTTTGTTTCTTCTTATAAATCCCGATTCAAAGTTTTCAATGAAATATACTATACGTATAATATATCAAATTACTTTCTCCACGACTATAATATGACAGTTATTAAATATAATAAATTAAACAAATTAAATGGAAAAGTTTGTTCACGTATACCCAAACCACCTACAGTTACTGCGAATGGACAAATGATTGACACGCAAAGTAAAAGTTCCTAATATACTTTAAGGGGAAGGTGGGGTGTATAAGAATATATAAGGACAAACTCCTGCCACCTAGCGAATATGTCCTCAAGCTCTAAAGCTCGGAAGTTTCAATTTACGTAAAAGCAACACTTTTGAGTGGTCGAATTGGACGGTTGGGCAAGGCTGAGTGGTCAGTTGTAAGATATATCGAAGGGGCGCGTAAGACTTAAGAAGATTATATTTTCCGTTTTGATATACCCAAATGGCGTTTTATTGCCCCATGGGAGAATTATTGCCTTGGCATTTCGGATATTAACTTGATAGAAGAAAAAATAAAATCAAATAAAGAAAATAATAATAATAATAATAATAAAAATCCCTTTTCTCTTCCTCTAGTATTTCTTCAGAAGATCTATACATTATCCCATGATGACATAAACATCCTGTTCATAAAATTTTCAATTCGTCTAAACAAACCAATTTTCAAATATCGCTGATTGAATTTTTTTCTCTATTTTTTTTTTTTTTTTTGGTTTTTGATTCAGATTTCTTGGAAATTGAAATTCGCATAAAAACTGATAGGATAAACTTGTTACATATACATATGCCCTCTTCGATCTCGATCACAATTTTTTCTCCTTTTTTTTTTCTTTCTTCCTTTTCTTTTGGAGTTTTAGTTTATTACTTTTTATTTTTTTTTTTTTTAATTTTCTATTTTTTGTCATAGGGACTGTAACAATGTGTGAAAAATTATAGAAAAGATTTAAATGCGTGGAAACAGTTTGATTTGAAAGAAAAAAAAAAACAAAAAAAAAAGCCGAAAATTCTTCGTCACCGCCCTTGCGGCTCTAAAATACACGGCAGTTAGCCAATTAGCCCGACCAATTTGTCGTGCAAAATAAACGCCGTTCCTGTTCCCAATTTATTCGTGTACTCGTGTAGGTAGAGGTACCTACTCGTGGTACCAATATAGCTATATCTAACCCCTTCTCAAACTTCAAACGAAATAATTAAGCCATTCTCTTTACTTGGTCGGCTAACGAGCCCAGGGTTCTGGAACTAGTGCCAATTATCGAAAACCAACCGGACGAATATATATACATATATAAATACATACATAGATATTTCTATGTATGTACCAGAGCCAGGTTCATTATATCAACAGACGCAAGAGGTTCAAATTAAACGAAAGCACCAACCAGTGCTCAAAACAACGACACTCGACGACGACTACTACGACGTCGACGACGACGACGACGACGACGACGACGACGACGACGACGACGACATCGACGAGTGGCTGTTATTAAAGCAGGTATTACACGAGATCAAAATTCACTTCAATCTTTTTTTTTTTTGTACATCTTGATAATATGTACTTAAGATTTATATTTACATATACATTATCCGATTGTATTTAACTGTTTCCATATCACGAAGGTACCAAATATATTATATAACTGTGAAATAGATATATCGATACATATATGTATATATACCGATGAAGTAATAATACGTATGCATTATTCATACTATATATAAAATAGTAATGTGTGATATAGACGAGTTTTTATCATCCCTTATTTTCAAGGGTAGAACTACTACGACTTACAACGATAACCAAGTACTTATAGTCAACGTTTAATTTCATAAATTATGAGATGATAAAGATGACATGATTTAAGATAATTTCGTATTTTTGAAATCGTTTGGTATGCCTAAATCGATTGATGAATGATGAGAAAAAAAAAACAGATTAGGTTACCTGGTGACGCTGCAGTTGGACCATGTGGTGACTTCACGTTGGGAGCAATCTTAACTGCGTTTATTATAAAGAAAAAGAAAATACAAATTTCTTTCTAAAGACACAGTGCACACCTTATTTTTTTTTTTTTTTTCGATTTTTTATTACGTTTTTTTTTTTTTTGGTTTTTTAACGAAACACGATAGAATTTGAAAAATTCAATGTCTCGCAAATGTCTTTTTCTTTATTATTATTTAACTATAACACAGTTTTGAAATTATAATTCTTTGAAACTTGAACGAATAAAAAAAAAATAAAAAATAAAAAATTTCTTAAACAATGAATAACATTTTATATCGATATTGAAATGAACGATATATATATATATATATATATATGTATACTGGTATAGGTATATATTATCTCACTGAAAGGTATTGGATTTGATTCCTGGTCTATCACACGTTTCTAATTTTTTATTTTATTTTTGATATTTAATTTAATTTAATTTAATATTTTTTGTTTTTTGGATTTTTTTTTTTTTTTTTTGGTAACGTAAGAAAATAAACAACAAATAAACTTTTGAATTGATAAAAAAAAAAACAGTGATAACCCTCTACTAACGGATCCGGAACAGATAACCTGCCGCTTTGGCAGCTGGTTGTAAACTGTCGCGTGCGGCGTCCGCACGCCTTCGACTGTGATAACTCCCCCCACTACTAACCATCCCTTATATCCCCACCACGTATTCACAAGCCAACAATTTCTCCCACCAAGTGAAATTCATCCCCTCCGTTTAACGGTAGGATATCTTTTGCCACGCGATTGCCTCAACTCCTCACCCCACCCTGGCTTTTAACCCGCGGAATGCATTCACCAGATTTATAAACTCAAAACTATACAGGATATTATTTTAGTTAGATATAGTCTTCGTACTTTGATTATAATTATTTTGAAAAATTTTATAAATTTCGTTTTATCACGTGTTATTTATTTATTTATTTATCTATTTTTTTTTTTTTTTTCAGGGATGAAACAAGAATCAAAGCTTAACTTGCTACAAGAAAAAAATTGTCAAGTTTGTTGACAGAGAGTAAATTGCTTCAACTTATGGCGTATTAAGGCAAAAAAATAAAAGAAAAAACAAACGAAAAAATCGAAGAAAAAATTTTTTGTCAGTTTTCTTGAATTTCTGATCGTTCCACAAGTTATACTTCAGCTACTACAATCCGCACCCCTACACCGCTACGTCGTTGTTTCCCCTATATTCTCCCCTCCATGAAATTGTGAGGGATGTTATCCCCACCGCGGTAGAATATCTCCCTCTAGAATACCCCTGGTCCACCCCTCGCAAGCCACACCTCCCATTACAAAAATTACACTGTCCGTTGATTTAGTGTTGTGTAGCGGTTCTCAGGGGTGGTTAAGGGGCGAGGAGGCAAGCTGGGAGCAGACGGGGGTGGGAACTAAGTAATGAAAGGGTTTCCCGTTCGGGAATCACGGAATCATTCGCCAGATTAAATTAGGAAAGGCTATGTATGACCTTTTTTCTTTTTTTTTTTTCTATTTTTTTTTTCTTCGTTTTTTTTTCCTCTTTTCGGTTCCAACCCCTTCCACCATATACGTATACGAAAGGATTGCAAAATGGATTGGTTTATGTTTATAGCCATTGGGCAAAGGTAATTTTTTTAATTAGAAAAAGAGGAGCTCTGACTTTCATGGTTTCGTGATTAAATTGATCACGAGACAGCTCAGGTGTGACGGTGACCGTGGATATTTTTTTTTTTTTTTTTTAATAGCCTTATCGTGCAGAGTTTTAAATCGTTATTATACTTACCTACCCTTCTTCAGATTTATAGTTTCAGATCATAAACTCTAACCCCATTTGTGAATCGAAAATAAACCTAATTTCCAATTAGTCTGTATTACCTTTTAGCTGAGATTAAATTCTTTTTTTTTTTTCTTTTCTTTTTGTCATTTAAATAAAGAGCAAAACTTTGAATTCGATATAAAAAAGAAATTGGGAGTTGTTTTAGTCAAGTCCAAGTTCAAAATTTGTAATTTACGTTGTCAAAAATGATCTTTCAAAAGTTGTTAAAGAAGGATATACCGTCCCACGATTTATAACTCAACCTTACGCCCGTATAGTGATGGTCCATGGGCAATGGTAGGGAGGCTGGCAAAGAGTCAAATATCGGCGAAAGAGATCGAGCTTTCGAAAAGCAAAGCTCTTTCCCTAGAAGTAAGGTGGTAGTGAAAGAAAGAGAGATGGAAAAAGATAGAGAGAGATGCAAGAAGAAGAAGAATAAAGTGAAGCGCGAAATGGACGGAGAGAAATAGGAAGAGGAGTGAAAAGGGGGTAGGTAGGAGGTCTAATCACTTCTGGGGACTTTAATGGAGGTTTTCTGTACGCTGTCTGCTTTGTCCTCCGCGTGGCACGAGGTATGGGTGATGCGGTGGCAGCGTCGGCGTCGGCGTCGGCGTCGGCGTCGGTCCGCCACTCTAGGCGTAGAAACGCTGCAAGCTCTCAAGTGGCATTATGCATTAAACAAGATGCTTTACGCGGAGTAGGTAGCTATAGAGAAGACACAACTGATAACATACATTTACAGTATATATACTGTAGCTACTACACTTCTAATAATTGGTTCACCGATGGATGGATGGATGGATGGATGGAACTCGTTGTTTTACCAAAAAAAGTAAAAAGACAAGAATAAAAAGGAAATATATAGATATACAGGTATACCTACTATACCTACTACGTGTATACGAGTTTACGGCGGCACACGGGATCTCCGATCGTATATATATATACACATATATAGGTAAAGCCATCGGAAAAAGAGCAAACGTATTTACGAAAATTTGATGGTGAAGTTCGTCGGTTGGACAATCCCCGATATTGATATCCAGGAGGCTCTCCATCACCGGACTTTCGTTTCGGGACTTTGCCGAGGAGAGTGCTGGCGCTGTCTCTCTCTATCCCTCTTACTCTCTCTCAATTTCGTTCTCTCTATCCCGCGCTCGTCCGCCAGGGATTTATTATGCATGGGGCTGATGTATCGGACATCAGACGTCCAGAGTGGGGGTTGGGGGCAGGGTGGGTACTCTCAGGAGTGGACCAGGAGTTGGACGAGGGGTAGCGAAGAGGATAAGCAGAAGATGGAATAAAAGGGAAAGAGACGGAGCCTTCGGGCCGTATTGCTTCCTTTTTTTTTTTTTTCTTTCTTTCTTTCGTTTTCGTTTTTTCACTCTTTTTATTTCTTTCCTTCTCTTTCCAAGATGATGGCATACGGGATTTACCGATCGTACGCGTCTATTCTCTACTTCGATATTTGAGGAAAAAATTCTAACGATAACACATTATTTTTTTTTTTTTTTTTTTTTCATTGATTAACTAGCCAAGCTATAAAATTAATTCAATCCAGAAACGATTTTTGTATAAATCGATACTGTTATTTCCGGTTGAAGAAGAAATTTTTATAAACTATTATATGATAGACCAAAAAAAAAAAAAAAAAAAATGATCAACAGTCATTGCTGCCCCGAATCGTTACCCCATCGTTGAGTATTTCCGAAATTCCAGAATCACATCGCATGAAAGCCCGATGCTCGAGTGGCATAGATACTAAGAGCTTTTCTGGGAAAGTAAGGGTCCATTAGCTGACTCGGAGCTGTCTCCTGAGTCCATTACAAGATGAGCCACCCTTCCTATGCCCGTAATAGTCTATAGGTAGACTATAGCCAGTGCACTCTCAGCTCGAGATATTTTGCCGATTCGCTTTTGTTTCCCCGATTTCAGTCAACGCCGCAGACCATATTACTGTACGTTTTTATTATGAATCAGGAAACCGTGAGGTTTCATTGTAGAAACAATTTTCGAATCATAAATTCCTCATTTTCTTTTCTGTTTTTTTTTTTTTTTTTTCCTTTATTATCTTTTTTTTTCTACTTGATACCACTCAGTTCGAATAACGAAGACACTGAATACTTGAACACCTGAATGACGTCGTACAGGTAATGCAATACCGTATCCTGCACGCGTGCGTGTACATACTCCGTATTATCAAGACGGTTTTTTTATTTACTTATTTATTTTTTTATCTTCTTCCTTTTTCTCTTCTTACTGACACTGACTTAAGTTCATCTTACGCGACAAACAAGAAATTGAGACATGTAGGTCGGTGACCTATGCTAGCGTATCATTTTTAAACAAAGGATTTATCGTTGAAGTTGATTTCCATAAAAAAATAATTAAGTGATCGGTAATAAATCCGTAATTGTTGTCACAAAAAAAAAGCTCTAAGCATTTCAATAAAATTATCGTCTCTTTCGAAAAAAAATTATATTTTTTAATGCTTTACCGATTTTTTACTAAATCGGTATTTAATATTTTAACTCAAAAGCTCGCAGTTTTTGCAACAAATATGTAATACGTTTACAAGAAGAAGAAAAAAAAAAATGGTGAACCGGTTTCTTTCCGATAGAAAAAACCATTGAAGTTATTGAATATGAAATTCAATTTTTTATAAAGTATTGTTTTCATTTTTGATGGGATAAAAATCAGTCTCAACGATATCTTAAGCCAAGGCGTGATGATTTTAGATTGTTATAAATTTTTGGGACAGTGTGAATATTAATTTGCTTAAAAAATATTGCCGAGGTTCGAGTGCATCGTGAGGAATTTCAGGAAATTAGATACCTACTAGTCGAGCTTGGTACACACATGCACGAGGTTATTAACAACCCGCGGTAACAGGAGACGGGAAAATTAACTCACGCAATAGCGAAGAGAGTAATAACGCTAAGCCCACTTTTCCATCCACTCTTGTAATTATTATAAGCTTCGAGTTACATATTAATAACTGGTGATTTAAACCAACGAAATGTAACAGCCAATTAGACGTGCCAGAAATGAGTGCCGTTGATGTGACACAAGGCTTCACACATTTTACAAATTTTTCCGTACTTTTTTCTTTATTTTTTACACAAATAAAATTTCCCGTAACTCTAAACTCTCAAGTATAGTGTCAAATAATCATGATTTCAAACAAATCAAGCAATGTGCTTTTTTTTCTTTTTACAATAATTATTTTCCGATCTCTGTAACGAGTTTTTAAATTCAATATACGTAACAAGTCAAGACTTTTCTTAATAGCATGGATACTAATTATAAGTTTTAGATACTTACCGGCACACAATTACAGGAAGTTAAATACACCAGTCGAAAACTTTATCAATAATTTAAACAGAGCTGTTCGCAATCGAAAGTGAGAACAATACTCAAAGATCGGTTACAAGTATTGACAAAGCATTTATGCAGAGAGGTACATAAGTATAGCAGACTTAAGAATTTTTTCTCTTACTTTTTTATTTTATTTTATTTTATTTTATTTTTTAACTCGAAAGTAACCCTTGTTGGTTCTCTTTTAAATCCCGTTTGCCCCTCGAGGCTTCCAATCGTCAGATCCTACCCTTTTACCATCGTCCTCGAAAGAACTAGGCTCTCTGTCTTGGCCACTCTCCAACTAAATCCTGTATACATTACGACAACTATATCTAAGCAGAATCAAGATAAACTGAATGTGAAAAACACATTACGTCAAAAATCAGCCTCTCGATCATCTCGTCTTAACATCTTGTAACTTTTTCTTTTTTTTTTTTTTTTTTCTTCTTTATTTCATTTTGCCAATGAAGAACCAAAAATTTTGATCATATAAGAATTTCAAATTCAAAATATTATCGAAAACGCTGTTCTATTTCAAAAAATTCAGAAATTTTTTGAAAATTATTTGTGTTACTTTCTCAAATTGAGTGTATTTAATAAATTTCAAAGTTACAATTAAGTAACGACTAGTAAACTCTGCACCCCAAAAGACGCTGTATATAGTTCGCGTTACCGTGGCCAGATGGACATGCAAGTCTCGTTCTCGATACGTGAATGAAACTGTACCTACATAACTGATCTCTTGCCTTGGAAATAACGTTAACATAAATTTCATTAGATGAAAAGGATTTTTAATAATATTCTTTTGATTTATATACCAACTAAAACTTCTCATTGATAATCATGAGAAATGAATTTTTAGTTATACGCAAGCTCTCAAGAAATGTATATAAATATGTTGAAAAAATGAAATAATAATAATAATAATGATAAAACAAAAAATAGTCATTCAACTGAAAGCATTCAATTGTCTAAAACGTCTTAAGAGGTTTTTTTTTTTTTTTTTTCTTCCAAACTATACGTATGTATGTATGTATGTACATACGTATACCTATAACAGAGGCGTTATACCTCAGCGTGTATGAGATAATAATTTTTCCCTTCCATAGTCCGAGGATCGGTATAGATTGGTAGCGTCGCGTAGGATAGTTGCCTATTTCTTCTCGAGCACATTATACGAGATAAAATATAGGCGAGTGGCGAGGGACTGGCCACCCCGGATACTTAAACTAAAAGCAGAGCCTAGGTTGCTGCGACATCCCTTGATTTATTCACTCGCTGAATTTTTTACTAAACCCCCTCCCTCCCCCTCCCAACTACCCTTCTTTTCCATCCCCTTTCGTCCTCTTCGTGTTATACTCTTGGTCTTCGTCCTGCTCTATATAGTTTTCATCACGTATGTATGTATGTACATGTACATGTACATATCGTACATTCAAGTATCTTTACTATAAACATGTCGCTATATATCTGGACGATACTCGAACCGTTATGTTAACGTTAGAAATAACTATTACCATGCAGGGTATCATTTGGCCTTGTAATTATGCCTCTGTAGTGCACAGGTACAGCCAACGCCATGTAATTTACACATCACGACCAGAGCTCGAGCTACACTAGCTAATTGCACCCTTGTCACTTGACACGTTGCCCGTCGTTTTTGGCCAGTGCAATTTTTTTTTTTTTTTTTTTTTTTACTGTTTAGCTGCAATATTGATCAACTGAACTGATTTCAGGATTATATTACCGGTGAATAAAGAGCGGAGAGAAAAGAAAAAAAAAAGAAGAAAGTATGAGAAGTATAAACCCCCTCCATCCCACGCACCCCGAACTCGAAGCGGTCGTTTAAGTTTCTTCGGAAAAGGCAATCATTTTCTAAAATGCAATAATAATGCGCTCAGACTGGTAATAAATAAATTGCTCCGGGGTCCCTCTATACACACCAATAATATGAACAGGTAGGTATGTGAACGAAAGGGGGGTATATTGCTTAGTAGAGAGAGAGAGAGACTCGAGACCCTCCCTCGGTCCACATTATTATTGAGACCGACCCCGTTCGGTCTCAAGTAGTGATGGCTACGAGTGGTTCAAATTCGGGATAAAAATATTTCATTAAAACAAAAAAAAACAACAAAAACAACAAAAAAAAACAAATAGATTGGATAATACGATATAATTTTCAGTCATTTTTTGTAATTCCATTAAGAACAAACACGCTATTTTGTTATCCCCAAAATAATTGAAAATTAATTTTATTTCACTCAATACGTATGTTACTGCAGTCGAAAATCTCTCCGATTATCAGTCGTTTCCGCGTTTGTTCCAATCTCCCGCTAGTCCTCGGCAAGTAAGTTGGATAGACTGGGATATGAGTGAAATGCCTACCCATCCCATTCAGGCGAGAATAATTGCCTTATTGACATTAATAAGACGAAGAAAGGGAGGATGTGTCATCAGACTATGCGTGGCCCGAAAAATGAATGATATGACCCTGCGTTATTATTCTATATTAAAGAATGGCGGACCATTCCGAAGGCCGGATTTTAACCCCATTAATTATATTCTGAGGGACATTTAATTTCCATTTTGATACATATTTTTTCAATAAAAATATAAAATTTACCATTTTTTTTTTTTTTTTTTTTTTGTGGTTCTTTTTTTTTCACATAGGTTTAACTCGAAGGGGAAAATAATTTCCTACTCACCAGCCAGTGTAGAGTTAATACTTCTCGCTCCAGGGGTGAATGTCTAGCCCCATCAAAATGTAATCTGGAACAATAAAAATTTTTGGTTTACATACTTGTAAGATTCCTCTACATCTATATTTGTGCGTACATATCCTGTGACATTTAATGACATGAAAAGAAAAAAAAAAAAAACAGATGAAAATTAAACGAATGATTTGTCTTCGACGAAAATGGTTATTTTCTTCGTTTTTTATTTCTTCTTCTTTTTCTTCTTCTTCTTCTATCCACGTGGTTTCCGACGTGAGTCTAAAGTTTGACAAGGAATGATGATGTTTTGGCAAAAATCAACGATACTACCAGCTGTGGTGTAAAAAAAAATATATATATATATGTATATACGTTTCTTGAATATAGATATATATATATAGATATATATATATATATATATATACATCTCGCGGTATACGTGGTGGGACATAATATTTCATATAGGTATTACGTAGCCAACTTTAATAATATTCCTTCCATCAACCCGCAGCAGGGCTGCTGCTGGACTCATATTAAGTCCTGCTGACGACGTTGTGGAATGAGACGCGTAATAAAGTGAGTTTTTAATTTTCAACCGTAGCTCCATGGCCGTGGTTCACGGTAGTAGTACCAGCCCCCATGATCCTCGACGTGGTAGTATAGTAGTAGTAGCTGTGGCGTCGACTGGCCCTTAAGAGAGGGCTGCAGAAAGGGGTGCAAAAATGGTGAGAAGGTGGCCTTCCTCATCCTCTTTTCTCCCCGTCTCTCTACCTCTCTTCCTCTCCGTCTGCCTATGGTTGCTTGCTTTGCTCTGGCTGGGCCGGCTCGCGGCTGTCGGCCAGTATTACTAGATAAATCACCCAACAGGCAATATCCCCGTTCCACTATTTCTCTTTCACTTTTTCTCCAACCGTCTCTTTCTACGGTTCCTATGACCTCCTATAGCGCCTGAATCGCTCGACTCATTATTAAGAGCGTTCTCCACGTGACGTCATGGTCCACCCCCCTTCGGACTCCTGCAGGACGTCAGGAGGAATTGGTAAGGATCACCTAAGCCAATTTCATTTGCCCACTCGTGAATTGATTTGAAATTAGTTTTATTAAATTAACTCGATTCGAATCAGATACAAAATAATTATCGTAATTCTTATTTCGGTAAATGAACATGTTCGTAATCAATTCGTCATAAAATCGTATCAACTACTAACACACGCGTGATATCGAACAGACGATTAGTAATGATTAATAAATAAATAAAAAAAACATTTACCTCTCCGTAATAATTGCGTTGTGAATATTTTTTGAACAACAAAAACGTTGTATGATTCTAAGATTTTGGAGATATTTTCAACGGTAAATTTGTCGAGGAACACGTGTTTATGACAGATGAAAAATGGAGTCGAAATTATTCGGTATTCTCGATCTATTTTAAAGATGAAAATTTTCGCATAGGGATATGGTAGAAAATTTTCTTGTATAAGATCGTAAGTCATATTTGGGGATTCCGGGGTAAACCGTAGGTTCGAAAAATGTTTTTCCATATTTTGAGCTAGGTTTGAGGAGGAATGAAGAACCGTCAACTGTCGTCGAGTCCTTAGGGATTCGTATATTTTCTCAGGTTATCCCTACAGGAAATGAAGTGAGATATATCCTGGGTAAAAATCCTGTCCTTTAACGGTTTACAATAAGCGTTTTTAAAAACACGTGCTAATATTTGTTTTTAAATTTTAGGCACGTGGTTCTATGAAATTTTTTCTATTTTGACAATTGGTCGCCAACTTTTCACATTCTATGGATATAAAGATCGTTCAAAAGCATAACAGTTGGTCCGGATGGGGACCAAAGCTTTCATAAACAAAGATATATACATACCCGAAACAAATAAAACCTCTCGCCTACAAAGAGAGACTTGTTTTCTATAGGAAAAGTAGCTAACCAGAATATAATGGAAAGTGAAAGAAAAATTTTAATCAAATTATGAAGAGTTTTGTTTTAAAATATAATAAATTTTCAAATTATTTGGGATAACGTTATAATTTAATGATTGATCAAAAAAATTAATTAAATAAATAAATAAAAAATTTTCAATAACCAACAAAATAAAAGTTAATAATATATAAACTCGTTTATCGTAAATAACTTATTAGCAAGGAAGAATATCCTTTTTTTTTCTTTTTTTTTTTCATAATTTACAGCAATATAAAAGCCAGCAGTTATCAGTTGACGATAATGAAATTGCCTCGTAAAATGTCTCGCTTAGTTAAGTGGATTACTTAAAAAATGAGAATAAATAAAAAAAAAAATATATATATAAAAAGCAACACATGGCTGTCTTAGTGTCAGAACGTTGAAATGATTCGTAAGTTTTCCTTAAAAGTCAAAACCACCGGAAGTAAAAATTGGATAAATCGTATCGGCTTTGGTTTCCAAAAACAAAGAAGAAATCAAAAAAATCTGTCTTCAAATTTTCCCATTCGTAGGTATGGGTGTAAGGGATAAATTCGTATTATGATATTTTTAAGAATTATGAATTTCTTAATTTCCAAGAAGCTCACGTTGCTGGCTCCGGAGCTTTCCGAGGAAAGTTTCTGCCTGGTGTGTAATATATAACTAAAACAAGAACATTATAAGACACAGAGATTAGGGGGTTTTAAAACGCGCCTTCCTGCCCGCGTGCTTTGGGGTCTGGTGTAACTTGACTTCAAGTTCTTCTGAGACCAGGGACATCTGGAATATATCCCCAGGGACCCAGAGGCCTTTTATATAATAAACCAACGCTTAAATTATATCGTCACAGCGACATCCTGTTTTACTAAACTCCGTAACCACAAAAGAGAAGAAACTAATTTTATGCTCCATGAAATGAACGGTTTAATTTGATCTCGACTGCTCGTACCCATTAGCTATAACACAATATCCACTACACACATGGCAGATATTCATCTATCCTATACTATAAACGAGAATATCATAACGGTATAAAAGTTTTAAAAAAAAAAAGCAAAAATAAAAAATAAAAAAACAGATTTTATGAGGAAGCTCCAAATCTTACAACTCCTGCATTCCAATCTTTCCAAATTTTAATATTCTGAACTTACACATTTCTGAAAAAAAAGCGAAATTTTCGAAAATTTGGTACATCAACCGGACTAGATTTTATCATACAAATTATACCTCAGCTGGATAGGATAGCTACGGATTCAGTAGCCATGAAATCAACTTAGTCAAATTACGAAAGCACACGTGGTTAATTACGACTGACAATCATTCATAGAACCTAAGAGTAAAACAAGCTTTCCATCACGTACAGAATGAATACATAGCAAATTTAATTGGTGTATTTCTCGGAAGTGTTGTTAAAGTTCTTTAAGAGAGAGAAGAGCTGATACTCGTTTATGAATTATGATAACTGTAGACTTATTACATCAATAACGAATCGGGTACTGGCTAACTGGTACCGGCACGTGTGTCAGCTACGGGGGGTCCGAGGTATAAAGACGACGCTTAATTATCTTATGGGAATCCATTAGTCCAAACTGAACCAACTAATACAACTCTGTGGGAGGTCCTTTGAGAGGTTTGCTGGACTCCGTGAGGCACAAAAGGGGCCTCATGGGGGCCCCATCATGCCTTACGGTGGTCTTTCTATAGGGTCAGAAGTGTCAACTCGAGCTTCTTTGCTTAATTGAGTTTTTACGTTTCTAAGTGCTTCTTAGAGGAGGTCTAGTGTCCCCCGTCATTATATTCAGTCACATATTTCGTTCCTGCAACAGTGCAGTGGCGATATTTCACGCCAACTAAACTTATACAACTAGACAAACACACACACACACACACATACATACATACAGATTTTATCATGATTAGTTCACGTCAAAATATGAGCGTCGATTTTCTACCATAAATAAAATAAGATGTTTAAATATTTTTCATTATTTTTGACAAGCTTTCGTACAAGTTTATTTTATTCAAAAATTATTAACCAGGCCTATAAATGACGTTGCAAGATGAATTTCGATCGGCCCTAAAATAAGGATTTCTTATATCCTTTCTTCGTCGATTTTTATTTTTTTATTTTTTTATTTTTTTTTATCAAGGGTTGAGTGAGGAACGACGATAGCTACACGTTCCAATTTTCCGAGCGTTTTCATTTCTTTGAAATATCTTGGCCACAATCGTTCATTAACACGTTTTTATCTTTTTTTTTTATATTTTTTTTTTTTTTCTTCTCCCCCTTGCAGGAGAGGAGGTTAAATTGCATTGACTACGTAGGGCATTCAAGGTTGTATTTAAATAAAAAGACTTGAGAGGGGGTAGATGTAGAGCGAGAGAGAGAAAGAGAGGGGGGGCAGGTCAAACGGTGGAATCGTAGAATGGGCCGTGATTGCTGCAGGGCCAAGCATAATTGCACCCTTTGTGGCGCAATCAACGCCACAACTCGACCGGATCTATATTATACACACACATATATATATATACACATATACATATCTATATCTATACCTCTTCATACATACGATATTACATACATCTATCCGTTCATATAAGCATAAACATTCTACTAAACCCGGTAGCGACTATCGCGTTACTTAAATACACCTATTGTTAAAAAAAAAAATATATATATATGTATATATTAATATTTTCTTCACATACCCCTCACCTGACATAATACCACGACTATTTAAGATTTTATTCAAACACAATTTGATTCCCTTTGCTAACCCTCTTTCAAAATTTTTACCTCAACACACCACATAAAATTTACAATAACTAGTTAACGATATAATTTATAGCTCTATAGAAATTTAGTGACTTAGAAATCTGTAGACAGTTTATTTTATAGATTAGAATTTATGTGATTAGTTAATAATATTAGAATCGATCAGAATTGTAATTGAAAATTTTTATTCTGTTAATAAATTACTATTTTTACTGCAATATCGCTAATTTGTTGATTAATACCAGATCGTAGTATATTACACGTTTTAATGAAATAAATAATTTATTTATCAGTCACGCGATTTCACAGAAGCTTATAATATACCTACTCTTGAACGTCATACTCTATCAGAAAATAATGATGGTATTTCATTTCAAAATCGTCGTTATACAATAATCTGCAAAATTGTTGAAATTTATTTTTTTGTTTTTTTGTCTCATTTTTTTGTTTCTAATGGGAATGAAGGAGAAGAAAAACTAAAATATCCTTTAAATTAAAATATGCAAAAATTGTATATGTGTAGTAAAAAAAAAAAAAAAAAAAAAAAAAAAAAAAAAAAATGGCTTGTGAAGTTTACTTTTTAACGAAAATATTTTCGTCGAGCACCACTGCAAGTTGCTGCAGCCTGTAGGGGTACCTACTACAACGATGCCATTACCACCGTGGCCATTCTCTCTAGTCAACTATACCATACGTACTTGAACGTTTTGAATTATATACAATCCGTATACCACTTAAAATAACACGCTTGGTATAAACCGTGCATCAAGTATAACGACACAAGAACTGATTTTTCTCTCTACAGTTTAAATTATGAAAATTTTCATTTGACGTCAGATGTTACGACGACGTTTTACCTGAAATAGACAATTTTTATATGAAAAACGTTGCGATTTATTACCGTAAATTCTAAATAGTTAAATAAAAATTTTCTGTCATACAAAATTTCTCTAAATAAATATGAACATTAAGCCTCTAGCACGTATTAATATCTAATAATTTCTGCCAAAAATTTACATTTCCAACTGTCTCGTATATTTGCGGACGAAATGTCTATAACCCATAAATTATAGAGACTAAATTAATGATGTTTGTAACATGGGTGAAAATTTTTAGTCGAAACATGACGCGAGATAAGTTTATACCATCATCGTAGTCTAGGAGGGAAATATGGTCGAGGTTAAAAAGCATCAAAGTCATTCAAAAAAGCGTAAAGTCCAAGTCCTCCGCGACGTCGGCGTCGGCGTTAGCGTCGCGTCGCGTCAGTAACATATTCCAGAATCCAAGTTTTAATACGTATAAAAGGGGCAGCGAAATATATGGGATAAAGTGGAGAAAAGGAATAAAGATGAAAGATGAGATATAAGCGTGGGGAAAGAGGCTCATTATAACCACGCACTTGACAAAACCAAGAAGGCGTTCACACCAAAAGCTTCTAGGACCGTGTTCGTCATTAAGGAATAGACGCTTTTGACTCCAGTATCTGTATGGTGTAGAATAACCTACGCTATGTTTTTTTTATTAAACATATTTTCACTCCTGAAAATATACGTACATGTAAGACCATAACGGTTTAATGCAAACGACTAATACGAGTTATTACAGAATACGAGTCAGATTAAATTCATCCATATACTTATTGGTACATACATATAATTATACGTTAACTAATTAATTAACTAACTATCAGTATATGGTAATTGTTAAATCGTGTTTAAGTGCATTTAACCAGACTCCGTGGTCTTAGACAACAGATAACATTACCCTGTAGGGAAAGTTTAACCGATCATAAACTGGTATACCTATATACCTACCCCGTTGTAGATATGTGCTGTAGGTAGAAGTCGTAGAGTATGGTTTAAAGTTTTAATATTAAAATTGCAAGCTTGATCCGCAAAGTTAGGTTGGGGTTATTAATAAAATTTCGATAAAATTTAAGGACGTTTGATGATTAACGATATTATCATTTGACTTTTTTTTTTTTATTTTTTTTTTTTCTTCATCTAACGGATTTGGTCATTCGAATTTTGATTTAAAAAATTTCTTATTGTATGTACATACATACATACCCGCATTTTCGAACGTGTATACGCAGGGAATTGCTCCGTTGAATTACGGGTTCCAGTCTGGTTTTAAGGTCAATTACCGCGGCACAAAGTCAACCAGTGGTGGGACAGAGATATCGGAGGTAGACCGCCAATCGTGACTCGCTTTCCAGAATTTTTTAACGAGGCCTGTATTTAATACGTGAGTCGGCGACGCGACCCTTTGCGTCAAGAGACCCGCGTCTTCCATCAGTGGTTCTCATACCGTAGAATATGGGGAATTAAACTTGTAAAAACTTCGTGTCTTTTGGACACATGATGTACGCGATAAAAGAGATGAAAATCAAAAAAAAAAAAAAATCAAGATATTTTGGAAAATGGAAATAAATAAACTGTAAATCATTTACATAAAAGTTAAAACAGCTGGCTAAACTTTGATCTAAGATCTAATAGGTTTTAATTTTTCAAAAATTTATTAAAACTCAATTCTATTTTTGTACCGTATACCTACTACAATTCTGGCGTTATAAATTTTTCAAAATCATTCGACTAGCTCGAAGGAAGAAAAAAATTCTTTATTTATTTAAATGATTAGAGAGCACATCTGCAGTTGAAGGTCGGTACTCATCTTGAGTTATGTCTATCTTGTACAAATATCCATAAATTTGGGACACTGTAAACTTAGGCTTCATACGTTGGACCATTTTTTCTGTTTTTCTTTTTTTTTTTTTTTTTTTTACTTTTTTTCATTTTTTCTTCGTTTTCAAGTAATGGTAAATAAACAGATAATTCTCAAACCGAAGAAAAGATAACAGTAGACGCAACGATTTTTCCCGTCTAGTATTAGATAGACGAAACCCACAAAAAGAACAGAAAAAAAAACAAAGAAGACGAAAAGAAAAAAGAAAAAGGCTCCATACTTTTTATTTCTATAAATCGGATGCCCAATTTTTTTGTTTCTTTATTTTCAATTTTTTCAAGCCATTTTTATTTGCCATATAAGCAATAGTATAAAAAAAATGTTACTTTTTTCTTTTGAATATACTTGATCATATCCATCGTTAAGTTATTTTGAATATTGACGATGTAAGGAAATTTAGGGAGGACCCTTGTCAGTCAGAGACATTAGGGATATATTCTGAGAAAATTTACTGTTTTCTCATCATCTATTCGAGGGTGTAGAATTTCCTTTTTTTTTTTTTTTTGGAAACGTGTCGTTTTGTCAGAAATTTAATTATGGTAAAAAGTCGAGTCTTTTTTATTGAGAGTGGGAATTATTTGATAAGTCTAAATTGATCATAGAATGAAACCCGAATGATGTAGGTATGTGTGTACATGTATGTATGTACATTGTACATACCTATAAGGTAAACAGAGAGACAGGCCTTTAGACAGTTAGAGAGACGCCCTCGCTATTGAATCTCAAGTTAATATTGTATATTACGGTATCCTGTATGTGTACATCGTGCATTAATACATCCACATACCATATACATATACATATATATACATACATATGTATATATAAGAGATAGAAAACAGAGACAGGGTAGCAAATGCCCGATGCCATTAGTAAAATTACCGCTTACAATATTACCAATACGATAGAGTGGTGCAAGTATTTACGAAGTGGGTATGGAAGCGAGGCTTCAGGGTTTTCGGGGTGAGCGAACGGTTCTGAAAACGTGTTCTTAAGCCCATCTTTTTAGTCAACGAGGATATTGTAAAGTATAAAGTAAAATTGGCCACATGGCTCCAAAGTTTTTTCCATTTTTTAATTTTTTTTTTTTTGTCTTCTTATTCTTCTTCTGTTTTTTCTTGTATATTATTTCTTATCTTCTCCTATGTATATAATTACACGTTTATTATATATCTATTAGACCTAAATTTTATACATAAATAAAATAAAATTTGCTTAATGAGGAAGAAATGAAACGTATTGTATATACATACACACATTACTCTCACATTTCTAATTTATCTACTTGAATATAGGCTTATAATCGTTTATACCTACTGACATATACCAATTATTCTACCAGTTCTCCAACAGCGGTAAGTAATCATCCCAAGTTTATACAGGTGGCGAGTTTTATTCGACGTAGCTATTTTTCTTTTCCATTTTTTTTTTTGTTTTTTTTTGATTTTTTTTTTCGTATTCCTTCAACAATAGATTACTTGTATATCTTTCCGGGGCATCTTCCTCATAAAATTTGATAAAATATTTCCATATTTCTTACATAATAATAATAATTTTTTTTTTTGTTTTATAATCATCGTCTAGCTACATTTGCACAAATTTTCTATTATTAATAGCCAAATCAGACATGGAATCGTTATTTTCAAAATCAGAAATGGTTGAGGATGGACGTTAAAAAATTTTGATTTTCCTATTTTTTTTATTTATTTTTTTTCAATTTTTGTCGTTCTTTCTTGTTACTTTTTTTTATACAGTATAATAAATTTCCACGTTCAATTAGGTTGTTTCCAATACTCCATTTGACGGTGTTGTCTTCTGTCGATCACGTGTTTGTCGAACTGGATCTGTCGCGTGAGTGACGAATGGATATAGGCACGCCGACGAAAAGAGAGAGATAGAGAGATAGAGAGGAAGAGAGAAGAAAGAGAGAGATAGAAAGAGGGAGAGGGAGTGAGGTATGGCGAAGAGAGGAGCGAAGAGGAGAGGAAAGGAGAGACGGAGGAGTCACTGATTTAACGCGGGACAATTGAATCCAATTACAACCACGGAGGCTTACAGCGGTACTCAACTTGCCTAAAATTTTAAATTTAATCGAAACAATGAAATCAATTTGTTTGTTAAATTTTTTTCTTTTTTTACTTTTGATCTTTTTTGTTCATTTTTAACGTTTTTAATTATTCATTAATCTTCGATTCTATTGTATGTACATACAATACCTACGCATAATCATATATCTGTGAAACAAAAATGAAAGAAAAAAAGAAATTCAGAAATTAAAAATAACTATCTACGGTAAAATTTCACAATCATCCTGAGTGAGACTTTATTTAAAACGTAAAGAATTTTTTTTTCGCTGTCGTATTTTTTGTTTTTACCTTCAAACTTACAGTTTAAATAAATTATTAAAAGCAAATCTCTGACGTAGTTGACTGCAAGATAACCTTTCGGTGTTAACGACTCTCGTGCCTTGGCTAAACTATGGGCGCGAACTGTAACAACCTCGCACATCTCTAGCTTATGTATGTATGTATATATATGTATGTATGTATATATATATATATATATATATATATATATATATATATATATATATATATATATATATATATATATATATATATATATATTTCTATATATATATATATATATATATACATACATATGTATATACACATGGCATACAGGCACATACACAGAACCATACATAGATATACATACACGCGTCTGACTCGGTCATTTCGGCGTGCTTCGGGTATAGTTGGTCTGGCGGGGGTTGGCGCCCCTGGCTGTTCATTAGGGGCCGCATTGTCCGCTAACTAAGTACAGCCTCCCTTCCTTCCTCCCTACCTACCTCTCGAGGACTCGTCGACGTCGCGGCGCTCACGCTACGCCGTGGTGTGCCGTGTTCGATTCCCGACGAGGCGGTGAACTCCCAGGGACGTAACACCGCCAAACTCGCATATACACCATATCTCAGACTTTACAAATTTAACAATTAATAATTTTCTTTTTTTTTTTTTCGTGTTACCATTACTTCGAAAAAAAATTTCAATCTCATTTTAATCATTCAACCAAAATCATCATGTACACTGATTTTTTTTTCTTATTATTATTATTATTTTTGGTTATTGTGTTTTTCGATAATCGATTCAAAAATCAAACTTTTTCGGACAAAAGATCCATCGCGCGTCTGCAGCCACGTGAACGTGGGAGATACGTAGAGTTAAAAGATAAAGTAACTTAAGAACGAGATGAGTGATCGGTTAAAGATCTGCACCGAGGGCGATAACTCTCAAAATATATCTATGTACCATTTTTTTGTGTTTTTTTTTTTTCGTTTTTTAGTTTTATTTCTTTTGGTTTCAAGTCGGGAAGATTTCGACGGCACTGGCTTTGCCAGACAGGAACAAGTGTCAATCAGCGTTCGCGAATAGTGTGGGCCGGGTTGAACGCAATCAGAAGCTCACAAGGGTGAATGTACCGATCAAGTTCTACTGTTTGCTCACCACGAGATCCTACCACGTCTCTATAACAACTAGAGTATACGTGTTAAGATTCAGAATTTATACGTTCCATTTCTTGCCTTATAAGGTCCAGCGTAATACGAGTATGTGATTCGAAAATGTCCAGGGACATTCCATGCTCAAAGTCACATAGAAATTGCATAAATTTAATTCGAAAAATAAAAATTCGAAAAATCTCGTTTTTGAGCTGACTTAAATAATGAAAAATAAAGAAAACTTTACAATTTTGATGGTTTCTAATACGAAAACTATCGCATATCGAAATCTTTAAAAATATATAAAATGATCGTGGTAACCTAGCTGAGTGGTTGAGTTCGCATGGAGAACCTCAGGTGTATAAAAATGTAATACGTTGACCTGTACGAATGACCAATTCTAAAATTATACCTCTGGAACTATTTAATTTATAGTATTAACCTTTTCACCTCGATTTAAAAGTAGGACATTTTAACACCTTTGGTTAGATTTTAATTAGAAATTTCTATAAATATATGATATAAATACAAAATGAATTGACAGAGGTTAAATGTTAATTCAAAACTCCGTTCACGTCAAGGTATACATATACCTATGTATTACTTAACGAATGGTATGTAACTAACGAATGTGCATTACAATTACTCAGATATGCTAATTTTCCCTTACCCTTTCATGACAGCGACGAACTGCAGCAACTACTATTACCTATACCCTCGGTAGTTGGATCTGGATAGGGTATACGGTATAAGGTACATACATAAGGTATAAACCGTGCAGTATGTAAATATCGACTCCCGGAAATTGGTCTTTGAGAAAGACAGACGGCTATGTATGTATGTATGTGTAGCAAACCTACCTACTACACAGTTTCTATGTAATCTAAGTATAAGTCGAGAATTGAGGAGTCTTGATTTCCCCTTTCGCTTATCGAATCCACAGAAAACCCTCCCTTTCGAATCCATTAGAGTTGTGTATACCAATTGGTATTTTGATCATCATGCAGACACGCAATCAGCTATCGACAAAAGAAGATAAAAAACAATAAAATGAATAGAAAAGCAAAAAAAAAAACAATACTACCAACTCTCATACTGAATACCGCAATGTATTATAACGACATACGAGTATATTAGCTATAATAAACTTATCGAACACAACGCATTTTTGCATCGAGGTCGATCAATGGTGGAATAGATAAAGGATCGTCCGCGATTTGTATATTGGCGATGAATTATTCTAAAGCAATTCCGTTAATGCTACAGGAGGTTTGATTATATCGTTAGATAAATTTTTTTCTTTCTTTCTCTTTCTCTCTCTCTCTCGCTTTGTCTCTGTATTATTTTTGTTTTTAATTTATTTTTTCTTCTTTTTTTTTTTTGTGTTTCATTAAAAAAAATTTCCATACACTATTCTCAAAAATTGCATACGTGAAAGTCACAAAAAAAAAAAAAATTAAAAATTAAAAAAAATGAAAAAGATGAAACAAAATAAAAAAAGGTTTTATTTTACTGATATTATCATGCCACTGTACCGCTACATTGCAAACGTGTGTGTAGATTGGTATATTATATAGGCATATTATAGTGAGCTTGTCTGGTGACGTAGAAAAGCTCAGCACATCAAATTAGCTCGGTCAAATAAACCCTAGGTAGTTGGTATTAATTAATGCGGTAATATTTACTCAACAGTTTTGATCTGCTGACGTGACAAGCGCGTCTGTAACATACAGAGAGAGAGAGAGAGAGAGAGGGAGATATTAGGATGATAACTATAATAATACGATAACTAAATGCTCATTTCAATTTATATTATTTATATTAAGAAAAAATAAATTAATTGACAAAGAAACACGTGTTTTTTTGATTAAAACTCGTTTTCCCACCGTAACTAAAAGTGATTATCTTCTTTTTTTTTTAACTTCATATGCGTCGTGTATATATAAACGACGAAATGAAAGGATATAGGGTCACAGTCAAAGCCAGCTGCGGTATACACGATAGACTTAAATATATTCTGGTTAAATACCCGCATAGGAAGTAGGTGATTAAGCGAAATCATATCTGGTAGGTTTGTTTAAGTATACCCGCGTGCGAGTTTCTCTCTTTCTTTTTTTTTTTTTTTTTTTGATGTTTGATAATTTTTTAGTCCGTTTCAAGTGGTATAACGTTGCTTCTTTGCATTTAGAAAACTCCACGGTTCAAACGTCAATGTTATAGGTATAATTTAAATAAATTTTTTGTTTTTTTCTCTTTTATATCCAAATTGATACAATACACTGATTTTCATTTTCAATCCCTATCACAAGTATTTTTTTTTTTTTTTTCTTTTTCTTTGTTTTTATTATACTTTCAAGAATTAAAAAGTGATCTATAAATCAAATAAATTCAAATTCTGCATAAGATTTTTTTCCAAATAATATAAACGCAATGGATCACTTCAAAATCCCCGAAATTTATTTCGGATATAAAATATTTTTTTTTATTTACTAATTCGAAATATATAATTTTGTAATCGGTAAAAATTCTAATCCTATATAACCAGAAACAAATAGACTAATTTTTTTTTAATCAGAATTTCATACATATGACATACTTAGGTTGGTATAAACCGTAAAAAAAAAAAAAAAAAAAATCGTGATACACGGGTAAGACTGTGTAGTAATATAACTCTATAGGGATCACCGAAGGGAGAACCCCTGGGAGATACTTTCCAGTAGATGGCTAAGTTATTTACCCCAAGACCCGTGGGGTGGTAAAGGAAAGTAAAGGATGGACGATCTTCGGTCTGGCGTTTGGCGTTAGAGCGTTGAAGAAGGAAGACAGAAGCGGGTAGGGTATAGATGGGTACCGACTACCTACCAGGGGTAATTTTATCCGCTCTTAAGTAGATGGATTCTGATGCGCATGGCTTCTGTCAGCCATCTACTATGGACGAGGGATTGGCCCCGTTCACCCCCGTTTTCTCACACTCTCTTTTTTTTTTCCATATCTTTTCTATGGTCTCTCTCACCTTCTCAGATATGGTCCTCTATATGGCCACTCACTGTAGAAACAAATAGTACCAAGTCTAGATAAAGGGACCATCCATCGATGTTTGTATATATATCGGAAGCCGATACGGAACACAGTAGAAAGAGAAGAAAATTGAGTAATCCGATTTGGAACCTACACTGCCCATGCCATGCCATGCCACGCCGTACCATACCGGTCAGTTTCTATCCCCCAGTCTCGTTTGTTTTCGTATATACATATACCAGAAAACTAAGGAAGCCTTACATTTACCACGCTAGTAACAAAATTCGACGATTTAGATGGCAAAAAAGATTTACGGCTTCTTTGTCCGCCTAAAATTGATGTATATATATCTAAACATCGACCGTTTCGAGATCCTCTCTGCGTAATTGAATCATCAAAAAGCATTTTTTCTTTTTTTTCTTTCTTTTTTTTTTTTACTGCTCTGTTCACAAATCGTCAATTATTGTCACCCAATTTACTCATCGATTTATTTCATCTGTTTTTTTTTCCGTCTTTTTCTTTTTTATAACTCGCTTTTTAAACGATCACCACAAAGATGGACGCGAGGGTCGAGACCCTTAAGAGCGACTTGAGGTCTTGACCGAAGTTATTGGCGGGTCACAAAAGTGGGGAACCACAGCATCAACTTTTTACATTCCTTTTCCAACCGGACGATCGTTGTACAATTTGCTTTTTCATATATACGTCAATTTATTCGTTTTGCATATTCTACCCTCTATTTGAACATTTCTCCCTTTCATATATATACCCCGCTGCTACGCTTAATGCAGTTTGGAAAATCCACAAAACCTAACACAATCGATAACTAATACCATTCCTACTAAAATAATCTGTGTTCCAAGATGAAGATGATGAAATATATCATTCGTATTATAAAAACAGGAAAAAATGTACCACCGTAGGTACTACCGGGCTTCTGTCGAGGTATTGGTCCTCTATCATGGCCGCCATAATACATTTTTTATCTGATCGAGGGGGAGAGGGTGGGTGGTAGTGGGAGGGGAGGATGCTTCTTTATAGAGGGTGTACGGTTATACGATACACACAGTGTTACAGTAGATAAATATACACACACAGCTGCGTATACTCCAAGACTCACTTTATACAGTCATGACTTTCATTTCACAGAAGTTAGACTACAGGATAAACACCCTGGGTTACCAATATAACTACCCTTACCTTTTTACTCATATACGCCACTCCGTCATATTTTGACAGAATTGGTTGAAATTTTTTGAATCAGTAGTTCCGATGATCGTTTAATATATATGATAAATAAAAAAATCGAATCATAGTTTGAAGATTTTTAAACTATAATAGAATAGGATAAATTGATTCGTAATTATTAGATGAATTTATACTCCAAGCATATAAGCGCGTCACTTATTGGATTTGTAAATCGGTATGTGTGGAGATTGACGATGATATCTGGTCCGGTCTCGATCGTACTAAACGTACGTTGGTTCGGTGGTGGTAAGAGAGGTTTTTGGTAGGGAGTAGGTAGGTAGGTGGGTAGGTAGGTAGGTAGGTAGGTAGTAGCTAGGGGCAGCCGGGGATTGAAAAGCAATTTCCCCGTCACCCGTCCTCCGCCACCCCCGTAACGTTGGGAGGTAGAGGCGAGGGAAGAGGAAGGGGAAGGCTTTATATTAATGATCCAGATATATTATCGGACGTGACCGAAATTGCTGTCAAAAAACTCGGATATTGGATGGAAGGAGATTGCGATGCTCGCGCTCTTGCCGTCTCATATTGCCTCCCAGAACGTAGATATCTGATCGGAATGCAATTTTAAGATGAAGATAATTAACCAAGTGCAAAACCTTACGCTTTAACCGTTACCTTACCACTTCACACTATATACATATACATATATATATATATATATATATATATATACATATATAACATGTATCCACGATGGTAAGTATATACCCATCTAATATATGTATGTACACAAATATCCGCTCTAGCACTTTGAGATATATCTCCAGCAATGTGAGAACCTATCATGTGGTTTAGACTATATTTGCGTTCATCACGGAATTAGTTTGCCCTGGTTATTAGTGGAAGTCAGTTTCTATACCGGTACGTAGAAACGTTGATATCGTTACGGTGGAGAAACGGAGTAAATTATTGTTTCAAAAAAAAAAAAAATAAAAAAGGTGCATTTGCAAAGATGCTACACACATTTTTTTTAAATTTATTTATTTATTTTATTTTTTGATTTTTGTTTGACGATGAGAGATATAGCAGTGGTAGGTAGTGGTTTAGTTGGAACAAATGAGAAACATGTTGTCAGCCATGTTGGGATCTCAAAATCACCGACCATCTGGCTCATCTGCGAGAGACGTCTAGCGTCAAACATCAAAGCAAAATATGATGCGCGGAGTTTATGACCGTAATGAAGGACATCCGGGACCCGACAATAGCAAAAAAAAAAATTCTTGTATAAAAATTGGCGACATGTGGCAATGGGTTGAGAAAATAACTCGAATAAATAATAATATTAAAAAAAAATTGGTATAATATCAGCTGTAATAGTTCGTGGGAAAGAGAGTTATTTCTATCTTAAAATGCAAACGCATAGCATTTTCAAAATTCATAAAAAAAAATAAAAAAATTCAAAATAAAATAATCTTATGGATTTCTAAAATAATAATAGAGGATCCTTCGAAGTGTTAAAAGGATAGCTGTATGGAGTAGGTATCGTACGTTAGAAAGAAGAAGATGAGAAAGAAAAAAAAAACCAACAAACGTAGCGTATACAGCTATAGTAGCGTCCCCTAAGTCTTTTGCAGTCGATCCAAAGGGTTTTTGAAATAAGCGAAGCGGGACGAAACGATTTGGAAGAATTCACGTCGAACAAGTAAGAAGGGGAGCGAAGAGTCACTTTCAAATATCCTCGTGAAAGGGTGCAACACTTGAACGGATCCTTTTCTGTCAAATACTTGCGCGATCGTATATCTGTCAAATGATACTTGAGGTTTTCTTTACCTCATACTATATTTCGACTGTTCGTAGATATACACGTATACACGACTTTATCCTTACCCCATAAAAAAGAACCCTAAATTAATTTCAAATTTGAAAAAAAAAAAAAAAAAAAAAAAAAAAAACAAGATTGAAAATTTTTATACCTAAACGATTTTTACTCACTTCTGTATAGATTCCATGACGCGGTAAACACCTGAATCGATCATGTGTGTTCAGCACACAATTCTACAACGTAGCTTGACTATACATATAGGTAGGTATATGTATATATCGTCGTATTAATTCGTCGTCGCACAGATGTGTCCCCTCGTCAAAACGGACGTTGATCGTGACATTATAATTACTTGTTACCGCGAAACCCGTCAATCGAAGAGTCGGACGACATATCTCATGATGTAGAGAAAAAAAAAAAAAAAAAAAAACAGAGAACGAAAAAAGCGAGCGAAAAAAAAATACAGCACAATTTTCGTAAATCAATAAAATTAATAAATTTCTTTTTACTTAACAAGTCAAAAATAACTATAACTTCAACAGTTTAAACTTGTCACATGAGATCTCAGTCGAGAGAATCTTCGTCTATTGTCAATCGAAAAAACGAAACCAGAATAAACGAAAAAAATTAAAAAATTTCTATAATTAACGTCGACCATTAAAATCTTCGTATATATGTATACTTCTTCAAAAAAAGAAGAGACTGATATATACCATGTATACCTCAGTGGCTCCCGCCTTCAAACTAAAAATCCGTTTCATCAAATAAAAATGGCAAAAATGGATTAAAAAGAAAACGATTAAAAAAAAAAAAAAAAAACTCCACACGAAGGAGTTGTTAAATCTGCTAATGCACTCTTACTAATACCCTGAAGCTTGCCTTCAGTCTTTATACCGCTTACAGTGTGATACGGAAAAATTCTGTATATCTGTACATTACATATGTAGGTATACATAGGTATATGTATAGACTATGTGTATAACTAAAGAAGTATACGTGGCCAGTCTGGAATGACACACGTGGTAAAAACAACCCTCCAACCGCCGCACTAATAACATTAGTGTTAATGTAATTGAGTCCCCTCCCGTGCTCTCGGTACTACTATACTATAGAGGCACACTCGATGCCCGTTGACGAACATGCAGGGCAGGTTGCTATAGTATAGAAGCCATTTTTAACTATACATACATATATATAATATAATATATACCTATAATAGACCAAAATTTGTTAAATTTATTTATGTATAGGTAGGTACACATATATACATATGTGTATATGAATTATAAGTTAAAATGGTAATATTTAAGAATAGACAGGTAATAATAATCGTTCGGTCGGTAAATAAAAGATCCGCCTCCATTTTTACTAACTGATGGTAAAGTGAAGAAAAATCTGTTTTCAATTTTTTTGGAAGAAAGTAATTAATAAAATAAAATAAAAAAATTAAATAGACGGAAAAAAAAGGTTGTCATATTAGTATAATGAAGACTTATATGGTGAAAAGAAATAGAATTCGAAAACGAAGAGATGTGAGGGGGGTGCCGGGAGGGGGGTTGAGGAGGGGGATGGGGAGGGGGGTAAAGGAGCTAAAGGCGCTTAATTCATTATACAAATTAAAAGAAAAAAAAAAAAAAAAACTAAATTGCCTCATGTCCGATAAAGAAGACGGGCTGCCGACGAGCCGGCACGAGGAGTAGACATTCAACCATGAAAAATATTTAATTAAATTCAAACCACAAGACCCGCGGCGTGGCGCGGCGCGGCGTGGCGTGGCGTGGACGCCGCAACGACGCGATCCAAACGAAGAACAAAAAGTAATTATATTCGCGTGCGCTGTTCATGGCCAGGTATTTTTTCACTTTTCAAGGGGAGAATTATCGTTCAGACTCTCAATCTTCATTCGATACGATATTTTATTCGCTTAAAATATATATATATATATATACATATATACATATATACATATAATATCTATTGAACATTTGATATAACGACAATATTCAGAGGTTCTTCTTCTTCTTAAAATACTGAAATTTTTTTTTTGTTTTTTTTTGTATCCTTATACTATATTCGAATAAAATATGCAAAGTAATTCTTTTAAACGAACACGTGCCTTGAGTGTAATATACTTTTTGTTCAAACGTTTGAGCATTTCGTTCACTGTTGCAAGGCGACAATATTTTTTTTTATCTTTTTGGTTATTTTTTTTTTTGTCATTTTTTTCTTTCGTTAAGGTGAAACTGAGCCCCGAAGGGTATAAATCATGAGAAAGTAGAGGAAGACCCTTTATCTAAAACGAATCGTTTTAAATACATAATAATGTTTCTTATAAAACTGAACAGCAAGTGGAGTTAGGTATATCCAATCTCATTTTCGCCTAGAGCGTATAAAATCATCCAGTAGGATCGGACCTTAAGATCAGCGAGCCAATAGGGTGGCTCATTTTAATGCACAATAAACATTTTATTCAAGGCGCGTGCACAGGCGAAACCCCCTGGCCAATACGAGTGCATTTAGATTGAAAACTGAATTTTACATTCACCCGATGTTTGGCAATAAATATCGACGTTTCTTCCCATGCATATACATATACATATACAATATACATATATCTAACTTTACCCCTCTCTTTCTCTCTATATACAATATACATAGGTATACATACCTATACCCCTGCACCTACACCAAAGACACGACATTCTCTTCATGCTTTCAATACCACTTTCAAACCTCCAGGCCTAAGCCTTAAGCCTAAGCTTGTCATCTTGCCCAATATAATTTCACTTACATCTACCATTTGTACGATTGGCGTTTTTTTGTTCGTTCCCTTTATTTACCCGCATCTATATGTACGTAGAAAAAAGACAAAACAAAAAATAAAAATTTTAACTGAAAATAAAAATTAACTCATTACGGATATAATTAATTAACTTAGTTCAAATTATTTACAATCGTCAAGATAAACCGTTTTTCAACATATGCCAGTACCTACCATATGCTTTTCTAATCTTTTGATTACCAATTTAAAAATTAAGTAGAAATACATTGCCATTTCAGGACACAGAAGGTACATAAAGTATACATATATGTATCCATGTGTGTGTGTTTTATGACTATTAAAGTCAGTTTATTGTTACACCTTCCTCGGCGAGTATATGTAATTAGGTATATTGTTTCAATTATTACGAGAATTGGAGAGTGCAATATCAACAGTAACGATAATTTAATTGATATTAATCTCGTTAAAATTATTGAAGTATAGAGACAACGCTTGTTATTACGTTCGTTATCTACTATATATGTAATATCTATAGGCTTATAGCGCATGTGAGTCCAATACTATATATATATATATATATATATATATAATATATAATACATCACAGTATAGTTTATTCATTAGCTTATCGATTATGATACTTGAAAGATAAAAATTTCAAGATAATTTCCAAGTAATAACATTTTTTACTTTTCTCTTTCTTGCTATTTTTTTTTTTTTTTTTTCTTTTTTTTTGTTTCCCTTTTTTCTGATATTTTACATCTATCGCGGTACAGTATATGATGTATATCTTTGAATTAGTTCGTGTTAATAATTTCTTGTATGTATATAGGTATACATACCTATATATGTATATACATATATATATATATATATATATATATGGTATATTTTTGCCCAGGTAAGGATATACGCGTCGAGTAGAGGGCGTCGAGCTAATATGTGTTTTGGAAACGCTTCGCTCGCTCCACTGGAAATAATTGCCTTTCGGGATGTTTGCGCAGGGGGTTTCGAGGAGAGTCAAGTAAGGGAGGTAGATGGGGCGGGTGTCACATCCCCCGAAGCTTATTAAGGAGCTGTCATGTTTCCAATTGTCTCAAATTTAATAAAACCCCCTGACTCTCTGATATCTACCATCTAAATGTAATAACTCAACGTCCTTGGTTTTTTTTTTTTTTTTTATTTATTTTTTTTTTCTATATCTTTCGATATTAACAGAATATAAATAACAATTTTATACATACATTATGTGTACGGGTATATTAAAAAATATCACATATAGGTATGTATATGTATAATGTACATGAATACTACTGTAGACTTTTACACGATATGCAAATATCATATATCTTGAGAAAAGTAAACAATTTATTTTCGAACTCGAGTCCTCATACGTTCGAATAATAATATATATACAGTCAATTTTCCGGGGAAGAAAAATCCGTTTGAAAAAGAGAGAGAGAGAAGAAAAAAAACAAAAGAAGAAAAAAATTTAAAGTAACAATAATAATTCGTGAAAATAAAGGATAAGTAGGTATGTGAAAAGAGAGAAAGTGAAAGAAGGAAACAGAAAAGTGATTTAAAATAATTGAAATGTAAAAAATATCTGATACGGGTTATCTGAGGAAAGTTCATAATTTTTATTTTTTTTTTTTTCTTTCTTTCCTTCTTTTTTTATTTCAAGAATTACCTATACAATTTTCAAATTAACGAATAATTAATGAATTAATATAATAAATGAAGTAATAATTAATATATTATATATACATATACCTATTTTACATATATTACAATTCTGTAGGATGGTGAAAAATATATATTTTGTTTTTTTGTCTACGATATCCGGTCAGCAAATATAAATGAATATATAAGTATAATAGGTATATATATGTTATATTAGTAGCAAGCTTTATAACCACCCTTATATCATCCCTCATACAAACCCAACTCAATTTCATTACCAGAGCGATGCACTTCCCACGTATTAATATCTACGAAAAGAAATTAACTTCCGACCTTACTGCTGCAGCTCTAGGGATCAAATGTTATTAATTTTATATCGTTATATAGCTGCTATCTACCGTATAATAATAATTATAGCTAATTTTCTCGTTCCATTTTAATTTACCAATCGATAATTAATTAATTTCTAGTATTTTTCTTTTTTTGTTTTTCTATCTTTTTTTCTTACATTCTTTTATTTTAGTTCAACGCAATATCATTTAAGTATACATATAGGTATTAATACACATATAGGACAAAGTAGGGCAAATATGACCCCCTTAAGGAAAAATTCATCTACAACATTCCCCGCGTCATTTTTCTTTTATTTAAGATTTAAAAAGACATCATATCATACGTTTCATACGACAAGATTTAATAATCAAAAGAAAATTTAATTAAGCAGGGTAAAATGCCCTTCCCTTAAAATGGTTACAAAAAAAAAAAAATTTGATAATACATTAATTGAATCGAATTGTATTTTATTATAATATCGATTTAGCTGTATGATAAATTATTATATAACGTTATAAATTTTTCTTTGTTTTTTTCAATTTTTTAGAGAGCAATGTTACCCCATATTCCCTAAATTTTTAAGGGGGGTATATTACCACTGCACTTTCCACCACAAATGTGGTAATACTATTAGTTACGATAAAAGAAAAAATATTTGTCAGTTTCAGTTTGCCTATTAAATCAAATTTCCAACTTTTAAGTATAATAATACGATACTGCATTCTCGAATCTCGATCACTGTGCGATCTTTCATCTCATTCTCATCCCCTACAGCTTCCATCCGCACAACCCTCTTCCTTCTTCGTACTCAACTTTTATATTTTTATTTTCTAATATTTATGGACCGCATTAATATAAAAGAGATTTTTTTTCCTTCTTTTTTCTTTTTTTTTCACTCTCTCTCTCTCTCTCTCTCTCTCTCTATATATATATATATATATATATATATCGGATATTGAGAACCAAGATGTGCCATAATTCCCTATGCATTGGGTATAACCAGTATATTCGGTCTTATATATATTTATTTTTCCTTCTTCCTCTTCTCCTTCTCCTTCATCTTCTTCTTATTTTTATTCTGATTTTTATTTTTCCACAAAGTTGAATACGACGCATTTTGCATTAAAAAAAAAAAGTAAAAACAAAAAATTCATAAAGTATAAAATAATCTTGATATTCAAAAAGACATATAAAAAATTTAATTTATCCATCTTGCATGCGTATTTTATCTATTACACGAGTATACATTTATCTAGGTATACATATATATGCTTTGTTTGTGTCCAAAACCGAACTGTATATATTCGAGTCACATTATAGATTGGTTCACCTCTAAAGAATGATAGAAGTCTTTCCACACCCTCGCGTTCTCAGCGACGAAGGTATAAGTGGTATCGGTCGAACCACGAGCAAGAGAAAGGTAGGGCGCGAGATCCATTTCACGGAGGGGTAGGCCAGCGAACCGCGAAAACAAATAAACATCGATTTCGTTTTAAATCTTTCCAGCAAATCGGTTTTTCGGGGCGAGCGCCCTTCGCCCCTCTATATACCGCCCCACCGCCACGCTAATGCCACGTTACACAAAATCCTGTTCTTTTATATTTGTATTTATTTTTTTTTTCTCCTTTTTTTTTCTTCATTTTTCATTTCTCTTTTTGTTCATGTAATTTTATGCCTTATAATATACACATACACAGAATGAAAAAAAAAAAATCCCAAACGAGTCTGTTTTGTTCTGTTTCTGTTTTTTTTTTCTTCTTGTTCTCTTTTTTTACCTCATTTACTTATATTACATTTCATTTCCTCTTTTTTCATACATAGACATATGTATATATTAAATTCGGTAATGGAACTGCCTCCTGTTCTACTTCGAATAAAATTGATCGGAAAATATTATACGATGTGAGGGGGGAATGAATTGTACGTGTAGAACGTGTATAGTTCATCGTGCAGGGGTTTTCAAGCTTTGGTGGTAGTGAAATTAACGTCCAACGCGTGCGGCATGGGCATTTCAAACACATCCTACCTATATACATATATACCAGTATGTATATAAAGGGAACTTGAAAACGCTACGGGGAAAGGTTAAGGTTAACCTGCGGATTACCTTCAACAGTCGCGTTGAGTTAAATGGCAGGGTTAAATTACGCCAGATTATCGTTATCCTCGTCTTGAATTTATAAAAGAAGTTCTAAATTCGTGTTATATTATATTGAATGTATTGACACAAGTTTCGGACGAAACAAAATCAAAAACAAAATCAAAACACAAAAAATAGGAAACAAAAACTGAACAATTTTAAACACGTAATATATATATTTTTTTATTTATAACAAATGAATACGACCGTGAAAATCATCTGCAGATAATAATATAAAGCTGTGTTTTGAAAATATATCAATATATATTATGTATATATATATATATATATACCTAGCGAAATTTTCTCTCTCTCTCTCTCTCTCTCTCTCTCTCTCTCTCTCTCTCTCTCTCTCTCTCTCTCTCTCTCTCTCTCTTTCTCTCTCTCCTTTTCTCTAGTATAGGCATATCAATTTTTCCGCATTGTCGCGGAGAATCCTTCGCGAAATTGTTTCTGGATCGTCGCGACGTCCCTATAAGCGGACGCATCGGTGTTCTTTATTCAATTTCCAGGGCAAACCCCCAGGACCCTCCCTGGACCCTATATGTACATATATATATATATATATATATATATACATATATACATATATACATATATACATACCAAACCCCCCGCTTTATAGAACCCAGAGAACCTAGGGAAAGCTCACTTGAATGTGTCAGGGGGTCTAACCTACCGATGATTTACACCGTTACAGTATATACTATATGTATATGTATATATACCTATAGTATGTATGTACGTACATACATATAACGAAGTTGTACAAAAGATCTGAGTATATTAAAAATCATTAACACTTATTTAGGGACCTAACAGAAGAACCAAAACTTTTTTTTATACATATATGTATATATATATATAATATGCAAAAGATAGGGGATACGGTTTTTTATTTATTCATTTTTTTTTTTTATTGTTCTTTTTTTGAATAGAAATTTCACCTACCTATAACTTTCCTCAAATCCCATTTACGAAAATTGAATAGGAATACATTATCGATACATTTATAACTATAAGATCGACTTTTGAGTCTCGAGTGACGACGTCGCTTAGGTTCGAGACCTTAGGGTAGCAAAAGTCTGTAAAAGCGGAGTCGGAAAGTTGAGAAGGAGACATGCAACCTGCGTCCAACTACACCCTGTAGAGTCGATGCTCTATTGATACATATGTATAGATATAGATATAGATATATATATATATATATATATATATATATATATATATATATATATATATATATATATATATATATATATATATATATATATATATATATATATATGTATGTATGTATATATGTATATAGTATAGTATAGTACAGATCTATGTATGTATGTATAGATACGGAGACGTTTTCCTTCGACGCTGAGCGTATCGAGCGGGTAGGTAGAGGGTATAGGTACGGGCACAACGCAACAGGATCACTGGCTGACAGCTTCCTAATGGAACTCGTAAATATCGGAAGTAAGTTATGTTTTCCGAATGAGATCCTGAAAATTGAGTTTGGATCAGCAAAGGACTTTGGGAAAATCGAATCCACGACTAACTAGTTATCGATGTAAGATGGAAGGCACATGTAGTAGGTAGTACCTATACGCTAGTATATAGGTACGTTATAATAAAGATAACGATATATAATAAGATATTTATACGAATTTTAGATTATCAATTTTTTTCCCATACCGAGATGTTCTCGCGAAACTAAACAATCGACAGCGTATGCGTGAAATAATTTAATTTCATTGGTCGGCAAGCCTGTCTTGCAACGATATTTGAGTCTGTGAGACAGGAGAGCCAACTTGTACGAAATTCCAACCACGATTCTAGCCTCGAAAATCCGAATCAATTTTGGCCGCCAGAAATAGAGTTTGACAGTTAAAACTCAGGATGGTTATCCTGCATTAGTAGACGACGAAACTCGCGCTTGCGATGTAGACTGTTTAGTTTCAAGAGAACATTTCCGCATAGGAAAATAATTCCATTTTAACTTATTTTCAATTTTCCAATAAATCAATCGAAGCGTCAAATATCATTATTGTAATGTAACGTAAAAATAGATTTTTTTTTTATTCCTTTATAATTATGACGAATACATAGCTACGATATGTGATTGTATATACATACATAAAAGTAGGTAACGACGGTTTTTGTTCGGGTATATATATATATATATATATATAAAAATATAAATATAGGTATATATGTATATAAAATTAAAGAGCGTGAAATTTGAAATAACGTGAAGTAAGATGAAATAACCGGTAATAATGTCGCGACATACTTGTATATATACCTAGAGTTGTAATGCCGAGATAATTGGCTGCTGTTACTCGTTAGATTTACGAGGCAATAATTGCAAAAAACTAATGTTTTACAGTCACTGCTTAAGTTACGTTACGTTAGATTATGTTACATTGCGTTACGTTACGTTACGTTACGTTGCAGTGTAGCAACTTTGATGAAAATCATTACCATATACCGTGAACTTCCAATAACTCGAGGCTACTGTAATAGTATTATGAATTAGTTTCCGCCCATATTAACTAATTACTATTCGGCGACCACTGCAGGGATGGCATTGTTAAGCAATCGTCGACATTTACTAAAGCTTGTAATATTCTAAGCTTGACCTAGTTGCATTAATACCGGTGCAGCTATATTAACCGAATCCTATATATAATAAATTATATCCAATTACACCTAATACGTACTAGGTACTAAGCCTAATCAAATTTTTATTTATTTTTTTTTCTTTTTTTTCCACCCTGTGATTATTAATAGAAATTATTAGACACGTTATCACGATAATAAATAGTCGCTTAAGACAAAGTACTCGTAACATATAATAATTAATGTTATTGATAAATTAAACATCGTGAATTGAACGTGATCAGGGTGAAAAAAAATTCGTTTAAATCCACGTTCATGTATATGAAATCGGTATAATTAATTATCGATATAAAAAATTGTTAAAGAGAATTCGAAAGTAGCAAGGATAATGATAAGATAAAAATAAAAATAAAAAAATAAGTATAATTATAATTACGATGGTAAAGAATAATAATTATTTTTTATTTTTGTTTTTATTTTTTTTTTTTTGGAACGAAATACCAATTACTCCAATTAATTTAGAAATAATGAGGGTCTTTATTTGTTCGGCAACAATAGCCGCATAAGTATATATCTATACATGAGCGAGAACCGTAGGTATGGTAGGTTTGGTTAGGTACGCAAGCCAAGAAACATGTCCAATTTCTGTTTTTCAAAACCAAAGAACATTTGCGAATATATATGTATAATTACGAGATCAAATTAGAAATAAAAGTAAAAATTTAAATAAGAGGTCTGTGTCATGTGTATCCAAAAATTTGTAAAGAAAAAAAATAATTCATTTTCTTTGAAAATTATTCAACTTAAATAGTTTGACAAAAACAGAAGAATTTTTTTTCATTTTTTTTTTTCAATGTTCGATTCTTTCGAAACGATATAATTCGCCTTGTAAGGGGCATAATTAATAGACTGTTATTTCATGACTTGTATATATTTATACGTATAGATATAGTTAAACGCGTTATAGTACGGTTCATTATTTCGAGTAATAAACTATTAGTAGGTAGGTATAAGTATATAGGTATGTATACGTAGTACATATGTATACCTATAACGTGCAACAACCAACCATCCAAGTACGGAACTAATTTACTCGTGAAAATTAATTTTCACAAAAGGTTCCCGGTTCCCTAAAATAATAATTATACAACAGCAGCTCTCATTCACCATTATCAAACGGATTAAAAGAGAATATATAATATAGAGCTGCTCAGCAGCAGCAGCAGCAGCAATAGCAGCAGTAACAGCAATAGCAGCGCATTGTCTCAATACCAATTTCAATTATAATAAATCTTATCTTTCGGTACATTTCACCGCGTTAATTAATAACAAAATTCATTTCATAGGTATATAATATGATCAAAAATACATACTTGTATAATAATATCTTTACATATTCCAAAAAACCAAAAATTATATAATATATATATTTAATTGAAAATAAAAAAAACATCACCTCTTTGATAAAACAAGTTTTTAAAAAATTAACGACTAAAGTAAAAAAAAAAATGAAAAAATTAACAGATTTACTATCAAATTGTAAATTGAATATATATTTTTTTTTATACATTTCATTTACATGTTCACAAAACGTATATATATATATATGCCTATACACATTTAAATAGTCAACTGCGGTTTGTCAATGAAAATAATTTATTGTTAGTCAAAGTACGAGCGTGTCAATCATGGTTGACATAATTACGTAAATTATTATATGAAAATATATTATATACATATAGGACTCCATAATCCTTTGTTATATAAATACGCAATCAATCACATAGTCACATGTCTAAGTTTCTAATTAAAAGTTAAATTAATTAAAAAAATAAATAAAATGACGAAAATAACTGATTGTATGTATATAATTATATATTTCAGTGCGTAATGAACGATAAAACAAAAAAAAATATCACAATTATATGTATACATATATATGTTCTATATACGTATATAGGTATATACATATATATATATATATATATATATATATATATATATATATATATATATATATATATATATATATATATATATATATATATATATATATATATATATATATATATATATATATATATATATATATATATATATATATATATATATATATATATATATATATACATATATATATATATATATATATATATATATATATATATATATATATATATATATATATATATATATATATATATATATATATATATGTATAGTATATTATACCCGGGCTGTATGCAAAGAGGATTATAATCTCGCTAATTGGTCATTTAATTAATTAATTAATTATCTTTGAAAGGAATTTCTGTCGAGATAATACAAACTCGGTTGAGATTTGAGTTCTATACTTTAGTTAGTTAGCTATATCCGAGAACGCGAATTATTGGATAAAGTGTTCTCTCTGCTTTATCTGCTTTCTCTAATTATCTTTCTCTTTCTATCGCCGTTATACCGTTACCGTTGCCGCTTTTCCGCAATAGGAGCTAGTCTGTTACGCCAGAAGTTAATCCATCCTGAGCGGTCGAAGTGGACCAGCGTGGCGCGGTGCGGCATGGACATCGGTCAGAAGGAATAAAAAGAGAGAGAAATAGAAACCGAGAGAGAGAGAGAGAGAGAGAGAGAGAGAGAGAAAGAGAAGAAAAGCAGAGTGCGAAACCGCGGGAAATTAGGTTCGAAAATCTGGACAAAAGCTACCAACGAATGGCGCACCTTGTGACCGCTCCATAATTCAATTATCCTATACGTTACGGAAGAGGATCATATATAGCTGAATCTCCTCTGCTCAATTTCTACTACCATCAAAAGTTTCTCAAACTTTTCGCGATCGTAGTATTATAATACCAACTTTATCGATCCAATTGATCAAACTCAGTAAATTTTTAAATAGAAGAATAAAACAAAAAAAAAAACAAAACGATTAAATTATTGATTGATTGGAATAAAGATTCCTTCTTGTTTCATGAAAAAAAAATAAAGAAGAAAGAAAAATGCAAAAAAAAGGGACCGGGGTACGACCCCCCCCCCCCCCCCCCCCCAAGCGAATAATTATTTCGTGTAACTTTTGAGCACCGGATACAAATTGGTTTTATCTATTTAGACCAATTTTAACATTATGTTTACAAAATATTTTTTGTTTTTTGTACAAAATTTTTTTGGAAGGAGGTGCGTCGTGCCCCATGATCTCCCCTATACTGCACGTGGTGATAGGTAAGAAAAATGAAATAAATTATCAAAAGCTTGAGGATTGGTAAAGTAGACAATTAAATCGACCCTCTACTACCGTGTCAATTACTGCTGTGCGACGATGCTAAATCTCGGAAATTACGCGACACCTTATCAGCGTTGCGACGTTTGCCGAGTCAGTCCCATGATATTAAAAGCCATGCGAGGTGGATAGGGAACTCTGTACCTGTATACATATACGTATGTGTGCGATAGACGCACGCGTTTCTATATATTCTGTATACCTACACGATAAATAGATAGATAGATAGATAGATAGATAAATAGATAGATAGATATAGTAACAGAAATACAGACACACATAGAGATGTAAGCCTGCAGAGCGTGAATTAGATTTCTAATATCCTGGAAAGTGAACTAAATTAATTCAAAGCTTGACGCACAACCAGAAGTTAATTTCCTATACTGAAACTATTATAACTATATACAGTTATACCTGTATAGGTATTTATAACGTCATAGATTATATACATATACATACCTATATATGTATAGAGTATTAAAAAATTTACAGACGTATGATATACATAATTATAATGATGAATTTTGACTTTTTATTCAAAGTCAAATACCAACGAATTTAATTAATTATGTATAAGATGTAAGAACAAAAAAAAAAAACAAGTTTAAATCTTTTGATATCTAGATGGTTATATGTCGTATCTTTACATACCTATATGTATGTATATTGGTAAAAGTTATTTAGTTTCGATAAAATCGGATAAATAGAATCCGCAGTTTAGGAATTGTGTGAGAGTTATATATATATATATATATATATATATATATATATATGTATATATGATGGTGTAACATATACATGTATGTATATATGTATGTAGATATACCTTATAAAGCGAAGAGGTTCTTATTATCTAAATGAAAAAGTTGTTCGATACGGTTCGTTGATAAAAAGTTTTATACCGTTAAAAAATTTATAGGATAGACGAATTTCTTCCCCCTTTACCACCCCTTTTTTTATACACATATATCCGGGAAGCGGGGGGGGGAGGAGGGGGAGGGGGGTGGAGGACGACGTATTTTCCATATAACTACACAGCGAATAGCCTTCTGTACGTATAGGTAGTATAGGGTATGTATATGTGTGTATATATCCTAATATATATATATACATATATATATAGGTATATAGCTACTACCTTGGCGAAAGTAATATCAATTTCAGTAAATGGAAAAAGTATCAAGATGCGAGCGCGAGAAAGCGATTCGAAAATTTATTGACCGATTGAGAGCTGCTAAATAAATTAGTTCTCAACATTCCTTGGTCCTAAAATGGGCAAGTCTAAATTGCCCCGGGAAAAAGTTTTTGGGAAAGAAGCACAGGAAAATAAAAAAAAAAAAAAAAAGAAGAACAGAAAAAAAAAAATAAGAATAGATGTGGGGGAGAGGGGCGATGGTAGGGGGAAGGGCATTTTATTTCGACCAAATTGGATTTTTAATCGGAGCGCAGTCGCTGGAAAATAGCCACTTCGGCGAGCCTTGGTGTGTCTATAAATGCCCAACCAACTTGTTCCTGATTTAGGAAAACTATTGTCCACAAGAAAACAGAGAAAGAGAGAGAAAGTGAAAGAAAATAAATTCATTATCAAATGTGTGAAGGACTATTTATCATCGGTATTATACTCAGTATTATAGATATGGTATAGATTTTATTTCATGAATTCAAAAAAAAATTACTGAAAATAATAGGAAAACAAAAATCACCCCTCAACGTATATACATACATAGAAATAGATTTTTTTTATTTTTTATTTTTCTTTGTTTTTTCTCCAAGAGACGTAAAAATGACAAAACTTTTACTACCGACGTCAACTCAAGTGTAAATAAATAGACTGTACTGCCGTCCCATTTACTAGATTAGAATCAAATATAATTTTCTCAGACTCTGATCGTTCTAATATCGTGGCGTGTTGCCTGAAACCCAACAATATAAGTATATATATACACCTATACTATATACTACCAAAACGCACACCGGAGGTTAAAACCCCCTGTACGTTAATTACTAACTCGCAATTTTCTCTCAGGTATATACCGTATAACTTGGGTAGGTATATATATTTCAAGCACATATGTAGGTATACCAGGGAACAATCACGGCTGCAGAAAAAGCAATATACGTATATATAAAAAGAAGAAGATAAAGGAAAAGAATATAAGAAATAGAAAAAATCACTTAACACCGTTTAAATTTTTATAAATAAAGAAGATCATGTCTTAAAAATGTTGATTTAAAAAATAAAAAATAAAATGAAACTTTTTTAAAAGAATGGATAAATTCAACATATCAAATGACGTGGGTGATGGTGGTGGATGCATGAGGGTACAGAGAATTTCAGAATTTTTTTGAATAGGGGTTCGTGACACACTATAATCTAGATCGATGGGGATAAGCATCCAATTATAATTTATAAACAAAATGTTATAGAGCGTGAATAAGGCAAACGCTTGCAGTCAGACCCCGGCTGCATATACATACATATAACTATACAGCATAGGTATAGTGGAGCTATTTCATCGGTTGAGGTTTTTTTTTTTATTTTTTATTTTTTTATTTATTTTTTTTCCTGAATACGGAACACCGCACTGGTTTCTCGTTAAGAAAATTCTTAGGTTTAATTAAAATTTCCCTAATAGAAGTAAAAAGTAATTATAAAATTTTATTATAGGGTATATCATTGCTCGCCGGAAAGGTTCACCCTGCAGAGGCGCAGAATAAGGCGTGGATCTTAGAGACGAGGGATGGTATGGAGTGAGGTACAGGGTGAGGTACGGGGATAGGGAATGGTGCAGATAATAAGAGAGGGAAAAAAGAATGGAGGAGGAGATGCAAGATTAAACGATAAATTGTTTTTACTAATTTTATAATTACCAACTTTTTTTTTTTGTTTTTTTCTTAATTTTTATTTTTTATTTATTTATTTTTTATTTTTTTTCTTTCATTTTTTCTATCTTTCTCTTTCTTTCTTCTTCCTTTTTGTTTATTTTATTAATTTTTTTTTTTTTCCTTTAAGCTTTATTATTTATTTATTTTTTTATATTTTTTTTTTTTTTGCCACGTCGAAAGCGAGCAGCAGACAGACCGAAGCCAATCTTAATATCAACTTTTCTTAATACCGTTCTCTGGCTGCCTATAACCGCCTCACTCGTAAGCAAACAGAACTTGCTGCTCGTAATAAACGAGTCTCGAGACGCTTTCATTTGTGTTTCATAAACGCACGCGTACCTTTGCTAAGCAAAACTTATATTTTATCTCCAGATATATCTCTTCGCCTCACCCCCTTATAATGTAGCTATATATATTTTTTATTCTAAGCTGTGATATATCTTATTCGTGATTCAAAATACATTTTCTAGTCGTAATTAAACCAACAATTTTCATTATAATTTTTTTATTGTTCACATCAAATATCGAATAATCGAATAATCAACTAAGAAACAAAAAGTAAGAAACTAAAAAAAAAAAAAAAAATACTATCGAAAAAATAACGAAAAAGAAAAAAATTTAAACAAAAAATTCATTATACTTAACCTATTACTCATATGATTTGCTTCTCATCGTCACCGATGATAAATTGAACAACTTTGTAAACGAGGTATGAATTAATGAATATTAATGAAAATTGGTGTTTTCCTTATTTTTGATTATTTTTATTCTGTATTTTTTTTTTTTTTTTTTGGTTTTCAATATTAAGTTATTTTTACAATGTGAATTTATTGCATGTAATAAGTATACCTCTGTACCTATAATGTACACATACACACATACATGCATAGAGGTAGGTTACACGTGTGTTTTCGCAGAAGAGGCAAGATCTGCACCAGCAACAGCAACAGCAGCCATCAGCAGCGGGTGAGAGAGAGCGGGTGTCTCATTACGCGGTTTAATTTCATTCAGGTGGTTGTACGTGTATATACGTCGCGATGTATACAATTGCAAATACTATGAAATCGTTGTGGTAGAATCTGAGGAGGATGAGGACGAGGAGAAGGAAGAGAGGAAGGGGGTGTTTTCTCGTTAAACCGGTAAATTATCACGTCGGTTTATTATATTGATATTCCTTGCAGTTTCCCGTTTCATTATTGCGCCGCATCTACCTGCAGGCAAACTTGTTAACAATTTTTCGTTTTTTTTTTTTTAATATTTTTTAGTTTCCTTTTCATTTTTTTTTTTTTTTTTGTTTGTTTTTTTTTCATTCTTCTTCTTCTTCTTTATTCTCTTTATTAATAAATTAACATCACGCGATATATACATATATATGCACCGATATACATATATACCTATATAGGTAATATACATACCACAATGTGTGTGTTGTTACATATGACAAAAACTTCAGAAATAGCCGAGAGTATTATAGGTGTGTGTATATATATATATACATAGTCAGAGAGAAATTACCTGCTGCAAGGTAATCGAATTGCTAAATATGGAAACGATGTAATTATAATAAGTTAATTGACAGTAAAACTAGTTATACATGTTGTATGTACATACATACATAATATTAAATGTCTCTGTTTCAATACCCTCCTGCACTTATTATATATATAATTAATTGTGTTAATTTATATCTGCACTGCAGTGTCTCTTTTGCAAATATAAGTGTACTCTACGTCATACTTAATTCCATAGACTCTATCATCTATAAGACCTGGGTATGTCGGATCAGATATATCCATCCCCTAATTGTTAACCTTCTTTCTTCTTATTTTTTAGATTTTATTTATTTTTACGTTTATTATATCTTTAATTATAATCAAAATTAATTATTCTTCCTCAAATCATGCCCACTTGATATCAGAACTGATTCCAATAAATACATATAGATATTTCGTGACATTACACCTCAGAAAGTAGAAAACACCTTGGCCACGTGGTCGTCCGCAGTAAAAGAGAGAAAAAAAAAAATATATATATATATATAGAAAGGAGTAAAACGGGGGTTGCAGAAGCGGATAACAGAACTTGGAGATGTTGGTGAGAGGGATGTGGGGGGTAAGTGGGGGTAGGAATGGTACCAGGGTTGGGGGGACCGGTGCCTCTAATGTGATTGGTTTACTGCCTCCGGAGAAGCCAAGACTTATACGCCGACGAAATGGAATTAGTTTTCGCAATTTCGCGTAGTCCATCCTTCTAAGTGGGTGAACCGGTCCGAGTGCCGGCCAAATACATTATTTTTGTCCTGGCCCCAAATACTGGCCGGAATATTTTTCATTTCAATTTTAACACATCTTCACGGTTATATATACCTATAACATTGAAAAGAAATTTTTTTTTTTAAATTTACAAAAAAATAAAATATAAATAAATAAAATAAAACTGGCTTAAATTTTTTTCACTTATGTATAATAATACCTTTTTTCACCATTTCCGAACAAAGAAAAAACAAAAAAAAAAAGAGAGAAAAAAAGAGGAAAAAAAGGAATAACTTGATTAAAAAATCGCCTGCCTCTACACAAATACTCTGATCAAGGGAGTGCATGAAAGAGGGAGGTCAGACTTAACTCCGGTACACCGTAATTCGACAGATTGGATTAGAAGTCAAGATCGCGTGTTCGATTGGAATTAAACGTCACCTCCGAAATGCGAAACCTTCTGGTCTTTCGTTCACTACCTTTTTTTTTCAGTATCACTATAAAAATACAAAAGAAAAAAAAAAAAAAACTTTTTCTCCCCTTGCTTGAAATCCAGACGAAAATAATAATAATAATAATAATAATAATGATACATTATCTAATTCCTTCTGTATATAATTTTATATCTGCGGTATAAGCAAACGAATAATTCAAAAATTTGCCTATTTCAAAAAAAAAAAAAAAAAAATGTGGTAGAATCCCAAAATCTAAAGCGAAATATTCTTCGGTAAAATAGGTAATGCGTAATCGGTCGGTTAGTTCGACCGTACGCGTGGTTATACTACTAGCTTTGAATCTGGTATCCGCAGCCTACAGCACGCGTTCGATTATTGAAGATTGTTTCTACTGTTACTTTCTGAAGAAGGATTTAGGCAAGGTAAATGTCACAGGTGTGAGTATGTGTGTGTATGTATGTATATGTACATACGTATAGAAAACATACCATCCAATATATTCTACAGCTAAGTAAATATAAGCACGGTTCGTGTATTCCGGCGTAAAATTGTACGGTGAAATCGCGCAATGTGTCTTGCGGATTGAATTGGCAGTAACGACATTGATTTTATTGCTTGTTTTACCAACGGTCGAGAGTTGATACAGTTTGCTCGACAGGGGAAGAGAGGTAGAGAGAGAGAAAGAGATTCCCAGCTCTTTCAGTAACGAAATACACACACCCCGATCTATATACTATGTATAGGTATCTACCTATAGGTATATACACGCGTCGTCAGACGAAGTTTACGATCCGATCCGTAGCCCGGTCTCCTTCCCTACAAGAACCGTTAATCTTCAAGCTTCAAGCTATAATTTGCAAAGATTATTATTTCTAATCCAAAATGTGAAGTTAAGGGTTAAATGATAATTTACTTTGATCTAACGGTTACATATTTCAACCCTTAATGCCGATGTAAAAAAAATGAAAAATAAAAAAAAAAATTGAAACAAAAAAAATATTGAAAAACAAAAAAGGAAAATACCTGAATGTTAATATGAAAAGTTTCCAAAAGTATGATCTATAAGTATATAGGTATATATGTATATATACTTACGATTTAAATCTTCATTATTTAAAGCAACTTATCGCATGTAATACGCAAACAGCAGCAGAAACAGCAGCAGAATGCAGTAAGCAGTAATACCGCTTTGCAGGGTACGTTAGGAAGCTATACTTCAGTTTGCAATTTAAACTTTACTTCCCTGGAATTGATTAGCTTTTAGTAATTAAGCAAGCAACGCCTTGCCTTGCCGAGGCTTGGTTGCCTCTCTCACTCTGACTGTTTCTGAACGCGCGGCACCCGCGCCTCTGTGTATGTGCGCGGCTTCGCTCGCTCGAAGGGCGGTTTTAATCAACGCCTCTCTCTCTCTCTCACTCACTCACTCGCTCTTCATCACTACATCTCCCCCCCCCCCCCCCCCCCCTCCCCCCTTCTTCTCTTTCTCATTCTCTTCCTCTTTCTCTCTCCCTCTGCCTCCCCTCTCCCGCCTCCCCTCTCACTCTCTCTCTCTCTCTCTCTCTCTCTGGTTTGGCCACGTATTTTTTGACGACGAAAGCCTAAACCTCAGACCGGATCCTTGTATTCCGTCGGATCGCAGTGCGAAGCAATTTCGGCATGGAATGCGTTTCCCCCCGTGCCGCCGATAGCTGCTCGTACGGCACCCGCCTGCGCCTCCTCCTACCCCAAAACCCCCCATTCGCTTGCCCAGCCAGGACAGGCCCGACCAATTTCAACTTCCATTATACAGCCCTTGCTCGCCGCGGACAGAGAGTTTCCAAACCATGCCTCAAGCTACGAGTCGAACTACGCGCATCATCCCTTCTCACTTAAAAATTACAAAACAATATGGCGCCGTATCGACAGCTGATCTTCACTTCGTTACTTTTTTCATCAATATTTATTTTTAGTTAAATTATTTTTCAATTTTAAGTTACATTTTTTTACTAAAATAACTTGCAGCTAAAGTAATATATTCTGTATTGATGTGGATGCAGAACGGTTTTATAACCAGGCGGCGAAACACAAACGACGTAGTGTTAACACGTTGTGCATCGAAGATTAGTCACGACTCATGGGACTAAAGGAGCTCATATCTCAGCGGTAAAAAAAATGAACAATTAATGATCAGACGAGGTTTTAGCTCTCTTTATATACCATTAACGATCTATGTATTAACGCTATATATGTCGGGGCTTTGTAGATACACCAATTTTCTAAGTAGCAAAAGCAGTAGCTACTCAGACTTTGATTGCTAATTTTACACGTGCAGTAGAAGCAAAATCAGCAGCATCAGCCATATAAGCGATTGCGTTAACCGACTTGGTATAAGCTACTCAACCTGCAATAACTCGCGTGAAATCAGGGCAGACCCAAACCGATATTTTTATTGTATAGTATACTGCTAAAGCAGGGAATGAAGGAAGAAGTAGTTTACGGGGGGATAAGTTTTTTTTAATAGCCAATTAAATTTTCTACCTTATAACGGAGGAAGAAAAAGGGAGAGAGAGAGAGAGACAGAGAGGGAGGGAGAGAAGGAGAGAGATGATCAGCCCGAAACGAATATAGTGTTGTTTTTCGATTATAAATTAACCAGTTATGGTAAAATTATATACACCGATCGATATTTCATTAGGAAAGATCACCTCACGCGGTCAATCGAACGATAATAAAAACAGCACAACAATCATTCTACTCTTTACTCTCGTAGAGGTGGGGGAGGAGCGCAATAACGTTCGTGGTTCGCAAAAAAAAAAGAATCAAAAAAAAAAAAAAATTGAAAAAAAAAATCAAATGAAAAAAGAAAAACAATTTCATTCCCGTCTCCTCATACAACCAACCCTATATATAGATCTCATCCCATTAAATCAACAAGTATATGTTTTCAATCGATTACTTTCACCTATTACCTTTATACGAATATTTGTAATATTTGTATAATGTCAAATGTTCGCGATTGGTGAATGAATGAATGAATGAATGAATGAATGAATGAATAAATATCGGTTAATAGATTTTGGAAACGAGCTAACCGGGCCACGCGCCTCAGTTACCTCCCTCCCTCCCAACCCTCCCCCGCGGCGGGCGCCCCGCGAATTTAAAAACGCAATTTACGGACAATAGAATGGCGGTCGAGACTGGTAACCCTGTGTAGAGCAGGCGGGGGTGTATAGCCCACTCTCGCGGATAGCCTGCCCTGCTCTGCCCTGCCCTGGCCTGGCCTGGCCTGGCCTGGCCTGGCCTGGCCTCCGCCGTAAAATGTTGTTTTTTAATTTAGGAGACGCCGTGGGGTTAATATACGGCTTTAATTTCAGGATTTCATTTAGGGGTTGCGTTCACGTCACGAAGAGTGCGAGCGAGAGGGATTGGCGGTGGTACCGGGATGAAAAGGGCCGCGAATAAACGAACGGGAACGGGAACGAGAAAAGGAAAGGGAAAGGGAAAGGGAATGGGAATGGGGACCGAGGGGAACCACTTCCGGCCGCGAAGATTGACTTCCGACTTACTTGACGGCGGTCGGCGGACTCATTAGATATCACGGCAGACGTACTCAGACGTATGAAAAGATAAGCTTGTGAGTCGTATACTAAATAACAACGACTCTTCATCCTATATATATATATATATATATATATATATATATATATATATATATATATATATATATATATATATATATATATATATATATATATATATATATATATATACATAATATGTCTACCATACTGATGTATAGATATTATTATTAATTACTTGATTAAAACAGACCCTTTATTACTCCTTTATTAAAAAAATTTCAAACAATCATACCCAAAAAATTAATCGGCGATTTTCATCAACGTTTAAAATATCCAAAATAAGATGCAAAAATATCGGCGTTTAGTTAATTATTATGAAAAATATCTAAATAATAAATTACCTGCATCAGACGAGTTGAAGATCAAAATCCGGAAATAATTGTCCACTATTAATTATCGTGGTTTTCAAATGGTGAATGTCGGTTAAATAAATATATAATATCACTGTACACCAGCAATGAACAACACGTTTTCATTAATTAATTGAAAACTGAGGTTTAACTGTTTGGAACGATATATTTTTTGGTCTAATGATCCTTAAAATTCATTAGTACATGTTGTACCTACAGTTTCGTAAAATTTTTACATAGGTCACATGTATTTTTACACACAGGACACTTTGATGGAATTATAATATGTAATAGGAATAATATAAAACGATTCGTTCATTATCTGTTATTTAGGAGAAGTAAAAAAAAAAAATAAAAAACTCTATCGATTAATCACAATAAACTTATCGATTTTTTATTTTTATTTTTTGGTTTAGTTTTTCTTTCTGTTTATTTTATCGATATTATATTAATTATTGAATATATCCTTTAACAAAAAAAATCAGGAACAAATTTAACTTACGTTTCACTATAATCGCTCCGCGTCCGAACGAAAGCGCGGTCCAACTAAGAGTGGGCTCGCGCGCGCGATCCTCTTCTACTGAGGTGACGTCACCCAGACAATCGACACATGCGCATTGGGCATTTATACGCGTGCCACCGTCGGTGATGCTTCGTCGTATGCTGACGATCTTGTATTATCATGGTGTATCATTCACCGTAACATGTATACACGCGTATATGTATATATATACCTATACTATATACATATATAGGTATGTATGTATCATAGACGCGCAGACTTACATCTATAAGGTATACCTACAGCTATATGTATGGTATCAGTAGAAAAGTAAGGGTAGTATAGTGGCCCCTGGATTGACGGAGACTCGATCGCATCGAAAAACCCTGCAAATAAATAAAACCGAATGATCTGACTCCCTGTTGGGACTTCTTGGTAGGTAGATAAGATCGAATCTAGGGTGAAATTGGGGGATGAGATGAGGTAGGTAGTCATTTCGTGAAATTACTTAAATCCGAACTCGGATGAAGGAGAGTTGGATATAATGTATATACATATATATATATATATATGTATATATATACCTATCGGTATATACATCATCGCGGGGTTGATAATTGGCTTTTATTGTTATAAATCAATTTCTACATCGAGCTATTATAATTGGAATTATAATGGTTCGTTATTGATTGAATAAATGAATCTTCGATTATATTACAGAGACTCGTTTATTTTCATCCCATGATTCTCATCCTTAGAGATTTCGAAAAATGTAAAGGGAGGAATGAGATGGGAAGGGAGGGAAGTGTAAAAGAAATCTGAAAATTGGTATTTCGAAATGGAATCTTTACTCCTTGAAATTAAAAATAAAAAAGAAATTAAAATTAAAAAAATGAGGCTTTATCCACCATAGATTTAGCGGTCGAGGGATTTAGCCTTTATCAAAAGTTTCCTGTAATAAAATGCGGGGAGATATTTGACAACGGCTTAAGGCTTTACCATCACGGTAGCCTACGTTGTGTGTTTATTAAACAATCGATCGAACGACGGTGGGTACCGGCCGTTCTCTCTACCATGCGTTCAGAAATCTATATATCTATATAATGTATATATTCAGATTTTATGTGTACATACATACATATACCTATATATATGTACAGATTTTTGTCGTTAAAAAATAATAATTACACATGAGCAATAAAATTCATTTGATAGATCGTCAAAAAATTTGTTAAAAAAAAAAAAACAATGAATAAAAAATTATAATACGAAGAAAAATCATCTATCTAGATCTATGTACATATAATTATATACCTATACATATAGGTATGTAAGTTATTATACATACGATGAGAGAATGAAGGGTTTTTAGACACGAAATAATAATCGATTATCGATCGTACAGCTACGGTGGTACTTGATTAATTAAATTTAGAGATGATTGTATAGAGAAGTTAGTAGGTATATATGTTACATACACATGTATCTACGTACTTACTTATTTATTCGTGTATGTATAGAGAGCATACCAAAAACTTGGCGCAGTACGTCGTGTCGCGGTACGTAAAGAGGCTTTTTGAGAGGAATAGTAGGTAGTGCCCCAGCCAAAGGCGCACGTCAACAGAAACCAGACCACTGGTTAGTGTACGGAGGAGACTGCTTGTGTTTGATTTAATTAGCTAATTATAATGTTTACTCTAATTAATATAATTGGGACAGCCCGCAAGAAAATCACATGATTATTGTTTTTGTTGTTGTTGTTGTTGTTGTTATTGTTATCATTATTATGATTATTATTATTATTACTTTTATAGTACGCTTTCGTAATTAGAGATACTCATTAGCGAATATGTTGGCAGGCGAGTATTATTGGCGTGAGACCTTTACGTGTGTGTAATTGAAAATACATCAATTAGAATCATTATATACGTGGGAAAAAGAAGAAAAATAAAAACTCTGGCAAGAAATGCAGAAAAAGAAGGGGGAAAAAGAAAGAAAAGAAACAAAGAAAAAAGATTACATCTCTATAAAAGACATTTTAGTATAATTCTTAGTTTAATTAATTAAATAAAAATGAGGGAATAAAAAAAAAGAACTAAAATCTAACGCTGAAGGATTTTTTCATTGAAAATTATTTATGGATATGACTGTGTGCGAATTTTATATCAATAAAATGATACTCCGGGATAGAGAGATAGGAATATAGAAATACTTGGCGATATGAGGGGGATTATATAAACAAAATAAATTTAAAAAAAAACAGTACTACTGGTAAGACACAATTAGCTAAAAACCCCGAAAATATACGTACTGTTATTTTTTTATTTTTTTATTTTTCATCTTTCCCCTTCGAGAGTTTTTCTTCCCTCTCCGTCAAAGTAGAACTACCCCTATAAAATAGTGAGTGCAAGATTTAAATTGTTCAGTGGCCGTCGCCATGGTCCGTAAGAAACCACTTTCATCTTTAAGATTCTAGCGAAAGATTTGAGCAGCATTTATACTGAAATGAAATAGGTCAATTTTGAAACAATAAAAATTCAAAGTTAAAAGAAAAATCGTGACTTTTATAGACAGTATAAAAAATAGAGTAAAAAAAAAAAAAAAAAAATCAGCTTGTTAAAAATTTCTTTTTGTTGTTTGTAATTCATATACGTACAAATACAAAGTTCATAAAATAAACCCTGTCGTTTTACATCCATCGCTGCCCTCGTAGGGGTTGTAATTATATTAATGTGTAGAAAATCCCTCCCCTCAGTAGACCAGGGCGATTCGACGTTCCTTATACCTACTGCCTAAGAGGTTTTAACTGAACCCTGGTTTTATGCGAGGTCCTCTTAAGACCTGGATGCAGGTTATTAGTATGTTAATTGGTCGCACACGGTTCTGCCACCTCGCGTTTCGCCCGCTTTCCCAGTCGAGTGTGTTCATATGTTAAGATGTTTAATCGCTTCTATAATTAAACTGTCCCTCAAAGGTTAATGGTTTTCTAATCCTATGAATACGGTGATGCATAAGCGTTTTCATTTACTTAACTATAATCTACATATATGTATATACATCGTCTAAATACCGATCGAGAAATGGCAATATTTCGATATAAGTATAATATCGTGAAGAAAAAGTGAATAGAAAAATAAGAGAATTTATACTCACTTTTTCATTCTCCAATATGAAAATTGGATTAATAATTTATGAGGGTTCTTATATATATACTAGCCGGAGATGTATATATATGCGATGATAAGGTTACAAGCCGTTACAACCAACAGCCATACTCTGGCCCGGGAGTAATATTAAACTTGCAATTTTTATGATCAAGTGTTTTACTCAACTCTCGAAAGAAATTACTTTTTTACATTTCATTTCCATCCATTAAATAAATTACTAATCTTAATGGCTAATTACTAAATAAGAGCGGCCGCTTAACAGCCTCACTTTAGGCACGTTACTTAAGCAAAGTGATAACACGCGGGGCGCCATTGTCGCTCGGTTATAATTAAGAAAATAGACTTTAAATCCAGGATAGCGAGTAGTGGGTGGCGATGGCAGGTTCTGGGGGTCTCAGGGTGGAGAAAGAAGGTATGGGTATGGGGCCAGGCGTAGGATGGAAATTAATTCATTACTCTAATGCGTTGAGTGAGAGAATGGGGCTGAGTGCTCAAGTGTCGAGTGCCAAGCATTTCGTGAAAGATGGATGTCTCATTTTCATTTCGAAAATTAACACTCTCTTCTCTCATCTACAGCTTCCTCTCCCAACTTCTGTCCCCCCTCCCCAGCCCCCAGCCACCGGTACACGGCCCTCAGCATCTCGACGCTTCTTCTCTTCACACTGTTTTCATACCTCCTCGAACATTTTACACCGATACACCAGAGGACAGTAGGTATATTACGGTACGATTGTTTCTTTCTCCGTTAATCGAATTATTTTTACCATTATCATTTTCCAGATATTAGATACGCCAATTTGAACGAATTAAATTATATATTTAATTCGATTAAAATTGTGAACTAAAATTTTCTAAATAGTAATTTTTCTTTGACACTCATTCGGTTTAAATTTTAAACCACTATTCATCACGAACTGCAGTATAATTTAATTATAATTAAACATCTCATTTGAACATTTTTTTTTTTTAACGCGTATAATTTAATTTTCGTTTATAATTATTCCTAATAAGGCAGAAAACAGTAAACTAAGTATGCGTATGTATGTAAAAGAGAATTCTTGAGAGAAGTGTTGAATTTTTCGCTAAAGCAACAATATTTTACTTATTAGAAATGATAATTATGCTGCTACTTATTTTCGTGATTTTTAATTAAAAAGAAGAATGACAAATATGTATGTACATTGAATGAAAATTCTGAAACATACGGACATGGAATTTTCAGACAAGTAAATTCAAACTACTTATGTAAATTTCATCGAATGAAAATCGTGCTACTTTTTACAAGAGTAAAAAAAAAAAAAAGAGAAAAATTCGCACTTCAAAAGTCAAATCTTATTCTCTTTTTTGGAGTGGAATAAAGAATGGCACGATTTTCACTCTCAAGAGGTGCTTACAGATACCAAAATCCCCCAAAATTACAGATACACAAATTTAAAATTCGATAGTCTAAACTTTTCTAGCTCATTAATTTATGGATAAATTTTTCCAAGATTTAACGTAGAATTTTTATTTCAATAATTTCACACTTTCTCATAGTAAAAATTATTTCATACTATCGAAACCCCCTCAAGGAGTGAATTTTTCCACCCACGGTATAAAAAAAAAAGTTATAAAAATTTTCGAGAAAAAGAGTCGAGTTTTTTTCGAAACTTTGTATAAATTGTAAATAAATTTCGATAAATTTAAATAACGAAATAACATGAGCGAAGTATAACTTTAACCGGATGTCAAGTCAGCCAGGTAATATCAGTATAGAGAACTGAATGGCCCGCAGCAAGTCAGGGCCTCTTGGTGGCGAGGGGTATGAGGCTAGGGGCCAGGATCGCCATCGAGCAGCCGTCACAGACCATGTAATTAGATTTAGTCCCCCTTCCTCCTCACGTGCCACTTCGCCACCCTACTCTGCCATTGTAGTTTAGGGTTAGGCATCAGTTACAGATACGATATATAGACACGTGAATGGGCTGACAGTTGATTGCTAATGTACGGGATGTTCCACAATCTTTGCCACGTTACGATCTCATCTATTTATCACATTTAGAAAAGCGTAAGTCCATTTAAAAACGTTTCCCCATTATACTAGGCACTATCTATCATTATAAAAAAAAAAAATACAACCAATTAGATAAGAAAAAATATATTTTATACTGCCTCAGTTAATTTTTGAAAATAAAAAGAAGAATTTCACAAAAAAATCGAAGAAATTAATACACGTCAGTTGTTCGCGTTCAATAAACTTCGTTGTATAACGTGATTAACAAGTTGTTTTTTTATGTTTTTTATTTTTTTTATTTTTTCATTATCTTGGTTAATTCCCGACATCCCTGTCGATTCATTGAAGATAAATCGCCTTGTCAGACGTTTGCACAATACAATATCAGTTTTAGTCGAAATTCTATCTGATAGTAACAAAAGCTTGAATAAATCGATTTTCATGCGGTGTGTTACCCATGTATTTCCGTATCGTTTAAAGAAAAATAAAATATAAGCAAAAAGAAGGAAAAGAAAAAAAAAAAACACCCCGTATAGCAAGAACAAGACTGGCACTTGCCCGTCATCGTCTCTTCGCCAGCACCTCCTTTGCGGCCCCGATGTAATTTTCTGAATGACTGCGTAATTAAAACTCTAATTTCCTGCACTTAATTGACCGGAGTCTTGGCTCTGTCCCTCTTCCCTCCGACTCACCGGTACCCAACTCTCACCCTCTCCTACTTCATTCTCTTACCGTTACTCCATAATTCTTTGTGTGCACACACGAGTTGACTCCCTGGTGCGGCCAGAGTATATCGTTTAAATAACAAATCGATTTGCTGGTCATACTCTGTACGCCAAGCCCAGAATAAGTGGAAAATTATGGAATTACAGGATATGGACGTGAAACAAAAAAAAAAAATCTGTAAAAAAAACTCCCATTATAGGTAGATGTCGTTTAGGTGTGATGTGATGTAAACCAGCGTTTACGATATATATAGAAAAGCGAACAAAGTAATCGTAGGAAATTGCAAGGAATCTCCCCTCGTCCGAAAGCAGGCGGAAGTTGAAGTGGTAATAAGTCACGTCGCGGGACCAGGCGCCAACTGTACATGAACCCTGGCTCACGGACGGTTTTTGGATAATTACAACAGCCCAGCCCGGGGGGCAATTATAATTGCCAGCTCCTTTCGCAATTATAAGTTTCTCCCAGGGCGGGGCTGGCGCCAGGGGTGGTGGCAGTGGGAGCCATGGCTGGCTGGTGTATGTGGAACCGTTAATTGGGGTGACCTGTTCAGAAACTAGTTACCAAGGGCTACTACTACTGATATTCAGGGGGCGAAAAGCAAGGCTCGCTTGCTTGCTGGCTTCCTTCCTTCCTTCCTCGTACTACACCACCTCGTACCAAACGTAGTACATACATACAGACTTTGTTAAACCCGGACAAATTTAACGCCACAAATTCAACCCTGTATTAAATACCCGATAAATTACTCGGTGTATCCTTCTTCTTCTTCTTCTTCTTCCTCCTCTTCTTCTTCTTCTTATTCTTCTTCTCCTTCTTCTTCAGGAGAAAAAACATTTTTTTCATGATAATAACATTATAACGAAATTATCAAAAAGGGGTAAATCCCTCTTTAAGTTTTCTCTCCGTTTCAACTTTGAATAACTTTCGTCAAAAGGTAAAAATTTTTATCTCATAGGTAGGTTTTCCTTTGCCGCAATTAATTTTATGTATAAGAGTTCTTACGACCGCACGAGTTTCAAATATAAGGATCTAAGACGAGGTTGATATCCACTGTGAATATATAACTGTGTGTGTGTGTGTGTGTGTTCCCGTAGGAAGAAGTGGGATTGCAAATAAAAAGTGGGCAGAGGTAGTAAGTAAAGTATAGTAAGGTAAAGTAAAGTAAATGGGGAGGAGGAGGCGAGAATGGATGTTACTTAGACTTCAGAGGACTCTCCGGTCTCGCGCGCGGTACTCTCCGACTCCTCGTCCTCGTCGAATCCATAGGACAGCCGTATTCTTCCCTCGACTGTTTCTCTTCCACTCGTTATTCGCCCACTGTTGGATCTTTCACACTCAAAGAGGCTTTTCCTCGCAGTCACTGGGTGCCTGTCGCCTGCTCTTACTACAACGCGAACCACAAGGCGCGGACCCATAAAACTCGCTTCGAGGCACACGAACTGTGTGCCTGCTACTCACTCAAATAGTAGGCTTTTTAAAAGTTAGGGATTCTTTCTGAAGTGGATATTTTAATACGCCAGTTCCAAGAGGGAGAAAGTTGCGCCCCTGAAACAGTGATATTTCAAGTGGTACGTGAAAACTTTATATTATTGCATATATGTATAAATATACATACGTACTTCTTGGATCACAATGTGGCAGCAACACAAGACGTCCAATAGCTAATCATTCGGGAGGGAAATGTAACATGTATACATACATATGTATATATCATTGATACATTCGATCTGAGAATATACATACATGTATATATATACCTACCTATATACCGCAATGAATCGCCCTTCAATACAACAATTGATTATAATTGCTGAGCTTGTTATAACTCAATGCATTACGTATATCAATTGACAATGCGAAATTCTCGACGCATTTCGAACCACATACAATATAATCAATTGGCATACAGCTGGTTACTAGCAGTAATATCACGTACGAGCCAACAGGTGCATCTATCGATATACAGAGGAATAGTACATACCTACGCTCGATTTCACGACCAGAAACTGAAATCCGTTTCCATAAAAATATCCCTTCGTTCGATTCCCCATTTCAGTTGGAAAAAAAAAAAAAAAAAAAAAAAAAATTGAAAATTATTCGAGTATCTTTTTCGAATTTAAACTTGTGCAGAATATGTTAACTGACCTTCATTACAGCCTGGCGTGCCCGTCGAATGTTAAAGAGATGGAGCAATTTTTTTTTTCTTCTTCTTTTTTCACCTATACGTATACAACATGGTTACTTTGACTTGTTTGTCTGGACGTTTTTCTTCAACCACTTTACTTTTCTTTTACCACGCCAGTTATAACGCTTTATGTTCTACGGTCAACACGGTGTGGTTATAGGTATAGCTTTATGGAAGCTCTATATGCTAAGAAGATATTTTGTAAACAGTGATGACTGATAATAACCTGTTATAAATTTAATGCTCTTGACGTTTTCGCACGCTATTTTATAATAAATAATTTTTAATTTTCATTTAAATCAAAGCAATCACGTCTGCCTCAATGAAAAAAAAAATAAAATCTACGACTAATTAATAGAATGAATTAATGAACGAAACCATTATCAAGAGCTACGATATAAAATTACAAAAATTCTGGATTGTCTTTACTTTGAACGTGCTTACATTGCTTAAAAAAGCACCAATTTCTGTTTCATTTTTTATCCAAGAGACGCTTTTCATCGCGGCAGTTATTCTTATATACCTAGGTATATACCTACTTTGCGTCGAATCGTTGGGTAGCCGGCGACTTGACTCTGAACGCCGCGGCGGCTTCGTGGTATGGAGAAGTTAATTATAAGCGATACCAATCTCTCGGGGTTGTTGGTTGGTTGGTTGGTTGGTTGGTTGCTGGTAGGTTGGTAGGACTGGGAAGCCCTGACAGCCAATTACCACCACCGTACACCCCCGGAGCCATCCTCAATATAGGAAATTAAAAGACTTAGCGATGATTGCTCGCAAAGCCAAGAACGAAAACATTTGTTCTGCTTAGAGAGAATTACTAGATTGGTGGATGGTGCCCCCTCGTCCTTGCGAAGCGCTAGGAAAGTGATTGGGATTGCCTTTTATTTTGTTCTCAGTTTCCCTTTTTCCTATACCACAGGATATCGTGAACCGTGTGTATCTGACTCGCGTGATCTTCAATCATCCTCCTCCGAACAATCAATTTCCAAAGATTGTCCAATTTCTTTTTACTAATATCACCTGAAGTTTACTTCTGAACGAATGAACGAGGATACTTGTGAAAATTTTTGAAAATCATAAGATCTGCACGTTCCTGAACCACGAAAAACAACTCCGGGTCATTGAAAGGCCAAAAAATGTCATCTGCGGACTCTGGTACCGCAGCTGACTATGAGGCGCGGGAACAGTCAGCCTGAAACAGACAGAACGCCAGTCCAAGCACGTAATGGCGTGTCGGAGTTAACCGGTTGATAACCATCAGTTATAATTAACTCGAGCCAACCAGCGAACAAACCAACACCCCGAGTAACTAACCCTCCGCCACCTAGACTGTATTACCATCAGAGTTCATACGCGAAAACAAGGTCTAGGTACATACATACATACATACATATAACAGTGTAAGATATAACGGACTGTCTCTAACGTAAGTTGGGATTCCCATCTCGTCCAATTCTCTAGACTTGATTAGACTGGTAGCAGTTTAACAAACCAGAGCTTCTCGTTGGATGCAGTCCACTACTGCAATACGTGTCTCCGGAAATTTTGAGATTGAACTGGAGCTAAAATAAGACATCGATTATCTCGCTTTGACTAGAATAATCGATATGTCCTTCTCATCAACGTAGACATTAATGCCAAAGATAAACCAATGAACAATAAACGACAAGGCCATATTGTAAGAGCTTTTCAGTCAGTAGATAAACGACAAATCAACACAGTCATCAACCCATGATATGTTGTGCTATTTCCAAAGGTCGTTGATAGCTTAAACGATATTGGTCATCACTCAATGTTCGAAGAATGCAAAAAGATATGATATTTAGTGAACAGGAATTGTCCCTACAATTACAAGTCTCCGGTTTCATACAACAAAATTTGTACACTTCATTCCATAACCGCTGTTTATGGATATGAGAAGTTTGAGAACAGTATATTCGTCACTAACAACCAATTATCTGAAGAATAACAAGTCGATCAGAAGTAGTGTATACTAGTGAAGAAGTGATGAATGTTGGCAGTCCCGAAAGTGCGATTTTCCTTTGCTCATTCAAGTACTGGACTGCACTATTGAAACTTGCACTGGTAAGTACTGCATAATTCATCGATGAACATTACACGGTGAAGTATTCATGAATAGTCATTTTCTGTTTATATTTTTTATCCTTGTCAGCTCGGCCGTATCCTTTGAATAAAATCAAGAGCTGAAACATTCTGTGCATAATGTATACGTATGGGTTCAGGATGATATACCACCTTCTACCTAGTCTTGGTCCTATAGACAGTATACTATACCATACCTACCTCCACCTCCTGAATCTCCCCATTTTCTCACCGTGTCCGTCGGCAAATCCCTATTGTCGGGTGACATAAGCTCATAATGGATCGTGCCGATCCAAAGCATATACGGTACACAAACACGCAACGTCCGTAGGCTAAGGCTGGCTGGCTGGCTGGCTGGCTGGCTGGCTGGTTTGTGATGGCTACCGATGGCGATGGCTGGCGATGGCTGACTATGACACTAGGCACCCTAGGAGGGTTATGCAACTACTATAAGCCGCACGCTTAAGCCTAGTCGCTAAATGCAACCCTCCTGGACCCTGGTGCTAGGTTGTGGCAGTGACGCCCTTCCGAATAGAAGCCTAAGTACGGTTAAACGCGACCTTTGCGATCTAATCGAGGTCTTATTGATGGATTTCGACTGTCATTAGCTCCTGGATAAACAGCGCCTCTAACTATGGTAATAAGTGGAGGAACAAAGTGATGAAATTTTTTTTAGTCTTGTTTGTTTCTCTGTCTAAAAAGAAACAAAAAAAAAAAAAATTCAAAAAAAATAGTTTGATCAGAATATCTGTAGAACGCTTTTTAATCTCCCACAATAATCTCGCGGAAATGATACCTACAGCACTTAATGTATTCGAAAGCTTTTCGTGTCCATCGGAGATAAGCGCACGACGGGCTGTCCCTAACATTACTCGACGATCATTTTGGTCTCAACCAACAAGGGCTGCACCACAATTTGGGGCGCAATGAAATATATATATACCTATATATGGCCACAATTCGACTAGGGGTATACTAGACCGCAGAATTTCGAACTGAGGAATTCTAGCTGCGCTACGAAGTGTATCGCTAGAATCCGTTGGGATTTCTCGTCACTTCGAGTATTGTACCTTCTTTGTTAGTAATTCTATGGCCACTGGAAAGCTTTTCTCCTTATTATAGTATCAGTTGATACGTTTTTACTCACGAATGCCTCTCAGCTCTTTCTTCATACCAAACCATAAAATATACAGACGTTGTATTTAGTCATCGCGATTGAATGCCCAAAAAGCGTATACCAATTTCTGTACACCAAATTTCTAACTCGCGCACAGTTTACTCAGGTTATTAGGAAGCTAATCTTGCACTTGTATTGAAGATTTCTTGCGAAGGAGGTGACTTCACGTCGCCAGATCATGGAGACGTTTATTCGTAAAGACGAACCTTACCAACTATGGAGAAGTCAATTCCAGAATGGCCTCGTTAATCTGGGACTTGGAGGTTCCTGGATGCTAGGATGCTCTTACATCACGTAACAGTATCGGCCACCTACCTCACCTCCAACAACCACCTTCCATTCCCTTGGCTTGGCTCGGCTTTGCTTCCACCTTCTTTGAGCGCGGGAACCGAGTGACTGAGTGGTTATTTAGCTAAGAGCTACCCCCTCGCGTAGCCTACGAAGACAGGGCTGCCTCCTACCTCGGACTAAGTAATGGTCCCACAACATATTGTGCAAAAAAAGAAAAAAAAACCCCGTACCCAGTTATTTACACCGGTACGAAGCAAAGCGAGGCGGTTTTATTTGATGCTTTTATTGTGAAGCTAGAAGAGTTTGGACTAGATAGTTGGATGGGAAATTTTTGAGAGCGTATATACTATTTCGGTTATCCTAATGAACCCTAGTTCCATTTTATTTTATTTTATTTTATTTTATTTCTTGTGTTTAGATCATGAATCGTCTTGAGAAAATAAGGAAAACAGGAATTGAAGATCTAAAATCCTGGGTACACTCGAGTTTCTTAGGTACGGGCAATCCTTCACGGTTAACGCCCCTAATCGTATTCATTAAAGTGCTCTCAATGCTTTTACACGCGGCGCCCACACTCACAGCCTCCAAGGCAACCAAAGCGCCGAGAGCTTTTAAGTTGGCAACAATGCTCGGATTTATAAACCCCGCCATTGTTATCACGAGTGATTGAGGCGCCGAGTTCGACACTGGCCGAATACTAACCATTGGTTACCTCATTGTTGCTCCCTTTATCTTGGAAATTTCCTCTACGACGCCTTTTAGATTTGCCAAATGACTCTACTTTATTGATGGACGTTTGAAATCCAGAGGTTTAAAGGTTGCCACACTCACAAGTCACAAACCTGATAAGAACCCGCATTGTACGCCCAATACTCAACTCAAGAATTCTCAAAACCAATTCGAATCACCTAAAGCTCGGTGATTTACGATCTAGAAAGCTATTGTTTCTCTTTTCATTCAAGAAATTGATCAAGTATAACTACAGTTCACAGAAAACAACATACAATGTTCGTAAACAACTCTGTTAACGTTTTGAAAATTTTTAAATATACAACTAGATGCTAAATTGATGCGAATCTATAAGCAGAGTCACCCTAAAAAGAACACTTCTCGATGATACTGTAGAGGTTTGTCTGTCTGTATATGTATAATGTATATGTCTTCTATGTATTGTATATAGATATATGTATAATACAATCGAAGCATAGACACAATGGTAAGGACAGAGAACAAACGTGTTCTCTGGCGGTGACTTTCCCATGACGTACTTATAATCAGATTACCTCTCCCGGGGTGCGGAGCCCATCATCCCCTACGCTACAACCATTTCGTCCTTATTTAGCGAAGTGAGCAAGGATATACCTTTCAGAGTTGATCTCCGGCAAAATGTAATTCAGATCTGTTAAAATGATTGAGTAAAACGAAATGAACAAAAAAGCCATTCTAAGTGTATGAAAATCCGTCCCGTTTCATCTGTGAAATATATAATTCGTTGTCGATTCATCCAAAATTTATTATCGCTTTTGAATTAGTGATAAAAAAATTTTTTTTTTCTATTTTTAAATAAAATATAACGTCGTTAATGAAAATGATAATTATTTGAATTCCATTTCGTTTTATTGACTGAATTCGCGTATAGGATAAGATATGATAGGTATTTGTATAGGTGAAAACTCATCCAGATATTAAAATCATTTCATGGCTGAGTCCAACGAGGCCTGACACTCCTCTGGGAACGAAGAAGAGACACGAGAGACTATCGTATTTAATTCCCAGTCACGGTGATTACTATTTCGAGTTGCCGTGTGCGTGGAAGTGAGACGGTGATGGGAGATTTCGAGATAAAGGTCTACTCGTATTCCGCACCACTGGTTGTCGCATTTGTTCGCGTGTCCCTACGCGCCAACGACCAGCCAATGGTGTCACTGAATTCAAGCCACCCTTAGCGTGGTAAAGCTCCGAAAGTGGTCCATCCATCCAAACCGTAATTATGCAAGTGACACCGCCGTTGCACACGTGTATTTGAGTGTTATTCTTTCGTCCCTTCCGATTTCTCACTCTCGCTATCGAAATCGTTCAAAAGTGAAAACAAATATCTCCTAAAACTTGCTAAATTCATATGAATATGTGCACAAAATGTTATATCGTGAGAGTGTTAAAAATTTTTGGGGGGCGGTAGCGGGGGGGGGGGATTTATGAATTTCGTATACACGGAACCCCTTGTCATATGACGTTATGACGATTAGATCAGTCGAAGTTTCCCACAGAAAGGAGAACTCGGTGAAATCGGCAATAACAGCGGTAGCCTTAATCCCTGTAGCTACCTACCTACCTACCTACCTATACCTTGAAACTAACATAACAGGATCACAGGCGTGAAATCCTAATAAACGAGCAGTTGCCCCAGGCTTTGGTGGCCTCGATGCAACTGGCCTTGCAGCCACACGCAACTCGCTTCGCTTACGATTGGCCTCTTATCTTGTAGACGCATCTAGACGCGTTTAGCGGGGAAAACGCATTTATACTCACGTCCAGGGTGTCCTGGGGCGTGCGGGGTGTAGATAGCGGAGCCACGCGTAGCCGAAAAAAATATATACATATATATATATATATATATATATATATATATATATATATATATATATATATATATATATAGAAAGCGAAAGAAGAGAGAGAGAAACATTTTACGCTGGTGAAAGGGTGAAAAGGGTGAAAGAGCCGAGGAGGAGGTATAGCTTTGGGCACTATATACGACTATTGCCTAGTTTATCGCGTAATGTGTACACATTTGTGTCTGTGTGTATGTGAATGCAATATATTTCATGTAGGTATATCTATTAGACATTTATGTGTACGTTGTAGCCATGCACGCGGTTTAACATTATTTTGAAGTAGGTGAAATTACGAGAAGATTTATTGCCATAGATTTTCTTTTTTTTTTTTTTTTTTTCTTTTTCCATTTCTCTATGCAGCAAAATTTATATTTCATATTGACGATGTGTAATATTATCGTAAATGTGAGTTTAAAATAGTTTTATAGTAACCGTGGGAAATTTAGGAATTTTATATTGTACCTATAAGCAAGCTCTGGAAAAATAAAACACTCAGTTTAGGTACACAGGGTATATATCATGGCTGGGGTAGTATGTCTATTCAGTTTTTAATCACGCCTAGACTTTTTATTATTCAAATTTCAGTTTACTATAGAATCCAAATTTTTTTTTTTTCAATTTTGTTTTCTTCTCTTTCTGAAAATAATATCTTAGCATTTCTAATAACTGCGAGAATCTTATGGACCATTTTATCTAAAATTGTACTACAAGATTTAGTACAGCAACAAAAAAAAAAATGTCAACATATTTGCTGATCCTTATAGAATCAAGATTTTGTCTTCTAAACAGGATGAAGTCATAAAAAATTAACACAAATTAAAATGAATTTGAAAACTGTTACTTCTCGTATAATGAAATACCAAACCAATGGAGTTAAAATTTTTCACAAACTGTGCACATCAAGTTCCTGAAAAAAAAAGAAAAGAAATGATGAGAATTATCTGTCATATGATATTTGAAGTATCAGAAAAGTCGCAAAAAAAAGTCTTAATTACAAAAAGGAGGCTTAACCCTTTTCCGAATGAAATTTTATGAAAATCGATGTCTCTGCTGATTTTCGTTGAATTTGGGTCAAGATTAGAGCCGCGAAATTTCCCCTTTAATTAAACACAAATTGACGTCTCATTGACTACCTGCTATTAGAATAATTATACTTAAATTCTACCTCGTTAAGAATGCCTGTAGATATGTATTTGAAAAATTTCATCGTAAATGTTCTCCGCTTGGTTTCCGTTCTAGGTATAGTATGTATATGTATGTATATGTATATTATACACATAATATACGTATACGTGTAGGTCGTAATAATTGCTTCCATTGTGACGAATGATTCGATTGAATCGTCACTCACGATCGGCGACTCGTAAAGCCGATTCTTCCTTCGCGCATTGAATCGCCGAGTAATTCGATTCTCCTCGTGCCATTTTTATTCGAGTAGGGAGCCATGACACTTCCGTTTCCTGGAAAGAAACCCGCTATACCGTCAAGGGTGGCCTATTTGATTCCGGGTGCATTGAATGATAAAAATGACGAAAATCAAATCATTTCCTGACGGAGGGGGATTTCGGCCCGCCCGTCGTCCATCGTATACCGTCCGACACCCGCGGGGAGTCAGTCACGATGTAATTGACATGTTTCATGAATGCCTCCGTTCTTGCGGATACAATTCGTATTAAGCATGCCCGTCTGTCGGCGGGATAGAAGTCTGACGCTAATTTCCTTAACCAATAAATTTCTACCGTTTTCGGAAGTGAAAAACGTCGGTAAAGGTATATTTTTTTGTATCTGCAAAGTCAGCTGATGAATAGTCGAACGTAACTTAAAATTAAATCGATGAAAGTGAGTAGGAGGTTCTTGATTTTCACACAAATTTATAAAACGGCAAAAGTTTCATTTACACCTATACCCAAATGAAGAAGGAAAATAAAGATTCAGAAAATTAAACAACGAAATAATTCAAATGATATCTCGTTTGAAACTCTTTTCATGGGAAAGGACTAACTCTTTTAAAAATACATAAAAACTCGAGCTTTACATTCGATACCTGTAAAAAATGAAAATAGAAGAAAAAAAATTTTGAAAAAATGAAAAAAAAAAAAAAAAAAAATTAAATTAAGAAAAAGTAGATTAAATTTTTAAAAAAATTAATTAACCGAACATCTAACCGGCATCTAACATCTAAGCGTTAATTTAGTTATAGGATACATTGGCGTGTATACCGTTTCTATGGTAGCAGCAGTTTGCAGTTCAAAGCGTTGCCCGTACAGGCGATATATTGGACGGTGAACGACCACAGGCGAAGCCTAGGAAATTGGCTGCAAGACCAATTTGATACGGGATTAATTAATTTGAAATACCACGAACCGAGAGGCCCTAGATTAGTCGGAGCTCGGTCAAGTCCAACCAGCAGCAGTAGCACCAACCAGGACGACGACAACCATATTCGCAGTTTACTGTACGTACGTTGGTTTAATTCAAGTTTAATACCAGACAGCTTGTCTCATTCATATGTATAACCGAGACACCTAAAATTTACGCAGTGAGTCCCGTTGCGGTAAGCCAAAAATTTCTACGTTGACAAAGCGATCGCATAGGGATTTTGGGAAACTAATCAGAAAATGTTTCATATACGATATTAAAGTTTCGATCAAAGTAATGAACAAGTTTAATCTATATCGATATATACTTTTGTTCGATACCTACTCAATTTATGAATGGAAATTTTATTAGCTGATCATTTCGACTTCGATTAAAATCAAAGAAATCTGTCGTGATGAAAAAAAAAAAAAATGAATAGAAATGAAGAAAAAACTGACGATTTATTAGTATACGATTATCCTGATTTAAAAATTTTCTAGCTGACGTGGTGAGGACCATGTACGTCCAACAGGTATTAGCCTTAACACGTAACCCCTACAATGCAAATCAGCCAAAAAATAAAAAATAAAAATACTCTATTGTAAAATTTGTAACTCAAAAAAGTTCATAACCGTTTAAAATTTACGTAATCAAGTCAAATCGTAATCCAAGAATTTTTGAATATAGTGAGAACAACAGAAAATTCGCAAGATCGTATTCAAAACTAAAAATAAAAATTATAACAGAAAAAGAAAATAATTGCTAAAGAAATAGCAACGAAATTAAGGTTTTATTCGTAAAGTAAAATAGCAACGATTTAGTAAACGAGTGGCTATACAGTTTTTCTTTATTTTTATTTATTTTTTTTTTTTTTCTTCTAGTTTTCAACTATTTTTGGAACATGGTGTTAAAAGTTTTAAATGAATTTGCTCCTACAGCTACAAAGGTTTGAAAAAATTACATCCTTTCTCTCCATCACCCATCACGAACGTCTACTTACACAGTAGACGTAGTTATTAGTGGAATCCAGTCGCGGTTGTAACATCTAGGGAAGTTATCAGTCTATTGATAAACCACTTCCTATGCAGTTAACTACATTCTCGTTCTTGTTAGACGACTTTTTTAAAACTCACCGCCATTGGCAAAACGATACCAAAGCGCCTACGCAGAGTCGATCGTCCCCTCGCTCTATATAAGGTCTTAGAATCATTTGCAATGTCGTTAGATCTCATTCCAGTATCGAAATAAATATGTGTCTAAGAATTTTGAAAGAAAAACAAAAATTAAGAAATCTTGTATAAAAAAATTCAAACTCTAAACTTTTTCGAAACAGAACGTCGATAGGAAGAAATTCCATGTACTGGTTTTTCGTCATTCGAACCTTTCGAAATGAATTGATATTATGATAAACTGTTATTAAAAAATGTCGATTCTCTCCATTTCTCAATAATCAAGTGCAAAAAAATCGTAAAGTGGATATATAAGACGCACCGACAGACAGCCGGATGCTAAAACCGTAACACATGAGGTCTGTTCGTTAAAGGTCTCGTCAGATAACGGCTATCGTTAGCCACTGAGCTGGTATACATATAATACATAAACGTGTACGTATATACAGTTGTATATAGGTATATACATATGTAATATATGTGTTTTCATACAAGTATGCATGAGCAGATATTCGAGCTTACATATCAGAGTGAAGAGAGAGCAATACATGGATGAATCTATATGTATACTATGCCTATGTAGATATGTATATGTATATATAGTATATAAGAGACGTTGGATATGTGCGTGGAAGTCGCTGGTCGTATGTACCGCATGATGCTCAAACCGGCTGACTCTACGCAATTATAGCTCTCCAATTACGTCTCCACCATCATCCCTGCCCGACGGTTAATTAATTTCTACCTCATTAACAGTGTAGTCCTTATAACCCATACCTATACCCATCTATACGTATATACCTGATCCTCGAAAACTTTATTGAATGCAGTTTCAGACTCTGCAAATCTGCCGAATCGCGGATATACTGCAGTCTGAACACGTAACAATATAGTAAACGATGAGAGACAAGCGCGTGTGTGTGTGTGTGTATGCGTGTGTTTAAGCATTAATTATCGAGGATGGTAAAATCGGGTTCTTACTCGTCGTTCTTAAAACGTATTAATTATCGTTAAATTGGCTCGAGTCACGGACGAGCGTTAAGCCGACAATGAGGAATGAGCTGTACAAGGTATGGAGTTTCCGGTACGGCCATCTTGGACTTTGTTTCCCGCGCGTCATTCGTTATCAGTATATCGTCCGATTCATTCTTTTAATTTAACTTCTTTTTATTTTTATTTTTTGTATTTTACTTGGTATTTTTCCCTCCAAGTATCGCGTATAGTCGTTTATACAAACGTTAATTAAACAAGTGTTATAGTATTTTTCGTATTATTTTCGTATCGTTAACTGTCCCGAGGCTCTGTCTCTCCTCGAGGTTGGTAGGTAGGTAGGTTGGTATTCGATAAAGGCGAAACATTACGGTCGCTATTTTAACCACGTTTAATTAGAATTCACTTTTAATACAAGAGTTGGGTATTCGTTCCAAGAGGGTGCCATTCCGCTTCGATATCAATCTTTTCAACGAAACTCTACAGTGCAGAACAAAGCGTTAAAAATTGCGAACTCTGAAATGAAAAATTCAATAAAAATAATAAACTAAAAATAATTGACGTATATCTACCATATATAGGGGTGATTTTTCTTCTTTTTTTTTCTTTAATTTTTTTTCATATAATTAAAAGGAATCAAATTGCGGGTACATCGAGTTGATTGCTTCATACGATTTAAATCCTATCCGAAATGCAATTAGCCAATCAGCATACACCGTTCGACGTAACCATAAACTGCGTTACTTAAATTGGGCGTACGGCATTTTATACCCGTAAACCGTAACCGAATTATATTCTGTATATAGGGGTGTGCGGAGACCATGGAGAAAAAGGGCGAAATGTATATATATACATATATACATATATATATATATATATATATGAAAGGAAGGATGAGCTGGTTTCTCTCCACTGCTGTGCACTGTGGGAAACAGAAACCCCAGTGGCGATTCAATAGAGTAGGTATAGGATACGAACACGTACCTAGATACCCAGAGTCCCAATAGTCTATAGAGAATCAGTGACGCGAGACGCTGCTGCAGGCTTCGTTCGTTTGTCATTTGATCAAAAAGCTTCGACCACCCAAAATTTACGATCGGACTTGCACACGTCGTTACTTATTATTTTGCAAAATTCAATTTCGTTTATACTTCGGTATACCTACCTATCTACCAGTTTCGTAAAGGGTTCTTCGTATAGGTATAAGTACAAGTCTAATACGGATAACAAAAACAGAGAAGTAGAAGAACAAAAAAAGTTAAAAGTAAAAATGAAAATAATAAAAAAAAAAAAAAAAATGGCAATGAGGAGTTTTTCGCTAAATTAATTAGACGCAATTAAGAGGGCTTTTTCTCAGAATAGAATTCACCCCCGCACACCTACTAGTGGCTCGCTTTACCACCCACCGCTAAGAGGGTTTGCTTGTATCCCAAGAGATGCGCATGCGTCATCCGATTAAAATTACTAATTGGTTAATTAACTTAAGGACAACTCTCTAACGGCTAAGTAAGTTGACCGGCTGATTATGACGCATCGTTCGCGTGTCTTATGGCCGAACAGAAAATTCATTAATTTATTATACTTCTTAATTACATATACGTAGCTATATCTACCCGTGATACCAGACTCTACGAGAGTCAGGTTTAAAAAAATGTTTAAAAAAATTTTCGAAACGTTCATTATTTTAAAAGACAAAAAATAACAGATTCTTTACAGATACAGTAGTTTGAAAAAAACAAAAACACCAAGTTGTGTACATATATGGAGACGTATCTAGGTATGTATGGGTTCAACTCGATGGGTGCGTCGCAATGGATGAAGAGAATGTTTGCTGGTAGGTGGTAGGTGGTAGAGACTTGGACGCATCATTTACAATACTTTAACGATGATACATTGCTCCTGGTAGCCGCAATAATGCCACCTTAGAACGAAACGTCTCGAGTTCAACCCAACCCAGCCCAGCCCAGTCCATCCCCGAACTAACAACCAGTGTCAAACACTGGGTGGCCGAAGACTTTTATACATAGATAAAAAAAAAAAAAGCAAACTTATACCCATCAAAACTTGCTGCAACATTTTTTTAACTAATGATATAATTCATCAACATCTTAATTAAACCCATTTTTAATGCAAATCCCTTCTAATTAGAAAAAAAAAAAATTTCTCTCTCCCTCTCTGACTTCCAGCAAATCTTCGAATATACTTTTGAATTTAGCGTTATAAAATTATTCAATCTATTTAACGTCTTTATAATGCAAGAAAATTATTCAACTTTCGTAAAATCTCGTTGTTTGAATAAATATATATATATATATATTTTTTTCTTATCGTCTGTATCATTCCTACATGTGCTCTTCAGTCACTTGAGGATCACCCGTTATATCTATAAGACTGCAGGAAGGTTGACTATTTTTTTAGATTATTCGCGAGCACCGACTCTTGTGCGCTATGGAGTCGCCAGCGTCCCGAGTTCCAGGGCAGCGAACGTTGAGTTAAGGAACACGAGAAAGCACTCCTAGGATTCCCAACTCGCGGTTCAGGACGAGACCTCGCGACCGGACCGTCCGCTCCACTGACACTCCGGACGCTTTTAGAGATAATACATTAATTTTCTATTGTCAGCAGTGATCCGAATCGAAGATCGATTGGCGATCGAACTCGTAAGTCAGAGCAACAACTTGTTAGGAAAGGACGTTCCATAGCAGTTTATTTATATCTAAAAAACATCCTTTCCAAATCACATGCCTAAAATAAACAGTTTAATATACATAAGGTATGATGAATCCGATTTTATTATAGATTAACACAATCCTCGGTTGTTGGTTAGCTATAGTTAGTTTGTAGGAAACCCCGATTCATAAATCCGCAATTAAGCCGTGACAAGGTGATCTCTGGAAACTAATGTGTATTTAGGACGACGTTGTACGACGACGTGAAACGTATGTATACGTCCGAAAGACAGAGGCAGTTGTATAGAAGAACAAGAGAGACAGAGAGAGAGAGAGAGAGAGAAAGATGAAGAAGTAGAAGCGAAGAGACTCAGGAAAATGAGGGCGTCCTGCCCGTATGCAATTTGCACCCAGGCAAGACCAGCGCAGAAGAGCCGAAGCTCTTGATTAGAATTTCTTTGAGCCCTCATATCGCAGGCTCGTTGATTAACCACTTAGCAACCGATGCGGGTCACCCAGCCTTGGCACAAAACTAACCTTTCACAACGTGGTCATCCATATCGTACACCCCCTATTCCACCTAAAATCGAAGGAATTTTAAAAATCTCCACATACACGTAGGTATATGCGAAATCATCTGATATGTTAATTTATTGGTCATTTTATTCACCGGGTAATGACGATGGCACTTGATTCAATCAGGATAACGAGATATGCTTGGATTGTGTTTATACACATTCAAAGAGGCGTGTAAGAAGGTTGCTTCTCGTTCCATCACTGCGGCTGCAGTAAAAGGAAAAGTGTTGACGGTATTAATTAGTTGCTTCCGTCCTCAGCGATAGGAAATCTTTAACAGTTTGACCATATGCTCTGGATTCTATAATATCAAAAGACATGTTGATACTAAATTCTTTGACATAAACGGGCGTGAATATATAAGCCGGGAAATTCTCATCCTGTTAAATAGCGTTCACCTCCGCGATGAAATGAAAATGTGCAGAGCGTGTGAGAGTGTGGATAACGAAATGATTCACGCACGTTATCTATGCAAGACAAATCCGTCGACAAATGATTCAATTTGTGTGGTTTTTTTTTTTTTTTCATTGCTATTTGGTCTCCCAATAAAATTCTTTGTGTTGTAAACAACGTGTAGAACGAATAGCTAAAGAAGGAACGGACCAATTAGAACGAAATTTGATAAGTTGATACCTCTCAAAGTATCGAGCTTTTTGACAAAATGTAATAACATTTGGAAATCAAGCAGTTTTCAATTCTATGGGTACGATTTCGGTGATATATTTACTAATGAATCGGATTTTACCAAAAACAGTAACTATATTTTCTCGTATACAATTTTTACCGGGTTATTAAATAGTCTCAGTTAATTAGTAGATATCTCTTTAATTGTTTGAATAAATAATTGTAACGTAAATTTGATATACTGACATTCACGATTTTTAATGTGACCGACTTTTCGTATATTTTTTCCTTGTCTCTTGATCAGTTTCTAACTAAAATCAACTCATGTTGTGATAAGACAAAATTATAACGTTAATTATCACACCCCAAATTACCCGGCATCCTATCCTTATCATGCATGACATACAACCGCCTTAACCACCTCGTATGCTTTTGATTAAGTCGAGTGTATGTACCTACGTACCTATCGTACGTACGAGGTATAATAATATCGAAATTCTAGTCACACTAAACTCCAAAATTCGTATCAAATGTGTGTATATAAGATATTTGATATTTGTAAAATTCCAGGCTTTTGTTGAGGTGTCTATATACATACAATAAATTTGCAATCTAATAATGAATCACAAAAAAAATATTACGATTCGTATCGTTGGAAATTTACTCGAAAAATATAAAATAAAAAATTAATAATTAAAAAAGTTGTATTTTTATTTCGGGCAGCAGCGTCTGCGGGACTAACTAATCCAAATCCCCTCGAGAACTGTCCCGCAGTAACGACAGAAGCGTGCAATTATATACTAGCGACCGTCTAGTAGCTGGTACGTACGAGTACGTCTACCAAAGTACCAACAGGCAACAATACGTATGTATGCATAACCATCGTATGGTCGACTACGAGTACAGAGAGAGAGAGAGAGAGAGAGAAAGAGGGTACAATTCCTCCCTTGCCTCGCCCCTGGTTTGCGACTAGCGTTTTGCTCCCGGCCTAGCATCTGTCAGGCCGCAGGCATTTTGTCTTATTTGCATAATACCCAATTATTTGCGGTCTGGAGGATTAATTTCATGGAAAAGACCACGTTCGAACCCTGCACCAACTCCGTTATACTACATTATGCCATTACGGTGACGTATAGACGCAGTCTTCCTACTTGGCTGCAGCTATACATATTCGTAATAAATATTATAACGAGTTGACTTCGATTCCTTTATTTTTTTTTTATTTTTTATTTTTTTTTTCAAACCATTATATAAAAATTGTGAGAAAAAAAATTTTAAACATAATTTAATGGTATTACTTTATGGTACTTTTCACCCGTGAATTTACAAAAGTATACCTACGAATTGAAATATAGGATCGATACGGACAACCGAGTATTACCGCGTTAGGCCGTAAACGTCAGGATTTTATTTACTCTGAACGATTGTCAGACTCGTGATAAAGAATATTTCTCAGCATATTAGGTACAGTGATTGAAACGGATGAATAAAAATAAAAATCAGTGGTTTTCTTTTATACAATTTTTATCCTCATTTCTTTGGTCGAGTCAATCATTTGTCAAACACGGAACTAAACATTTCTATCTAATTTCATCGCTGTATAATTTAGAAAAAAGAAGCGGATCGGGACAGCGTAGAATCGAATGATCAAGATATTGCTAACATAAAATCCATTAATCGATAGTTGCAGGTCAAATTTTTGTTCACTTGAAGTAAAATAGAAACGATAGGGGCAGCTAGGCGAACTTCAACGCATATTTGGAACTGTGATTTTCCATCACGTCGTCAAACCGCGCGTGCGGAACCGTTTAGCAATATCTATCTGTTGAAAAACGTACGGGTGTAAATATCTTCTTTTTCTACATTTGATCGATAATTATCTAATGTTCTGAGTTCTTTAAACTTAAAAATAATTTATAACTGTTATTAATCTATCGATTATTAATTTTTTGTTTTTAGATGATATTGTAGATCCTGATTAGGAACATTATTCTTTCATAGCTCGTAAGACAATATAAGAATTTTAATCTAACTTATTTACTAAAGCTATGTAATGAATGAAAAGAAAAAAAAAACAATTTATATTCTAACTTACGTAAAAAATTTAATTACAATAGATTCATTTCGTTTCTTACAGTCCGCACTAATTAACTAATTGTGGTTTGTAATTTAATGCTTCGACAAGTTTGCGAACGGTAATATTTAATCGATTCTTTTTTTTCCTTCTTCTTTTATTTTATTTTTTTATTTTTTGTTTTCATCCTCATGCCACGTCACATCCGGATTATATATTTATCTTTTTTAAATGACGAAAGATTAGGGTAATCATGCTTAAAAAATATCGCAATACGTATTATGCAATGAGTAGTTTTCTTTCACGTACTATATATTATAGGGATAATTAATTTTCTACAAAATTTAAAATTTCACCATAACTATCATTACATTCGCGAAATAAAATAACCAACTTATTCTCTCTGAATATAATTATTTAAATATTCGATTCAATACGAACATGAGGAAATAAACACCTTAACAATTCGGAGTTAAAATGAAACACGGCATTCGTTGATGTCTCCGAACAAAGAACTAAACTCTCAAGATCCATCGAGCGTGTAATGATCAATGCGCAATTAAGGCTACTGTACGTGGAGCGGATGGAATTGATCTTTTTATATACGCCACCGATTTCATGGAAAATAAAGCCATTACATTGATCGTGTCTTAGTTAAAAATTATTCAATACCTTTGTAAAATGAAATTATATATTTAACTCAAGCTCGCACAAAGCGTTACAAAAAAAAAATTTTTATACAATTCATTCCAATTCTTATTAAATTTTTTTCTGTTGTTTTTTTTATTTTTTATTTTTTTTTTTTTTTTCATCTTTTTTTATGTTTTATCAAAATTTATAATTATTCAACGAAAATTCTCACAGCCTGATATATTCTAATTTTAATGTATTTTTTTTTTCCTCGTTTTCGGGTGAAAATTGGTAATTTTTTAACTTTGATAATATATATTACTTATAATAATATCTAACACAGTAATCGTAGCTATAAAGAATAAATCAAGGACATTATAAACTAGTCTAGAATTTAAGAAAAAGATAATTAACTTTGTTTTAGCGTATCGCATGCGCATTAAGGAACTAATCAATTATATATCGATATAGCAAAACGTTATATAGGATAGCCTTCACAGCGAATGTAATTGCGCAATTTTATAAAAGATTGTTAGATTTTTTGACTATTCACCTATTATACACACATACTAAAGGCAATAATCGGTTAAGAATTTTACCCTATTTGTATCCATTCCCTCGAATGTAGCGCATATATAAAATACGGCAAAGAATTGCTTAGAAAGTCTCGATACTGATCGCGCGTATAATCGATCACGAACAATGCACTGGGTTTTGACTCTTTCGGGTTTTGTCATGCCTTTATACCAGGCAGCTCGATCTAAACGACGCAACAAAAAGTATAAAGAGGTAAGAAAAGTGGTCAAACATTTTTATTTTTATTTATTCATTTTATTTTATTTCATTTTTTTGTCTTATTTTTATTCTACACCTATCGATCACTATTTAGCTTCTCAATTTAGTATAGACGGACATTCAATTCGATCCATTATTTTACGGAGCGACAGAATTATATCTCCAATTTTATTTTCCCACTTGTCATTAATCGTCCAATCACTTATACATCTTGGTAAAAATTAATTTGTTTTATTTTTTCCGTTTGATAGATTAATTTAAAGTTGCACGGGGGTCGGATAAGGATAAGGGAATTTTATTAATCCTCGCTACGCGAAACTGGCACACATGTCACTGGTAGTAGAAATTTACTCGAACAAAGCTAACGGATGGCCCGGCTATCAAAGAGAATGAATAATATTAATCCGCATCAACAAACAGGCGACGATATTTACATATCTGTAATTGTGAGAGCCCATATTTACAGTCGGGAAGGGTCCTATGGGCTAAAAAGAACAGACACACGCTCGACAGATATACGGACCTCGACCTTCCTAACTTGGCCTAATCTAACCAGATGAATACACCCAAGAGCCAACCCCTCCATAATGTGAGAACGGTATGTAAACAAACTGAAAATCATTATTTGTTCCCATACTCAAGAGGGGAATTCTGACTTGACCCTTGCAGGTCCATGAGGATGACTAAAACATATTTTTACCAATTCGTTTATTTATTTTTATCATTTATTAAGAATTATTTTTCATAGAGATGATCGCGGAGAAGACATTCGGTGTATTATCGGATGAGTAAAAAAATATATTGCCTATATCTCGGGGGATTTTACTTGCTTGAGTAAAAGAAAAAAAAAATGTTTATCCGATTGTGTGTGAGAATATAACGAAGCGAATGACTAGCAAAGTAGATTTTCGACTTTTGCGATTGCCGATTGGCAGCTGGTTCTTTACGGGAAATCTATAGCCGTGAGTTTACCCTGTAAATATAATATTTTTACATCTTAGCGTCTTACCGAGAATGGCCAATATTTATTCACCGTTAGTAATTTGTTTTTCCCACTCGACGGATGGAGCGGCGGCACCGTCTTCCAAGTCTGGATTCTTATTTCCGGTTCCGCTGCCCTCTGTAACAGCGTTACGATGCCAAGCTTCTACAATCTTATACAGACAAGCTATGATGAAACGCTACCTATAAGAGGTTGTAAGAAATGGAAAAAGAAATTACAAAATATAATATCAAATACTATCCGCTGTTTATTACAATGTTCATTCTGATTTGCATCTAAATCCTGCAAAGGCCTTTCTTCTTTTCAAAGATTCTGAAACATTGCCGAATTGAAAAAGCGAGGAAACAGCTTCGAGAATTAGATCGAACCATAGCTGGCTGACCCATAGCATGGATTCCTATGGGCAGATTCAACCAAATTGTTGAGGGTTGTCCAGGGAGCAGTAACGCAATCTATCCTAAAGTTTAGCTCAAGAGATACCCATGGGATATTTTGCTTAGTGATCCATTGCTGAACTTTAGCGTTAGTTTGAAACAAGAGCGTTTGCAAAAGTTATACCAACGGTGGTCTACGAGTAGCTGCAGTGGACGGCTATTACACCTGCGAGCTTACATCCAGGGGTAACACTGCACTGTATATAGATACCGAAAATAGTTCCCCAAGGTGTCGTGCTTTCTGAAAGGTTAATTTCTTGACGACTTATTAAATTATTGGATAAATTAAATTTTTGTAGTTTTGTTTGTTTGTGAAAAAAAAAAAAAAAAAAAAAAAAAGAGAAAAAAATTATCACACTTTAAGGAGATATTAACTAAAGCGAATAACTTTGTCAGATATAGAAATAAGTATAACGCGATATCATTTGTTGAGTGGAGTGGAGTAGTTAGCGGTCGAGATAGTCTTGTTTGAATTTAATTCTATATAGAATCATCATTTGCGTAAGTCGTGGAAACCAAGGCGACGAACTTCGAAGCTATTAAACTTGGCTCTGATGGTTTATCACACGTATGAAATCTCACCTTTTACTAGAACGGTTTTGCACACTGACATATACACACCCTCGAATCCGAAACGCTCATAGAGAAGGACTCGACTAATGGAGTCAACAAACAAAAGTGAATCGATTTGAAATAATAGCATGGAGGAAGGCGGCGGGAGGGCGTTCTGGCGACAAATAAAAGCACTCAGCGTGAGCGGCTTTATCCTTATACAACTGTCAGACGTCTTAACACCTCGACAGAGGCACCTCGACCAGAGTTCCTCGGTATAGGGAATACGGTAACCGGTAGTAAACGAAAATTTCTACCGGAAGTATGGCTGAGGAAGAATTGGACGCTTAGATTCCGGGTTAAAAGCTTTATGGAACTCATTTTCGTTAGCGTTACGAACCAGAGTGTCCTTTTAGATTTCAGACGGGTCCGCACCGTTGTGTGTATATATGGATACCTGGGGGACCAAGGTTTTTGCCAAAAACTCTCAGATGCCTTACTTCTACGTACCTACTAGGTATAGTATACGGGTTTTTATTGAAAACAACGATTCGTTATCAATAACGTTGATTTATCACGCGCTAGGGCTTTTACTTATCGATCGGCAATCAATATTTTCTTTAACGTGAATGTAGGTACGTAGGTACACACCTTGAAACGGCCCATTTTTCAAATACCAAAACTCTCGCTGAAGTATTCTCTTAAAACACAGGAGAACTGTTCGCTAGTCTTTCAAAGTATATTCATGCAAGAGTCAAAACTTTCGAACCATTATCCCTCATAATTAAATGCAGTCAAAGTACTCGATTCATAACCACTGCCTCAATTTTCACTCATAGGATTCGAAATTCTCGAAAATCAAACCTTCATCAGATTAACAGAGAAATTTTTGATACTGTAAAAATTACTTACAGGTAATCGATTCAATTTTACTACCAAATGATGAAATTCACAAAATTAACGGTTGTAAAAAAAACGGAGCTTTGATTCCTTACTCTTCGATATGTTGCTTATTACTTTTTTGATTTTGTTTTACCTTTCTGTTATAGTTACGAGTGATTGGTTGATAAGAAAATTTGATTCAAGCCCGATAGCCGCATGTTATTTAGAAAATGTTCAAAAATTGCAAAGTTTCGCGTGACGGTTGTCCGGCCTTCGCCGTTCGTAGGCAACCCCTTATACGGCTTACTGACACCCGAGCAACCGAGGGAGCGGCTTCAATCTGTTCTGCCAGTGACACTTGACAAAACGGGTCACTTCCGTTTTAATTAAAGAAAAAAACTCCGGATTGGATCGGAAATTAACCGATGCAATCATCGCTGTGGTAGTCACCATGGGCGTAAATGAAATATATACCAAGGCTTCTTGCTCCGTACCAGTTTACTTTTTACTCGCCTAGTCAGGTGACTAATCAGAGATTATTTTCTCATCGAATGAATCATTTTATCTGATATTTTTTATGTATACATATACATATAACCATATTTATCTACATATGTATGTACAAAACAAAGACTAGAAAATCCTTTCGAATACTTAATGAGTATACAGCTATACATATATGTACATTAGGAAAATGTGTATAGGGTGATTCAGTTTTACTGGAATATATTTTCAAGATTTATTTTAGGTATATGAAAACCCAAGACTAAATTTCTTTCACAAAAAATTCAACGGATCCCTACTTTCCAAGTTACAGAAAGTCTGAGTTGGCTAATTACAAAGCTTGCTTATATGAAGAATGCAAACTGTGCACTGCCCAAGGCTTGAGTGGCGTAAGTTTCTGACTAGGGCATCCTAGTATAGCTTCTCATCGTCTAGGTCCTGTGCTACACAATCTTCGTTGTTCCGGTGTTCCGTTTTGTAGTTTTCGTCGCCCAGATCCTCCAAGTCAGAGTTTTGGACGACGTCGACCTGAACGCTAAAAACTACGAGTGTGGGGGGAGGCCTAGAACAATTAGTTCTCAGAGGCGGCGATTTGAACAACGAAAACTACCAGGCAAAGAACTTGAACGCCCAAACTTACGAAGTGGAGAACCTGGACGCCGCGAGCTATGGGGTGGAGGACCTGGTATCAGGTGAACATCCGAGCCGAGGAGGTATTCTGAAAGAGTTGTTCGTTTCAATCTGGGATTTATTCGTCAGACGATGATCTAACGATTGCCAGAGTCAGCCAAACGATTGCCAAAATCATGCAGGCTGTCTGATTACATGTAATCCAATTTTTAACGATTTCACCTCTTGCTTATTTGATACCCTGACAAAAGAGTCGTAGGCAGTCGAAAGTGGAAAACAGTGAACTAATTGATTATTGGTATATCTATGAATTTATTGCTGTCACAGCGATATAATATTACTTATTATAAAAGTTATGTACAATTTGTAATGACTTATATAGAAAATAAATATGTACCCATCGCAATTGATCGAGTCTTTTTATTTACATCCTGCAGACACAATATGTATAAGCCATATTTGCAATAGAATAATATACTACCTAAAATAACTAAGATTACAAAGAGGTGCTACAATCGCGTGATATTGAGTCGACAGACCACCCTGATATCAGGAGAACATTTGAGGTGTGCTAAAACAGGGATGTATACATGCCTTCATGCACGTTGCTATATGCTTGTGTATACTAGCGACTCTCTAAGTTTTTGAAACTTTAGATAGGACAATTGCTCCTGGTATCAGGAGAACATCTGACCCGAGGAGGTGTGCTGAAATTTTTGGCGGGAAAAATCAGGGGCATATGTCTAAGCAGGCATGCATTCGTATAGATGTGTCTTTCTACATCTCTCATTAGCTCACGAAATCTTGAGTTTTTGGAATTTTAAGTCGAAAAATTGCTCCTGGTATCAGGAGAACATCTGACCCGAGGAGGTGTGCTGAAATTTTTGGCGGGAAAAATCAGGGGCATATGTCTAAGCAGGCATGCATTCGTATAGATGTGTCTTTCTACATCTCTCATTAGCTCACGAAATCTTGAGTTTTTGGAATTTTAAGTCGAAAAATTGCTCCTGGTATCAGGAGAACATCTGACCCGAGGAGGTGTGCTGAAATTTTTGGCGGGAAAAATAAGGGGCATATGTCTAAATAGGCATGCCTTCGTATAGATGTGTCTTTCTGCATCTCTCAATAGCTCACGAAATTTAGAGTTTTTGAAATTTTAAGTCGAAAAATTGCTCCTGGTATCAGGAGAACATCTGACCCGAGGAGGTGTGCTGAAATTTTTGGCGGGAAAAGTTACAGCGTACAAGTAAGTGGGCATGTATACATGCCTTAATGCACGTTGCTATATATTTATCTATATAGTAGCGCTTTCCTTAGTTTTTGAAATTTCAAGTTGGAAAATCCTTATGATATTATGAGAACGTTTGACCTGAGAAAAACGTTCGCAAATATTTGAGTAGCTGACAATGCATTAATTCTAGTTGCCGAAATAAAGAATCATAGGAATGGGAAATTGTAAAATGACCAAGCAATTGATTATTGGCAAATATGTGTATTTTATTGCTGCAGCATCGGTACAATATTAATCAGTGTCACAGTTATATACAAACAGTAATGTTTTTTTTATTTACATTCTGTTAATAAATATCTACCATCGCAATTGACAGTCTCTTTATTTACTTCCTGCAGGCATACGAGTTATTATAATATAAACCATATTCGTAATAAAATAACATACTCATGTACTAGCTAATATAACCAAGGTTACTGCAAAGAGTTGTTACAGCACAAGTTGCGACACCGGTGATTAAGTGATCACAATTGAATAATCATTATGGATTAATTAATTGAATATTGATTGAATGTATTTCTGGTAAATAATATATGAATATATATATTGCGTGAAATGCGATTTCAGTCTCATAAAGCCGTATAATTTGTTTATGTTAATCTATTAAAACACATCAATAACTTAAAATATTTAAAAAAATGTAATTTAAAAGCAAGCAGTTATGTGTTGGCGGATACGATCTTTTAACTTTAATTTCTTCAAAATTCATATTGTCTTGTGCTAAAAGGTTGCATCTACAAATGATTTAAAATGAAATCATCGATGATTATATAATCATTTAGTAGATATGACCTTATGGAAATCCCTGCAGCCTCTATGATACAAAATAAAACGTGAACACCAAAAGGCCGCGGCTGTTAATACTCTCGACCTTCTGTCTTTGATTAATCAATTATCAAATTCCAATGTTTCTGAACATGTCTAATACTTCTTGCGTAATACGTATAAATACGCATTATAGGTATATAATGCTGCTTACGACCTTATAACTTTGGTCACGCGATATAATTACTTGAGTTGATATAATATTCAAAAGTTTTGATGATTGATCGTGAAAATAAACGAAAAACTAAAAGAACAATACTTTCATTATACCCGTACATCACGTCGGACTAATAAAACAAATAGATACAAATCTATAACAAATTTCATATACATAATAACTCGATGCTTCTTTCTCCTTCTTTTATACACAAACTACCAACCATGTGTATGCAACAAATTTGAACATTGTTTTCGGAGCTTTTCCATTCCGAATCTCGGGGGGGTATCTCATTCAACTTTTCCATTATTATGCAAAAGTTTTTTACACACTCGAGTGCATATACATGCAACCATATACGTCAAAACGTTGCGTAGATGCGAACAAGCAGCTAGCAGCCTAGCTAACAACGAGTAAGAGAACCTCGCGCACGCGAGGGTGCAGGCGGCGAGCGAATTCCGGTTCGGACAAACAATCGGCTAATGATATGTAAATATGGCGTAGCTAATCAACCGGCTGTGCCAACACGGGAGATGAGTGTAGCGTTCGTGTGAGTTGAAACCGTGATGCATTTATGACCCACACGCCCACACTTCCCGTACATATTTAATGATTGAACGTTAATTGAGCGTTGTTTGCCCATTTCTCACCCCACCACGAGCCACCGGATCTGCAGTTTGATTTTAATCAATTAACTTTGAGAATTCAGTAATTATTTTACTACCGGTCAGAGACAAGGGTCGGTGTTACTTTTAAGGGATGTTTTCAGTTCCTCAGAACTTTATAATACGTACAATTTTAGTATACTTGTTTTCAAAGAGTTATTACACCCGTAGGGTCTGCAGAAGATTGCAGATCATTCACATTTGAGGATCCAGGTGTATAATGATTTGATCAAATTCGCCAAGTCTAGAGCAGTACATTGTATTTTTCCTATTTAAAATTTCGAATGGCATGGAATGTAGAAAAATTGAATCCTCGACAAAATTAATTCTCTTTAATTATTTACAGCTGATAATAATCCTAAGTCTTAAAAGAAAAATAATTAATTGAATAATCAAGTATTCCGATAATTGAAGTATATGATTAAAATTTTGCAAGTACGGTTGGTCGAGGGATTAATTAGCATAAAAAAGAAAAAAAAAAGAGAACAAAGAAAATAAAAGGAATGAATTGACGAATATTAAAATCATAATTTTAATATTAGTTTACATAAGTATAACGTAGAATTCGTGTTTGTTATCTCGGTGCGCAATTTGTGCGTTATTAAAGTGGCTCGCTTTCGTATATCGTGAGAAGTTAATAACCATGTCTAATTATTGCCTAGAATTTCATTAGCTACGTCAACACTTGTTACATTCATTATACGAAAAAGAAAAGCAACATTATCTACATGCAAGTACCAAGAGTAAAATTGCAATCAAAGCACTGATGTATTTGTATTTAGTCAAATAGAGAAAAAATCAACATTTTGCAATTATTCGGTAATTCCGGACGCACCAGCAATAATGAAACTAAATAAAATTAAATTAAAAAAAAATGTCTATACAAAAAAAGAGAGAATTCGCTAATTGTAAGTCAATGCAGTTAGCCAGATTTGGAATTATAGTCAACATCGTCGATCGGTATGATGAAACTTGTACTATCGACAGATTTACATTACCGACCGGCGCATGGTGTTTCCTCATTATTTGAAAAAAAGATATACCAAAAATAGTTATAGCAAAATATTTGATTAAGATAATAAAATTGAAGTCGGGGGAAGAGCTGAAAAATAGCACTTACATAAAATAATTGAAAATATGAAATTTTTTTGTATATAAAGATAAAAAGGAAGAACTGTAAACAAACTATAGGCATATCTTTCAATTACTTTATTCAAAAAATACGAATTTTCAGATTAATCTCATTCGCCTTAATATGTGTGTGTATATATATATATATATATATATATATATATATATTATATAGATATATACGTACTATAATACGCTCGCCATAATATAACAATCTTGTCTTAATATCTGTTGAAGAAAAAAAAAAGATAAATAAATAAACAATCTTTACATTAAACGTTATACGTATACATATTATATTTACTGTTACCTGAAAATTGAATAATAACTAAAACAACATATTTTTTATCTATACAAAAATTAAAACGCACCGTAACAAAATTATCAATTCCCTAGGTTACACCTATAGAAGTAAATAATTATATATTAATAATAATAATAATAATAAGTCAAACAACGAAACAGTATAGTCTATATCGTATAAATTGTTATACCTTCGAAGTTTGGCTATACATATTGAGAAAAAAAAAAACACCTCTCATTATATTGACTGTCAATAGATGAAAATTTTTGATTACACTGCATGAGCTTTAAATAAATAAATAATTAAGACTTTATTATTTTTTGGGTTACTTTATCCTTTTTCTTCATGTTCGCCTTCTTCTTCGTATTTTTATTTTTCTTCTTGTTCTTCATCATTCTCTTCTTTGTTTTCTACTTCTTCATTACAATATTGTAATTAGTGTAGGTATACATTTTAAACGACTATTAAGGCAGTATGGCAATATGACTTGGTTACATAGAATTAGGCATATATGTATAGATATACAGTATATATATTATATAGTTGAAAGAAGTAATGAAAAAATTAATAAAAAGTTAAACTCTTATGTATCTTAAATTCAAGATATGTGCGTTTTGTAACATCGCAGATTCAGATAAATAACTTTTACTGAGATCTGTATATCTATCTTGTCTATGTAAAGCAATTCAATCAGGTATGTAACATAATCCTGTTCATGCAAATCATATGCCTATATACCTAATATATATATATTTTTTTTTATTTACGTATAGGTATATATATATATATATATATATATATGCATATGTATGTGTATAGGTACGTTGAAATTATCTTTAACAAGATAGAGAGAACTAATAATATATAATAATTTATAAGTTCGATAAGGTATATGTATAAAGTTTCTTAAAAGAAATTGACGAACTCCGTTATTATTATTAATTACGTAGTTACTTGGTAATTCTTATTAAGATATGGCTTTATTTTATTATATATTTGTTTTTATTTTTTTTATTAATTAGTATACCTACTATAATATATTTTATGTATGTATATGTATTTCAAACTATTTTACTTTATTACTCGTATAGTGTCATCACATACGTCCTGGACTTATATCATATAAACAGAACAAAACAAAAACGATTAAACTGTAGCCCAATAAAATCGATAGCTACGAAAATAAATAAAGAAAAAACATAGAAAATAATAATGATAATAATCATAATAGTAATAATAATAAGATCCTAATACATTTATGGTAACGAAAGAATCGAATTTTTTAACACACTATACGCGCACCTAGGATGACTATTTTCAGCTCACGTATTATTAGTGAGTATACAATATCACTCGGATGCGTATTCGAATGAATCTTTTTCCTTATCTACTTTACTTTATTATACAGCATCGTAGTATCGTTAAAAGCGCGTAATAATTAATACAAAACAAATAATTGTAGCAATACTTCATTCGTTAACTTCGACAAAGTCGGAAAATATGAATTGATGACATTAACGAGATATATTAAATTTGGTACCCAACCAGGTCACGTGATTCATTATTTTACGATCATTATTTATAACGATATAGGTATAATTAGGATGTGTTTTTTTTTACGATACTAGATTTTCTTTATGGTCCCTTCGAATATAATATATTCATTAATCATGCTGATCAACAATGTTATTTAACTAAAATATAATTAAGAAAACAAAAAAAGAATTCAATTTTTACAACTATAATTATGAACTTGGCAAAAATTACAGAATAATCATGCTAGCGGATGAAATTTTCCAATACAATACTAACGCCAAAATGTCTTACGCAACAAAATTCATATTCTATAACGCGACTACTTTTATTCATAAAACGTTATGTAAACATCTTTCAAAGAAATTTTGGCTTCGGTATTTTGTCAGAGATACTTATGAGACTGTTCTGTACTGGTATTCTCTTCTCAAAACTATACTTTCACCGGATAGTTAGTAGAATAGACAAAAAGAAACGAAAATTAACACATACATCTGAAAATTCACTGCACTTTGAATTTTAAAACACCGGTAATGATTAAACGCACAACATTACGCTTTGTTTTCTGATTATGAATAATCTTTTTGATAAACGAATACCGAAACTTAAATTTTTTAGTAAATTAATTGGAACAGACTTTTAAAGTATAATATTCAATGAAATACAGTTTATTTATTTATTTTTTTTTTTTTTACTATACTTTCATGATACATATTTTCTCAATAAATTTGAATTGAATTTTGATATTATTTTTTTTTTTTTTGTATATGCGTCAATTCTCACCTTTTTTGTATCTTTCAACGACTATCCTCCCTCAATAAACTATAGCATTAATGTAAATAAATAATTTCAATCTATTGCATAGATTTTTTTCTAGACCTAGGTACGCGTATTTTGAAGAATACATAATCAGAAATATCTGTCAGACAAAAACATTAAATAACGTACGTTGTATTGAGCTAACGAAATACGTAGTTTAAATCTCTGCATGTATATATTATATGTATATATATTATATGAATATACTTAAAACTAGATTCAACAATTGGCAGTTTCATCTTCATCAACCTCTAGCATAGCGGATTCAAACTGTTCCAAGACCTGCATATTCTCTGTGGACACAGCGTTTATACCCAAATTTGCCTTTCCTTCCTTAGACAAAGTAGTATTTTTATCTTGCACAGTTGCCTCCTGATATTCCGTCGATTCTACATCATTTATCGGTAAGTCTTGTCTCTCAAATTCAGCCTTAATCTCATGAGGTAAGAGCTGTTTGTTTCTTGGAGCAGGTAAACTCTTTTGAAATAATTCGCTCACGCCACAAGAAATGGACACTTTTTGATCTTGTTTGCAGATATTGATCGAATTTTTTTTATCACTCGAATCTTCGCACTCATCAAAATCATGAAACTTTATGTAAGTATTACTGTGATTTCTCTCAACAGCAATAAAGTTAAGAGTAGCTCTTAAATTCTCATTATGATAATCCTCAAAACTTGTAAAGTCAGACTTGATATCATCTCTGCCACTGCTCGTCTGAGATTCGTCCATCTTTGAATTGGCAACATCATTCAGATTCCGACCATCAATAAAATCATCATCAGACTTTTCTTCCCTTGAAGAACTAGATTCCTCTTTTTTGTCACGAATTGCATCAATTTTATCGATGCTTTTCCGTACTAAGTTTGGTCTAAGTGGCGCTGGTAAATGCGCTTCTTCCAATTTCACGTGTTCGGTGATGTTTGTGGAGGAGTTAGACTGAAGTCGAGATCCTGATCCGTCGATCGCGTCGTGTTTCGATTGCTGTTCTTGAGATGAGTGTTGGTCAAATTCTGATTTGTTTTGTTCTGTACTTGGGTTTTCCGGTTGGATACTACGACCGGGGAAGGGATTGGGCTCGTTATTGCTTGGGAACAATGAGTGGAGTAAATTGGTTTTTGATTTCCCTTTACCACTTGTGACAACGGGCAAGAACTGACCAATTTTTCCTGAATTTTCTGATTGTTTTGAGATATCAAATTTATTGAGGGTTTCTGCGTCGTCGATAATACTGTGGAGGGGTATAAAGGTGTTTGACTGTCTAGAGGGTCGGAGCTGGCTGATACTGAGCTTAGAATGCAACTTTCCGAGGCGTTTATCTCCGTTGAAACCTTTCGTTGTAGAATCTGATTGGCCGCCAAGGATCTGTTTTGATGTCGTATCTTCCGTTCCGTTAAACCCTTGTCCGTTGTACTTGAATTTTCGAGAAAACTGTTTGCAGGAGGGCTGTGAATAGTCGTTGATCTGACCGGCAGGGATCGATTTGATTTCGGATTGATCGTGGTCATTGTAGCCGGCAGATGAAGATTGTTGATAGTCGAAGAGCGAAGTGGAGTTTCGTTTTTCCGATTGATGTCCGGTGACAATTGAAGAAGATATCGGCCTGTTTCTTCCTGCGTTTGCTGATGAGTCGGTGATTTTTTTGAGGATGAGATATGAATGTGATTTTTCTTGCTGAATACCGGAGACTGGCAACTGGTAGGCGTAAGTGACCTTTGTGTCGGACTGGATACTCGTAGACTGTGAGAGTTGGTTGAGGAGAATCGAGGAGTAAGGCGTGCTGATTTTTGATTCTCCATTAATTGAGGCTGAAGTTGTGACGATACCTTCGGATTGACTGACGCAGATTGTGGAGAAAGAGGTGGAAGAGGAGGAAGACGAGGGGACGGAGTTTGGGGCAATGGGGATGAGGAAGGTTGAGGATGGAAGCTGGTTGATGCCGATGGTTGGAATGGGTCGTTCTTCTGCTGCATCACCTTTATAAAATCTACAAGCCGTTTTATCGACCTCTGAGTCTTCTCCTGTTTCCCCAACAATTCCTGACGCGTTCGATGTTGTTGCTGTAATAAAAACAAATGAATTTTCAATTCGTAGAAGGAATCATACATTTTCTCGTGTTTTACGATACGATATAATGCTACAAACAGGCATATGGGTCCTGGACATTGAAACATGCTGCTATATAGTTACTAAAGTAACTGAATATAGCGATAAAAATCGTTATGATGTTACAAAATAATTTCAAATCTTAGCTAGCAAGCTACAATTGAAAACAAGACACTTATTAATATTCTAAGAAATTTGATAAACAATTCATTGGTGCTAGTAACAGATTACATAATAACTGAATAATAATCTACACAAGCTATTCTTGAGATTTGTCTCATAAATGATATTATGCTGAAAATAAAAGGAAATAAGTAAACTGAAACATAAATGTAATTTTAACAATAAACCATTATTACTGCGCTGCAAAAGCCTCGATTTTGTATTTTAAAAGTCACGTAACGTGCATTTATGTACATGTGAATATTAAATCATTACTGTGTTGACCATTAACAAAACTGTAATGGTCCAATAAAAAATTTCTCCAATTATCACCGATGGTAAATGAAAAATTAATCTTTCCAATTTTAACTATGGTAAAAATAAAGTCAATATTCAACGAGATTCTGGATCAATTCTATGCAAAAGTTAAAATACTTACTGGAACAAATGAACAAATAAATAAATAAACATACTAGTGCGCTGTTTGTAATAAAACATTCCAACAGAAATTGTTTTCATTTTTTTTTTTTTTTTTTTTTTCTGTACAGGCCGTGACAAACCTGAAGAGATTGGCCAAGAAGTTGAGAGCGTTTTTCCAATTCGTAAACCTGCAATCTCAAATCCGAGTTTCTCTCGCGTAGATCATATCTGTCTCTCTCTTTTTCTTCTGTAAGATGTTTTTTTGATTGTTTGTTTGTTCTTATTTTTATAACTATACATTTTTGCATTCAACGCACACAAATAGATATTATGATATATATTTATAAATAAGTAAAAATGTCGTAGACAATTAGTGAAAAATTTCTACTTGATACGTCAAACCGTTTGTCGTTTATGTACCAGATGCTTAATAAAGTTATATAAATACTAAAAACAACGAAAATCAATTATTATATAAGTATATCATAAAGCCCGATAGTCCACTTGCCTATCAAATCTGCAAATACAGTAAATTACTAGTCGCAAAGTATCTAGTTGTGGGAAAAATGTCTTGAAGTTTTTTTTTATTTTCACATATTTTATAAGCGTATAATGATAAGGAATTGAATTGAATCTTCACTATCTGTCTACAACATACACAGATATTAGCATTTTAATTACTTATTTTGAAGTACTTGTAAGACACTTGTTTTCTATTTTAAAACAGTGATCAATAGGGGCAGGAAATACTAAATAAAAATTAACAAGCATCAAAGTTCACTGGATTAAGCTCAATTAAAGATATTTCAAAGCATTATCTAGCTTGTAGGTCATGAAAGTCGATTTTTACTAGTGTAAAAAAAAAACTCTCATCGTGAATTATTACACGATACATATTACGTTGCGATTCCCGCAAGAAGTCAATATATGTACTCTAGCTAAATGGAACAAAACTAAGTCTGCATCTCGTTGCAGAAATTTGATAGAAATATATTAAAAGCACACATCCCCTGTCTATATGAGAATAAAATTCAATTGTGAGCACGAGATTTTACCTCTTCATTACACACCGTATAAACATGGAATTTATATAAATACTTGTTGAAATTAAAGACAAAATAACAATTTACCAATTTCATCTTCTTCTTTGCACTCAACTTCTAGAGTATCACTACCATCTTGTACCCTTAGTTTTGTCAAACACTTTGGACATGTTCTCGGAGGTGCAGATGCTACCACATGACAAGAGACGTGGAAATTTGCAGAACAAATTTCACAGATCGCTAAAGATCCTGAATAGAAAAACAAAGAAAAGAAAATAACAAAAAAAGTAGAGTTATCCCAATCATTTTGACAAATCTTCAAGTTCATTACACACATATTACATGACAAATTATATAAATCAGTATTAAATACATACCAGGATTTCTGCAATGAATGCAAACTGCACATGAGTCATTTTCAATTCTTTCTATTGTCAGACTTGAAGGGAGGCCAGGAATGTGAACAGCTTTGCTCCCGACTGATTGTACGGATTTGGAGCTGAGTGGAGCTTGTACCTGACTCAAACCATTCTCAGACTTTATTTTACCAGTAAATACTTTACTCTCAGGATTATTTCTAAGTATATTTGGTCTAGTTGTAGATTTTTGGGTAGGAATTAACGATTTTATAGAAGATTTAGGAGGCGGTGGCGAGGGTTTTATTCCTGCAACCTTATGCGGAGGTGGTGATGGCCCATTTAACCGAGCCGTTGTTTGTCGTGTTTGTGGTGCTGTACCATTAGACTGCAAATACGAGTGCCTTTTCCTTTTCTGAAATATTCAAAGAGATCATCATTTTCTTTTCTTTTGATTTTTTTTTATCCAACCGATTTGATTTCTGATCAGTTGTTTATTCTTATTTTTATTTTTCATTTCTACAAACTTAATAAAGTATAATATCTAATTTGATTGGAAATACTCACAGTAGGAATTTCCCAATTTGAGTAAACAAACTGTGGATTGGCTGTGCTCCTCCGTTTCCGTTCAGCCCTCTTGTTTTGAAGTTCTGTGTGTTTATCTGATGTGATTAACCCGAGACATCCTAGAAAGTCTAGCTGGTCATATAATTGAATTTCACAAATTTCATCTCTGTTACGTTTTCCAACTGAATTATCAGCGACTGCAATTTCTATCACATCTTCGTCGTTTGAATCAGTCTCTTCCAACCTTGGTCTTGCTCTATAAAAACAAGGCATAATATTCTAATAATCAGAGCACAATTTCGTTAGTACTATTTCCGTATTACTTGTGAAAAACTGAACAAGTTGTACTTTAGAACAGTTTGAAACCCTTCAAATAACGAGTTTTAAAAATAAACTGAGACCCTACAGTTAAATTTAATGTTAGACTTACTTGGCACAATTATTTTGACAATCATCAACCGGCGATGGTAGATCAAGATTTTGAATTCCATCTTCATAATCGTCTTTTGAGGATCTCCGGCTCAAACCATTAAGATTTTTTCCATTAAGGGTTTGTTTGGAATCGCTCGTTTTGGTTTCATTATTATTTGTGATATTATTATTGTTATTTAAACCGAGAAGCGAAGCTATCGAAACTTTGGTACCATTTGAATTCGCCGCTTCATAAAGCTTCACCTCCTTCCGTAGACGTTGTACGACCTGCTTCTGCGCAAAGAGAAAGACCAAAATAAAAATAAATAAAATAAATAAATAAAAACCCATTACCAAGTTAACTTTATCGGATTTTCAACGTTGTAAAGCAGAAACTTTCAACTTAAACCGACCTTCCTTAACGACGCATTGCAGGGAAATAACTGTAGTTACGCAAATTATAAACACAACAAACTTGAGACCCAACAAATGGATCGATGAGATTATATCTCTAATTTGATTATTGCCTGTTCTTTTTGTTTAGAATATTATATATACATGTATAAAATATATTTTCTTGTTTTCTTCTTAATTATAACAAAATGAAACACGGCAACCCCCTGCAGCAGGTTATTACGTAGTCATATTGACTTTGGGGTTTCTTATACGCGCGTTATACGTCAATGAAAAACTTTTTCTTCATTTTTATCCCCGTTATTAATTTAAGATATCAGTTCGAAAGTATATTACATATTTTTTATTCTTTGTGTTTTTTTTTTTTAGACTTATTTCTCTAGTTTCTTTACAGTTGTTCGATGTTTTGAATCTTTTCTTATTTTTTTCTTTTTTGATCATAGTTGCAGGGTAAAAATTTGCCGCATTATATATTATGAATAGACGCTTGTTTGCTCCGTGGCTCATATAAAAAAAGAAAATTCGATTTAAGCATAGAATCAATTTTTTTGTTTTTTTTTATTGTTTTTTTGCTGGATGATATTGTACTCCTTCGTATATGTATACGATTATAAAAATTAATGAAATTTTTTAAACTTATTCCAGAAAGTTAAGTGAAATCTCACGATCGCTATATAGGGATTTGTACGTAAACATCCTCCATTTAAGCGTATGTATACTGTAAACCTTACCCACACCGTATAAACAAACAAGGGACTAAACCCCTCTCAGCCAAGTTTCGGCGGTTAGACGATGAGAAATCAGTTTATTACGAAACGTTGATGAAATCTATACACGTCTACATAAGTTTGTAACAAAGCACATACAGGTATAATCGAAATTTAAGTCAAACGATAGGAGAGGCAATTAATTATAGGGTGTATTATATATAACGAGAAATAACTAATTAATTTTATAGCAACTCCTCCCTTTATGATATACTTAAGTGTATATATATACACATATACATATTATCTATGTAGTAATAGTTATATATCTATGTACATAGTCTGCTTCTTTTCATGAGATGAAAATGTTTCCGTGAGATATTTTATTGATTGAGCTGTACTCTCTCTCGTCTTCGCCTCTATATTCGATTCTCTCTTCGTCTCTCTGTTACCTTCCGCAAAGTAACGACGAAGATGAAACCTGCAGACGCTATATACATATTAAATGCACGAAACATTTCTATCTTGTCTGATCTCGGGATGCTCCGAGGAAATAATAGCAACAGATATTTTCATCAAATAAATGCCTTAAAAAGTGGGGGGAGGATACAAAATATCAAATGTATTCAAATTAAATACAATAAAAAATGTAATAAAAATTTCTATAGACTGTGGAATTTTTTTTATTTTCCTTAAAAACGAAATTCATAATTTTCATATTTCCAATCCGGTAATTTAGAGTACAACGTTAAATTTCTCGTTAATAAATTAAACTTCGGGGTGTTGCGTAAATTCGGTAAAAACATGCTTCAATAAGTTAAGGTAAACAGATTTGTCTGCGAAGACACCTTCAATTAATTATTTCACGTGTACCAAGGAATTTAGAATATACGGGGTAGGGGATCAGGGAAAGTTCAACAAATTTAATCATTATTTGCTACCCTAAAATAACTGCTGCAGCGGGGTTGATCATATAGAATAATTTAAACTCGCTAGAAACTGTCGTTCTCATATACTATAACTATTAATTTACGAGAAAGTAGATATCAGAGATTACACCAACAGCATTGTATACTAATCATTATTAAATCGTATTTATTTTACATCCAAACTCTGCGGCGATTTTTATTTTTTATTTTTTTATTTTTTGAAATAATTTTAATTCTGTTCTAACCAACGTCTAAAACCCCAAAAATATAAGAAAAGAAATAGAAATTTTTTCAAATTATTAAACGTATCTACTCTAAATCACGTTCACGTAATCCAAGAAAGAGCGTAAAATTATTAATTTACAAGCTCATTACAGTTCATTTACCTCTTCGTATAAAAATTGCCTTTTTATTTTCACCGAATAGAGGTAATGGAAATAAAAATAAAAAAAATAACAAAAATGATGTAAACATCTTGTAATATTAATGGAATTATAAATTATCATAATTGTACCGTGCATGGTGATGTAGAAGCATTTAAAAATAAAAATGAATTTATGTTTTTCGATCAAAAGTCTTCAGCATTATCGTAAAGCGACTAATTCTTCCCTAAATCCCACTATACACATTATTATTGTTTGTTTGAGTAATGTAACAAGAAGAGGGTGAAATTCCCTTCACTGCTCGATGATACCTTTGAGAGACGCTATATACGACAAGCTCTGGTTTCCCCAAACTCAACTAAATAACTCCACTAAAGCACAACTTAGGGAGCAATGTATATGTATATACCCGAGCAGTTATGCTAAATTTGTTGTACATGTATAATTTATCTATTAACATACAAAGAGAAGTATATATCACACGTAACTAGGGTTTAATAAAAAAGGAAAAAAAAAAAAAAAATTTTTATTCGAAAAATTCGATAGATATATGAAAAACAAAAAATTATATTCTAATTTGAAATATTGTTCATTATTTTATTTTAATTCTTATTTGTATTTATTTTTTGATTTTTTTTGTTTATGATAAATAATTGATAAGGGAGTCACGTGTAATGAGGAAAAAAAATCTAGATACGTATACAAGTGTTAATTGTAAGTATGAACTTATTCTGTGATAGATATATTCGAGGGCGCAAACGCAAGCGCGGGAATCAAGCTAATTCAAAGCTTCGCAAAAGTACGGGGTCAAAGTTTTCCGGAACTGACAAGATGAAGTTTTTACTTCCTGGAACAAGTCGAGAGTTCTAGAACAATGCTGGAACTCGGATATAGGTAACCGTAAACTTTCGATTTACCACAGTCACTAACGCTATACGATTAATATTAGTTATACATAATTTAAAGAGAACTCGAGTGTAAACGACTTCGCAATGTCGACACAGTGAGAAAGGAGAAGCAATTTTATTCAACGACGAGTAATTATATACCACGACCTCGAATATTATAAGGCAGAAAGAAAAAACAGATGAATTCATTTTTATTCGTAAATTTAGTTAATTTTTTAAACAAATGGGAAAACGTATGTATACTCTGAAAATTCTTAAACCTCTCCGCTTCCGTAATGGAAGTTTAGTTTTTTTTTTTTTTATACTTTATACTCTGACTTAAATGTATCATATACGTTAATTATAAATTTTCTTTTTTTTTCGCACAAACATTTGCAGATTTATATATGAAAAATAACAAAAAATAAAAAAAAAAAATTGCCAAATATTCTATGATGATGATATTTCCGTAATGGTGTGTTTCTCATCTTTGTACGTTAACGGATAATAACGATACTATATGAAGTAGACATTTCCTCTAATTAATACAAGTTCCTAATCACTTCTGTAAACTAGAGAGACCGAGCTTTACGCTTTAACGAGTATAACAGCTCCATATTATACTAACGATATCTAATATTTATGAATATATTACGCAAATAGAAAATTGACGAATAAAAAATTTCACGTAGATAATATTTTTAAATAAAAATAAAATGAATAAATAAGAAAAACATCATAAATTTATAAATATTTATAAGCATGGATAAAATAAAACTCGAGATGATAATATGATCATGGTATAATTATTTTTTCAATATAAAAAAGAATAATCCAAAACCGAAGTCTTTATATAGAAAAATCAAAGCCCTTTGTAAACGGCAAATAGGGAGAGACAATGAAACCACACAAAGCCCTCGCTAAACTTGGAAGGATCATTTTTCCCGCCATTTGTCAATACCGTGTAAAATATATGTATATATGTATATATACAGATGAAAAGGAGAGGCAAACGTAAGCTTCGTAAAATTAACAGACACAAATGTTGGATGAAAAAGAATAGTTTATAAAACTCGGCAATTATGTGTATATCAAAAACGGTATAAATTTTATTTTATTTTTTTGATCTTTTGGAAAATTTCTAGAGAAAGGGATTACTAGTTTTCAGTTTGTTTGAAGAAAATAGAAAAATGGATAAAGAGTTTCCGTTTCTCTAGTTCATTTTTAAAGATTGCGGAGACTATTTTAAGCAGACCTATAGATACGTTTAAACAAAACATGAAACACGATCAACGGTTTTATACATTGATTTATATACCTAGTTTGAAAGATTCTGGCTGGTATACAATTTGTATATCTATAATAATAGAGTGGAAATGGTTTAAGGAAGACGTCATGTGACTACCCTCCTATATTTTATACGATTTATCCAAATCCTTAACCATTGTTACAGTAATAGCATAATCCCTGGCCTTTCTATAATTCCAAACGGAAGACACATCTCCTGTCCTCATCCACATCCTCATCCTCATCCTTATCCTCATCTTCATCCTCATCTTCATCCTCATCCTCGTCCTCGTCCTCGTCCTCGTCCTCGTCCTCGTCCTCGTCCTCGTCCTCATCCTCATCCTCATCCTCATCCTCATCCTCATCCTCATCCTCATCCTCATCCTCATCCGCATCCTCATCCTCATCCTCATCCTCATCCTCATCCTCATCCTCATCCTCATCCTCATCCTCATCCTCATCCTCATCCTCATCCTCATCCTCATCCTCATCCTCATCCTCATCCTCATCCTCATCCTCATCCTCATCCTCATCCTCATCCTCATCCTCATCCTCATCCTCATCCTCATCCTCATCCTCATCCTCATCCTCATCCTCATCCTCATCCTCATCCTCATCCTCATCCTCATCCTCATCCTCATCCTCATCCTCATCCTCATCCTCATCCTCATCCTCATCCTCATCCTCATCCTCATCCTCATCCTCATCCTCATCCTCATCCTCATCCTCATCCTCATCCTCATCCTCATCCTCATCCTCATCCTCATCCTCATCCTCATCCTCATCCTCATCCTCATCCTCATCCTCATCCTCATCCTCTGGCAACTTCGTGGTACACGCTTCCCGCACGGGGTTCGGGTTCCAACTCGCAGCTTGAAAATCAATAACAACCCCGGCTCTTACTTGACGGCCTCCTCGCTACGATTGGACGATTAAGCTAAATCGACTCTTATGTACGTCAATTTCGTTGTATCTTACCAAAATCTTAAATTTATTTTATACCATGGTAATAAAATATTAAATTTTTATTTATTTATTTTTTTTTATCCAGTTTATTTATTACTTTTTTCAAACGATTTTTTTTTCGGATGAATAATCATCCGTCGATAATTCCCGTTTCTCATTTATTCTCCAAATAGATTAAAATTAATTGACGTAATATGACATAATTTCGGAAATATCGGTTTACCTATAATATCGCATACGAGTTACACCTAGAATATAAATTAAAAAAAAAAAAGAAACAAAAAAAGGAAAAAAAAAAACTTTTTAGTTTTCAGCGCGGAGTTCATAAACGCGGCTATATGCCACATTCCCCTAGTTTTCGCGGGGATGGCGTGTTTACTTGGCTCGACGAGTTGAGATTTGAACTTTTCGCCGAGTAGATATATAGGTAGGTATATGCGATGTATATGTATATATATTAACTTCTCCTGCTGCAACACCTGGGCAAAAGTTTAGCAATACATTGACGCCTGCGCGTAACTATACGCAACACGACGCTACGCTATGCTACGCGGTTCGCGAACTATACACACTGTACCTATACTGTAATGCGCGTGTAGGTATTATAATATTTAGGTAACTTACGATACTTTGCAACTCGCGTTTTACGATTAGTGCGGATCGTAGCGGCTAAAATTTTCGGACTTTTGATTAACCGTTCTATGCGGACTGTTAATAGCTTATCGACACTACTTTACGACACTTTGTCTTAACTTTTCGAAGCGTTACGATCATTACAAGAAAAAAAAAAAAAAACAGAAAAAAAAAACTTTATTCTGAATTATAATTTAGCAAAGTGAGATACGTTCAATGTGTGTCCAATACGAATGTCACGTAATTCCAAACTGCATAATGCATTGTTTTTAGATTTATTTATTTTTAGTTTGTTTTTTTTTTTTTTTTGTATCTCTCTAAATTTTGCAAAATTGCACAAAAACTATTTATATAAGAGGCATAAAAAGTAGTCCGGAATCTTATTAAATTTTATGCCGCAAATGCAAGACCCATAAACCCTTGCGTCATGCGGCAAGAGCTAGCGATGCGCAGAAATATATAAGTTCTTCGTTTTTTCTTCCTTCTTTTTAGGAAACGATCTTTGAACCCTAAAATTTATAGTTAAAAAAAAAATTTCAGAGAGTTTTCTAGTGAAAGTAAATTAAAATCCGTAAATTGAGCAAAATAAAAAGTTTTTTTTTTTTTGTTTTTTAGATGTTCGAGTATATTTTACGGGATTTTAAAAGTTCATATTATTATCGTTATTTATTTGTAATTATTGTTATTTATTCTTTTTTGTTTTTTGTTTTTTCTTACAAAAACACAAAAAAGTTTCAGAACCGTATACTATACAAAAGTATATGAAAATACGAGATCCCCGAGAGTTGCAGTTAATTGATTTTTAGCTGCTGCTGGCTACTGCAGTCTGCAGCGGAACTTCCCTTGTTACCCTACCTATTCTATATATACGTTCATATAAGAACGCACACTTATCCGCCCGTATAATATTATGATGCCCTATACCTTGTATATATAAAGATTTGTTCCAACGAGTTGAAACTTTACGGAAAGCTAAATATCGGAGTGAAAATATACTCGCCTCGCAGGGGAAAATTCTAATTAAATATCTAAGATTCTCCGTATATCTAATAATAAAGCGCGAATATATTACATCACAAATTTATTACAAACTATACACGCATATTACATATATGTATGTAGTATAACTATAGACCGTTATAAGTTAGATTATATTCAAAAGCCTTGTTACATCACACAGTCCTGCTTTACCGATCGAAATTCTTATCCTGGATTACAATTATTCATCGAATTACTACAAATCAATTTTTATTTTATTATAAATTATCATCGAACGTTCATTGAAGTTTGAAAAAAAATAAAAATAAAAATAAAAAAAAATGAACCATAAATAGTTACTTTTTCTGTACCGCATAAAATATTTCCAAAGTGCAGCGAGGCTTGGAAAAAAAAATCTGACCGAATAGTGTATAGATATTTCTATCGTTGGCAAAGTTTTCGCCAATTCTAGACGCACAGTGGATAATGAGATATAAATATTACTGTGTTTTAACGTAAAATAACAACGTACGTAATCTGATGAGGTGTAATTGTCGGTAATTAATCTGTGAAGAGTAATTTTATCTTGTTTTTTGTTTTTTTTTATTATTATTTTTATTTTCTCTCCTTTGCAATTAATATCACTATCTCGTGTCACGAATCGTTGAAAATTGCAAGAGTGAAACAGAACATATAAATATATCTTTTGAATTGTTCAAAAGAAAAAATAAGGAATAAAAAAAAACTAATTTCTGTTATTAAAAATCCGTATTCTCTTCGGTATTTAAAATTAAATATATCCATGTATAATAGAAGCTCGATACAAATACATTTTGCTAAATTGTATCATAGGTATGCGAAGCTTGTGAGCCGAGGTTACGAATTTATTGACCGTTCTAAAATTAAACTAAATATACATATATAAATGTATTGTCAGGATTAATGGGATGAGTAAAAGTTTCGATTTTAAAATTAAGTTTTAGAGTTTATGTATAAGACGATTAATAAAATGAACATTAACATACCTTTCTTCGATCTATTATTATACATATATGTATTCTTATCTGCACCAAGGTCTGATTTATTGTCAGATCTTATTGCTAATACTACAGCTCTATACTTTAAGCCTGATTCATTATAACCTTATACAAAGTATACTTGTATACCCAAAACACATATACGTATACACATTATATACATACGTGTACGTATATATATTCGCATTTATTTGCCTAAAACTATATTATGCATACACAGGCCAGCCCACGTTTCAATTTGAGAAAATAGCAAATATTGAGTTATACCGTTTACGCGGCTTAAAATCAAATCTAGCTTTCAATGTATATCAATAAAGTTTATTAAACACTGATTGTCAATTAAAACAATGAAAAGATTTGGTCATCTGTTTTACCGACTGAGATCAAACTTAGAGATTACTTACAGATATATCAATCCTATAATATTTTAAATCTTTGGCAAACTTTGAGACAATATTTTACATTATTTAATTTAAGAACAAGAAAACAAACGAATTCTGAATTGGTCAAAATAATTACATACATACATACATACCTGGCATTTTGACAACGATATAATGTGCTCCTGTATGTCGTGTAACTGTCCAATAAGTTCTTGGTTCTGAAACGATGAAAATTTCAATGAATTTCATCGTTTATATTTTCATAATTAATATACTATATATCGCGTTTAAATATAATTCTACATAATTAAACGCTGGATATTCTAATTAGAAAACGAAAAGAAAATTTATTTTTACGGAAAAGACCCGTTAAACGAGTAAAAAAATAATAATAATAATGAAATAAATAAAAAGATTATACACGTGAGACAAGAGAAAAAAAAAAAAAAAAAAAACTGTAGGTATCATAATGTGTACACCATTGATCAAGAAGCCACAAAGTCCAGTTGAAATACTATATCTAACTATATTGTAATAAGTATAACGGTATATGTGTAACGTATATACATATGTATATTATATAGCTGTAGTGATCCGCGGCTGAAGGATCATGAAATTATTACGATCAAAATTTGATTGGGAAAACTTGTATACAAGTCGACTGCACTTTGTACCGAATCGATTGATATAGAAAATAGTATATAAAGATATTTATTGCCTATAATAGTTATATATATAATCATCGTATGCAGAGAATAAATTTGTACATAATTAAGTGAATTGCAAAATTTAAAACGTTTTATTATACATCCCGATTAATTATCTGTAACACGTTAATTATTATCAATCAAATTTCAATATTAATTGATATCATGATAATGCATCAATTAATTACATTATATGGAATATTAAAATTATGGTTTATCCAATAAAATTTTGAATAGTATAAAGAAAGAAAGTTAGATAAGTTCAATTTATCATAAATTTTTTTAAACCTCGAGTATTTTTAGTACACCTACTTAATAAAGTTTTTTTTAATTCTTAATGTTTTTTTTTTTTTTAATTTTCTTCTCTCTATTATTTGATTAGAATTTCCATATCATAGAAGTGTAAAACAACCGACGTAAACTTACAGTCGCCATAATAATAGTCCGAATGTTCTATTATAGTACGATAGGCATAAACCGTGACCAAAGCGTCGTATATTTACGAGGAAACAAACTTTATTTTATTTTGGTGCATTCTTACAATCTCTCTTATATTATATCTCTGAAATATGTATATAGATTTTTAATAATTGACCCATAATTATCCACAAAATTCGACTATACTTATGTATAACTGATTATCATTGATTGATGTATATATGTATCACAATGATATATAATTAGAATTATTTTGTAAACGCACACATGCGTATTGTCATTTAAAGATAAATACTTTTAATTATTAATTATACTGTTTCACGTATGTATTATAATTGTTTTATTTATTATTATTATTTTTTTTTTTATTCACAATTGGTTATACTAACTCCCAAACTCCCGCGGTCTTATTATTTATATGCGTTTACACAACGCCGCGATGTATGACGCGGCACGGCGTGAGTAAAGTTACGCGATAGGTGTGTGTGTGTATAAGTATACTAAACTATTTATCCAGTAGGTGTAAATAATTAGACATTCGGTGAAGTTTTAGAATATAGGATATATAGGCAAACACGTACATTTTTCAATGAGAGTAGATATACCCGCACATATAACGTATTTAAAGTGATAATAATAAGAATAATGATAATGATACACGTATATGTATGTATATCGACGTGTAAACTAGTTGATTAAAATCCGTAGTTTTGCGACTATAGGTATAACGTGCAATGTTAAGTAGTTCATCGAGTGTATTATAATCAACTAAGTTTTTAACTATTTTAACGAACTGTTTAGATATTAGATGTAATTTGTATAGGCTTAATTGTTACTCATTTGTGATTATACTTACGTTTGGGTCATCGTTCAACTTTCCCACGTACACCTGTTGACAGAAATTATAAACAATAATAATTGAAAACTAATATTTATAATGCGAAATAAGAAGATAAGTAAATTAATGATTAAATGATTAAATAAGACATTTTTTTAATTTTGAAGTATAGAGGATGTAAAATGTACACGTATACGTATATAAGTTTAAAACTACACAACGTATCGAATAATACGTTACGTAATAAACGATATATCCACTGCATCGCGAGTATAATGTATACAGCATACCTTATACCTATACGGTATATGTAGCTATATGTATATAGACAGAAAAGAGCTATGACATTGCGTGTTATAAGTATATTTTACGATTAACACCTGATACACAATAATGTATCGCATGATATGTATGTACATTATGTATATTAGAGGGTAAGAATTTTGAAAGTATTGTCATCTTATTTTCGTAATAAAAAACAAAAAAAAAAAAAATAATCGAAAGAGAGAAAAGAAACGAAAGAAAAAAACGATTTATTACAGAGTTCGATATAATCTGTTTGTAGGCGTGTGTGTAATGTATACGTTTCGTTTATAATAGACCTACTTAACATTTATTTTTGTCACGCGTATATACACCCGTGTACCATACCCAAAGATTGTGCATTTGTATATGTATTTATAAATTAAGATGCTACCGCCATTGCGCTTGATGAACGGACGTCGTGCGTTCTAGCTATGTATGTATTATCTTATAGTATGTACAATACGTAGACGAAGCGAGCAGTTGATATCGACTTACCAAAAACTTCTTACAAGTTTAAATTGAAATCTTTTTAAATCTACATCCAACATGTTTAGACGATAAATACATATGTTGTACTTTTAATAAATATTTAACAACAACGATTCGTTATTTATAACGTGCACGCATAGATATAAGTATATTTATACTAAAAAAAAATGAGGATACGCATATGGAGTTTGCTTTAAAGAAAAAAAAAAATATATATATAATATGTATATATATAAATATACATATAATTTTATTCATACTTTTTTTTTCTTGTTAATAAAAAATCATTTCTCGTTTTTTATATTTTTATAATACTTTTTTATAAAACCGTTGCAAGTTTACGATACTTGGAAATAAAAAAGTTTTCACGGCCCGAGGGGAGGGCATATCATATAATGTGTGTCCCGAAAGATTTTTCAACTTTGCTAAAAGTCGACATGTTGGATATGTGCAGAGAAAAGAAGTTTGATATACTCGCGCAACAATAATATACATAACATACATCAGCATCAAATATGTTGAAAAAAAAAAAAATGAAAACAAAAGTAATTAAAAGAAAATTGTTATATGTTTACAAATCGATCTGAAGGAAAAACGAAGGAAAAGATAAAAAAAAATAAAATAAAATCTGTTTTAAAATGTAAATATCATAATTATGTTTGAAAAATAATAATATTGATACGAAAAGCGGTTTCGCCGCATCGACAAATTTATTTATTCGCTATACTATATTACGTGCGCCGACCTTGGTTAATTAAAGCCTAAACACTGATAAAAGAGCTATTGCAGAACGAATAATGCTGTATATACATATGTACGTATTTATGGTAAGTTGGGTCGAACCGCAAAAAGGTTATAACAACGTCTTATAATACGCGTAATAATATAAATGCCAATATCAAAAGCAGGATCTTGTTATGTTGTGTTACGTTAGTTTTGTAGGTATGTAAAAAAAAGACGATGGGGTATTCATTATGTTACAGAAAGTTTAATTATCGTCACGACGATATATGTATACCTATGTAATGTATTTTATCGCCTCGAAAGTTGTATCCTCGCGGTTAGAAGGCCCCCTAGCTCTAGAATGTATGTATATCATCCCATGCATCGGTTATAATATAAATGGTTATAGATATACAAATGTCTGTAATATACGTATTAATACAGATATAATATATCCCGCACTTACCTGATGATTTTGTATGGCATTTTTGAGCTTGTTTTGTACCGATTGTATCTCTTCCTGTAAACTCTTGGGTATCTCCATAATTGAATGTGTCGTTTTTAACACTTTAACAAATTAAATACTATCTCGTTAAAGTTGTAATAAGAGAAATTAAAAAGAGATCAGAAACTGGTCTATCTCTTGGTCGCACGGCGCGCACCACGGCACTTGCCCGATTCACTAACACAAACAATTGACCATCCAACACAAGTGATTTGAAACCGTGTAGGTTTACACCGACACGACACACCGCGTAACTTGCGTTAACCCCCCTTTCGGAATTACCAAAGCTATTTCCCATATAATAGCAATTGAATTAATGAAAAACGAGACGAATTAGTTTAAAGATTAACTTTATTTATAAAACAATACTCGATCGTAACATTGTATACTATTTCACGTCAATTTCAATTAAATCTCGGCCATTTAAAAGAGATTTTCCGATGCAAAGGCAGATGTTTTCCCAATAATAAGAGCGCGCAGGGGTGTGTGGTGTTGCCGAATGCAAGTAGCGCCCCCGTCGTGACAACGGGCTGGTCCAGAACTCAAAAATAATCCCCTCCCCCCCGCCGCGCTGCCGCGCCGTGACTTACAACCACTTTCGCGTTTTTCACAAAGGCAAAAAGTACCCGCGCAGAGCGCGTACCGTTTCCGTACATTTCATTCATGTCTCGCGCAATATTAAAATCAAAATAATTCTCATCTAATAAGTACCGTCTTAAACATTTATTCGAAATACAATATCATACAGTTTGATAATACAGGTACGTTTATTTCCCTCTCATATTGTCTCTATCTTTCATATTACAATCATTACATATCTGTGTATCTGCTATCTACCGTTTAACAAACTTCCGAATGGCGGTTAACCTAAAAATCTTACGCCTAATTTTTTTCTTTTTTATTTTATTTCTCATACTTTCATCAATCCAATAAGCCTTATCGTACTCTCTAAACCCTCTCAAGTCTACTGATCATCCTCCAAAGTCAGACTTTTCGAAATCTCAAAACCCTAAAAACTAACCGCATACTATACTCAAAGCTTGTCTACATCCCTGTAAACTGTTCGCTGTAATCATAACCTCAAATATTCATACCCATACCCAGATATCTTCGTAAATATATGTGTGTGTGTATGCACATAGAAGAATATTAAATTCATCCCCAATTCCCCTTAACATGATAAATTAAATACAAAAATTCTTGAAAAAAACGGAATCGAACGATATATCGTTATTTTTAGCAAAAAAAAATAAAAAAATTAGTGATATGGCTGGTAAAAGATCCGCTACTTCAGAGCTAAACCACGACAATTGGAACGACGACGAAAAACCAGAAGAAGCAGGAACTTTCAGTAAAGCATCAGAAGACGTGCTTCAAAAAAGAGTAATAAAATCTGCTAGACGGCGAATAGCCAACAGCGGAGACGTGAGTTAAAAAACTTTATTAGGTACTCCTCACTTAAATTTTATTCACATTCATTGTTCGTTCAATTTGTTGTTCATTTTGGGTTTCAGGGGGCCCCAAAAGCAGCTTTTGGTTCATTCACAGGGTTCAAACCTACCCCAACAACAGCCTCTACTTCTCCTTTCAGCTTTCTTACAAATTCCAACACAAAGCTAAGTGGAGAGATGCTGTCTAGCTCAGTAAGCGCGAGTAATGGATCTACAAGTGTTCCGGCTAATGGATCAGACATTAAAGATGGTCCGTCAAAGTTAGAAACAGGATTAAAAAATACAGAAGTTAAGAATCAGACTTCTGTTGCCAAAGACGACGGAAAAATATTGAAGAAATCGACTGATTACCATGCAAAGTTAAAAGGGCTTAACGAAAGTGTTACTCAGTGGATAAAATCGCACGTTGATTCTAATCCGTTTTGTATTTTAACGCCAATTTTTAAAGACTATGAAAAGTACCTGGAAGAAATTGAGGCTAAACATGGGCAGGAGAAGAACGTTGCTATTGACGTTCGGGAGAAATTGGGACAGAAAACTGTGCAAGAGGAAAGTAGTTCACCTGCTAAGAAAAAACAAAATTTATCCAGTGGAAGCACAGAAACACAGCAAGAAAAATCTGTATTCGGTAGCCAGACGGCGGCGGGTAATACAGAAACTAAAACTGGGCCAATTTTTGGGAATGTAAATACAGGAAAATCGATATTTGGTAATACGGAACAGGTTACAGAATTTAAAAGCATATTTGGTAATGTGAGCAGCGAAATTTTCAACCCGTTTTTAAACGAGTCTCTTCCTGCTGGGGATGATAAGAAGAAAGAAAGCACATCAGATAATAACGATCAAAAATCAACTCCCAGTCTCTCGTTTCCGCAGTCTGGTTCAACGGCTACATTCAGCTTTGGTCAAAGCTCGGCTACCAGTACTGCTTCAGCACAATTCAGTTTCGGGGGGTAAATTTTTGTCTTATGAATAATTGGATTTGAGATTGGTCTTTTTTCAGGAGTTTCTTCAACTGCTGTAACAAATGTAAAAGAAAATTATAATATAATAAGAATTATTTTCAAAATTGTATTAAAACTGTTGTTTTTTACAGTGGTAAACCATTTTCATTTGAAAACGTGAACAAATCTGGAGATGCGGTAGAGGCAAAAGAGGATGAGGATAAAGACGAAGATGACGAACCACCAAAAGTTGAATTTAAACCAGTCACGGAAGAAGGAGCAATCTATGAGAAGCGGTAAGACTGTGATAACTAGCATCTCTTCTTAGCTGTTAAAAATGTGTAATATTCGATTTAACAAAAAAAAATATGTTATTTTACAAAGGTGCAAAGTGTTTGTCAAAAAGGATGGTAATTTTTCTGACCGAGGTGTTGGTACCCTCTTCCTTAAGCCTACACCAAATGAAAAAACGCAGCTGATAGTACGAGCGGATACTTCGTGTGGAAATTTGCTTTTAAACACAATTTTGAATGAAGGAATACCGACGCAGCGTATGGGAAAGAATAACGTTATGATGGTCCTTTTGCCGACACCTGATTCAAAGCCCCCGCCAACGCCGATTTTGTTGAGAGTTAAGACGAGCGAAGATGCCGACGCGTTATTAGAAGTGCTTAACAAGCATAAGAAATGATTTTTTATAATAAATAAATATATATTTATATATATATATATTTTGTTTTGATTTTTTTTTAATTCATAAAAGTATGTATATTGATCATTGCTGAATGCTATACGAGACATCAATTTATTAGCGATTACTATGAAGGATGTGAAATTCTTAAATGAAAGCAATCTTGAATGTATAAATGTTTCTTTTAAGAAACTATAGAGATGCTAAATTAAAATATTATAGACATTATAAGGTATATTATATACAAAATTTGGAGCTTAGTGCTTTTCGTATAGATATAATAATAAGAAATATAGAGTACAGACTTACGGATTTTATGTTTACACAAAAAGCACAATGATTAGTATTGCGAACTAATGAAACTTTGATATTTATGTTTCGATTAGTTATACGCAAGTAGAAAATTGCTCCTTCTATACACATATATTTATGGTCATAACGTTGCCTGTCCACCTGTTTCAATTTAAAAAAAAAAGCTACAATTTTTAATAATAATTATGCCGTTCATTATCGGTTTTAATATAGTTATTGTAGAAAGAAAAAAAAATCAAAGAATAAATTTTTACCTACAGTTCCTAAATATCGGTATTATAGATGAGGTAAATTCATCTAAACTGCGATAAGTAAAAATTTATTTCTTCAATGAATAGAGACAATTAATCAATCTAGTTAATGTCGATTTTAATATCGTATATATGCTATCGACGATAAAGTGTATCATAGAGGATAATGTGTTTAAAATATAAATAGAACTAGTGAAAAAGAATAAAGAAAAGGGAGAAAAAAAAAAAAAAAAAAAAAATGACTGAAAACACTTCGACGTTTGTATCTATTGTGTGTACTAATCGGTAATAAATACTAGTGAATTTAGTTATATATATAAAGTAAGAGCCCAGAATTTGCAATTATGTAATTACTTGGATGCGAAATTTAAATATAAATGAACTCTTAATGCTATTGACCAGACATTGAAAGACAAAACAAAGAAACAAAAAATCATAATAAAATATCAAGTGAATTTTCTGTGTGTAAGTTTTTAAGTGCGCGTTGGATTTAGTCTTATTTCGTTATTAAAAGAAATTTTTTTTATTTTTTACTCAAAAAGTGGTAATATGAATGCGTGGAAATAGAAATGGAAAGAATAGGATTAGGAAATGGTAATATCCACGAGAGTTTAAAATATGAACAAAAATACGCTGTCCGATAAATGAAAATTATCAAATTACAATACGGCTCACTGTATATAAATAAAGCATCTACTAAATATAAATGAATTTAAAACGAGTTATTTCTTTATATAATCGATGTTAATTTATGATATACCTAAATTACTAAATATATCCTGAACACCTCACAAATATTATAGGGACTTTTAGAAGTTTGATTTGAATGTCGCTTGTGTTATATCAAATTATTATTATTATTTTTTATCTATTATTTTAGATACAACATTATAGCGAATGATGTGATACATTGAACATATCATTTTCTACATTATTCATTTCATTCCTCGTACATACATATCTTAATTTCTATTAAAATATTAATCTTTCAATTATTTATTAATAATAGAGTATGAATATATATAATATTTAATTAAATATTTTCAATCGTCTGAATATTTAACTCAACATTCTAATTACATATTTAATAATAATTCGTTTTTTTTTTTTCTTTCCTATAAATTAATGTTATAGAATCTATTAATTATTATTTATACGATATATTTGTTTGTATATTTAAGCAACTACAACATCATTTTCTTTCAAATTTAATTTTTTCTTTTTTTTTTTTAACTTGGTTTCTAGTTGTGCAGTTAACTATTTAGCAATTGTGCAAAAAAATCTATGAAAAAAAATACAAATCAATATCAATTCTTCATCTGCCAGATATAAATGCACAGAAATCTTTTATCAACAACAAAAGCATGATCGTTATCTGTGAGATAGTCTATTAATTAACATATCAAATTGCATAATACAGAGTGAAATCGTCTGAATGAACCCAATGTAATTATTAACAGTGAAATAATTGAAGTCCAGTCAAACCAGTAAATAGAAACAATTTTGTTGAATAGAAATTCTTCTCAATTACCTATTTACGTAAGTAAAAGCTGACGTATTTGCTAATTTTCCATATATTTTCTTTTTTTATTTGTATTCTCTTGAAAAATTTTTATTTTTTATTTTTCTTTCTTTCTTGTTTTTCAAAAACCAAAAACGAAAAATATATATTTATATATACTTATGTATGTCTTGATTGATACACGATAAAGAGTTCTATACAACTGGACAAGTAGTCGATAAAATTATTACTCGCTTAATGGCATATTCATTATTATACAAATGGAGTGTGCAAGTTGTATTGAAAAAAAAAAAAACAAAAAAAAATTCCATCATGTCGAATAATGAAGATAGTGTATTATGCTTTGCAGTTAATATCCAACAATCATTATTTTCTTAATTTTTTATTGCTTAGGTATATAAACTTTCACTCAAATAAATACACAAACTCGCACACACTGAAAAATGATCTTATTATGCCATTTAATTGAAGTACGATGATTGAGTAACTTTAATACTAAACTTTTTGAGCCATGAATGGTGTCAGAGCGCCTATCTGTCCCAATCCAAGTTGAATATGCTGCATATGAATTTCAACACAGTTTTGAAACACCTGTTGATTTTGAGGACTGAGTTTAGATCTTATTTGCTCCATGGTACCTTGAAGTACTTTTAATTCATAGGCATTACGGTCTGAATCCGATAAACTCTGTGCCAAAGAGAAGGAAAAAAAATATTCATTAATAACTTTTCATACATTCATACACCTGTAAATAAACTTTCAAGACTTGAAAATCTTCAAAATATCATCAAAAGGCAAAAGAACAAATCGAATTCCCTTACCTTCACTTGAAGCATGAGGGCAGTGAGATCTGTTACAAGTTGGCTCATCTTAGCAGGTGCTCGATCATTGATTACATCATTTCTGGCAACCATATCCCCTGCTTCCTGACGACATTTTTCTCGCAAATGAGACGGAGCCAGCATAGCAGCTACACTTGGTTCCGGTGCTATTTCTTGACACAATTCTTGCACATCATTCAAAAAATCCTGAAGTGCTACGTTCATTTTTTCAAGCTCAACTACTATCCTGTAATTAATAAATAAACCAAAAAAATCAAATCAGTGAAACAAGATAATTTTTATTATTTTGAATCACTGGTACAAAGGTTTAAAAAAAAATGATTCATAATAATATTTCTTCTAAGCATACCAGTATTTGAAAACAAATATTAATTAATTAGTATTACGCACCCTGCATATTTTCTCTCAAAGTCAGCAGGCAGAGGTTCTCCGAAGGACCGCCTCTTTTCCGCTTCTCCATTCATTTCTTTCAATTTTTTTATCTTTATTTTTTTAGCCGCTAATATTTTGTCAACTTTGACCATGAACTCAAGTAGCTTGAGAGGGTATCCGTTCATCGTACCTCCGATGTGAGGTTTCTTTGGAATTGATACAGAGGCGTTGGATATTAAAGGATCGTTATTCAACCTCGGAGACATTAATTTCATCGCGTAAGGAGGCGATGGAACATATTGCACCTGTCTAGGTCTAAACTTTTGGGCAAATGAAGCTACGCTGATTGTTTCTGGCGGCTCATTCGACTGAAACAAATAAGCGAGTAAAATCAGTCGTTTTGGGATATGAATTTGCGATCTAGGATGGCAAAATTTGCCGAAAACAGACATAAAAATTAATTTTTTTTCTAAACAATGTTTCACAATTACCAGAACTTCGTAATCAGGCACGCTGTGAGTCCCGAGACCAGCTCTTTCGAACGTAATTCTGTAGGTGTTGTTGCTGGTATCAACGGCGTCTATGCTTCCTGTGAAAAGGCCATCCTGTGGTTTTCTTAATCTAGCTGTAACTTTAGTGCCAATAACAAGTTGCAGAGGTATTTCAGATGGTAGATCTTTAAAGCTACTAATATCCGCCGTTTTTCTCTGCTGTAACATACGAATTTTTTGTCTTTTTCTCTCTAATTCCCGTCTTTCCTCTTCGAAAAAAGACTGTGAACAACGTCGTGGTTTTCCCATCATTCTACGTATTTTACACCACTCAACTCTCGTCAATTTTCGAGTTTTCAATTGCGGAAACGACTCTTTTAAACATATCATGAAGTCGTTATCACCGTCAAATAACGTTCTAAGAAAATGAAAACATACGAAAAATATATAAATATGATTAGAAACTGTTGGATTGCATCAAAATTCAATTATACACAATAACAGAGAAGTTTAAACCAATATTTCATACTCACTTATCGATATTGCTGTAAAACCACTCGTAACAAACCCATTTATGAGCTTTTGGTAATTTCAATAAATTTCTCAGTCTCATGCCAATCTTCTGACCAATTTTACGATCCGGTGAAGCTGGTTGTGGTGGTTTTTCTGGCTCTTTTTCAACCTTAATTGGGGTAACTACTGGCGTAACTGGCTGCGACGGTGTGCCAGTACTTCTTTTCGATTCACTGATATATCTAGTCTGTTTTTTGGCTGGAGATGGTCTGGGAACTCTTTTGGGAGAATGTTTTAATTCTATACTAGGGTCTTTTTTTATTCTGAAAATACAAAAATTTCATACAAATTATAATACTGATATTTCAACACATCTTTTTATTAAATATTTATATTATTTACCTGTGATGAGGATGATTTACGAGAATATCGTCATAAAATAATTTATTCTTTTTTCGTATCCTTGCCGGCATTCCTCTACGATTTAATACCTGAATTGGCTGTGTCGGAGGATTTGGTTTTGGCGGTGGTTGCGTGCCAACTCTTTGAAGCCCTAAAGCTGCCGGCCCAAGCTCTGGCATAGGTTCTAAATCTTCAGCATCCATATTAGAATCGTCCATAGAATTATTCCAATGTGATTGATCGTCTAAATCCATCATGTCATCGTCAAGATTTTCTTTTTTTATATCATCGACCAACGGGTAGCCACCGTTCTTAATCGATAGCAAAGTTTCCGCTGATTCATCTGGACAAACATAAACAAAATTCATTTAAGAACATACTTACGGTTTTGAAATTGATTAAAACATAAAATTAGGTTTTTTAAAATCGTTGCCAATGAAATTTTTTGTACTTTACTTAAATTCGTCCAATAAAATTAGGAAATACACAAGCTACTCCCAATATAACATCTTACAATATATAATAAATCTCGATTTTAAGGATAGTGCTAATTTTTTATGTTATACTTCCTTATTGAGACTTAGTGTTTGATAATTCAGAGTTTTTCAAAAGTATAATTCATCTATCGACAAAGTGATTATTGAGCTACGATGCTATCCTACTTTGGAACTAACGGCTTAAAGTTTTTGTACCTTTTTGAACAAGAATCTAATCATTCTTGACCTGCATCCGTATCGACAAGTACTTTTCTAGAAACTAATGAAAGACAAAGCTTGCCACTTTCATTTACCACTTTTTGGAGCGTAATCATAACTTGATATATATTAATTGGTTATTCAACCGGTGTGTGATAATTCAACAAGAATAAGAGAGAAAGTTTTATATTCAATCACCTTTCTGTTAATACTTTGATTTCTGATCGACATTTGAACTGGTATTTTATGTAATAAATTTGAATAAAGTTGAAGGATTCATGACCCTCGGTTGAATATTTTCAAACATATTACCTAGCCTATGAAAATTGTGTAAAAAGATACCGGAAAAGATGAATTCTGCATCAGAGAGATTAAATTTTAATTTACAATAAAATATGGCAAAATATTGTTACATAAATAACGAATCTTGGATTAATATATTTGGAGTAAAATCTGAATGCAATATTTATTTCTATTTGAAAATATGATAAACAACAATTGGATATTGTGAGAATTGGTTACGGGTCTAAGAGATACTGATGTTGGTTGATAATATGTTAAAAGCTTACATACTAGCCATGGATATTTATATAATTTGAAATGTTATTTTTGAATATAATTTGTACTATTTATTTGAAAGGAGCCTTTCTTGGGCGAATTATTTGTCGAAAATCTTAAATTCGTGGATTGATCAGAAATGTTAGTGAAAAAGATAACGAGAATTGTTTGATTTAAAGATTTGGAAAGTTTTAACCTTTATTCGTTTCTCTAGAATTTTTCGCACTTCTATGAACGCTGTTAGGCTAAACATAACCAATCTCTATGTTCAACGTGTGTAAACATAGCGTTATACGACTAGACGTATTTCAATTATCGAAGTATGAAATGTCTGGTATGGTGTTGTTATGTATAATGTAAGAATTCGGTGATTTAGAATAATAACGATTCGTTTGTAAAACCAAATTTGTTGTACGGAGGGCTCGTCATCCCGCTTGAATTCTGCATTGGTCATTTTTGAAATTTTGAACCCATCGTCGACGTGCCCGTTTCAAACGTTAACTACGAACTCAATTTCAACTGAAATAGACGGAATTATATCCTATCATGGGATCGCCTAAGCCTAAATTAATATTTTCAGTATAGATTTGAATTTTATTATACTTAAATGACTATATTTTGTGAAAAAATATGAAAATTTCACTCACTTTCAATAGTGTCCGCCATGTTGACGTAAGCTGGTGCATGCTGGGTACGTATTTCCGCCAAATCACCCCCACAACATTCGTGGTTCAATTCCATCCGTTCCGTGCGTTTCCAACGCCAACGAATCGTGGAGGGAAGATTTGAAAATTGAAACTTGAAACTTATCAATCATCGTTGATTGATGAATAATTAATATTAATATGGTAATATCATTTGAAAGGTTGACAGGTGAAAAATTATTTCAAACAAAAAAAACTGAAAGCATATTACGATTGTCATACCGTAAATTGTGCAAACTTTTAAACCGCGTTATGTCTTTAATTTTTCCATAACTACACTGTAGTGTAATTGTAATTTCTTTGCAAACTATAACCGATATGCAAAGTATGTGGTGTTTTCTAGGCATTGCGCTTCTGGCTATTGAGTTGGTTATTACTTTCGACGTAAGACCAGACATTAATAAATACTGTAGAGATAAAGAGCGACTAATCGGATCCGAAGAAAATGATTTATATTTACTCATTGACGCTGAAATGAATACAACTATTTTACTAGAATGCCATTACTGGTGAGATGAAAAATCAAATAAAAAATGTTATTTATTTAACATTACAATATAAACACAAGAGTTTATACAAACTAATAAATTAATTAAGTTTAATAAATTTTCGAAAAACAATCATAAACTATAGCCACGAAAAAGACAATCAAGAACCAAAAATTTGGTATTGGCAAGATCGTTACCAATCTTCGAAACCAACGGAGATCGATGTAGGAATGGAAAACAATATGAGTTATAACAGTATCCACGTGACACCGGAATTCTCTTTGGTTATAAATAATTTCGATTCGAAGAACCAAGGTTTATACAGATGCCACGGTTCAAATGGTCAAGAAGAAGAGTCGAAGTTTAATTACAGATTGGAGCGTTGGTTATTTATTTTACTAAATATAATATTAAAATTGATAAAAAGAATCCTAAAATTATTTTCAGCTGTATTCAAAGACAAAAAAGAAATTTCTGAAGAAACGGGAAACTTAACGGACTGGGAAACTTATCACGAAACAAATTTAGCACCAGTATCTCTACGATTTGCTGTATATAAGTTATATACCTTTAATTCCGTATAAAATCATTGTTATTAAAAATCAAATTAATGTATTAGGATTGATAAAAGAGGCTAGAAATAAAAATACAAAAGAAAAGAAAAAAAAACAATTCCTTTTATTCTCAATTCCTCAGATTTCTAGAATGCCGGGTCTTATTGATATTCGAGAAATGGGTATTAAGTTGGAGATAGTGTCCGAATGGGGTCCTTGGAGTCCCTGCGAGCATTGTATTCGGAAATACGGTTGGAAGACAAGAGTCGCTATGTGCAGAGTCAAACGCACGATAAACAGTGTAATTATTACGATGAAAATCTTGAATCGTTAGAAGATTCAACGAGATTTATCTATCTATATATATACACATGTTACAGAAAGTTGTAGGAAACCGGAGCGTCGATGTGCCCACGTTATTTTTGAAGACGCCCATGTGGCCATGTCGGTAAAAACCATTTTTTGTAAGTTTAAATTTAACCGCTGGAAAAAGAACTATACTCTGGCGGGAAACGAGATTTAAGCGCTCGCTTAAGGTTTTCGCGGGACTCGATTAACGCTCAAATATCAAGACGTCGTAGAATGGCAATATATACTATATTATTTATTATCATTCAACGCGATTATTATAAGAACGTTGAATAATAATATACTAAAAATGAATACAAATTACGAATTCGAGAAAACTAGTCGAAGACTAAAGTAGTTTTTACATCTTTTAACAATATCCAAAAAGTTGAAAATAAAACACATCAAATTTGAATGTAACGATTTATTAATTGTGTATTAACAAATGTTTGCAGTAACGTTAGATGACTGAATTATTTCAGTTCTACATCCTTGTACGACGACTATCCATCCATTGGCAAGGCCACGCGATATTTGCCAGAATTTATATTGAAAGAGAAGTGTAAAAAATGTCCACGAGTGCGAAAGCATAAAAAGGATAAATTCAAGTACAAGAAGAGATACGTGCTGGCGGAGGACGCGCATCTGACAATAACTTGCCCTGAGTAAAAAAAAAATGCGATTAAACGATAAACTATTAAAATTTATTTAAATAGCTGGTTATTATTTTACTAGATCAAGCTTGGAGACTGAAGTTGTATGGAAAAAGGATAACGTGGTGTTGAAAAAAGGGGCAGGGCATTCTTTCCGTAAAAAAGATCCGGAGCCAAGAGTTTTGGTAGATACGTTCGAGACGTTATATCTTTTAGGTTCATAACTATATAAAAGATAACCACAAAACAATTCCCCCAAAAAAACGCCCTAGTAAGTTTATGAAAATGAATTATTCCACAAATAGGTGTGTCGGAATCAGAGGCAGGAAACTACACTTGTTTTGTCGACAAAGTGAATATGCTACAAGTAAAAGTGATCGTCGTATCTAGATCTCGTCTTCTAACTCAAGGTAAATAATTCGAAAATAAGCTAATTACTTTCTAAAAAAAGGTTCAAAAATCGCCAAAAAATGTGGAACGCTTCACGATTTTGCGTGTCATCCTTGCGCAGGGGCCATGCTAATCTTCTCTGTATCGTTCCAATTTTAGTATATGTACTGCCGAAGCAGTACACTAGGTGGGGGGTTACGTTTTCTTATATACTGATCGCAGACCGCTCTTGGCACTAGCGAGACCGAATTTTCTGTTGTCCGCCACCTATCGGCAAGGCCCTAAGCAATATTCAAATGACAATTACAGTCGCGTTCTAAATTCAAACCTTTCATCGTGGTAAATGATCTTTAACATGGATAATCAACATACAGATTGCTACATTCCTTCGGGAGTTAAACCCAAGGATAAGAAAAAGAGGAATCAACATACAGTCATACTTTAGACGAATAGCTATGCATAGTATAACGATACATAGATTTAAATTCAATTATAGGTATAAATAAATTTATTGTAATAACGCGCAGCTCTCCTATACAGAAAAAAGTTTGAAAAAAATTGGTTTTATTTATAATAATATTACCAACAGTTCTCACAATCGCTTAGTCATTCTGTTAACAAATCAAATTGTAATAGCAGTTCTGTGTTATTTGGGTCAGATATCTATTCTCTTCCCCTTCTGTGTAACTGTTGAAAATATTACGAAATATTTCTACTTATTTATTCGGATCGTTAAAAGTGGGCAGGTATCGCCATCTCTTTTGATCTTTGTGTATGTCTCTCGGCATTGGACGCCGTCAGTAAAACAGTTTTCTTCCTTTCTTTATTTCATTGTTGTCGATTTGAAAAGCTCGCGCGCATTTAATCGTTTAATGTTTCAGCATTTTTGCGCCACATGGGATACTTGGGATTTATTTTATTAATGAGTTCGTTTTGCTACTGCGCTGGACTGACTATCGTTTGCAGACAACGGGATAAATTCACTGTTACTGACTACAGGGAAATAGAAGCCCGCGAAAATAAAAGACCTGCTTTCTTTGGATCTGAAGCCTGATATAAACATGAGAAGACTTGTTAATGCTTCTATATCAGCTTGAAAAACAATGTCTGAGATGTTTAATAAAAACAAATCATGTACACGGACTCAATTCGATTGACTGGTTATTCCTCACGATTCAATTAAACTAAAAAATAATTCAAAATTATAAGCCTCGATACCGCGCAATTTAAATTCTCGGAAAATTATAACTAGCTGTTGCTTAATGTATAGCATACGGTTTTAATAATAATAATTTCTTCTTCTATAACGCGTCGTTAATATATTTTCAAACCTATTATGGCGTCAGTCTTTATTATTGCCAGTTATTCTATGTGATTGTCGTCCAAGAATTTATTGCTATAATCTGTCCCATCATACCCTGGGGAACCTAAGACCAGAAAAAATTCCTCCTACAATTTTCATTACCTATACTATCCATTGTCCAGCATGATCATGGCTTCACCACGGAACCAAGACACTCGGGTTGTCAATGGAAATCGTTATTATCTAATGACTGTAATATTTGAATATAATTAGATTGTGTTCTGAAAATAAAATGAGCAAATAATTCGTAGATATATCTTTTCAGTTTGTAGTACAAAACAAATACTGGCCGAGAATCGGATAAAAATTTTTTTCAATTACTCTTAACTAGATTCTGAATCATTTTGACGCTGACTCAACTTCTTTCAAGACAGTTTAGGCTAATACTGTTTAAGCTATGTATAAACAGCGTTGAATACGAAATATGAAACAATAAAATCCTTGGTCTTATCAATGAAGGACTTGGCCGTTTATCGGCCAATTATAACAAATAGTCGCAAAGAAAGTCTCATCGCGACTATCTACTGTAAGTAGCCGATGTCCGGTAACTGCAGGTAAGAGCACAGTACAAAGTGAAAGGCGGATTGAGCAGTGGGAGCAGAGACCAGGCCCCTTGTTCTGTAACTTTTCGGAAGCAAACCACACCGATCGGCTTGTCTTGTATTGGGTAGATTTATTTTTACTGAAGTTTTATTGGTCACCAGTGTCCAAACCGAGCGGAAAGTCGTCGATCCTAACGGACCCGAAGTTGCTAAAAAGGGGTCTTGGCATAACGCATATACGACTGACAGTAGTAACTGGTTTTTCAAGAATTTCTTCACCTTGATACGATACAAGATGGCTCTTTATTAAACAAACTATTCAAAGATATCACGTCGAACTACGTTGTATCGTGCGTACTGCACTTGTGGCCAAAGATTATATTGAAGTTTGATAAGGGACAATGGATTACCAAAAGCTACTTAAGCTCTTCATTTTAACAATACTATGCGCTACTTTCATCCCACATAGTGTCGAAGGTAAGTTCTTCAATATGGCGGTTTTCATCACGCCGCCAAACTTTCGCTGACATACCTAATTTTTAAATGTGGTAGAAGTTGATTGACGTAGGAACGCGTCGAAATTGAAAATTATATGAAATCGTGCACAGAGAATAAAAACCAATAACATCAGAAATTTTCAGATTTCGATATACGGTTGAACATAACTAAAATCTGAAAATTGTGATTAAAAAAAAATTCAAATTCCCCGAATAAACAAAATTAATCCGCTCCAACCATTTTGGATCTTCTTTTGAAGTTTTTATTTATTTAAAATCAATTAACAATATGAAATAAATTTAAACAATATTTATCCTGGTGAGGAGAATCAGTCGTAATAAGAAACCATGAATCGTATATCAGCCTGCTTAAATGGATAAAAAATAATTCGATATTGAACTAAATAAAAATCTGTGACACCAATTTGAAAACCAGAAATATCAAAAATTAATCAATTTATCTCAACTCTCTGGAATATTTTATCGTCCACTAATCACTTGCCCTTTGATATGTGAATGAAACTTTAAGAGAGATTATTTTTTCAAGATATTACATTCCGATACGCCTATAGGTATGTATTTGAAGCGATAGTTGACCTTAAGAATTACTCACGTCGTTGTAAGTTAGGAAATCCCGAGTTCATTTCAAATTCCTGAGTCATGTGTACATACATGCGTTTTGGTGCTAACGTATTTTATTTATATAATCCCATCAGTTTTCAATAATTGTGTAATAATTATATGTATACAAATCATCAGTTAAACACTTGAGAAGCATTAATTCGCATTAAAAACATGTAGTTTTTTGGCTAATCAACTGCCTTTTTAAAAGCAATTCTCAGGAGATGTGTGGCCTGCAGATCGAGGGGTGAATTGGGCTCTTGTAAGGACAAATTCACTATGAATTCAACCCAAATTGCCAAGGAGAAAGGAGTACAGGCTGTTCCCTGCGCTTCAGGATGGTGTGGAAAGATACTTGAAAGTCAAAGTCTTAACAATGGTACGTGCATACACAGATTTTGTTAATTTCTTATAATTCGATACGATATGTAGACTCGTTTTCTGTAAAAAGAAATCAACTAAAAAAATTCAACAACTGCTTTTCTACACATGTATAGAAAATCAGAAATCACTTATTACTCGTCAGCTTATGTTAATATAATTGAATTAGGTTATCATCTAAGATCCTGAAAGATCAATTGCGGATGCAATGATTAGGTATAATATTTTTCATTAAAATTAACACCCGAGGTCGTACGTCGAATGATGAGTAATGACATGGACATTCTATCAGAAACCGAACCTTGCGGATGTGTCAGATATTTCTCACCTAGAATGGATTTTAATATTACATATACCTAGGAATATACAGGTCCTATATGTATCTTGTCTGTCTCCCGATACTAGCTGGATAATCTCTAAGCAAATAAATTTTTAAAAGGATTGTCTATGGTCTGTCTATCTGTGTATTAGAATTGGAAAGGCTAAATCGCATAATTGACATCCGTATCGCGAGATTCTTAAGCAATTATGAATTGTTAATTGTTATTAACGTCTTTGCAAGTTAGAACTTTTTTTTTTTATTTATCTGAATGCCATTGTAATGGCAGAATACAAATAGTTGGTATATGCAATTTCATCATATGAATTCGTGTTAACTTTAGGCCCACTTTGTTATTTTAGTGACAATAGATTTGAATATAAATAGGTCACTTTCTATACATGGCACATTGCAGATGGGATTAGATAATACCGTATTTTCACAGGACCTTCAAGGTTATCGAATATCAGATATCTGGGTATAGATATAATCCGAAAGGTGTATAGCTGTCCGTCCAAAAAACACACTCTTTTCACAATAAGAAAGAACTAGAAAACTAAGATACTATCTATTCAAATACTAATAATCGCTTGAACTATTTGAGAGTGACACATACTTTTTTTTGGCTAGCAAACTTTTTTGCCTGCATTATCAGATAATTGGGAAATCACCTTTCTTGGTGTCAGAATGTTATCACAATTGTGATAAATTATTTAAGAATATCTTCGAGCCATGAAACAAATGCAATCCATGGAAATTCGACATGTCAAATCTAAGACAAGACTGAATTTTTTATATCCAATCGCATTTGCGCGTGTGGAAATAATTTCCGAATTCGTAAATGAGAATTTGAAAAATAGTTCGAGGACTATCGAAGTAATTTATGTAACATGGATATTCCAGGAATATCCAGGCCCTTCCAAGATTTGATCTAAATTTTCAAATGATTTCTATGACAGAATATGGCGAAGCTACTCAAAGGATGTGCTTGCAGCGAGGTCCAGACGATAACGAGGAACGGTGTGCGTACACACTCTGGAATTACAAAAGAGTTTATATGTGTTTTTGCATTGGTGATCTTTGCAACGTTTCAACGAGGATAACCCTGCCTAGTATTATTTCTATAATAATCGTTGGCGTTTTGGTAAGATGGTTTGGTTGACCTCGACATAATGAATACGTTTTATAAACTGAAGATATGCATAACGTACGTAGGGGAGATGGAGGCAAAACGGTAATCTCGACGAAAAATAGAAATTGGGGATAAACCGGGCACCGTTTTAAGTTTCTTGAAAACGACTTGCTTCAGTTTTTTGACGTTATTTACACAAAAAAAAAGTACTGAAAATAAGTCAAATTGTTCACGTACTGGAGCTAATGAGGATGATATTTTATCTCATATTCAACTGAGGTGCTCGTTTTGCCCCCATCTTCCTTATAAGTATGTATATCAAATAGCATTTAATTAACGAATTGTATAGATTATATGAAATAATTTTAGTTAATTGATAAATACAGATATCTGATATAAAATGGCAATATTGACAGTACGGATTGGAATAATAATAAAAATAAGATAAATTTACGTGAGAATCTAGTTCCTTCTATTATGACAAATGTAATTGTATATAAATATATATAAATATTAGAAATACATATATTTATATGTAAATCGTACACACTGCATTATAATTGTATATTGAAATGGCAATTAAATTGTTAAATAAAATTTCATCGATTAAAATGGTCAAATATTTCATAATTAAAACGTGCTATAAGAATTATTATACGTCACGTAATATAAATTGAAATTAAATCTGTTTTCTATGGCCCATGATGACAATGATCTATTAAAATATAATATACCTAAATACTCAATTGTATAGATTAGAAAATAATTTTTAGTTAATTGTTTATAAATGTAGATAATATAAAAAAATAATATAATTAAACGAGAGAATATCCAGTGAGAAATAAAGATAAACTTATACATATGTATATATATGTGTGTATATATCTACCATTCCTGATTCTACTATAAACATAAAAATAAAAAATAAAATTATTGACTTACAGTGCGATTTTGATTTGCTCGATGATGCGGTTTGTTTTATTTTGCGTATTTATTTTTCGTCTATCGCATTTGTCAACTGAAGTTGATAGACGTTAGTCCATGATGATAGGAGACAAGGATACGGTAGGGTTATTGACAATTATAGATAGATACAGTTTTATTTTCCATTCTTTACAAACACAATCATTGCTCATTTTTATCTGCCTTTCTGTAAAATGGAGACTCTGGCCTCAAGCTACTCAGGAGGTGACCATGAAGTCCGTTAATCCTTCGCTCTTCCTGGTTTCTTAGCAAAGATCTAACGTGAGGATAATCCATGTAGAATAGCTCGCCTCGGCCATAAATATACTTCACTGCTAACATGGCTTCATCTCCGGTCAGTAGAAATGGGTCAGGATGTTCTGGGGATTCAATTATTTCATTGAAGCATTAAAAAAAAAATGATATAATATAATCAATGATCTATTAGACACTTGTATAAAAATTCCTAAATTATAATAATAAATAAATTCGTTAATTTATCTGCAATTGATTAATTTTATTTAATGCTAATAATTCTTACCGAATCCGTCTGAAAAATCGGGAGTCACATGATCGTGGGAACTGATTCCCAAGTCGTTGATATCAATTGGTGGTAAAAATACGCCAATTGGCCAAAGCGCCTCAGCATTACCCGGAGATATTGTTCGCCCACGCAAAGATCTCTGTGAAGTAGAAGCTCGATCGAATTGCTGTGCTTCTTGGTAAGGCGTGTTCCTGCTTCCTAAAATATCCTTGGATCAGGAACAGCGTAAATAACAATATTTTTTTTTTTCTTGTCATTTTTTGTCATTTTTTTAAGCAGGATTATACGTGTAATGCATTCATTTAAATTCTATAAAAATACGATACCAAATTGCCTTGAATTTCGTGAAGAACCCGATCCTCTTCCTATAGAGAGAAACGACTTTTGCGCCACTGTGTTCCCTGCTAGAATCGCAACACATTTCATTTAAAAAAGAAACAGAACTTATACAGATACATCTTTAATTTTATTTAATTAAAGATTTCCGAAATTATTACCATGGGTAGTGATCCCATGTTCATAGCTGTGAGGTGGAGAGACGAATTTTACATGTATGCTTGCAAGAGGAGCGGCTTCGATCACTGCTGCAGTTATCAGCAGGCCAAGAACTCGTAGCTTATTAAAATAAAGAATTAATAAAATCAATAAACAAGATTAGAAATGAATATTTTGTTTGTATAACTGACTGCAGAAACCTTGAGATCAAAACATGTAGATCTATGATTGAGCATTAGTTAATCAACTCGATAGTGCCGAGATATATATCTCTCGATGTTTGAAACCAAAGCCTTAGGCTTGCGGTTTGTGATTCAGTTCCCCCTTATCTATCGAGGTATCGAATCCAAGTTGAAATCCACGTTCTACACGGCCAATTATTTGCATAATATAATTGCACTAGCGTCAATGTATATGCAATTAAAAAAACTTGATCGAACTGTTCCAACGAAATGGGGATCAAATTGATTCGATAATATTCCAGAAGAAGAAGGAGAAGGAGAGTCTAATTCGCGTTCATTTCAAACAAATTTCAAAGTTAATTACTAATATATTTTGCATATTTTAAAACGATCAAGAGGTCGTTGACTGTGATAATGATATTCAGACTATATTTGACGTACTATGATACCGTACGAAAAAAATAATTATAGGTTACAAATCGATTTTGAAAGAAATAATTTCTCACCAATTATCGGCATTGGTCGTGAATCTTACAGAAATTATCATATTAAGTTCTTGCACCGATTTCATGATACCCTTTTTTTCGTTCCATTCTACTTTTACATCGTTTCTGCGGACTAATACAGCGCCTGTTTTATCCGTACATTAAAATATAAAAATACAACCGAACATAAGTTGAAGCTCTGTGGATTTTGCTCACTGATATTAGTCGACGTCGTATATGACACCAATAAACAAGAATTTCTGTATTATTCGTACAAAACATTTATCGATTTTTTTTTTTTTTTTTTTTTTCAAATTCGATCGCTTTGATCTTTTGATTTTTTTTCGTAGACGGTAGATACACCGTGTCAAATAAAATCGGAAACAATAATTATTTTCTATTAAATTACGGCTACTCTTTTTTCCCATCGCAAGGTCGATCGTACAGACAATCTATGGGCAAAAAATTTCTTTCAATACTGTCAAAACAATGCACCGTATAGATCCAACGTACGCAATTTGTCAGACCTTGCGCTTATTTCCCACCAATTATAAGAGCACCTTCGATTTTAAAAGTTCAATTATATCAACGATCTCGGCTCAATTGCATATCACTTTCGATCTACGCACACGTATCATAATGCTTACGTATTATATTTAAACACGTCGTATGTAGGTACATACATAATACGCTGTGCGTTTGACGGAGACAGTACAGTACCTATAATAATACCCTACAGGCATATATTCAATATATATATTCATGATTTATTAGCTGCAGTTGATAAAATATATCGGCTATTTTATCCGACCTTGTCATTTCGAGACAGGCATATAGATCGCATCAACGATCATTACTATTCATCACATTGCAATGTGGGCAGAATCCCCGCAGGACCTGACAATTTAGATCTAAAAATCATCGGATTGAGATAAAATTGATTCATTGCAAAGTCCAATGTTAATTGTTACACGGTGAATTACTTCATCTGTAGACATGGTTATACATTATGGATTCTTAAATGATCCTGAGTTCGTAAACTCAATTTCTCTAGATCATCCATATACAATAGATATCCGTTTACATATATTCCAAATAACATAATGTAGGCGGATATTATACTCGGTTGCTATTAATCATTTAACTGCATAATTTATTCAACCGGTTGCGATAAGATCAACCAAAATTCGAACAATATTTTATTGCATCACGATCAGGTGGTCAATTTTTTTTTATATCTATTTATTTATTCATTATTATTTGACTAATCTACATAATTTTATCCTTCTACAATATAGGCATAGCCTACCATCATTTTATAACGTCTATATACGTTATACACTGAACATATCTCAAATGCAGTGAAAGCTGTGCATGAATAAAATTCTTGCAGAGAGTGTCGTTATACCTATATATCTGTGGATTTATATCGGTTTGGTAAGGAGTCTCGTTTAGTTGCAAAATTTTTATGGAAAAGGTAGAAAAAATAGTGGAAAGCTGTACTCATGTATTTAAAAATTAAACAATAATTATCTCGCATGGTAATAATTAACCATATTGCATAATTATAGGCAAGCTGTGCTCAAAAGTGCATTGAAGCATGAATATTGAATATATAAGTTATTTTTTGATGAACAATATCTAGTTTTACATGAACGTAGCTGTAGGATTCGATGAATAATGAACCTATTTTATTTATCATCGTTAAAAAGATTTACTGCTGTAAGTGTGCTAACGAGACTGTAGAAAGAATTAATACGATAGACGAAAAAGGAGAGTATATATTTCTATAAGGGTATGAAATCTCTGAGGAAAGTTTTAACGACTAGGAAAAAGATGGGACTTGTTACCTTCTAAACTGCAGAAATAATATTTTAATGATTATTACGGAATACGAAATAAATAAATTTGATAGTTTGGTTCAATTAAAGAATCTTACTAATAAATTGAGCAAACCGCAGTTACTGAAATCGCGCTGTTGTCATCGAACTTTAGTATCGTAGATACTACGCTGTAGATTTCTTATAATAAGAGATTGCAGAATCACTTGCATCTATGTATGTGTACTGCTTATACGTATATAAGTGACTAGGTTCACTCTAGATGTACGATATTATGGGTATTCCCGTCTCGGTGACTTGCAAATAAATGTTTGTCAAATTAATGACATGTATGCATTGCATTACAGCTCATTTTATTGTACACATAGTAAGTTATCGTTCTTACTCTAATTGCAGAAGTATTGAGCACAAAAAAAACAAAAAAAAAAAAAATGCAACACATCAGAGAAATAAGAATAAGAAATGAAATACCAACATTCTAAATGCTGGATTATGATGCAAGAATTTAGGGACGAGGTAACCGTATTAGGGGACACTTGCGTAAGAGAAACAATTGACAATTGTAATATGTAACGTTTACGTACATATAGAGTAAGTTAAACTTTTACAAAAGTGACAGGAGCTTGGTATATAAAATTCTGCCAAGCCTTCCCCATTTTTATTTCGTCATTAAAAAGCGATGTTATAAATGAATGAATGATTAAATCTTACGAAGTAAATTATTTCGTCAACAGATTTCATTTCAATGGAATATATATATGACATTGGTGAAATTCCCACTTTGTCAAATATAACTATTTATAATTATATCCTAATGGATTTGGATAACGTAGACGATGAATCAACATTGGATTTTACAGTCATGGACTATTCCTTCAATCGAATAATATAAGTAAATTATTTCATAATGAAGTTTAAAATCGCTGTGTACCTACTGCAGAGAAGTATATAAGCTGTAATGCAGATCCGGTTCAACAAATTACGAATATATGTATATTATAGTTCCAGTTTGGACACGCGTCAGGAGATTTGACCCTCTGAAACCTGTTGAAGCCAAGATTTTACACGAGTGCATATAGACTTATTGCAAAGAGAATGCGCCTATTACGTCATGAATACAATTCATTACCCGAATGGTTTTTTACCTTCTCAAATAAAAGATTGATCGATTTGTCCAGTAATATAGTATTTCATTTCCGTCTTTCCATATCAAACTAATTTATGTATAAAAATAAAGCAGAAAAGAAAAAATTAAAGACACAGTTAAGACTTTTGGTAGTCAAGCTCGATGCCAGAGATTTAAAAATCCTTGACACTCCTTAATAATTAAATCCTGCACGACTCAAGGCTGCAAATACAGTTTTTTTTTTTTTTTTTTTTTTTATCAAAGGTTATGAGTGCAGTTATCGAAGCTTTGGCAAAATTTACAATTTCAACTAGAATAGACTGATTATCAGTTGCAGTTAATAACATCTTTAGATTGAATTTAAATGCCATCAGGATTAGATTCTTGATCTTTGTGGGAAGAGAAATTTCGGAAATCCGAATCTGCACGTTAATAATAAGCTGCTAAACATTTTGAAAGATGAATTTTGAAATTGATTAAAATACTGGGTAAAAGTTAGAACAGTTTTACAACTGAAAAGAAAATCGTGGGAGTATACAGTGCATGACGATAATCGACAATATAGGTATATTGTATGTACGTACAATACATACGTGCTTGCATGTAGGTATGTAGGAGCATTGCCACCCTGTACATTGATGTAGTGCATATCATTACAAATATATAGAAGTATTCTGTAGTTATACACGTTCGACCAATACCGTTGCAAATTTATTTAAGTATAAGAAGTGAGGCAATAGTCACGAGACTTTCCTCCTACAAACCGCACAGAATCCTCGTGATACGACGTCTACATAGATCTGGCACCGAGTCCTGAAACCGGAATTTCTATCGAAAAATAAACCATTTAAAAATAGTTTTCGAATAAGTTTAACGGGTGATTATATTATTAATGGTCTAAATTGGTGTAAAATAAAATTGAAAAAAAATTAAAAAAATACGAAAATGAAACTAGTCTTTTTTTCAAATTCATTCGCAAATGATGTAATCAGAGTTGAAGACAAGCAGCAAGTAAATGTGCATGGGTATAGATATGTACATATAAATGCACGGGGTAACCAGGATTACATTAATGATTTCGCCATAAGATGAAGACTATAAGTGACTAGATTAGAAAATCTGCTAGTTTGGTTATGGATGGTAGGAAAGTCATTGTATTTTGTTAAAAATTCAGCACGGCGTCCATAACCGCGTGTTCTTAAGTTTGACGAGTTATGTTGAGGTGACTTAACGTCATGCAATAAGTGGGATCAATTTTCATCTCACAATTAGACAATTAACGAATATATTTACGAGCGCGTGAAGATGCTGAAAAATTTAGTATAAACTCGGTACATTCATTACTGAGTAGTCTACAATCCGGTACCTATATGCCTTTATATTGAAAATTTCGTAATTTCTTCTCGAAACAAACTCCTACGCATTAAATTCCATATCCAGTATATATGCCGAAGCTCTCTTATATGTGATCTGATTTTCTTGCTTAACTTGAAGCAATTATTTCACTCTTTTTTTTTATTTGGTACCTATACGAATTATCTGATTATGGTCACGTAGACGTTGGAGAAAAGCCATACTACGTGTGCAAGTATCATGTACACATATTATATACACATAATATTGCGAATAATCTTCAATAATGAATAAAAACGATATTAAATACGCGATGATTTGATCTCAACTGATATTTCAACGATTCTAAATCTGAGAAAGCTGAGAAGTGAATATCTTTTTCTACCTATATCGTATCAGCAATCGAATTTATCAAAGTGCACACCTGGAATCAAAGTTACAATATTCGATACTGTACAGGGATTAATGGAATGCAAACTCCACGTCATCGTTGTCTGATGCAGACATTGATTGTTTAATAAGATATGTGAATATGCGGATTCACGTTTCGTATACTGGGTCAATTTTTAAGGACAAGAATTCCTGGCGATGAATAACCTAGAATTGAATGCATGTACTTTACGTGATTCAGAAATTTTTTTTATCAAATACGGGTGTAGCCGTAATAATGAAAAGATTCATTTTGGAGAATGTGCTTTATTGAGTTCAAGGGTTAAACCAGTTTTCTCTTTGTATTACCTTGCAACACGATATAGGATATATCATGTAAACTCACTCAGCAGACAACAATACCAACGAACCACGTGTAAGATATGGATATAATAACTAACGTTCGTACCATTAACCCAGTCCGCTGCTAGCTACTTGCAAGTAAAAAACCATTTCTTGTTGTATTAAATGCGGTCTAATTACGAGCTATAAACTATAATACAAGATATTAGAAATGAACTTTACGCCCCAGGTATTACTAACACGAAAGTATAAATTGCTGATACGAATTGTTAAGACTTACAATAAATTCACGCAATTCATAAAATTAATTGTATTCTCTATAATCCTGAACTGCATTTCGTTCGTATTACCTTGACAATAAATTTTTCAGTCGTTTTTTGTTTTTCTTTTAATGCTAAATTTAAATCATCTGACTGACGTGTAAAGGACTTTTATGTTGTCATGAGCAGATAAGATCGGGTGCTAATTGCTAGAAAAAAATGAGCATGATATCTGGACTACAAATAACGACATTCTTGGTTTAGTTAAAACAGAACCGAGTAACTTCTGTTACAAATGTAGCGTAGTTAAGTCCCATATGCGGTTTTCTGAGGCAAGGACATTCATATCATGCAATCGAATTATTATATTTTTTTTATATTTCCAGGTGTTATCGAGACGTTATAACGTGTTTAATAGTGTAATAATTGGCACGCTTCGATCATTCTTCCAATCTGTCTCTTTCTTTGACAGTATGAAATGTAATTCAGAATTGCAAACTGATCATTTCAGATGATACCTTGTGACTTGTTAGAAAGTATCGATATTATAATAGGAGTATTAAATCTTCTGGGACTTCGCAACTAACAATCAAAAACGTCTTGATTGAGAGTTTGAATTTTTATTGCTTACTTTTTCTTGGACTCCGATATGTAAACGCAATACGAAAACTGAGCCAAAGTGGGTTACAAAAAAAAAAGGGTGAAAATGAACTGAGTTAAGGTTGCATTGTTTGTTGTATTACATTTAGTTGATAACAATTTTTGAATCCGTCTTTGAAAATGAGTACGGTTTTTGGAGCATCACAAAGCTATTTTGGGTGCAAGGTCTGATACGTAAGAGAGTGTTTCAGCAACGTCTGTAAGTGATAGCCCGGTCTTATTTCATTGTCAGTAAGTCAGTGATTCATGAGAAGAAAAAATAAACAATAAAAAAAATTGTGAAAAAAATGACCGAGAGCCATGAATCGCCATGGCCAAATCAATAAACGAATACAACTAAGTCAATGGTTACAGGTATGCACAATTCACTTTTGATTGTGAGCCTTGGGTAACTAGATTAAATATACAACAGCATCATTTTAAACTGGGTTATGCCCAAAAAATATTACGACTGCTAAAGTCAGGAAGGAAGGAGTAAAAAAATTTCGGAACTTAAATCAAGCGAATTAAATAAAATTTTTCCTGTGCATAATTACGCTCGTTCCAAAGTTTGTAAATGGTGGATGCGCAAAATGAAAGAATCATATCATCGTAAATTGTGGTGAAAAGATGCAACCATGGATCCCAGAAGCGCGTATAGACGGCCCTGAGTAAACCTTAAGTGTGTAAAATGCGTTCAACAACGCTTTCGCCTTCCGTTCACCATGCCCCCGCCTAGAGCAATCTCATCACCGATTGCAAGTACGTATGATGATAAAAATTTCCTAATTACGGGTAGGTAGGTATTTAATAAGAAATTGTGCTTCATTCTCTTATTCCCGATGTATAAATTTAAAAGCCAGTATTTTTTCTCCAGAATTAATTAGCAAGTTTTCAATTCGCTTGGAACTTGACTAATTATAAGTATAAAGGTAAAGGATAAGATCTTAAAAGGAAGATATGTTTCTGATCCTGGGAACTTGACCCCAAAACTTAGAACCAATTTCAGACAAGATTTCCTGACATTATTAACTGCCTTACGACGCGTCTTCTGACTGCGAAATCAAATGATCTGACAATGGCGAATTAGGTAACGATTGCTAATTTAGATGGCATAACGATTTCGTTAAAAATAATTCTGCAAATATAGCAACATGCGAAATATTTCTAGATTCATTTACGTTTTATATCATCATTTCATTTGCTCATTTATTTTTTTCGCAATAAATAGAGAAACTCGCGTATGTCGACATGACTATAAAGAACAATTAGTTCCTGAACAAATTATTTGGTGCTGTAGATTGATTATAAATTATGTGAAACTAATTCAAGCACGTTTTTAACTAGTGTAAATATCAATCGATCAATGAGCCAGCAGATTTAAACACTCAATTATAAATATAGATATGATTGATGTGTATAATTGATGTATTTTTGATGTTCGACACCTCAGAGGCAGCTCATTGATTACCTAATTGTACCCATTAAATTGCTCCAAGATATTAATTCAATTTTAAATGATGATATACATTGAGAAATATGATCTAATTGAATACGAATCTCTTCAACAATTCATTTCCGACAGATAAAATTTTATTGGATAAACAGAGGAGGAACTATCTTAGGAATAATGAAGAAATGTATGCATAATTCTGAATATTTAAACCTACCACAAGAATTTATATTTGAAGTAACTGAAATGTTTAAAGTCGTTGTTATTTAACTAGATCATTTCTCTGATTATGAAAATCGGAATTCGAATTATTGACAATTAGATTAAGATTGAAAACAATTATCTCAAGCTGCAGTAAAATTTCAAGTGATGAATTTACTAAACAAAAAGAGCTACTTGAAAAAATTTTTAATCCCAGCAAAATTCTTAATAACTTTATTCAAGCTCGATCGATTTGACTTACCGTAATCATTCCGGCGCTGTAATATTCAAAAATATCCAAAACTCGATTACTTGCTATGACCACTTTATAATTGCACACGTGAATTCAGACAGAGGTGTTCGATGTCAAAGAATCGGGCTGGAACTGATCCAGTTCTGGTATCGTGGGAGAATGCCGTTTGCAGTTTGCTGTTTGCTGACAGAGGAGCTCCTACCCAGTGTATATAGCACTGAATACTCATCCAGCCCCTTAGCTACCTTCTACCTTGGCTTTAGAGGGGGAAACCCACCTGAGACTGATTTACAAAGGACTATTATAATAAGGACCATTCGAGTATAGAAGAGGACGTTAATGCGGTTAGCTCGACTTTCATATTGAAACAGTCCTTCACGCAGTTCAAAATTAGAATGTGTCTGATCATCGCATCTCATTGTCATCTCATTTCCTATAGTTAACCATCATTCTTACAGGCTTCCATAAGAATTATATGAATCCATTAATGTATCTAATAGAAACATCATTGCTTGTCTTTTATACTCGATCATCTCGCACAATTATTGCTGATCAACTAGATTACGTATAATTAACAAGATTCTGGTTAATTACCGTAATTTTCGTACCCATGCATACTGCGACTTTATCTAGATTAAAAGTTGAATGAAACTTAAGCCCACTAGTTTCTTCTATACATAATATAATAACTAGACAATTGCCGAATTTCTATGGCCCAAGTTGTAATTATGAGTGATTATAAACGCATGGTTTAACGTGATTCTTTCGACATGGTTATAATATAGACGAGGGTTATATCAACGTCTAAAATTTAATTACAACTTAACTTGGGCAATCTATAATCTATCATATAACGCATATACATATGTATGTAATACACCTAATACGCAGGGGTCAGCAAGTTTGACGTTAGTTATTATTTAGCTAATTAGAATCTCTACAATGCCTATAAGTAACAAACGATATATAAATCAGGACGTTGGCTATACTTACGTATTATGATTCCGATGATACCTCAAACCGTACTATAGTATTAGCCATTATTGGCATAGTTAACGCCATTATTGTTTAAATACACAATATTGGTTCGATTCAAAGAGGATCAATAATAATGAAAAAATATCCCGAAAAAAAGCTGTCTACGTTCCAGCTGACAAGAATTAAGACCTCAAATAAATTAGTTTTTGGAAGATTAATGGTCGCGGAATTACTGTGTGTAATTATTAGAAATTTTACCAGTGCTATAAATTAGTTGTTATTATCATACAAGCTCGTGGAATGAAGAGTAAGAATATTAGGGGAAAGTGGGGTAATATATGGCCCCTTCAAAAATCAAAAAAACTAATTAAATAAAATATAATATAATATTTTGTCATACAACACATTAACATTATAATATCGTACAATACAGTGATATGTATGCATTGAATTCAGTAAATGGATTATCCAATTTTCAATCGATTTTGCTTAATTGAACCTCTTTTGTACATCAAATTTCACCATGTGGAGCACGTGATACATCTTTTTCAATCCTTAATTACGAGAAAAAAAGATGTAGGGAACGTTTTAGTATTAGTATTTCCCAAGGGGGGTTATATTACTCTACTTTCCCCTATGTGTCTATCAAAAAATACGAAATCTATTATTTAAAAACTAAACTAAAGTACTCGATTAAAAATCTTGAATAGGTAACAAGGCGATGACTTAATGTTTCATCTCTATAATGATCGTACTTTCGATTTAATCATAAGAGAATCATTGTTACAATCTGTAACAGCTGAAATAAAGAATAATTAGCGTAATTTGGATAGTTAAAGTAGGTAATTCTCGTCAAGAGTCACGCTCTTGTCAGGGCCATAGAACTTGAAAGGCTGGCCAAAATGAACGTATAGGTATGTTCGTGTGCGATGACTTATTGTCAAACATTTGTGTTAAATAACAAATTATAAGCTATTTATATATTCAAAAAGTGAAAAATATGTATTATTAATTGTAGTTTGATAATTTCGTGTATAATATTTTATATTCAAGTTTGGCTTTGATATTGATAAGTGCTACTTGCTATTCTGAAAAGCATTCCATTCATTCCTATCTTTTATTTATTTGTAAGACCTTAGTCTATTGACGAAACAAAAAACTATAATGGAAATTAAATTATAGCCAAATAATTTTTAAAAATTGGTCTAAAACTGAATTTTCGCACTGAGGCATAAGAGGTTGCGTACAGACAGGCGAAGTCTCATTTTGCAATATTATTTTGTTTTAAAATTATTCATCGTGATTAAAATTTCGAAGGCCATTAATAATAATAATATTATGTAAATTTGAATATTATAGTTGAAATCGGAACACGCACACAACAGTTTAAACACAGAAATATTATCATTGATCTGGACTCCGATCTAGTAAAAATCTAGATTGCTGTCGCCGTATTGTTATAGCTAACAATGCACACGACATAATTCGATTGAGTCGGTAAATTATACCTGTAGCCTATAGCCATGTACGAAGGAGCCCTATAACAATACGCGGGAGATTGTGAAAATGAATTGATTCTTTATGATAAATGCCATGTCGACATTACGTAGAGAAATGAAGGTTTTTTTCTTTTTATAATATATAAAAAAAACTTGACGATATAAGAGATGTAAAAGCACATTTATTTTTAACGAATCGCAGACGAATGGACACGTCTTACGGGTACAGGTGAGATTGTTTAATCGCACAAAATGTGGGAAAGTATGAGGACCATAAGTTATAGAACCGAGTATATTATATAGAAGGAAAATAAAATTAGAATTCAATTGTAAAATATTTTATGCATAGCGAAGAACTCACAACGTACTTCGAATATTGTACTATAAAAAAACAAAATCAAAAGAAAATTACAGGAATGTAGTACGGGTTGCCTGCAACATGGTGCACGTAGTTATCACGTCTATCCTAGATAGCGCTACCATCTTTCACCACGTAAACCAATTTCGGGCGGCAATCTGTTTGAATCCTCCGCATCGTAATGTTTATCAATTAATTATCCTTATAAGATGTTTGAATAAAATCTCATTCCCCAATATTAAAGATTCCGCAGTTGATTACGCACATTATCTTAATATAGAGAAACTATAATACGTAGTTAAAGCTTAATGAGATCCTTAATGAGTTTGAAAGTAGATAAGCTATAAACCACGGCTCAATTAAAATTTATTCTAGGACAAAAATGAATATTATACTTACGTAGGATTTATATTCACAAGCTCAGGGCATCAGAAGATGATATAATAATATTAATAATAGATATACTTTTTTGTCAAGCTATAATCAAGATTTCTGTAATGAATAAAGTTGTTATATACATATAGTTGAAACATGTTCTAAGATTTATTCGTCGTATCTCGACAGCAAAATTTACATATATATTATTCATTTACTTTTTCCTACAGAGTTATCTTATAAAACGATATTTCATTTTATTAAGCCTAACGAATAAGAATTATAGGTATAACTATTTATTGTTTGTTCTGTCATCTATGTATCTCTTTAATTTGTAAAAAAAAAAATAAAAAATCAAGTACAAATAGAAATACACGATCGATGTCCGAATGTCAATTATTTATTTTATTTATTTTCAATAATTATATTGAATATTATTTATAATTAAATAGAATAGAACAATTGTTAACGTCATTTTACATAATTGAATCTATGAAGTTGTGACACCGAATTTTGCTCCCTAACGCTTACAATCTAATCTTTTTGTACGAATAGAGTTTATCACTTAAAAATCTTCACCAATACTTGATTGAACTAAAATATTGCTAAACCACAATTTCGGATTAATTGTATACATAGGTATAACAATATTTTGAGCAAATATATGTTTCTGCGTGCTGAAATATTTTCTGCAAGCTCTGGAAATCTGCTTTTTTCTTTGTTGACAATATAAGGTCTTTCAATTAGCTGTCTTCTGATCGTAGTTTCTCATAATTCTTCGTATACTACTGGAAATCGTTTTACTGGAAAACAAAGTAAAAATAAAACATGTATAAATCACATTTTTGTAGTAAATCCTATTACACACAAATGAAATACAAGAAATTGCCTCTGTTCAATCTAAAAGATCTTTTCCTAAGTTCGTTACTTCTTTTTTAATTTGAATAAACATGAAAAGATTTATACCTTCAAGAAGCTATAGTATATTTTCACCTTGTCCATTCGATTCAGTTTACGATACTCCCACACGTGTAAAACTGAAACACAACTCTGTTCAGATTTGTTTTTTTTTAATACATTATATTTCCTTCAGTCTTTCTCAGCTGCACTCTAACCATCGTTCTAGAGTAAAATATACAGAATATTTTCCTATTTTAACAATATCATGATCATGGATGAAGCGCGTCATTCCGTGTCTCCGATAAATCATCAAGTTTTCGAAGAACAGAAACCATTTCTGGCCTGTCCTTGGACAATCTATTCGAACACCATTTCCCTAAAATAATCAAATTTTGGTAGACTTGTTGATTTTCTATGCCAGCTTTTTGATCCTTCAATGAATGGAGATCCCTTGTTTCGTAGCTATCCACAAAATCTTTCAAAAATTTGTGTTGTGCTCTCGCGTTGCTATAGGCTCCCAAGCCAGTGGCTAGCTCCAACAACACTATACCATAGCTATAAGTATCTATTTTTGTTGATAAATTTCTTCCCAATAAAAATTCGTCTGGTAAATACGGCCTTGTCCCTTGCACGCGGCTCACCTGATAATAATAATACAATAAATTAGTGAAAATCTTATTATAAGATTTTTAAAACATATTGTTTTAGACAAAATTAAGTCCTTTTTGATAGTTGAATGCACGAAAGATATTGTCGATAATAATCTAATTGATTTTCGATTTTCATTTACCTTCATGTAATCTTGCTCAGGTCCTTCTCTAGCTAAACCAAAATCACCAATTTTTGGTTCATAATTTTTGTCCAAAAGAATATTGGCGCTTTTAATATCCCCATGAATTAGTGGCTTATTGCCAATGGTGTGTAGGAATTGTAAACCTCTGGCTGTACCCTTGGCTATTTCATGTCGTTGTAGCCAATTCAGAGGCTTAGTTCTTTGTCTCAATAAAAGTCTATCCTCTAAGGAACCATTGGACATGTATTGATACACTAGACAAGGCGCTTCTCCACCCATACTATAAGCATACAAAGATAAAATGTTGTCGTGTCTATAAGCATTCAAAATTTTCAATTCCCTCAGTGACTGTTCCAGTTGGATTAAATAGCTTTCATTTGAGTCCGGACCGCGTTGTTCTATTCTCTTTATCGCCACTTGTGTATTTTTCCATGTACCTGTGGATTTTGAAATTTTTGAATAAAGATTCCTGTGAATTTTGAAAATTTCGAATAAAGATTCCTGGTTCGAGTATTTCTTGTGAAACAAATCATAGAATCTTAAAATATAGCCGAAGCAGTTCTCTGTAAATGTATCTAATTTTCTTTGATTCTTGCGTAAATCGCCTTTATCCCAGGTCTTGTACTTACCTCGAAAAACTGTGCCAAAGCCACCTTTACCCAAAATAGTATCACTGCTCCAATAATTAGTTGCTTTAGCCAATTCCTCGTACAAAGTTTCAGGTAGGGCAGTATCAGCGACCGATGTCGATTGATCATTATTTTTAGACCCACCTGCAACTGGTCTCAAAACCAGAGGAAGATTTTTATTGGTTTCAGTTCGCACGAGCATATTATCTGAATTGCTTGATACCAGATCTGTATTTGGCTGTGGAGATCTGTTTAATATTTTGGCAACTCTGTTGTGGATTGACTCCTGTAAAAGAACTTTTGGAACTTCTTTTGGAGTTGGTTCAACTTTGTTAAAATTTTGTGTTCCGATTCCCGGATCTCTCCTCTGAGACGATGATTTCCTTTCTGTCCTTCTGCCGTGTTCAAGAAGAATGTGGTATTTGGTATCAACAAACTGTTTTAAAGGTACCATAGAATCGTATTGTTTCATCTTTAATAACAAAAGGAATAATTCTAATACAGTGTGATTGTGTTCTCCCCATAAATTTAGAAGCTTTTCAGTTGGTCTTCTTTCTTTTTTCAAATTTTTTATCGTTAAATCGTCAAATTTCATCCATACACCTGAATAAAAGTAGAAGTCAAATATCGTTATATCATACTCTGTTTTTAATAAATTATTATCGCAGATGATCGATCGACGTAAATAACGCGCGATTTTAGTATGAACTTATTGTTGATTCAAATTTTACATAAAAACATACGATTTTCGGGGAAATATTATATAATTATAACAACAGCTTGTTAAATGATATACGAATAATACATACTTGCAAGTTCCTCCCATTTTTCATTTTGGTCAAGAATTTTGCACACTTCTTCTCTTTCGAAAAAAGGCAAATTGTAAACATACTCTATTTTCTTGTTAGAATTATGGGCAGCCATTTCAAGATCGTTGTTCACACCTAATGTCCACTTATCAGTTTAAACCACATAGGTTTTCGTAATTGCTTTGGTATTGACCACGGAGTGAGTAGGTAAACTTCAATGACTTGATAATAACGCTGGAAACAACTTCGAATTCGAACTGTAAACTACCGTCGTGCAACAAGTGGATAACGTGACGTCACAAACACCGATGCATGGAGATTTTTTATTTTATTTTATTGATTTTAATTTTTTCGTTGATTTACTGAAACGTTGAATGTAACCAATTAATCAAATGTATTTAGAAACGTGAAAACACATTTCAAAAATACTATATCAATATATTTACGCACATTTTCGACCGACTGCGGAGTATTATTCAAGAATGAATTGCCCGAAGGAACTGCGCAATGCGCACCAATGATTAGCAGCTCTGAAGTGGAGGGGAAAACGATGGTGGTTTTTCCACCATTCGGCGAACTGTATTAGTAGCATTAATGAGTAAAGATAGGTATAGACATATATGCAATACTCCTATATTGCTAAAAGGGTCTGAAATAAGGCTAATTTTATACGGTGCCGACGATAATGGTGTCTCTTTCTATCTCCATCACATCAGAGCTTTCTGCGCAAGTCAGCATCTGGCACTTGCGTAGAACATTTACACGTATAATAATGTTTTGAAGGTTAAGATTAAATCGACGATTCGCTCATACGTTTCGTATTATTATTTCATTGGCTGAAAATATTTTATAAACACATTCACGTTCAAACACAAATTATATTTCAATTTTAAGGTTAGATACTTTTGTTAGATACTTACTTGAGTGTATGTACACTCAACGCCCGCACCATGCTGTCCGCATCTCTATACCCATCTTTACTCAATGTTAGTAGTGTCTCGACACCGTATGGTGGGGACGACTAGACGATTCGCATCAATATTTCAGAGGCCTTCGATGCATGTAAACACCGTTTGAAGAAGACCCCTATTTTTGCCGCTGACGTCATACTTGGATTTCAGCAACTTAATTAAATATATCAACAAATATTCGTGCTTTATCAGCTAATGCATATAAAATAAGATGAAAATTGTTGTATATTGTAGAACGAACTAAATTTTGCTCTTTGAAATAGTGCATCCAGTGAATTCCTGTTCAAAATTCATTCAATTGTCAATAAATTTGACGAAAAATTAATATTTTTCTATTTTTTTTCCCATTCCTGATGAAAGATCAATTTTCTTTCCATTTTTTTCTCGACATAAGGGTAAGCCTGCTAATAATTTGTTACCCATATTGAAGCATCAGATTGTAAAATATTTGAAACACGAATATTTCACCTGCTACAAACAATATATTTTTTTTAGATCCGTACAATGCTCCTTCTTCTCCTTATACCTTATTCATACTAATTAATAATTATTATAGCATATAGATAAGTTACGCGTGAAATTTGAATAGCTCAACAAGCCCACTTCAAGGTTTTGATTAGTGAAAACATCTGCCCGCACACGTGAAGAGAACAGTTTATATGTAATCAATTAGTATAATATACCTAATTGATATATTCTTTATAATTCACGTTGTAGAAATCTAAGCCGGATAGTACGATACTTTTTTTCTAAGCCAAATCTGAACATGTAATACAATTAACATATTATCTGACATTTAAGAAGCGAAATTTCATTTCACACATCGTACAATTATAATAATAGGTATTATAGCACAGATATGACCAAACTTTGTCCTAGGCACAAACCATTGGCTTCTTAAAATATATGTAGGATGTATATATATATTTTTACTTTTTATTAATGTTTTTTGTATTGTTTTGTTCTTTCAAATTTTTATCTTAGATAATAATAAGATCCATTTTCAATAAAATAATATATAACATTTACCGCGTTGCATAATTAATAATTAATAATTCATTTAATACTTACATACATAATAATATATCATTCACTTATTTTTCTATGTATATTTGAATACATATACAGGGTATGTATAAATTATACTATATAAACAAGCGATTCGGGGCTAACCATACTATATGTATTATTCAACTTTGTGTGTTGAATGTATTTTTTTATTTTTTGCTTTTTTGCAAAAGCCCCCCTGCGCCCACAGTTAAAAATAATTATATCTTACTAATAAATCTACAATTCAGTATTTATACATATAATATGAATAATAATTGAATATTTCATGGTCTTAGGCGAAACTATTCTAACTGCACCAAAAGCGAAAGGGTCGTTGTAAAGCTTTTGATTCACGTGACTGAGTTTTAAACTAAATACTTGATATTTTACCAATGATGGATGGTAATAGTTTTCTTATACTGTAATTAATAATTAAATATTGATGGTAAAGCACAAAGCTACGTTAATTAGTTAGTTCATGACTCTGGAATCAAAAGCAATTTATCTTTTATTTTATTTGAGCAATAAGAATGTCTTGTTTTTAACTTTATCTATTTTGCTTTGTGTTTTTTCCCATAAAAAAAAAGGATATGAATTTAGAATCGTTTGCATAATAGCAGCAATTTTATTATCCGACTTTGTTTCTTTACCATTTTGATTCTCTGACGCTAAGGAAATTTGGCAAAATCATTCTGATATTGATTTCCTGTTATTTATTACAATCATTTAACGTTCTATATAAAGTAGAATAGTGTTTCTTATGAGAGTTTATTATCTCTCATACAATTACAACCCTCGAAAGCCGAGTGGGTCGCGGTGCAGACTCATAGAATCAATAAAAGAATAATAAACGCTCTTGAGCACTGCCAGATAGCAGCCTCCATCCTCGCTTGATATTCAAGTACTGAATAATAGCACGTACGCAGATCAAAACACCTGGAATATTGATAACAATATAAATATTAACACACTAAACAATTCTCCTTAATTCAATGTTTACAAATAACAAAAGGATAGCTACAATATACAAGTTTTGCTTTTTATATGCAGTACAATCTGGGCAAAGCCTTTTGTACATAATTGACAATTTATTTGGCTAAATTTTGGAGCTATTGGGAAGAGAGAATTAGTTTTGAATAAGAATCTTTGATAATTCAATTTACTATATGTATAAACGAATAACGTGCAACGTACCAAATGCCATTATTAGCCACCACAACCAAGAGTTTTCGCGCGAAGCTAGATCAGTGGAATGTTTTACAATGAGCGTCCACTTGGCCAATGACAAACCAAATCCAGACAGTGCCCCGTACCGAGAGGCAATTGTGTGACAAAAGCACATCATCAAGAGGAAACCAATCCAATTGAATAGGAATGCAACTGTAAAACAAATATTGCCAATAATGAAGAATTGTACAAGGTTCGTACCTTGAGAAAAATACATGACAAAACAAATCTTAAAATCTAAAGAACACGTCCCATGATTTTCTTCTTTTTCACAACAGTAAAAAATGCTTTTGAAAATATTTCCTCTCTAAGTGAAAAAATACTTTATATCTTCAAAAGTAGGGCTTATTACTATAAGGTGAAATTGCTATATCTAGAAAATATACATGGAAGAAAAATTGATTTTTCTTGCAATTTTTTTCTTCTTTTTTTTTGGTAAAATATATTTTCTCTTAATTTTGTTTTCACAGACGTCGTATTATTGAAAGAAAGCAATAAATAAATAAATAAATAAAAACAGCCAACTCCATCACGTTTGGTTTGTGGAATAGCTGTTGACGTCAGAAATGAACTAAATCAAAACTGTTTACATAATGATTTGATTAATGTTTCAAGAGAGATAACTATGTATGTCGCACAGAAGTGTAAAAATAAAAGAGTAAAAAAAGTAAAAAAGAAATACAACAAACATCAGTATGAGTAAAGGAAACAATTCAATTATTAAACTATTACTATTTTTATTTTTATTTTTATTTTTCTTCTTCTTACCCATAAAAGCTGTGAAGAACATAAAGTCTGTACCAAGTAAACCACTTTCAGAATCACCCTCAGCTGCTTCTGTGTCAAGTGCTAAAAATGCAAGTGGCTGTTGCGGTGGTCGTATGCTACCAGGCTGTAATAATTAACCAAAAAAAATAGTATCATACGACTAATATTAAACTTACAATAATAAAGTTGTAATTATTTAAAAACAAACCACTATTTGCGGACGAGGATGAGGAGTGGTTTCACCCTGAAGAGTTTTTTCCCGTTGTACTTCCTCGTAGCTAGGAAGTTTTGTCGCTACTTCGTACGGCGGTGGAGCTGAGAAGTCTGGTTTTGGTGGCGGTATTTCATCGACAGACATCTTTACAAAAGTTACAAAAAAAAAAAAACGAATAATGTATGTTTATTAAACCTTAATAGAGAGCTAAGAAGAGTATCGATAATCAAAACCACTTGTTACATACAACATTCAATTCTAAATAATGAATATCTATAAACATGGAAATAGCAAGAAAATCAAAACACAAGAGGTTTATATTGTTAATTTACCATGACAGGAGTGGAGGGCGCAGCTTGACCTACGGAGACTAAGTTAGCCCGATTAATAACGTTGTTATGGGGATGTACTTGGATTGCTGGTAGAGCTACAGTAAGCGTGGGTATTTCGCTTTGGGCGGATGATATAGTGGAGGAATCGTTGTTTGGCTGAGACTGCTGTAAATTTATTTAGAAAATTAATTTTATTTGAGATGATTGTTTAAAGTGGTAGAGTTGGTGGGTTGGATAATGCGATAATTTATAGTATACTTAATGGAGGTGGGATAAATAATGGCAATTGACATGTTCGTCTATTCTCTATACATATTTATACACGGGACTATTAGCAGAATTTTTTTTTCGAGATCTATAATTCACCATATTGTAACGAATGTTGTTATCCATCCTCGGCGGAGTTGCGCACTTTTATTCGATAACTATATTTTATTTAATATGACCGTTATCAATATTTGATCGTGACAATACGATATGTTATTCGTTAATGCAGTAAAGAGTCCGTGCTCTCTTCATACAATCGATGGCTGACAGCTGCGAATATTGTGCAGACGGGAATTTAAGCGGATATTCTAACCCCACGCCGGCGCTTTCACGACACAGCACTACGTTCTAAACTCACGAATCGAAAATTTATATGTATAGGCAAATTTAATTATCGATAAAAATTTATGAATGGAAACTTTTGAACGATAAAATTGATTATCTCTAAATCGATTATGTCCGATAGATTTTTTCCAATTAATTGACTATTTCGTTTTAATATTTTTAGGTTAAGTTACGGGATTTTATATCAACGTAAATTTATGCTGTGATTTTTAATCGTACGACTGCCGTCGCGCAGGATAGAAACACGAAATAATTTTAGCAGAAGAACTAGCCCAGTCTACACATGCGCTAAATCGAGACAGAATTGTTTTGCGCGCCGTCGAATGTTTTCACGTTTTTAAATTCGAATTTTATAAACGAATACATGAGGCAGGGAATTGAAATTTTATTCATTAATTTTCCGACTAATGTCAACATCTTTTCAGTAGTTATTTCGAAAAACTCGTATCCATCAAATCAACGTGTTTTTATTTACGGTTAGCGAAATCTTACCGACACGACATTCCGGAAACTACATGCGATTACTGCATTACCGACTACGATAAGATTTACGGTAATCTTTAATCGTATGATAAGTTACCAACGGCGTTATATGGTATTTTTTTAAATCATTTTTCGTAATATTGAAAGCATAACTAATCCAGAATAATTCCATAAGTATTGCAACACCCTGCACAGTAACATTCCTTTACTTAATGTAATATTTAATAACACAGTCGGTGTATTTCATATACCTCCGTGTAACGAGGCCATAATGGCTGACTCACCGGAGAACAAAACGCAGCCGGAAATGGAGTTTCAACAATTCGCCCATATTTATTTTCTGGCTATAATAATTACTTGAAGAATGCAAAAAATACTTCTGGAAGATTTATTTCTTGTAATAATAAATTTATTACAAATTAATTCAAGTTTAAAAGCGTTTCAGCTTTAAAAATTGAAGGAATAGTCGTTCGCTTGACTTCTACTCGGTGGTGATAATTTGAACTTGGTCGTCATACACAAACGACGCTGTCCCTTCAGTCGCTTGCCGATCGTGAGTGGAGAGTGAGGTTCTGTCGAAATGGCTGAAGTGTTCAAACTCGGTGATTTAGTATGGTGTGTATGAACCCGTGCTATTATATTGTTAAGAGTTTTTTAAATAAAGTATTCATTTAAAAATAGTGTATAATTGTTATGCTTCTCGATTTCAGGGCGAAAATGAAGGGATTCTCGCCTTGGCCAGGCCGGGTAAGTTCCCAGGAACTAAAATAACGGTTTTCTTTCACTTACTGGCTACCCGCCGCGACTAGATTACAAGCATTTTGGCGGGATTTCAATAAATCTTATTATACAATATAATTCCAATGTTATTACCCCGTCAAGACAGCTGTTCTAAACCTTAGCGTCTTTCCCGCCACACCCGTAACCAATTTTCAAATTGGCGCGCAAAAATTGAAAATATAACCTAAACTCAAATTTTATCATTAATTTTTTAGATTTTTTTTTACGCTGTAATCCTCTGATACTTGAAATACCGTACTTTATAGATCCGAATTTATTTTTTCATCAGAATTCGCAGACATCATAATATTTCTAACATACTTTAAGCTATTGAAAATAATCATCTTTTACCATTCTGATTGGTTAAACGATTACAAATTAACGCATTTTGTATTCTAAACTGATAATCACACCTGAATTACTAGCCATAATCGACTTTCTTCAACATTCAAACTTCACTTATGTATTTATTTTTATTCCGACTCCAAAATTTTCATTTTGGAGTTCTAGGAGTGCAACTTGTCGAGACATTATCATTTCCTAGTTTAGAACATCTTTGCTACTTAGCACTATATATTGGAACTTTTTATAAATTCTTTAACAGAATATCTCTAGTTGTTATAAAATCAGGTATCAGTTTGAAAATAATTATAAAAACAGATGAACAGGAAATCACCTCTCCTTCAACTGAATATAAACGAAAATTCGCAAGTTTAATCTGTTAAAAAATTTTCGGCAACAAGAACTCTGATCCCCTGTTCATTTTTTTTTTTTCCTCCTATTTTAACTCCGTGTCCTAAATCATTTTTCGATGCTTATGCAGTTCTTCTCATTCGTTACACAACCTCATGTTATTTAGGAATACAACTTCTGCGTTCGTTATCATGAAAAATTTTATTTCAAAGCAACTTGAATCAAAAATGATGTTCAATGTTCGTTATAAATTTATCTTTCTAACGTAGTAAACATTCAATATCTCTCATATCATAAAACTGCATCATAGAATGTCTTCGTTCAATGCACAGCTGTACTCAAGTTTACCTTAAATAACAATTTGTTACAAAGTTGATTTGTAGCAGTTTTAAAGATCGGAAAGATTTTATCTTATTTCAAACTGATACTATTCCGTTTTTTCCTTAAAGTAAGAAAACTTGATACATAAAACTCTCAATAAAATTCTCCCGTACTCAATGAATACCATTTTTCATTCAAGATTCGCTTTTGCTGATAAGTCGACTAAATTCATCAAACATTCCATCGATAATTCATAAAATTATCTAGAAACTAGGGTGTTCTATGAAACCCTTTTCAATCAACTAATCATTTCCCAATTATCCACAAAGTTCTTTACTATTATAGTCTAAAAATATCTAAACTTGAAATTCACCGTCTTGAACTGTGATTAAACGAATAATCCAACAATAATCATCTTCATCAGATAAATCACTCTTTGATCTCCATTTGTCAGGGTTTGTTGATTTTCCCATCCCTTCATCGACAGTGAAAAATTATGCTTTTTTCCTCCATTAAAATCTCTGGCAATTTCTTTCCTTCCGTCCTTAGATATCTTAACGATAATAATTTCGTAGGTATCGAACCCTTCGAAGGACTTGAAGAAGCCAGCTAATGCAAAGAAGAGTGCTGTGCAATGCATATTCTTCTTTGGAACAAATAATTAGTAAGTGAAACGATAAAAAAAAAAAAAAGAAAAAAACCAAAAAAGCATTCTCAAATCTTTTTATGAATTATTTTGAAAACAAATAAATATCGTGGGTTCTTCAATTCGTTTCAATTATTTTTCTATTATATTTTTTCATCTTTAGCGCTTGGATCGAAGAGTCCAACATTAAAATGTACCACGAGTTTAAGGAAACTCTCATCAAGTCCAACAAATCTGGAGCATTCAAAGACGCTGTCGAAGCAATCGAAGATTTTATCGCTAAAGGAGAGGTAGGTGTTACACGTTCTAAAATAATCACATAATTAATTTTCTCATTTGATAACAAACTAACAACTATTTTGTAGCTTTTCTCGCTTCTAAGGTGTTTTTTTTTTCATTCATCTTCTTTCCCAATTGTAAAATGACGAAAAAATATTGTTTATATAATATGTATGTGGATAAAACTTACGTTATAACTATTAATAATAAACAACTTTTAACAAGTGTGGATTAATTGTTAAATACTAAACGTAAACACGTTTGATCAAATAGCATGTACATTAATTACATTGTGAAAAAAATCTCTTCCGATCTATGTTTCAGGTCTTTGAAGACGGTCTAGACCCAGATTCTCTATTCGATAGACTGAAAGAAGACTCAACCATCATCGTAGAGAAGAAAACTCCTAAGATCAAGCTTCGCAAGGTTAGTGAAACAAAAAACTCATCATTTTTTTAGTCCTTTGACAAATTTTTATTCGATTCTAAAATTTCTTTTCTATTTGTGTTTAGATTTGAATTAAACCAGAGTATAGGGTAAAAGAAAAAAACGAATAATTTATCTCAATCTCAGACTCTGCCTATTTTTAGAAAATTCTCTTTCATTGTTATATCTATAATCGAAAATGCTGAGCTGATTAAAAATTTAAAATTATCAGAAAATTAAGAAATCTGTGATTCGATGTGCAGATTATGGGCAACGATGTAACATCGCATGATAATAAAAGCGATAGATATTTGAATGTAAACAACACATCGTGTCATAGAATAATGACAAAGGAACAAAATTCAAAATAAAGATCATCGAGAGAGAGTCTTTCAATATTTAATTCAAAGATGTTTAGTGTATATACTTGTATAATAATAGTTTTCATAATTTTTGTATAGGAAACACCAAAGACCAGAAGATCGGACAGCAGCGGAGGTGATGGGCGTAGGTCGGCTAAGAAACAACGACGAGAATCTAGCACTAGCAACAGTAACAGAGTTGGTAGTGTTAGCCCAGGATTGAACCATGCTTCACCTCCAAGAAAATCTGCCTCTACGCTTCTCGACAGGCCAGCTAACATCGCGAGACCTGTAAGTAGATCTTTTATTTTTTATGTTTTTCTTTGTCATTTACTAGTTTAAACAATGTGATAGATTATCGATTTATTGTGAATAAATATGCACCGAAAATAACATGAATTTAATCACAAAATAAAAACAAAAGAAAAAACATTTATAATGAAATTACAATAAAGATAAATTTGGTGTAAATTTTTCAAAAGATTATAATTTCATGACTCCACTTTTATTGTTATTTTTATTTATTTTTTTTCTTCATTTTTATTCAAAAGTCAATAAATTTCACATAAGACTTTAATCTGTTTGTACAACAACGCCCTTCGAATATCTACTTAAAACTCATCTAATTTTCAACCATTTAACATAATCCAAATATTGACTGTTGTCTATTCGTCATAATTATCCTACTCACTCTGGCTGAATGAATCAGAATAGTTTCAGGTAGTAAGTACATAACTAAAGTTTCTGTTTACTAAGCAGATTTCGATTTAGCATTTTGTTTTTGTCTTTTAAACGGAACGTTTATACCTTTGGAAAGATTTGCACAGGGTGAAAATTCCTTTCTAAGAATTTACAAATCGTATTATATATGTCAAATTCTTTAACACTTCGTTTTACAATTTTTTAATAAACTTGGCCATAATTTTGATACCTAATTTCTCCCAATTAAGTACTAAGTCATTGTGTTTTCTTGGTCGATTCTGTAAAATATTTACAACAATAATATTTATTTAATTGACTGATAAATTTTATTTCGGAGGCTTTTGATTTTTTCTTGTTTATTAACTCTATGACGCGGTTTCAATAATTTGATATAGAACATTGAAAAAATCTCTTTAACAGGTAGATTCGTCCGTTAATTATTATTATTATTTTTTAATAACTCGAAAAATCTTTTAAAAAAGACAGTATCTTATGCTATACAGGTATGCTTGAGAAAGTCAAGTATGTATTTACTAAATAACGTGATGATATAAAATGATGCAAATAGTTATTTATGACACGTTGAATTTAACGAAAAAAATCCCCTCTCCCGATCGGATAAAAAAAAATGATTCGTAGTATCTTCAGCTATCAATAAACAGAATATTTTTATCTTGAATCGCATTTACTGAATTTACCGTACTTTGGTATAGATACATGAAATTGTAATAGTAATAGTCTCCTTTGCCTCGTAAGTTCGTATAGAAAAAAAAAATCAATTAACGAGTTATATGTGCCTGTTATTTCATCAACAAATTCAATAAATTTTCTATTGAGTGATTCGTAGTCCAATTCGCGATAAAATTATATAATAAATTTTGCCAATTGATTGATTTATTATCTTGTCATCGATATTATATCGTGTGTATATTTTCTTCTCGAGGAAGAACAAAAATAAATAAATAAATAAGTGAAGCAACAAAAAAAAAATTTGAACATATGCAATTTAATGAAGATCAAAAGTTTTCTTTTATTTGATATATATATATATATTTATTTTTGTTGTTTTTTTTTACAAAATTTTAACCCGTGATTTATTTCATCGAACATTGTGACAAAAATATGGAAATAAAAAATCTATCTCAATCGGTTTAAAATTTGTCTTCGAAATTCAATAACGACTACAACAACACTGCACTGCACTTTGCTGCAGATATAGATCGTAATTTCCAGACAGACCAGAATTAATTTTGCATCAAACGGATTTTGAACTTTTAACTTTCTTCGCCGGTTTTACATTATAAATTCGATATACGAGTACATTACAAATATTTAAGAATTTTTATACCATGTAAAAAATTGAAACGAAAAAGAAAAAAAAAGTTTTTTTTTTTTTTAGAGAGAACTAAAAAAAATCTGACGAAAAAAAATTCCACAATCGGTTACGAAAATTGCAGATTAAAGAGAAAAAAAATCTGTGAATTACTTATACACGTGTGACATAACAAAGGAAAAATATTTCATCAAATTTTTCCTTGTAATTTGTCACTAGACTGCACTTTGGCACAAAATTTATTTCGCTACTCTGTTTTTTTTTTTTTTTTTTTTAATCTTTTTTATTTTTAACGAATTTCCGTTTGATCGTCAGGTAACGCCGCCGCTGGACGTAGAAACGCTCTCACAAACGTTGAAGGAGAAAAATATTCTACCGTCGACGTTGAAGTTCGGATTTCTCGGGCTAGGAATCATGGGCAGTGGAATCGTAAAGAATCTAATTAACAGCGGACACAGCGTGATCGTCTGGAACAGAACACAGGAAAAGGTACGTACTAATATATCTTTCCGTTCCTTGTAAATCGAAGTTAAATAACCAAAATCCTTTAACTTTACTGAAACTTATTACCTGATTGATTAATTAATTAATTAATTAATTAATTTACAAATTCAGCAACTATTAACCCCCCCCCCCCCCCCCCCCCCCCGTGGGTGATAATTGAATACATTGCTTCATAATCAATATACGAACATTTTCAGACAATATCATATACGAAACAAACTATGCTACTAATTTTTTAGCTCCACATTGCGTATATATGTGGGAGAAATATTAATATTTATTATTTTGCTAGTTTTGCAATTATTTAGCAACATTATCTTTCAGTTGAACTAAGTTCTTTGTTGCGTTTGAAAATTCTACGACCTACTATAGAATTTCGACGATACAAGCAAAGTAAAGTAAAATATGTACTTATTTTTTATTTTTATTTTATTTTTTTTTATAATTTCGCGCCACGATTTGATAAATGGCGATAAAGTTCTTGCGGGAGCCTCTTTTAGGTCGCCATAGTGATCGACGATCCTGAAACGTCTGAAATGCAGCAAAAATAAAAACAGAGTCAATTTCTATTCTTGTTTGGTAATAACGAATGTAGGTAGAGATGGTGAATTAAATAACATTGAATTAACAAGTAGATTTTAGTTATATTATTTCCATCAAAATTCTATACTTAATAATTAATCTCAAAGTCCGTGTTTCCATTTCTCATGAGTAAAATAGTTCAATTTTCTTTTATTTTTTATTCCCCCCCCCCCCCCCCCCCCCCCCTTGAATCTAGTGGAGATAAGAAAAAAAGAAAAGAAAAAAGAAATAACGACGTGTGGTTTTATTTAGACATTCATACATACCACCGCGTCGGGTTAAACCGTTGAAATATCTATATACTTGGTCAAATGAAATAGGGGCTAAAATAAATATAAACAGGCGATCACTCTTTTCTGTCTTATACGTCATGACGCAATACGTATGTACATTCATACATAGACATATCTTTTAAAATAAATTCGAAAATTTCACCAGAATAATTAAAATAAACGAATGAATAAAACAAAAAGAGAACATTTGAAATGACTGTTTACTTAAAATAAATAAATAAATAAATAAATAAATAAATAATAGGACCATGTATCATAAAAATTAAATGGCGGTAAATATTTCCAAAATCTTACAAATAGGTGTATGTACGTAACGATAAAATAATGATGTACGTTTTTATTTATTTATTTTTTTCTATAGACTAGATAATTTATTACATTTAAAATTGAAATAATTTTAACGAATATACAATTTTTGATGAGTATTACGTAACTACTTCATGCTTCATACCTTACCTCCTCTTTTTGTCGTGAATATATCAAACTTTAAAGGCAACGCAGCCCAGCCCAGCCCAGGCCAGACCTTCTATACCTAGTAGCATCGTGAAACGTATTATAGTCCTCTTCGTACGTACAGTGTAAACTGACTAAACTCACGCAGCACTAACGATAACGTACTGGCGTGCCGCGGACTTTGAATATGTGCTTACGTTAGCAGCAAGAACATAATATAATATGCCAACGTTAATATTATACGGAAATGGGAAACCTGAATCATTTTACGGAAATTCAGATGGGTCTTTCTTTATCATACATTTAAAAATCTATTCTTTACTTTTTTGTTTTCTTTTCTCAAAAAATCTGATACGTAAATTTATGAGTTTTACTTCTAACCGCGAATATATCTTGTGATGTTTAACATATATCACAGTATTTGATAATCTTTTAAACACAATAAAAGAATATTTGAAGATGTGTTTAATTAGCAAATGATTAAATTATTAAAAATCGATACATTTTTCGGAGAAAAATAATCCGAACTATGTTAACATCTTCTTTGTTCTACATATTGAAGTATTTGATAATTTATAGAAATATTTATATGCATTCGTTTAGCCGTGAATATTTAATGTCGAATAACTACTCCGAAGAAAATTGAATGAGGTTAATAATATCGATATGTGTGTGTATGTATGTATGTAAGTAATCGGATTCGTTGTGAATAACGGATTGTAATTTCACTTACGTGACTCTGTTGAGTCTCGGGATTTCCAAGCCTTGAAATATGTATTAAAGTGATGATAAACATGAGATGAAAATAAAAAGAAAGAAGAAATGAAACAATTTTTTTCAATAATATGTATATATAATTATAGCAGAGGCAGGCCTCTGTTAGATTTGTTGCAAACATTCGAACAACAATTCGTTTTATTAATTAATTATATAACACCAACAGGTATATAATTTACACATGTTCGTTACAGCATAAGCTTAATCTTCATTCGAACACAATTACGAGTACAACCGTACCACATCTAACTTAATACATCGATAAAGTCACAAACAAACAGACATTTAATCTTGATTATCATTTTTTTTTTTTTTTTTCTTTTCCGGACACGCAATACTAATTTTACGAGATCATGCATGCGTTTTATTTATGTATTTAAGAAAATTATCAAAAATCGTAATAATTTCTCTCAACTCTTTTTTTTTTTTTTTTCTTATTTTCAAGTTGGACAAGAGAGTAAAGTTATTTCATTGGCAGTATATTGTGCTGTTAAAATTCTATTTCATTCATGTGTTTCGTGGATATACATACATATATATATTTTTTCCCGTCAAAATTATCGGTCGTACTCGAAATCCTGTTCATTGCGGTACGCATACGATTATACATGTATAGTATAATAAATGTGCTAGTGTCCTCATGCAATACAATATTATTAAGAAACATGCGGTCTTTGTTTAGTACATTTATACGATACATACAAACATGTGCAGTTTTTTTGCTTTCTTACTTTATTTCCATTCTGAGAAAAAAAAAAAAAAAAAAGTTATGTTTCGCTCACTACTTTTCGCATCGTCATACATATACTCTCTTTGAACTTTGATCTGTGCCTGTTATCACTCATTACATTATTTGCATTGAGATTTTCAAAAACTCTTTTCAAATATTACCTTTCGAGAGACTTGGTATTCACAGTGATTCGTATAGGTATGTTATACACATTATAAGGTAAATTTTCAACAGAATTGAGATTTTGTTTGTTGGTTTGTTTGTTTTGTCAAGAGTTCGTATATTAGTCAAAGGTCAAAGTTTAGAGAAGTCGATCCGAACGAGTTACATACTTTCCCTTTCAAATACAACTCATTGATCCACCCCCGCTTTCTACATGGACTAGTATATACCTATATGTATATAATATATTTATTTTATTTTTTTACTTTCTTTCTTTCTCTTTTTTTTCTTCTCTTTTTACCTCTTTCAACAGAACAGAGTAAATATACCAACCTAGTACCACTCGTGTATATTATACGCGCGGAATTCAATTATAACATATGTACACACTATACAGACTTTTTTGAAGTCACTTATTAATTATAGCTGCGTATATTTTGTTTATTAAATAATCATACGTATGTAGATATTAATATATACATACATAGGGTGTACTTTGCCTTAAATTTGTAAGATAAATTAAGTCTTTTAAATAATTAATTACGAATCAATAAGCAGTCTTCTTCAACGTTATCTTTAATACAAAAATTAGTACAATGAAAAATCCAATGAGACCAAATTTTTATTTTATTTTATTTATTTGTTTTACCATTTTTCCTTTTTTCGTTTCATTTTTTCTTCTCTTATTGACTCGTCGAACCGATTCATTATTCATTATTACGTAATAGCGGTGTATCGGTGAATCGTAAAGCCTGACATACACAGCGAAATGAAAATCGATTTGTTTTATTTATTTATTATTACTATTAATATTATTATTATGATTATTATTTTTTTGCCCCCTTTCTTTACACGAATATTCGTTTATTGCTAATCATTTTTTTAGTCAATATTCAATAATTACACATAATATATTCCATGTATTTTGTATGGAAACATATTCGCATTTTCTTTTACATTTCCCTTCGCTTCAATTCATTCATTTATCTATTTATTTATTTATTTATTTATATATATGTATGTACATACTATAACAACGTGGCAGAAATTCATATTATTATACTAATGTTGTGTATACCAGCTCGTGAGAGAGAAAGAGAGAGAGAAATGCTGCAACGATCAAAAAATATATTATTAAAAATATATATATACTTCAGATCAAAGTTGAAAATAAATAAATTTATTCTATAATTTTTTCTCTTTTTCTTCGTTTCTTTTCTTTTCTTACAATTTCGTTGACAAACAATATATATATATATATATAAAGCTTCTAAATACTTCCATTTAAAAAGAATTATTATCTCAAATTTCTCACCTACTTCCGTAAAAATTAGAATCTCTCGCGGGAAAGACAGAGACAAATAGATAAAGATAAGAAAGATAAAATTGAATTTATCAGAAACAAAAAAATTCATAAAAAATAGAATATTGATCCATTGTCAACCCTTTTGGTTATTTATTAATTTTTTGGACAACTTTTCAAATGAAAATTTTCTTTACATACAATTTCAGTCGGTTATTCTGGAGTGCAATTATTTTCGTTATGATTTTTCTTCTGCTTTTCCCTTTCTCATCAACACGAATAACGATGGAATATATAAAGAGCGAATTCCCCCAAATCACCCAAATGAAAATTCTATATCATATTATCACAAAATAAACCATTTCACTAATTTTCTTTCCTTCAAATTCGCATAACTTTCCCTCTTAATTATATTAGAATATATATATATATTTTTTTTTTCAATTTTTTTTTTTCTTTCAAAATTTATTTCATCACTATACGTAGACGGAAAAAAGTTTCTATACAATGACTACCCCCTCGCTACGTCAATAATACACACACCTAAAAATATCTAGAGTCATTCTTACAAGTATTTTGAAATGAAATTTCGATTTTTTGGTTACGAGTTTGACAATATATATATATATATATATATATATATATATATATATATATATATATATATATATATATATATATATATATATATATATATATATATATATATATATATATATATATATATATATATATATATATATATATATATATATATATATATATATATATATATATATATATATATATATATATATATATATATATATATATATATATATATATATATATATATATATATATATATATATATATATATATATATATATATATATATATATTTTTTTTTTTTTTTATTTGTTTCTCATTTTTTATTACATATTATCTTTGCATTCCCAATTCGTTTTCCGCGTGAGTAGGTACGTTATTTTTTATTTTTTTTTTTTTTTATCTGCGATTTTTTTTATATAGAAAATTAGGTGATTTACGAAGTACATATCGGATAGAATAAATATAAATCGTTTTTTTTTTTTTTTTTTTTTTTCATTTCTTACTGAAATTTGAAATTCTCGACTGAACTAGGATAGATATCGATATATTGCAGCATCGGGTACAGAAAACAGTTGGTATATAATTAATAATTAACGTGATTGCATTAATTGCGATGATGGACTTGCGTATATTTGTACGAAGTTTCTAATTCAATTAAACGTGTATATACCTACGTAAGTTATGCCTTATGAATTGTTACAACACATATTTAGGTAAATCGTAATTGTGTTTATTTTTCTTAATTTTTTTTTTTTAACTTATTTTCGTCGATGTTTGCCACGGATTAGTATACAATCAGATGTCGATTTTATTAAAGTTAGAATACCGACGTTCTCCTCTGCTATTTAACTAAACTAATGCATTTCTACGTTCTGATAATTATTACACTCGCTTCAATATCATTTGACGTTTATGTTTTTATTCTTCTTATTTCTCTATACATATATTTATGAAATTATCAAAGTACGATGAAGGTGTTTTATTATTTTTTTTTTTTTTTTTTTTAATTAAAAAATTTTTTTCTTTTCTTTTATTGCGGTTTTAAATTTTTAATAGATTTCACGTATTTTATTATTAATATTACTATTGTTATTATTATTATTGTTTTGTTATTATTATTCATAAAAATTTCAAGGTCTTTATTATACGTGCGAAATAAAGACTGACAACAGTTGGCCTCGCTGTTATGAAAATGGATGGACGTTAATAATTTTTTAGCGTGTATGAATTTCGGAAAAGAAATTTAGGAAAAAAAAAATCCTTTAGTCCTTCGTTCTTTAAAAAAGGGGTAAAATATGATATAGAGTATACGCGATAACAAAGTTGAAATTTCATTATTCAGTAAACTAGAATCTAGATCTCTACGACAATATTTCACACTGATAAGTTCTGATCTGTGAACAAAAAAAAAAAAAATGACAACCCGTAAAATGATCTTTTGAGTGAGAAAAACTGTTTGCATAGGTATATTTGTATCAAACATCCGTGAGAATATTTATTTTTCTTTTATTATTTTGTTCTCTTTCATTAAAATCGCTGTAATTTTTATTTTTTTGTTCTCTTCTTTTTTACTATATTTTTTTTTTATACATGTATATATAGTAATCAGTTAGTAACTCGTATAATCGTAAATCATTGGAGTTTATTTTTTGCAATTACGATTATTTGTTTATGTATAAAAGCGATGTGTATACTACGAGAATTTAATATCATTCATTTATTCCCATTATTTATTTGTAGGTATACCATATAGCGTTTAACACTATTTCAACAATTTTCTTTTTCTTTCTTCTTCTAATACTAAATTACTACTCCTTATATGTAAATATGTTTATTATAATATAATAAGAATTTCGTTCGCGGTTATAATTCTTTGAGTTTCCACGATAAGGAGATACAAAAAAACAAAAAAAAAATCGTCATATTATGGTTCGAGGTAAATTAAACACAATAATCAATTCTGTACACAAGTATAATATTCGAACATTTTTGGAAATTTCCTTTTATTTTTGGAAAAAATTGAAAAAAAAAAAATATTAATAAATAAACTTTCAAATATTAAAATTCAACATCTGCACTGTAAAAAGCTACCGGATCTACAAACAACATGTGTTAAATTTAAATCCATGTTACATACATCGTTTAAAGAATAGAGATGGATTTTTTATTTTTTTATTTTTATTTTTTTTTAGAGAAAAAGGATATATGGAGATTTTATTTATACTATACTTATTTTTGTATTTTTATTTTATTATTTTTTTTTTTTTGTATTTTTTTTTTTTTTTAGTTTTGTCCAAAGAACAGAAAAAAAAACTTATCTTGCTTCATTTATTTAATATTATTACTATTATTATTATTTTTGTATCTTTATTTCTATTACGGTAGGTTAATGAATATAACGTCGATTACTTAGGTACGTTTGCCGTATCATTTTATTCGTTTCTTTTTTTCTATATTTTATTTTTTCCTCCCCTCCAATACTAATCACTATGATTCCTGATCATATTTCTTTAATTAATATACTATATATATATATTTGTATATATAATTTTTGGTTTTTTAAATTTTTTTATTCATTATTTCTTGGAACAACGGACGAATTACTATGTAATCGCGATGAATTAAAAAATACTTACAATAATCATTCAGACCCGCGTAGGTATGTATGTATGTATGTAGAACACGTACTGTCATACAATACCTATAACAAAGCACACGGCCACATTTTTTTTTTAATTTTCCCTGTTTTTTACTTTTTTTTTTTTTTTTTTTAATTTTATTAATTTATTTATTTTTTCTCTTCATTTTTGTTCAAAAGCCTATAGAGACTCCCGAGACGCGCGCGTAACAATTAACGATTTTACCATTTTCAAATTATTTCTAGTTTTTGAATTAATGTACATACATACAGTGAAATAGAGACGAGCGGCGAAATACATAATTGAACAATTATTGACGGTTACGTTGAAAAATCGGTGTAAACTTAATCCAATAATAATAATGACAACAGTAATGATGATGATAATGATGGTAATAATAATAATAAACCGTAACCTTAAAGTGTAATGGCAATCATCGCTCGCTCTACACACATTTTCTCTTTCTCGCAAAAACACACACACACACACAGAGTACACATGCTCTCTTCATACAATAATGTAATATGTATGTATATTTACACGGGATAACGATATAGTCTATATATATATAATACGGTATATATATATAAGTATATAGGAATCTTGAACCTTAAATATGAAAATTGACACTAGATTTATGGTTTACGGAGTATACAAATATATCGTTATAGAAATCATTTTTGTTTTTCAATTATAATGTATATAGCGGAGAGTTGTGTATTTTTAAGTCATCAACAATAATACTGAGGCGCGGGTCAGTTTTCAAGCTGAAAGTCAATCGGTCAATCGATCGATTGTGTATCGAAAACCAACTATATAATTTTTTTTTTTTATTCTCTCTTTTATTTTTCTTTAAATCATTATTTATTACTTATTTGTCCTCAGTCTGTGATATTATATGTTCGCTTGGCACTCCACAATTATCTATACTAATACCACAGGCAACGTATACACGTTACCCATTATCTTCTCACTTGACTTAAATCAGTCTCATCCTCTTTTCAAGATTTACATACATTTTCTGTTTCTTCTTAGTCTTCTTCTTCCACTTCCACTTCCACTTATTTGTTATTACTATTGTCCTTCTTCTACCAATTTTTTCTCTATCATTTTCTTTTTTGTATTACTTTACAAGGATCTAAATAATTTCGAACACTAAACTCCGGTGCACGTTTAATATTCTAAAAAAAAAAAAAAATTCATTTATCATCAGTCAGTGTAACAGACGTATGTGTAATATATGTTTGCACATACTATAGAGATATGTAACTGTTTGAGGATATTGAAAAATAAAAGAAAAACCAGAAATAATAATATATCGTTTCACTCGCGTTTTTTTTTTGTTTTGTTTTTATTTTGGAAGAAAAAAAACTATGGAAAAAATAATAAATAAAAATAAAATGAATAATAAATTCCTACGTCGCTCACAGTATTACCAACCGAGAGAATGGTGCTGATTTTGTTGTTGTTGTTGACGGAGAATCGTGTTGTAAATACATAGGATACCGATTATAAGAAATTCGGTCAATTTTCCTTCTTATTCTTATTCTTCTTATAATAATCATCATAATCATAATCATCATCATCATCATCATCATCATTATCGTCATCTTCTTTAGCGTTATCATCATTATCAATATCACCGTTAATATTATTAATATTATTATTATTAATCGCAAAATTCCATCCGGAGACAACTCTGGCGCCGAGGAATCGCCCTAGGAACTTAAACGCTATACTATCACGTTCGTCCCGATTTAGTCGTCCCGGATGATCTCCCTAGAGACGAGTTTCTCGCGGTAAATCTGGCAGACTGGTACCGCTCGATAATAAACCGAGACCTTCGATATCGTCCTTACATGATTCACCAGCCAATGCTTCGGCACTTGCACCACGAAATACCGGTGGATCATTGTAAGATGAGTGATCACCGTTACGTGATATTCTTCTAACAAATATTGGACTTGAAAATGTCGATATATCTAAAGGCGGATGCATCGGTGGCGGAGGTCCGTGTTCGATGTAATTAATATGTAGACCATCGGGTAAAGCGATGGCATGGGGACTTGTAGAGGTAGATAATTCAGTCGGTGTATAATATACGCTGTTCATATCGTCGAGACTAGCAGCTTCGACAAGCTTATTAATTTTAGCTTTAAAGTATGTATCCAGACCGGTAATATCGCTTGGATCGAATACAATTGAATCACTTTTACCACAGGAACCGCTACGACAATTGTCGAGATAAAGACTGGGAAGATTTTCTAAAACTTTGTTAAGAGTTTGTTGTTGATATTTATAACTCTCACGGAAACGTAGCACTTGGTGGGCGCTGAATTTTCGTATCTTGTTTCGTTGGAAGACGTAGTTTTCTCGTACCCAGTTCAATTGGCCAGTTGAATAATCTCGGACGCGTTTCACCTGCGCATACAGAAAGAGAGAACGGGAAATAGAAAATTTTACTCAATTTTTTTTTCTTTTTTTTTTTCTAATCAGGAAACAAACGAAGATAATAATTAGAGGTATAAAATTTGATTATTTTAAACCCTGAATTAATTAAGAAGATAAATATTGATTTACGTGCCTGGTCGTAGTACTGTCCACGAAGTGCTGTCAAGTGGCTAGTTCCGTAGTCACGAATGTCTCTGATGTGTCGCATCTGACCCTCGTAGCTGTCTCGTATCCATTCTACTTGCTCAGCGCAATTATCCTTTATTCTGTGAACCTGCTGGGTGTAATTTTCCCTCAGTCTTTCGAGCTGTTGACTTTTGTACTGTTCGATATTGTCGAGCATCTGATGTATCTGTTTAGCACGAGGCGTTACACCCTCGCGTCTACAGCAACAGCACCATCGCTCGCATCCGCATCTGAACAAACGATGAAAAAAAAAGAAAGAAAAAAAAAGGATGATGTTTATTTGTATTTTTTTGTTTCTTTTCTTTTTCATTATCTCTCTTTCTCTCTCTCTCTCTCTCTCTCTCTCTCTCTCTCTGTCTTCTCTATTATTCTACATCGGTTATTGTATCCTCAGCTGTAGCCAATTAATAAGTTTACATTTACGTTGGCAATAATAAATTATTAAAATTATGTCCCCTTGGGTGTACTTGGGACTCTCTGCAAAGTAACTCTTTTGCAAACATACTCGAAAACTCATCTTCTTACGTAAATATAAAATATATCAGCTGTTATATACCTTTGACACTTTTTTTTTTCTCTCTTTTACACCGTATATGCAAATAGCAATTAATGTGTGAGAGGGCAATTTACGTCAGAGATTCTAAACTTTTACACAAAAGCGAATTCGATGAATATCTCATTTTCGGTTTATATAACGCGAAAATAATCATCGTCGATGTTGTTAAGATCGTTTGACTCACACAAGACCTTAATAATCGCGTTTAAACCATTAACGGAATTTACTGCTAATCTTAAATTATAAATATGTACAAATTATCGAATATTCTCGATTCCAAAATCCAAATATTGGCCAATTTAATTCATACAAGATGAAGACATTATCTCAATGATTGACAGCACGTTTATGTTTTTTTAATTTTTTTCTTTTCAACAACTTCAAAGCGTTTATAAGATCTTTTTTTCATACATACGTATCATATACAAGTTGAGATCTACATTAGATGAAATTTTTTATTTGTTTTTTTTTTTTTTAATTTCTTAAAAAGACTCAACTCTGAATGTACTCCAAATAAATTCTCTCCGGGTGAGCTACCCCCCTGGGGTAGCGTTCTCTTTGATTTAAAAAAACAAAAAAACGAACAAAAAAACTTGATTATATATTATAAAGCACGAGACCCTATTCAAAGATTATCTCAATGCACAAAAATAAACCAAATAAAATAAAAAATACAAAATTAAACTTTGAAACACGGACATTGCGTTTTGTTTATACATGAAACAAATTGAATGAACTAAACGCTTTATAACAATAAAATAAGAATGTGTGATTATTTATTAATTTATTTTTTTTTATTTCTTTTATCATTTCCAACTTACCTGTTGAAAAGGTACCGTAGAAATTGTACGAACAAAGTGATGAGGAGAAAACCAGCCGCGCAAGCAGCACCGACAGCTATACTCAGTATTTTAGTCCTGTAGTAGGTGATGCGATCCATGTGAAGCGTAATATCTGTCGTAGCGTTAGCGATAGGATTAACAGCAAAGCACTTGTATATACCAACGTCTTCGCGAAGTAAACGATTAATGAACAACGAGCCATTGTCCAATACCGTTATTCTGTCGTCAACGTCAGTTCGAAGATTGTCTCTATGCGATGGCGGATGTTTAACGAAAGCATCCGGAAATGAAGGATCTGGATTCCAATGTAAAACTTGAAGACTTGGGGTAACCCACGTTATCGATGGCGCCGGGTTTCCGTTAAACTCGCACTCGAGTAGAACCGAGCTAAGGAGTACGTATTCGGCGGTTGGTGTAGCGAAGGCCAAAGACGGTGGTGTGCAGTTTAAGTAACTAAGCGTAAATAACATATCTACGTTCTCGGCATCGCATTTCAAACCAGTTTCAAACGCGGCATTATGTTCCTGATTTTCGGCCCATTTAACGAACCAAAACATCCTACAATCGCATGCCCACGGATTATCGGCAAGTTGTAATTCGTCAAGAGGTAACGAGGCGAGGGCGGCGGGTAAAAATGTCAATTTATTACCCCGCATATCTAATTTACGTAAATCAGGCGTGTCCTCTAAAGCTTTTGAGGTAAATTCTCTCAAATCACTTTTTCTTATTACCAAACTTTTCAGATTTGATAAACCGGCCAGGTCTCCTTCTCTTATTACATCGATTTTAGTACTCGATAGTTCAAGGTGTTCCAAACTTTTAACCGGCTTCCATAGGTCCCTAGGTAAAGCCGTTAGCCAAGTTTTACTCAAACTTATCCATCGCAGATTATTTAAACCCTGTAAAGCGACGTTTGATATATTCGCTAACGGGTTATTGGCCAGATCGAGTCTAACCAATGAATTTAAATCGGCAAATAATCCACGCGGTATATTGTATATCTCGTTTACAGCCAATTCTAATACTCGGAGTTGTTTTAACTCCGCGAAAACGTCAGAGGGTAGTTTTGTTAGTATATTATTCGACAGTTTAAGCTCTTGCAAACCTTTGTTAGGTATGAAACTGTTATCCTGTAAATATACCAATGAATTGCCGGTCAGGTCTAATATCCGTAATAATTTAGCCGGTGAGAATAATTGATAAGGTATTCTGCTGAGTTTGTTATTAGCTAAGTAAAGTTCCTCGAGCGATTCTAAACCCTGAAAACTGTTGCCGTCTATAGTATCGATTCTATTGTGCGTAAGGTTTAATATCCTGAGGTTACGCAACGGCGAAAATATATTTGCCGATAAATTTGTAAGCTGATTGTCACCTAGATCTAATCTTTCCAATAGCCGAGTACTCCGAAAAACATCCGGTTCTAATATTTCTATACCACTTCTTTTCCATGATAAACGTCGAAGTTTTATTGCCGATGAAAGTGCCGCAACGGATACCGTACCCGCTCTTACACTTTGCAATGATACGAATTCCACGTCCTCCGGTAATCCCAAACCCATGAAACTCCGTTCCTCGCATGACAAAGTTACGGTCCCGTCTGGTGTACCGCATACGCAACTTTGAGCGCAATTTTCTTCCGATAATGATGAAACACGACGTGTTATCAACGTCGACGTTATTATACAACCCCAAAACACCAACAGCCTCATTTCTTCTCCTTATACCTGCAACGTGATGGTCTCCGATGCAACACGCGTATTCCATCTCCTATCCGCCGACGGTTAACTGACAGCTCTTCACTGTCTGTACGAGGCTACATATCGCCGCGACGTTTTTTTATTTATTTTTATTCTTTTTTTATATTGTATGTATGTGTTCAGAAGAAAAAAAATTCGTTGATGTATGATACGTGTGATAAACGCGCGCACAAAACGTTCTCCTTTTTATATTTTATCTTTCTTTCCTTTCTTTATTTCTTTATTCTTGATTTTTTTAATTCGTGTTAAGATAAATTTTTATTTTTTCAATTTATTAATCCACTGTTGATGATTGTTGCCGTTATCTCTTTAGCATGGACGTTGATTATATCCGGTAACATATTTAGCACGTATAATAATCTATGCGTATGTGTGTGTGTGTTATGTATGTATAGCGACAAGTCTTCGTAGTTGAACACCGTTGCGCGGTGGTAAATTTTTTTTTTTTTTTTTCTTTTACGTTAGTATTATACGTTTTGTAGAATAATACGAAAGGAAAACTTTTATTCTTTCTTTTTGTTGTATGCTTTTTTTTTTTTTTTTTGTTACGTTGCTATGTTAATATCTATAACGCGTGTCACATGACACGCTCGTTCATTACGCCGGGGGCCTTTCTGGGTAAACGTGCGTCGCGTACGTAGCCGACTCTAAAACTGACTGGTCGTGGCAGACAGCTTGCAATCATGGCCGACTCCCGCGCGGCGGCAACACCGCGCCGACGAACCCACGAGCCCACGAGCGCATGGCCGACGCGTCGAATAATACACGCTCGAATACTCGGTGGGGGCGAGTTCGTTCCCTCCCTCGGTAAGGCTCAGGCTCAAGCTGAAGCTGAGACTGAGACTGAAACCTGCTGTAACTATGTATCTGCGACTATATAACGTATATATATACGAATTGAAGAAGCGCGAGCTCGAAAGACTCGGGAAGAAAAAATTGCAAGAGCTAAATGTACGTACAAATGAAAAGAAACTGCTTGCGAAGAAGGCCGGGGGGGGGGGGGGAGGGGGGGGATGGGATGGAAAAAGAAGAGGAGAAAGAGAGAAGAAGAGAGAGAGAGGAAAAAAAGAGCGAGCTAGCAACTGGCGTTTCAGGGGCAGGCTGTTGAGGTGCAGCTGGTCCGGTGGCTTTGCGGTAACTTGCGGGCCAGCGCATTTCGCTCTGTCGCTTAAGTGAGCACATGTTCACACGAGTTGTGTTATTCCTTCATAATAAAAGTGAAAAAAGAAAAATATTAAATTTTTTTTATTTGTTACAACTGTTTATTTTTTTATTTTCCATTTTCTATTTTTTTTTTTTAGACTAAAAAAAAAAAAAAGATTCTCAACGTATTGAAAAATTTTTATTTCAACTTGACGCATCGAAGAATTTTCTTTTATCATATTTGTTGCACTTCCTGATGACTTGTGCCTCTAGAATGCTTCAGAACGAATAAATAATAATAATAATGAAAAAGATAAAAAAAAATATACGATTTGGTAATCATGATCGGAGTTTTAATTTTATTATTTTTAACTCGTTGTTCCTGCAGATTGGGTAGACATTTTGATAAAATTTTTATTCTTTTCGTTATTTATTATGTTACGTTATAGTATACCAGCGCCATATTAATTACGGTGATTCCAAACGTCTGCGGTTTACATAATTATATTTAAAATTTTTTTTTTTTTTTTTTTCACTGAGTCGATGAACGTGCCTCTTTTACCTCCTCGAACAAAAGTGGCTTGGCTTGAAACTTTTCTCTGCTACATATACATATTATAACATACGGTATCTGCTAGTCTACATCACATGTATGTATGTACATTGTAAATACTCGCGATCTATTTTATTTCAACCCATTTCTGATTTTACGAATAAAAAAATGAATATTGTCAAACAAACAAAAAAAAAAAACAAAAGGGAAAAAATTGGTTTTAAAATTATCTTGCAACCTATTCGATTATAATCCATTAATTATTGCAACTAAGGGCCAGGTGCCAAAATAAACGCGTTAACCGAGACGTTTAATATATTAGTAATCGACCCCCTTATCACGCGTTGATACATCGCACGTCAGTCTTATCTCTGTATATTAAAGGAAACATAAAAACCGACTGCGTCAAACGACACAAGGCGCCATAAAATTAAACTTTTCGCATGTAATAATTTAAACGTCATTATAGGCGCCCCTGTAATATATGCGTACCATACATAAAATATTTTTCATCCTCTGATTGTGATATCAATTATTATATTCTATGAAAAGTTTCTACCGAACCGCAGAATCATTCTGATACTTAAAAATTATACGTTATCATTCTATAACCATAATTGGACAAATAATAAAATTATTCTTCGATATTATCATGTAATAGCCAACAAATTACTCCTATCTGCGCATTTTATTTAATTTATATTACTTTCCTTATACCATACATATGTATATAAATACTAAACTCGTCATCAGCCATTGTCATTATTTGTGGTTTTTATCTTTTGTTTTTCTTAATTCATTTTTCACGCGGAATTTATTGACAAAACAATGAAATAACGGTGTATACGTTATACGTATATTCGTCTGACATTTTCACGTAAATAGATCCCGCTTGGCCTTATCGGTCATTTTTTTATTTTGTTATTTGTTTTTTTTTTTTTTTTTTTACATTTTATCGTAGCTTTAATGTTAGGGCGTTGTGTGTGAGTTGAGTTACGTAACTAACGTATACATCCAGATACATACGTATCTATAATTCATGGAGGTATATATGTGCAAAAAATTTCGCACTTTGTGTAAAGATAAAGGCAGAAAAATAATTATCGTTATAGGTATACAGTTTTTTTGTCTTCCAACTTTTTTTTTTATTGTTTTTGATCTTTTCTCATCTTCTTTCATTTTTCTTCATCTTCATCATCAGCTTTTCGTAACTTCTTATTTAATTGGTATTATAAATTTTCTAACTTTCTTTCCCTTTCCTTCTCTTTCTCTCTTCTATCTTCTATCTTCTATCTTCTCTTTCCTCAAAAGTTGGACCGGGTCGCGGCGACAGTCGGCAATTTTGATCAGCTGGGTTAGACGCGACGTTGCCAAGCCCGTACCTACCCGTGACCCGGGATATAAGCGGATCAATACTTTCCAACTTGGCAACTACGCGGCGTCTCCCACTGCTTTTATTTAACCAGGCTTGTCTGGGGACGAGCTCCGCGCTCTCTCGTTCAACAGCCGTGAACGCAGCTACGGAACGAAATGATCCGCGCGAACCCGTTTACCGCTTTTTCTTTGTTTAAGCATACTAAACGCTTTTTTATTTACTGTTAATTTTATTTCAAAATTTTTGTCCTATCGTTTCCATGATTTTTTCAACTATTTTATACAAACTAATTCATATCGATTCATTAAGTTATCGAACTGCAAGCTTTTTATATCTGTTGTTATATTCTCGTACTTTTTTTTTTCATTTCTTTTCTTATTTTTACATTTAATTAGCTGTTTGATCTCGCGGTCCACCGCCAGGGGGTAATAATTTTCAAAAATAGCAAACAGCCCATTTCCCCGAAACTGCTTTATACATATAAACTAGGCAATACTATAATTACAAAGTCGAAACAGAAAGTGAAATTCTCTGGCAGTTGTGTACACGTATCTATACACAGAAATAGAATGCCTAGCTTCAAGCTCGCAGAGCGTAAGTACGTACGTTGGTTGTCGATGCCGTAACGGTGGGGCAAGACGGCGGCCGTTTCAGACATTCGAAAGTTTTTAGAATTCATCCATTGCAGGGTTGGGCTAGGTTAAGTAAACCTAAGTTAAAACGAGCGATATATTTATACGATAAAAGAATGTACATATAATCTACATCCGAAATTTTATAACAAATTACGACACGCGATCATCTAAATGCCGAAAAATATAAACAAAATATTACGAAAGAGAAAAAAAAAAAAATTCGTCCTTCACGATTCAATTGATAAGAGAAACTCGAATAAATAAATTAACCTGATTATTCATCTCTGTTTTATTTACTTTTCTATTTCTCTTTTTGCAGCTCTTTAACTCCGAGCTAAATTGAACCCTTTTCAATTAATTATCCTAGTACCTAAAGTTTTTTCCTTTTTTTTTTTTTTCTTTTTTTACAACACGCAATTCTGCCTCTAGATTTGCGAGCTATCATCATATAATTTGCTTGCACAGTGTAAATGGAGTAAGATCTGGGTCTTGTATAAATAAATTCATCACTATAACGCATATACCCAGAGCGCAAATTGGGAACGCAACTGCTCAAAGACTGGTTCTCCTTTAGGCGGACAACAGTCTGATTTGATTGATGTGATTAAACGACCGACCTTACACGGCGATATTTAGTGGTTAATTTTGAAGGCGGGGAAAAGAATTAGGGAACGTGGTAGATGTATATACACGTATAGTTATAGACAAGACTCACTTGGAAAGCTTGTGCTATAAGAATCGATACGAAAGCGCGCGGGCAACTCTGTATATTCATTGTCCCTACAGGTATAATAAACGAACAATATGCCAAGGAGTTTTCAAGGACAAGAGTGAGGACAGTCGTTAGGTTGAGAGGCACCCAAAGTAGCTTTATACCTACCAAGAATTCTTAAAGGTTGAGATAAAGATAACACCGCGAACGACCGTGGCCTCTATAGTACGATATAGCGAGAGGCCAATCCTCTCCAAAGATAATAAAAAATAAAAAGAATTTCAAGAATTAAAACTCATACTTTATACTCTCTCGCTTGGTACGAAAAATTTTTCAATCAACGTAAATAACAACTAAAATATCAAGATTACAAATAATTGACACAATAATTTATATAGCTCGTAACCTTTGTTTAGTATATATAAAGGTTGTTGTATAATTATGTTTACAACCGACGAGTTTATGTTGTAAGTATAAAATTTTGTATTATGATTCATACTTTAAGACGGTCTTACCAGCCCGAGCTATTTGCGGTTCTTGTTTTCTTAGCAAGAATCTTACCGTACCGTATCGTACCTATCCTTTCTTCCCCCTTTTCGGGTGGCCGGTCGTCTTTTATGTCCGTTGGTAGGTCGGTCGACTAAGGGGATTTACGCCGGATCCCTATAAGGGTCGATATACCTGAGTAAGCTATACACGTTTTTGGTACAGTTCGAGTTTTATATCAGATATACATTAGCTCAAGGTTTTTTCTACAGCATAATCATACGGGACGAGTTTGATCGCGTTAATATATTCTAATGAAAGAACAACCTGTCTAGTTGCATACTTTTCGAATTATTAAAAGAGATATCGAAAGTCCGAATTAATTTGTTAATTATTCATACGCCTGGCTGAGAGTCGCAGGACAATTTGGTTGATGTAACGGTGTCGGGTCACGTAATACTCGAAAGACCATAAGTCCAGTCACGTGTCTTCTATTAGTACTAAAAGGTCGCCCGTTAAGGTTACTAGTAAAATAAAACATTGTCGCTTTTATTCACAAATCACTTTGACCGTTCTAGACTCGTAAGGTTCGTCCCTTTTTATTGGCTACGTCATAAACGGCGATTTAATTCGTTCGGTGAATTTCCTACGAAATATATGTATATGCGGCTTACATACATATACGAAGTGGTATGGAAATAATTCTATTGAATCTAGTCTTTGAAATTATACTTATGTAAGTATGTATAGAGAAGAAGAAAAAGAAGAAAAAGAAGAAAAAACAACTTCTATACGTGTTAAAAATTGTCACATTATTTAATTGTCTTATTATTGCGTGTCTCATTATTACGATCGTCCGAATCTATTTTCCTCGGAAGTTATCGGTGTTCGTTCGTTCGTTCGTTCGCTCGGAGAATTCAGTGTGAAAGTTTTACGCTACGACCTTGAACTCCCAGACACTTTTAGGGTCTCTCAACGGTGTATGTGTGTGCCTTATACGGAGAATGGTGGCACGGTAAACCGTGCGAATTGGATTAGTGAGGATATGGCGTCGGTATATCCTGGAAACTATATCTTTTTAAAAGGTGGAATATTTTTTTTTTTTTCCCTCCTTACAGAGAGGCCAATGATTCATTTATGAGCTATAATCATGAGTATATATCAAGTATCGATTTAATATTTTGGACTTTCCCGAGGTGACCGAGCACCGAAAAACCTTGACAAATTAACTCCAACTTGACACACATGCACAAATCAATTACAAGATAAGCGTTCGAGACTCGCGATGTTCAATCTATGAATAGAATATAAGACTCATGTGACTGAGTAAATTTTGCCAAAATATTTTTTCTCGTGTAAGCGCATGATAAATTTATTCGAAATATAATTGAACGTGTGAACGAGTGAAAGAACGCAGTTGTTCAATCCGACGATATTTTTGGTATCGAAAATTATATACCGCTAATTTATAAGATACAAATCCAAGATCTTGGATTAAGATACAAAAAATATAAAAAAAAAAAAAGAAAGAGAAAGAGAATGACTAACTGACGCTTTATCATCGTCCGAAGTTACATCGATTTTATAAAACAAACAAAGTTTTTACGCTAATATATATTTACGTCTATACGTATATCGAAGAAGCTTTGCAATGTTTTAAATTTATATCACGACTTCGAATCCCTAGATTAACGGTTATTAGATTATGCTTTAGCGCGAACCGTTACCAAACCCCAACGAAGTTAAACCTTGTAGTTAACGCGTTAGACGATAAACCAGTTACGCGTATCGCACGGACTAACATTACTTGCGGTTCTATACTTGGGTACGTTCGTCTATCCATTCATCGACGATTATTAAAATTATTTTTCTCCAATCTCATTGTGCCTAACTTCCGCCGGATAGAACCTGATACTACATATATGTATACATCCAAAAAGATCTCAACGCGATTCACAATTTCAACTCCATTCGTTATGTATGTAAAGTGAGTATGTATGCGAGTCAGAGCTGTTGCTGCAGTCGACGTGGCACCGACGCTTGTGTAATTAGACGGGTGGATGTCCGCCTACGTCACGCGTAGGCTTCTTTCTTTCTTTATTTCTTTACTTTGCTTACCTGACCAGTTTTCTTATTCATTTTTTATTTATTTTATTTTTTCTTTCTTCTTTTTTTATGCGGCCACCAAAGTTTTTCCTTCTCTCTCTACAAAGCTAACTGAAGTTTCATATCAGCTATCAGCAATCTACATCTTATGTTGCTATGTTAAATTCTGGCAAGAATTACTCTTTACCAACCGCAACATACGACGAGTTATTATTAACGCTTTTAGTACTTGTTGCCACGCCTCAAGCCATTTTCGTACGATCTTTTACTATATGTGTTATTAAAAACAACTATCCGTAATCTATGAAATGAAATTCATAGTTATGTTATAGGCAACGTTGTTTAATAACGCGCCTTCTATAGGTGGGCTCAAATTATGGTAGACAATGAGTTGAATTATAAGTAAAAGTAATTTAATAACGGTTTTTTTTTATTATTTATTTATTTTTTTTTTCATTATTTTATGCAGGAAATCGACACCAGCTTCGTATCATCATACGAAATTTGTCCCTGTACAATATTTCGCTCTTGAAACGTATATTTATTTTAGAACATTTATTATTCTCTTATTCTACATTTACGGTGGACGCTTAGTGATTATTCCTTATTCATAGTTGAAACCGCTTTAATTATGATACGCTCGAATGAATTTACTGTAAAGAAAAATTTATTTAAGTCGTTAGTCGTCAATATCATCATGGCGTCGTTTGCTGATGTGGCGGCGTCCTTCCACTTCCTTCGCCAAACGGGAAGGAAACAGCTGCCTACGTGACGAATTTTAGAAGCAAATGGCGTCTGGGTATCAGCTCTGGCGCCATCTGTATTCAGCGTTTATAACCAAACTTGATATTGTTGACTCATGAAAGATGTCGACAGTAGCTTCTTTCGCCGCACTTAGCTCAGGGCCGTATGTACCATGAACCCACGTGTCCCCCCTCATAGAACGAAAAAAAAAACAAAAAATAAATAAAAATTAGCAATAGAAATTTATTAAATAATGAATACTTTCTCATATTTTTTTTGTCTTAAATTTGAAGTATGTATTATTAACCAGAAACAAAAATTCACTTAATTACAGCTAAAACATGGAAAGTGCATTTTTTTTGTAATGGCTACATCCAATTTAATAATATCAATTAAGTTGAAGTTTCAATTTTCAAATTAGGTACAAATTTAGATATTAAGCACTTATTATTTTATAATCAAGAATATGTTTATTTGTTATTTATTAAAAAAAAAAATTGATTTGAAGAATTTTTGAAAAGGCGGATCTAGTTTAGTAATTTAATAAACTATCAAAATTCTTGGAATTTTATTTAAATTAGATTCAGAATACCCAAGTAGTAAGTTTAATATGTTTACTTCAAATTGACCTAAAAGCATTAATTGCTTACTCTTCTTCCATATCTCATATAAGAATACTTAATAAATTCTCACTTATTAAAACTCCATTAGCTAAAGGTAACTAATCTTTTTTTTCTCGTTTTTTTTTTTTCTGTTACAGTGTACAGATTTTGTAAAGGCTGGAGCTGAACAAGGACTAACACCATCTGATGTGGTTTTGGCAGCCGATATAACATTCTCTTGCGTTGCTGATCCACAAGCAGCAAAAGATGTTAGTATATAAAAATAAAAATTAAGCAACAGAATGATATTTATTTATTAATCTAATCCTTCTGTTTTTCATTGTTTTATAATTTCTTAATAAATAAATATGATCAATTTTCACCAATCACAGATGGTATTTGGAAACTGCGGAGTTCTAACAGAAATTTCACCGGACAAAGGCTACGTTGAAATGACAGGAATAGATGCTGAAACATCACAAGATATAGCTGAGGCAATAAATGCAAAGGGTGGTCGTTACCTAGAGGCGCAAGTTCAAGGTAGCAAAACCCAAGCTCAGGAAGGTACTCTGGTTATTTTGGCAGCTGGTGATCGTTCTTTATTCGACGAGTGTCAATCATGCTTCGAAGCTATGGGAAAGAACAGTTTTTATCTTGGCGAGGTTGGAAACGCATCAAAAATGAATTTGGTACTTCAATTAATGGCCGGCGTTACGCTAGCCGGTCTTGCAGAAAGTATGGCTTTGGCTGACAGAGCTGGACTACAGCAAAAAGACGTTCTTGAAGTCTTGGAACTCACGTCTTTGGCCTGTCCTGCGGTTCTGGACAAGGGAAAAGGTGAGAAAAGTATATTTAAGCAAGTCAATAAGCTTTTTATTTTTTTTTTGTTATTTAAGAAGATAGTTAATTTATACGAATATTATTGAAATTTTTTCTTTCAATTCAGCTATCATAGAAGGAGGATTTCCAACCCAACTACCACTTCAACATATGCAAAAAGACTTGAGACTATCACTTGGTATGAGCGATCAACTTGAACAACCCTTGCCGCTGGCAGCTGCTGCAAACGAAGTTTACAAACACGCTAAACGCCTTGGTTACGGGGAACACGATGCTTCAGCAGTTTATATTAGGGCCAGGTTCTAACAGGCTCATTATAGCTATCTTATCTATCTATCATCATTGGATCGTGGGCAATTGCTAATTTTCTATTTATTGCAATACACCTACCCTCTGTGTCTTCTCGATATATATATATATATTATATATATATATTATATTAATTGATGATTAAAGCGCGGCTAATTCGACGACAAGTCCCGTCTTAAAACAGGAGTACTTTTTTGTATATTTTTTTTTTTTTTTTTTCATTTTCTTTCACACGCGGATGATATATTGTTTTTTAGTTTTACCATAAAATAACGAGACGCACATTCGTTTTCAAAGAATCCGATAAGTAAGAAGAAACTTTACATTTCATTTGTGGTATTTAGAGAATTGGAAGAGAAGGAAATAAATAAAAAATTAATAAATAAATGAATAAAAATAAAACTATATATTTTTAAGATGAAATTTTTCCAGCCAACGATATGAGTAAAAAAACAAAAAAAGATTTAATATACATTTTCGGATTAAAGATAATTTATGAATTAAGGCTGATATGAAAAATACCAATTCTCTAACGTTTCTATGTAACAGAAATTCAATATCTAATCATAATTTCTTTTTTTTTTTTCGTTTTAATAAGAATTTTACCAATTACAATACGTGTCAGACCTTCTAATTATTATTAATTTGTTTTAAATATCAGATATATTGTTATAACTGACTAGCGTGCAATGTGGAGAAATCCTGTTGTATATTTTGATTATGAACAAAAAATAAATAAATAAAAAAAAAACAAAATCAAACGACGTGTTTAACAGAACTGACGATGCGTCGCATATGTCTTTGAACTATATATAACGAGGATTAATCATGATTTTAACGTTTCAAACCCTTCAGGTGTATAACATATCTATACCCACGGCTGTAACGTGAGTTTTCTAATTAAAAATTATATCTCCTTCGTATTTACTTAGTATTTTGTACGAATAGTCTTTATCATCCGGATATAAATATTAGTTACGATTTCATATATGAGTTTAAACATTTCATTATTAATCTCGAGCGTACTAATATATTCTGATCGTGAAGAAAATTAATTTGACGTGGTTCTTGGAGCTGTATAAAAACAAACAAAGTAGGGAGAAAAAAAAAGGAATGAAAAAAAAATAATAATAACAAGGGAAAAATTAATCAATTTATTTTGTATAAATTTATTTAATGTTACTATTCGATTAATATAAACAAAAGCATAATATACAATATTCGGATTCAGCGAGTTTTACGAATTCTTCTAACAACCCGGATTTATTGGATAGGTACTACGGCGTTTCATCAAGTTTATAGTTACATAGATATTATAAAAAAACAAATCGTATTCACGAAGCTCTAGATGCTTGCGTGATACTCATGTTTTTAAATATTGCATTGACAATTTTTTTTTTTTATGTTTTTTTTCTCCAGTTTTTCTGATGGTGATTACATGTCACGAAATAGTTTTTTTTTTTTTTTCTTTCTTCATTTGGCATTATTTTTTTTTAAGGTTGCAGTAACTGATACCTGACAATTATAAAGCGATACGTAAGTTTGTTTTTATTTGTTAAACGTTGGGTATTGTTCGATTTCTGAAAGAACTATTTCATTCAAATATCCAACGCCTGAAATTTGTCTACAATATTTTATGAAAAATTTGGTGGATAGTAAAGTTGATTCGTTAGGTACTACATACATAATACGAGACGTTGACACGAATATAAGTACACTTTATCGTTAGCGGGCAATTTATTTTTAATCTCGTATAGGTATAGTGTGCAGTTGAATTACATAACATACATTAACAGTACATTAACAGACAGAATACATAGATTGGTTTTAAAATATCAGGAATTCTTTTTTAAATACAGAATAACATTTTTGTGATTGTTTTATTGTGTTAAAAAATATATATATATATATTACATACATGCATATACATACATACATACATATTTCGGCATTATACTAATATAAATATGCTACAGTAAACCTTGCGGTATATTTTACAAAATCTGTTAGAATTTATAAGTATTGCAAACGTGTAGACAGAGGGCTACATTATATTATATTATAATATAATAGAGGACACACAAAAAAAAAAAAACAGAAAAAATATTCGTAATAACTGAAATAACGAAGAAAAAAAAAAGAAGAAGAAGAAAAAGATGTAAGTCTGTCATTGCATATAGCATAGCTAATGGCAATGTCTATTGGAGTATTGGCTACGCGCCATATCATAATTTAACTAGTTACATTAAAGCATGAGAAGTAAGAAAAAAAATAAATAAAAAACAAAAAATAAATAAATAAAATAATGAAATTGTATAATGTAAGAAAACAATAGCATTATTAATACAATTATATAGACAAGCATATATATATATATATATATAAATATAAGTATACAAAATACAGAATAGTTGAAAAGTGTGTGTGTGTGAGCATGTAATATCATTGACTTACGGCTTACACACACGTATATGTTTTGTCACGATAATGTTTTTGAATAAATATCTATTTGAATTATATTCACACTTTTATTACCTAGCATTCCTCCTTATTACATTTATTGGATTTTTTCAATCAGGACAATGATTAATAACTAATTATCTCTACTTACCGACTGAGAAACGTTACGAAGAGGAGATAGCTACAGATAGGAACTCATAAATGATTTTTCAGGAAATTTATCTAAAAATAAAACAGAATCGTACTCTTTCATATACAGTAATGAATTATTTTGGACAAAATTAGACGTTAGAGATCAGACATACATGTCTCGTATTTGAATGAAATCAAATGAGTTTTATATGTATATTCAAAGAAAAAGAATATAAATATCAGTGAACCTGGGTCCGTTCCGGAATAAAATTTTTTTTCCGTAATTACTTTTCTTAAATTAAATTCTGCGAAGGTAATGATGAGAAAACGGTGACTATTTTATCAAATATAATGTATTTTTAGAATTATCATGGAACCTTATCACAAACTTTTCATTGCCACTTGCCGTAGCCTTAGAACGGTACCCACATCGCATAGACAAATAAAAATATTATTTTAGTATAAGTCAATGCAATAGGTATACATGCTTACATACTAGACGTTGCATGGAAAGACATCTTAAGTCCGTTTAACCGAGGTCCTGTATACATATACAAAAAAGTGGCTTTATTTTTTCCAAAGGACTTTCATGTCCGGCCACAAAGTTATAATTATTAAAATAATGACTTAGATCCCTCTCTACAATAATTCGTTCATTCAAACCTGATCCAGAAAGACAAGGCTTTAGAATCAGAGATCGCGGAATCTTTCAAGTAAATCTTAAGAGCCATCAAAAGAAATGTATTATAAGGACTTCTTTTTACAGACGTGAGAACAGCATCGTCATTTTAGGATTTATGTATAGCCATTTTTAACAGCGTTTCTATAGAAGATCTTAATATATGAAATTTTTCAAGGATTTTAGAATCCTCCGAATAGCCTTGCAGTTTATTAAGATTTCTTTTGTGTAATTTAGATACTTAGTTAATTCCCTGAGGATTAACGTGGGTATCTAAATCGCATACCTACTTTATAAGTTTGTCGCATCTCTTTATACTCTCTACGATGTAATATTGTGCAGCAAACTACGCAAACAAACCATTATTAAAATTCTATTGCAGATTATAGAAAAAGAGACTCTGCAGCCATTATTGGTTTCTGTATTACAAGTATGCGTAAAAAAAAATAAATACGATGAGTAGTTTGAAAATTTGTTTAATAATGGAAAGACAACACTATGTGGTGAAAAGAAACACAAATATTCCAGAATCCCGATGAATGTTTTTGGAAAAAAGCCCTGAATCAAAATATCTAAACCCACCAGAGGCACAGTTTTCAAAACAGCTTTTCCGCTCTGAATTTCAATTTCTGATCAATATCTCTGTATTACAAACTGCGCGGTTTATATTTCTATCAATATCTTTTAAATCTATGAAAATTATTTATTGTCTATTATATTTTCATGGGAAAAAGGCATCAAATTTTGCTGAAAGATCGACTTAAGATTTATTAGCAAGAAAGTCTGTGCAAGTATAGTAGGCATATGTTAGCAAATACAAACGAGGGCGTGACTAGCGACCTTCTTCAGCCTTTGGCTGATCGGAATTTTAATATATCCATGGTATCAGCTCCGCACCAGTGTTCGAATACCTACGCCAAAAAATATCTCGAATATTGAATAAACGATTTATATTTATTTGCTAAGTTACAGATTATTGCCATTCGCTATGAGTCTGTTATATTATCGAGCAAATGTTCACATTCATGACTATCCTTCGATGTTTCCATTTCCATTATAATTTATCTATACCCCGTTCTACATATACTGGAAGTCATACTTTGAATGTATAATTCGACAATATCAACCACAGTAACTATCGTGGAAAATCACTGAGGAAGGTCAATACTTTGAATCACGTTATTCGTATTTCGTATTAAGGTTTATTAGTAAATTCGTATTCGTATTTTATACCTGGCTTTTTCAGTGATGAAATGATCAAGAAAATTTCAGATTTTTAATGCTTGGTGTTAGTCTGAATCTTCGTGAAGAATTATACATCGACTATCCGCCGTCAAGCGTTAGCTAAAAGATGCATTGAAGGGACTTCTTCAACGTCGCCCAACATACTTATATACTTAAAAAGGCTCTGGATTTTGTTGCATCCCTTGCGTGTGCAGTTTATGCAGCGAAGCCTTTCGATGTACATCTAGTAATTTTTCAATTCTTATGAAAAATTAAAGGAGTTCATAATATGTACTAAGAAAATATTTAATCTTATTAATCGATTTTAAGTTTTTATTTCAGGGACAGTTAACAATTTCATCGGAAAATTAACAACTTCAGTACGTCACGTTATTGCGTAAGTAAATCTCTCTTCTGCAAAATGAATGCTAAAACGTAATAGCAGATGTTGAGGTAATTGACAATTGTTTGAATATATACGGATGATTGTTTCGCGTAATTAACGCTTACCATTTCCGGCGAGGGATTCGTTGACTGACAATGAGTCTAACTAGACGTGACAAGTTGCCAAGAACTTGTAAGTTGGTCGGAATATCTCCAAGATCTTTAACCCAGAGTGAAGGATGGAGGTTCTATATGTGATGTAATTAGAAATACCATTTCGCATAAACGAAGAATAAGTCACAATGGAGGTTGTACTTGAAACAATTCTTCCATTTAATATATATAAGAATAATTAATTCTCATTTCCACATAAACATGATAAACAGTAAATTGAACGCGAATACCTAGCGTTATATAATATATTGAAAGTTGCATTTAGTTTTTGTTTGAGCTAGACAAATTTGTCATTGATTGATTATTTAATCATCGAATAAATAAACCTGCGTAACGGATCGAAAAGTTATATTTATTGTACGGAATCCCTGAAATTATTATACTTGTGCTGAAATAAAGGACCGTAGTAATTAAGAAGGTTCATTTATAATTGAACACACATGAGCAACGACCGGTCAATGAGAATAGTAGGTGAACATTACCCCAACTGTAAACTAGTATTCGAATACAGAAGAATACTAGCTTTGGATACGTAATTTCCATCAACCACGAAGAGAATCCTAATTGATTATAACGATTAAAAAAAACCACCTGTGTATATAAAGAAAAGGAGTGGTGAAATCGGCCAGGCAGAGATTTGATGTAAGGAAGTAGAGATTCAACTTTTGCCGCATCGTCAATGTTCGTTTCTTTTCAACATTCAAGGATAAGTGTGCCTTGAAAGTAAACGAAGCTCGATATTAGCCCAGCTGCAGTTTCACAGAAGAAATGTTTCATTTTTTTTTTTTTTTTTCTTTCTTTTTCACATTTCTTATATGATAACAAAAACATATTTTAAACAAGTAATACGATTGCTAGATACATATACATGTCATGTGTTGATATACGCGCGCAATATCGTTATACGAATACTAAAATTGCAGTTTTACGACCTGGATTTTATCCCGTACAATCATTACGCAACATCTTACAAAAACAGAAGAACAAAAATAAAAACAATAAGAATTTCAGTTACGAAATGCTAATTATTTGCATTCGTAAAGAAAAAATGACGAGCGTACATTTATTCAAAAGATAAATAAGCCTATATGTCCGATTATACGCAGTACAAGTAGTTAATATATATTTATCTGTGTACATATTGCGTTCGGCAGCAGCCGGTAGTCCGATACCTGTACCTAAGTCTTTGGAATAAAATCGCTCCGTTGATCCGTTGGCGAACTGCGCACGGGGTGATGCGCGAACGTGCGCGCGCGCTCTCGTGCGGCAACGGATGACACCTGTAGCTCGGCCGCGATCAGTCCCGCGGCGGCTGTCCACGCGCCACAACATTGTTGTATTATTATATACCACGTGACATTCGCGCGACAATTATCATTGCCAATTAATTATAAAACAGATAAGTAAGAAAGGATTAGAAAAACCGTGAATCCTGATTTGAATATATGGATTTATTTCGTCTAATATACATACCCATACTCGCCGCATTAATGACGGGGTTATTTAATCAAGTTTACCCAATAGTTTACAGCTGAGTGAAATGACATGACAGCCGAACAACAATAAACGAAAATCTGAATCTGGTTGACACATATTTTCCTAATAATTTATCAAAGAATAAAGTTTTCGAAATAATAAACAACGATAAGAAAAAACAAAGCTAAGGTGACGAAACATATTGCGGAGATACTCTATATAAACTTGTTAATACGCCGATTCAAGAAATCCTACCACACATGCATATAATTATAATGAAATAGTTGTTGAATAACACGGGACTTTAAAGCAGCTAGTGGTCCTCAGTCTGAGGTAGTGACACACATAGATACCCTGTCTTTTCTGGCTCTCGTTGTTATATACCAACGTAGTTCTGTTATAGCTTACGAGGAGGGCAAAAGGTGTAGCCACAGCCAGTTTAGCGCGGGTCCGCGATCACCCGTGGTCGTGTAACTTCTAGAAAGTCGAGTGCGAACTGCAGACGAGAGTCTCTCTCTTTTTCTCTCTCGCCTGGTAAACAAGATTACTTAAAGATTTACCGAAGCTGCAAAAAAGAGAAAAGAAAAAAGAACTATAGCTGTGGACGTCAACCATCGCCCGCAGTCTGGTGGTAAAAAATTAAACAATGAACGTGTGTTGCGATATAATAAATAGATGAACAGTTGAAAGCTTCCTAATAACTTGATCGGCCGGAACGGTTGATCGGAGCGGTGTGGGTTGCGGGGGGGGGGGGGGGGGGGGGGGGGGGGGACGAAAGTATTGCCAAGACGAAACAAACGTTGCGTTGACAAGTTGGCGCTCTATGCTGCCGACCGAGGGGGACATACATTCCAAGAGGTGAATTCCGGACCTACGTTTTCTTCGCGATAAGTAGAACGCTTACGGTACCATTTTCCACCGACGTTGAAACGTCGGGTATAGTCGACTGTGGTAAATGATATAACGACGATAATCTCATTGTAAAATAATAATTGATAATAATAAGATGAAGAAGAATAGTAAATAAACTGAGAAAAATAAAGAAGTTTTTGTCGCTACTGTACCGGCGCAATTTCGGACGTTCGACCTTCGTAGCCTCGTTTTTCTATCTCCGTCACTCGGCGCGCGTCGTTAACGGTTAACCACGATCGAGCTTCTAATCGAACGCCAACCCAAGATATATAATAAACTATATCTTTTACTCGATACTAGTGTTTTCTAAACTTTTAATAAATAAACGTGTCGATAGTCGTTAATCACTGCAGCAACACTTATTTGTGTACACAGATTTAGTGACGTTTTAACTATTACACGGATATCACGTGATAGTATAGCAGAAGCCAGAATAAGAAATAACCTATTTCTTTTCATTTTAAAAAGTGAATACCGCGGGAGTGTAAAAATTTAAATAAAAATACATAAAATTAAGACAAAATATAATAAAATAAAAATTTAAGTGACATATACATATACCTTTAGTTAAACTTTTGAGGATTATAAATCGGTTAAACAAAGTTAGTGCAGAAGGTAGTGTCATTCAATCGCAACGTATATTAGCGAATACGAAGCGATTTTTATTGCCTGACAGATATCGTAAGGTGGATGACGAGCTATAACTAATGACAATAGTGATGCAGTGCCGTATCGCGTGTGGACAGTGCTTCGTGCCTATTCCTTGGATTACTTGAAGATGTCTTCGTCGGTGGGATATTATGACGATAGAAATCCGCTCCTTAAAGGCACCTTATCAAGGTAAGATGATGGAAAATAAAAAAAAAAATATACAATACAATAGAATACAACAAAAGTTTCGCTCTCGCCATTTATAGATAAAAATATGTACATAATAATTGTCTTGCTGTTCGTTAATCCGTGACTGCAGTATGAGGTTTGGTTACGCTTCTATAACCAGCTATTTCGCAAGGCCGTTATATTCACGGATCGCGTTTGTATCAAAACCATCGTGTAACAATATTTTTAAATGAAAACAAAATAATACTACTAAATTCAAACCTTACGTATATACAATTAATTAATAAACGAGGTAAGCGGTTTTCCCAGAAATCTTGTAACTCGAAGGAAAGTATCGCGCAGGGGCCGGATACGCGCGTTACGGCTACGATCACGGCGGGGAGTAGAGTTACTTTCGAATATTTGACAAACGTTTAAACATACGTGTGTGTATGCCGCTCATTTATTCAGTCTAAGATCTCAGACACGAGCTTGAGAATTTTTTTTTTTTTTTTTTCATCATATTCGTTTTTTCAACACGTTGATTCGTTACGAATAATATATCGTCCCCGAAAATTCCCCCGAGAGATAACAAACCTTATTATATCTCTTCTTATTTTATTATAGAAGCTTCGTATATATGACGGCGGTTCGAACACAAGAATTTAGCAATAGTAGGTCAGCTTCGACTACTTTCGCGTCGCTTGGCCTTTAAAGATATTTAACGAAGGAAATTAATCGAGACATAGAATCGAACGGCGTAAGTAAATATTTTATACGTTCGATTATTAGGTTTTACATTCGCGATAAGAGTTTTCGAATTGACTTCATATAGTGATAAGATCTGAATATTCTATAATATTCGGAACAGGGACAAAGTATGTATGTATATATATATATATATATAAAAAAAAGGAAAAAATCCATTTATAGTATTATACCGTCGAAAGTCGTCCTCTAAATTAAATTCACACGCGACTATTACGCGCGACGAAGGTCACACACACTTCGCTTATATATATACATATCCGTCGAATTAAATCTGCGCTTTTACGTACAGCTAAACTAATCTAGCCTCATACAAGGTCGTAGCTGTCTTCTTTCGCAATATTTTGAAACGCCCGCGTCGCTTTGTCGTCGTCATCGCGCCGCCGCCACTGCTGCATTACAACCTCGCGATTAGTTGATAGACCGCTACTGCAGCGATAGATATAAGTACAAGATTATAATCATGCGTATTGAATTACAGAAAGAAAACGAAAAAAAAAAAAATAAAATTTAAATTTAAAAAAAAAACATTATGTAATAAGTGAAATTGCTTTGAGACGCGTTCAAATAGGTAATTAAATAATTATGCAAAATCTTATATACCTATACGCAACGAATTTTTTGTTTCTTAATGTTTGTAGATGTATGTAGGTATACTTATGTATGTACCTGTATGTATACATATGCATACATGACGACAAGTATAATAATGGAAGTCTTTTTGCATAACTCGTTAAAATATTTTCTTTAGGTATAAATTTGGGAGATAAATAAACTATACTATACGCATTGTTTGCTAGATATTTAATAGTATAGATATAAATTGGTTCTACTCCTTGACGTATGTTACAATACATACGTTGGGGGTACCAGAAACTGGTCGATACGTTAACCCGCGCGGCTGGCGCCGCGACACCCGCTCCGCCATATTTGTTTACTTCGATGCCATGCGACTAGCATGTCACGTGGTTAAATGAGCTGTTTTAAATCGCGTCGTATGATCAAAGTGTGGGTGATAGGTGTAAATGTATACTATAGGTGTGTTGGATTCTGACACATATGAAGTTTCACCCAATTCTTTAAATTTCTTTATTCTCCTATGCTTATACTAGAAAAAAAGATAAGACAGACAAATTTAGGTGCAACTTCATATGTGTCAGGATCCAAATTTAATACACAAATATTATTATGCAACGAAATTTTATGTAATTTTATTTTATTTCTTCTTCTCATTTTCTGTCTTCTACAGTCTGAAGTAGGTGTATGTATAACTATAGTGAAACAAATATATAACAAGTGCTGCTGTTCAGTTAAAATAATTTTGGTTTTTTTCTTTCTTCTTTCTTTACTTTCGACTGAACTGCACACACATACACACATCGGTTAAAAATAAAAAGTATCATGCGGATATTTTGTAATATTATGTCTTTGCGTATTACGTTATACGTATGTAGGTATATAGATATATGACATGCGAGTTAAATGTTTTATTTGTTTTTTTTTTTAACCGGAAACACTAACGCGCAACTTATACGTATTTGGTAATATGATAAATTTTTTTTATTTTTTTATTACGTAAGTAGATATAATTGCGATTTAGGTGGGTTAAAAAAACAAAAAAAAAATAAAGAAAATAACATAAATATAATAACTGATGTCCTCGTTTCGCACTATCTTTTCTCTTGACTTCAATTATTCTTGTTGGAAAAGTTTAAACTTGATATTATTGTTAGATGATGTTATCGTGACTCGATTCCGAAACAACATTATATACTGTAAATTTTTTTAGATATCATAAGTAGGAGAGAGCGAACAATTTGAGACTGTCCCATTTTTCTCCTGGTGATATTTTATTCCGGAATTTCAAAATTAACCGTGAATTTCCACTTTTTTTTGTATTGAAACACAATCATTTAAAATCATAAAGCGGCATTTTTCGCTCAGCTACTTCGTTTTGCCTTGGACTCTTCCCTATATCAAAACAAGTAACAAAAATCCGAAGATTTGTTCTTTAATTTTCATTTTTTTTTGTAATAAATTGACGCTCTATAACCTTTTCAAAAAAAAATTTTTGTAAGAACAATCGTTGAAAAACAAAGAAAAGAAATTTACAGAGACCGCGTGAGTTTATAGACAAAATAAAAATGATCAACTTTTCCTAAAACAAAAGTAAATTTTGAAAAAAAAAAAATATTTATATTACCTATAGTATATATCATGCGAATAATACCTATATCGTATAGTTTGACTATACGTTGTGTTTATTTTTGGTTGATTGATTGGCGAAAGGGTGTGCTACGGCCTAAATCTACTTAAGGGGGTTAAACCGCAGAATCGTTTCTTAGCTATGCTGATAATTTCAGTTCGGCTCACACTAAACTAGTATACTAAAGACCAAAGAGTCTTCTGGTCATTAATTTAACCGAGGAAATGACGGTGCAGATATTTAATACCTTTTTATCCGGTAATTTATCATCGAAAAAAAATTTATATGGATAGAAAAAGAGAAGAGAAAGAGAGAGATAGAATAAGAATGAGAATGAAACGAAATTGCTGGTCGAAAGAAGCAATGGCGATACTCCAACTCTTCGCTTATATATGGCTAAATAAATATTACTTATAATACAAAATGCATAATGCATAATTTTGTTTGCCATTTTTTATTTCCTTATTTCCATTTCAATCGGTTTGCTTCTTTTTTTTTTTTTTTTTATTTTTACTGTGTTTGACTAACGTTATACAAAATTGGACAGATTATCTTGTTCTTCAATTATTTTCACGTAATTTAAATTTGACAAAAAACTGTACTTGAATGATTACGCGAAATTTTAGTTTTCAATTAATACAATATTGTATAGAATTCTGTTCTGCACACTTCCCAGCGCAATTCGGAAAGAAGGAATCCGTAAAAATGTTGCAAAACCTGAAAAATTGAAAAAAGGAACTGGTTGAATTGGTCTTTGACCTCTCTGATAAAACGTATGTAGGTCTTAGCGATGACTTAAATAGTAAATAGACATAATAGCTTCTCAAGACGATAAAGGCTAATAAAAACCACGTACAGGACATTAAAATAAGCAAGTCGTAAGGAAGAAGGGGGAACAATCACAGTATTTAATACAACATGCGGCTAACTTGTTTACAATATATCATATATGTATATCCTATGTATACGTATATGTGGTTACCGCTTACGCATAACGCAATTACTCAACAACAATTTTAACATAGGATATTCATCTGATTATTGTTTGTCATCAAATTGACTTCCTATGGCGGTAGAACATCCGCAGTAGGTATATGTGTACTACCTACCTAGGATATTTTATTGCGGTTACAATCAACAAAATATGATTGTTCTTACGAATCAAGGCTTTTATTTATTTATTTATTTATTTATTTATTTATTTATTTATTTATTTATTCATTCATTCATTCATTCATTCATTCATTCATTCATTCATTCATTCATTCATTCATTCATTCATTCATTTATTTATTTATTTATTTATTTATTTATTTATTATTAATTTCAAACTTCTTTGAGATGAATCGTAGATAGGTATAGATGAATTGATATATTTCAAGTAAATATCATCATCATTATTATTATTATTATTATTATCATTATTATTTTCAATATATTTATTTTTAATATTCATTTATCATTTTGTGCTCGTAATTCGTAAATCGAATAATAGGCTTGTTCCCCCATTGCTCAAAACAATATGAACATGGAGTATAACCACTTGATGCCAGATTAAATGTCGCGAAACATTGTATGTGAACACCGCGTCATTGAACAGATATGCATAAAGACTCGATATGCAAAGTCTGCAACTCTTTCTCGATTACATACTGCAGATATTCTATACCTAATACTTACACACATATATACATGTATAATACACGCACGCACGCACGCGCGCACACACACACACACACACACACACACACGGACAGTTTATAAAACTCTTTTGTTGTTAAAAAAAAAAGAGAAAAAAATGGTATAAGCACCAAAAAATATTTCATATACGATAGTCGTTTGATTTTGTCAAGTTGAACAAAATTACGTAATAAAAAATATAGATTTTCATTTAATAAAAAAAAAAAAATAACAAAGTTTACCTTCCCCCAGCCTTGGCGACTCCATCTACTGAAAATTATACCGCGCCATGTTCTTTCCCGTTCGATATCCCACAAGATTAATCCGAAATATTATTTCGTATCGTGATTAGTTTTCGAAATATTTCAATGTCTCAATATAAAAAGATAGAAAATAAAACTCACCCTGTATAATCCTGCTGGCTAGTTTTATTGACCTGAATAAAAAAAAAAAAAAAAGAGGGAAGAGTAGATAGAAAAAAATTAAACTAAAATAAACTAAATTAACATACAATCATGGCTGAATAAGATTTACCTAGAAACTGACTGACTGACTGACTGACTGACTGACTGACTGTGAGAAATTACAGGTGAGAGAAGCTCGCGGAAAAAGTAAACCTGAACCTAGGAGGTGGTTGGTACCTACTATATACCTAGACATAAACTCAGTCGGTTGGACACGGTATTTTGCCGCATTTATATACATACAACTTGTATTATACATACCTATATATATATACACTTTAACCATTTAGTTAACTGTATCGAGTGTACCTATACCTATATCGACTGCACTCATTTCGGTTATACAGTTACATAGAGTTAACGGTAAAGCCAATTACTAAAGGGTTAGTAAAAGGGTTTCGATATGACATATACCTACCTACATTATGTATATGTGTATATATATATATATATATATATATATATATATATATATATATATATATATATATATATATATATATATATATATATATATATATATATATATATATATATATATATATATATATATATATATACATATACACATCTAAATGTTTATTTTAAATTAATATTCCTCCAAATTATTAATATTATTATTATTTTATTTTTACACAATCATATTATAATAATTTAATATTTTACACGAAGATTATACATATGTATACAATATAGGTATATATATTTCTCAGCCTAGCTGAACACGGGACTGAACGAGTAGGTATATAATAACGTTTAATCTGGTGTATTTATATATCTACATGCATGTTTATACCAATAATTTATTTTATATCGTTATTTTATTTATTTATTTTTTTCTTTTTTTATAAGTTACAACTAGTTTCAGTAAAGCGACGTGTATATAGGGTATAACATACCATACGTACGGCCATTACCGCATTACCAGGACGTGATGTGATTCTTCTCATCTCCGAGGTGCGCGTACACACAAAACTTGTTAATTGCCCCGGCAACCGTAATCAAGATATATCCGGATTAAGTTACGCCGACTTAACAACTTATACATATATACTTACGGAGAGACCAAACGTCGTTTCAAGACTTATCGACATAGATCCGTGACAAACTATATGGGAATACTATTTGCCACTTTTGTAATATATATTTATCATAGCATTATATACTTAAGATACATCATTAAGTATATAGAAATATAATTCTAGCAAAATTCATTAAAACTCTCCTAATTAATAATATCCGACATTTTTGTAAGAAGAGAAGAAACAAGAACAATTTTATCCAAATTTTCTTTACAAAAGAAAAAAAAAATACAAAAAAAAAAAAAAAGATTTCTTCCATACACCAATTATCTTTGTACGGTCTATATATAGTACGTATAAAAGTATATGTATCTCACATATATTCTTGTCGGGTATATATATATTATTCTACTGGCCACCGAACGGCATGGCACAGCATAGCATGGGACAGCCAGCCTGCAGCCAACAACACTTTCACCAGCGATTTCTATTGCGCTGTAGATAGACGTATTACTAGATACAACACCTAAGACGACGCGGTCGAATTGCTTCGCTACCGCCTCGCTCACGGCGTCGTCACCTGCTTATACGCCGTCGATCGATCCCTCGTAGCTCTCTGCAGTTCAGTTCGCCCTCCTCCCTTTTCTCTTCCCCGCAGAAATAAATCTCCGTTATTATTTTCTACGTGCTTATATATATATATATAAATATAAATATATATCTGTATGTATAAACTGTTTTTTTTCCCCATGTATATACATATAATACATCCATATAATACATACATGTGTACGTATACATACATACATACATACATATCACCACGTGATATTATAATTTGCAAAACGTTAAGAGATGACTCGCGTGTTAACGTTATCGTTCGCTGCGATTGATTATCCGAAGGTATAACGAACGACAAAACCACGTGTTTCCAGACTCTATATAATATACGTACATGTACATACATCTGCAACGATGTTAAAATTTTTACGATTTATACTATTGACGATATATATTATAGTATATCAATTATAACGTTGATTCATTGTACATCTACACTTTATAGGTATGATATAAAATTCCTCCCTCAAGCATTTCTGTATATTTGTTTTACCTTGTAGTGATTGTTTCGTATACTGTTGATGGTTTTCTTGACGTTCGCAAATATTACGATATACGTATATGTAGACATATATAATGTTGTACGTACAACGTATGTATGTACAACATGGACACTCCTCGTATCTCCTCCTACTCTTCGAAAAACTTTCGGTCTGTTAGAGAGTCGAGGAGTTTCATCAAGGACGTAAGCGTATGTTATATACATATACATATGTGTGTATATATATATATATACACACACACATACACATACATACATACATACATACACATATAAAAGCGGGTTTAAACGGTAACTGGAGTGTACATAGAAGCGCGAGCGTGTGCAGAGAGATTCCATATAGATACATACATACAGCGAGTTCATTTCAAATTATACAGATTTAATTAATATTTCTTTACTATTTATATACATATTATATCCTGATGCAGAGCTATCGCGTTATTCATTTAATTATAGATATTTTATGAAGAAACAAAAAAAAATTATTATACGGATATTTATAGGTATATATACTATATATACCTATATATATATATATATATATATATATATATATATATATATATATATATATATATATATATATATATATATATATATATATATATATATATATATATATATATATATATATATATATGTATAATCGACAGATTATTTTATCGCTGTAAACGCACTTTGCTGCTGCAGGTACATACGTATAACCAATGTAAATCAAGGCCTGCATATATCGACCCTGTGCATATAATTCGTGATTTTATTCACTCGGTTACCCGCATATACGTTGTATGTATATACTATATATATATATATATATATATATATATATATATATATATATATATATATATATATATATATATATATATATATATATATATATATATATATATATATATATATATATATATATATATATATATATATATATATATATATATATATATATATATATATATATATATATATATATATATATATATATATATATATATATATATATATATATATATATATATATATATATATATATATATATATATATACACGTAGGTATTGATACACGATCTACTGTCTGCTATCTCGCCGCTATTGCACTCTCGCAATAACAGCTACTACTGCAAGTATATATACTGTCTGTATATCAAATAAGAGATCTACGACGTCTATTCGAATTGACCTTAAAAGATGTATATGTAGTACATACATACATGCGCGACGATCGATCGATCGATTTATCGATATCTACGTATTATGTTTATATACACGTGTATACATACCTATATACGCATGTCATCGTACGTACCTTATTATACTCCGAGATCGATACTCGAATATTTTTTAAATGTAATCGTCCTTTTTTCTCTTTTAATTTATTCACACCTATGTACTTTAGAATAAAAGTTTGCAGCATTATTTAATTAGGTATATATGCCTATAGCTGTACTCCTCGCGATCTGTTGCATGAAAGAATTTTCTCACATATCGCAAACTCGTGTGACGTCACTCGCCCCGAGTCTTACCAGAGTTCCGTTACTTATACATATATAGGTACATAGGTACGTATACTCCGGTAGCCGTGGAGGATGTTGTTTCGGAATTACAGACAGAAAATATGTTCGATGATGATACATGTTATTATATTTGAAATATTTATTATTATAATTCGTTGAATATTATAACTATGAATCATTAACGCTGCAGTAAACAATATATACTTAGTACTTATAATGCTTACTCTTATATACATTTTATACATGATAATTTTGAAATATCACTAAGAAAATTTCTCTGCTATTCAGAATTTTCATTCATAAGCGATAAGTGATAAAATATTGAGAGCGAAAAATTGACAGTTGACGAAGCGTCGTCGTCGTCGTCGTCGTCATCGTACCTACCATACATAATCCATAATCCTATCGAGAGGCAAGGTAACCGTATTATATTGACAACGTCACCCTATGAGACACCTCATAGTACCTCACAGGTGTAAATCAGATTTATCAGGGTCAGACTAGCAAGTGACTTTAGAATCGAGATATAGATGCCTACCCACCAGCACGCAAATATGCAGGCTGCAAAGGCAGCTCCGTTTAATATTCACAAGACTCTCTCGCAGGTCCGGGACTCTCCCGCGACGATCGTATATAAGAACCAGTCGCAGAACGGCGAGTTAAACAAGAAAACACAATTACTTGAAGAGATCAGGCGCTGCTGCAGCATCAGCAACAGCAAAGCGTAGTCTCGTCAATCCGCGGGTTGAGTGTATTTAAATATTTTCTTAAATATTAATAATAATAAACTGTAATTTTTTATTTATATTAAAACATCGCAAAGCTAAAAAAAAATATATATATATATATAAACAAATATGGTAGAAGTTTTGGCGGATGAAACCATCATATGAACCAAAAAAAAGCCAAGTTTATGAAGTTTTTGAATTTTTATTAAATAAAATGAAAGGTTTTCATGATTTTTAAAATGATTAAAAAATTTGTTGAATTTTTAAATTTCAACCGCAAAAAAAAAAAAAAAATAAAAATTGTGATTATTTCATTTTTGTTATTTTATTCGGAATGATATTTTCTTCTCAAAATTAATACAGATGAAATATAAAATCAGAAGTGACATGTACAGAGAAATAGTGGAAGAAATTTTTTTCTGAATAAATAAAAATGATAGACTATTGTAATTATAATAAGATCGTCTTATAGTTGTATAAGAAGCTGCGAACGGCGCCGCGACGCGCCGGAAGAACGGGACGTGCTTTGATAAGGCGCCGCATTGATCCAAGTTCCAACTTCCGAGTTCCCCCTTCGGGCCACCCCTTTGTCTCCCTCCGTCGACGCGGCTGGCCGGGTTACCAGGTCTTGTTTGCCCGTATCGACCACGAGGGCAAATACTAAAGGCACACAATACGAGCACTAAATTACACCGGAGGAACCACTTCGAGGATTAGATTACGTTGTGACTGGCTCTAGATTGCCTCATAAACACTAAGCAGTAAGCATCAGAGCACTGCAGTACGTCGCGAAGTCGTGCATGTATACTAATCTCAAATCACTACACAGATTATTACCTACTCATTTACTTATTTATTTATTTTTATAGTATATAATCGTAGATTTTTTATTTATTAATTTTTCAAAACGTTGCACTTTTTACTTCATTCAGCTGTCGTAAACAATATAAAAAACTTAAAAATAAATACCTCGTAAAAATGTATATGTATATATAATATGACACGTATACCTATTAACCTATATGTAGTTTGCATTGCGTGGATATAAAATATGAATAAAAATCGAACGTGTCAAAGTATACCTACCCTAAATCCGAAACCTCTGCTTAATGTATAAAATAAGAGTCTTTCGCTTAGCGATCAATAAGAAAGAAGAGAACTTTCCCGGGTAGGTATATAGAGGAGGTGTTTGTGCGGAAGAGATTTTATGGTTAAAACGAGTATGGCTAGATGAACAGATCGTTCGAGTATAATAAAGTATGTAAAAGTATCTAATACAGCCAAAAAAAGTAAAAGATAATAAATAAGTTTCTCCTTGTATTGAATGTAATTATTTAACCAAAGATTTATCCTATTCTAGTTTTTATTGATAATACCTACTATATATAGATATATAGTAACTAGGTATATACCTGTAACGTATTAATTGAGGAGAAATTTTCCGCATTTTTTATATGTACCTATATACTCCGAAATCTTTGATCGTTAATATATCCGGTGGTATAACGAGATCCTGGTTGACTTCAAGGTGACATGTGTCCGCATGCCCAGACAACGGGTCAACGAACTGCACCTGCGGTACTCCTTTTACTAACTATATACACATATAAATACGAAAAGATGTGTACGTATATGTGTATATGTATGTAAATATATATATATATATATATATATATATATATATATATATATATATATATATATATATATATATATATATATATATATATATATATATATATATATATATATATATATATATATATATGTATGTGTGTGTGTGTGTGTGTGTATATATAACCTTACCCGCTTTGTTATAATTTTGCAATTTGAAAGTCAACAAACACCCATGTGCAGCTATATGTGTAGTAAGTCTAGTTTTTAAAACGAGCCGTTGTTAGCAAACGTGATAAGATTTCAGAGCATAACTTTATATATTCGAAAAAAATAATGTATTATATTTTAAAGAATAAAAGCAAACTAAGAAATAGAGAGAAGGAAAGAAAGAATGAAATATCTGGAATGGCCAATTTTGAAGAAATTTTTGATTTACGTATCGAGGTGTATATATGTATATTTATTTACATGTGTGATTTCTATGTGCTGCTGTTTATACAGAGTATACAATATACTATTCCCAGATACTATAATGTATATTATACTCGTGTATTTATTATATGAGTATAGAATTATTCTCAGCTTGAGTGATTACTTTTATCGAGACGTATGGTATACATACACATATACATATATCTATAATATACTTCGTTAGGTGAACATAAATTTTCCATATCTAGAATTATTATAATATGTTTATTACGTCACGAATCTGTTTGTAGTATTTTTTTGTTCTTGTTTTCGTCTTCTTTTTCTCCATTTTAATCCATTTAGTTATTTATTTTCGGATAATCTCGTAATGTTAAATAATTATAATCTATATAACATGTGTATATATTGTATATATATGGAGAAGGTCACGGGCGTAACGTTTCGTCTTCGTAATAAGTTGATAAAACAAAAAAAAATTAAATAAAAAAAAAAACTAATGAAAAAAAAAAACGTGAAAAATAAGTCCCGGGTGTTGTTGCGTTATCGGTAAAGTATGTACACATACATACACATATACATGTACCGTATAGTTCCCTTGTTATCCTCCCCGAAGTAATTACGCGAGCTATCGCAAATTGTCGTTGTATATGTTGACGGGTATAACACGTTATCGCGTAAAAGGGGGAATTCTGTTTAACTGAGACGCGCGCCCGCTATACTATAGGATATACCTATACCTTTTCATACTTATACTATACTCATATATAAAAAGAGCGGCTATTACTTTCAAGATATTAAACGTAATTCACAATCATAGGTCTTATACGCGCGAATTTTACCGCATCATGTATACATAATCGTCCTAATTAGTATATCTCTACATTTGTAATAATTAGACATCCGTCACAAATTTATCGTCGATTTTCATACCTACGAACACACAAAAAATATTAATCACTCTAAATCAAAGCTCGTATATTATAGGTATATATATGTATATATTTACATATACAGCTTATATAAAAAAAATTAAATAAATAAGTAAATAAAAGATCTTATAATATACGTATAATAATTTCACTTCATATAGGAAAGACGTAGCTCTTATATATTATTATACCTATATTTCAGTATTTCTTTATTTTTAGATACAATATTTTATATATTATTTGTTATCTCATGAAATCCAAATGGGAATGACCTACTATTATGGGTCATCGAACCCGGTTCAACATGTCAGCTTCAAAAGTTACAAGAAAAAAAAATAAAATAAAAAATCTAAGAACAGCAAAAAAAAAAAAATACCAAAAAAAAACATGAATCGATTTAAAAATATTAAAATGACTTTAACATCTCCGAAGAAGTACAATACAAATTTCTAAAGGAAATATTTCATTCGTACCTTCAACTCTGCACCGTCTCATATTAAAAGGTTTTGAAAAATTAACTTTTAATAGACAAAAAAAATTTGAATTTTCTTTTTCTTCTTTATACTGACCTATAATCACTTCAAACGAAGCATATCGTACGGGTTGTGGTTTTATTTGAAACTTGTCACCCTTTATAACGTATATATTCTTGTGGATGAGGATCGGGACGACACAATTATAAGCAACTCAGCTATTGAAAACTTTGTTGACCTCCGTCCGTACAGACGCGAGTTAGGTTCTAAAAGTTTTTGATAACCCTGGTAGGTCAGGACGCACGACTAACTTGACATACACGTACATACATACATACATACCTACCGACCAGATTAACTCTGAATAAATGAGATGAAAAATAAAGAAATTAACTACAAGCTTATAATTATCACTCCGCTGACTGTCGAATGATATCGTAATTTATCTATTTTATTATAGATATTTTATATTTTCCTGTTCTCCGAACCCGCGCCACGTAATTACGTACAATATTCAGAAAAGATAATATAATATACCCTCCTTATCTCATATTTCCTATAATTCACATATACATTGCGTGTTATAATCTTAAAAACATAGTAAACCGTGCGTATACGTATATATAAGATTTTCAACCATACCACCGGATGGAACGCGAATATCCGGTCCTCTCGTTGATTAGGGTTCGCGAGAATAATTCCTCCGTCACTATACACGCATACTTACATGTATGACAAAATTAATTCATGTGGCTTTGCAGACTTGGAATTATCAACAATTGTCATGATTATTACAGATCTTGGAATTCAACGAGTCTTTAAACAACAAAAGAATTTCACGTTTAACATATTTTATAATAACAGAAAAAAATAACTTTTTTTCTTTATACTCTCTCTTCTTTTTCTTATCATTTTAACGCAGACATATCACATGTATAGGTATGTAGGTTTGAAATAACGTCTACGTATGGTATAGTTCGTATACGACTACACTGTAACAAGGGAGACATGCGCTCGGGAGGTCGCGGTATAGCCTCTCGAACGCATAGCAACCTTCGGGGTGCTGCGCTGTCTCATTTTCTCTCTCTTATCTTATTTTATTTTCTTTTATTTCATCTGGAAAAGCATATACATACATAAAAATTATGTAAACTATTATTGAAATGACTTATTTTTGATTATATTTGATGGTATGTATTCTCACGGTACATAATGTCTCTTCAAAGTACAATAATCTCTACATCTATATTTTATTTAGATCCTCTCTCTCTCTCTTTCTCTCTTTCTCATTTGCTCCAAGATTTTGTCTCTACATCGTACGTCGTACTCCTTGGCCACCGTTCGTTCGTTGGCTCGTTTCGTACGGCTGACAAGCCCCTCCGATAACTCTGACCTTCCACTTGCCCTCCTCCTTTGGCTCACCTCCCAGCGAGAATTATTAACCAGTTAGGATTTATAATTGCAAGTAAATTACGTACACAACTACATTTACAGGACGTCTACCAACACTGTGGAATCCAACTACACACACACTTACATATTTATATACATATGTATATCTTTATATTAATTATATTATATACGTATGTACATGTATATGTATATGTACATCATAATACATGTTGATGCAACGTATGGACCGACTGACGGGATACTGTACGATATTATGTTGGTACACGCTTCGGGAACCAGGGTAATAATTTTTGCATAGACACAATTATTATTTATCTGTATATAGCTTTATCCTATACCTATACGAATACATATGGGTATACAATAAAGCATATCCGAAGCAAAGAGGATAGATAATCTTATTATGTTTTTTTAACAAATTTTATTTGGTGTTTAAGATATTTGAAATCATTTTTTTTTTTTTTTGGGGGAGGGGGGGGGGGCTATTTATTTATCGGAATATTACGTAAATCGAAAAAATATTAAATTTTTGTTTTAATTTTATACTCATGATGATGAAACAAATATTGGATTTTTAGAATTGTTGTATGTCAAGAGAAATTGCGAATTAAAACTTATATGTAATATAAAATTGTCATATATCGACTCTTAATCTTGTCGTTTCTAATTGGTTGGATATTACAAGATATTGGCAATGTAGCAAAATTTAATATTATAAACAAATTATTGATGTGAAAATGTTTATATAATTTTATATTTAGAATCACTTTCGATATAATATTTGACAATTAATGTAATATAGCGCGGTTATAACTGTAATAATTGAAAATGAGCAAGAGAGCATATATCTAGATATTTATAGATGTGTGGAAATTTTTATTTTTCAAAACAAATTTAATAATTCTGATATTTTAAGATTAATAAACGATCAGGGTATAGGTATTAGGGTATAGAATTTCTTTGATTATAATTATTGACCGTTCGTTAAATCGATATAACGCTATCCGGTCGATTTCATTTCGATCTAATATAGGTATTAATAAAATGAGGTTACAGTCGCAGCAAGAGAATTGTCGAACCGATAATAACGAGAACGATACGCTCTCACTTTTCCAGCTTAATCAGCTGATCGACGACTAATCGACAGGACCGAATGAATCGCGGTGAGGAAGACTGACAATAAGTTGATACGGACAGCAAAAAACGATATTGATGTTATTTTTAATTTTTTTTTAATTTTTTTTTTTTTGGTTTCTTTATTTTTATTTTTTTCTAAGCTAGTGTGACAAAATTCTGTAATGAATTAGGTATATACAGTGCGAATAGCTTTTCATTAATTCTAATATTACTGCAGCAGTCTGTAAGATTAATTTATTGGTGAAACCTTGACGACGATAAGCAGAGGTCACACCGCGATACTTTCGCTCAGCTGTATAATAATTGAGAGCAACGCTTTAACGTTCCATTAACTCTCGATATAGATATAACTATACTATTACCGAAGAAAAGTTCACTTCATACTTTCGTAGAGATTTTTATTTTTCGAATTATTTTAAAGCACAATTGTTTCCACCTTAATATCTCGAGAATCAGAAATGATTCTCGAACGCGATTTGCGAGAGGTTGAAATGTATCGAAGGGGAAATAACATGGTCGAGCATTATTCTCAGTAGGTGGAGACGTCAAGGTCCAGAGGAAGGTTAAGATTGCTTTTTTTTTTTTTTTAACGGAAATCTATATTTTTTTTTTAAATGTGATTTTGTTCTACCTCAAAAATCAAATGACTTTCGTATGTAACATTTTCTTGTAAGACACCAATTTTTTTATGATATTCAACTGAACAACTAGAGATTTTTTCCAACCTGAAACTTTTTCTCTCTATCACTCTCACTTTTTTCCGGTTTTTTTTTATATCGATCTAATAATCAGAGGACCCCTAATATCAGTTTTCACTGATTTTCTATACCTACTATATTTTCTATTCTATATACAGTAGACATATAATATAGAATGTATACCAAATCGTTGATCGATGGTTTATATATGATTGCAGATTCGATAATCTAGACTAGCTTCTACGAGGCTTATTGTTAGCTTGCTGCTAATGCTCTATCTAAATTCTATTCTAGCGCCACGTACTATAGCTTAGACTCGCGCTCGAGCCATTCAATTGTTATTGATAAGCTCGTACAACGTCATAATGTCGATAAAATCAACGCTCCAGGGTATAATATCGAAGTTGACTACGAATTACTGTAAGAAAGAATTTTTCAAGTTCATAAATTGAAGAAAAAAAAAATAGAGAAAAAATAAAAAACCTCACATTACTAATAACAGTAGAGAAATGTGGGGAAAATTGAGACACTATATTTTTCGTAGGTGTCCTTGTCAAAATGAGACATATTTTCGAGAGAAAATTTTTTTGTTTTACATCAGTGGCCCTTTTTGCCTTAGATTCAGCTTTTTTCCAGTTTTTTTTTTTCAATAAAATAATTCAAGTAACTTATAATTAAAAATAAAAATTTTTATATTTACTGAAAATTATTAAGGCGCTGCCTTGCCTGGGCTGATCAATTCTTACCCCATCCTTTTCTACAAACCATAACTAAGCATTCTTGGACATGAAGAAAAAAAAAAAAAAAAAACAATTTTGTCTTAAAAATAGTGTCTTGCGTTGGCTCGGAAACCTACGAAAAATGTAGTGTCTCATTTTGTCCCACATTCCCCATATATACTTACCTCTAGTATACATATAAATAATAAATTGTATCGAAATCATCGTTTATTTTGTAATCAAAATTGACTGGAACCTTATAGTCGTTTCGTTTTTATATATTTTTACTTTTGTTATTAAACGAAAAAAAATTAAAGTTTCGTCAGTAAATTAATCATCAACGTGTATTATAAAATAAATGTGTCATTAATTTGCACAAAATCGTAAATTTTAAAAAGTTTAATCTCTACTTGGATTAATCTTGCTATTTTTTTTTTTTTTTATTCTTGTCAGTAACACGACAAAGTATTTAGTACTGCAGTAATTTAGTTTTGCTGTATAAGAAACGTTGCAAGAATATATCTGCAGCAGCTGGAGAAAGGAGTAGAAAGGACGATCACTACTAGGTATAAGTAGCGGCACGTTTTAAGTTTCAAATATGGTTAAATCAACCCAACCCAACTAAACTCAACTCAACTCGACTTTATCCAATCTAACCTAACTTGACTAATGGTAAACCAAACCCTGACTCCTAATTTAATTTGTATCTTTCCATATGCAGGGGGAGGGGGAGACAATAAAATAATAATAACAAATCATAACAATTTTATAGAAAAAATTTGATTCTTTTTGAAAGTTTTCAAGCTTTCTTTCTGTATATTTTTTATTTATTTTTACTTTTTTGTTATCTCGATTTTTTATTCTTATTTATAATTCTTCACTTATCGTAATATTCCATGTGTACATTATATGTATGTGTGAAAAGAAAATGAGGGCAGTTATATATATATTCGGTATTATACATTGCAGTTTGAATTCAAATTGAATGTCCCACATGTATTGATGGATACGTATACATATGTATGTAGGTATGATATATATGTAGTAAACATTAAGTAGCAGATACTATACATATATCCATGTAGGTATATATGTGTGTAGTATATGTACCGATATGTGGACCGAGAAATGCGGTACTGAGCGAGTAGGTACATACATACATATGTACATACATACATATCTACTCTATAAATATATGTACGTATGTATACGTTTTTGCCATATTCCCTGGCAACTGCAATTACCTCTTCGTTGTTTTGTGCCACTTGACCAACAGGCTGACTGGCTCGACTGCTATAACCACGGCTACCACCATATATACTCGTTACCTATGGGTATAATAGGTATATCTCATCGATCCAAAAGTTATTATTATTATAATTATTATATTGTTTATTATTATTTTATTTTTATTTTTTATCGATAATTAAGGAAGATGGTAGTAAATTCTTTCCACGATTTATGCGTTTTACTTCTTTCCCTGTTTTTTGACCTGTTTATTCCATTAACGTCGTCTAGTTTATGACGGATCTTGGATTTTTGATAATTAGATTGATACAGACTTCGGCGACGAACGCACGACGCTAATGATTTATTAATAAACTCGGACTTTGTTCAATCCCTTATACATATATACAAATATGGATAAAAATACAATATACATTATAGAACTCGTTACTAGTAGTAATATGAAATTTACGTTCAAATCCAGAAAACATACATTTAGAAAAGATTTGATATCGATTTTTTAAAAAATTCTTTTTATTGATTCCATGATGCATTAATTAAACATTTTATTATGTATGTAGTTTCATTTGATACACATAGTGTAGTTATTTCCCGTATCCGTACTGACACAATTTCGTACAAAATTTGCATATAATTTTCGGTTGAAACATAAGAATCATATATAATAATTGTCACGCAGCGTGGTGCAGATAACAAAAATAAAAAAAAGCTACATCTACATAATATGCACACGCATGGTCGTCAATCATATACGATTTGATAATATTATGATCGATTCGTATGTCATAAAAAAAATCAAAAATTATGTATTCATGAAAGTATAATTAATCGATATTGGTAGGTATATATATTATTATAACGATATATAAAAATGATGGGTATGTATCTATAGCGCGTAAGATAAGATCAAAACTAGATACATGTACATACATACATACATACATGTACCTACATACTGTGTCGAGTCTTCGGCGTGACGAGCCACGTGTTGAGTCAAGGAATAACGGAAGCCATTCCTTAAGACTTATACGTATATGCTAGGTATATATAGGATTGTTTTATGTACAATACAATACGGATGAACGCAAAAACTTAACTTTTACTTTAAGGATGGTAAGTCCCACAGCTTCTTTCTAACGTGTACGATAATTTTCTGTATACCAATCTAATAATCGCTATATTGTACATACCTATAAACTTCACTGATATACTCGCAACGGTGTTTAATTTCTCCTCATCGACCAATTGTGTTTAAGAATTTTTGCATTCCTTTTATTTTTCCAGTCTACTGAATAATTCTGATATAAAATAAAATTATAAAAGACGATTTTTTTTTCTTTCAAGAGGGCATTCCATGTCATTATTCGACCTGGGTCTGATCCTTGACCTCTCTGATTAGGCCCGCAATTTTTTTATATGATTGTTCTTGCACTTTGAAAGGCTGCACTCAGTTTTGCTTTTTTTTTTTGTTTGTTTTTTTTTTTTTAGAGTTTTTTAAATCGATTTCAATTTTCTACAATTTTCGAGACCGACATATTGATCGACACAATTAAAAAATCTGAAAAAATACTGAAAAATCGTGTCCCAGGTATTAGCTCAGAGCCGAATTTGGGAGATTTTTCCTTCTTACTGTTTTCAAGTTTTTTCCGAAAAAAAAAAAAAAAAAAACAAACAAACGTCAACGAAATTAGATGCGAAAGTTATTTTACTATGGATGGTTCCTGAAACATTTTCATATCTGTCACACTGGATTTTAGAAAATTTACTTCAAATTTTTGCGGAACCATTTTACCTGATTTTTAATCTAGAAAAATACATACAATTACACCTTCACATTATCAAAATCGATTAGTGATTTATATTCAAATATGTATGTCGCCCCTGAGCAGATGACCTCCGAGCCAAAGTTGTACCAATTAATGCGACTCTACGTGATCGGGATCTGTCCACGTGGGTAGTAAGTAGTTTCCACGATATCCGAGCTGTAAAACCGCGTGAGGCGTGACGCGTTTCAATCAAGGAACTCGCCAACCATGCCTACTGGATCAATGCTTATTATATACCCATATTCTAACGCTATAAGTTAATGTAGCGGAGTAAACCTGACGTATGGATATACATACATATACACTGAATATACATATAATGTAATTACACTCTAAATACGCTTATATATACATATTTCGGTATTATGTAGTTATAATAAATCCCAGCGCGTGTATCTAGTTGGTATATCATCGGTATTCGGCTATAATACGAGAAGTCGGAGTGAGAGATAGAGAGCGATAGAGTGAGAGTGAGAGAGAGAGAGAGAGAGAGAGAGAGAGAGAGAGAGAGAGAGAGAAAGAGAAAGAGAGAAGGGCAACCCGCCACACGGCCTTCGCTACGCTGTGGCGAAACTCGGTTCTCCTATTGATTTCCTGGGCCAACGAGATTAGGATTCCCTGTCGCCATACCTCGACCTCACTCCTCCTACCGTCGGACACCCTCTCTACCTACTCTCTACGGCAGAGGAAACGCGTTCAAACCCAAGTCACCCAACCGGAAGAAGATTTTCCACGCGCCGTGAACGTTCACGTCTCTCATCTCCCGTCTCGTACGGACTCGCGGGCTCGGCTCTTTGCCCCTTATATATACACACACTAGGCGTATGCCACTCGAAAATTGGTATATATATATAGATATATACATACGTTGAATATATATATATATATATATATATATATATATATATATATATACATATATATATCACATATATACCTACAATCATACTTTTACGTATACGTACCTATACTCGGTTTATATGTACGAGTATGTGTATAGACATATTCGAGCTCTACGTTAACTGTTAAGCTTTCCTTAGTTTGACCTTGCCGGGGAATATCACTTTCGGAAAGTTCCACGAGTGAAAGACGCATTGCTTGCTTGTGTGCGTATGGTTTTTTTTTTTTTTCAATTATTTTTAGTTTTTATTCTCTTTCTCTCTTTCAATTTACTCGATAGGTATAGGATAGGTATATGTATACGTGAACTGATATGAGATATAGTCTACTTACATTAATGATATGTGTAGGTTTACTGCAGGTATTATTATAACGAAATATAATTAACATCGAAAATAATAGACAAATAAAAAACGCTGAACTTTATTTAATATAAGAAAGAAAAAGTTGAAAAAGAAAAACTACTTAATTATAGAAGAAGAATAAAATAATAATTGTTATTATACAATCGTGTAATATAAATTTTTGAAATTTAAAAAAATTTTTTTTGTTACTTTTTTGCTTTTGTTTTCTTAACGTCACGAAAAGTGATCCGTTTATAAATATATGTATATATATATAGATTACGAGGCGGATAACGACGACAACACGTGGGTTATTACGTGTCCCCGTGTAACGGCTCTAGGGTTAACAATTTAATATCCCTCCATCCTGATGTCCGAGAATATTACAGCGCTTGGGCCGTGGCTGTGTGGCAGTGGCCCCGTAGGACTATAAAGACGACTATAAAAAGGCAATGGTGAACGATACAGTCCGTATAGCTTGCCTGATGCGTGCGAGACAACACGTTCGTTTCTTTTCTCTATCTATTTTCTCAGCACAGCTGTTTTCTATGGACCTTAAACAATACTAAAGGACTTGATTGCGCTGGAACTCAGGATTTTTATTTAAATCATTTTTATTTTTCTGTCCTTTTTTTTTTTTATATATATATATATACCGTGCTAACAGTATTTATAATTAATCCTTGTTACAGGTATTTAATGATACTTGTAATCCATATACATATACATATATTATCGTATTAAATTAATCAACGCATTGTTATTCACTTTGGCATTTTGAACGCCGTGTATAGCTTAAGTTAGTATAATGGGGGACACGAATACGAACACGTCCCGTATATGTTTTATCACGGTGTATACATTGCCGAATGCATGTGCTAATGAGTAAATAACAAAAAACAGGGTAAAACAAAAAAAAAAAAAAAAAAAAATGCTTAAAAAAAACCTTAACTAATTTCAAATTGTCGCGTCACTCAAACAATCGGAGAATTATGTAGATTGAATTAAAGGTTTGAATAGGGTCCACGAATTAAGTCATTTTACAGCAGCTAGGCCGGCCTTTTAAGTAATTTTTTTTTCTAACGAGGTAAACGAAAGTAATTTATGGATCATAACCGGTAACACGAAATTGCAGCATGGTCGAGTTATAGAAAATTCTAATCTATAGTACGTTGGGTATTTAATTTTTTTTTTTTATATTTATCGATTTATCAATGTGTTTATTCATTCCGAAAAAGATAAAATTATGAAATTCCTTGTTGCAGATTTCGTGTCTCTATTTTTATTCTGTTTTAAACGAAAGAATACACACGATGCGCGTGATCTGAATTATAATTAACGATTGTGTTTAAAAAATTAGGTTAGAAAGCTACTAGCATATAGACCTGTAAAAAAAAATAAAAAAATAAATAAATAAAGAAGTTTTAAAAATTGAAGAAGAAAAAAAATTAATATAATGAAAACTTCACGTTAATCGCGTGCGATACTTGAGAATTACTAATTAAAATTTCGCTACTGTATACCTTATGCCTATAATATACAAGCCATATGTTATATGTACCGTAAGTTTTATTATCTATGTACATATACCGTAAATCTGTTTCACACGCAGATTTCACTCTTCAAATAATTATAAAACTTCCTTCTAAATATACACAGGTATAGGTACTGTAAGTATATAGCTGAGTTCATGCTTCGATTTTCATATATTGAAAGAAAAAATAATCTTCCATTATTTCAAAAGTTATTCAACAACGCGTGTATAGAATTTGCTGCTTTGATAACAAAAAAAACAAAAGTAAAAAAAAAAATAAAAAAATTGACTAAAAGTTGAATGAATGTATGTGTGTCAGTGTTGGGGTGATAACGACGACGATTTTTATCAACACGAAGGTATCACAATCCGTTCGACAATCTTTGAATGTAGCTTTGTCGTTTAACAGTAGAATGGGTGGTACTCTACGCCTCCGAGCTTCAGCAGAGATAAATACCTATAATACCTGCAGCGCGTGTTCGCGTCGATTGATCGAAGCTGTGAGTATAAAATGACAGTCGGAAGTGCGTCACAATCTCGAGCAACAAGTTCTCGTCGACGATAACGGCTTCTCCTTCTCCTACTTCTCATTCTCTTCATCCTCATCCTCCACCTCCTCCACCACCTCCTTTTTCTCTTACTTCTCGAACGGTTCGTGGATGACGTCACGAGTGACGCGTCGTCGTTCACTCCGTGCGCACGCGTATCGTCGAACTGTGACGTAATTTAACTAGCACCGTTTCATACAAAAAAAAAAAACAAAAAAAACAAAAACAAAAATGGAGGAGTCTACCTGCTACTACGTCACGCAATCCACGATTACGTCATACAGCACCGCGCGTAGGCCGACGAGTGACGACACTGAGCGTCGCGGTGCTACAAAGGTATATGACGACAATTCAGCGAAGCCAAAATCCAACGGCTTGCATAAGCTTCGAGACGATTGAATCTAGATAACAAAAGGGTCTACCGTATAACGTGACGTCGTACATTTTTTTCCCCATTTCTTTCCCCCTATTTCAGTCTATTTTATTCGCAACTCACGATAAAGTTCTGTCGACGATGATGGACCACGAACTCCGAAAGTTCGAACCTCTTCTGGCAACGCCTAAGAGCTGAAAAAATATTCAGTCCAGTTCCGATATTTGAAACCAAAGTTGCAGCATTTTGAGAAAATTTTACGAGATTTTTGATCCTATAAATTAGCTAAGATATTTTTTATATTTTCAAATCACTGCATGCAGTTGCAGGAAATAACTTCTTTCGTTTTCGAATTCTTGACATCATTCATGGATACAAACTTTAACCAGTTAATTGAAAACTCCGAATTGATTTCACTATATTCCACGATTTTTATACCCGTGAAAGGGGAGAAAAATAATTATTTACCAAATATCGACTTTCGACTTCTATCTCTGATCCCCATTTATACTGGGGGGGGGGGGCGGTTTTTGACAGATCACTTGAGTCGTTCGGAGGTATTAACGCCTAAGCTCAAAGGGGAAGGATTTAATTAAATACCTCTTTACCCGCATGATTTAATGTAATTAGGTGTATTATAATGTCAATACTCTACCATTATTGGACATCAGTCATTTAGTTTCATAATTTCTATATCTGGAGGTATAGTGATTGACTATTTTCAAGTAATATTGATTTTTTTATTTTTCGTGTTACATTAGATACGTTTTTCTATTTTCAATTATTCAACTGTATATATAAATGAAAACCCCTTAATCTTTGTATATAGAAACTAATTTCGTCCGTAAATTTATGATCAAAGATTTTTATACATAGAGTATTAATCCTTATGCATATGGTTAATATAGTAATAGGGGTACATTGTGTAGGTAGTAGACCGTGGCCCCTTTATATGGTGGCTAAATATTGACCGGTTCTGTCAGAGTGTAGATGAGAGAGACACGATGATAGTATACGTGAAAGCAGTGAGTGTAACTTCACTGCCGCGTAAACACGTGTGTGTCGATCTCCCTTTTTGAGATGAATAATTGAATAAATGAATAGATAAATAAATAAATTAATTAATTAAGCGAAAACAAACCCTTGTAATTTTTTAATCCAATTTAACATCTGCAATGCGTAATGCTGTAATGAAAGAATCGTCAACGATACATCTTATCTATTATACGTATATTTGACGTTGTTATACATTTATTTAATACTGAGGTGAAAAATTATAAAAATTCGGAAGAATAAATTGTGACGAAACAAAGAGAATAAAATAAACGTTTGTTAGAAGAATTGCAGAGGAGTTATATGTAGGTATATGTATATCCACGATGTCGTCGCTCAAGAGATTGTAATAATTATGCTGCGTTAATGGTGTCACTTGGTGGAAAGCTAGTAGACATATTACAGTCTTAGCTACCCAGGTGACTGACTTTTGCGGTAAACAAAAATACGGACGTAATTGTCACGGTGTACTGCAGGATTGCGCCATTTGTGGACTAGAATTTTAATAAAAGTATCAACCGCACGTCTTGGTAGGCCGTTATTTAAAGTTAGTAAAAAAACGAAAGAAAAACAAAATTAAACAAAACAATACAAAAAATAAATAAAATAAAATAAAACGAAAAACTATTGTAGAAAATCTCCATGGACAGAGTCGCGAGTTTTTATATGTATATACAATATACCAGTTACATAAATGTATATGTATATAATATCTATGTATGAATATCTACTACTATTCCCAACCGAATCTGAGACTGACCTGATTGAGGAGACCTTGACTTAGATCAGAATTCATATTATAAACATTATCATAATAATGTGATGAATATTAAAAACATTAGTCCATATTTATACCGGGAGAAATTTCTTTATTTTTCATTTTTCATTTTTTTTTTCACAGTTAAATGATGATTTAAAAAATTCTATAGTATATCGTCATGGTTTTATAATCGTAGGTGTATTATCATCCCACCAACAAATCATTATTATACTTATACTATATGGTATAATTATAATATAGGGTACTTCAGATTTCAGATCTGATTTGTGGTACCCTAAATTTATAACCGGCATGGCAGCACCACCTGCACGCCTCTCTTCGTGTTTATTAACGTATACCGATCCTCGTATACGATCATGGATAAAAATCTATTCATTTTTTGTTCTGTTTAATTTCATAAACATTCCGTTTATATATACATATACAATTGCAGTTATAATTAATTATCGGAAAAATTATATGCAGGGTATGAATTTTTCTAATTGTGCATTTTTTTTTTTTTTGTTTTATTTTTACTTTATTCTAATTATACATCTGAGATTTTTTTTCAATTTTCAAATATCATAAAGACTAATAAAATTATTATTGAATTGTATGAATACCTTTGTTATTCATATTATTATTATAATCATTATTATTATTATCATTATTATTATTATTATTATTATTATTATGATCGTGAAATTTTGTGTAACGAAACTGTTATTATATATATATATATATATATATATATATATATATATATATATATATATATATATATATATATATATATATATATATATATATATATATAGGTATTTCTTAAGCAATTTTATGTTTATTTTCTTATTTTTGACACTATATAGAAACAAGTTTCTCACGAGCTTCCACGGTGACCTGAATAAGTCTGAGCATAGTTGTTATAGGTATAGCGGAACGAGACGTTTGAGAAGCATAGTAAATTAATTTACTTCTGAATCAGCAATATACATATTTCACAATCGAAAATTAAAAAGAAAGTAATGGGTATAGTGATAAGTTAAGAAGACTAAAATTCTCTACACAACTGTCGGATTACATAATAAGAACAAACAAAAAAAAAAAAATAAAAATAAAATAAAAACTCTTTCAATTTCTTCAAGTCGGTAAAAGAGATATTTAACTTTCGAAGCCACGTATACATAAAGTGCAGAAACATCGAAGACACCGAAACTAAAAAAAATTTTAACTATGCTCCCAATCGAGCCCCGTCTAATTCTCAATAATTCAAATTCTTCTTAGCATTCGTTTAATTCGCTGACAGAATTACGTAGTTGCGCTTTAAAATCGCTCAACAATACAATAATATCAACAATAATAAAAAAAAAAAAATTCAAACCAGCCGGAAGTGCAAAATATGATTTCATTAACCCCACCTCCGAAAACAAAAAAATAATTTCGCTTTAAAAATAATTCGGGTATAAAATCAGAATAGGAAACTGTTCATTTTTCTTTCTCTGTTTTTTATTTTTACTTTTTTTTTTTTATTTTTAGTCAACTAAAATCAAATTTTATCAGTTATGCCATACAATGTATTTATGTATAAATGGTAAAAACATAAATCCATGAACGAGATGATCTCCGTGATGAGAACAAACAATCCCGGACTGTCTGTCTGTCGGTCGGTCGTTCGTTCGTTCGTTGGCTCGGCGGATAGCTTGTCGGTTTTCTTCTATGCGTACTGCCTGTGGAATCCGCGTAGTTGTAGTTGACTAAGTTTGCCGTCAGGGTTCGCCCCCTGTACTTTGGCCAGCAGCCGACGCCTCCCCCTTTTCTTTCACCCAGAGGCAGTACGGCGATCACAATATGGCTTCCGCCACAGCCAGCAAGTGAGAGTCAAAGTGACATAAAATGGAGGAATCTTTGAACAGTTTAGAAGTAAATTCAACCGATTAAATAAATAAATATCGTTTAAATAAATAACGTTCTATTAAATATAAACGTTATGGTTATAGTTATGGTTATAGTGATGGTGATTAATCATATATCGTAGTTCGCTTATGAGGCGCTTCGATACGATCATTACTGACAGATTTAATCCGCGATCGCAACTCTTATTGTTAAAACAAAAGTGCAAACGGGACAGTTTATTACACTTACCCCATCATCGGATTATACCATACGTATACACATATACATATAATATATATACATATAGAAACAAATGTATACGTATACCGATTTAAACGATATTATAATATAGAAATAAAATTAAAAAAAAAAAAAAAACGTATTTTTATTCTCGTTAAATTGTGCTTGTGCTATAATGTGTTTAACGTATAGAGTCTGATACATACTGCATTAACTATATTGTATATACATCGATGTCTTACCCCGCGTGTGTATATATATATATATATATATGTGTGTGTGTGTTTTGTGTCGTAAATGATTATGGCATAGCGGTAGTGAACAACGAATAATTACGGGGTGCTGCACTATGTACATATTAAAAAATAAATAAATAAATATTGATAATATTTTAAACGGGATGTTTTAGAAAATTACGAATAAAATTACTGTACATCGTAAATATAACATACATCTTAAAGTATCGTAGTAGATATTTAAAGATTGTTAATTTTTATTATTTATTTATTTATTTATTTATGATTGATTAATTAATATACGTCATGAGGGAATCCCTACTTGACACGTGACATCGTTCGACTGGATAGACACGCGCTGGCTTCGAGCGTTCAACAACCGCCATGAAAAGACCACGGTGAGAATTACGTTACGTTACGTTATAGTTCAGTTTAGTTTAGTTTTGATAGTTAACCATCTGACTACTACCTACCCTCTTTTCTCCGGCTTGGTTGTTGCCTTAAATATTTTTTCTTTTCTATTTCTAACGCGCCTTCTCTTACGCTGGGCAGCTGCATACTTTTAACTCGAGGCACAGACGGTGTTCCACATCTAATGTATCGACCGTTTTATATTATACCGCCGTGAAACAACCGTAGGATGGTAGAGATACGGTGGTGTTACTCCGTTGATTATCGCCTAATATAATACAAACAATCTTCTCGGTATGCTATATTAATTGATAAAATATAAATTACACTTTATTTTATTAATTTAATTTTTTTCTTCATTTATTTATTATTTATTCATTCAGTGTAATTTATTTTTTTTTCTTCATTTTTTTATCACACAATTTATTTATTTATTTATTTTTATATTTCTTTTCTTTTCTTCTTAATACCGAGGACATATAATACAGACGGTGGAATTCCGTTCTAACTCGCTACGCTTCTAAATATACTTTCGTAAATCTAAATACGTAAGAGAAAAGAATGGGTGACCAGTGGTGGTTTAATTCTTGGCACTTTTATACGCTCCACATATTATACGGTTCTACAGTTAGGTACTTACATATACGATGGGTATAGCTATAATGAAATGCTTTTCACGCATATACAGTTATATATATTATTTTCATATGTATATATTTATTTTTTGTTCGTTATGATCTACAACGTTTAATTTATTCGCAACACCTAAAGTGTCTATTTAGTAGCGTTATATTTTTTCGTATACTTATTATAACTAAGAACGGCAACGGAATATTATCCGTCTAAAGTAAGTCTTAGGTAGCTGTCTGTAAAGGCGTAGAGATCCTCGCTACTCTACTCTACCTTATAGATATAAGTATATTACGCTACTAGCGTTAGCTTTGAATCGAGCGAACGGAGTAAGTCCAACGTAAACACTAACCGAGTCTCTCTCGCTCTCTCTCTCTCTCTCTCTCAATTGTATTGTGCAGTCGGTGTAGTAGCATATTATTCCAAGTTGTTTGCTCTCCCGTATTATGCTTAGCTAATATACAGAAGCACGCGACTAGACGCGATATATCAACACAGGTATAAATATAGAGGAAATGAATTGATATCTGGCTTCTTGAAATCTTGAATGTCTCATAAATTATCATTATCGTTAAATATTATTACGTTGGTAGATTTTTTTTCTTTTTTTTCTTTTCAACGTTCTAATTACGATCCGTTTTAAATTGTCGGAAATCTTTTTATCTTATACTGAATGTCAAACACGAGTAACTTAAACGGCTCTACCTGCTGGTTAAAGAGAACGTTTTACCAATCGGGTGCCAATTTTACTTCATGCGACAGTTTTACTCCGGACGGATCATTTCGGTCTCGGACATGAGGTCGGATCCTTTCAATTTCACCTACCGGATTTCCCTCGCTCGGTAGCAGCGGTCTATAGAATGAGTGAGAGAGAAAGAGAGGGTGGGTGGCGTTCAAGAGTATGAAAATACGTTTTTTTTTTTTTTCTCTAACCTCCCCGATGATAAAAATTTTCTGTTTTTTTTTTATTTCCGGACAATGAATCGTGTCTCAATAAATAAATCAATATATTTCCAATTTATTTTTGATTGACAATTCAGATTTACATCGTGTTAGATATTGTACTAGAAAGTTGTAAGATCGTTATTATTAAGAAAAAAAAAATATATATATAATGATTTTCTTAACGCTGTTACTATAAACGGTCGGCTAATCAATCGATGGATAAATTTTTATTTTCTGTGATATTAGCCCTAATATCTACCCCCGTATCTCCTGACCTGTGTTTTTCTTTCCAAGAAGTTGCAGGTAGCTTCGAAACCTACTATTAATATAGCGAACGAGGAAAAACTAGGTCGGGATAAGTGAGGATTCGATATATACGGTTAAGTATAACAGACAATATTATAGGTATAGAAAGAGAGCCCGTTTCAATATATCGGCGTGTATATATGCCGTAGAACGTTTCTATCGTAAAGAAAAAAAAAAAAAAAAAAAACAAAATGAAAAAACAAAAAAGAAGTCAATTGTATTATCTAATGATAAACTTTACTCATATGATATTATACAGATCTGAACGTGTGTGTTTGTGTAGAGTTTGTTTCTAAGCTGAAGAATATGTGCGATTATAAGCTACTAAGGCTTTTTTTCCATTAATTTTCGACCACTACATATATATATATATAAATAGTAGATAGATACTGTGATACATGGAAGCCCTATTAGATCATTCGTTGGCTGAATTGAGGCCGATCGGTGACCAAAGCAAATATTTGGAATGTCACGGACAACGTATGTACGTACGTACGTACCTACGTTAATTCCATCGAGTGAAATAAACGATGGTTATTGTTCGAGACTGTGTATATACACATATTGTATACGCATACATGTAACTACAGGTAATTATATATCGTGGATATATCGCATTCGTAATTATAGGGTAACCGCAATGGATCATCGTCAGTAAATAAATTATCAATTTCTTTTTATCATTAATATTATTATTATTATTATATGTTTTCTTTCTCTCATATTATAATACGAAAGTTATTTTATAGATAGATATATATATGTATATATATATAGGTACCCTAATCTAACCGCAATTATCAGTATTTAATTATTTATTATTTTATTTTTATATTATATTTCTTCTGTTTTTTCGCGTAATATTTTATTCATATTTATTATAGCATGGAAAGTTTCACGGTATAATATCTTATCTTAAATATTATATGAGACGATAATTGATTGCGGAAAAAATGAGACAGTTCGTCTGGAATTTTAGATTCAAGAAATTCAAAAACAGAAGACTAAATTTGAATTTTGATATTCGAAAATTGTAGAAAAACAAAAATTCTGAAGATTTTTTTAATGATTTTAATTGATTTTTTTTTGTCTTACAAATTTCAGACTTTTTAACGGGTTTTAAAGTTTTCTAATCCGCGATATTGAGACCGTAAGTGATCAACAAGGGTTTGAATAGTTTTTTGGCAGATTCTTACCGTGGATATAATTTTCTGCCAAAACTTGAGGCATAATTAATTGGATCGAGTATAATGAGGTTAGTGTGTGCAGAAGTCTTTTTGTTTTTTTTTTACCGAATCGCAATTACATGAATAAGTTTTTGAGAATATTTTCGTATTTGAGAAAACATCGGTATTTATTGTTTCAATATTAATTAAAGACATTTTTATTTATTTATTCATGTTTATTTCTGTTCGAATCTACGTTATTAGCAATTCGGCAACTAAACGTATAAGGAACTCAATTATACGAACCCTAATAAGACCTGGTCCGCGGGTTTGCGACGTTGATATTTATTGCCGTATGATGGTTGGTCCCTGTGGAATTACTCTGTGACAAATAAACTCTGAATTATAGTGTAGGTAAAAGAATTTCTTATTTTCCTTCGTTTACTTCTCTTGTATAAATAAAGAACCGGCTCTATTTCACATTCCGTATTTTTATTCTTGTTTTTTATTCTTTCTTTCTTTGTTAGATACTGTTTGTTCTTGATTCAACAATCAAACTACAAATATACAATAATAGTTATCCATGGATATACAATAGTATAATTGATTAAATAAAAAATAGAATAAAAACAAAACGTGGTACTGGGGTAGGTTATACATACTAACACGTGAAGTAGTTTTAATCCGATTTCATACAAATCTAAATATATATAATATCTACACCCTGCATCGATTACATATTTGCAGTGTAAAGTTGATGAACAAATTTTCGTTATTCATTTTTATTCCTTGTTTTTTATTTTTATTGTTTTTTTATTTTTTTTATTTTTATTTTTTTTGTCGATAACGGAAAAGCTTCATGTGGTATTGTATCAGCTGTGGTTGACATATGAGTGAGCAGAGTTTGATAAAGTTACCATCAATGCGGCCTGATAATCCCTTGTAAATAACAATGTTATATATATGTATATATATATCGTTTATAACTTCTTGTATTAACATATTATGTTCAAGTTATGGAATGGTCTTTCAACACCAAGAAAATTTTAGTCTCTATTAGATATTCATATGTGATATTATATATATGAATGCGGTGCAGTTTCGAATATATAATAAAACGACTTACAGCAGTTTACAAAATTATCAATTTCATATCAAACCTTATATATATAGTCTTCGTAATCTATACATATGTATATAGATCAGAAATTAAGTTTGATCAATTTATCGCAACGTTAGCTATATAATAATTATAATAATAGTAATAATTCATCAATTAATCAGAAGATAATTCCGGATGTCCAATAAAACGATTATATATTTATGACAAAGTATTTAAATCAGGTATGTAAAATATAGTTAACATATTAACAGAATTGAGGTTCTATATTAATTAGCAAAGTAAACGAAAAAAAGCAAACTTTTTTTGAAGAAGAAGAAGAATTGAGTTCCAATTAATTTTTTAATCAGTTTCGTTTCGCTAAAACTGTATATTTATATATATATAACGGGCTTAGGTTAATCGTAACAGTCAATTAACGTTCTTAGAACAATAGTCCTCTGTGATAATTAGAATTATTTGATCCTTAATACCTGCACTGGGATAGACAATATTCGTGTATACCTATACACCTACACTGTAGAATACATATAATGAATTGTCAATTATGCTTATATATCCGTAGCCGGAAACAGTACCTAGTATAGGTACCTACTATTCACGTTAAACATCTAGAGTTGTTAGTTTATTGCCACTGAGGTATTCATCGATGGTAATGTAATATTGATTGACTCATACATCTATACTCCTATAACAGATACTAAAACCAGCTAAATCTACAACGCGGGCTTCTATTTCCCACGAGTCTGTATATCGCGGTGCAGAATAAAAAGAAAATAATCTATTATGTACGTAGTTCATTATTATTGATCACGGAGCTAAAAACCAATTAAAAAAAAATAATAAAAAAATCTATTCAAAAAATGATCTGTATCATAATTTCTATTATTATTATTATTGAAATCGAGTATAATAGAGAAATTATCGAAATCATTGAGGACGAATTATTATTGTTATTCGATAATTTTTTATTTTTTATTACATTCATCGATCTGACAGATAGTCAAGGATAGAAATCTAAGTGACTAACATCCGAGCAATGAAACGAAATTTTATTACCGTCTCGATCTGTTGACTTGGAAGGTCGGGGGCTCGTTGTAAAACGCTTTGCTTGGTCGGGAGGAATGAAGAACCTACAGGAATAACTAAGGAACGGGGAAAACCGAACAGCTGTACTCACCGTTGACCCTATAATATATACAAAAGGGTATTTACTCGCTATAAGGGACCAACTCTTTTCTTCTAGTGATTCAAATCGACCCCCGGAGTTACTTGTTTAATTCTACATGTACGCACAACATTCATTAGAGAAATTTATCACGGAGTCAATAAACCAGTTTAAGAAATTATTTTTATCTTTACACTTTGCGAACAAAATTTGTGAAAATAATATTAAGAATACTTTTTCTTTTGAAAATCATAAATAGCTAAAGAGAATTGGATACCTGAACAATTTTTTTTTTTACAAATACGAAACAGTTTTATTTATTCATTTATTTTTTATTATTTATTATAGTTTTAAACAAAAAATGATTTTTAGTTTTCATTTTATGTTTTTATTTTTTTTTCGCATTTTGAAAACCGCAGTCTGTGGTAAACCTGTGATTAAGCTTTATCAACATTCATTTCGGGATATTGTAGCTGGTTTCATTTGCCCAGAATTTTTTTTTTTTTTTTTTTTTTTTAGAGTTTTAAAATGAAATCAATATGGCGAACAACTGGTCTGTGCAGTGGGCTATTTTTGTGTCCGATATATAAACTAGCGAGGTGTCTGAATGGCAAATAAGTCCGAACAAAAAAAAAAAATTAAAAAATTTTATACCTACGTACAATTCCAGTTCTTAATATATCGATACAAGTGATTGAATATCTTCGATCCATTGCACAAGTTATAAAGATTTGATCAGGGTAGTAGATTTTGGGTTTAAAATGAAAAAAAAAAAAATCAGTAAGAAATATATATAAGACAGTAGAATAAATCTCTTTATACCGTCTCACTGCACAGCAGCGAAGATGAAAAAAAAAACATTGAGGAAAGAAAAGAAAAAAAAAAAAAAAAACGAAACGGGTGTTTACTTATATCGCTAAGTCTGGATATCGTTATTGGAGTTTACCACCATATTCCCGCAGCTCCACCGCCTACGTTCAATCGACGAGGATTCCGCTGGCTGGGATTAGCGCCAAGCCACGGGCTCTACTCTACCTTCTTGGCTTCTTCTTAAATCGCCAAACAACACGCTCTGGTTCAGTAACGTTAAAAGTTATACAGCTACCGCGCGTAGCAGTAGCAGTAGCAGTTCAGTAGCAGTAGCAACAGCAGCACTGCAGGGAATAAGAGAAATCTTACCTCACAAAGTCTAGAGACCTTATATTCTCTTCGTACATATATATGTATATGTACATACGTATATTATATGTATGTGTGTTAAATACAGCTGACTAGAGATTATCCACGCTTTAAGTATAATTATGCGATAAATAAAAACTAACTAATTTATATCTATTATACTCATATTGTCATTTGCACAATACATAACACACTTTGATACGATTATAAGTTTACCTTATAATTCACTCATGCCGTATTATTACGACACTGTATATCACAGTAATAATTGTAGATACACAATTCATTTCACAAGTTGATCTAGATTTCAGTTTTTCACACAATGTTTTTTTTTTTTTTTTTTTTCCTCGCTATTATAAAATTTCGACAAAAAGATTAACCTTTAAAAAAAAGAAAAAAAATCAATTTTCGATTCTCTCAGTGTTTAGCGGAATGAGAACCGAATTACATTAGTATAGTGGTTTTATGAATAAAATTTTTTTATTCTCACACCTATGTACATACATACATCCATACTTAGTCGGAATTAATATATATTCGATACAGTTTAAGCTCTTTCGGTTATATGTATACTTTATTATACTCGCCATTAATCGTATAAGCGCGTATATTATACCAACCGCAAACACCGTAGGTAGCAGTTAATTCCTTTCCTTCTTACGTCCAGGGATTGGATAACTCTTAACCGCGGCACGTGGTGTATATAACCAAACACAGTGACACACTGTCTTCGAAGAAGATACCAACGATCTTGGTCACCATAATTATAAAGAAACGTTTTAATAATCACTCCAAGAATTTATCCGGGTTTAAACATATGCCACAATTTTTTCTATAAGATGTAAATATATACACAGAAATTTGGAAGAATTTGTCCGAAATTCGTTGAATTGATCTCAAATTGCGGAGAAGACATTAAAACTCATGACCTTATAACCTAATACCATCCTACGACTACTATATGTGTTCGAATGAATGTATGTTGAAGGTATTACACAGTATGATATTAAATACTTTGGGGCGAAGGTTTGAGCGAGTCTATAAACTCATGTCTTGCACTTGTAGGTCAAAGGTTAAGAAAATGTATGAAGGAATATTCACGGTGACCTTAACAAGAAGTTGTTTGCAGGTAGTCGGTACTGCTGTATAAACGACCCACACAATTTCGAAATTGTCGTATACCGACGGACCCCATATACTCACATCAACATACCTATGTATATACATATATAGAAGAAAATACGCATTTACCCTGTTGTATCATGTCACGAACTACGACACGATTCTTTACCCCCCTTCAGGAGGTACTCAACCGTTGAATAACCCACGCGAAACAAAGCTCTCGCTTTTCCCTATATATTCATCGCCCACGAACCGTATTATATGTGTTAGGTATTGTATAGCCTCTTCTTTGTATAACATATATATATATATATATATATATATATATATATATATCTATATACATATATGATATAAATAGTAGTACACCCTGAAAGATTTACGACAAGTTTATGGTGATAACAAAGATTGTTCTTTCCCGATGTCGGTACGGGTAGGGTAGGATAGGATAAGGAAGGTGGTGTAGAGTGTAGACGAAGATTGTTATGGCGTTATGTTATACGATTGGTATAGACGATGGTAATAACAATTTTTACCCTCTACATCTGCAGATTTATATATATAAAAATTGATATTTTTTCATTTTCACACACACAAATAGGATCATTTTGAAGAAAGCTCTTTATTGAAAACTGATTGGACGTTAGTATCGTTATTTATAAACACTTTTTTTTTTTAATGAGATTTATTTTGAAGATGGATATTTTGGGATGCGAGTTAAAAAGTTACGAATTTTGAAAATTCCGAATTTTAATACGAATGACTCAGAATTTTTGGAATTTGTATTTCTCCGAAGGTCTGTATATATATATAGTCGATTTGAAAAATTGTAAAACGAAAAATACCAAATTTTCAAGAGCTAAAGATCCCTAAGGGTGAAAACTCTGAAACTTGTAATACCTGCCCTTCCATTAAACTTTGAGTTTCTTGAACCTTTTGAGTTTTAAACTGTCTGTATTCAGACATTTCCGAATTTTGATATTCCGAATTTGAAACTTTCCGAAGATTTGAAATCGAACTTTCAATTTAAAATGTTTCTGTTCTTCTCTCTCTCTAAATTCGTTTCTAATCATTCGTTTGCCGAGTGAGTACATATCAAAGTACCTACTTGGCTTCTAAATCTTCAACAAAACTGCAGTCTTTCGTCTGAAGTAATACTTTCAACCGCTCTATTTCGTATCAAAAATTCCAACCAAAGATGCCCCAATACATTTTTCATTGACCTTATAAAACGTCGATTTATTATATTTCAAATACCGAATGAATCCTCTTTGAAATCAACTCACCATATACCTGGAGTAGGATCTGCGTGTGGTGTAACATGACTATGTAGGTATGATGTGGTTTCGCGTTTAGGGGTAGCTATTAAATGCCGTGTTATAGGCGTGGTTGAAACAGAATTGGCTCTTTCCGTTCCAGATCTAAATTCAAGATCAGCACAGCTCCTTTGCTCTTTAGCGTAATATTTTAATGCCACGTTATGCGCAACGCCGCGTCAGGTCTATCAGCTTTTTAGTTTTCGCAGCTGCAGTAGCGACCGTCCATTCGTTAGTTAGTTAGTTAGTTAGTTCGTAGTCGCTCTGCTTCCTTGACAGGATCGCGTGCCTCATCTGATACATATCTTACGTACACACGCACACACATACATACACACAGGTTATCATCGTGCAGGAAATTCTTGTGGTCATTGAATTAGGTAGCTATACCGACTGCCTTTAAAATCACCGGTAACACGCCGGCCGCGGCCCTCCCCGTTCCTTCATCCTTCCTACAAGAGGGCTAAAGGGCTATTCCTTACGCTATATATATATATATATGAACGTTGATGTATATCTGTTTATAATCAATTAACAACATAAAGGGAAAGAAATAAAATGAAATTCTTAAGCATGAAAATCAAGTGAATAAATTGGTATAAAATTAAATTTTTTTTTTTTTTTTATATATACCTACAAGCTCCTTCGGAGTTTGGTTGTATTGTAAGTCTACTTAGGTTCCTATACCCGCTACGATTTACCCAACAAGTAACTTGTTAATTAACCTCAATACGAAGGAGAGGCTGATCACTGAGTAGCGATAACTTTGAACTCCTGTGATCTATCGCGGGTTGAGATAATGTTAGTAGTTGACAGTCACTGGTTTATATACGTATATACCTGTATATGTATAATATAGTTACCTACGTAAGTAAGTACACGAGGTATAAGGTATGCAATTGCGTGTACCTATTTTCGCGAAGGTTGAAGGTCGGAGGTCGGAAGAGTAAAGACTTAGGTTGCAGGTGACGATACCTGTCTTCTGGGTTATTTATGAGTCGTTTACTTTATTCTTATTCTTTATTTGGAGACCGAAAATGTAGGAAAATTTTTACCACTTCAGTCTGGAATTTTTTTTTTTTTTTAACGATTTTAAACCGTGAAACTTAACTGCGAAATTTTATAGATTTACCGAATCACCGTATAAAAATTATTATAGATAAAATCTGTGCAAAAAGACAAAAAAGACAATTATAGCAGAAAAAAATTAATAAATACGATTTTTGGAAATTTGAAACTGTAGAATTTTGTATCAAAAATTGTGTATAAAATTTTCTGAATTATTGCAGTCTTAATTATTGACGCCCTAATATGTTGGGGAATTGGGCTTTACATAGGTACATACATATATACTTATATATAAAATCTAGCACGTATATCCGTGTATATAGGATAGCTCGGATGATACAGGCATTGTTCTGCGTTACCGGATCGACAGGTGCTTTCCGTATCACCGACAGAGGACCCCGTACGTACGTCCCAAGAGTTGTGGTAAACTTTCTGAAAGTGTTTATATACACGTATATACGTATATTGTTTATTATGGGTTAAATATACATGATACAGTATAAGTGGTTGTGATTGAAAGTGTTTTCTTTTTTCTGTGGTTTTTTTTTTTTTTTTGTTTTTTCTTCTTTTCTCGGGTAAAAGTTAACACACTCGGGAAAACAGACAGACGCAATAGCCTGTTGCGCGCGGTATAGTATAAGTTTACATACATATATTATACATATATATACCCCTAATTTTCCCGTTTGCGAATTTAAAAATCAAATTTTTCCTGCATACATCATATCATTTCACTTTTCCTTTTCTTTTTCTTTCTCTGAAACGATTTTATGTATACGTGTTTCTTTTATGTACATGCATATTTATGTACATATATACATATATATGATAATGTATACATCTATCTACATAAGATAATACTTGTTCCCTGAGTAAACTTGTATTACTGTTAAGAGTATAAGAACGCGAATATTATCATGTAATCGATATTCATAGCAACGCCTCTCGATTGACGGGTTAACGATTGCCTACGTATTTTCTTTTCTTTTCTTTTCATTTTTTTTTTTTTTTTTTAAGTAAAAACTGAAAAGTTTTGATATTTTTTTATTTTTTTTATTTCTTCACCTCATGCGGTTGGCAGGTTATACTCGTTGTGCACCTGTCGACTAAACGCGCGCTTCTCTTCTTCTATACAAAATTATTGACAGCATCTGACGATCGTATGATGGTGTCTGAACAATGTGTTACAGAAGTTATACATATATACATTAATATAAGGTATATATACAGGGTGGGTCACTTCAAGTGTCGAGAATGGGAGGGACTCAATTGACACGAGGCCCCACCTCTTCAGCCAATCAATAACTAGAAGAACTTGGTTGATTGAGATTCTTATGAAGACACAAGATACAATGTCTTGGTGCAGGAGAAAAATATCAACAACGACTCGATCAGCCTATTAGATATTTACTCATTGCGACGCTCACTCAAATGATTCAAATTGTTGGCTTTCTCTATCAATGCAAAATAAACCTGAAGCGTAATGGTATAGAGCGGGGGGGGATAACTTTGATTACCTGTGGCACAACTAATACGGCTTGTCACACTCGTATTTCAATAGCTGATCCGTGGGCTCACTATTATCTACTAAGATTTTAAAAATTCCCCGTCATGAATTTTACAACACACGAGTACGTCTACATGCTCCTGCTTTATGGTAAGTGCAGAAGTAACGCAACTCTTGCTGCAACAACTTTTCGGATTAAATATCCGGACAGGTAGGTTGTAGCTTAATTCTGTCTCCACTATAGGTAATCACGTGAATGATAACGTGTATTCATGTATCAGAAGGCCAACAATTTAAATCGCTTCTATGAGCGTCAAAATAAATAAATACCTAATAGTCTGGTTGAGTAGTTGTTGATTTTTCTTTCCTACACAAAGCAATTGTATCTTGTGTTCACGTAAGAATTTCGGCTGACTAAATTCTTCTAGTTGTTGATTGGCCGAAGGGGCGGAGCCTCGTGCCAATTGAGTCCCTCCCATTCTCGACACTTGAAGTGACCCACCCTGTATATGAAAAAATCATACCTGAATATAATCTTTCAGTATACTTGAATAATTTTTGACGAAAATAATTTTAGTATACAATATAAAATTAATTTTCAACTTTATCTTATTTTCCATCCTAATCAAAGTTTTCATCTATGTAATGTATATATATATATACATATAATATATATTTCTGTCTAAAGAATATATAGGTATATATATATATATATGTATATAGAAAATTTTGATTACCTGAACAATCTGGGTATAATAATTTTCAAGTTTTAATCAAGATGAAAGATAATATATTCGTGGTTAAAGTCTAAGGGGGTAGCAGAGTTAATCTGACGGTTCGGTACTTATATATATATAGGTACTGTACAGAATTCGTGACGGTGAAATTGCCATATACCGTATGAATATTCTTCGAGTCAAAAATACGTCATCAAAAATGAGAATAAATTACATTTGAATACAACTTTTTCTTCTTCTTTCTTCTTTCAAAAATTTTATTGCTATACATAAGGACCGTGACCCTATATTTTCTATAACCTGTGAAAAATAAAAAAGGAAATAAGAAAAAAAATTTAATATATGTATTAAAAAATGTTCATATTAGTAATAATTTGATTATTTCTGTTTCAGGTAAGCGTGAACAAAATGAAATCAATTATTAACCAGTGTGAAGTGCAGGGCCCGTGTTACAGCGGGTATAACCATCATCTTGTGAGTAAGTTTAATATTCGAATTAATTACCGAAGTTATAATTATCCGAGGATCAGGCCTCTTGAATCTAATTAAAATACTTATATGCAAGTATGTATCTACATATGGGTATATGTACATTATACGTATATACATATATACTTACATGTATATAACCCTAAGATTTAACGTACCTATATTAGAAATAATAGTCGACCGTAGGAAACTAGCGATAAGATGAGACTATAAACCGCGTGTTCAAGTTACTATACCTATATTACACATTATTTTTTTCTTATACCATTAATTAATAGTTTTGATGGTATTAATAAGATTGATGAGATAATGCGAGAAATTAGTTGAATCCCAAGTCTAAACGAATAATGATAAGACAAATAAAAATTTGTATATAATTTGACTTAAACTTAGGTGCACGGTGAACGTAGTAACGTTGTCACAGTCCGAAAGAGCTATGGTATATTAAAAATAAGCAACAAGTGGTCTAATCAGTAAATTAATCCACCCTTTAGTATATAAAATATAAGGTTAGTCAAATTTCCGGGTAATTCTCTTACTACAATATCTTGAAAATTAAAATAATTAAATAAAAATGATAATGTTTAAGGGCGTACCTACTCGGTACAAAGTCCTATAGGTATTTCATTTTCTGTCTCAATTCGTTGACGAATAAATTTCGAAATTTATTAAGACTTTATTAGATACTTAATTACGATTATTAAATTCGTTGGTTCTTAAATGTTTGAAAACAAATTTCTCAAATTCATTATTATACAAATCTCGTTATAATCTGAAGATAATGGAACAATTTATTAGACGAGTTCATCACAGCATCTGAATGAAATCGGATGAAATATATATACTTATAGGATTTTTAAATGAAGTGCATACATTTTTCTTTCTTTTTTTTTCTTCTCTCTTATGAAATGTGCGATCATGCATTCATTTCGTGGGAATAATTACGAGTTGTACATACATGATTTATATAATAATCCGTTTTCTTTTCATTTTTTTTTTTTTTTTTCGTCATTTATATTATTATTGCGTCTACGTACGTACTATACGTACTTATATCATATGTATAGTATACCTATTTCCTCTTAACGCGTAAATGAGAAACTTTATATGAAAAAATATATATTATGAATAGAATTTAAGTATTTAAATGTAGATATATATTATTATGGTTACGTACATACATGCATACATATTTCTATGGGAATAGCGTTTCCGCGCTATAGTGCATAATGTTTTAATCGGACCCTATATATATATATATATATATATATATATATACGTGTAACGCGAATTCCAATCAATATTCACAAACAGTTTAATTGCTGCGAACGTTCTGCATCAGTCCGCCATCTCCTCCTTCCTTCTAGTCATCCTCGTCGTTCCAATCAGTCAGTTTTATACCCTTCGCTCCGCATACGTTCATATTCCAGCATCATTTCATGCCGGTATAATAATCCCGAAATAAACTTATAGTTTTTAATCTGTGAATAAGGGTGCGCATTCCCTCAATTTTTTAGAATTGCCTTCGAAAAAAAAAATTTTCAAACTACTATTATTATTCAAATTCTTTCTTCATATCACACGAATCTCGATCCATAGTTGGTTTTTTTTTTTACTTTAAACTGCATCCATATGATTATTATTACTATTTTTTTTTTCCTTTTTTTAATTTTTTTACACCCCGATTCAACGAGTTTGAAGTAGAAAAGTTTACTTTTACTTCGACTTCCGCACACGATTACTGCTACCAAGCAAAAGCTGATAATGTATTCCGGGAGGGGGAGGGGGGTGGTTCGAGGTAAAGAAGTCTAAATTTACCAGAAAAGACTTAAACTATACATCTCTAGACTGTGTGAGAAAGGGTGGAGTGGGAAGAGGCGTGAGGAACGGTGTGAGATCTACGCGGCCGAAAAGGGGTTGAACTTGAAATCCTAGTGCCAAACTGTTGCTTCCCTCACGCGTATAGAATGAGCCTATTTCGGCTAGCCGAGGAACACGGCGTGAAATAGGTTATGGAGATGTAAAGTGTCGTTTACATGATTCCTCGATGGTCGAAATGTGCTACCACATAGCGTAAACTGAGCCGGAAGCGAGACAGAGGAAAATAGAGGAGAAGAGAAAAAGAAAAGGAAACAAAAAATAAAATAAAATAGGATGGAAAGTACGAAAGGACGAGAAAATGGAAGGGACTAAATCAGGCATCAGTATTCAGCAGAGGTTTTGACTCTTTTTCTTTTTTTTTTTTTCTTTTCTACCATTTATTAACACCCCGCATGGGAAAAGAACAAAACTTGAATCGTTTATTGTCTTTTCGTTTTTATCCCCAAAAATACGAAATCAGAAAAAAAAAGGATCCAAATTCACGCTAGGAAAAAAAAAAAAAAAAAAAGGATAATATATTAATAATAGAAGAGTTCTCGCTATTTGGGGAAAACCGCAAAGCTTTTCCTCGTATGCAATATTAAAATTATATCACTTTTGAGATTTTTCGTATTACCTGTACCTCTTTTGCAAGTATTCGATTTCATTTATTATATACCGACCCGTAAACACGTACACAACAAAAATAGAAAGAAAATAGAAACAAAAAAATAATAATAATAATAAAATAGAAATGAAATCCTCTTAAAACGCCTTATTTTAGTTTAAATTTCCACAAAACAAATAGGGTAAGGCAAACCGTTTACTTAAAGTGTCAAAAGTAATAAAACCACTTGGGATCATTGTACGGTCCGAGTTCAGGGACGCAGAAGCATTACTACTCCGTAATTAACGGCTAAAAACCTAGACGCTTACATTTACCTCAATCTCTCTCTCTCTCTCTCTCTTTCTCTCTCTCTCTCTCGCTCTTTTATTCCACTCGATTCAATTATTAGTCAATATTTTCTCTCCTTCCTGAAAATATTTTACCATTAAACATTAAACATTGAACATTAACGCCGCATCAATAGGCGAATATTTTCTCTAATTCGCTGCAGGTCACAGCGTTTAGAATTTATCGTTATAGTAGACTAATGGTCAAGATTCAAAGTCCGCATCATTGTGCGATGAGAAAATTGTTGATAGATAAACTGAAAAAAAATAAATAAATAAATAATTAAAGAAGCAGAAGAAGAAGATGGACGGTATAATGAAATTTTTAGGTTGATTTTTGTTCCTAGTCTTTTTTTTTTTTTTGGTCTTTGTTTTTGGATAAGAATGAATGTTTTTTTTGGGACCAAAAAGCTGCGGCCCTGGACGGTTTTCCACCACCCTAACTTCGCTGTTGAGGACCCAGATGCCAGTTGGCCCGAAGAGTCACCCCAAGTGTTTCGTGTTTCGTATTTCGTGTTTAGCGTTTAGTGCGGCTCTGCTTACAATATGGTTACGATGTATGGTGGATTTTGTGCTCTCGGTTATATAGGAGGAATTATTAATAGATTGACGGGTCAATAAATGATGGTGTAAATTTTTCGTTCAAGTTTTTCAAATCGTACGTCAGGTTAGCAATTTTTTTTCTGTTCTTTTCATTATAAACTGACGACGATCACTTGCGGATCCGCGATGCATTATAAAGATAACCATTATGTTGCAATGTAAGTATCGTGGAGGATACAAAAAATCGCAATGCAAAGTGTAAAAAGTGATATTATGTTCGCGGTTAATTTCGATATTCGATTTTTAAACACCGTGGAGATTCGGATAAACTATAATCACCGGCACGTAAGTAGAACCCAATTTTTCACACTCCTTTTTCATCATGGCAGGAGATATACTCTCGTTAACTGCTGCAGCAAAACTTCTTATTTTCAATTTTTTTAATTTTTTTTATTGCGAATGCGGGCGACTTTCAAAGTGTCAATGACGTCACCTTATAGTCTGAAGGTTTCGGAGGAGGGTACCACCTTGCTTGGTAACAGGAAGAATCGTTGAAGTGCACTTTGTCCTTTCTGCACACTGCTGCACCAGACTTTCATTAATTCATTTATTAATTTTCTTTATTTTTTAATTTTTTAATTACGTTAATATAGAGGAATACCACAAGCCGGTTAATAAATTGTCTTCGTACACCTACTTGATGAAAGATAAATTAAAGAAAGATAAGGAGAATTTTAGATTTTTATAACTGACATATTAACGTTCACATTTTATACGAATATTCTTTTGAAAATTCACGTTATTAAACGGGACTAACTCGACTGACGAGAATCTATCGCGATATTATATATCGGAGATGATATTGATAAAGAAATTGCTATCAGCCCAATGTCAATGCCAATGAATGCCAGTGGCTCGTAAATTGTAATTAAGGTTTTTAGAAAATTCCATTTTTTTTAAGCTATATACTCTGTTTTTTTTTTTTGCAGTTTTGTTACTTTTACTAGAATATAGTCATTACGGAAAATTAAAAAAAATAAAATAAAAAAAGAAGGGAGGCTTTTATGTGAATGAAGAGTGTTTTTTTTTATTTTTTTCTCGAATCGGTTTTTTACCTCCTCTTTTAAAAATAGAAAAAAAAAAAGAAAAAAAAAATGAAGCTTCTAAATTCCGAAAGAATCGTCAATTATTTTATCTTTACATTTTTTTCTGTTTCTGTTACTTTTTTTTCTTTTCTTTCCTTTTTTTTTTTTTTTTTTTGTTTGTTTTCTTTTGTTCGATGATAAAAAGTACATCATTAACGCGTAAGTGTCGATAAATGACTCTCTTGCAATCAGAGTTTCTATCGACAACAAAGAGGTCAGACGAGATGACATTTCGTGGATAACAATAAAATCCCCATATACCTACATTGTGCAGTAAGAACTAAAGGCGAGCTCGAGTTCGACAAGGATCGATAAGACGAGCCTGTACATATCGTTTCTCCTTGTTCGGATAACTGGGGTGTAGGTATTTCCGGTTCGAAGAAAAAATTTTCCACCGTTATACACATCGCATGTATGTATATGTACGAGTATAGACTATAGGGAAATTTACGTGCGTCATTGTTCAACTTTTTATGACGTCATCACGGAGAACACGACTATCTAATATTTTGGTACGATAATTTTTGCGGTTGAAATTGTTAAGTTAGGTTAAGGTTAGGGTTAAGTTGGATTAGCTTGGCTTAGACTTGGCTGAGCTGAGTCGAGTTGAGTCAGCCGTTTGCGCCTGACTTTTGGGAAGTGGTCAGAGTTATCACTGGATATAATTTTTTATTGGTCACTGCGGGATAGCATCGGTCCTTTTTCCGATCCTTATCTCGTTTCTTTTTTACTTTTTTTTTTTTTTTTTTTTATATTGTTTTTCCACTCAACTAAAAAGGCAGTCGGTACCTACATTTTACTCAGACATATTTTTGTGTAATCTTAGGTATATTTGATATCGGTCTTCTTAAAATATATCGCCGATTTTATTACCGAAATGTGTACAAGCCTTTAATTATCATCAATTTTGTATTTCATTTTTGTTTTTTTGAATATATTAAATGCAGAAACTTGACTTGTCCGGTTTTCGACTAAAAACAAAATCAAAATTTCTTCATAGTCAGTTTGAAAATTTCAAAAAAAAAATCTTTACTTCTTTTTCTTTTTTTCCTAATCGAAATTCGTAATTCATCGCAATAGAAAATAAAAAAGTATCTATTTATGATCGATGACTGAAGCATTTAGGGGTTTTCAGGTTTTGGAAAATAATCGCAGATCTGTTTATAAAATTCAGGCAGCTAATTGTCCGAAAAAAATAAAGAGACAAAAAAAAAAAAAAAGAGAAAAATAACAAGAAAAAGAGGTAGATAGCGAAATGGCGGATAAAATGTTCAAAATATGTATACATAAGCGAAGTTTACACCCTAATCCGAATATTATTACAAACATTCAGAGCCACGTACATACCTAAAGTATATACATACATATGTATATATATATATATATATATATATATATATATATATATATATATATATATATATATATATATATATATACGTATACGTATGTAAAATGGAAGGGGAGTCCGTGGGTGGTCGGAACTCGACTGCGAGAGAGGGTTGGTGGCGGTTCATCGTGGTTGTAAATTCCAGCAAGTCTGGGTAACTACGAACTCTGTACTACCCATGGGTAGTATTCATTCCTCCTCGAGCGTGTAAGGCAGACAAAATCAATATGCTGGATCGAGCACGTGGTATAACCTACCTTATACCTACCCATACTCATACCTACACCTACACCTACACCTACTCTAACCGTTCCTATTGTATGACACTTATCATCGCCGCGTGCGACAGATCATGTACAAAACGTGTTATACCGTACGATGACAGGGTATAAAATATTCTGTGCTGCAACAGCCACATTTATTCGTCACGAGAATAATCATTTCAGTTTTATCTATAGTGAGATAGATATGATATCAAATTGTCTGACTATAGTTTCCAATAGGTACAATCAATTCAAATTATACGATAACTAAGTACGTATATGATTGAATAATTTCTAAAAAAAATAATAAATAAATGTTCTAAAAATTTTTACATCCCTACTTTAGATCCTAATACCAAAATTCTTTGATATATCTTATAGAGTCGTGATACAGTAAAATGCAACGTGTATTAATATTATAATAATATAGGTAAAAGATTATGAATAAATTATCATCTAGGTGCAATCAGACACGGTCATAAATAAACCGCGAGTATTCATATATAAGTATACATATAGACGATTCATGTTCTTATGTATTTATAGGTATTAATATAACTATATATGAGTTAATTAACCGCGCGGAATTAATCACGAAGCGTGAAGGTATTATGTACACCGAATTGATCACAATTATCGTATTTAACCGTCTTATCGTATGCGTATGTGCAGTGTAAGTATGCATAAACTATAGCTAACTTTAAACTGTCTCATTATCGACCTCGGTATAGCGACGTCTGTATCTGTGCGGGATGCAAAAATTTATTTTAAGTATATTACGATTACCAAGGTCGTCGTCTTGAGGGAATCCCAAAATTATATAAAACAAATGATATTAGTAATCAATATTTATGAGAATGGAAAAAATATCGGTAGAAAACAGGAAATTCTTGTAGTAATTTCGATTCATTTTTTTCACTATTTTATTCTCATAATAATAAATATACTATAATCAGGATAATAATGATGATGATGATATTAAGCAACAAAGTTTATCGTACGATTATACTCGATCTGATATCTACTTAATTATCGGTTGATCGCGCGCCAGACGAATATACCTATCTCTATATCGATACCCCCCATAAGTGGAGAAAACTTAACAGAATCGTGGAATCGATGTGAATGGGAATTGACACGGACGGTTCGGTCAGAGCGCGTCGTTTATCGAGATATGGTCGAGCGCGATCTCAAAGTAGCCATAGAAATGTCGTTTGTCAACCCCTTTTCAGGGGTTATCGCTTCACCGTCGTGTTAGCTACGTGGAAATGACACTCTCTTCTACCTCTCTTGTATATGTATAGATGTATGGTATATACATATACCCTAAACTCAGTTTGAATATATCTGCAGTGTCGCTTATTTTCGTTTTTGGACATTATTTTATCATATTTTAAATTACGTTATACCTAATTCTATTATTTACTATTTATGTATATTCGGTTGACAACTTGAATATTTTTATTACTAATATTATATATTTTATAATTTTTATTTATCTTTTTTTTTTATTTTTTTATTTTGTACATTTTTGAGTCACTTTTTTCGTAACGATATGCGGTATACCTATGTCTATTCACATACATGTGTGTGTATACCTAGATATCTATGTGTGTGTTCTTAACACACGTGCGGAGAGATGGGCAGCTTAATGGCGCGAGGTAAATTAGTCAAACTTTCGAAAAGGCGGGTTTTACCGCATCGCCCATATACCTTGGAATCTCGTTATTATACCGACCGCCGCAGCAAATGTAATTGTACACTTGAATATCTTCTGTATTATACGTATAGTTACGAACAGACATCCGGTGCGTGTACACCATAACACGATGTATGTATGTAGGTACATACATACGTACGTACACACAAGTGAACAACAGACTGCTTAAGATATATTCTGCGAAACTGTCTAACTTACCTGTAAATACTGTCGTATATTATACACCGAATAATAATTTTCCATGATTGCAAACGTGTCTATTTGATAAAAAAAAAAAAAAAAAAAACCATCGGAATGAATAAGACCGTTTTGGAAAAGATTTATCACATTAGTCATCTGGGTTTTATCTGATATTACGTAGAAAAATAATCTGTCCATTGTGATCATTCTTCATATTTCTCTTCATCGGTTTTATTATTATTATTATCATTATTATTATTATGATTAATAATAATCACAGATGCGAGTGAATGGAAAAATAAAATCGAAATCCATGCGTCGTCGTCGTCGTCGTCGTCGTCGTCGTCGTCGTCGTTGAATCCCCGCTTTTCCCCACCGCTACCAAGATCGTTGACTGTGTATCAATCCATTCGCTTAGTACGATTTCGGTGGGGTTTCAGGGGGTGAGGTTATGCGGGGGCGACGTACTACCTATACTGCCTAATGAAGAGAAGATGGCGCTAGGGCGCGTGCCTGCGGCCATCCTCTACAAGTCTTGCCATGGTTGTCCTACGGTGACATCTGCACCGTGAGCCACGTACTAGAGAATCGTATCAGCGCGCGAGTTCGTCGCGAACGTCGCGTCGCGTCGGTGTGTGGGCGCTCTCTACCTTCGTCTCTTTCTCTTTCGTATTCCCTTATGTTTCTCACTCTCTTGTCAGCGTCACTCGACTATAGTATTAGTAACAGCAGCAGGAGCACCAGCAGCAACGTGTGTTAGTATCAGTATTAGTAGTAGCAGTGGTGGTGACGACGGTGGCATGCGCGCGATCCACCGATTCTAGCGTAGGTATATATTTATATACATACACACACACATATACACGTTGAGTTTGAGGTAGATTGTGTGCGCGCGCTTTGCAGTGTAGTGTGTGCTCGACCGAAACGCCATCTTAGTACATCGCGGCAAAATACGCAGTGTTGAGTCCGATCGCCAACTAGACGGACAATCCGGGCGTATATTCCTACGCGTTATACATTTAACTAATATACGTTTTGTTTTAGTTTTCTTTACTTTATTACATGTACGATTAATAGTAATATTATTAATAATAATAACAAAGTGTATAAACAAGGAATCGTTACACACCACGTTCAATTCAAATATTAATACATATTTATATATAGTATATACATATATATATATATATATATATATATATATATATACATATACAAATACGTGGATACGGATACGAGTTTCCTATCTAAAACTATTAAAACAGTGTTTTTAAAACAATCGCTTTAACTCTTGACAGTGGTTACAGATAGTGCAACACCCGGTATAAGAGTGACGGTAGGTCGTGGTCCTTCTCCGAAACGGGATCTCGTCGGGGTGGGGGTTAAAGAAGGACCAGGAGTGGGGAGGAGAGGGGGAGTGGGAGATTTCGAATTCTGCTTCTTAACTTAGAGAGAGAGAGAGAGAGACTAAGTTTATTTTTTTCTTCTCTTATATACTCTCTTTATCTTTCTCTCTCCCGCGTTCTTCCCCCCTCCGTTACAGTCGAGGCCTCTTTCCTTCTCTGTATATTTTTTTTTTTGTTTGTTTCTTATTTTTCTTTATTTTTTTTTTCTTTCTTTCGCTCGGAATCTTCCTCGGAATATATTCGAACCCGATTGGTTCTCGCCACTCGTCGTGTCTCCGCCCCCCCTCCTATCGGTGGGGGCCTTAGTGACGTCATAAGATTGGACCAATTTGCGCGCACGCGACAACCGGACGGGGTCCGGAATCCTGGGATTCCGTGGTCCCATTCCTTCCTCTTTATTATTCTTTTCCACTCTTCATACTCTCGTGTATCTTTAATATTTATTTATTTTTCATTCTACATATATCTTCGTTTTACGTATTTGTTAAACTCAAATATAACCGTCGATTTAGGTATTATAATAAACGTGAAACTTGTATCAAATTGTATGTACATACATACATACACACATACATACATACATACAAGCGGTTAACGCGCGCTCATCCCAGCTCCGGCATTAAAACTGTGTGACGTAAATATCTATACTATATAACGCGCGCTTGTCATTTGTCGGTCTTGTCTCGGATTTTCTTGCGCCCGATCAGCCATTTTGATTTAATACAGTACATACATATAAATTCCTACTACATCGCTGTAATTTTATGATTGTCATTATTATTATTATTATTGTTGTTATTAATAATTGTTATCGTAATTATTATATTATTTTTTTTATTCTTATTATTATTATTATTATTATCATCGTTATTGCCGCCGCCACTCACTGCTGTTGCTACTGCTACTGCTGTGCTTGTCAAACGCTATCGTAATTGATATATTATTCTGATAAAACCGCTTGGCGAATCTTCTCGCAATTCTCGGGTACCGTACAATACGTACGTACATATCTACCTACGTAATAGTGATGGAGCGTGACCGTTCAGTGCGTATTAACGTTGTGTAGGTACGTGTTTTAGTGTGTTGGTATCATGTACTCGGTGGTTATAACCGGCGGCTGTAAAGCTGTCGAGTGTTTTATTTTATTATATTCTATGTAAATTTCAATTGAATTGAATTCATATTTATTTTATTACATTTTATATTATATTATTTTCTTTTTTTTTAATTTTTTTATTTTTTTTTAATAATTTTTCGTTTATGTATTTTTTAATTTAAATTTTTTTTTATTTTCAACGCCTACGTGCTTTTGTTCTCTGTGACATGGCGCGCGTGTTGTGTATTGTATACATACGTGTGTGTGTATGGATGTACGGTGCGTGGAGTAGGGCTAGAGAGTATAACCCACGTAGGTATCGCGTGTCGCTACTTTAAGACAACCTACTACATACTATATCTCCCAACCAACCTCAGGATAAACAAATAAGAGCGAAGAGAAGAGATAGCCCTCGAAGAAAAGAGGGGCGAAAAAGGAAAGGGGCAAAGGCTGCGACAGTGTTTTCTTTAGCTACTCACCCTGACGCTCTTAACTCGTGTGGCGGACGGGATTAAGTCTATTGCCGGTTTATACTTATTCGATAATGTTTCTATTTACAGGTATATCTATTCGTATAAATAATTGATTAATTAAATACGTACAAAACGAAAAATTGTTCAATCGTTGGTGAATTTTTATAAATAGAAAAATTATTCAAAAACTTAATCTATAGAAAATTTTTTTTTTTTTTTTTATTCATTTATTATTATCCCATTTTATTTTATTTTTTTTTATCAGTGATCATGCGACGTTATAGTAAAAGCAGTGAAGAATAATAATGAAAGTGATTGTTGTTGAGAATATATTGAATATAAAATATGTCAATAATTTTACGAAAGTGTTACACAACGTGATTTATAACGCACAGTGGTGTCTGACTACGATATTATACATACCTATACAACGACAAGGATTATATCATTTGGATAATACTATCTGCCGTATATTGTTGCGCTGTTAACTTTTCGGTAAGTTTAAAAGTACATATAAAAGAAAAGAAAAAAAAAACATAATTATATTACAGGTGTAACAGAATATTACTATCGTTATGTATACATATATGTATATCTCAAACATGCGATACGACACGACATAATATGATATACATCGTGATTATCACTTATTATCTAAAAATAATCTATACATATATATGTATATATATTATTTTTTCATTATCGTCGTATCAATTTAGAAAATTGAGTCTGTCTCGGTTTCTGACGCCGGCATTCAGGTCACCAGGCCATAGGTCAGAACCGCAAGTTTTATTATCTCCGCAGCTAGTTCTAACTCTGTTTGTGCGCGACCGTCCCTTTATTTCCCTGCTCGAACGATCGTCATCATCTTATCTTCCTTTCTCCCTCTTCATATTTTTATTTATTTATTTTTTTTTTGTTTCTTTTCTTTTATTTCTATTTTTCAGTTGTTGATACTAATAATAATACAAATACTATCACTACCACCATCGTCACTTCTACTACTACTACTACTACTACTACTACTACTACTACTACTACTACTATTATTACTATTACTACTATTACTACCAACACTGTCTCGTGTGGTAGTGGTGCAGATGATTCCTCGTCGCAACAACTTACTCTGTTTGTTCTTACATAATATCTGACAACAGTCGACCACTGCCAATCCGCAATTCACTTATACCAAACTCTTCGTAGACTTTGGTATACATGTACGATGCATACATACATCCAAGCCAAGATTCCTTTTAAAAATGGCCGCTCGGTTAGCTCGCTCACTCGCGTTCCCCAACGTATGGTTTAAAGACGCTAAACATCTCGCGGTATATAGATTATCTCTGAGTTATGGCAACGGTGTAAAAGCTACTTGCGCACATATTACAGTCGTCATATTATTATCAATTTTTATTTATTTATTTTTATTTTTTATTTTATTTTTAAATTCTCTCTCACTCTCACTCTTTCTTTATTTTTATTATGTTTATTCAATTATTTCCGGTCTGACGCACTATCCACGATCATAGGTATCAAGCTACAGCTATCGCGCTAAATATGCGACGATTTGTATTGCATTATCAAAGAAAATTTTAACCTGTACCACATATACTTGCGCGATCGTCAATATTTGATAAAATACAAAATTTTTTCTCTTGTATGGGACACGAGGCAGTGCGGCGCATCGTATATATATATATATAGTCCCCCAGACTATGAGTAAACAATAATACGATCCTTTGTGTACATTTATCTATACATAGTTAATATACAAATAAATTGGAATCAACACTTTTCTAAATTTATCGGTCGTCCTTATCTCATGATATAATATAATATACTATTTTCTTTTTCTTTTTCTTTATTTTATTTCTTATTTTGTTTGTTTTGTTTTCCTTTACAAGTTCAATGAAGATTCTTTTTCTAAAAAAAAAATGAAAAGAAAAAAAAATAAAAAAAAATTGCTCTGCGTTTTACTCAACATTTCTGGAAGTTGGAAATTGTTCTACAATATCATCGACAGAATTTTTGGGAATTTTGAAAATTTATATCTACAAAAGGATCGATTCGAAAAATTTTTTTTTTTAAATTACAAAGACTCACCAGAGATAGAGTATTTACGTGAAAAATTATAAATCAAATCTAAAATGTTGAGGTCTGGAACCGTGTCGAGTTGACGTGGACAGCCCCATATATGTATATATATTTAACATTTTATTATATGCCATTGCTACTCGTCATGATCTGTAATAAGATAAAATGTAATCTCATGATCCTGCACCATTGTTGATTAGACTTGTTCAATATATTTTTTGTTTAATTGTTTTTTGTTTTCTATTTTGCGCGAGATATCCGGCTCAAAAGCAGTAAAATAATAATAATAATTATTATTATTAACGCATAACAAACCGCGCACGTCAGGCTGTCCAGACGCTGGTAGGTCCTGAGGGATGCCATTGTCCGACGTTTGTAATATCCATACACACACACACACACACACACATACATATATGCATCTATACGTACGTAGATATTACGTATATTAAAACACCGGTTGCACACTAAAGTGAATGAATATGAATAGTGAATATTTTTTGAATTTTATTATACTTATTTAAATTGTTTTATTCGAGTGACGTTACTTGATTAAGAACACAAAAAGAATGTAAAAAAAAATGGTCTATTTTTATGCGAATTGTTAAATCGCGTGTATATCTGCTTCAGGATAAGAGTAAAAAACGATTTCTATATCAGAGAATCCCCACAACCTTAAATATGATTTATTAAGGGGTCTTGTCGTCCAACTAGGGTTGTGGAAAATCGCGTCTCACATTACGATGGCATAAGACCGCAGAAATAGGGGCAGCAAAAATCAGCCTACCCTGAGCAGACTCGGTGTATACTTTGTACTCGTATCTTGCTCCCTTATATTGTGTCGTCTCTCACTTCACTTCGAATATTATTGATCTTCTTTTATTCACCGCGTTCACAAATTTCTGATATACATATACATACCTATGTATACGAATAATATATGTATGTATGTAGACAAGTGTATCTGAACATATGCGATTTGAATTAGAGGCTGAAAAAAAATGAATGACAAAATTTGAAATATTTAATTCAATTAAAAATAAATAAATAAAAAAATAACATAGGATTAATAACCGAAGTTGGAATTTACTATACATATTACATACATGTTGGTATTAGCTATATTTTTTAATATCTTTAGTTGCTGGTGAATTTCCAGTGAAATCGCGAGTACCAAACAGTTAGCAAGTATAAGGTATCGTTGTCGTTTCTCGTTGTCGCCTCGCGTCGCATCTCACGTATAATACATATACAAGTCAGTATATACATATACGTATAGTTATAGGTATAATACTTGCACGTAGGTATATACGTAGTATAGTTAAGTGAGGAAAAGGTGTGCGCGAAATGCGCTACGTACGGCGCGCGTTCAACCTTCGCGATCTCAAAATAGCTCCGCGGTTTGCTTTTGCGTAGGTATACTTATATATGTATGTATTATATGTGTTAGTATATATATATATATGTATATGTATATGTATTATACAGATACACCAACTCGCTGCGGCAATTCACTGGGTAAAGTAACTTGAGTCGATTCAATAACTAGCCGCGCCAAGAGCAACGCTTCAATCGAGTCGATAGACGCAGCTATTGCTCGGCTACTCGTCGCACGGTATATACATATATATATATGATCATCGTTTCCGATTATTTAAATTCCTGTTCTATTTATGGATGAGAAGGAAGCGGAGGAGGAGGAGGAGGAGGAGGATACACCGCGGTCAGTAATTATCCCACGATATAATAATATGAACACGCGCGGAAACCTGCATCTATTTTTATATTTTTCAGTTTTTCCTTTCTTTTCTTTTCGGTTTTTTCTTTTTCTCTCTCTCTCTCTCTCTTACCTGTTGCTGCAGCAGCCTCAGTAATTTATACCGTTACTTTTTAATATTATCTAACAATTTTTGATTATTGACTTTTATAACTACGGAAAAAAAAAATAATTAAACATAAAGAAAGAATAAAAAATAAATATAAGTTGATAAAATAATTGTTTCATGATCATAAACTGAACAGAAGGTTTTCAAATCCGTGATTATATTTTTTATTTTATAGATACTGTGCAGTGACAATTTTAATTACAATTTTTTATATACTAACTTATCTCATGATACAGAAGGTGAATGATAATGTGTTTAAAACTATATCAAATGATCGACTCAATTTTTGTATAAGATATTTTTATTTCATCTTTATTTTGAATTTTTTTTTTTTTATTATTTTTTTTTTTCAATTCAACAAGATGATTAAATCTGTTGTCTTCATCACATGCTGCTCTCTATAAGATTGAACATGTATATTTCTAAATATAAAATGACGGGATGTTTTTCTTTCATCATGCCAATATGTACACATATACATATATAACTGTGACAAAACGGAAAAATAATAATGATCGTAGACATTAATGAAAGTAAACAACAGAATCCCGAAAGTTAATATTATTTTTAAATGTTTATGTTTTTTTTTTTTCGAAATTGTTTCTCGAAAATTTATTCAACTAATTAAATGAGCACTGTTGAAAACTGGAGGCCATTTTCATGATATATATATATAAAATATCAAGCGTATAAAAATTTCAAATAAAAACAAAAAAAAAAAAAAAAAAAAGTGTACATTTAATGTACATAATAAATTCTTCATACATATGTATTAATTCATATTTTATTTCATAATTGTATAGGCAAGCATTATACGAAAATATAACGAATGGATATATACATATATAATAATTATAGTATGTCAAATGTATTCTCTGTGATAGTTTTAATATTAAAAGAGATGTTTGTTAGTGAAAATCTTTTAGCCGCTGCTGCAGCAGACAGATCCTGACTATAATTGAGTGTTAAGAATTCAGTAGTTAAGAGTTTTTTTGTTTTTTTGTTTTTTTTTTTGTTACTTCATAGATTTCAGAAGAGAACTTGAAACCGTGTTCTCGGAAGGTTTGGATTAACGTTTGTCAACAACTTGTGTTTTTATTTATTTATGACGATTCGTTGACTTCTATAACTCTTATATATACATATACATACTTATATATTATACCTAGCTGCATATGAAAGGAATTATAGTTTTTCTTTCATCTCGGAAAAAAATACTCACCCTCCTCCTTTCTACATGATAGATCATACTTTTCAACAATCGTTAATCAATTCCATCTACATCAAACTTACTTCTTGAACATTAAATTCCATCGATCATACCACAAAAAAATTATAAAAAAAAAAAAAAAAAAACAACATACAAAATATAAAATTATAGAAAAAGAAAGAGAAGGGGGAGGGGGGAGGGGGGCAAAAAACTTGTCAATCGGAGTTATTGATAGCGAAAGTTGAAGAAAAATGAATAACAATGAAAAAAAGAAAAAATCATAAATTTATTTGAAAATAACAAACGTGTATGATATATTTATAGACGTAAAAGATTATCTTATTTTTGTAATAAATTCTTGTCTGAAACTATATTATGTGCAACTTCAGTAATATCGGAATAAATTGAAATAAAAAATAAATAAAGAAATAATAAAATAAAAATAAAAATAAAATTGTTCTTAGAGAAGAGATTTCTTTTTGTTTTCCCGTAAAACAAATATATGTGTATCGTTTCCAGATTTCTCATGTCTTGAAAAAAGAAATGAAAATAGTGAGAAAGAGCGAGAGAGAGAGAGAGAGAGAGAGTAGGTAGGTAGGTAGGTACCGGTTTCGCCTGCTACATCATTGTAAATCTTCTCTTTTTTCTTGATCCGGTGGTCGATGAGCCGCGCCCAGTGTTGCAGCAAAGTTGAACAAAAAGGCAAAAAACAAGAGTACGAAATAAATAAATAAACAAATAAAATAACGAATAAATTAAATTTCTATTTTGAATCAACCAAATATCCGAGTATGTGTATGTAACTATGTATAGAAAAACGTGCAATGCCTACAACGGTCGTGTATAATATCTTTTGAAGCAAATCTAAAGAAAAAAAAAAAGAAAACAAAAATTGTTATAATTGAAGTCGTAAAGAGCTGCTGTGAAGAGAGAATTTCTTTTTTCTTTACATATATTTATTGTATATCCTCAATTTTTTCTTTCACGACGTTATATCGTTACAATATGAAGCAACAATTACGCGGACGTCTCATGTATATATATAGACACACACACACACACAAGTCTTATCGCATATTATTAATACTATTATTATTGTGTTCGGAGTTTCGCGTCACAAAGAATGTTTGTACAGCTCTTGTGCTGGCTTGCAGGCTGATTGTTTTCTTAGACACAAACTTGATTGTATGTATACACACACACACACACATATATATATATATATATATATATATATATATATATATATATATATATATATATATATATATATATATATATATATATATATATGTATTTCCTTGGTCGGTTGGGTCGATTAAATCATGCGTAAATAGTCGCGGTACATAACTTTACCCTGTATTATAATAGTTCAGGAATTAAGTTCAATATATAAATAATATATAAACAATAATAAATAAACAAATAAACAAAAACACATTCTCGAAATAGAAATTCACTTATCTATTACTATATTAGTAATTTTTATATTCTATTGTTGATTTTTGGTTGATTGAATATTAGCATTATTATAATATTTTTAGACAAATTTTCTCTTTTACATGTAAACTCGAAAATTTCAAATCACAGGTTTTACTTTTTCTGTGTTTACACGGTATACATATTTCATTACGCGTTATAGAAATGGTCAGAAAAAAGAAACTTTAATCCTGTAGTTTTGACTATTTAGAAAAAATCAAAAATAAAAGAAAAAAAAAAAATCTATTGTCGGTAAATTAATTGATTGAATTTATGGGAATTTTTAGCTATAATTAAGAGGAGATTATAGGTAGGATGTTTATGTACGAGGCTTAGACGAGGGTCGACATTGCTGCAAAGATGTAGGTCAGGGTAGTCGCGAGTGACGAACGCGCCACGGTCTTGTTCTTCCGATTTCTTACCTTATCGTTAGGATGAATTAAGCCCGATTGTTGACAAGAGTAAAGAGATTTCGATTTTTTTTTTTTTTTTCGTGTTTGTTTTTATTTTTAACTTTTTTTTTATTACTTACGCTATATCGTCACTGCAGGTTGATTAACTTGACGTATACGTACCTATGTATGTACACTTGGCGAGGTTGATTCTGAGCCGGAAATGAAAATCAGAAAATTTACTAGACTGATTGTTACTAGGCAAGTAGCTAGACACGAGCTGTCTGCTCTCGGAATGATGTCACTCGGTGTCAGACTTGGTCTAGCAGACAGCTCCTGCTGGTTTCGCAGTAGACTGTCTAGCTACTTGCCTAGTAACATTCAGCCTAGTAAATTTTCTGATTTTCATTTCCGGCTCAGAATCAACCTCGCCAAGTGTACATACATATAGGTACATACACATGTATACAAATAAAAAAGAAAAAGAAACAAAAAGTGAGTATAAAACTTTCAAAATCGTATGAGTAAATATAATTAATATTAATTTTGTTGGTAAGATCCGGGAAACTGGTGTCACAATAAATTATAAAAACCAAAAGTAAAAAAAAAAAAAAAAAAAAATAAACAAAAAAAAAATGTCAACTATATTTATAAATGGAATAATTAATTATAAAGTAAAATTACCACCTTGTTGATTAAATCGGCTCTATGTAATTGATCGTTGCTATAATACTTAATAATTAAATCTTATCATCGGTGAAGATCGTTCACAGTATATGCGAATATATTCTCCCGTATTCAAATTTCAGATAAAACAAAAATATATATGTACACATAAATAAATAAATAAATAGACACATAGATAACTGAAAATAAAAATTGGAATTCAAAAAATTAAGACTATTTAAAAAAAAAATTATATTTTTATAATTTTGTATTAAATATTAAATTATGTTTAATCAATGAAGGATCTAAAACTAAACAAAATTGTAACGTGGATATATACATATATGTATGTATGTATGTATGTATGTATGTATGAAGGATCTTGAACCCGTTCGTTTCATTCATAAATTCGTTTCTTTCGAATGGGAGGGCGCATAGAAAAATAACAAAGTGTTAGATACACATCGCTACTTCTATCCCAAACAACAAGTGAATCGAGAACGAACTTCGGCATCCTTTCACACCGGACAATAACGGCTAGTAGACTAGGCTGCTGCTACTGATACCGACGTAGGTAGGTAGGTAGGTAGGTAGGTAGCCAGGCTAGCTATAGGTAGCTTATAGGTATAAGGAAGCGAGTAGTGCCGTTAGCGAGGAATTCCCGACACGCAATCCGTAAATAGCCTACAAGCTGCGCCGATATTCGTTTGTAGCTGGTGTAGGTATATACCTGCTTATTTTATCTTTCTTCTTTTTTTTTTTTTTTTTTTTTTTTTTTTTTTTTTTTTTTTTTTTCATATTTTTAGTTATTCTGTTTGTTTTTTTTTTTCCTTTCTATTTTCGAATCATTCGTTTCAATGAAAATGAATTTAACCTTCGATTTCGATCTTTCAATTATTCATTAATTTTTGTTTTATGAATCTTTTTTTTTAAACAGAATCTGCATATACATATATATGTACATTTATTTATACATGAGAGTTTTATATATACCTGTTGAATTATAAGATACGCTTTGTGTCAGCGAGATTACTAGATAATTAAATTCCGGTATATGGTATCATTGCTGTAATATTTGATACTGACAACAATTTTATTAAATAAACATAGTCCCGGTATAAAAACTCTTATGATAAAGATTTTATAAGAAAGAATACGATGATTATGATATTTTATAAATTATCGACGATATAAGTACAATATCTTCCTCTTCATGAGCGTTGTTAACAGCTTGAAGATTTCAAAGGCTGAATATAGTTTTTAAAAAGACATAGACTGAAAGAAAAGAAAAAAAAAAAGGATCCGAAAAGAGTTGTCTATTATTAGCGATTTATTTTACATCAGTAAATAAATAAATTCGTATTAGTTATTGACCAATTAAATTTACAAAAAAATAAAAATAATACATTTCTAATTTTGAAACGATGCTCAGAATATTTGCCTCGTTATTTGTTCATCACGTCATCTCGACTAATTCTATATACTCATTATTTATCACCGTTACTTTTATTAAAGTGATTGAACGAGTTTTTAACTTGAAGTAGTTGATCCCATTTAGTTAAATTTTCAATTCTTTCTATTTTTATTTATTTTTTTTGTTCAATTTATTTGAACACTGTAGTTCTTATGATTTATTCAAATATTCATTCCTAATTGTTTAATGCATTGCAATAATTTTACATCGTTGGATATTTTTTTCCTCGCTCAATTTTGTTTTTTAGTTTTTTTTTTGTTTTCTGTTTGTTTGCATGTTTTTTTTTCTTCGTCCTTTTTTTTTGATTTTTTTTAATTTTATCAGCGCATCGGGTCCGGCCTTTGTGACGTCACGCGTAACACCGTACGAAGGGTGCATGAAGGGTCGCCACAAGGTCACCCTGGTAGCAACTGACCCCGACGGATGATACGCGATTTAATTACCACCCAGTTTCGTCGTTTATAATATACGTGTATGTACATACATAGAGTGTACATATTTGTCTTTAGCTCCTGGGTGAAATAATAAAAAAATAAATATCCCCGCGAATTATGTATAATCTATATATATTATATTATATATAATTAAACAAAATCTAATACAATCGATCTATGTGTTTATATATTAATTAAAGTAAAATCGATAATTAACTGCAAATCGCTAACCTCGCGAGTATATCGCCTCCCCTCCTCCCGACTTAACATGTAGACTGTAATATCGATGTCGAAATCTAATGTTGTCGTAGCTATTATAGTGACGTTATGATACGTATACCGTGAACTCGATTACGTAGAAATATTAGCGTCAGTGATAAGCTGGGATTGCTACGATCCGGTACATAAAGTATAAATTGTGATGTATACATATATTATAAAGGTGCGTGTGTCGATAAATTACGTTTAATATATCACTTTTTGCGTACTAGGAATATTACGGAATATGTTTATAAATTTATATACGTGTATACGTATAATGGATATATAGCCTCTGATGTGGATCGGGCAAGTTTCGTGATCTTGAACGATGCGAGACTTACGATGTCAGACACAAGTCAACGAGTTAACGCGTCAACGCGCACGGTCACGTACTATCGTAAATTGTTACAGTTTATAGTCTCAACAATTTTGTATTAAGGTTCTAAAGGAGGCTAAGCAGCAACAACGCGTAGCGTAGGTACATACATATTGGCAAGATTATAATAATTACGTTATAATTATTTCTGGTATATATGTGTACATATAAATATATATATATTTTCTTGTATTAAAATAATTCATATATACAATCTTTATACATATGCCGATGGGTATAATAATGAAAACTTTATGCATACATATACAACGTCTTAGATATATTTTGATAAATTGTTAAAATCAAAAATAACGTATAATTATTTATTTAAAATCATCGATTAACGTTTTCAATTTTATTATTCTGGGATTTGCAGTGAGATTGAAGTGAGAAATAACTAGAAGTATAAATCTGTGTGTATATATGATGAATAAAACTATATTATGTAAAGGTATGCAAATATTAACTAGCTGGATACATAATACGTCATTATTCAATAATTTATATATACATACATATATATAACATAAATAGAAATAGAAGAAAAAAAAAAAAAAAACAGGCATAAAAAAAGAAAGGAAACTCATATTCTTTTCAACCCTGATGTTTGTGTTGTGTTATACTGTACCACGACCCGGAAATGCGATAATTACATATTCAAAGTTTACCTTCAGTCTTTATACGCCACACTAATAATATGTATCCTTCAAATATTAACATGAATAAATAATATAATTGATCATATACCACTGCAAAGTACCTTGTTAAATCACAATAAGGAACGATTTTTCTCGTTTAACGAATGTCTGGATAGCAATTTTTAGTTCTGGATAGTTCATTTTTTTTGTTTTCAGTTATAAACAGTATGTGGCTTATCTTGATATCTGAGCGAAAACGTATAGGTAATAGGTATAGGCATACGAATATAAACCATAAAACACCGCATGTTTGCAGATTATACATCAAACTCTAATTTCTATCCATAAATGATCAGTTTAACTTTTCATATTCAACTCTGCGGTGCAGTTGTATCGGAAATGAATAACTTGCTTGTAGATTTTAATCATATCTCTGTTTGTTCACATTTACAAATGAATTTTTTGATTTTTTTTATTAGATTTTTATTTATTTTTTTTTTATTCTTTTTCACACATATTACTTACGTGTGGATGAATTCTCTGCGGGAAAGATGTTTGCTCATATTCAAGGTGACTCGAGAGATTGTTTTGATATATTTACCGTTGGTCATATGTCGTCGTCGATGTCGGTGTCGTTACGCTGCATCGCTTTATTTAAACTTTCCTGCAGGATCTCTCTCTATTATTAAACGTTCAATACTCGCGGTTTTATACACAACTAATAAATACTCGAGTGTTTATGGACTCCGATTCGAGGTTCAAGGTCTTGTTTTCATACATATACATATATACATTATTTTTTCATTTTTTATTTATTTATTTTATTTTATTTTTTTATTTTATTATTATCGCACGAAGCTATAGTGGCGACTCGGGAATATTATTGACGGTCAACTAATAACCAGCTGCTAATCGCTGTAATGTTTTTCAAGTAAAAGATAAAAAAAAATTAAAAAAAAAAAAAAAAAAAATTAATGTACGGCTGGTTTTTTTTTTGATATGCAAAATTCGCAATCTTTATATAGTCGTGAAAATATCAAATTACAAAAAAATAAAAATAAAAAATGGATAAAAGCTAATGTTTGTATAATTTGATTTTTGGTAAATTTACATACCATTTTTATTATACCTATGTATAATATTATGGACCACTTATTTATCATCAAATGTATAATATCATTAGTTATTTTGTTATACAACTACGTTTAATCAACTTATTTTCTTCTCCGTCTTCATATATGACGTAGACTGTTGACTTCTGACGCGATAATTTGTGTTTGCCTTATCCTGACCCCCAAGTACCCGAAGAAACATTCCTCTAATTTGAAAGAGGATAACGTAGTTTCTTTACTATGTGAAATATTTAGTTTTTTTTTTTTTTTTGACGAAAATTTTCAAGTACAGTGTAGATTTTTAGCAAAAAAGGAAAAAAAAATTCATCCGTTTGAATACATATATTGAGAATTAAGTTTTAAATTAACGAAAAAATTCAGGACTATATACATGAATAATATGAAACAATTATCGTTTAATCAAAATATATAAATTTGAATTTGTGTATATATAATCTGAAATCTAACTATTATATGTATGTATGGATACCTGTCTGATCGAAATGTGATTATTATATGTATTATTATAATTTTTGGAGCGTTGTTAAAATGTTTATACCATGAAAATTTTATAATGAGAAATAACAGTGTTGATAACCGTTTATTGTGCAAATTACAATCACATTTATAATCTATACCGGCAATAATTGAGATTGGAGGTTTACCCTACACGCCGTTGTACAATACATTATACATACCTGCATTTGATCAAAGTACCTGTACAGCTCATTTTAACCGAATACCTCAAATACCACACCGCGGGAGTTCTCTATGTGGTATAATGTAATTCAATTATGAACACTGCCGAGGTAATCATCAATATTTCATATATATATATATATACATATATATATATATATTTTTTTTTCTTCATTTCCGAAGTAACCCGTCATTTTTATATCTTGTTCATATTTTATTCGTATAAAGATTGAAAGTAAAACACGCAAATTATTTTAGTAATAATTATTTGAAACTTATTATTATTATTATTATTATTATTACCTATAAACTTGTCACGATCTTTAGTCTCTTTTGCTTTTCTATTTCTTACATTAGAAAAAAGAAAGTTCGGTATATCAAATAAGAGGCACAGGAGGATGTCCGTGTAAATAATTTTTATTTTTATTTATATTTGTTTTTGATATACATATATATATATTTGAATGTATAAAGAAAGAGACGTGTAACCTATTTGGCAATATGTACAAAATGAAAATACAAATACAAAATGAAATTTACAATACTCAGCAATTTTTTCAATGTGCGATACAGGTTTTCCACATATATATTTTTACAATCAATAAAAAATAAAAATACACAACAAATATAAAAAAAACGACTAACTTTCCGACGAATTTAATTCAAATTTTCAATTATTTATTTTCATTTTCAAATTCTCCATTCATTGGATGTTTCTTTTTTTTTTTCTTATTTTTTTTTAAACTCTTGACTTATATATACTTGGTTATGTTTAATAAATATTGTTTAATAATGTTTCATTTTAAATAATGATTTTTTTACAGCGTGGAGCGGGACCGGCTTCGGGAGCGCGAGCGACAACTCCGCGCAGCGATGTCGGTCCATGCTGAACAAACAGCTGCTGGGGGTGGTCCAGACCCCCATCATCACCACGGTCATCACCACCACAATTCAAACTCTAATCCGGCCATATCCTCCCTCTTCAGAGCTCCAGTCAAGGTGAGTTTTAACCATAAACACATAATTATATCTCATTGTCTATTATCGAGGTTATCAGATACTATACTAAAGCTATGATACACCCATTCACGGATTATACGAAGTAATACTCTCTCTGTAGATGCGATGCAATTTATTTTGGTTACAATAAACCGAAACTTTTCTACAATATAATTTAAATTATGATAATAATAATAATTATCGAGAATTTATTTATACTTAAAATTTCATGTCAAATTTCTGACCAATTGAAATATGATTATCTGAAGATCTATGATCGATAAAAATTAAAGAAACAAAAAAAAAAAAAAAAAAGATACACGATGAATACAAAAAATGATAACTAAATTAAAATTCTTATACCTTTTTGATAGTTTGATTTTCTGCATTTTTTTATTTCCGATACATACATGTATACTTATTATAGCTAAGTTAACGACTTTTTTTTCCAAACATAAAGATGCGATGATTCTAGACAATTTTAAATAATATCTATAACCTATAGAAATAATTCATAGATACTCGAGTATCATGTAGATACATATATACTTACATAAGTATATATGTATATAAACTGGTAATCGTATTCGTATGTAGACTGATGACTGGCCTGTACCTTATACTCGATGCAAGGTTAACATACCCTCTTCCTGCCAGCTGCTCATTTCTCTCTCTATTTATCCTCTCGTTTTCTTCCGTCTTATACATACACCCTGGGGAACGAAGCGGTGTAACCGTCTACTTAAAGTCTCTACCTACCTACCCACCTACCTACCTACATACACGATATTTCTACGTCGGAACAAAAATACATCAAGAACTGAAAAAAAAAAAAAAAAAAATGGGAACGGGGATGCAGAAAGGGAATATCTACGTACTGCAGCTGTGCGATCGTCTGCATACAAGTAGAAACGAAGGAAATAGTAGTATTAGTATATTAGCATTAATTATGATTATAAAAATACATCGCGATTGCGATCGAGAAAATTGTTTTTTTTTCCTACTTTACCTAATTATTTAAATTTTATCAACGATGGTGTAGTAGTCTTACTACTTTTTTTTTTTACCACCCCACCTGCGTCTCTCCACTTTACCATTTCGTCTAAAGACCACGTGTGGTTCACGTGCGTTCGTCTAGCTCAGAGCACGTGGCGATGGCGTCGCGACGTCTATGTATGTACGTATATCTATATAAGCTATAAGGGAGGAAATTTTAGATGCAGGATAAATACCCTTCGTTGTAGGTAGGTAAAAACTTGGACGCGTGCGTGAAGACAGTTTGGGGGGGGGGGGGGGGGGGGGGGTTCTTTTCCTCCCGTTTAAACAACAAAAAAAAGCGCTTTTTACTCGATTTTTATTTGATTTTTTGGATTTTGTATATGGCGTGCATAAAACCTCTACTCTACTATAATACCCTACCCTATAGATAAGATTTATCGGATAAAATCAGCGGAAATAAAATAGTATAAAGAAGACGCGAAAGCGTAGTAGTAGTAGTGGTAGTAGTAGTCGTATACGCGGAGAAGAGGGTTGCTCGTATCGTGATTACGTCATCGGTTACCAACACCGCAAAAGCCCGGTCAGGTATCTCTCGTAAATATAAACCACTCCTCTTCCTTTTCCTAGCTTCTTCTTTTTCTTTTTCTTCTTTTTCGTATTCTTATTCTTATTCTTATGTTACTGCTGCTCTCACCCTCTACACGTCCCTTCATGACGAGACTACGAATCTCTTAAAAAAAAAAGAAAAGAAGCAGAAGAAGAAGAAGAAGAAGAAAAAAAAGACTCACGACGCAACCTTTGTATCCCCTATATAGACGAATGGATAAATGTGTTCAACCGTACTATACTTCGAACTGGTAATGGTCCATATACGCCCACGAGTCTGCGTAGTAAAGAAAGTGGAAATGTAACAAACGAGGGCGGCAAAGCTATAACGGCGGGGAAAAAAAACCTTCCACTTATCGTTTATTTTAACTCATTTTTAAACCAAAAAAGAAATGGACTTATACTTTTGTTTTTTTTTAAATTTCGGTTTTTAAAGTAAGTTTTTTTTTTTTTTTTTTTCTATTCTATTCTATTCCATAAGTTTTTTCCGCATTCGTTGAAAAAAATGATTCAATTTTGTATTTTTGACTAATACTTCACGGAATTTCGAGTAAATCATTGTTATCATTTTTCTTTCCCGTATACATCAACCAGTGATGAATTTATATAGTCATTCGTTTAATTATAGCGTTTTATGTGGTATAGAATTTATTCCTTATCGCAATATGGCCGAGTCTGTGATGAATGACACATAATCATGATTAGTTGATGTTAATTATAATGAGTTGAAAAGTAATAACGATTTTTTTGTTTCGTTAAATAAGAAGAAGAAGAAGAAGAAGAATTAGAATAACGACGGAACTATACGATCATTCTTTTTCATTCGTATCCAAGAAACAGGATTTTATAGTCTACGATTATAAACGTCGAGTTTCATAGCCTCTAGGCTTATTCACTGTAATAGCGAAAAATTAAATCAATTCATTCGGTTAGAGACGCGTGGGCATTGCTAATTATATTTCAAGGTTAACACAGGGACAGTGTAATAATCTTCACGCGTTCAGTATAACATTCGCGTATATTGGGATTTTGAAACAATTAATAATAATAAAAAAAAAAGGTATATGCATTTTATTTTAGGGTAATTTTTGTAAATATTTTTTTTGCTTATTTTTACAGCTAGAAGAAAAAAAAAAACAATACGAATCGAGAAATCTACGTATCCGTTTTGCGGTTTATAATAACACACAGATGATCAAACTTCGCGCTTTTTTTTTTTACTTCGTAATCTTTTTTTTGTTTTTTTTTATTTTGCTATTTCTTTCCTTTTTTTCTTCTTCTTACATCTTAAATAAATTTACGACGATAAATCGTAAGCGTATTTCAAAGAAAGGAAAATAAATCTTTTCCTCAAAGCAGAAAGAAAGAAACAGAGAGAGAGAACTTCCTCTTGGATATTATATCCTCGAATTGTGCCTTTGAAATATCATTTTTATACTTATAGAGCAATTTATCCAAATTCTATTATTTAGACAAAAACAAATTGTTTAAAAAAAAATTTTCGCACACCTATAGGTAAAATTTTCCTTGTCCAATCACGTTATCCTCAATTCTATACAAAATCCATTCTCGTTTTTTGTGACCAGTTTTGTTTTTTTTGTCTCTCTTTTATTTTCATTTTTTTTTTTTTATAAATCTAGTTTTTCCTTTTCTTTTATCGTTTTCGCGAATAGACGTCGTTAGATCCATTTCAGACAGTTAAAAACCAAGCGTAAACCAGTCTTGTAATCTCGGGATAGCATGACGGTTAGAATGAACGTGAGCAAGCGTACCTTGTTTTACACCAGGGTGTCAATGAGGATAAAAAGAAGAAAAAGAAAAAGAAAAAGAAAAAAAAAAAACAAAAAAACAAAAAAGAAACACGTTGATCTGGTCTGAAAGCGCTACTGAAAGACTATTTCGTCGCTATTAGATACGACTCATAAGGCGATTGCAAATGTATACTGTGTATGTATATGTATTTCCCACAAATATACACTTTCGAAATAATTATTTACAATTAACAGATTTTAATGATAATAATTAAAATCGTTAGGTATTTAATTAGTCGATGGAAATGAAATGAAATGAAATTTTTACAAACCTCAATTAGCTCCTGTAGCCTATATATATATACCTATATACTAATTTATACAATTTTCTTTATTTTATTCTAAATAACTCGTTGCTAATTGATCAAGCGAGAGTTTTATTACAGTTCGCACAATGAGCTAACTAGCTTTTAAAAGGTTATCAAGTTAAGATTGAATGAGCACCTGTTGAATCACTAGGAAAAATGGCCAATCACGTGTATATATATTTACATATATATGTATATACATATTAAAGTAACAGTATAATAGCAGTAGTAGTTTGATATTAGCTCACCACTCGTGTGGAATGAATAAATCACCAGCCTGAAATATCATTCAGGAAAGAAATATCGAGTACGAAAAGAAATTTGGAGAGAGAAAGAATCGAAAATGTATAAAAAATGAACAAATAAAATAATAAAAATATCTCGGCGAGCTTTCTGATGGGAGAGAATGCGTTTCCAGTTCGAGATCGAGATCGAGTTCGAGTTCGAGTTAGAGTTAGGTTGGGGCTCAGACTCATCGAGGAAAGTATTTCAGACTTTATATTGAACGTCTGCGAAACATCTTATTTCAAGTCTCTGCAGGACAATATTGTATCACCTGAAATTTGGATACTTACTTTATTTTATTTATTTATTTATTTCACGGATTTCGGAGAATTTTTCTTCCATTTCTTTTCCTTTTCTCATCTTCATTTTAATTCTAGAGGTACAGCCAGTTTTCTCCATAGCCTCTTCTTTCGTGAATTTTAAAGAACCTATTCGGCATTTTTCTCGATTCACAGATTCATCTCTTCGAGTTCATTGCCTGGTTTTTTAGCGGTTTTTTTTTTCTTATTCATTCTGTAAATGCTTTATCCTTATTACATTGTAATTTATTAACCTCTCGTAATTACCATGGGTCAAATTGACTTAACTTGTAACTTTGGGCTATAAATAATTGAGAATTCGTTAGCAGAAATTCGCAGTTTGGAATATGACCGTAGTTAAAAATCTTGAGAAAATTAATCAAATAGCTTTAATGAATAAAAAAGAAGAAAAAAAAAGTATATATATATTTATTTATCTCAACTTTCTAAATCCATAAATTTAACGAAATGAAAATTAAAGATAGCGAAATCCCCTTGATGTTAAGATAGCAAAAAATATTGTATCTTTATTTCGATTAAGAAGAAGAAAAAGTAAAAAAATAAAAATAAAAAATGGAAAGACTGAAATAACTTTTTAAGATTTTTTTTTTTTTTTTTTGTATTACCGTTATAGTTAAATCAAGTTTAATACGGCGTTACTTTCGGTTTGAAAATGAAAATTAATCAGTTATAGGTGGCAAAATCTTGCCATTCATTGGTTATGCTATACCTGCAGTAATCGAAGTGTAATTTAAATTTTTACAATCAAATAGTAACTCAAGTTTTGATTTTATTGATTTCATAATTTACTCACGTTCTACTCACGATCAGCAAGGCATTATACACATATTAATATACACATATACAATATACTAAATATGTATATATGTTATACTTGTACATATATATATGTGAATATATAATTTACTGATAAATCAACTACACGTAAAGAATCACTTGTTATAACTGCCACGAGTATTGGTAAAGTATGATTAATTATTCATCGACACGTTCGGGTAAATTGCGATTATATTATACATATAAATTGTTATTATATAGATATCGTGTATGTAGATACATACCCGCCTATACATACACAGATATATATACTAAACTGTAATTTTAAAATAACAATTTCAATTTTGAGACTGAAATTTTGCAACGTGTAGTTTAATATTCTGGAAACATATTCGCACACCGACTCATCTCTACCCATGATACAACCTTTCCTTTACTTTCCTTCTCTTCCCTTTCCTTTCCCTTTCCTCTCCCTTGAGGTAATTAAGTACTATCCCTTGTGAATAACATTTTGCTTTGGTCAGCTGTCGCGCGTTGGTTGGGATCGCAAAACCTTTACACTTTACCGGACCCCCAGGTAGCTTTAATTGTTGTTATTATCCCTTTCAAAGGTACAAATTTTCATTATAAAAAAAAAAAAAAATAAAAAATAAAAGGAAGAAAAAAACAGACATATGTAGGTATATTTCAGTCACGTATAGTTCATTTTCCCGAGTGGCTTTGAGTAATTTTTATTGAACCTCTCGAGCACAATTTGAAAACTAAAAATAAAAATTAAAAAAAAATGAAAATAAAAACAGTTTTTTTTTTTTAATTTTTATTTTAGCGATATTCAGTAGTATATCTCGACTGTGAATACTTAATATCTCAGTACATATACATAGATACATATTATATACGTATATGTACATATATATAGATATTACAACTTTGCGCACGAGAATAACCTGCTCGTCATAAAACGAGACATGCGCGTTAGAGTATCGCGTGCCGTGACACCGTCGTACTGTGTAAATTTTTATATATATTTCACGTATATACTATGTACATACATACTTAGATTATACATATATGTGTATACTGTATAGTATAGTAACATACAGTACGCGTAATAATAATAATTGAAAACGAGAGAGAAGAGAAGAGAAAAAGTGAGTGAGTGGGGGATATTCGTCGATAAAAAGACTCTCTGCCATAGATATACTTACGTGTATTGTACATATCTAATGTACGATAGATGTGAACGAAATGCAAATAGATGAGGTTTTATCAAAAAAAAATAAAAAAAAATTATTTTAAATTTATATTAACTTTCAATTTGTAAAGATATATATGCGTGAATTTCGACGAACAATATCTGGAAATTGTTTTATTTATTTTTTTTTTTTTTGAATTTTTCTACTAAAAAGTTTCTTGGTGGGAGACAAAAAACAAAAAAAAAAAAAAAATATGTATATCTCGTCAAGAGCCGAGAACAGGAGAAAGACTGTTGGTGTTCGGTCATAAAATTATCATGGACGTCAGCCAGAACACCCTGGGTTTATCCTCTTGAAATAATTGCTCGATTACAACATTAGGTAGTAGATCCAGAGACCTGCTATGCTGTTGCAGATGTACGAGGAAATTTAAAACGAACGAACGACAGGATAGAACGTGACTTTAGCTGACTCAACCAACTAACTTGAATCGACTTGAATCGGGAATAGGAAGGGAGGAGGCGTTGAATAAATTTTAAAGATCATTAGCGACAAGATGCTTCGACGAATAAAAAAAAATAAAAAATAACAAGTGAAAGAAAACAACCGAAGTGGATGATAAAAATACAAAAAAAAAAAAGATAATTTCATGGTCTATAGAATTACAAATTTTTTTATTTGTAATGAATTATCTTAATTTTTATTTTTTAGGATTATTACTTTTCATCACTTGAGGTGATATATTGGTTTCGGTCGAAAAGTAACTTTTGCTAATTTCAACGAATCTTCACATTTTTGATCGTCTAGAATCCGAAAAACAGATTTTTAGAAAGATGTCTGTCTGTCTGTCGGTCTGTTCGACAAACTCGCGTGGTGATCCCGGAAACGGCTCGATGAAAAAATCTGAAATTCACAGGATTTTACAACCAAAGGATGGGCATGAAAAATTGCCATGTCTCGTTTAATTTAAATTTCCGGTTCTACCGGAAATGAATCGATCTTCGCTGTTTTAGCGATAAACCTATACTTCTTCCTCTGTATCACCTTTCTAAATAAAGAATTATGTTCTTCCGAGTTGAGTTATTCGTTTTATATATATTAGACATATTTTTTGTTAGTTTATTTTTATAAAAATTTTATTGGTACAAAGCAGCTGTTCGTGAATAAAATCAGTAACTTAGTTATCTCGTTTCACGTAATAAAGTGTTTATATGGTAAGCTTAACAGCAACTGAAGAGATAACGATGCCTGATATTGATAAGAGCACAATAACACGTGCGGTCTTTCGGGTTATATAACAAACTACTAATTTATTTTTTCGACAGACAAATCGATTTTTTTTTTATTCTTTTAGATCTTTCTATATATTTTTATCTCTTTTTTGTACATACATACATAAATGCATAAGGTACATATATTGCTGTGCGGGTATTATAGCGGAGGAGTAAATAGAAAAAAAAGAACTCAAAAAAAAAATCGATCTATATCGCGGTAACTTATATATGATTTACAAAAATTCTAGCGTGTTAATAATTCCGCAAGTTATTGTATGGATAAAGTCGACGAACTGCAGATATTATAATAATCGACATAAATATTAAAACACATATATAAATAATAGTTAATATCAATTTCACGATTCGTATTTATTATTTCATTTTTAGATCGAATAATTCCAAGGTAAAAAAAATTAATAAAAAAAAGAATTTTTTTTTTGTCTTCAGAGATTTGATTAAAAATGAAATCGATTCTTCGATCTCTCTTCTCTCTCAATCTTTACGAATAATATATATCTATAGTATATTGTACAAAGATTTCGTAACTTTATATAATATACATAATATAAAGTTTATTGTGGTATTGATTGATCGACGAAGGTCAGGAACGGGTAGCGAAACTAATCGTAAGCTTTTAAGCCGTAGGTTTTATAAACCAGATATTCTTAGGTCAATTATGAAGTTTTAGGTTTAAGATTATAGGGCGGATATTTTATAAATTGAATTAATTTTTTTTCACTTTTTTTTTTTTTTTTCGTACAATATATAATACCCGTATTACAGTAGCCTGCAGTAATTTATTGACTTTAAAAACTTGGGATCCGGAATTTATTCACAAATTAATTATTCATATTTTTGTATTTTTATATATGTATATTTTTTTTTTTTTTTGTATTCACATTCTAAAGAATTTCTCAATACTATAATTCACATAATGAATACGATTAACTCGTCTAGGTATATACATATAATCCGTCAGTCGCGTCAATATGCACATTGTGTATTCAACATTAAACCAACTTCCGAATGGTTTACGAAGTATAATATATAAATAAAAGTTTTTTTTTTTTTATTTCTTTTTTTTTGTGCCCTAACTTTATGGTATTTCAATTATTTTAATAGCCTCTTTAAACTCAGCGTAAGAAATATTTCTCCTTTATTTTATTTTATATTTCAATTTTTAAGAAAAACAATTTTTTTTTTTTTTTCTTTCTATTTTATTATTTTTTTCCCTTTTTTTTCTTATATATATATATTTCTTCCTAAAGTTTGAAATCGATAATTCTCATCGTAATTTTGAACAAGATTTATATTACAAGTTTGAAAAAGAATTAAGTTCGAAGACGTCTTTCGCTTTGCCCATTTACACTTGATCACATTTTTACTCAATTTTTATCTTCTCAATATCGTCAATACAAAAACAAAATCAAAGAAAAAAAATCAAATTTTACACCTAAACAATACCGCTTTCAAATCCAATAGAAATTTTTTTACATCTAGGTATTGTCTTAAACAAACAAAAAAAAATAATAATAATAATAATAATAAAAAATAGAATTCAAAGCTCCGATATTTTATCTACACGCATATATGTATATGAGAACACAGCGAACGGGTAAATTGCGAACCAGACCGGCGTTAGAGTTTCTGCAGGGAAAGCTAGTCGCGCATCTGGGTCTGTCTATCCGGTAAAACTGTTTGCATATCGAGTGTTTACACACACATATTTATAAATATCTACACATGTATTTCTTATATGTTCAGAAAACCTGAATTTGTATCTACATAGATCGAAGCCGGTGTGAACGGCGCCTGAAGATATAGACAAAAAAAAAAAAGAATATATAAATAAAAATGAAAATAAAAATTTATCTCCATAGGTCGCATATATTGGATAGAAAGAAGAGGGGAAACAAGGTCCTAAGTATCGAATTTACGTATGCCATTGTCTTATTGCGAATAGATCAATCCGCGATTACATAACTTTGAAAATATATGATATAGGAATGTATAATAGCGGGGGGGACGCATATGTTTAACTAAACGTCGCTTTGGATCTTCCTATGAAGAAAAAAAAAAAACTAATCTTCATTGCTATCGACTAAGTATATCTAAAAATTATTATTTTTTTTTTTTTCATTATTTTTTCTTCTTTTTTTTTTAACTTATATAACTCGAAACTTGAGAATCTAGGAGGAAGCTATATGTATATATATGTATATGTATAAATATATCTAGATAAACGTTTGCCTGTTGAACTGGAATTTTCTAGGTTAATTCGTGCTCGATTACGCAATATAGACGCAAAGGCGTCAAGTTAACTGAACACAAAAGTTCTACGAGCTTATACTCTTCTACTTTTAGTAGGTATATAGACTTGGTAATATACATACTACAACTAGTCAGGTAGTAGGTGTCTATCTGTCTGTCTGTCTGTCTTGTCTTGTCTTGTCTTGTCTGTATAAGCTAAATAAGTCTTCCGCCGCGGTAGTATAAAATGCCACTGTAAGACACCGTGATACTAGTTATTATACATCTTACGTAACCCTCGTCTATAGGCGCACTGCAGCAGCGGCTAGAAATTAGAAAAAAAAAAGAAAAAAAAAAAGTAAAGAGAAAAGTAATTGTGGAATAAAAATTGTAGGAAAGTTTAGAAAATTTGAATGTTCAATGTTTTTTTTTTTTTTTTTTTTGAATTTGTTTATCTATATTTTCTTTTAAGTTTGATTTCGAGTCATTATTTTTTATATTTTTTTTTTCCTTTTTTCTTACAATGCTGTTTAAACGTGGTGCGAAACAAATGATCCGTTACTATTATAAACCATGTCGCGTAACCTTGACCGGAAATAATAGTGGGAATTAGGTCTTTGCCGAGTAAAATTTTTCTACGTAGGTATATGTATGTATATAATATACCTATATATATATATATACCTTAATGCTTCCTTTTACGGATATATTATAAGAAATACGTGTGTGATTTGTCGAGTTATGGCGAACACACGAATGAGACTCTCTTCGCTTAAATATATAATATTTCAAGGTTCATTGTCAGCCAACTTACTGACTGACTGACTGACTGACTGGCTGGCTGGCTGGAAGTTTAGAACGGTTAAACCTTGACCAACAGATCCCAATTGCGATTGCGATTTGAGCCAAACCCGTTATTCAGATGAATTTAAAAAATTGCGAAAACCTGAAAATCGGTACAGTTTCAAAGATATATTTAGAAGTTTTGTTGAGCTCATTTGAAACTGGGAAAATCGTGTCATGAGATATGGAAAATTTCTATCAATATATTTGAGTCATTTTTTTTTTTTTTTTCAAGTATGATGGATGTAGGTTTGTCAGTTTCGTCAAAATCTTTCTTCGTATTTTATTGAACTGTAAAAAAAACGTGAATTAAATACAATTCAAGAGTAAAAAAAAGGGAGGAAAAATAAGAATTGTCTAAAACATACATACACTTACGTTACACGTGTATAAAAATAACACATTTAATTTTCTTTTCTATATTTTTTTTTCTTCTCTATTCTGTTATTTTATTTTTATTTTTTTTTCTATCATCTCATTATATTTTTCAAAAATCATCCTGACCTCACTAAATTCTTACCGTATTGTTATATCCCGTTCTATACAGTTACTCTTTCTCTTTCTGTCTCTACGAGACCGACCCGGCACTGACCCTTATCAATTTACTGAGAGGGAATTCTCTCCTTCTTTACCTCCTAGGTACCGCTTTATATAGCTGCAGGAAACTCGATAAAAAATTCAAGAGATACAGAGAATTGTGGTGAGAGTTTTTAGACCGGTTATAAGGGCTCCAGGTATAGATAAAACGATTCCGTATTTCAGATCTTTGCATTTTGGCAGACGAGGTTATGATAATCATATTTTGTCATTCGCAATACACTTAAGTGACGTAGGTAGGGAACGATTTTACCCTACCACTTCCACACTTATGACCTACTTATTTATCTCTTTCTCGGAGAAATGCCAAGTTTTCTTTTCTCTTTCTGTTATTATATACTTTAGCGGTTTGTAAATCGGTTTGTCTCACTGTGCAATCGCGTATACAAGGTAAACGGTCAGCTTCCTGCATTTTCCGTCTTCGCAACACGTTTTTATATATTTCGATGGCTGTGGTTGTAGATTTATTGTACGAAAAATAATTTTTTCAGTTTTAAAAGGAATTTTGTATTTTTTATTTATAGTTTTTTGTTTTTAAGATAATGATTTCGTGGTTTTATCGGAGAATATATTAATGAAAATTTCACTGCATCAATGTTGATTATTAATAATCGTATATAACATGACTTGAGGTTTATTTTATTTTTACTTTTTACTTCCTTATCAGAGTTTTGACCTGATCCGTTATTTTATTATAGTCCATGACGGTTTAACTTCCAAGCATCTCTCTCTCCGTAAGGCGATAACTGGGTTAGATAAGGAAACCTCGGTACATATCAACAAACGCTTGCGTGGAACGGTCGTTTTTATCACGCTAAGTTTACCGCACCGAAATATATAATATATGCGGACTCAAGATACGTTAATGGTAATTTTTTTATTTTTTTTTGTTCTTTTTCTCATTACTATATTACCATTATCAACAATAATACTTGATACTAATTATACTTACTCCTAACATTAAATAACCATTCCGTTATGTAATTATTACAACACATAAAAGTCTCAATTTTTCCAAAATTTTATCCAACTTTTGTCCTTTTTTATTTTATCAACAGTTATTTTTTTTTTACGTTTTCTCTATCTCTCACTTCGTCTTTGAAATTGGATTTTTTTTTTATTTGACTTTTATTTTCATCAACGCTTGAAACTGTTTAACATCATTGAAGAGGAAACATTCGATTAATAAAGCCGGACCGGAGTTTTATTAGTTGTTATAGTACCGACTCTACATGGGCGCTTCACCGAGTTGGTATCGCAGTCTGCAATGCTTGCTCACAATTAGTTTTAGTTTATGTGTCGAGAGAGCAAGCTTGCAGTTCGAGTATCGCATCGGTTTTTACAACTAATCCTATATTATAATCTGAAACATTAGCACATAGATCTCGCGTAATTATTTTCCTCTTATCTAGAAAAAGAAAAATAGAAAAAAAAAAAATAAATAAAATTGGACTTCATCTTAAATTTTTTTATTTTTCAAAGTTTGATATCTTCATATATGCACAGATATATATCTTTGTGCTGTGGGTTTTTTATATGATGAATATAAACCGTGGGGATCGGTAATTGTTATCCAGTTCATTCGCAGCCGTTCCTTAAGTAAGGATTGATCATTATTATGAGGTTATTATTTAATTCAATCATATATCGTTTGGCCTTGTCGCACCTCGTTGTGCTCTGCTGGTTGTGATCATGTGCAGAACCTCTTTGACGTGTTCCTCGTAAGACTACGTAACTGTTATTATTATAGATTCTCGCTGGTGCTTGCAGCATCGCGAGAGAAGAATTTCTACGAAGTTTTTAAATTCATAATTTACAAGATTATCATGCGCTCACGGATGAGTCAGAAAATATAGATCGCCAATAATTTTGCAGCTGTTTGTTTTTTTTTTTAAACAACTCAGTGAAATTCAAATCATAAATATAATAATTTCGGTTTTGTTTTTTTTTTTTTTTTTTTTGCTTTTTGCTTTTTGCTTTTTATCTATACGCTCCGAAATCAATGAATTTTCACTCCAATGATAAGATCCTAATCTCTGAGAGGTGGCTCGAGTTTTTTTCTTTCCTTCTCGATTTTTTTTTTTTTTTATTTTCATCCGGTAAACTCGCTAGGGTTAATCTTCCCGAGATTAGAAAAGGAGAATTCTCTTCCTTAGCAGTTTTTCGCCTTGGTTTAACACGGCTTAAGACTTTCTTAATCACGGGTGATAAGCGTCAGTAAAAAAAAAAAGAAAAAAAAAAACCGATGCAGACAAATATTTTTGATAATTAAGTAATAGATTTTTTTTTTTTTTAATTGATTTAAAAAAAAAAAAAAAAAAAAACCTTTTTTTCTCAACATTTTTCGCATTTCTTAAGACCGACCCACCAACCGAGCAACTGACTTTGTTGTAAACTTCCGTTGTAATGGTCAAATTAAAGTCGTCTACCATGTGGCTTGGATATTAGTTGTTATGACCTCATTTCCTACAGATATCGCGTTACACGTATGTACAAAGTGTATAAGAACTACGATAATACGCTGACTAGTATGAAGTTAGTGGAATATCTTTGACATTTGAAGATTCTCGATTCTTTATGTATTTCTATTTAACTATTCGTAGTACCTTACGTTTCTTGCGCATAAGGGGTCGACGACTTTGTTCTTTTTGCACACTTTGCTGATACTAATTTTTTTGTTTTATTTTATTTTTTAATAACTATCTCGCAATTGTCCGCAGTAATACGAAACATGATGATAAAATTTGATCTTTCAGTATATTGTGGAAATTTTTTTTTTTTTCATGAATTTTTACACACTTTTAAATTCTCTTAGCATATTTTGTGATCTTGTTTTATGCTCATCTTTAATACATCCATTCTTTTTTATCTTGTCTCCCTTTTTTATTTTTTTTTTTTTTTATTAATTATTTATTTTTACTTTTTTTTTGGTAAAAAACGAGATTTTATAATCGTTCAAACTTCTACATCACCTTAGTACTTTTTCGCATTCAACGTAATTTCAAACGGATGTTGTATGCAGACAATTAATATCATTATTTGTAGCTATCCTGATTAAATCTTTCTCAAAGATATCCTTGGAGAGTTCATCTGGGGTTCGAAATTGGTAATTTATTTATTTATTTTCTTATTGCATGCCGAGTTTTCTTTATAGGGTTAAAAAATGGCGATTCTTGCCTCGATGTCATTTGCAATGATTTTTCCGATCTATTGACATTGAGATATATAAATTCAAACGCCTAGTCAAAGTTTGTTATAAAACAAAATTTGTCCAAACTATGATTATCTGTCTTTCATTTTTCGCTATTCTCTACAATGCGGATATAATATGCACGCATATCTTTATTAAGGGAGTGTAATTAGTCTTTGTTAATTAACGTGTCTTGTATCTAAGTTCATGATCATGTTTTAGCTTAATAATCATGGCAACTCGTAGATCACAGGATGGTACCAAGTGGAGTTTGGTGTAAAGCAATGATCTGATTAACCTTCCCGAATCATTAACAATATCTCCCAATCAGTCCGGATTTAATTAAAATAAAATAAAAATATATGATTTGATGATTTTATTAAATAGTATTTTAATATGTGAATCGTATACAGAAACAGGATTTTGCTAGGAATTACACGATGCATTCTCGTGAATATTTTGCGATATGTTTTTGAGGGTTGGTCCAAGAAATTTATAGAATATATACGGTATTAGAGTTTGGGAGTTTTGACTAGAGCCAAACTCGTCGTTCTCTTGAATTATTCAAATTCGTTGAAAGAAACTTATTGCGGTGAATTTACTCACGGTTCTATAATACGTATACTAAAAAGTGATATTTTTTTCCCCTCCCCTTTGAACCTCTAAGTGAATTATTTTCTAACTTTATATAAAATAGAATAACGAGTTCATCGACATCGATGGTAATAACCTCAATTTTTTAGTTCGTCCACAAGTTGAAGGTCAGTTTCTTTTTTTTCTTTCTTTATTCCTAAAAACATTCCCAACGTATTCTCTGAACCTGTAGATAAATAATTGCCAGGTAGATTTTCGGCATTAATTATTCCCACTAAATGTTTAAACCGCCCTTATAGGATGCGCAGGACTCTAATACTTTCCCATGGGAAACTCACGCTTTGATCCCTCGTCCTTAAAGCTAAAATTTTATCTAAAATCGAGTAGGTGGGTAGAAAGGGTATAGGTATACGTACGATGACCATATCAGATTATAACCGAGCAAGTAATTTCGATATTTCCCGAATTTTATAGTAAATTTGTGAAAGGTATATCAATTTATTTGCATGTGTATGAAATATTAACCGTACGGTTATTGTATCCTACATGTTATGTGGGTATAGGTGACTGGCGACTCCCCACATTCGTGTTTAGCTTAATTTAATATTAAACTGCTCCAGGGTCTCTTTGCCCTCTTCGAATATAGCTTCACTTCGCTTAGCTTAGCTTTTGCTACAACCATAGCCGAGGGAAACCTCCGCGTCTCCTCTTATATAGGGTAGGTGTATGTATATACATATATATATATTTATACGAGGGTTAGGGGTTTGAGAGAACGTGGATGAGGACGAGGACGAGGACGAGGACGAGAAGAGGGTAGAGGAAGGCACAATCAATACCTGTGTCAGAGAGTTGGGATGGGATAATGCGGTGGCTTGACGAGAGTTGAGCGTTCAAAGTAGAGGCAAGGGAGAAGAGAGAAGGGAGTGAAAATAAACAACTTTTCTCTTTGTGATCTGAAGACGTTAAATTATCTACAAATCTATGGATAATCCGTACTTGTGTAACTATATGTCTTACACCCTATCGGAGGAGTATTATTTTTGAAAATGATCGGTTAAACCGATGGGTTAATCGTTATTCAAATTAATTATTTTCCGTTCTTAATTTCCCAATTATCGTCACCGAATTAAACCGATTCACTAATTTCTTTTCTTTCTTTTTTTTTTTTTTTTTTTTTTTTGTCAGTAAAATCTTAGCATCGAAATTTTTATTTTTATACCAAATCTCAAGCATCGTAGATTTTCCGTTGAGATTTATCGAGGTGATCTTTCATCGTTAAAGAGAACTTCTTTTTATCTCGATAATATTTGTTGATACCTATATACTATACTTACATTTTATTTTTATTTCGTTATCATTGCTGATACTTTGCTGTATGGATTCCAAAAATCTTTATTATTTCAATTCCCCTGTTGTTGTACGTGTATTGTACGTAGTAGGTATCGTAACTTTTTCTCATCATATCCATCTGGGAATTGACATAAAATTGATATATATATATGTGTATATATATATATCCCACTAGATAATCAATTAGATATTGTCTGAGGCGAGGAAAATTGTTGTCAAGAAAACTCGGGGAGCCTGTCAAAAGTTCAAGGCTTTTAGCTTTACGACTCTTCTCAAGTACCTATATAGTAGGTAGGTATACATGGCCAACGGTACCTACCTTCCAGATGGATCACTCTTACGTTTTTTATTTATTTTTTTTTCCGTTTCTTTTTGCTTCGTAAAACTCGCGTGTTATCAAGAACCGCGATAAGGTATCAAACAAAGATCAAACAATAATCTATATCTTAAATCGATTTATCTATACATTTATTATATTCAGAAGCTGGAATTCCGTAATCTAGTATATTTTCAATCGTATATTATATTTACGGATGATTGATTTTCTTTTATTCTAAAATTGTATTATAATTCGGGTATCAAGATTCGGGCATCACAAAAACCAAGAAAGAAAGAAGCCGGAAAACAGTTTTTCGAGGTACTTTTCATCAAAGAGAAGCAAGTATAGGTTTGTCAGGGGAAGAAAAAGTATAAGAAACTAATGAAGAACCAAAATAAAAAAGATTTTGATTAAAAGTTTGACAAAAAAAAAAAAAAAAAACGCCCTATATATTGAGAAACAACAATTTTATACAGTGCATTTCATTTTAATACGATTTGGGTATATTTACAATTTTTTTGTTGTCATTGGCAAGGAATGCCCTATATATATATATAAAATGAATAAATCAACTAGGAAGAACATAATCTTTTATTTAGTAAGTTGATCCAGAGGAAGAAGTACCGGTTTGTCGATAAAACAGTGAAAATTGATTAATTTCCGGTAGAACCGGAAGTTCAAATTAAACAAGACATGGCAATTTTTCATGCCCATCGTTTGGTTCTAAAGTCTTGTAAATTTTAGATTTTTTCATCGAGCCGTTACCGAGATCACCGCGCGAGTATGTCGAACAGACCGACAGACATAACGACATCTTTCTAAAAACCTGTTTTTCCGATTTTAGAGCATCGAAAACGTAGAGATTCGTTGAAATGATCAAAAGTCACTTTTCGAACGAAACCAATACTTTTCTTATACCACCGTAGGTGATGAATAGTAAAAATTTGAATATTTAAAAAACTTATCGAAACGAAGCGTCAGAAATAGCAACAAGTCTGGTCTAGGTGTATCTTTCATGACCGATCTTTATACGGCAGAACAAAATTGGCCTGGACGTCGCGACGCTATGCGTTGGAGTCACTGCCCCATCGTGATGCTCCGAATACGGTGACCCAGTGTCACCTTTGACCCTAGTACCTCGTCGTCTATGCGTCTAGTAGCTACGACTCTGTTACTTTACTTGAACGTATTAAAATTATTTGTTTTTTTTTTCTATCGGACAAAAATAATTTACATGAAATTTCAATGATCGATAATAATTCGGTAGGTGTACAAGTAAATTGTTTACTTCAGTATGCATGCTGAAAATATACTGACTTTTTCAGAATACTGAATATTGTTTCGGTATTTTTTTTTTTCTTTTTTTTTTTTTTTTACTTAGAAATTTTTAATTTTTTTTTTTCGCAGTTTCGTTGTCCTATTTTATACACGCGGGCTAATAACGGTGCTTTAACTGTACGTACGTACGTACGTACGAACGAACCAACCAACCAACCAACCAACCAACCCCTAGACGATATTAATTTCGCTCCTCATCATTTCCCTGGCTCATTCAGTACTTCGCATTTTCTCTACTCCACTTCTCGACGTATGGTACATGGCCAGGATACGGTTATATTATACGAGATTACGAGAGAAAGAGAGAAATAAAGAGTGAGAGAGAAGTGTCGATAAGGGGTGCAACTGAAAGTAATACGAAGTAGGCTTAATGTGCATGTATGTACCATACCATACGTACATACGTATGTACGCTCCAAGTCGCTTTCACCACATAGTAGCGGGTACTCAAGCCGTTAAGACTCGGAGTGAAGTGTTAATTAATTAATTAAAACGGTCTTTTAGCAAGAGGCTCTCCCACCAGGATGGATTTATACGAGGTGGGCGTATTAATTACTTGCTCATGGTTATGTTAGTGTTGGTATATATAAGTATATATATAATATATATATAAGTATAATGAAAGTCGTTCGTGTTATGCCCGTGAATCCTACATACCTATACATATATAGTACGCGCAGAACAAACAACGATGATAATAATTTCTCCCGGGCTTTTATACACTCGGTATAATAAATATTCAAGTGAATGTATATCTAAATTCGGTAAAAATATAAAAATAAAATGTAATATATATACTATCTAGGTAAAACTAAATAATTATATACATATACCTATATACATATATATGCTTATAACGATTAGTAAAATTTATTGCCTATTTTTAAAATATCCAGGGTGAACTCTGACTCTTTTTTTTAGAGACTTGGCATTTGTGTCACCGCAGTTTTTGCCTCCCCCATCGCCCCGGTTTCGTACCTTTTGAATTTGTATTCGCTAATTGGTAATTAGTAATTAGCAGAACGTTTCGACTATCGAGTCAGACAATTGAGACTCGAGATTTGTGCAGAAATGTATGGGTAACGAACGACACGACGTTCGGTATTTCAACGTTGTGAAATATTGCGGAAATTTTACTTTCCTTTATACTTACCTATATTATCATAAAAATACAAAGGAACTTCATCGTCATTTATTAACCTACCTTTACCCACCCTTCTTCTCCTCCTCCTCCTACTACTGTACCTACTTGCGGATTGCCTTACTAATGAGGAATGAATTTCAGGGATCACGATGGATCATAAACTACAGTAAAAAATATATATTTATTATAAACCCCTGTAGTGCAGACGACGTAGAAAAAGAAAAAAAAAAAAAGAAAGAAAATCTTGTCATTTTCAAATTTCAATAACGGTATATAACTTTATTGTTAAAATTAGGTTATCGATCACCGCCTATGCTGCAGCATATACTACACTAGTATATCTGGGACAACTATCAGTCAGTTAGCTACTGTGAACGACAGACACATAAAAAAGAAAATTAAAAAAACTATTGACAAATAAAAGGGAAGGATAATTCTTTTATATTACCATTGAACGAGAGATTAGATATCAATTTAAATGTAAAATGTATTTATTTCTTTTTTGTATATATATTGTATGCAAAATATAGTAGGTAGGATCGAACGTGATGAACGAAGCGCGATAGTCGTAGATAGAATCGTGGGTATACTTAAGTTGAACAAGATTAATATCGATAATTTATAAATAATAATCAATCATTATACATATATATGTAGATATATGTGTATATGTATATGTGTAGAGTTTAGAGGATCGTGTCTATGTATAGTTGTTGACTAAATGACGATAACCTATTCTTAGTTTAGTATATAGTATAAAGCGCGGGTTTGAAATGATAGCGAGAGTAATGGTAGGACCGCTATTCTTGTCTCGGTGAATCAATTTTCGTGCTTGAAATAGCCAGACCTACCTGACACTCGGTCAATGAGAATACTAAATTATCCTCAACTGAACCCATTCGTCACCAGTCACCACGTTCTACGCTATATTTACATTCGCGTAAATAGTTTGTACATACTCTTGTACACGTATAGTAGGTATTGAATGATTGCAAGAGTCGTCTCGTGTATCTTTATACCTATACCTTTTTTCCCAAAAGGTTAGAAATTGGTTTTCAAAATTCGAAAAGAAAATTGTGACTGATGAAAGAAAAAGAAAAAAAAAAAAATCATCTCTTCTTTTTGTTTCCCACTCTTATTTTAAGGCTCGAAATTTTTCTTCAAGATTTTCAGGAGCGTTTTAAATTTCACTACGATCAAGGGTGACGAGAGTTTCGATTGATTTTTATTATCTTTTTTTCTTCTTCATTCTTTTTTTCTTGTAAAGATTTACTATCGCGGAATGATTGATAGTGCAGTAGCGTATGATGTTCACGGATTTATAAGAACGATTACAATAACCGTAGACTGATTCGACAATTTTATTTTATTTATATATTACATATATATTATATTTTTTTAATACACGGTTATGTCAGACAGACGTGCTTTCAGCTTAATTCCCGACGCTCAAACCAGCGACCCTTTTCGTTTTACTCGCGTAGACGGCGGGCGTCTAGGGGTTATACAAGGATACAGCGAGGCGCGACGCGAGCGAGAAACTACCTCGACCCCGAACGAATAGAGGGAGAGAAAGTTCAACCGACATACGCGGGGGCGTCGGGCCTCACCGACAGCGTCGGGGAGGTCGAAGGTTCAGTTAACCATAGTGAAAAAATTATTAAGGACGAACGGTCCTCGATGGATCTAGATCGAAGTTTGTAGCCACCACGGGGTTTTGACCTTAAGGTGATTAGCGGGCTGGCCACTTCGTGGCTCACTGACTTCTCCTACCATTTTAGTTACACCTAAAAACCTGCCGAAATAATGATGATCAACATGGCGATTTTGCGATGTCTGCGATTTAGATTAAACCTAAATACGTCGGTGTATAACATAAGTACACACGTAGTATTTATCGAGACTTCTATCGATTGATAGGACAAAGCGAATCGTGCATTAGCACTAACGGAATTATCCTAAATTCAAGGTCTCGGTTGGTATGATATAATATATATATATACGTCGGTGAATTTATCAGTCATGAGAAAGATAATTAGATAAGATTTCGGCATATATGTATATTTACATTGCAGATTATTATAGTTGTAATTTAAGTTAGGTTTGGTTAGATCATATTATGTAGGTATATAATGTATGTATATAGTTTGACAAGAGCATACTGATTTGAGAAAATTAACTTAATCGTTTAAATTGACCATTGCAATTTGACATTACTCGTGAAATAATCTTATATTCATTAACCTCGCGTTGTCTGTGGATAAGTAATGCGATTTCACCGAATAACAAGGATTCCTCTAGTGAATAAATTACGTAATTATACGTAGTGGGACAATCGGGAAATCTTATTTTCTATAATATTGAAAAAGAGAGAATAATAATAATAATAATCCATAAAAAAAAAGACTGGTTATCTTTACTCATTGTCAGATTAAATTGCTGCTATGTACCTACCTCGTAGCTGCTTCAATAATTTTAATCCAAAAATATTCGAGGAATTTCATCTCTAGCATTGAGAAAAGCACAGAACCAAAAATACCTTTGTCTGGGCGTCGCGACGCCTCCCTTCACTGGTTTGAAGCGCGCGGCAGCAGACAGGGTGGCCTTTTTGATTCGAGGGTAGATGGGGATGGGATTCATCTTTATTCTAGATCTGGTGACTGGAGAAATGTGGGGGGAAGGTTCATATTGGCGAAAACTTGAAACGTGATTTACTCGCTTTAGATGAAAGATCATACGGATTTGTTCTTATCATGACAAATCAATATACACACACACATCAATTTTCGCATAAATTGTACCAAAAACTTCATCGTTATTTAGCTAATGGTAAACATAAAAAGAACATTTGTAAGTTCAGCCCCCCCCCCGAACACTCCAAATGTTTCGTCTAATCAATAGACACAGAAGCATGTACGTATACGTGTGTGTATTTTGTTAATTCATCACCAGCCAACTTACCATCAAAACTCTAACCAACTAGGTTATTCCCGTGTGAATTCCAGACGCTTTTTTTTGGGGGGGCGGGGGGGGGGGGGGGGGGGGGCGGCAACAGGTTCGATAGACTCAGTTTTAGGAGGCGAAAACCTAAACGACCTCTAGAGTTTCGTGGGGAAAGTTTTGGTTTGATTAAAAGCAGTCTATAGACTCAACACGACGGTCACTTGAGACTCGTATGATCCTTAGACGTAACTGGTTAACGCGGTCAGAGAATGAATCAATGTTTGTACCGTGTCTCCGAATGGTGAAGATGATATTTGCCGAGGTACTACAAACTGCCGCAGTATTACCACGAGGTCTCAACTCGTCTTGTCATCTGCGTATTTCACAACAACCGAGTGGCACTCAAATCCCTGAATCTCAAAAGCGGTTGCTGAAAAGTATGTAGTGAGCTTTTCTCCCGAGGAGTATTTCTGAGTGGTTGAACCCAGTGGCGAGCTAGAAGGACTCGGAAAAGAGAGACAAGCTTTGACATCTTACTCAGCCAAATCAGATTTCCATCATGTAAAAGGATCGGAGCTGCTTATTCAGTATGAAAATTTGCAATTCTTGAAACCTGTGTTTGCTTGTGGAAGAAATTGAATCTCTGATCATTTTTTTTTTTTGTTTATTATGCACTGAAAAAAAAGACTCTACGGTGATTCCTTTTCATGTAGGTATGTGTTAAGTACGTACATCAATCGCACGGAGGACTACTCATTGTCAGTAACAAAAAAAAAACAAAGAAAAAAAGGAGAACAAATTTACTCTCTATATATAATATAAAAAACAGAGTCGAGACTTTGAGTGGGCTTATTTGTATCTCTTGTTTTCCCGGTTGACGTGGTAGTTGGTCAAGTGGAGGTACCTCACCTGCTGGTTCTCTCGTCTCTTATATTATATACGTAGGTACAAACATACATACATACATACATACATAACTTTACGAGTCGTTGACGCACTTCAACTTTTCAACATGGCAAACTTTGCAAGACCCTTATTCCTACGCTGACTTGTAGAGGTACAAGACTTACTTTACAAAGACAGTAAGAGAACCAAAGTGAGAGAGGAAGAGATGGTAAGGTCCTGGATGGTAATCGGCACGTACAGTCTTCAGTCAAACTTTACTACCCCTTGATGAGTTTCGGCCTCGACAAGTGCTTGTATTGCCATCAAGAGATCCTTAGGGATTGACCTCCTCCTGTAAACTGACCATCTCAATTTTAACACTTTACAACTTATCGCTCTTTCTATCCCCTTTTTTCGTTTACATTTTTTGCCATTACAGTCAGTTTTTTTATTTCCTGTTTTTTTTTTTTTTTTTTTGCAATTTGAAGCACCTAGTGTTACAGATATTTCGATGAGAAAAATGAAAGAATAGAAACAAACGCTATATGGATAGTGTCCTCGATGAACGGCGTCGCTTGATTGTAATTGACCTTATTTTTACGATTGCTGAGAGTGAATAGCAGCGTGACGTGGTATGCGGAGATCTTCGAGAGTAGCTTCGACTTTTTCCAGTATTCATATAAGTGTCTTTCAACGCTATGAAAAATACGTTAAGCCATAATGTATATCTGACATGCACAGCCAAAGGTGAGCTGTTCCTCTTAGCATTGCCTTAGGAAAAATACTGCAGAAATCATAAAATAAAAGATTCTAGACACGTTGCCTCGAAAATGGAAAGTGGGACGAGTTTCCTGCTCCTCGGTAGAAAGAAGATCTTCCCTTTATACTACACATCTATTTTATCTTACTCGGTTCTGTTTTTAGTGCATTTGGACGAGTTGTGGCTTTTTTTTTTTTAAATAATATATTCTCTTTTTTTTTTTTTTTTCTTTTGTTGATAAAAAAATATACATTATATATCTATATCTGTGATTACGTACAATTTCAATTAGTCGAAATTCAATTCTCTACAGTTTATTCGTTTGAAATGAAAACTAATTAAAAAATTTACTTTTACTTTTTTTTTTTTTTCTCTTTTTCTTTTTAACGGCGACAATTTGTTTCAACTTCTCAGTTTACCACTGTTCTATATAGTGTATTTCTTTGGCACACTGTAGTAGGTATATTATCGCGTTCGTCGGTAACCCCCGATTGTTTGATATTTACAAAGCCCCCGGGGTGGGTTGGGCGTCTCGACGTCACCATGCGCCGGATATGACACGCGGTGTTACAAAGCGTCAACCTTACAGAGTATTTCTCTTCCTGAACTTCAGTAATAGTAAAGCTAATTAACCAAGCTTCTCTTCTATCTCATCAATGTTCTTGAATTTTCTACGGGAGAGCTGAAGCTATAATCTATAATCTTTATGAAATGACTAACTGAACTTTATCCTTACCGATTTTGATCTCTTATTTATTTTTTACTTTACGTTTCATGTTTTTTTTCTTTTTTTTGGAATCGAGTCAATAAACCTTCAGGACTATAATCGGATGAAAATTAGCTAACTAAAATTAAGTTTATCATTCTGGATGTCGATAAGTCGGTTAAACTTTCGTCCATAAGTTTATATATAGGGTTTAAACTCCTGCAGTTTCAAATTCTCCATGGTCTAGACTCTAGATTGTATACACATATATAATTTCTACATTTAGATGTGTACGTGTACATCACGTAGATATATCCTCAAACACTTAGATCGTAACGATATATCTGTGTAAAGCGTTCAAAGGGGCAGGTACATCGACGAAACGAAGCACAATGCAATTACGATTCCGTTTCCAGTCGGTTGGGGGTGAGCGAAGCCGTTCGAGTGCAGCCGGAAGGCAATCCTAGCAATGTATGATCAGCTTACTGAACGGTTCTTTTTATTTTATTTTTTTTTTGCGGATGACCGGAAGAGGAATTGTATTTTTTTTTTTTCTTTTTTTTTTTTTGTTTTATCTTTATTTTTCCTTTTTTTATTTTATTTCTTTACTTTTTCGGTCACAGTGAAACAACTTACTGTGTACATAAACGTAGCCTTATAGTCCCATACCTTCACATGTCCTCGAAATTCAAGTTTCCAAGTTCCGGTCCGGATCTTCTCCCTGCTTTATTCAGAGAGAAAGGAAAAGGCGTTTTTCAGTAGTAACGGGCGCGCTGGGGTCAGACCCTGACGTAGAAATACTGCCAGAGTAGTACTTTAATACAGGTATACTACATCGGACTACATGTGTACCAAGCCTCGGGGCTTAAGGCTTTATATTACCTTTAGGGAATCGACAAACGAGCCGCTTGGGAAGCAGAGAGAAACTGGGAATAGGAGAAAAAGAAGGAAAACAAAAAAAATAAATAAAGAAAAAAAAAAAAAAGATAGAGATAAAGACGCAGGAAAGTGCGGACGTGCCGTGGTTCACGTGGTCGAAATACTCTCAATGACGTATACCGCGCTCTTTCGATTCTATGGTAGATTTTTCCGATAAATGATCAACATTGAAACGGAATTCTTATATTCATTTTTAATGGGATTTCAAATTTTTCATGTCATATCTTATCATCTCGTCATTTTATTATTATTATTATTATTATTATTATTCACCGATCTAATTCATGTGGTGCATACAAAGATTGGGATTAAATACGGAAGGCATATAATGGCACCGATATGCTTGCCGTGTTCCGCAAAGCTCACCTTTCACTTTGTCGGGAGATACGCCCACGGCCATGGGTCCGCATCTTGGACGAATCGCGTTCTACCGTTCGTATACTAGCTGACCCCGAGACCCGTAGAACCGACCAAGATTGAACGAGGGTGGCCCCCGCCACCCCTCAAGACCCGGTGAATTAAACTCAGCGGGAAAACATTCTCTACTATATATTTCTCTTGTTTCCCTTAAAAAGTTTTAAGAAACTTCATAAAAATTTAACAGAAAGATGTCTTAGGGATGTTGTGTCTCTGGGATGTGAGGGAAGATTTTTGACCATTTCCGGTTACTTTTTTTGTTTTTATAATTTTATTATGTTATCACGAAGGAAAGGAAGAAATAAGATTGTTTTATTTTTCATAAACGAATGTGTTTTGTGGGCAATTTCATGGTCAGAAATGATACGAAAAAACCGAGATATAGGAGAGAAAGAAATGTAACAAAAGAAAAAAAAAAAAAAAAAAATGAAACAGTTTCATGTGTAACATATTAATATACATAAGTGCTAATTATTTTATTCGCAACTTGAGTTTCTCTCGCCTTAATTAAAATAAGTGTATATATTATACATATACATATATATTATACACATGTATTGAAGTTACTTACAGAAATGTATAACATGCGTATATAGATACGTGTAGCCGTATACGTATTAGAATAGGTCTTGCGAATCTGTTACACAGCTGTATGTATATTCGAAAAGGTTAATTCCTTCAATAATTACTTTCCTAAATTGATACTATCAGTTTCAATAAATTTTTTTTTTTTAGATTTGTTCTCGTTCCTTTATCATATTGTTTTAAAATATAAGTACAATATTTATTATAGTATATATTTATTAAAGAAATTAACAATCATACGAATAGAAAATCAATTTTTTTTAGTACGGGTGTGAATCAGAGTTTGTACTTTGATACGAGGATTGAAATCGTGGAAAAGAAACAGGCTGGCAAATCTTCGAAGTAAAATAACGTTCTATATATAACCGCGAACGTTTGTCCTGTGCGCAGTGATTGCGATGTTACACAGTATGTATGTATCTACGTACTGTGTCTGCGTGTGTGCTTGTTGTATATGATACGAGTTTATAAATGTGTCGAAAGATTCAGACCGAGCTGTTCTGGTCTTCTTCAGAACAGAATAAGACTAACTAACTGATTGACTGACAGACAGAGGCATGACGTTGGTTTGCAAACAGCAAAAAGCCAGAGCAAAAAAACCTTCAATTTAAAACCATATATATGTATATATTAGCTTTGAATTTTATCGAATTTCATTTTTCTTCATTTAGTATTCGGTAAAGATTTTTCAACCGGTGCTCTGACTTTTTATTTTCTTTATTTCTTATTCACTCATATAGTGTATTATAAGTACATACACGTTTAGAGATATTCTGCAGCTCTTTAATATTCTTGCTATAGGATTCTGTAAAACTGAAAGAAATGAAGAAATTATAAATTCGGATTTTTTAACTCTTACAAAATATATATTTATTAGATATTATATATATATATATATATATATATATATTTTAAAAATTTATATTTCACGCCTTTACTGACAATTATTATTTTAATATATCGGCTGACCAATAGGCGAGAATAACCGAAGTTCGCAAGTACCTTCCTAAGTAACAATTCCAGGCGATTCAAGTAGGTATATAGCTATATATGTGTACATATATATGTATAGGTATATATCGAGTGTAATATATTTCTTGCGCGTCGAATTACCGGCGAGAGATTTATCGCGGCTTGTCGAGTGGATAAAGTAGATACCCCGAGTTACCTGCGGAGCAATCTGGTCGGTTCTAAAAAGTTATCGACTCGTTTATTCTCTTTCTTTCTTTCCTTATTTCCTTTTTTTAATCTTTCTTTTTCTTTCTATCCGTTATACTCTGCATCGAGATTCTAGTATACTAGATTGTTATACGTCACGGTTTATTTAAATCATATTATGTACCTACAGGGTTATACAGGGACAGAAAAGTTTTTGACTTCGGTAGAGATTAATCTTACAAAACTTTGACTCGACTCTCCTAAGTCAGAGCCAAAAAGATCCTCGAAAAAAAAAAAAAGGAAATAAAAAATATTCCTCCTAGTATTTTTTTTCTTTGTTTTCTTAATCGTTTTTATTAAACCCAATCTTTGTGATTTAGAAAATTGTTTAAAAAATGATGAGCAAACGCTAAAAAGGAAAAAAAAAAAAAAAAATAACTGAATATGAGTGAAGCAAAATTTATATACTGGAGGATGTAAACGAGGCGATTTATAGTTAGCCTATAGCAATTTGAGAAATATTTTCTCTATTCTCTCTTGTTCTATGTATTATTATTATTATTTTCTTTCTTTCTTTTATTCTTGTTGTGAGGGCTTGCGGTTCACGTGTACTCGCGCGTGTAATACCTTTACCAGAATCCTTTGTTACGCCTCCGAACCCTCGCCTCGGTAGCTTCCATAGAACGGTAATCACTTTCCCAGGAATTATAGCACAACGACGAACGCCCATCGCCCACGCACTGTCCCTTCTAACCCTGTGTTTATACATATATATGTACTACATACAGCTATACCTACATAGGTATATATCGTGCTTTGATATACATATATAACTACGTTATAACTCTTGAAACAAACGACTTCTGATACGTAATGTATGTATACATATATACATAGGTATGTACATACAAACACATACTAGATAAACCAAGTTAGAACGAAATGAGATTCGAATTTACTGGATTCCCTATTTTTTCTCCACATTTCAAGTTTATATATGTATATCAGTAGCTAGAATATAGTTTCGTATCGAGGAGGGGGGCAAAATGGGGTACTCTTAAAACTCTTATACAAAAATTTTGTTTTTCAAAATGTTTTTTAAATAGTCAAAAATGACTTCTATAAATATTATTGAGCATTATTTGGAATTTTCATGAAAAAATTTTTTTTACTGTTTTGGAAAAAGTAAAAAATAATTCACAATTAAAAAAAAAAAAAGATTCAGTGTATTTGAGTCTTCGAAAATTAAGTATTTCCCTAAATACACCGTTTTGCCCTCCTGCTTCCCCTACCTATGTATGTATCAGATTAAAATATCAAAATCTTTATTTATTTATTTATTTTTTTCTGTTTTTTAAACGTGTGTTGTCATTTTTTATTTTATTTTATTTTATTTTTATATATTATTTCGTTAACCGGAACCGGAACAAACAAAATATCCGGCTGTACAAACCGCGTGAGAGTTAGTCGTTGAAGATTCTTTGTAAATTGTACCAACAGTTAGGTAATATACAGCCATGCACGCAGTAGTAGGTATACTATATACTATAATGTTACCTACCTTACGTAGGCGTAGGAAATATATATATATATTTTTTTTTTCTTTCGTTTTTGTTGCTGAGAGAGGAAACCACCAAATGGTTTCGTGGTTTCCGTGTTAACCGACAATTTTGAGGTCGGGTCTCGTCTCGAACGACACTGAAACTGTATTACGATATACAAATTATATGTGCTGCGTCAGTATTTTTTTTTTATACGTACCTATATATTAAAAAAAAAAAAAAAAAAAAAAAAAAAAAAAAAAAAAAAAAAAAGAAGAAGAAGACGGAATATCGATATATATATATACATAACAGGAAATAGAAATTCAACAAAATTGATTCCGCATTAATCTCTTTAATTAATCACTTGATTAAAACAAATGCATATCCTATAATTGTTTGACTCTGCATCTTCAAAAACCAACCCTCCCCCCCGCCCCCCTAAAAGAAAAAAAGAAAAAATATTGTTTAGGTATATATATTTTTTATCTAACGGCGAAAAAGCCACAACCGCACATTCTCAATGGAAAGTTGAGATGACACGCGAAAGGAAGGAAGGAAAGAAGGAAGAGGGGCTTGGCCGCGATGACGACGGCCATGTGTTTCGTATAAATTTCGGTTAACGGCCGTGCCGTATTCGTTTGCACGACTATAATAAGGTATAGGTATAACCTACTCGCCGCTATGATAGCTCGACGGGAGGGATAAGGGAGGGTAGATCCTACGGAGAGTTTACCGCGAAATTACGCCTCATAGGCACGCAATCCAAGTGGATAAATTCGCGTTATTCAAATGCCTTTATATATGCCTGAGGTTGTGTATTTATCTCATTACTCTGGTATCAGTCACCGCGTGATACGTAGGTATGTAAATAAATATAATTAATTGACACGAATCAAATCGAAGAATTTTTTTTTCAAACATTTTTCTTTTACAAATATACATACTTAAGTTTTTTGTATTTTGCAATTTTAGTTTTGATATTTTTTAATCAATGATTAATTATCCATATACGAATTTATGTATGTACATACAAATGCATTATTCTAAATAAGATTCAAACAATTTATTTATTTATTTATTTATTTATTTATTTATTTAATCGACGTTTGGATTTAGTCCCGAAACCCTCTTCGCGTTCTTCCAATGATTCACGCGCCGATGATGGGTTACCAAGTTACCGCTGGTTCCCCACCTACCCGTGACACCTGGTGCAACGTAAGATTTCCCCTACTCGAGGGTCGTAGCTCTCTTAGGCTCTTGGGCTCTTGGTAGGGAAACTATTTATAGTCAGACGCATGCACAACTGACACACAAAGGAGTACAGAGAGTTGTTTAAAATGATATTTTGTTAGTATGATGGTGTTGCGATTAAATATATGAGACGGAAAATTTTCTTTGTGATATATTTTTTATTTTCATTTTTTTTTTTTCTTTTATTTTTTTTTACCAGAATTTTCACAATCGATTCAAATAACGATATGAGAAATTATCATCGATCTATTTTACTTTATTGAATGAGATAATTAGACGATGTATATATACATATGTATATACAATATACATATATAATAATAATAATATATATTTATATTCGAATGAAGCGTATATATATATATATATATATAAAATAAGTTTAAGATAAATTACTGGAAATTTTTTATTTTTATTTCTTTCTTCATTTTAACTTGCTGTTTTGTCTTGTCTTTTTCATCGCCAACTTAAAGAAGCTACCTAACCTAACCCTAACTTGACTAGATATGCTGAGCGTCTCGACGCGACGTTGTCTGAATCACAGCGTTCCATAAAGGGGCCCCTGGCATGGGTATGTGTTGGTAGGATATTTTTAATTCGCTACTTTGGCAAGCGTTACTTTTTCTTGAGCGAAAAAAGAAAAAAATATATAAAAAAAAAGTCTGATCGCGAATACGATATCTACTCTTCAATTATCCATTATTTATTAAATCGTATATACATATATTATAGTTGTACATACATATCTGCGTATATAGGTATACGTTATATGTATTGTAATTATTTCTTCTTAAAATAATTTCTTTCATTAATGGCGTTGTTTTTCCCTTCAAAATTAAATACACAATAAAAACTATACATGTACTACATAGCTGTATGTACATATATAGGTACAATATTTTAAATCTTAATACCAAATATAAAGTCGGATTAAACTTTTCTCAAGAATTATACACCGTGCTTTTCCAAAGTCGTTTCGCATGTCGTGGCTAACTATTAAACACGAACTGGCACCAGAGGGGTGGAACTCTTCCGAACAAACTTATACCTACTTACTTCAAGCTGTTGGTAAAAATGGATATCGAATTTTTGAATAAATGAGATCTAAGAATCCAGAGTTGATAATAAAAAAAATAAAAAACCAATGTTTTTGTTTTCTCTTTTATTGGCACGTTTCTACTTATTATTATATTTTTTGTTTTTTGTTTGTGTCTTTTGCGGATGTTCTACACCAAAGATCAAAATCGAACTTTGCCATTTAATAATAATAATAATAATAATAGTCTATACTAAATCCTTGAAAATCGTATAGAAATGGATAAAAGAACTTTTGTTTTTTTTTAGGTTTTTCAATTTTTTTTTGTTTATCGTGATGTGAAGTCTAACTAACGTTGATAGTTTTCTCCCCTATGATATGTTGCGGACACAGAAATTTTACTTCAAATAAAGTTTACATATTTTGTAGATATTTAACGAAAAATCAGGATATGAAGGCGAATGAAAAATCCAATCGATTAACCTTTTATGAATTGTGTAGTCGTTTCGATAAACGATATAATATTGCTTTGAATTAGAGGGGGAAAAAGAAGAGTACTAAAAGAGCTGATGGGTATAGCCGGATAACGAAACAAGGATAATCAATTTGGGGAGAAAAAAACGTAAAATAAATAAAATATACTTTCAGCTACTTATCAGCAACCTGTTTGCTCCGAGGATTTCGACTCAAATATCATCAGTTATTTTGGTATTCCTTTTAGACTTTCCTCCGTATAATTTATACTCGAGTTTATATACCTGTGCAAGTATTTGAAATAATTATAAAAATAAACTAAACGATTTGTTTAGTCTGGTAAGTTAATTTGTTTTTACATTGAAATTTTCCGTAGTTCGAAAACTAAGTAAGTAAGTGCACTATCGAATAGTCTAATATAAAAAATGATTGACCGGGTTGATTTTTGATTTATTAACAATTTCGACACTATATGAATACTGCTTCGAAAACCATACATATGTTTATTATATAAATAACAAAAATACCTATGTACTATAATTTCTCATGTATATAAATAAACACGTACCATACTTTTGTTTAGCTACCCTTGTGCTATATAGAAATAACAACTTTTTCTTTTATTTTTCTATTGGCTTTCTCGATATATTTTCACTTTGCGAACACAGAAATTAGAAAAAAAAAAAAGGAAGAAAAAATATCGTTAACAGGTAACGTCGAAAATCTGTTTATAGCGAAGTTGAACAATGCTTATGCGCATTGACTAGCGTCAATGAACTACGAGGGTAAATAAATGAGTGATTATCAATTCGTAGGGCGTAACCAATAGTCACGAATGACACGTTTCACACGCGATAATGCATGACGTACGTGATTACTGTGACGTAAACAACGACAGACTGCAAAATCAGCATCTGACTCTATCTTTTTCTCTCTCTCTCTCTCTCTCTCTCTCTCTCTGATTTGAGCTTATCTATCCTTTCGCAGTAACAGAGTTTGCGAAGCTAGCTCTGGGTTGCGACACGTTGATCAGGGTATAAATGAATCGCAATTTGTTTTCCTACTCTATACAGTAATTGATTGAAACTATCGTAATTATTGGAATTTAAGTCGAGTTAATCTACTCGGACTGCAGTTTCTATACCCATAGTGCACTTAACTGTGATAGGTAGGTAGGTATACTATAGATACTTTGCGAACTACTTATACCTGCGGTCTTTCTCTTCTCTTCCATCAATTTTAAAGTCAAACTCAATTCCCTTTAGTCTTCTGAAAGGATAAGTCCAAGGGGGAATGGAACAATTTCTTTTACCTTTTTCTTTATTTTTTTATTTTTTAAGTCGATAACTATTTTTCATTTAACACGTTGCAATCATTCGCTCAATTAATTATCGATAATCTCACACCTCCTCGATTTCATTTCCACGATTTTGACAAAGCTTTATTCTTCAAACTCAGCTTAATGTGTCAGTTTATCTCAGATTTCCGAATTTTAAGAATCTCAAACCGTAAAAATTCCTAATTTTAATATCATCAACTCACAGTTTTTATAGAAATAGCTTTTTCCCCGATAGTCTGCATAGTCGATTTCAAAAACTTTAAATCGAAAATGACAGAAAGTCCAAAACTCCAAAACTTAAAATTCACAAATGAAACTACGTGCCCCTCCATTAAATTTTCGGATTCTTAGACTTTTCGAGTTTTTAGAAATCATTTGAAATAAATTGGTAAACAGAAAATCTATTTACAGGTAATAGAATAACCGTTCATCTCTTCTCGTTTCTTCTCTCCTATCCTATCCCTCCATAGATTGTATTACAATTGTTGTTATTACGGTTTATGAAACCGTTTCGACCCGCCTCATCCCTAATTTAGATTCTAGAATTTTGGGGTAGTACAGGGTAGCCATTATTCGGCTAAGTACTGTGATGGAAACCTTAAAGTTATAACAGGAGTCTAGTTAGCAAGATCTATGGTTACGGATCAGAAAGTTTGTAAACTTTGAAATTCGTATTGGTATGAGTTAGACAAGGTTAGTAACTACTCTTTCCCCGAGATAATCGTCTATCGAGACAAAATTTCTAGTTTTACTAACTAATTGCATTAAGTGTTTAATTAATACGAAAACTAAGTGAAGTAGGTACATTAAATGATGAAATTACGTATAACGTTAAAACGATACCGGTTTTATAACACCTCCTCAATACCTCTCACCTCACGTTTCCTTCTACCCTTATTGTTTCAGGTTAATCCGGATTCTCAAGACCGAACAACTCAACAGATACAATCAAAGTTGGGTAATTATTCACTGGTTAAACATCTACTGGATGAACCAAAAAGGCTGATAGGAATCGAAGGCGTACCTCCAAGCCCGGGACCCTTAGCTCAACGTAAGCCAGTTACTCAAGAATTTAAAAAGCCCGGAGGACCTCGTCCAAATTCGACCGGTACACACGGCTCGCAAAATAGTGGTTACGTTAAACCAGCTGATGGAAAACCACCCTATATGGGAAGAGGCGGTTATCCTGGTCAACCGGTCAAGCACGGTGGTGGGAGCAATGATCATCGAAGTCATGGTCTTCTGCCAGCCAAAGGTCCTCCTAATCCCGCAGGTAGAGGTGGCGGCGGTGGAGGTGGAGGCGGTGGCGGTAGCGGAGGTGGAGGAGGAAATAATCCCGGTTCAGGTGGAGTAGGACCGGGAGGAAGATTGCAAAATGCGGGAAGTCATCTCTCCCGATTACCTCTGGACAACGTAAGTTCGCTCAATGTTATATTTCACCTTATTTAAAAAAAAAAAAATTTTTTTACGCTCTCGAGAATAAAACACGTTGGTCAACGAATGGAAATAAATTGCTAACTAATTTAGGCAAAAATTTTTTTCACTTCTTCCTTAAAACCGCAACATAATTCTCGGAGTATAATATATAACTAAATAATGATCTAACGGGATGATAAATAACTAAAAAGGTTTTTGCAACAGTTTGAATAATTCATTTTTAAAGAATTTTTTTTTTTTTGTCAGGATTTTATGTGTACAGATAATATAAGTACAGGGAAGATTGTATATTTAAAATGATATTACATACTTCAACTTTGACTTTTAATTACAGAAGTACAATTTCGAGAATTTGATTCACTTTAGACACGGATTATCAATATTCATGGTGATAATTTAACACGGTTGGTTTACACGGATTCATACAGTCTCTTATACCGCGGTGATATACTCAAACGGGATTAGAGAATAGTTCTAAGAGTCTGGGTTCTATGTGAAAGAGCGATCCACGTTCTTACGTGACAAGTCAAATTCATCATCGATCAGTCACGCCTAAAACAATATTAAATATAACTACTTTCGTTGAAATTTTAACATCGTATATAATTTCGCCGTTATAATTCTCACATAAGTATTGAAATTGAATTTTTTGTTTTGTTTTAATTTTGTCTATCATCAAATTTTTCGGGTTTTTTTTTTTTTTTTTTGAATACATGATTTTGTTGGTTCGCATATAAAAACTAGAAAGATAAAGAAAATTTATTAAAATGGAGATTTTCAGGGGTAGAAAATAATCGATAAATGTTAATGATATTATAAAAAGGACGTATTACGCCGTGCGAAAGAACCGTGTCAAATGGACTTAATTACGACTTCGGAGCTCACCATTACGTGAAAGTCGCTTCAAACCAGCTTTCCCTTGGCTATAAAATACCTGCAATTAACACTCGAAGCGACAGGTGAGCTGAGACGTCTTTGGACCACCCTCAACTCGACTTGACTCGACTCGACTCGACTCGACTCGACTCGACTTGACTTCTGTAGTAGTATTATATCGTGTGACTCCCCGCTGTGATATGGGTGTTATTTATTTTTTCTTTTTACGTATTTACGACCGTTGGTATCACGATGTTTTATTAATTGTTATTAAAAAGTATTAAATAAAATGAAACAATGATTGTAGATACTTAATTTATACCGAAAATTCTGTATATTATAAAGAAATTTGAAATACAGTATTTCTATTATTTAAATAATAAGCGAAAGGAATAATTAACAATGATTTACGCTAATTAAAGTCGATTCATGAAGAATATATTGTAACGATTCACTTTTTTATATAGCTTTTTTTATTTTTATTTTTATCTCTTTATGTTACAGGGTGCAATGTCCCGGCATTCCGCTACCGAGAATGCTGCAGACTTGGACAACATTCTCAAGGTATGTATATATACGTATTCTTTGATAATTTTTATCTTACGAAAGTTCGTTATAATTATTAATACGAAACATTATTTAATCCTCCATGGTCACACCTCAGATTTCAATCAAGCTGGTGACAACCGGGGCAAGTTGACCCAAGCACATTTTTAAAAGCAGTCAATGCGCAAAAAAGACACTTTTTTTTTTTACTCAAAAAATTATAACTCTTTGAATATTCAATATTATTAAGTGAAATTATAGTGGGGATACTCGTGATATATGGTACTTTTAACAAAAAAAATAATACTATAGTGTGTTTTCCAAAAAAAGTATTTATTTTGGGAACAAAACGATATTTACCTTCAAAGTTCAAGCTCGGGTCATTTTGGCCCGCGGTGACCACGAAGGGTTAGTAAAACGGATATAATTATTGATCTCTGTATATGATAGGAAAAAATGTTTAACTTTCTTTCATACTTAGTTTTTGCTTAGGTAGTTATAATATTTTTGTAAAACAGTAAAAAACTGTCGGATTAATATGATTGGGAAGATTTGGTTAATTATCGTAAATTTTTTTTTTTTATCCATATTCTATCCACCTGCGGAATTTCAATAAACACATTTCGCCCTTTTTCTCTCTCTTTCTCTTTCTCGTTCTTTTTTTCTTTTCTTCTTTTTCTTATATTTATTCTGCTCTTTCTGTTCCTCTCGCTTCTGCATAGTAAACTAAGTGATAAAGAGGACGAGTCGGCGCAGAGGTTAAGCTACGTTTTCCTCCAAGTCTCTCCGTATAATATGCCGGATACAATCTAGATGAATGGCTCCAACCTCCGTGTTGCTACGCAGCGATACCTTCCTTCCTACCTATCCACCTATCCTTACCTCTTAGATATATAGCTAAGGTATATAAATATGTATATATGGACATGTATATATATACCTACGTGGCATCAAAGTAGCAATGGACCGAACCTCTTCGATTTTCTGTATGATATCGCGAGGGAATGAAATTTCAAGTAGGTATTCAAATCTTCGAAGTTATGTGTGTTATACTAGCAGCGAACGACCTGCCTCTAACTTTCTTAAAAGTTTGGATTTTTGTTTTTTGTTTTATTTTTTTTTCGTTTTTTTTTTTTTGTTTTTCTTCTTATTCTGCTTATTCTCATCTTTCTCTTCCGTTTCTCAGTTTCATTCATTAAATAACTTATTAGATTTCTTGTGTAATAATTTAATCGTTAGAAAGTTATATATATATATTTGTATAAATAATATACACCGGGACTACTTATATACTTCCGTCCGTACGTACACGAAGTTAAGAGAAATTTATGACTTTTATATGAAAACCGAAAGAAAGCTGGACCTATGTCGTTTCGACGTAAAATCTTGTTCTCTTTTTTTTTCTTCTTATTGTTTTTTTTTTTTCTTTTTTTTTTTTTTTTTGAGAATCACATCAATATATTTAGATACTCGACTCGTATTATCGGATTTTATTACCTTAATAGAACGTAATTCTTTTACCAATTATAATTTCTATCAGTTTTAACAAATTCTATACAATAAAATATCCATCATTACCTATATATTTTTTAATTATTGAAAATTTTTTTTATTTTTCTTTTTCCTATCCTCAAATGACGTCTCCAAGTTTATTTCACCGAATCTAATCGTTATATTTATCGTTCTGAATAAAATCTCAATTAAAAAATTTAACCAAATTATCATTGAAATTAGATAAAATAATTAATTCGTACAATTATAATATTTCAAATGCTCGATTAGGTAAAAAAAAAATAAAAATATGTTTACGTAAAGTAAGGAAAAAAAAAAATTCATAGCGGATTATGCAATTCACTTGATTTTAGTATTTGAATTTTATATTTTTTTTTATTACGGCACTGACTCAACGAATTTGACAGATCTACTCGAAATCCGGGATTGTGAAAGACGACAAACCCTGCTGCAGGAAATCGCTCGGATTTTGTGTTAAGAAAAAAATAAAAATAAATAATAATAATAATAATAATAATAATATAGGTATATTGAAACTGTGTAGAACACCGCGAGATATACAGAACCCTCGAGTTTTTCCATTCCACCGCTTTCAAGATTTTCACAATTTCCTCAAGGACTTTGCGACTGTAACTCAGTCAGTTTTATCGGCCGCCTAACACTTTCATATTTTATCATATATATATATTTTTTTTTTTCATCCTTCAAATCTATACATTTTATATCTCCATTTTAAGTACATATTTTTTTATACACAGTTTTATTCATTTTTTTTTTTTTCAATTGAAAAAATGTTTTCAAAATTCTTTTTTTTTAAATTCTTTACTTTTTCTACTCGATAAATAAATCTCGGAAACCTGTCGTTGCGTCAGCCGGCTGAGAAAAGCCAAGCTTCCAGATAATAGCATCATCGTATTTACCGCTTTGGGTATTATAGGTGCGCGTATTCATTACAGCGATAAAAACTGCCTTATACAGTAATCTACTTCCTTTGAAGCTTTTTCAAGGGAAATAACTTTACGGATATTTTATTTCCTGAATACGCACGATTAAATTCTGGGTTGATGCTCGACACAATGACTCAGACTCTCTCTCTCTCTCTCTCTCTCTCTCTCTCTCTCTCTCTCTCTCTCTCTCTCTCTCTCTCTCTCTCTCTCTCTCTCTCTCTCTCTCTCTCTCTCTCTCTCTCTCTCTCTCTCTTTTTCTCTGTCACTCTGTCTCATGCATTCTCAGAGAATACACTTGCTTATGGATGTACAAACATTTATTCTTATTTAACAAAGAAGAATAGAAAAAAAAAAAAAACGAATAAGTAGAAAAAAAATGAAAAAATAGCCATTCAACTCTTTCGATTCAGTTTTATGCAGTACCTGGGTTAAAAAAAAAAAAACAAAAAAAACGAAAACCGTTTAGTTTTTCATTTATTTGATTTTTTTTTTAAGTCATAATATAAATCGTTTCTTTTCGTTTCGTTTACCTGCAGATAATTGGAAATTGTCACAATCTTGATTAGGAAGATGAATTATGGGTTAAAATATCGACGTGATTAATAACGGCGTCATAGCTATGTATAACCACTATCGTATATACCTAACTGGCACTAAATTATCGATAAACAACTATGTAGTTAATAACGACGTGACTATACTATAACAAAAGGTCACCCGCGTATTACGGATTAGTATCTATACGGATCATGGTAGTTAGCAATCGTCGACACGCGAATCGTTAACATTAACTAGTTGATTTGGGATATAAACTTTGTTAAAGTGGTGGTTCCATGGCATAAATGTGTCAAAGTGCAAAAAAAAAAAAAACAAAAAAAAAAGTTTTATGATACTGTCACTGTAAGTTCCCGTGTCATCAAATTTACGACATGTAATTTATTCAGCTATTTTACTTATTACCAAGCGTTTCTTTTTTTTTTTTTTTTTCTTACTCGTTTCTTTCCCTTTTCTCTTTCTTTCTTATACTCACGTTTATCCCATACAATCCCCCATGCAGCGTAAAAATGGATTCGGATAAGGCTGTAGGTAATCGATTCAATATAAAAATTGAAAAAAAAAAAACAAAAAAAAAAATTAAAAGAAATAGTAATTCCATATAAATCTGCATAATCATGTTGAAATAAAATACCCTATCCGTCATAGTGTAACGAGAATTTTCTGAATTTAGCGGGAATTTTGTTTCAGGTGTGACAGTATAAAAAATAAAAAATAAATAAATAATAAAAAATATTACAGGAAAAAGATGAATACTGCACGGCTCGTTTACTTTATGCTAATTACCATATTTCTCACGCTTTAGGGAATTGAATGTAATTGAAAAATACCGTTTCAGACTCAAGTGGCTAAATGTATAATACTTATTATTATAATCATGATTATTATCATTTTTTTTCCGTTGGTTAGCCGTCACTTTATCTTTTACACCTAGTATATAAAAAAAAAAAAAAGATAATTATTACTTAACCACTGCAACACAAAGTGTCCAAAGTTTTTCCCGTCCGATCTACATATAGTTGCAGCGAGTCCGTTTTATCTAATCCTTATTGGAGATCTTTCTCACGTTCTTTCGTCCACCCAAACCGAATGCAATTTTGCAAAGTTAGAGAATCTACCTAACTACTTGCCTGAATATTTTTAGTTATAAAAAATCTTTAGCACCGGATATGGTTGAGACTGCGAAATCTAAAATCTTATTATTATTTGTTATATTTTTTTAAATATTTTTTTTTTTTTTTTCAACAAAACCGGTAGAGTTAATATGCGAGGCCGAGGGGTTTAATACTGTTGAGCTTGCATCGTTGAACGGACGTAGGTAATTGTTACGGGTAAAGTAATTGTAAGTGGTTAGTAAATTGGAAGAGCTTAGATAGATAGATGGATATAAGCTCGACGCGCAACTTATCGTTGAATTTAAATGATTGAATTTATGCATACATATACCTTACTTGATATACCAGCCGACCAAAAGTCATGCATATGCAAGTGTGGACGAGAAGGGTTTTACCTCTTTTGTATCTAGTACGTATGTGGGTACATACATACATACATACATACAAGTCTTTTGTATCTCAACACGCAGAAATTAATTATCACAAGTTACAGGAATTAATAATGCAAGAAAAAAAGGAATTGTATTACATCGAATTAATAACCACGATATATATCGCACGATTATTCTTATCAATTTTTATCAATTCTTATTTTATTTTATTTATTCATTTATTTTTTTTTTCTTCTCAACATTAGTTATCGTTCATGTACACTGTACAGATAACATATAAGGCCATAGTATAATGTATATATTTTTATTGTCCCTCGTTGTCTGTTTACGTTACTTAAACAGATATATTTTAAACATGGCGGTATATACTACGGTATTTGAGAAACGAAAAAATGAAAGAAAAAAAAAGAAAAAAATCTGAAAAGAAAATTTTTGTTTATTTTTATATATTTATTACATAGCTGGGTATACCTATGTATATTATATATATATGTACACATAAGATAATAGCAGCTGTAAAAACGAGATTCTAATAGATTATTCGACTTGTTGCGCAACCGGATGGGACCGTATAAAATGAAATTAAAAAAAAAAAAATGTATAAAAATGAACCTTATCATCGGATATCTTGAATGCTAGATAATCGATCGCTTGCTGCAACTTCTGCACGTACGCTTATAATAATCTTTAGCAATATTATACCCTAAGCCAAAGTTGTTTTTTCATTTGTCCAAATTTCTATTAAATATACATGTATACCGGAAAATAAAATTAATTATACTATATAAAAGCTGGTTAACGAGATTTTGTATCTATATGAAGGTGCGAGGAGTTATAATTATCCAAGAAAAGTTTTTATTATTATTTTTTCTTTTCGAGGGAATATAATAACAATAATCAAATGTTCATAAAGTAGGAAAAGTTTTTAACTACGGGATTGATCGAACGATGTTTGTGATATCATGTAAAATGTACCTACCTATATTAACGTATGAGAATATCATCTGTACTTTTAGACGTTTGAAAGAGGTCAGTTTTAAAAGAAAAAAAAAGAAATACTGTATACCTACAATATACATACATGAATGTATGTATGTATGTATGTATGTATGTATCAGACACATCGCGTTAACACGTCTGTATCCCCCTCTTAATATTAATCCAAACAATTCTCAAGGCGTAGGAGTTTCAAACGCGACCAAAGTAGTAGTAGTCCCTGAGTAGTGAGTATGGCCCAGTTCTTGGCATATTGCGTAAACAAACGCGATTTTCTTTTCTTTTCTTTTTTTTTTTTTTTTTTCTTCCTTTTTTTCTCTCCTTAGACAACGTTAACGAAAGTCATTCCCTTTCATTAAACACTGAACATTGTACAGTAGAATTTCTATTAAAGTAAATATACCTACTCAAATAATATTTAAGAATTAGAAACAGTCCAGACGATTTTACCAAATCGTTACAAATTTTGTTCATATTTTTAGTTTTTTTATATTTTTCTTTTTTTGTCTTTTTTTTCGGGCAGTTTAAATCCATAATTTATTCTCTTTGGCGTTAATGATACGAATGATTTCGAAATATGGCAGATATTTTATATCAAGGTTACGATCGTTTATTATTTTTCTAAATCTGTGAAAGATGATAATCAACGATGGGATTTAATTATGATTATGAAAATTTTTCACTCATGTATTTAAACCCTATGCCTCTCTAACCCTTCCCCTATTAATACCACATAATCTTTTATTTCTTATTCAATGAATAACTTATTTACTCTGATGCATTAATCGTAAATATCACGAAACATGGGGGATTTAATTTAGGCACAGGGACACGGTCGCGATACGGTCGAATGACGAGTTACTCGGGGCGTGTCAGAAATTGCGGAAGTCCGAGTTGTACAATAATTGACATTATTTTGTTCCATTTATTTATTTCTTTTTTTTACTCTATCGTGTTTACGGAAAATTAGTCAATTATTACGAATCACAGCGAGTGAGAAGCATTTCACGTTTTGTACAAAGCTTAATCATTTTCTATATATATACATATACGTATATTATAAGGATTGCGGTTTAGAATATTAGTAACAATGTTATTTCCAAGTTGAAAATTGCCCCAATCACTCACCAGTTCTAAAAACATTAAACGACGAGTTTCTTTTTGACATGAACGAATATAAGAATCAAAAAAATAAATAAATAAGAAAAACAAGATCTATATAGGAATATCGATCGATCTCTTTCTCAAAATCATTCAATCATTTATATTCTATTCGAAACAAATTATATTTATATCATATAAATTTTTATTTTTTGTATTTTTTATTTACAGGAGATGGCCCTGCCCATCACACCACTGACAGCTATAGCCCAAACCCCACGCAAAGAACCAGAGTCAAAATTTACCTTCAACTCATACCTCGCCAAGGTAAGCAAATAATAATAATAATAATAATAATAATATTATTATTAAATTAATCATAAGAAATTTACAACTGATTGAGTAATTATCTCGAACATTAGGTATTTCGATCAAAAATATATATATAAATGTTTTTTTTTTTTTTCAAATAAAAATACGTCTTCATCAGTATAATTTATAATTTTTCGTTACTCCGGAAACGGCGATAATTGTTCTTGTATAATAAACTTCCAGTCCGAGAAAACGATCGAAATGAACCCGCGGTATACGTAGATACTCCCGATAACATTTAGGATTAAAAGTAGTAGTATCTTTTCGTTTAATGTCGTTTGTTAATTACAGCGAGTAGGTATATATATACGTCTGATACACCTACATCTATACATATCTACCCGACGCTTGCATTTATAAAGTTGGTAAAAAATTCAGTTGATAATTAGAAGTCCTGCAGGTGGCATGTCGTATTATAGCGACACGATGTGCGCGGTTCTTTTAATTTTTGGAAAAAAGAAAAACAAAAACTTCAAGAATAAAGCAGACTAAAAATTAAACCGCCATTTAAATTCTAAATTGAATATGTACAGAGAAAGAGAGAGATAGAGAGTAGATATTTTTTTCTTAAAGCTCCACTTTTCATGAATTCATATAATGTTATTATATAAATATATCCATATATATGTTTTTATTTTTCACATCATAATATCTTCTCGTTTCATGTATTAAAATCGTGGGTACGAAAATCGTGTAGGCAAAATATTATCCCCACGTAATGTAGATATGTACACGTATACCTATGTACGACTCAGCTCAGATATGTATACCTTATACTGCCGTTTTTATCGATCGACTTCACGTCGGCTGCACTGAATTAAACAATGGTAGAAAACGAGAAGTTGCTCATAGGTAGGTAGGACAGGGTAGGTAGAGTACCTTAGTGAGCTACGCCCTAGCCAGTTTCACACGCATCAGTCAGACACCAGCCCTCAACAGTTCTTTGATGTTTTCCTCGCGCTTACCGGTATGCACTGCAGGCTTTGCATTATAAAACTAAGAAAACGTACGGAGAAGTAGCAGAAAAAGAATTGAAAATGGGACTAAAGAAAAAGATTAAAAGAGCCGTAAATATTTAGCGTTTAATTTTCATACTTAAAAATTCGCTTGATTTTATTTTATTTTATTTTATTTTATTTTATGGTTCGACGCGTACGATTCGTCAGTGCTTACGTTAGCATGGATAGGGAACATAGAGTTGTCGAGTCGCGTTATACTTGGCAGTAAATAGTTCGTGCTAGTTGGCGTCGAGTCAAGAAGAGTAGAGTACAGAAGAGAAGAGAAGAGAAGAAAAGAGAAGAGAAGAGAGCTAGAAGGCAGCAAGCAGCAAGCAAAGACCAATGCGAAGCTACCTGCTGCCTCTGAGAGAGGCTTAGGACTTAAAAATTCCAACAAAATTAGGTCGACCATGTGGGTTAACGTTAATTACAATTCGCAACCGTCCTAACCTAACCCAAGTATAAAAATTTTCGCGATACATAAATTCTGCCTATTATTTATCTACAAAACAAAAAAACAAAAAAAGAAACAAATCATCGGTCTAATTCTGTATTGTTTATCGTCTCGTAATAAATACTAAACATTGCATGACGTGATTAGTTTTTAACTACGTAAATTATTTAATTATTTAACTATCTGTTTATTTATTTATTTATTGGTGAATCATTTATTTACCTTTATGTTGTTACCCCACCTGCCCCGTCAGTGACGGAGAAGAAAGGGAAGTCTAAATTATGAACAGAAGCTTGTTATAGGTAAACTGCGGTAACTATCAAATCAATTTACATTCTACTTTGACCTTGAGTTTGACCTTGACCTAGTGGAGCCGTAGAAGACCGGTACGAGTGATCCCCCATTTTTGATTATTAAATCTAATCAATCACGGTTGAAAAAAAAAGAAAGAAAAAAACTAAAGAAAAACTGACAATGAATACCAAATTAGGTACTAAAATATTTCATATCACGTACTTCGTTTATTTATTATAACTTTTATAATTATTATTATTTTTATTATTATTATTTTTGTACCGTTTTAAACGTATAATCTTCGTACTTCTGGGGTATAATAGTCGTCAGAAGTTTGATTCGTGTTGTTAATTGGTCCGCGGTGCATATTTTGTATCGTTAAACTTGAGCACGCGTCAAAGTGTGAAGAGTTTGTACCTTGAATATATATATTGTTAGGTAGGATAAATTACTACATGATTTCTGGCCAAGAGCCCGCCACAGAATAAGCAATTATTGTCGTAAACGTTTCTGCTTGAAGCTGCAGGTTATACCGTTTTGGCAACTCTATATTGTAATTAGATCTTTACTGCGCATAGACTACTCATGCGCTAGGGTAGGCGAGGTGGGTTCTTAGCTAGGGACCCACACCTATACCTTCTAAGACTGTAATTTGGCACCATACGTAATGTAGTACATTATAATTGCTGCTATACATACCCGAGGGGTGGTTTAAACTGCAGGATAACTGTTCTTATGTCAATTTGTATACTATGGGTATAATATGGGTACATATGTAGATTGAGGGAAAACGTTATAGGTATAAACGGATTGCATAATCGTTTTATTGATCGTTAAATTCTGAATTACGAATCCACATAGTGATATTTCAGATCTTTTATACCCCTAACCTAAAGATTTGGGTTTAGGTTTAGGTTCAGGTTTAGGTTTAGGTTTACGAGCCCGCAACCTCGTGTTACAAATTCTACCTTTGAATCACCTTCTTGTCCATTTCGCGTGTCTCAAGGCTGGTTTACTGCTATACGAAGTTAATATAACTAGTTTTATTCTGTACTACCCAATATATAAGCGATATAGTCCGATGCGTGGTTTCAGGTTCTGCTCTGTATTATTGATCGACATTAGATGATAAAGTATCGATGTAAAATGAAAAAAAAGAGACAAAAAAAAAAAATTTAGAAAAGTACTACTGTTTTTTTTTTCTTGATTTTGAAAAAAAAACTATTTTGAATTTTGATGGAATTTTTCTGTTTTTTTTTTTACAGTTGACTGAAGTTCCTCAACCAGAGCCTGGAAAAATTCGTGAGTACATTTAATTTTTATCTATAAAAATATATTTTTTAGCCATTTTTTCTTCTATATTTTCCCTCTATCTTTCTTTCTCTTTCGTGTTGTGTTTACACAACCACAACAGGGAAAGAAAGGAACTGAGGTAAAGCACCAAAGGCCTTTTCAACAGCTCCTCGCTTTCTCACATACACTAAAAACATATCCTACACTTATGCATTTTATACATATACGTATATATTATACCATATAAGCCGGCGAAGGATGGCATTACGTGAGTGAGTCATAGAAAGATGTTATGTATACACGCGATAGAATGGCGTCGGGTTAGGGCAGTAACCACGAGTGAATTTCCCGGCATGAAACAGTCATGAAAAGAAAAGAAAGAAAGAAAAGAGATAAATAATAAAAAGAGAAACAAAGTTTGTTAAAAAAAAGTTTTCTAAATCGATAATTCTTTCTTCTTTCTACTTTTATATTTTTCCATATTCTTTCAAATTTTGAAAAATATGATTCAACAAAATTTCTATCAATAATCTGGGGATACATTATCCATATCTGCCCACGCACACGCACACACATACACACACATGCATATATATATATATATATTGTGTTTGTGGAAACGAGGATATTAGAATTGCGTTGCACGTATATTTCCACGTACCTATCGTTTAGAAGTATGGGTATAGTTACGAGTCATTATGCTGTTAATGAATCTGGAACGTGGTGTTTTCCACCATTCTGTATAATTATCCCTCTATCAATTACCGCACATCAAAATTAATTCCTATACTAACGAACGCGTTCTGCGCGATAGATCAATTAAAACTGTTATATACCTTGTACGGGTCCTGGCCATTCAGATGTTGTATTGTTAATTATACTAGCAAAAGATTAATTAACATTCTATCCGAAAACCAAATCTAAATCTTCAAAAAATTCGATATATAATATATTAACAAAATCTTTCTTTATACTACAAAAAATCAACTTCTCGAGTTTTTCTCTCGGTAAACCGAGTCATACATACAAAATCGATTTATCTGACAGATTAAATCCGACTAATTATATACCAATGAAAATATTCTCACAATTAATCTAATTTCTTGACAGATATTATATGTCAAATACACAACCTGCTGCACGTCTCGTGTCTTTTTAAGGGATAATTTACTCTTCCGTATTCGAAAACTCTGTGATGACTGTATTAAGTGGAATTGAGCCGCATGACTCAGGACCTTTTCGTTGAGATAATTTAATTTAGCAGAAACAGCGGGGCGACAAGTCCCTCTATACAATACGGTGACGGGACAGATTTACCGCGTTCGTTTCACGTTGTACTCAAAATTGATGTTTAATATTTCGCACGGTTTTTAATTGTAGACGTATAAATTATTAGCGATGATTGACCCGTAATAATTATCAAATTTTAGTATCAATTTGCTTATATCTTAACTTATATATTGAAATTTTTCTTTATCATTTTATATATATATATATATATTTATATTAAAATTATCGTATTCGAAACGACAAACCGAGGACCACTCCAGCGACTGCAATATCAACGTTGAGAATTTCTCCTATTAATAGGGTGACTTACGCAAGCTTGGCAAGATTCCATCCAGCAAATTAACCGTCGTAATGGAATTTAAAGTTCATATTTTATAGTGGCGTGAAATATTCTGGCGAGTTGATAACAGAATTATTCAACGCTCGAGGTTATTACCAGAACAGCTATCTACCTCGTTGGTAGCTTGCTCGAATCTGCAGGTTTCCCTTATTCTCCCTGATTCTTAAATTTTTTACAAATAAAAATGATGGCGATAAAAAAAAAAAAAAAAAAAAAATCGCTTCATTTTTTATTTTTTTAATTTTTTATCACATAATCTTTTTAAATTTTACTTATAAATATTAAACGAAAATCGTGTGTAGGAGTATAGAGAAATATTACTTGGGAGGATATTGACTAGACTAACCCGGGGTTCATCCGGAGTTGTTCAACAAACAATACAACTTCAATGAGAAGAGGGTAACAGAGGCGGCCATTGTTTGTCCTTTGCCTCGTCAAAGCCACAACAATGGAACTTCGGCTACACGCCTGCGTTTGATGCGTTCGATCGACGCCTATGAGCCTATATGCCAAAATTTTGTCAGAGATTAATCAAACGGAAAATGACCAACGGGAATATGGTCAATAGAAATATTAGTTGAGTCTGTTAAAAAAATGTAAGGCAAGAAAAGAATTTAAAATCGTTTTTGAGTAAGAAATAATAAAATCGTAATGTTTGAGGGTAAAAATATGAGTAAAAGAAAATTAAAAAAAAAAAAAATCAGAAACAGAAGAAGAATAAGACAGAAGAAAGAAAGAAAGAGAGAGAGAGAGAGAGAGTCAGTATAAAAAAAGGAAAAGAATCCGGTGTAAAAGAGCCAAGAAATACTTGAAATCTATAAATCAGTCTTAATTGCGAAAGCGGGGAGATAAACAACGAGGCGAAGATTGAAAGTTACTTCGCGATGCTCAAATGTATATAATTCTAGCAAGAAAAAGAAAAAGGAAAAAAATTTATAAGAAAGACTGCGAAAGGGGCAAAGAACGAAAAAAAGAAAAGAAAAGAAAATAAAAGAAAAGAAAATAAAATAAAATAAAGAAAGAAAGAAAGATGCAGATAAACCGGGTGTTTCTGAGAGCTGGAATAATAAAAGAAATATGTTACGTGTATTTTCTTATACCTATAAGATAAATAAACGTTCTTGTTTGTCAGTTAGATATTATGAGTATAATAAGACATTTTCTTATTCGTGTTAAAAAAAACTCACTCTCTCATTCTCCATCTCTATCTCTATGCCAGAGTTCGAATAAATTAGATAACGTGAGTTTGAGCGAGTTTAACGTGGAGATGAGATTCTCACAAGAGAATAAAGACGGTAGGGGGGTATAGGGCGGGGGCAAGAGAAGCACCCTTTTGTAAATCCTTTCAAATTAACCACAGATTTCTTACCGAAAATTTAACCCCAGTTTTATACATGTATATATGTATATAGATCATAATAATACAGAGTATAAGGGGTCCTGTAGGTTACGTAGCGTTAATTTGTTCCCAGAAGGAACCCCTTTGTTGTTTACCTCGTTTTATAAATATACCATACCAAAACCTGCGTATTTGCATCTCCGCACGTGATCATCGGCTTATTCATGGTACAGAGAAGAATCTGAAAACAAAGCTTTCACGTTGTTATGTGGGTCGATGTATGTACATAGGAAAACAAAAAGCCGGATAAAGTCTGGATTATAGGTTCCCAAAATTTTAGTTACAATCAAATTTTGTACTTTTTTTTTTTTTTTTGAATAGTTTAATACCGAGAAATTTGCAAAATGTAATAAAAGATTATTGCCTTCATAATTCTTGTTAATATTCGTAAATTGAAATAGTAGCTAAAATTTTGGCTCGCTATTTTGTGGGAGCCCTTCGTGAATTATTTTCACCGTAATATCGATCTTGGTTTTTCTATACCACAGAGTAGAGACTGCATATATGTATAAGTATATTCGCCTCTTGTCAGCCTCAGGACTCGTAGGCTAGATTACAGTTGAAAAAAGTGTTGAAAAAAGAGAGAAAAAAAAAAAATCGAGAAAAAAAAAAGAAAAGAAAAAGGAAAAAGAAAACAACAGAAAATAGAAGATTAATATTTCATTCCAGGTTTCAGATTCCAATTCGCGTTAAATACTCCCTTTATATATGTATAGTGTATATACCTATGTATATACAAGGGCGAAGAAGAATCTGCGCGAATCTTTTATTCCGCAAATCCAAAACCTTGGAAAAAGAGAAAAAAAAAATTCTTTTGTTTAATAAATTTGACTGACTATACACGAGTTTAATTGAAGTTTATTGTGTTTATGAGAGGTTAAGATATCAGAAGTGCGTATACGCGTGCATGCGGACGATAATCATGCTTTTGACACGAGAAACCCATTAATCCTTCTTCACGCGTTTCTCATCTGCACGTATATACGGTTCCTGTCAAACTCATTCATCGCATATTCGTAAAATAGGATTATTATTATTATTATTATTATTATTTTTTTTTTTGTCAACATTCATCGATTGCCTTATTACTTATCCCCTACGTGATTAAGGGAGGAAACAAACCGGAGCGTCGGTACCCACTACGACCTAAATTTTGTCCCTCTCCTGTGGAGGACAGCATCCTGGCTGTCCTATACTAACAAAGAGATTAGTTTGCCTCATATTTCATCCTCTATATTCCACACCCGTTAAACTCTGCATACTTTGAATTCTCAGAGAAAACCGGAAAATTTTCAACCAAAGACAAACACTCGCAAATATATCAGACTTTGTCTTATCCAGATTTTTCAATTAATATAATTAAATGTATTACATCATATCGTTAAATATTACATTTCGATATTCATTTCTTACATATTTCATCTTATATTTCATTTTTTGTACTGTTCTTTTATAATTATTGTACGAAAAAATTTTCAACCAGCATTTCAATTCTTATATTAGACTTTTTTATTTTTTATTCTTTTTTTTTTTTTTTTCAACACCCCGTTTAATTCCGGAATCTCTGAACGTATACGTTGGAAATATTAACAAAAGCAGCGTTACTTAGCAGAGTTGTAATCGACCTAAAATATCCGAGAATTCTTTGAATCGGTTGTACCGCAAAATATTACCTGGAACGTGTCGATGTACAGTTATATATTTTTTTGAATATATATTTATTTGATTTATATTTTTTTTATTTGATTTATTTATTTTTATTATTATGTATTTGCGGAAACAATAAATCGACTTTACTTCGCGATGACTATTATAGAAAATTTCTTCTTCAATATAATCGAAGGAAAATAATAATAATAATGATAATAATAATAATAATGTCGCGAATTTCTTTTCCAATAGAATTTATCGGTTATATGATCGTCGGATAATAATAAAGGAAATAAACCCGACGTGATCTAATAATAGAATTTCTCGCTATTCAACACGCTTGACGCCACTCTGACTTAACCCTCCTACTTGCTGGACTCCGTATGATTTGTAGGGTGACGTCAAGTCGAGATGCCTATAACATCTTGCGCCTCAATGTAATCTAACCTTTTAAGTAAGTCAAGTTCAGTATCGTTCATTTTCCTTGAGGAGGTTAAAGACTATAAAAATTATTCGACAAAAATTGTAACACGAAAAAACAAAAAGAAAAGACAAAATTTATTAAGTCTGTTATAAAATTTTCTGAATATTTTACATTATATTGGTAATAGTTCAAATATAAAAAATCTCCAAATTTTCATACGATTAAGTAATACGATGATCTTTGAAAGTGTGAAACTGTTTGTTTTTTGTTCCACCATCTTTACAAGTTATTTTTTTTTTGTTTTTTTGTAAAAACTACATTTCTTAGCTGTATTCAAAAAGTTGCCATTTTAGTTGGAGACTTACTTTAAAAACTTTGTTTTCACGCTCGGATATACATATGATACTTTGCTAGGATATTCACGTAGCGGTTTTACTATTCTTTTCAAGAAACCAAAGTTTCTTAGTTCTATGTATGATTATTTTTTTTTGTTTTTCGAGAATAAAAAAAAATTGGCTCAATTCCTGAAAAATCGTATGATTCACACATGTAGAATAAAATATGTATTTTGAGATCCGTGATTCAATCTTCTGTTTAAAAATTCTTTTTACACTGCAATTGGAATATCGATAAAATTGAATTTAAATTCTATTGAACTATTAGATTTCCCTATATTATACCTACCTGTATGCTCTTCTAAACTATTCTGCTGCAGGTTCTCTATTCTATTCATCTTATCAATCCAATATAATCAACAAAGGACCGAAGGTGACTGGTGCACTGCACTCTCTCTCTCTCTCTCTATCTCTCTCTCTCTCTCTTTCTTTCTCTCTCTCATCCTTCATCTCTATCCATCCATCCATCTATCTCTCTTTCTCGTCTCTTGATCACATATCATACGCATATCACGAAAGGAGAATAAAGCCAGCCCATCATCTGATAATAGAATTTCGCCCTATTCATCGCTCTACGCGATCCCATCGCCACGACCCTCTCTTATACTGATCCCCGCCTCGTATATGGACCCCTGTCCTAATTTGGTCCATATACATATATATATACGAGAAAGATGTTGGCAGGTATTAATAGAGATGACATTAATCTAATAGCTTGTAGCATATTGATATGTAAGAGCTTATATCAAATGCATAATAACAGTTTTGCATAGCGTTAAGTCTGAAAGCTGTTTCTTAATTCACTCTTGATTATCATCGGTGCTCAATAACCTTTAGATATAGCGATAAGTAAGAGGGGTTAGATAAGGGTTTATTTATTTGTTAAAGAATCAGCCGAGCTATAACTCTGATTAATTCGCAAAGCGATATCAATGTTTCACAATTCGTTCCTCGGTCATTTCTTACGATTGATTTCTCAAATCTGATGATACTCAAAGCTTGTTGCCGCAATTACGGGGTCGACTAGGGTGGATTTGTCCGGGGAAATCTTTTGAGATTTCATCAGGAAGTTACGAGACACTCTGGAACACATTGGTTGACACTTCAGCAGCAGGGCAACCTACAACAAATATCCATCCTCTCTCTTATTTTCTCTCTCACTTACCTTCTCTCTCTCTCTCTCTCTCTCTCTCTTTCTCTCCTTCTTCCTCTTTCTCTCGCTCTACCTTCTGACGTAGCCGTGGTCGGGTTCACTTCCTGTATTCCCCTAGTTCGCCGAGATGCCACCCTTCCTTCTAACACTCCTCACACCCTCTTTCAAACCCCTGCAGGATGGTTTCCATGGATACGCCACCCGGAGCTCAGCATCTGTACAACCTCTTAGCCATCTCTATGGATATAACCGACGAAAATCCACCGTGTTCGACTATCTAGCTCCTGTTGCATTGAAACTATCGATATTCAAGCTTTAATCGTATCGTTTTAGTACAGATACCGATATCGATAATCAATCGCTTCGTTTAATTTTATTGGGATAATTTCTTAACGCGTTTCGAATGAATTGTTGGCTTAATTTTAAGACAGACGAAAGGAGCTTTTCAATTTTTTTTTTTTTTATTTTCTTTTTTATCTTGTCTTATTTCCGTTTTATAAAAGGCATTTTTATTTTCTGGTAACGAGTAGGTCGCGAATAACTACGGATGACTGGAGAACCAACCACTTGATGTTAGATAGCTAGTAATTCATTGAATATTAAGCGTTTTCGCGAAGTTTCGGTTAACTTTGCCCGCCAGGCTGCGGCACATGGACGGAGGACCTGGAGGGCGGAGAACCCTGCCACGAGCGATTTCAATAATTAATGTCGAGGGAATTGCTTCGCTCAAGCGCCTAGCGCAAACTCCTCAATTCCTCAGCCTTAGGCGGTACTCTAATTTCATACTCTTCTCATCGAGCTGAGATTCCTTCTTTTTTTTTCCTATCGTAAGAAATATACGCGATATGTAGGTATAAGAAAAGGTTTTACGTCATCGATTAGGCGAGGAACAAATTGCAAATCTATAGTCGATTTTTACCAGTTTTAAGTTTAATTTAGATTAGATAATTTATAGATAAAGTAGTTTACAATCTTATTAAAGTAATTCAAATTTTATTTATTACAAAAATATAAAATTGAATGGATTATTTATTTATTTACCCCACGTGGTTTTCACTTCGGGAAACACATAGCCTTTGGTTTAGTAAATGTAGGTAGCAACCGGAAACCGAGGATATTTTATGCTCTGCTCGATTGCTCGACTGTTCTTTATTCTCAAGCCTAAAATCCCGGATTCAAATATTGCTCAATTTTTACAGCCGCAGATTTGTTGCTCGTGTCGAAACGTTTCTTTAGCTACTTTATCAAAACGTCGTCAACGGTTATTCAACCGCGACGTATAAACTAAATTAAATTACTCGAAACGGTGCTATAGGGATTTGTTTTCTAGGAACCACTTACAGATTTTTATATACCGTAACCTTACACAGGAATCTCGAATTGGTTCAATTCAATCGGATAAGAAGCTATAAGCTAAGCTCAAGTTCTTTATATTTGAAAATTGGTTAACAAAAGAAAAATAACTGAGATCAATAAATAAAATATTTGTCTTTGTGAAGAGGAAAGCAATAACTTCTCTATTTTTTATTTATTTTTTCTTTTTATACAAAATCTCACAACATCCTCGACGCATCCTCCTCACAGCATCCTCACAAAATCTTACAAAATTCTCCTTTTCTCTTTATGATTTCTCTATGTCTAAAATCAATTCCATTTCGACGTATTCAAACTGCTCAATTTTCTACTTCACAATTTGACAAACTAAGCTACCAAGGCCACATCGTATATATACGCCTAAGGTCTGAACACCGAACTATAGCCGAGCTCGATGATCAATAAAATAAATATTGTAATAACGACTATCAATATTTCGCCAATAGAATCTACTCTGCCTTTTAATCTGCCCTTAATAATCGCTATTTTTAATATCCTGCACGAATATTATTCCTCAGTTCGTTATTTGCGATTTTTTGTTTGTGTTTTTATGATATCGTTCGTCGGTCAATTGGTCAAAAAAATTTTCAAACCACTTCGAACAAATTAATATTATATATGAAGATAAAATAGATTTTTCTAATATTTCTTACATCTGTCATACTGTAAATAATTATTGCGTATAGGTATATTTGTACAAGAATCCCGATTTATGTATGTTCATATTAATGATATGGCACAAGTAGATGGGGTGAGGTGATATTATACCGACGTAAATTTATATGTAAGTATAGAACTATACATGTATGGTACACGCGTTTGAAATTCAAGTTGTAGGTAGAGGTACGTAAAACGTAGAACAACTGCTTATTGAGCGTCGGGAAAGGAGGGTTTGAGGGGGTTGCTCTGTAGCGGGGGCGGCGATGTCATGGCATTTGCTCGTTGTGTTTAATTAGCAGAGTGCCCGTTAATTAACGACGAGGGAGTCTACGGGCACGGTACCCTTCTCCGTCATACTGCAGGTTCCGGTCCTATATCTACCTACGTACCTATACCTACCAGGAGGCGCGGCAAGGTTAAGCGCGTGCGAAACTGACTATATCACTAATAATTACATCCATTTATATATGTGTATATATATATATATATATATATATATATATATATATATATATATATATATATATATATATATATATAGCAGCAAATAATTGTGACACCACCATCGGGCAATTAATTTTCTAAAATTGTCGCAAGTAACCGAATTAATTTCCGCTTATTTCAGATATTACTTATTATCATGTTTTATATACGGTTCTATAATATACCGCTCAGGTAACTAGACGACCCCCCGTCTCCCCTGAAATTTCATCTATGTAGCAAAAAATGAAAAAATAATATATCGGTGTAAATATTAAAAAAAAAAAAGTTAGAAGGATTTTTAAAGGTTTCCATATTTATTGAAATAATATTTGATGATTACTGTGAACGATGAGAGAGTTTTCCCCAGTTATGAGATAAATCGTGTATTTGATATATATATATAGAGAGAGAGAGAGAGAGAGAGAGAGAAAAAAAGAGAAATGGATCGTGAATTATTTGAATTCGTATAATACGCGTGATTGATTAAATTTTGTACAATAGGTATATAAGAACGGTTGATTCAATAATCGTGTACGATAGATAGGTAACGAAAACGTGGAAATTGTGTAAACCGGTTAAATCGCATTGGTCCGTTATCAAATCGTCGAAAAGGTGTTCGATGAAAAACCATGTTGAATATCATCGTTTGATCCTCTTTGCAATCAAGCTAAAAGCCCTGCAAACGTTCGAGAATTGGTTGTAGTAATTAAATCCTTCGCTCTATTTTAACACAGTGGTTATACGTACATCTATCTATATACCTATATGTATGTATATCTACCCATATATGCTTGTGGATGTATAGACAAGCGAACAAACAATCCGTCCGCCGTTATTTTACTCGTTGAATTCGATGTTCAAAAAAAAAAAAAAAAAAAAAAAAAAAATAGAACAAATCTTTGGCAACATAATGGTCAGCAAAATATTTTGTTTTTATTTGTCGTTTTTATTTTTTTTGCACCCTTGTACTAAAGTACATTGATGCATATGCATTTTTTAGTCGTTGAAAAAAAGCGATTGACCGTGCGCGATCATTATACACGTAAACGCAACGTAACGCAATACAGCACAACACAACAAGTATAAAGACACGTACTAACCAAGACGTGATAATAGTCCATTTTCCTAATAACCGGAGCTGGGGGTTTGCCAAGTGGGGGGGGAGGTTTGATACGATGCCGCGGAAACTCTGTCGGAGTTCCGTCTCTTGTTAAGCGCACCCTTTTCGTTTTGTATGCATCAGATAGCGTCTCTCCCATTCCACCCTACGTCCTCCCTCCTCCTTTTCTCTTCCTCCTTCCCTCTCTCTCCCCCCCGCGCTTTACCCCTTTCCCTTCTCGTCCCGCGTACTCTTCGTTCAACGTTGGCTCCGGGTGCTCCGTTTGCGATAAATAACCAGCGAGAGAGAACCGTGGAGGTAGCGGAAAGGGCGGGTTGAAGGGTGGTGATGGGGGGGAAAGAGGGGGCTACCCGCTACCCGCTACCGTCGTGGCAGAAGGGTCGATATCAAACTCACTCTACCACTACTAGTTCCACGGTTCTCTTCTTCGCTCTCTATGTATATACATATAATATACCTATGTCCTTCTCTTTTTTCTCTTTCTCTTGCTTTCTTGCTGGCAGTAGTAGGTACCTACCTCTTCGTCTTTCTTTCTCTTACTCTTTATCTTTATCTTTCTTTTTCTTTTTCGTTTTATTCTTCTCTTTCTATTTCTCTTTCTCTTTCTACTCCCCCCTTCCTTCTGACTGTCGCGCACACAACCGAGCTGGAGTTACTTAACGCGATTAAACCCTCCGTGCGGCTATAGACACGCGTGTGCTTTTCGGTCGACGGTCGGTCGGTCCGTTCGTCGCGTCAGTGGGTTGGTCCGTTCGTCGTTCGTCGTCGTCGTCGAGTAAGTAAAGCAGCAACGAGAAACGATTCGATCGGTGGGGTGCTTAAAAGTACGACAGCCTTTTGTTTCCCCACTTCCTCTCCCCAGTGCTTTTGCTGCTGCTGCTGCTGCTGCTGGAGCGACGCGACAGTCACAATCCCCCCTTCCGTTTCACCCCCTACGTTTTACAGAATAGGTAATTAATTGATAGTCGAGTGAAACTTCTCGCGGTTTACAAAGTCGTTACGATATATAAATTTTTCTTTTTTTATTTTTTTTTTTGATTTTAAATTCAGGCATTTCTATACTTCGAACATATAGTATGGGTAATAAACTTTGGGTAGCGATCTCCGCCCTTAGTCTCTTTCATTCGAAAGACTAGGATCATATTCAGACTGAAACTTAGGGTTATTAAATTATATTAAATTGAATCAAATCAAATCGAATCAAATCAAATCAAATTTTCATTTCTTGGCAGGAGAAGAGAAGGAGAGGAGAAGAGAGGGAGTAGCTCGTATCTATGGATTTATATTTAATTATCCTTCTTCGTTAGCTTGTCATATCTCATTGTAAGGATTTAATTATTGTGCTGGGAATCGCCTTATTGCCAGGTGGTTGGGTCTTGCTTATCGCAACGAATAATTCATACGACCTTGATAACAAATGGGTCAGATTTAGTATGATTATAATTTCAGAGTGACCGCGCATGCGTTTTCGACTAGTAAATATCGAGATAAAAAATATAAAAAAACAAAATATATTAATTTAATTGTGTTCTTTTTTCATAAAAATAAAAACTTCTCGCTTCTTTGACAGTTTTTTTATTTTTATTTTTATCTGTATCTTTTTTGCACACCATCGAGTGTAATATAAATGAACTAAAAAATGGAAACTCTTAAATCAGTTGCGTGTTTCGACTGAATCCCATCGAAAGAGAGAGAAAGAGAAAGAGAAAGAGAGAGTGAGAGTACGCCTATAAAGTTAAACTGTGGGACAATCTTTGGTCGTATTTCACTAGTCGTGTTCACGTTTGTCTCGACGTTTGTTCGCCCTTCCCCTCCGCTCGCGCGTTCGCAAATTTCCACGATGTTTCGATGTGTTTATTCGCCCGTTGCAGCCCCTCACACATCTATACCCCGTATTCTACACACATACAACTGTACAACATACACAAACGCATACTTTTCCCCCTCGACTGGCTCTCACGTACGGAGTAATGCCCGGAGAGGTCATCGACTTCCCGGTCCGAACTAACCGGCGCGACGACATCGTCGACCTGTGCCGATCCGTGGCTAGCATAGTTAGTTATCGATATAGTATCTAATTAATTAGCGGGGCAAAAATTAGATTTTTTTTTTTTTTTTAGTTTTTAGTTTTTTATTTACACATTTTTTGAATCTTTTATTTACTTTCATGGATGTTAAATTATCAAATCTCATATATCCACTTATTACGAGTATGCAAAGTTGACTAAAAAAAAAACGTTGATTAGAGTTACAGGATACAAGGAATTAGAAAAACATTTTCTTACACGCGTTTAATTTCGTTGGGGTACTGATTTTTACATCTGTTAACCCTTCGTGGTTACACTTCTGTAGAATCACGTAGTAGTCACACTGCAGGGAGTCAAATTGACCCAACGTTATTTTCAAATGGCTGCCGTAAAAAAAGTATTCATCCGATTTTTTTTTTCAAAAAATTATGGATCGTAATTTGAACGTTGTAGAATATGTAGTAACAGTTAATTTGGAAAAAATCAAACGTAAACGTGCCTAAAAAAAAAAATAAAAAATCGTGAAGATGTGGATGTGCAAAAAATGTACTTTTTCAGTAAAAGATTCATAACTTATTAATTTTTCAATAGATTTTTTTGTTTTTTTTCTTCAAAAAATCTTAGGGTGATGCGAAATATGGTACTTTGATAAAAAATAAAAAAATATAAGAAATATAGTTCAATAGTGAGAATTTTGAAAAAGGTATTTGTTCCATCTAAAAACAGATATTTAGCTCAAAGTTGCAAGCTGGGTCAATTTGACCCATGGTGATTACGACGGGTTAAAGTTTTGTCAATTGATAATAGATATGGGTGATTACCTACGACCGCGACGTACATAATTTGTGTTTGTAAATAATAATGATACCTTGAATTGTGGACGCCGGGTTGTTTCTCCGTATATTAATGTATATAGGTATACATATATGTATACATGTTAACGTACATTATATACAGGATATATAAACCTCCTCTCGGGGTAGTAAAATACGCGGGATTTTATACTTGAGAGTTTGCTTTTCTCTGCAGTCGTTGCAGGTTGACGAATAGCCCGATTTATCTTCTGTATCAATGAAGAAGACATTCTGTGAAGGCAGAGCGAGTCGAGAAGCGAGGCGAGAATATCCGCAATTCAAGCACTTGAAGATTTGCCAATACCGACCGCTAGCGCTAACGTAGATAGGTACGCGGGCGCTATGGCTACACGACTTCCGAATTTATTTTCAGTACCATATACATACTCTACCACCACCACCACCACCCCACCACCAACAACATCTCCATCTCCATCTTCCTACAAACTTGCGCTGCTTTAGACGCTCATCTCTTTTATACACGCGTATAATAATAATAAACCAAACTATAAAGAAGGAGCTGATAACTTCTTATCTCTATTATCTCTCGTCGCACATAACAAAACCGAAAAGTGTAAAGGTATAAAAATTTTATCTAAAAATTCGAAAAAAGAATGAAAAGAAAAAACAAACAAAAATTTCAAGCCTTAAATTTTGTTTATTTTATTTTTTTGGAAGATCGCGAACAAAATTGCAGAATATCTAAAAAATTTTCTCAATAATACAGTAAAATGCACCCCTTAATCGATATCCACTTTAGTTTACGATTCAGTATAAATTAATTAATAAAAGAAAAAAATTGAATTAGCCTATTAAACGCAAAACTCACTTCATAGATTTCTTATTATTTATTTTTTTTTTTCAAAATTAACTAAAAATGTTCACTTCATTTTGGTCGGGATGATTCTAATTTCGATTTTTCCTTGGGTATGAAACTTTGCTCAGGTCTAAAAAAAAAAAAAAAAAAAAAGGAAACAGCATTAAAAAAACCGATGTATGTATACAATATTTGATTATCCTGTATTCGTAAAGTGATACTGTGGTTACTGGGTCGAAAATAATCGTAGTGAAATATGTTCGTATTATGCAATGAAGTAAACCCGGTCAGCGGATATCACCGGTAAGCTTCTCCTTCGGGACGGATTTGTCGGGATTAACCAATAGGTTACGCGTACGCGATTGAATTGAATAGTTTAGACCCTAGTTTTTGCGGTAGCTATGTACTACCTAGACTGGAGTTTCGTATGAAAAAAAAAAAAAAATAAATAAATAAATAAATAAATAAATAAAACTAAGTAAATGAATACATGAAAGAAAAAAAAGGAAAAGAATTTAATAAATTAGATATGAAACATATTTTCAATATAAACCGTGATCAGAAAGTAACGATAATATATAATGTCATATTGAAAAATATTCGTCAGACTTTCGTGAATAATATTATACCTATATAAAACATATTTTGTAGCATTTTTATAGTATAAACACGTGGGGGTAAATAATAATAATAATAATAATAATAAAGAAAAAAATTGTGGGAGGAAACCTTTCAAAGAAATTTACCGAGAAATGATAGGCTGAATTTTTACGCAGCCGTAGCTAACCCCGTGAATAAAATATGATCTTTTTTTTTTTTTTACTTTTACTTAGGAATAGAGTATATGTAGGTATAGCTAACGATGGTAAAATGTAACGAGAAGAAATTTTTTTAAGTAATGAAGGATTATGACAAAAAAAGAAAAAAAAAAAAATACGCTGTATTAATGTAATCGAAAGTTTTACTATATAAGAGGTAAATACGCCTGTGGTATGTGTGTGTGTATATATATATATGTATGTATCTATACCTAAATTGATTAACATTTCCAGAAAGAATATAAAATCGTTGAAATCCTATATTCGTTATGTATCTAATTATAATTAAATAAACAAATAGTGTAAACGGAATAGATTTAAATAAATAAATGAGCAAGTAAATAAATGAATAAATAAATAAGTAAATAAACAAAAGGATCGACACGCGACTAATTGGAGATCGGTTTCTCCGGCAAGTAAATCCTGAATGACGTCTGGAACGACGCTTTGTACCTGGCGCCGTAAGTTAATTAAGACCTCCTACGGGAGCTAATTGCATTTGCTGGAGCCTCGCGCACTCGTTGACTGGAATATGGGAGTTTCATCGTAGGTGGGGGGGAGGTAGAGGAGAGGGAGGGAGGGGATCCTTCCTTATTACAGGCATGGTTAATTAATCGCGTCCGTCTGGGATCTCTACCGATAATTGATGTAATCAATCACACAACTCGACGTTTCGGCGTGGTAACGACCTGCTTTACGTTGTTTTTTTTCATTTCATTTCTATCCTTTTGTTTTCTTTTCTTTCTATCCTTGTTGTTTTGCTTGTTATAGCAAAATTTTATGAACAGTTTTTTTTTTTTCATTCTTACCGATTAATCGACAAAAAAAAAAAAAAAACGAGGTTAGATCAAACCGCAAAAAAGAAATGAAAAGAAAAAAAAATAAAAACGAACACATCGCGAGATCTATAAAAGCAATTTTAATAACCAATAAAAACTCTTCGAAGTGTAAAAGATTTTTTTGATTTTTTTTTTGTTGTGTGTTAAATAAAAATTCGTAAATTTTTTCTCTCTTTTGATACCGTTAAAAATGATGTTTAATTAATTTCATAGCTTCTTTTCTGTATTTTAAAACGTTAAAGAAACAAGCTATACACGTCTTGGGGCAAGGTCGTAATGCAACAATGTTGTAGACTCATGTTTTGCGCACACCTGTGCAATGATCCTTATACTTTATCATATCACACATACGTACATACATACATACCTACCATTCTCATTCTCATTCGCACATGATTGACTCGACGCGACCGCTACGCGACGTAGGCAGACGATTCTCTTGCGTCATTCTGTACTCGGCGCGGTAGATGACGCAGCTTTATACTCAGGTCACTTCGGCCTCGCTCTTTTCTCTTCTCTTCTCTTCTCTTTTCTCCCCGTCTCGCTCGGTTTCAAGGAAAATAACAATATTTATTAAATCCCCGGAGGAATTTTTCATCCAGTTTTGTTTTTGTTTTTTGTTTTTTTTTTTTTTTTTTCTTATTCTTTTCTTTTTATATACTCGAATCGAAATTTCTTTGCCTATTTTTTATTATAAACATGATAACATTTATCATATATGCAAATATAATAATAAAACTTGAAATTTTTATATAATTTTATATTTTGAATAATTAAAAGAATATTTTCAAACATATTGTTATAAATAATTTTTATAGTTTAGGTATAAATGAGAGAGTTGGTATACAAGAGGTAGGTAAAATCTGGCTACCTTCTCGGTGTAGCAAAGTTGTTAGAGTTTGTTTCGAAGCCGTCATGGTTCGGCACAGAACTTTCAAGGATAACAATAAACACGAAACCAACATGAATGCTAGTCCAGAATTATCCATCCCAGGTTAGAGAACTAGCCCAGGCAAAGTTACATTTTGCTAAGGTCAGATTGTATACAACACAGTTGTACAAAACGAGAACTAGGTAATATACCTACCTACCTACCTACCTACCTACCTACATAGCGCGATATGCCTCTGGCGCCAGTAAATTGGGTCGTATGTCACACCGGCGCATAGCGCATCTTTACGTAAGAGAAAAATAGAAAAGAAAATAAAATAAAATAAAGAAAGTAGGTAAACTATACAGAATGATAAAAAAACGAAGACTCTAAAATTGCGAATCGTGAAATTCTTGCCTCTTTACCTATACCACGAACAAAAATTAACAATTAATATGGTCGTTTAACGTTATATCGAAAGTTAGCCCCGAGCGGTTAACCATGTCTCTTATATATATATATATAACTGCACTCTGGTGTAAGACGTGATTCGCGTTTCGCGATTCGAGATTCGATCCATGATGGCCGCTCCGACAAGTGCAGGTGTCTCAGATCAGACGTAGAAGAATAAGAGATATTATACGATCGCGCGGTGTGCAGGAAACAGTTGTTCGAATTGTAGACGCAGCTGTTAGTTGTGTGGAGCAAGTAGTTTCGACAACCGTGAGATCAGACAAGAAGTATATGGAAAAAGGCGGTCCATTTGTGCAGTCGGTCAGTTAGCTATATATAAGGAAAAAAAAAAAATAAAAGAAAATATTCGATTGCTCCTTTCTCATACCACCTCTAGAGATTCTATATTTCTCTATCTTTATCCCACTCTCGCAAAACTTTGCCCCTTCAGCCTTGCAATCACGCTTCAATGAGCTCGGGAATTGATCCGAAGTTGTTAGCGAAGATAAGGTGGTTGTCTGCTCCGGCAGCCTAGTCCCCAACGTCTGGCTTCTTGAGTTCTGCATTGTCACATTGGGTCGTTCTTTTGTTTAATATATTTAATTGTTGGACTGAAATTTTTTTAATTTTATATTTGGAAATGTATCCGCGATAAGGAGGTACGCAGAGTTATTTTCTCTATTTTCTTATTAACACTCGATGGTTGATCAGACGTTGAAATACTAACGGAACAAATAAAGAAAACAAAAAATAAGATAGAAAACATATACGTAAAGTTTTGGCTTCGGGTATCTAACGTCGCTTTTTTGATACCGCTTTACTTTGTCTTAAAGCCTGATGACGCAAGGTGGTTCAACCAGATCTTAATACGAAACAGGTGCGCCCCTCGGAGAGCTTCTCGTTCGTACCTACCGCGCTTGCCTGCTGCCTATTGGCGCGTGCCACACGGTTTACACACACGAAGATGAGTCGAGGCCCGCTCGCGCGCGCGTGCCCACAAACAACAGGGTGATGCTAATAACACGGGACAAGGATAATTACGCGAAGCCTCCGGCGTGCCTTCTTATTCTCCTTCAGTCAGTGTATACATATGTCTCTTGTTTTTTTTATTTTTATTCTTATTTTTTTTTGTCTTTTTTATATATAGGTACATACATACATATAGTAGGTATATATAATATATACGGATTATCAATTAGTTTTTTTAACATCACTGTGTATAAGTAACCTTAGGAAAATCGAATTAATTCATATACATATAAACGTGTTGCGCCTAAACTTCCACATGTTTATTCAATCTTTCATAGTAGAGACGTATTACCGATCTTAGATTTATCACTAATCTCGTAACCATTGCCGATCACAAAAGCGCTCGACCTAATCGATCTCGATAAAGAAGAATCCTAGTTTATTGACGGTTATAAACCAGCTCGTCAGGCGAGTGTAACAGTGTTTCTCTTTACCCACTGAGATATACCTCTGACTTACAAACGATCTCTTTATATGTATGTATACGTGCTTTACTATTGCGTCACATTTTGCCGTTATCTAGGTTCCGGTGATTCTTGCGTTTATTATAAACCAACTTTCGAAGATAGATATCTTAAGTCCGATTCGTTATAACAAAAGGAAATTAGTTTTCTTTTGAATCTGAATTTAGTAAAGTAATATATTTGAAATTAGAATATGCAAGAATAAATAAATAAATAATTAAAATAGAAAAACGGGGTAATCTTGAAGAATGAAAATAAATATTATTGAATAACTCACTACGGGTTGAACGAAAAAATAAAATAAAATAAAAAAAAAAAAGGTTTGAAGTTCATGGCGGTTGCGTGTACAAGGGACATAATAAGCGTTGGAACAAGGCAAAAGGGGATCGAAATGTATATACGTATACCTATATTTCGTATGCACGAATGTGCGCGTAACGTGTATATATATATATATATATATACGCAACGCAACGACGGACTACCATAAGCTACGCAACAAAGCAGCCAGCTATCGTTACGCAGGTGAACCACGCCGTCTGCTGTTCTCTGCCTGCTGCTCGGCGTCGGTGCTCGTGTTGTTGTTCACAAGCTGCACGCATACAACGATTCCATCCCCACACACAACGATTCTACGCATACTTTGTGCCGAGGCCGATGATGGGGTTCGTGGCCAGCCGGCCTGCCCGCCTCAGTCAACCGATGCTCGTCTCTGCGATTAAACGTATCGCTTCGTTCGATATTCGTTCGTTCGCGTCTACATAACTCTTTAAAAATTCTAAACTCTATTCCTTACGCTAATATAATTTTATTACTCATTACACACATCTACGACTCAATTATTTTCGCGCCTTAAACCTATCCAAGGATGTAGTGAATAATAATGTAACTAAACAGAATTTATAACCTTTAAAATATAAGAAAGTGTAACGTTCATTTCATTTAAAATTTTTATATACATTTATTAATAATTTCGATGGTGATTCCCCAAAAATTATATCCGGGATGTACACAAAGTTTGAAGTGCTTCAGGGTATAGTCAGTTATCTTCTTGTGTCAGGTGGGAATTAATAAAACAATTTTTTCATTAAATACTATTTTCATTATATAATTTTTGTTATTTTTTGGTTTTACTTTACCAAGTATATTCATATACAATACAATGCTATATGTATACGTATACGTATACGTATATACACTATAATTTGGCGGCATTCTTCCGTTTCGTATTTCCGGTCTTCTTTTTTCTTTTTTCCCCCCCGTTTCCTTTTTCTTCCTCTTTTTATTCTTACTCTTACCTAAGTTTTCTTCGTGAGGTCAGGTTTAGGTGGATATATAAGTTGGCTCCACGCGTGAGCGCGCTTCCTGCCACCCACGTGTCAGTCCCTTCCCCACGTCCGTTCGCCCGTACGTCTGTCTCCTCTAGCAGAGTACTCGCAAGAGTTGCGAAGAGTGAGACCCCTCTCACTTGCTCGCTTATATTCTCTTTCTCAGTCTTTATATCCATCCCTCTCTCTCTCACTCATTCACTCATTCATTCACTCGCTCACTCACTCACTCACTCACTCACTCTCTCTCTCTCTCGTTTGTCGTTCGTTCGTTCGTTGTTTGCCATTCGGCCACGTACGGTGTTGCCAAGTCTACGCGACGCCTAGCATCTCGTCTGACGCACGGGCCATGTATGTATGTACATATATATGTATGTATTCATGAAACGACACAACGACACAACCAACTACGACAACGACAGTGGCGGGGCCTCTTTCTCGCGTTTAATCGCCCTCTTCTCAGAGCAACTGGTGTCGCGTCCGAACTCCGAATTCAACAAAGTGTATACATATCGATCCGTTCTCGTTTCGATTCGTTCTCCTTTCCCGCCACCCTTCCCTCTCTTCCGTTATTCTCTCTTTCTTCTTTCTCACTCCCTAGGTTAGCTAGCGGTAGGGTAGCTAGCTGGCTAGTAGCTATAGGTAGGAGACAACAGACAAGGCTGAGGGGGTAGGGGTACGATGAGGTAGAAGGTAGAATTGCGTGGCTTACCACCGTGGGATAAAACTACGTTCAGAGAAATACTAAATACAATTAAAACAAAAAAAGACACTGTTAAATCGTGTAAAGTGTTATATACACTGCAGTTTTATTATTGGATAGAATTTATCAATCCTTTTCTATCGAATTTGGGATTTCGGTAGGTAGAATTTAACCGTTTAGTTTCTTTAAATTTTGGATAATTTTTTCGGTTATGTTATTTTATTTTATTTTTTTCAAATTACGGACGTTTAAATACTTGAACAAACGAATACAAGTACGTGTGGTTAGGTGCATGAGCAGCTTCGTTATTTACAACGAATATTGTCTGTACCGTTTCATCGTTGCAACGAGACACCGCAATACAGTTATACGCATATACATATATACATACCTTGGCGCATAGCGCAATTCGATGTATATATGTTTGTATGTATGTTGGTACATAGTTATAATACTACACTATTACTATATAACTATATTTGTGTATAAAATACGTTTCACAAAGTCAAAGGCCCAGTCAGTGTTTGCAACGTGACGCGACTTCTAATTAGTCTCATATGTGTACAAGTTTAAATCATATTATTCATGAATTCGTTTATTATTTCTATCAATTATAACAGATTCTATAATATATTCTAAATTTTTAATCAATTATACTAATTTTTTTTTTCTTTTTAAACCAATTCCCATTATTCTTTCCCAAATCTTTGGATATTTATAATTTGATTGATAATACATCTCTTATCTACCATATACTGCTGTAGTACTGAAATCATGTTTATACGGAGTATAAGATACAATAATATACCCAGAGCCCGTTAAACTGAGTTTACCACAGTCGAACTTTTATGAGATGTTTTTTGTTTTTTTTTTTGGTTTTTTAAACCGCAAAATGTCTGATTCTTATACCTGCAACTTGTATTATTATAATCATGCATATATATGTGTGAATATTTTGTTTTATTTTATTTTTATTTATAGTCTCTCTTTCGATGGATATATATTTCATCCAATCAAGGACAACTTGTCGCATGAATGTATGTACTACGCGTCAGGGCGAGCCCTGGGCGGTTAGAAATTGCCATTGTGTTCGATCGGTTATAGACTTTAGAACTTACGATTATTATAGTGAGTGCAGTTAGGCTCAAGTACCAATTACACTGTCGAGGTCGATGTTGGGGCTATTGATTAAACAATTATACAAGACCTTAAATACTTACATCAAATTAAAGTAATGTTTACTTTTCATTTGTTACAGAACGAGAACGACATACAGCTACAGGGCTTTCTTCGTAAGTACAATCGATACATGAATTTACTATTCATTTATACCTATACCTACTCCTTCGAGGCTCGAAGCCTTCAGTTATAATGCAGAATTATGTTTATAGTCATTAGCTTTAATGCGATTTTGATTTTTTTTTTTCTTCTCTTCATAAGAAAAAATATTCCTCGAAAAACTTTACATTGATCAATTAATGTTCAGAGGTCGTTCTTTGGCACTCAATATTTATTAAAATGTAAATAACTTTTCCTAATTATTCTACATAAAATCAACTAATTTTTAATTATTTTTTTTTTTAATTTTTTTTGTTTTTGTTTTTTCGAACTTGTAAATTGACTTCGAGTCTGGATATATAACCCAGGTAATCTATAACACAAATTTGTAGCGTATAAGTGATATCTATCAAAATAAAAAAGCCAGTGTTGATCCTGAACCGAGGAAATCGTTGACCTTAACTAATCCGCGAAGTACCTAACTGCGTTTCAAACTTATTGTTAATCAGAGCTCCGACGTATTATACGCGTTGTCCCACGATTTGTTACGGACAAAATTTACTTAAAGATTTTTCATACAAGTAAGGCAATGTGGTTGACGAGTTAATCGCGTCTAGTCCCCCCTCTCCGCAAATCTGTAATTAGTTTAACGTTTGATTGATAATTTACTGTAGCTAGACTATAACATAACCATTATAGATCAGCTGTTTGTGTTCTCAAGGCTTTATTTTATACACTCGCACAGTTTTACATTACGTGACATAATATAGTCTGCAGGAGACATTATACATACCTACGTATGTACAAGGTGAAAATTATGTTTATAGGAGTGATAAAAAAAAAAAAAAAGATTTCAATATTTTGAATTACTTTTAATTTTGATTTTTTTTTTTTTTTTGCTACTGTTCGAGTCGGGGTAGATCGAGAATCAGCTATATTATACTGTGTGTGACTAATGTTGAATAAAATATTGCATCCGTTCGAGGGATGCGTGACTGTGTTTATACGTATATACTAATCATAATCATTTGTCAACTGATAAAACCGCAGTGGCAAGTGAAAGACGTGTAGAAAAGAGTGACTGATATATATTTTTCATGTGATCGTGGAGTTCAATGGTAGATATTCTTGAATAAAAATTACGTCGAATAATTGTTAAGGGTTTTTTTTATTTCTTTTTTTGTTTTATTCGATGAACTTGAAGATCGCAGTAAATTAAGGTATGAAATTAAATGAGTAGATATAATTCCCTTGGCTCTGAAAAAAAAACGAAAATAAAAAAAAACGTTGCGATTTTCTACCGTGCAATAAATTTGTCCTAGCGATTAAAAAAAAAAAAAAAAAATCGTTTTGCTTTATTTTTAATTAAGGATATTAATTAAAGTTCTTTGTACGATCTTTTGACCCCCCGCGGTTAGCCTCTTTTACGTAGCAAATTAAAACCGCGATTATACGGTAGGTAGGTACATACATAAATAACACATAGTGTGTCTATTTAATTAAACAACGAAATCTCACGAAATATATTGATCCAATACTAATCCTTATTTAAATTAATTAATAAAATAAAATAAAAGAACATATAAAAATTTATACCTGAGGTATGTGTGACCTAACTTATATTCCACACAATATCAATCATTGCAGGGATCGATATAGATACGCGGTTATTGTGGTCTGAGATGGATTAAAAATTTTTTCTTTTATTATCTGCGAAAATACGAGACAACGCCGTGCGATTATTCACTTTTTCATTATTATGCTCTTTTTTTTTTTTTCGTAGCTAATTTTATCGCGTAACAAAAGAAGTTAACGACCCTAAACGACAATGCGGAGCCAAAAATCCCGCGGACACTTAGCTGCAGCAAGTTTTATATACCATACCTACCTTCAGAAAATCTCACCCTCTTTAAAGTTCTTATCAGAATATACAAAATGAGCCGGGAAAAACTGGGACTATAAATACTTTACGAGCAAACAGTGTTGTCTTCTATTAAGAGGGTGTGAATTTTTATTAATTTATTTTTTTTAACCTTTTTTGCCGATATTGACTAGATTTGAATGGAACGATGATTAACTAGCTATGTCACGTATCTTATCCAGAAATGATTTGACTCGTTTTTTCTCTCTATAATTTTGATTATAAATTATTATTAATTTCTTTCCTTTTTTCTCTTTTCATTGAATTTATGGCCGTGAAATAATTATTACGTCTTTTGCTTTGCTACACCGTTTTATGGCTTTTACAACTAATTCGTGTACATACATACATAGAAAATATAGCGTGACGATGTGTGATTATAAATACATTCTAACTGAACTGACTAGAGTTTTAATTTTTATGGAATACAATAATTATATCCGTTGCATAATTCGTATAGTATAGGTACAGTGTGTTCGCTATGTGTATAATAAAGTGCAGCTAAATTTCTGTTAGTAATTTTTTCATGCTGTATATAGGTTTATATATACATATATCTATTTGGCAAAGTGCATTACAGTAATTTGCAATTTAAATTTTTGCGATTGGGTTGTTGCCGCAGGCTTGAAACGATCAAATTTTAACCGCGTATTTTTTATGGCTTTAACTAGTGTCATGAAGTTTACGTAATAAGTTCACTGATTATCCCAGACTACTCTTTTATTAGCGGTAGAACAGAGAGTATCGATATATATAGAATAATTTTTTATTGATAATATTAGATTCATCAGCATGCATTATACATAATATATGTCTTTCCAGAAAATTCTAATTCCATTATAAATATAGAATAATAAATAAAAACGTGAATGGCTTATCTTTTCAGCGAAACTTGCGCGAAACCTTGAAGAGTATATTCTTCTCATGATAGTAAAGTACATTGAAATTTTACGTAACGAATAGACTTGGACTAAATTTCATTATTAACGATCGTTATTAGAACCTATAACAAGCTAAATCGAATGTATCATTTTATTTTAAATGTAAATTGAAATTTCTTGGAATCATTTATATATAGAAAAATTTTATACAAACAGCTTACAAATATTTGCAACATCGTTTATAATAATTACTAATCGACCTCACTTAATTGCCCCTGTTAGTTTTGATAACGATTCTGTACTCTACTATACTATACATTACGGTTTTTAACAGATAAATATTTAACTCCGATTCGTCGGAATAAAATCATTCGATTTATCCTCAAACTAATCGTTAACTCTTTATATTATTTTCATTATGCGAATTTGTTTGATTATTTATTTTTTTTTTTTCCTGTTGATAATCAACGGTGCGTGAGTCGGCTTGAAATAATCAATCTTTATTTACTGGATACATCAGTTTCTCTGTTACCGTCAATTCAAAAGATGATACAATTTAACGCCATTTTTATTTGCTATTTTATTACGTCCTTGTGCTTTGGACCTAGGGTATTTCTTCAAACCAGTACGGAATTGATATTGTCATTTTCTACGGTACAGTACCTACGGTGTACTAACAAGTTACTAGCTATGTTGGTTGGCTGGCTGGCTGGCTAGCTTAAGCTGGATTCCTTCAAGGTCGGAAGAAAAGATAAGGTTTTACCAACGTACGTTTTGCCGTTAACGTACCGTTAACGAATGGAGATTCACGTCTCGGTGTTACTGACCGTATAATGGCGTTTGGTCTTGGCAACGAACCTTCAAGCTCGAGTCCGCGACAGACCAAGGACTACTTTGTTAACTGAATTGAATCGCGTGTAGGTGATCGGTGTCAAGAATTTCTAAAAAAAAAATTTTAATCATATCTTCAATAGAGTCATGACACTTGCACTTTTATACGATGGGTCTGACCATCGGTTACAAAAAATTATTCATCATTTATTTGTATATATTCATTTCACACAAATTAATTATGACAAAAATTACAACTTTACCCAAATAATTATCGATAGAAATTTTTCTTTTTTCCAATACGGTTCAATAAATTTATCGATTCTATAATTTATTATTCGTTCAATCCCCTTCCCCTCCTTCACTTTCTTTTCTGCTTAAGAAAAAACGAGAAATTTCATTTGATGACCACCGTACGTGTTTCATTTGGTTATTCAATTTGTCATTTTTTTCTTTCTTTTTTTTCGATTGAGCTCGTACTTCATTGATTTTATTTTCTATCATTTGTTTGTTTGGGTTTTTATTTATTGTCTTTCTTGTTTTTTATTTTTTTTTTTTTGAACCGTAAAACGGTACATCTAGTTTGAAGATGACCAACAAGTATAAAATACATATACTAGCTGGTTGGTAGGTAGTCGAGTACACGCCATCCGGCATTTTGTGTTCTTATGTATGTGTAGGTATGTATACATATGCCAAGGCTAAAACCGGCGACAGTTACTATATACACTCTACGTGCCAGAATTGTTGCTTGCTTCTTCAATTGCTACAGAATTTTATTTGCGAGTTTACTAGCTGAATGCGAGAAGACAGGTTGCCATTTTATCCGTTATTGAAAAACAAGATACTCGACTTTTCCAACGTATACGTAGAAGAAAATATTTAATAAGAAAAAGAAAATGAAAATGAGAAAAAAATTAGTAAAATTTAAACACAGTAAACCGGCAGACTTCAAAGAGTTGAAAAAATAAAATAATAATAATCAATAAAAATTAGTAATGAAATTGTTTCTAATTATTGAAAGAAAAAAAAAAAAATAATAAAAAAAAAAACAACTACTCGAATCCCATACACATGCCTGGGAATAGCCTGATTCTACGAATCGTTTCATCGGACCGTGAAATTGGGCTGCAAATCACCGATTACCACGTCAACGGATATCGATGAGAGGAACAGCGATTCGCTCAGCAAAGTTATATATATACCTATGTACGAACCATGTGTACGTTTTTTTTTGGTTTTGTATATACCTATGCACATATTTTTTTGCTTCCATCGTTTATATCGGTCAGTAATTTCATATTCTCACGAAGTATTATGTCCTTAATCCGCAAAAGTAATCCTTTGATCAAAATCCACCGACCATAGAGATTCTTCACAAATTTGATTACCTCAGTTCTCTCTCTCTCTCTTTTTTTTTTTTTTTTTTTTTTTTTTTCAATCACTGCTATTAAACACAGTGTCAACGGGTAAAGGTATTAAATTCGTGCTGGTCTTTTACTCACATCGTATAAATTGGCGATATTCAAAGTCTAAAAAGACCGCGCGAATTTTCGGACGATGAATATATTCTACATCGAATAAATTTCTTTCATCCGTGAATATCGATAATTAGTTTCAAATGAAAACTGGTCAGAAAATAAGATAATAAAAAAAAAAATTCTGGCATCCGTGAATTCATTCACAAACACCATCGACGTATTTAAAATCGCCTCGATAATCTGTTCGACATAATAACCCGCGTGAAATCTTTCATCGCGAATGTCTATACGAGGGTAAATCGAGCATATGTTATCGATAAATGGAAACTGTAATAAAATACGAATGTACGACTGCGGCCTTTGGTTTGATTTGTCTTAATTGATTAGCAATTTAATTGAATAGTACAAACGATACAATTAATATGTACGTGCGTACATACAATCCGATATTCAGTGTTGTTATCTCATCCATTTGGGCAAAGCCGGAAGCAGCCGAGGGAAGAAGGGGGGGGGAGGGTTATCAATACTTTGGAGACCACAACGCAGCGGGGTATACCACCGTTGTTCGTCTGAAGGTAAACCGCCGGTACAGGGCAAAATTCAAAGCTGTGAACTGCCTCCGTGTTCCCAGGCAAGTAGAGGACAGAATTATTACCACCAGGTACTCAAACGACTGGTGGAACGGAGATGCGAAGAGGTCGGCGACTGGAGATACTAGACCGAAGCGGCTCTCGCTTCGGGGCAAAGAGGGACACGGGAGTTTGCTCCGAGAGAGACAGGGATAAAGAGGAGGATATATAGACAGAGAGAGAGAGAGAGAGAGAGAGAGAGAGAGAGAGAGAGAGAGAGAGAGAGAGAGAGAGAGAGAGAGAGAGAGAGAGAGAGTGAGTGAGTGAGTGAGAGAGAGAGAGAAAGAGAAGGGAACATATCGAGCGAACTCTATATAGCACGACGGTAGTGTACCCGTCCTGGAACTTCCGAAGTTATTTGCAACAAGCAGGTTGCTGCTGCTGCTGCTGCCGCTTCTGCTGCTGCTGCTGCTGCTGCTGCTGGTTCTGCTTGTGGCGGTGATTTTAGTGATGGTGGTGGTGGCGGGTTGGCATGGTCGTGGAATTCTCTATTCCATCCGTTCTCCGCCCTCCGCTCGATTCTCGGTTATAACGTCGGAAACCCCCCCCCCCCCCCCCTCTACTTCGTTGGTTACCCTGGCTTGACTCTGTGGTGGTGTTGCTGCCTCCACTGCCGCCGCCACCACCAGAGCCAGAGCCACCGCCGCCGCCGCCTCCCTCGTTAATGGGCATCGGGAACTTACAGGTAGAAAGCGATTGCTACCAGCAAACAACGGACAATCACTGATCTGTAGCGAAACTATGAAAAAAAAAAAAAAAAAAAAAAACAGAAAAAAAAGAAAAGAATTGAAAAAAATCTATCATTTTATAGACGATGATAGATGCGGTAGACTCCTGCTAAGTAAAACGTGTATCACGTATTAGAAACATAGCATATTCCATCGTCATCATCATCATCATTCATCAGGACCTTCGGTCTTGATAATTTTATTTTTCTATAATTCTTTCAATTTTATTACAATAGTCTTTCAAAAAAAAGCAGTCGTTGTAAAGACTGAGATGAACGGTTGCTTAAACATGACATTATTTTTTGTCTCTAATTGTTCGGAAAATATCTTTTCGATATTAATTTATTTTTGTTTTGTTGAAACAAAAATGAATTAGAGTTAAAATTTTTCGCCGGCTTTAACCGAGGCTTAATTTCTTGACAATTAGAGATGAAAAAAAAATTGATAATTTAAGTACCGGATTCATACGAATACGCTTTTTACTTACAATTGCTCTTGCTTTGACCTTTGCTTGATCCACGCTTCAAAAGGCTAGTGTGATAAAACTGGGCCTTTGAAAAAATTCATTTGGGATACACGAAGGTCCTTAAAAAAAAAAAAAATAAAAAATCTCACCTTTTTAGGTGTTTGTGACCCCGTGAGGTGACCCGAACTCAGTTAAAGCAAAAATTTTGTCGTTCCTTTACCGTTTTTTAACGATCCGAAAATTTTTATCGCATACACATATATTAGGTATGTACCGCAATATTACGGATCGAGCGATGCGATTCTGCAGTAAATACTTGATATGAAGTTTGTCTCGTGGACATTTATCGGAGGAGTGATTGATGGACCGTTTCTACTTGCTAACGGAGGGCGAGGTGGCAACGTGTGACAGAGACAATTTTGTAACGATTTATAAACGATGGGTAGTAACCGAAGAGAAGAGTACGGTGAAGGATCAGACTCTTGTTTCGTTGGGTTAAAACGTCGATGAAATATACCTACCCACGAAAATCGGATTTGAAATAAATTAGCTAATATAGAAAATAGATTTAAGTTTGAAAGCCTTTTTACACGCGGAAATTTATACATCTTGGGAATACCCGGATCATTCAATTCGATGATATATAATACACGGATTATTATATAGGAAAGAAATCTGCGCGTATATATATCTTTCTTTTTGTTAAATAGTATGCGAAATTATATCAGAAAATTTACAACCGGATTTTGTCAACGTGTACATACATATACCAGTACTGCAAATTAATCCATCCAAGTTCTAATCCCGTCACAAACTACCTCGTTGCAAACTGTTAACTATTAAAGCTTAATTATTCAAAAGCTGTTTCTCCTCCAAACACATTTACCCACTGCCCACGATCTGCATATTCTCTCTGATCCCGAAGGCGCTGTGGTGTTAACATCTGCCAACTCCTGATTAATTATCAACGTTTTATTCTCTAATATCGTTGTTGCATGATCGAGATCTAACAAACTCTCAAATCGCTATTATATTCTGTTGTTCAGATTTTCGCACATCGTTCATCATAATCGATTCATTATTTATATGTAAGTTTCAATTCACGTACAGTGACATATCTACATATCATATAGACACGGTAAATTCTATTGCCATTAAAATTCGCGCGGAAATATAAGTGTGCGATTTTTGGTAGTAAGGAAAACACGCGGAGTGTCTCGAGGTTCTTCTAATATCGATTGTGCAGCTCATCTCCTCGACGCTTACAGAACGACGCTTGTGCGAGGTGGTGAAGTAGGAACCCCTTAGCGTCGTGAGGCCGGATGTCCCCTTGTCGGTGTGAACGTTCTTTCAAGAAATAGAATATATGGGTTAAATTATGTATAACCGAGCTTTTAGAAAATGAAAAAAGTCCGAAATGGAAAATTCAAACTCGCTCTTGCCAGTATCACACATGAAATGATTTTCGGAGAGTGGCGATTCGAGTGGCCATTTTTATTTTTATCGAATGGATATATGTATACGTAAAGACATATATATGTATCTCTTTCTTCATCTGGATTGGGAAACAAAAAATTTTGACGCATTTAAGCCGAATTATTTCTCTCAGATAAATACGCTGTCGACTTGAGACTTGGCTCGGTTTAGACTCGAGGTTGTTGGCTCGCACCAGCAGAAAGCAGCAGAGCTTGCATTCAACGATAGCTCAAGTAGGCAGCTCGCTCGACGACGAAGCCAATTCCTCGCGGTATATCGGAGCTGCACTACGGAAAATTTCACGTTTTAACCAACGACACCGACGGGGTTGTATTCAATCCTGACTACCTACCTCCTTCACGTGTACTGGTTGAGGTTGAAAAAAAAATAAAATAAAAAAATAATAACAAAATGAAATAAACCCTTGGCTAGCCGTAAAACTTATCAACGTCTAGATTTCAACCTTTTCTCTGCAGTACGAGGAGCTTTATATTAATATATATATCATTATTGTAGGGAAAAAAAAAATCGTACGGTCAGTTTTATTTATACAAATCATTTCTATCTCTCAAGAATTTAGTCCGCGAAACGATACCCTCTTTACTTATTTCCTTCCTTCCTTCCTTCCTTCCTTTTCACTACTGCAAAGCTTGTAGCTCTTTCAAAGTGAAACCGGAAGTGTCCATCCGAAGCGGAGACGAAGATAAATTGATTCTGTGCCAGGAGTGTCAGCGGGGCTCGTTGCTCTCTGACAACTGGTCACTCGTTAAGCGCCCTCGAGGCGGATATCTTCGCTTCGCTTCGACTGTAGTAACAACCTGACTGTGAAAGCTCATGTCAAGGTTACAAATCGCTGATATATCGGTAAAAGGTCCAGTTTTTTTTTTTTTTTTTTTTTTTTCTATCTTTATTTATTTATTTATTTATTTTCATCTTCTTCTTTCTTTTCGCGGACTATTGTCACTACAATTCTACAGATTTGTGCACAAATTTATAGAGATAGAAAAAAATTTTATTAGTTTATTAAATTTATTTTTTAGTTTTTCTTGGAAGTACATGCGGTTTAAGTTCTGTACTTTGCAAGTACCTATAACTATGTCTGTACCGTATGAAAAAGTGCAAGAGTACTGAGCGAGACTTGCGATAATAGGAAGTGTCTCTTAGTCCCTGCAGGACAAACTGGTTTTCTTCTACTTTATGTTAGGATAGTGTCGTAGCTTTCAGCTATCGCTAATTCTTGGTTAGACGCGTTATTTCTTATCTTTTAAGTCAAGTCTCGAATGCCTGCTGCAGTTAACCTGTTACTAAAAATTTCAATACATACATACGTGTGAATATCACGATACTGCAACCCTCCACCAGTATAAGGTTTATACGTATAGTTTCTCCTTTTCAGCTCCTCCTGGCTCTAAATATTGATCGCCTTTCAAAAATTTTTCTCGTATTTTCTTCTATGCGACATGTATGTATGTATGTATGTATGTATGTAACATGTATGTACCCAATACACATAAACTCTGTAGCTCGATTGCTAACCTCGATATTTCTGAGAATTTTTTACTCCAAACCCGATATCGTTATTCGATAATTGAAGATCTACATGGGCGAGAGGATCGAGGTCTTAATCCTTCAGATTCTAACCATTATTATCATGAAATCGTGCCGTTGCAACGTCAGTAATTAATAATTATATAAATTAAACTAGGCGTAACTCCTGTGTCAATTAGATCTTTATATTTTATACGTTAGGATAAGGATTAAAAAAATCAAATATATCTCATTAGTTGATATTTTATTAACTTATGCTAATATTTTTCTGTAGCTAATTTTTCGTTAAAAAAAATTAAATTCATATACGTTTTATAATTGCTAATTGTATGGGAGGAAATAATGAATAAAACTGTCGGGCTTGAAGCGAAATTTTAAATCGCGAAACTATAAAATAATAAAATTATTAAAAAAATTAGAACGAGGCAAAGGATGGTGATATCCTTGATTTGTATTCATTTGTTTAATAGACCTCGGAATTCTCCTATATTATACATATGCATGTATTTACTATACATGGATAGATACATGTAAATGAAATAAATTAACGAATTGCCAAGGACACCCGGTTGACAGTTTAAAACATATGCGAGTTGTTAAAGAGGTGTAATTTGATTGTGAGAAGCTTACAAAGTATCTACAACATATCCGAATCAGCGCATCTATTCACTTTGATCCTCTCGTTCCTCTCCTTCATTCTCATCTCAAGTTCTCGTGTCTCGCGTCTTTCACCGGCGCGTTGGAAACGCAGAAAGGATTGTCGTCGTCGTAGTCGTCGTCGTCGTCGTCGTCGTCGTACGCGGCGGGTGGGAAGAAGAAGCCAGCATAGGATATACTCCCGGGGTCGATGTACGCCCGCCTCTTCTCCACGGTGCTTTGCTCTTCTCTGCTCTTCTCTGTTCTGCGTTAGGCATTATAACCCGGACCGACCTAACTTTACCTAACCTAACTCAACCCAAGCCAAACCCAACCCAACCCAACCCAACCCTAGCACAATATTCTCTCAGCTTACGATATCACGCGCCGGCGGTCGTCCCTTTTCCCTCGATGCACCGGGTTTCAGTGCTCCGATTCCAGCCACCATGCATACCACTTTGCATCGCGTTTAGGCATAACAATTCCTGCATTACAGCTACCGTAGGTATAGCTGACTGCAATGTCCGAATGAAAAGACTGGCATTATAGAAGTATATACCGTATATGCGGTATGAAAAAAAAAATAGAGGTAAATTTTTTGTTTACCAGTTGGTTTATCCAATCGATGATTTGTTTTTATTTTTTCTTAATTTTTTTATATCATGAAATATTTGACATACGAGTTATTTATCTAATTGTTGACGTTTTATTTATTGTTTCAGAGATTTGGTGGTCGATGACCTGATACTTTCGGAATCTAGTGAAGATGAAGGAAACAAGGTACGGTATAATTAATATGAAATAAAATAATGAAACAATATCAATCAGATGGGGTTTTATATTTTAACACAAGGTTTTTTATTCGTTATTCATTATTGATATGGATTTGACGCAAAGCTTTCACATATATATATATATCTACGTGCGTAGGTATAGATGATTGCGAAGATTTGTCCACGTTGAAAAGAAATAAAAATAAATAAAATAAAATCAAAAAATCAAAGACACAAATATTTTGTACAACACGTAAAGAATACCAAATGAATAACGACATTGGAAGTAATGTAACTGTATAAAATTTCGAATAGGCGGGAGTGGGTGAAATTTATAATACTAAAGGGACTCTGGAGTTTAAACGAAATCCATATAATCCTACCCGTCAAAAAATTTACAACGAAAATTTTCATTTGTCTGCAGGGTTCTTCGCGGACGACTAGAGACAACAGAAGTCCGAATACGAATCTTCCAGTCGAGTGAGTATCTCTCCTCTATCCTTTGTTCCTCTTTTATCTTTCATTTTCCATCCCTAGAAACTCCACTCCTTCGTATACCTACCTTCTTAGACCAATTTCGGAAAGTTTCATACTGCGCATAAAATTGTAACTTCCGTTGTTGTAAACGCGTTTCTATATTACCTAGACTCTAATACTATACTTATAGTTGTATATTTAAACGTATACGTGAGCATGAGGATGAATATATACGTACATACATACATACATATATATTTCCTATACGTGTAGAAACCCGGCACGCATAAAGTCGTACCATTTTTGTTCAATCTAAATATAGTCAGCCCCCTATCAACACCATGTGACCCACTAGTGGCCGATGAGTTGCGCAAACTCAAGTGCCTTGCGTGTTAATATATACTTGCTCTCCGTTTCGTCGATTGGCAACTTTTACGACTTTAAGATTTTGGTCGTGCGGAATTATACGTATGTGTATGTATGTATGTATACATACATACATACTTACTTACTCGCGGTTTTTATAATCTCTTTATTTATCTATTTATTATATATATCATTTCCCCTCCATACCATTTTTGTTTTTTTTTTTTCGTTAACGGACAATTTTTAGGGTCGAAAGTAAAAATTTCATCCTATAATTAGGTAACTAATACGAATTAGCTAGTATTTTCATTATTATAACCGTTCATTAGTTTTATTTTCGTTAGTGTATACATATACACAATGTTTAGATATATACCTGTAGTATAGGGTAAATATGCGCAGTTTAGAACGCTATTTTCGTTTTATATTCGCGAATTTTTATTTTTAGATTTAAAGTACATTGTGTGCATGTTTAGTATCGACAACAAACTATACTAATATAATGATAATCCGTTAAACGAGGATCGCTGGCTACCCTATTTGAAAAGCACATCTGTCGCGAAACTGCTGCTACTGGTCTACCGACGCCATGACGCAATTATTACTAGCGTCGCGGTGCCCGGTGAAACCTCTCCCGTAACCTGTTGTACTCGCGTTCACCCGCGATTACTCTCTGATCCTTGTTTTTTTAATTTTATTTTTTTTAAATTTTCTATTGGCAAATTATGATAAAGATTTAATAATATTTAATATGGAATCGTAGGTGATAACTGCATGTAGAGCGGGTGGAGGTGGGTTTAAATATTCTGGAGTGTGAAGAGTGAACAGTTTTCATCGCGTGTAATTATCAGAGGAATTCAATATGCACAGTCGAATTTTGAATTTATATTACCATCTATTCGTGATAAAATTCAAGTCAGATGTCACGTAAATATACTATAGATATATTTTATTTAATGTATGTTCACTCGCTTGCGAACTGTGAATTATTTATATACATATGTCAGGCAATTTTCAAGCACGTCTATATACTCGAATTGAAATGATACACATATTCAATACGATCAGAATAATGTATACGCACGGGTCATCCATAATTATAATGTGGTAGCAGATACTTATACCTACATATACATATGCAACATTGCAGCACGACTTCCTGTAATCTATTTAACTAGGCTAATTATCGAATTCAGAAGCTTGAAAGATATTTTTTTTTTTGTTTTTACTTTTTGTTAAATAGTTACATGAAAGCAAGCATAGAATTTTTTTTTGTTTTTTTTTTTTTCTTACGAAAGAAGTACTCATTTATATCATCGATCGCTTTTCCACACTTTTAAACATCGAATCATTCCGTGCGGTCATTTTTTAGACCACGAGAAATTCAATTCATCTTACTATTAACTAGAAATTTGGAAAATATAGATTTTTGTAACTATAATTTTTCCCGGTTTCGAAGTGTTCTTGTTCAGCTTTAGACCTTGTACTGACGTTAACTGACACCAAGCGAAAATATTTGTGCATTGATGCAGGGTTATTATACTAAAAGAAAGAAAGTATCTACCACCAGTCTTTCTAACTTCTGTCTTGGCAAAGATTCAAAATTTTTCGAGGCTTCTTCACTTCACAAAATTCAATGCTCAACGAAAATACCTATCCACCCACATCATTCGTATACAGTTGTGTTAATATATCTTGTAACGAAACGTATAATCAGGATTTTTCAAGATATATACTTTTCGTCACTGCAGAAGCTCATGTAATTACTGCAAATAGTATCGAGTATGATCAGAGTCTAGATTGTCAGTAAAAAATTAAAGATCTTACTAGTTTTTTATTCTTTTATTTTATCTTGTATAAGCCAAAGTTCGGATTGAACGACTTGTGGTAATTTTCATGCCCATCATCTGAATGTAAAACTCTGTGCATTTCAGAATTTTTTAATAATCCGTTTTCGATATCATTCTGCGAATGTATATTTATAAACTTCAAATTTTCCAGATACAACTGTTTTAATTTTGGGGAAAACAGAATCTTCTATTCAGAAAGACCAAAAAAAATTTATGAGTATATTTTTATATAATTTTCGTAAATGTAGAATTTTGGAATTTTTTTAGGATGTTCCCCCGAATGTGTCAAAGCTAAAACTTGTTTCCTATAACGAACGATCTATAATTTATTTGAAAAAATTCCAATTACCATCACAGCTTACTAATATTGTAATGTAATCAATTTCAGTTTGCTACCAGCAATGACACCTGCACCCCTGGCGCCAATGTCCCCATTAGACAAGTCACCACCGGGATCACTGCCATCTTCAAGACCGCCAAGCCCACCTAGCCAGATGTCACCGTCACATCAAATTGTATCTCAAACCCCGTTGTCTCCACCTCCGGCGAGTCCTCCTAGAAAACAATCACCGAGTCCGATTGTGCAGAGGCCTCCTAGTCCTTTAGGACAAGCACCTTCCAGTTCTCCAAGTGCTAGTTCAAGCTCGGGAACAGGAACTGACACTGGAACTGACAGCAGTGACGAAACTGATGATGAGAGAGTACGGCCACCCGATAAGGGCCCTTCAACTCCGCCTTCAGTATCGCCAATACCTAATGTTGAAGAACCACCGCCGGCTGTTGAGGAGGCAAAACCTCGTTGGAACCTTGAATCCTTCCTCAACAAACCTGCTACTCTGTCTGGTGAACAAACTCAGGAAGCTAAACCTCTCCAGAATAGAGCAAGATGTGATGATTCTGGAATAGCATCATCGGGTATAACGAGAACTCGAAATGACTCTGGAAGTGATTGGCAGTTGAACGAAGCATTAAACAAGGGTAATACGCCGTTGTTAAGTTCTTTGAGCGACAGCGACAACCATTCTGAAAATGAGAAGAAACCTGTTGTCCAAGAAACGCGATTACTGCAGCCAGAAAAAGCTAAACAACCTAGAAGAGGGCGGCCTAGAAAGTTGGCAAAAAGTCCCAAGGTTCATCAGACCTCAGACAATGAAACTAGCGGTAAAACAAAACGTGGAAGACCTCGCATTATCAGTAAGAAAAAGCCAATCTCTAAACCAACAGTTTCGACTAGCGATGAAGCTAGCAACGCTAGAGGAGGTTCGAGTGACTCTGATAGCGACCATCCTAGTCCTCCGAGACCTTTAGCTTCGCCTATATCTATTGTCGATAAGACTAGGTCAAGGGCAGCGGTATCTTCTAGCGAAGATGAAAGAGCGGCGAACAAAGGTAGCGATTCTGAGGATCGTAGCTCCTGGCGTAGTTCTTCGATTAAAAAGAGACCCAGCGATCGTGAGGGTTCGATAAAGAGAAATAGACTTCCAGAATCGCCAAAGAAACTTGATAAGAAAAAAACACCTACTAAAACAAAGCCGAGGGGACCAAGACCTCGAATAACAGGCCCTCCTGGTAGTCAGAACAATGATACAGACAGTGAAACTGAAGTTCGACAAGTCAGGGTAGCAAGAGTGATTCCACGACCTCGTCAACCGCCTACAAAAAACTATGCGGAATCAGACAGCGATATTGGAACAGCACCTAAATTGCAAGAGGAAAGAGGTAACGTTCAGGACAAAAAGAAGAGCGATACTTTGAGAAAACTGTTCTCATCTTCGGGAAAAGTGGGTGGGAAAGGGGGAGGTAAAGGTGGAAAAGGTGGTAAGGGTGGAGGTAAATGTGGTATTTATGTTGAAGAGTATACTTCAGCAACTACACCAACTGGCGGAGAAAGTCCTTACAAAAGACCTTCGTCCAGAATGTCATTACCGCCTTTGACTTACGTCCATGGTAATCCAAGTTTAATGTGTCGGGTAGCTTTGACTCGGCTTTCACATGTACCGCAGAGTTCTCGTGGACAGGAATTCAGACAACGAACTGAACTCCCTGACACAAGGCCGGCTTCTAGATCTGCTAGTTGTCTACCTCCACCTCGAGCTCCGACCCCTGAGGAAGGGGAGATCGTTGATACACCTCTGTCTGATACAAGGACACGTAGTAGTGAAACAACAGTTAAATCATTGGAAAGTTGTGCTAAACAAAGTCGTGTTAAAGTTGAACCTGTTTTAGACAGTAAAAATAATTTCTCAACAAACACAAGTAGTGGTAGTTGCAGTGTTAATGGTAGCGCAAGTGGGAGTGGCGGGAGTGCACCTAAACGAAAACGTAATACTAGTTGCAGTTCCGTGTCTAGTTTGAGTACTGTTTGTTCTGTAGACTCTAAAGCCAAAAGCTCTGAACATAAGGAAAAGAAAAAGAGGAAACGAAAACATCCAGATAATCAGTGTGCTACACCAAGACCTTCTTCGAGCCAGGTAAAATTAATTATTCTTATTTTAATCGTCTCTAATTTAACTGATCACATGATTTCATTTATCAGTCATTTTTTCACATTATTCTAAACTATATTTTAAATATTATTATCTATATAATGTGTAAAAGAAAGGGCTTCATGCCTGATGATATACCGAGATAGACACTTCAATAAATACTTTTATTCAAATATTAAAAAAGCCACAATTAGAAAACATGTGTTTAGAGTTGGCTGTTTTAGAATATCGTAATATGGCCGTATCTAAATTGTCTGTTTGTCTAGTAAAGCAGCACTTACTAATGTCAAGAGAAAATGTGTATATTTAATTATTAATTGTAAAATTGCAGTTAGCATGATAGAAAAATAACAAACACTAAAAGCAAAATGATCAGAAGAAACTGATATCAAGATCAAATAAGCAATAATAATCGTACGCAGCATTTGAAATTTTAAATATTTTTATAGACCTGAAGGAGTACTGTCCTAAATCTTCCATTGATTTTCGATTCTTTGAAGCTTTGTTCTACTTTTTAGTTGAAATGATATAATGAAGTAAATATCTGTCTAAACAGCCATGCTTTACTGTGCAAGACTTATCTTATTACATCCAATTTCAACAAGAGCATTTAATTATGGGAATAATATTCCCTTGAATTGAGTTTTTTACAAACCGACTAGAAATCTCTTCCCTTAAATCAACAACTATTTATATTTATAGCAGTGTGATGTGCAGCCAACGAATCATGAACGGGAAGAGAAAGCAGATGGTAGCCTGCTGCCTCCACCACCACCACCCCAGCGTGTCTACTATTCCTACTTCCACTCTCATAATGACATATTGGAGGATCAGGATAGGTAAACATTGGAATTTAATCTAAAGTAAAGATTTTCAGACCTTTTATATCATATATATATATATATATATATATATATATATATATATATATATATATATATATATATATATATATATATATATATATATATATATATATATATATATATATATATATATATTTTTTTTTTTTTTTTTTTTCCATGGATAAATATTCGACTGTTGAGTGTTATTGTATAAATAAATTTGTTAATTTCTTTTTGAAGGGACCAGAATCAGTACCTGACAGAAGCAAAGCGACTGAAGCACAGCGCAGATGAAGAGGGAGAGCTTACTGCGCAATGCATGCAATACTTGGAGGCCGTATTATACTTTTTACTTACTGGCCATGCAATGGAATCAGACCCTCTTACTGAACGAGCCGCATTTACCATGTATAAGGACACACTTAGCCTAATAAAGTGAGTTTAACAATTTCAACACAATAAAAAAAAGTTTTTAATATATGTAAGAAAATTTGTAGCATGCATTTTCTAACGTTTGTATTCTTAATTATAATTAAAGTTATTTTTCGAGATATAGAATAACAGTTGTAAGATACTATTTGTTGGTAAGAAATAAGCTATGAATTATTTAATCAGTTTGTTCTAAATATCTTTGTTTTTCAGGTATATTTCTTCCAAGTTCAAAAGCCAACAGAACAACTCTCCGGAGAGCAGTATCCATAACAAACTGGCTGTTTTAAGGTAAGCAAAACTGCAAAGTTATCTTAATTCAAAAAGTACTGCCACAATCCCCAAGAGAAACCTTTCACTTATTATAAAATTATTTGATTACAGCCTGTGGTGCCAGTCTCTTTTATACCACAAGTTATTCAAGATGCGGAAGCATGAGGTCAAGGAGAACCAAAAAATACTAGCAGACTACCATCAGAAGGTAATATAAAGACATTGGCGGATCTAATAATTAGTATAAATTAAAGAAATTCAATCTTCAAAAAAGATGAACACATTTTCTTAATAATTTTCTATGATAATAATTGAAAACTTTTAAATTAGCCGGCACAACCTACGCTAATACAACCAGAAGGCCAAGGTACACCTTCTCCCTTGTCTCCGACGCCTTCTCCTGCTGGTTCAGTCGGTTCGGTTGGTAGTCAGAGCTCAGGTTACAGCAGCGGCGAGCTTGCCAACAGGGGTGCAGTATCTGGGCAAGCTCAAGGTGCCCCATATGTGAGCGTGCCTCTCAGTGTACATAGCGCTATGCAAAAACAGAACCAACATTTCAGTTTGCTAATGAGCTGCCACGAGCTATGGGATCAAGCGACTTCATTGGTTACTGATAAGCATAGAGGTAATTGACAAATAAATAGTGAAAAATTTTGATTAACTTTGAAAAGTTATTCTATTACGATAAAAAAATGATCATAGCATCTGATTTCGGAGTATAAACTCATCAATCTTTATTTATTTTGTAAAATTCTAATTTATTGATGTTTGTTATTGAAATTCCAGAGTTTTTCATCGAACTTGACGAGCAGAGAGGCCCCTTGACGTTAACAAGTTCTCTGTGCGACTTGGTGCGCTATGTACAGGCTGGAATAAAGAAACTTCGTGCTCTCTGACCCCAGTGGCATAGCCCCCGACCACCCACCCCTAATTACGTTACCTCTCTCCCCCACAATATGGCTACATATCCCACTATGCTCACATAGTGAGTTGGGAAAATAGCGACGACGTGAGAGACTTAAGTATTTCGTAATATATCTGTTGCCCAAAGAGCTGTGGCCTATGGCATCTACTAGGGCACAAAACTGGTTAGCTGCAATAATCATGCGTTAGATAAATTCAAATATGAATTCATAAAGTCTGGTTAGTTATGAAAGGAATTTATGTATAGAATAATGTGGACGTTGTTTAAAATACAAATTAAAAAATAATATATAAAAATAAATCGTTTGTTTCGTGTGGCTTTGATAGTTGAAAATTAATTTTAAAGATTATATAGAGAAAATATAGAAAAAATGTGATTTACACATTTTTGGAAAATTATTAAATATACATACATGTATACAAGTTTGTATAAACTGTTTAGAGTCAAAGTACACATTAATGACTGATACAATTGAATAATTGGTTGTGAAACAAACGGCATATCAATTTGATTAGATATAGAAAACAAAAAAAAATCAATCAATTTTTTATTTATCTACTATAATTATTGATTCATCAATACAAATTCAACGTCCACGTTATTGGAACGATATCATCTGTGAAAATTCGTTTCTATTCGTAGATTCCATAAAGATCTTCCGGAGAATAGATAAATTCTAATTTCTGTAGCTAACGCAGTATTTTACTTACAATTAGCCAGTGGAAATGCAATTCTTATATTGGGATAGATGATATGGGTGTCAGGGACCGCTGGACGTTTATTCTGTAAGATTTATACTATAATAGTAAGGTATAGATCGCAGGCATAATCATGAGGATTTTATAAAGACGAGACGCATCTTGAAAGAAACCTTTTATCGCTATGAGGCACACGTGGCAAGAAATTACAAGATAATTAATTAACAAGCGTGATATCGTGGTATATAGATATATATCTGTCTTGAAATTTTAAGCAATTTAAATAAACAAAGAATAAGACAGAGATGAGGATCACACAATCACGTCGTTAGGATGGAGTATCTTACTTAGCAAATATAGTCAATTCTTATACCCTCCGAACGATGAAACCTAAGATCCTGTACCATGTACGGATTCGAGATATTGTTTTAAAAATCATAATAATTATCAATGCCTTTGAGCAATAGCAATGTACTGTACCATATTAACTAAAAATACGTTACTTATTGTAGTAAAAGGACTGAGTGCCACACGATTGAATACTAGAAGAAAAAGAAAGAAAATTAAAATGAAAAAGAAAAAAAAAAAGAAAAAAAAAACGTCGTGAATAATAATAATAATAATAATTTATCTCTATTTTCCGAGGTGTCCGCTTTTGTAAAATGTGCATAGATACAATAAAGTGCCCACGGTAAGTTTCGTGCGTTTTCTAGATAAATAACGCAGGCCTACCTGAGCATATTTAAAGCAACAATACAACAATGATATAGTTTATTATATATACACATAAAGTAACAATATTGTAACATTATAAAGAAGAAGAAGATTATGATGAAGAAGAAAAAGAAGAAGAAGAATAAGTAAAAAGTTGAAGAAAGAAGAAGAAAAAATGAATAAATAAAAATAATTATTGATAAAGAAATAACACAATTTGTAGATAAGTGAGGTGTAGATTAGAATTAATACGCAACAACACATATTACTTACATTATCTAGAATGTATGGGGAAGTAGTGGTTCTAGAAGGAAAGAAAGGAAGAAAGAAAAATGAAGGAAAGAAAGAAAAAAAAAAATGAAAAAATCGTAAAAAAAAAATAAAATAAAAATAAAAATTATACATACATACATACATACATAAACAAAATAAGATAAAATAAAGTAAAATAAAAATTATAAATAATAAATAAATGCATAAATATGTAAGCAGAATCGGGAAAGGTATTTATGAATAAGTAAAGCAAGTTGCTCATGTGTATATTTTTGTAAATAGATATTGTGAGTGCCGCCGCCTTGAGGGCAGCCTGATATTGTCTGGCTAGCCCGCCCCATTTTGCTACCACATCTTACCCGAAATGTTCCAGGGTTATTTCTGGTAAACTGTCCACTGATTGTGAGTTTTCAAATAATGAATATTAAACTGATGAACAATTCAGAAGCGCAGAACTGATTCTTTAATTTAATCATTTATTAGAATGATCAATGTTATTTTATAAAAACAAGAGAAAAAAAAAAGAAACAAAACATACAAAAAATGAAATAAAATAAAATGAAAAAATCATTTCAATTAGTGATATTTGTAGGACTGGCAACAACGTTTTATTAACAAACAGCAACTAAAAAATATAAAATACAACTTAGTAATTTCTAAGCATTTACGTAAAAAAAAAAAAAAAAAAAATACAAAAAAAAATATAAAAAATAAGAAATATAAAAAAAATAAAAAAATACAAAAACAAATCGTACAAGTTTCATGTTGAAACTTGAAATTAAGTGGAATTCTTACCAGAAGTGAGCTATCCTTTATAAACTCAATCATCAATTACTTGCGACAGCTTTTATGTATCATCTCTCTTTTTTTTGTTTTTGGTTCTTTTATTATAAATTGCTGACACACAAGAAACAATGTATTGTACATACAACGTTATGTTTAATTTAGCGGAGCGGTGGGGAGCTAATTAATTATTTAATAAATTAAATAATAAACAAAAAACAAAAAAACGATAAAACAATAAAAAATATACATATATATTATATATCAGCGCGTTATGACACATATAATTGTTCACCGAAACGGAGTTGGAGGGCAGAAAAAGGCCCTAGTAACTAGTGCGGTCCAATGGTTCATGGGATACAATTTTATATGAACAATTACACGGAGCAAGCTTGCTAAAAAAAAAATAAATAAATAAATAAAAAAGTATTAAAAATTCAATATTTTGGAGACACATATTTATAAGAGATACGTATATCAGGCCCAGGCCCACCAGCTCGGAGTGATGTCAAGTTGTAAAGCGTTATTCCATAGATCAATGTAACTGATGTAACTTGTGAAGTTTTCAAGCTATAAATTACATGAATTTAATCGTTAGCATAATTATGAATCATATTTGTAATAACTATCGCGACATCATCGCAAAATTTGAAAGAAAGAAATAAAAAAATGATATATTATACAATGAAAAAACAAAAAAGTGAAATCTCAAATCTATTACATTGTTTCTATGAAGGAATGAAACCACTGCTCGCGCTGTTTAATAGTAAAGCAGGTATACTCTTTTCGACAAAAATCCTCGTTCCTACTGGCCTTAAAAACTAGAAGGCGCTATACTGACTAAACCCGACCAGTAAGCACCAAAATTATATCGATCAACGTTTCTTACCAATTAATTCAATCGCTGTATAATTATTAAGGTATAATATTATTTTATGAGATATTTAAGAGGAAATGGAATACCTGTACAAAGTACCTAAGCAGCTGTTTGGTCTTTTGGCAATGCGTTGTCAAGCTGTACGAAGCAAGCAACTTGGTTACTGCTGTTCGATTTATTATTTTCTTTACTATTATTGTAATATATTTATATATATACACATACCTATATATATATATATACATATATACAAACACACACACACATATATATATATATATATATATATATATATATATATATATATATATATATATATATATATATATATATATATATATATATATATATATATATATATATATATTTATATATCTATTATTATATTATTATTATTATTAATTATTATACTATTATTATTATTATTATTATTATTGTCATCATCATCATTATTTTACTATATTCATAGAATATTATTTTTACTCTGAGCAATGTTCACTGGAGCTAAACTATTCTGTCCTCGCAAAATGTGCCAAATTTATTTTTGGCAAAACAGAAGAAAAAGAAATACTTTTTACTAATCCTATTTTTAATTCGGTCGTGATTCTTTGATTTAAAAAATAAATTTTTTTTTGTTTTTATTCTTTTCTGTTTCGTTTTTTTTTTATTATTTTTTTTTTCAATTTGCTTGAATAAATTTTAATTCTGAGGAAATAAAACAGATTTGTAGTTGAAAATGATTTATAAATTATTACAAAGGTATAAATAAGGGGGGGTAGCGTTTTCACACTCTATATTGTATACAAATCGGTATGTACAATTAACATGTCTTAGGATGAAAGAATAAGGGAGGAAAGATTTAACGGGAATAAGATGATGAGGGAAAAGTTAGAAAAAAAAAACAACGATGGACAGGAAAGTTTAGTAGTTCGGGAGTGTGTAGCGCGAGCCAAGCACAATAATTTAACGATCGACCTAGGCCGTTTATCCACCCGTCCTATGTGACAATAATGTGGACTGCATCCTTCCTGGTGATACGGTTGAAAGTATTTCAAGTATCAAAGCATCATAGCAATAAATTTTGTTTTGTTTACTTTTTCGTTCCGGGAATGAATAACGATGCAATAAACGTTCGATTTTATAATCATTTTATTTTACAGTAACATATGTATATATCAATCTATTACAATTTTTTTTTCATTTTTATTCGTTGCCGATCGACATCGACTTTAATCAAGTGATTTTTTTTTCAATATTTTTTTTCTTAATAATAAGAATTTGGTAATAAAAGCCTGTCTTTCTTTTGACACCATTAATGTCAATCAATATGCCATAGGAGCTAAATGATCAATTGTAATCGAAGTTTAACTTTGAAAACATATTGAATGCCTTTTTACTTCTTCTATCCGCCAGCTCTCGATAATGTATCCAATACACACCATAAACCTGCTATTTATGAATATTCTTTTTTTCTAGTCAGTTATACGAATTTTACTGCATGTATTAATCTACGCGCGGTTATTATATTCAAATGCGTTGGGATAAAAGTATATCTCTTATCAGTAGCTAGTCAGTCTTATTATTTACAAGTCAAAGTTTAGTCAGGCTTTCTGTAATCAATTTTTTTTTTGTTTTATTTTATTTTTATTTTTTTTTTTAGTTTTTCATGTTTCTATTTTACTTGTCTCAAATTTCTACGTTTTCAATCCAACATTTTTAAAATGTTGTTTTAGAAAGCTGACACAATTCTGGATCAACGAACAAACAACATATTTTCTTATAGTCTTTTTTATTACAAATATTAGAGACGGTAATTTAATTGCAATATCTTTTTAAACTAGGTAAACGCGTAATTGCTGATTGTTGTTGCATGTTTTTTTTTTTTTCAACTTTAAATATATACATATATATATATATTGTTTTTTTTTGTTCACTTTACTCCGTTCACATGGGATGTGTAGTCCATATTATGTCGGGGATAAAGCGTGTGTTGTGTCTGTATTTTGTATCGGAATTTGCAAATACATAAATAATTATAATTGACATGTTATATTGAATGGTGGATGCGTCTGCGTAAGCAATGGTGACTAGCATGCAGACGCGGAATAGATAAAAAAAAAATAAAAAATAAAATGTCAGGGCAACCGCACCAAGGAGAGACCAAACTCGCTTTTAACGAATGTATACCTACTCGCCTTTTATTTATTTTATTATTATTATTATTAATTATTATATTTATTGGTGTGGAGGCTAAAACGGCCGAGCCACCGCTCTGATAAATTGAATTGTTGACACTAATCTATTGTTACTTAACTAATACTGTTCCAGTTGAAACAAATAAATAATTAAATAAATGAACAAATAAGTGATGAAAGTTTTGCGTACACCCATTCTATCCAACTTTATACATACCTATATCGCTCAAGTCTATCATCATATAAAACTTATGTTCCAGATGTGACGAGTGTTATTATAAATTATGTCATTCTTAAATATGAATATATTAGAATACATTTGATGAGCGAAAGAAAACATTGATCATCAATATGACATCAAAGTTGATTCTGCATCAGGAAGAATCAATTCCATAATTGAAAATGTGTATCAGTTTTTTATTTATTTTTTTATTTTCAGTTTTTTACTAAGTTGCTAGAATTTCGTATTATTATGAAGAAGACAGTTTTCTATTTTATCGAGCTGTACGGATCCTTCCATCAAATTCTGTCTTACCGACGCTAAGTCGATTACGTAGTAATCTTCGGAGGTAGCAGTAAGCATCTATCCATGGCTGAATACGACATCCCGTTATAGTTTACGCCGTTGTCTTGTCATTCAGCTTTCGGCTGCTGCCTGGAATCGTTCGTTTGGCAAAATTTTACGAACGATTGCCAGATGAGTACGATTTATTAATATAGAACAGGAATGCCATTATATGGAGGAAAGAAAGGAATGAAAATAATAAGGCAATTGACTTCTGACTTCCTCTTCTCCCTTTTCCTCTTTCCTCAATTTCCTTAACCCACTTTCCGTCTTCTCCCCCCTTTCCAATACCTCGCCTTTCCGATGTTGTTTTTTGCCTCCGCCCGAAAAGTAACATAAGTGTACATACAACAATGTGTATGAAAACACGTCTGTGTGAATACATGCCTGCCTGAGCGTACGCTGTCGGTTTTTCCCGCCAAAAATTTGAGCACACCTCCTCGGTTCAAATGTTCTCCTGATACCAGGAGTGATTTTTCGACTTGAAATTTCAGAATTTCTAATCAACGTAAGTATATAGAGCCGTACCCAATGCATGCCTGCTTGGATACACATCGTTGGTTTTTCCCGCCCAAAATTTCGGCACACCTCCCCGGGTCAGATGTTCTCCTGATACCAGGAGCAATTTTTCGACTTCAAATTCCAAAAACTCAAGATTTCGTGAGCTAATGAGAGATGCAGAGAGACACATCTATACGAATGCATGCCTGCTTAGACATATGCTCCTGATTTTTCCCGCCAAAAATTTCAGCACACCTCCTCGGGTCAGATGTTCTCCTGATACCAGGAGCAATTTTTCGACTTAAAATTTCAAAAACTCTAAATTTCGTGAGCTAATGAGAGATGCAGAGAGACACATCTAAAAGAATGCATGCCTGCTTAGACATATGCTCCTGATTTTTCCCGCCAAAAATTTCGGCACACCTCCTCGGGTCAGATGTTCTCCTGATACCAGGAGCAATTTTTCGACTTAAAATTTCAAAAACTCTAAATTTCGTAAGCGAATGAGAGATGCAGAGAGACACATCTATACGAATGCATGCCTGCTTAGACATATGCTCCTGATTTTTCCCGCCAAAAATTTCGGCACACCTCCTCGGGTCAGATGTTCTCCTGATACCAGGAGCAATTTTTCGACTTAAAATTTCAAAAACTCTAAATTTCGTGAGCTAATGAGAGATGCAGAGACACACATCTAAAAGAATGCATGCCTGCTTAGACATATGCTCCTGATTTTTCCCGCCAAAAATTTCGGCACACCTCCTCGGGTCAGATGTTCTCCTGATACCAGGAGCAATTTTTCGACTTAAAATTTCAAAAACTCTAAATTTCGTAAGCGAATGAGAGATGCAGAGAGACACATCTAAAAGAATGCATGCCTGCTTAGACATATGCTCCTGATTTTTCCCGCCAAAAATTTCGGCACACCTCCTCGGGTCAGATGTTCTCCTGATACCAGGGGCAAGTTTTCGATCTAAAATTCCAGATTTTCTGAACAACGTAAGTCTATAGAAACGTGCATTAAACTGGCATTTAATTGTGCATACTTATGTGGCTGTACGCACACAGAAATATAGGGTTATATAGGATAGGAAAAGTGGAAAATAACGAAAGCATCATTTATTGGTATATCTCGGAATTTGATACTGCATCATCAGTACAATATTAGGTACTTATTTTCAAAGCTATGTATAACTTACAATTGTTTCTTAAAAATAAATATTTACCCATCGCAAATAATCGAGCCTCCTTATGTGTGCCCTTGCATAGGAGTTACTACTATACTACTATAATATAAACAACATGCGGATTACAATAACATATTACCTAGTACAACTATAGGAATATCGGTGTATACCATTATACACTCGTTTCCATTTAAACAAGATCCTACATATTATATACAGGATATCCCATTTTAATGTACTAGACCTGATAAAAATTCAGAACCCATATCATCATCAAATGTCCCCCTTGGAGCTATGCAACTTTTGTTCGAAGCTTTTTTTCTAAAAGTTGAAATAAAAAAACTAAACGGCCTGGTACATTAAAATGGGGCATCCTGTATACGCGCGTCAGATATTATACATATATTACATATTATATTGTGTTTTCTGTATTCATTTTTTCAACTCATCTTAAACAGACCATATTTCGGAATTCTATGATATTGAAAATTGACATCAATTGATATAATTATTCACCTTCAAAAGACGAGTTAATTTGATGGTCTGCTCAAGATAAGTAAAAAAAAATCGAAGGATTGTCATAAGTATTTTAAAAAGGCCGTTTCCTCCATGACGAAAATTTTCACACAAGTTCTGTTTCATTTGTAGAATATGAGAAAATATAAAGCATATAAATATCAATGGGCCTTTAGTCAGCAGACAATTTTCAATTTTATGATCTCTCAAAAATCGCGCTCAGACTGCTGAAAGAAAAAAATCGAAGAAGGAATACAAAACTCAACAGTCAGACCAAAATAAACATAAATACCTATATTTATATGCGATGAATAATTATTATCAAGTATTTGTATTATTGATAACTTATGGGCTATGCATATCTATTATTTTTCGACATCTATATATACTTAGGTTTTAGATTATCATTGGGAAAAAATAACTATGGAAACTAAATTGTAGCCAAATAATTCTTATACATAATATATGTGATGCGCTTAACCCAAAATATAGGTATAGACGCTTGATGCTACAATCGCTCGAAAACTTGAAAGATAAGAATCCTTCGACTACAGAGGTTTCAGTTTTGCCCAAAGTCCACCTACAGCGGAGGGCAGCATGTAGTAAGGATTCAGTTTTAGTGGCTGTTGAGTTTTCGGTGACAGTTCAAGGGCATAGTTCTTAATTGTCGTCGCGAGTGCGGCCTTCACTTGCAACATGGCCATTCGTACCCCAATGCAAGCTCGAGGACCGCCTCCGAACGGGAGATGAATGAATCTGTGTCTGCGGTCTTTATTTTCTTCGGAGAAACGTTCAGGATCAAATTTATCAGGATCTGGCCAGTATTCGGGATCGTTGTGAAGTCCGTTGAGTGATATCGTTACAATTGTTCCAGGCATGACTTGACAGGTGATTCCATCGGATCCTTTGAGTTCAATTTCTTCCGTACAAACTTTGAACAGTACCCCACCGGTAGGATAAACCCTCATAGATTCATTTATCACTTTGTCCATGTATGTCATTTCTTGAAGAGCGTCGTAAGTTATTCCATTATGTTTTTTAACGAGGGTCAAAACTTCGTCGCGTAATCGCTGCTGAATTTCTGGGTGACTAGCCAATTGGTAGGCAATAAAACTCAAGGTAATACTTGACGTCTCGTATCCTTCAATAAAAAATGATGCTGCATGCGAAGTGATAGTTGTGTCGTCAAACTCTCCACCAGCACGGTGATCCAATGCTCCAGCTTTTTTGATGTTCATCATCAACTGCAAAAAGTCGGGACGTTGCACGTTGTTATTTTCTCTGTACTTCATCATGTCGGCTATGAGAGTCCTGAATATTTTGTCAACCTGAGTTGGTACTATCCCTGTACCGAATACGTTGGCGATAAAAGGTACAAAAAAGACTAGAAGTTGTTTCATTCCCTTGATGAATGAAGGTTCAAAGATAGATTTTCCAATTTCTACAAAAGTACCATCTTCGTTATCCATGAACGAGTTACCTTCAATCCCAAACGCTGCACTGGCTATAACTTCAGCGGTGTATCTTGAGTATAGTTCTTTGAATTCGATTTCAACCTCGCCATTACTTTTTTTGATTTTATTATTCAAGTACTTGACAAAATTTGCACAAACGGAATCAATCGACTCGTACATGTATTTAAGCTTTCCTGAAGTATAGGCAGAGGATAATTGCTGACGAGAAGATTTCCACGGTTCCCCTTGTAAAAAAAACGGATTTCTTGACATTAAACGATCTATGTCTGGATCGATGCTCATACCATTCGAACTGAAGCTTGAAAAATTCGTTTGAAGTGTAGATTTCACCAGTTCCGGATCTCTTATTAAAATTGCAGGGTCTCTTCCGAAATAAAACCCGACCATACTACACCCAGGCATTTTGTTATAATATTCTTCCATTATTTGAAATATATTTTGCCGCATAAAAAACAATGGGTAGAGATTTCCTAGTCCTGGTAAAGTATCTTTTATATATGGTACGCATTTTTTTTCCCAATATGTATAATTTTTAGTCAGATAGTAATAATAAATCACCAACAACAAACTAACACCTGCAGCAATGTATATGGAAACCATAATAAATCGCTTCTCACTTGCCAACTGAACTCTGGTATAATGAAACGTACTCAACTGACACTCGACTTGGCTCCCCAACTTAGACTGCCGTCAAAGCACGTCGTGAATTGTTAAATAGTACGGGGACGTGATGATAACATTGGTTTTTCGAGCATGCGCAATGAAAGAAAATTGCGGGATGATTGGGATCAAACATTGCAGTTATTTTTCTTTAATAACATTTCTATTGATTTAAGTTTAACTATCAGTAACTAATAATCAATGCCTGGATGCAATCGAAAATTTTTGCAATTAATCTCAGGAGCTTTTTTATATCGATGATTAAAGAAAATTATCTTCATATATGAAAATAAGATATTGGGTATGACGTCATAATTCAGAACTATTCCATACTGCCAAGTGGTGAATTTTATTCAATATATAGTTTATTGCAATTTAACATTTACTTATAAATTGCATTTTTCAACCATCAACTAAGTATATATTGATTTGCGGATTAGATTTTAAGCTTCTGACTAGTATAAAATAATATACGCTTATATATTTTGATGTAAACTTCACAGTCAACGTTACCTTGCATATTTACCTACATAAATTTTCAGTCATATTAAAGCTGCAAATCATGGTCCAGAGTTTTGGAAGCTCTGCTACTTATTGAAAGTCATCATGAATAAACTCACTCAGTGAGTGACCTCTAGCCTCTGGTCTCCACTGATAGTATATATTTCAGGTCATGAGCATATTAGGCAAGGCATGCCTTAAAAAAATAAGATAAAGGGATCGAAATCTAATGAGTCACGATTTGTTGGTAAAATATTGTTACAAACGTTACGTTGGCTCGGTATTGCTTATTATTAATAACAAACAACGGATTTGGAAAGCTGAACAGCTTTATGAACGTCTTCATAGTTCCAATGCTCAAGGAGGTATACAAAATCTCGGAAATAATCTTTTTTTTTATTCTAACAAAGTGATAATTAATACGGGAGAGTATTAATCTCTACCGTAAAGGGATCATTATTATTATTATTATTATTATTATTTATTGCTAAAGCTTAGATACAAAGAGCTTCGAGATATTTGCAATATTGTGTAACCGATCGACTTATAATAATATTAAACACTTTTGTATTATCGCCCCGAAGATAAGGAGAAAGAAGATCTTATGAAAAAAATTGTATATTCTTTAAAAATTAACTTTCTATAGCCACACAGTTTTTCTTTATTCCAATTCATCATCATTCTTAAGCTGAACATATTTCCTAAGCCAGTTCTTTTTTTTTCTACAAATATTCGATCATTATACAGTCCGGTAAGTACGGCTTCAGTCGATAACGTCAATGTGAACATTACATCTATAACGTAAACATCGCAAGAATTATACCACACGGTATCAGTGTTTCACTTTCTCCCATCCGTCGGTAAGTGCGGCGTGCTTTATGACCACCCGACTATACGACGCGATTAAATACTTCCCATATTTCAACGCAGAGGCGCGATAGGTTCGAGCAAACGCGGGCGGTCAACCTAAAACATCGGGGACCTGGAACGGACTTCTTAGGTCGCATTCGCTTCCCAGCAGTCGAGTGTGTCTCGTGTTATAAATGCAGTTTAGCAATTGTTACCCGCGTGTCTTTTGTCTCTTAATTAATACTCGATTAAATAATTCATCGCTACAGTTTAATGCCCGATAATACCCTACCGTATATTCCGTGTTTAGTGAAAAACAAATACAAGTGCGTGGCGTGTATGTATGTATGTATGTATATGCCTTGGTGGTTGCCGGAGTAAAAACAGTGGCGTGTATACTGAGAAGTGTCACAGTTTCTGTTGATCTTTCGTTTCATATGTAGTCAATACTAATATTCCAAGCCTTTACGCACTACAGCGATAATTCTACATCCGCAGTTTATTAAAGATTCGTATAAAACGAGTCGACTTTTTTTTTTTAACCTTCTGGATACTTGCGGGTGAGAAGATTTTTCAACAAAATCATTTCAAGGTATGTACTACGTGTTGATTTTGTAAACTATTCAAAATTCATCTAAAATATAATTATCTATTAGTTAAACGTTGTTAGTTATAACTACCGGCCACGAGTGGCCGCTGACTCTTCTTACCACCTGTTGTTGATACTGCTGTTCAGGCTTGTGTTGCTCTGAAAGTGCATTGACATAATAAATTCTAGGAAAACTCTCAGGTAGTGTACAGAGCCAGAGCCGAAGGCTGGTTGATGGTTCGTTCACTAACTATACGATAACTAGTCAAGTATCTATTTACTAGCGAATCTCTCTCTACGTCCATCCGCAGAAAACGAGCTATTTCACTGTATTCCTCACCGATCAGCTTCTGAAAGAAGAAATATAAAAAATAAATAAACGCTCATAATAGAGAAAAAAAAAGTAACAGCATTATTTAAATATTATTTCAATTAATACATGCAGTGAAATTTATCGATTATTGGTATATATATGTATATACGTATAGTTAGGACGATCGGAAACCCCACCGTAACTGTACAATGTCCTAAATTTATTCTTTACAAATAGCGAAGTAATGACGACGACGTGGTGTCATCGAATAACTACACTGCAGGGCAGTTAATTTTGATCAGAAAAAGAATCAAAAAAAAAAATTTGGTATGTATACACGTATTACAGTATCAGTGTTTTTTTTTTTTTTTTTTAACGAAATGAAATTTACACTAGTCAAGATTAGCTGCGAGAAAAGTAAACAAAGATGATCGAAGAGGTGCAGAAAGAACTTAAAACAGCGCGATCTATTATACAGGATAAACTAATCGTGCGTATCGTAATATAGCATACAGCGAGCTGGGTCTTTCAATTGTTCAAATTCAAGCCCCGCTTACAACTATAACTCAGAGTGATTCTTCGCGGTAAAAGTTTGCCGTAATCCAATATTGAATGCAAGGCTCTCTCTCTCTCTCTCTCTCTCTCTCTCTCTCTCTCTCTCTCTCTCTCTCTCTCTCTCTCTCTCTCTCTCTCTCTCTCTCTCTCTCTCTCTCTCTCTCTCTCTCTCTCTCTGCCTCCTCCGTTCTTGATGGTAAGGCAATGCTACGCGGGTATATTATACGTGTCGGAAGAACTAAGAATAAGAGAAAAATAAAGAAGAAAAAAAAGAAGAAGAAGCCCCGGTAATATCGTGTGCGGTAGAATTGCCCCGGCAGAATTTTTAACATAGGTATATGTACATTCAGTGTACAGTGTTACAGTCGCGTTTGTTTTTCCGTGCTCCAAGCTACATAATATTGCAAAGCAGTAGTGAATTGAAACGGCGAGTATCCGCGGCTAGGTCAGCTTATCACGCCTAAGCGCTATTCCATGTGAATGTTGTATGTATGTAACATCGAGAGTAACAGCTAGTACTTTATTCTCCAGCTACAGTTTACACTTTACGTCTAGCTTGTACAGCATAGTTTCATTTAATTTTCACTATAACTTATAGCAGAAGATTGAAACACGTTGAATAAAACCGTGTTTTAGTACCTACTTTATTATTATTTTTTTCTTAAACACACTATGCGTTAATATTCTTATTACAATATCCGCGTATTATTACGGTCTAACATTATACAGCTTTAATGATTGAGATGAGGATATAATAAATTCTGTATATGAATGAATGAACGTATTTCATTAATTACTCATATTTTATAATATAGACGAAGTAAGAGTTGTGTTAGGTTTATTAGTTGTGCACATCATACATCGAATGTTTTTTTATTTTTATTTTTTTCATTTTTTTGTTTTTCATGGTTTTAATTTCAACAGCTGCGAGGATACGAAATAGAATAACGTTGCGTCAGTACAGAAGTACGGTTATATATCCCATATATACGTCTATATATTTATGTATACCTGAGAAGGCACCAAACCCAACAGTCTAATATATAGCTGTATAGATAGGCTTCAATAAAAATTACGTTTCGGGATTATATTATATATTAGACGTATTAAAAACAAATTTTCGTATACAATTTATTTATTTACTTATTTATTTATATGTATATTGAAATACGTTGACCGATTTATTTACTTTTTCGATAATACGCTGTGTACACATACCAAGGCTTGGGTCATGCCGATCAAACGATACAGAACAAACACATTGAACAAAAGAAATAATATTTAAATAAAATAATGAAAAAAAAAGCGAGACAGGGAAAGGTGGAAAATATAAAAATTGAACAATATTTACATCAATTTATTACTAAATATTTATTTTTTCATCACGCTAACGATTATATTTATATATATATATATATATATATATATATATATATATATATATATATATATATATATATATATAAATTATATATTATATTGATGTTTAATATCCATATTTAAAATGTCGAGGTCTGCATAAACACTGTACATACATATTGCATATATATATATATGTATATATATGAAGGCTTTTTTAATTATAGAATAAACAAACAAAAAAAAACTTTTCCTATAGTGAATTTTCTGCGATTTATACGCAGATTCTTTCTACACCATCTCACCTATGTACACTATGTCATATGCGTACCGCGTTTCGATTACAATTTGTACGGATATTATCTCGCTCGCATTGAATATAGGTATAAGCATCGGTAGCAGCAGCAGTGGCTAGGCTACAGATCGGGGAGAGGAGTAGAATAAAGTAGAGTTGAGTTGAGTCGAGTTGAGTTACACAATACAGCAATCAATCGGTGAGGTGGATGGTTGTATACGCCTACATTTGCGATGTCAGCCTAGACTGTGCTTTAATTAAAAAGAGCTTTGGCTCTCTGCACTCTTCTACTCCTCTTATGCTCTTTGCTCTCTTTGATTGATGTCGTATACGGATTGCGAGGATAGGTATATTGTATATGTGGATATATATACAGTACGCGGGAGGGAAAGCTTTTACTGCAGTACCTGCGGTTTTCTCATGTATGTCGTATGTTATACCATACTATATATGTATATATATATATATATACATAATATACATACATATATACTCTTTGATGCAAGTGCAAGTAGCGAACCGTGACTTACACTGACTATGGATAGTCTCTCTTTCTCTCTCTCTCTCTCTCTCTCTCTCTCTCTATATATATATATATAATGTATATGTATATGTAAGTGCGTGATCGTGTATTAGAAAAAAAATTACATCTCGATCCTTATACGAAAGGCGCTACCTTTCAATTAGTTGGCGATAGTTGGCGACGTATCCTCAATATTATATTATTTATTAATTTTTTTATTTAAATTTTTTTTCTTTACGTAGAAGTAAATAGTTTTTATTCTATAGATATATATGTAATAAAGAATCACGTATAAAATATGATAATATATATGTATACTTTTTTAGTTTAATTATATAAATTTTTTTTCTTCCACTATATCGTTTTTCCAGTTTTTTTTTTTCTTTCTTTTTTTTTTTTTTTTTAATTTTCTTCGATCAATCAAGATTTTGTTATTACGAATAGATAGGTATAATAAATACCTGGTTCGATGGATTGATGACTCTGCAACACCTGTCAAAGTACAGTTTATTCTTTTCGCTCGATTAACTTGATACTGCAGTCTATGTAGATTTGATTCTTACAGTATAATCGTATCGTTTAGTGTCGCATGGAAATTAAATTTTTTATTTTATCTTTTTTTTTTTTTTTTTTTTAATTTTCTTTATTATTTTATCTTCATTATGACAAAGGAGAGATACAGATATACAATCTGTAAACAACAGCTGAAAACTCAGGCAGGAAACTGCGAGAGATAAATCGTCACTTTTCCGCGATATGGTACTTGTGTACTTAATTAATTTTCTATCTTTAAGTTTAATATCCTCATATAATTCAAAATTTGGAAAATTCTATTGTCATAGACTTTGAAAAAATGCTTAACATATATATTACCTATCTACCTACCTCGGGAAATATTAAAATAAATATTGAATCGGCACATCATATACCTATATATAATATATACATATATATTTATATGTATTCACTGTATAGTATATATATAGGCATCGTATGATCGTATCTGCCGCGCAGGTACATACTACTCTTATACGTGTCTTAAACTACACATGCGACTTTGTTCGTTTGTTCGTTCGTTCGTTCGTTCGTGACCCCGTCAATAATTTAGGTCAGCATTATATTTGTCGATCGATTCATCGAGAGTAAGAAAAAAAAAAAAAGAAAATTCATGTCAAGATTCGTAGGTACGTTTCTTAGAATGAATTGAAATTCAAACGTCTTAAGATTTAAGAATAGAATGAAAGAATAGAAAGAAAGAATATAAAAATAGAAAAGATATTTGAAACTGGAATGTATAACTGATAAACTTTGTAAATTTTCTGATAAGGTACAATTCAAAACAGTGTTTTTTTTTTTACTATTATAATATCTATATATGACGCATATCATGTCATTCTACTAATTATAGACATCGAGCTTGTTAATTGATTCTGCAAACTAAGCAGCCGCCCGGTTACGTCCCTGTTAGATGATATATATATGTATCTAGGTATATGTTATAACAGTAATAATATTCTAGTTATTAAGCTTATAAATTGCACAATATTACACGGGTTAAAAAAATTTTTTGCCAATTAAGCCTGCACGTTGTTATATTATAATACGTATAATATACATCAGTGTCATATTTTCGCTATAATTAAGTATACCTACGCGAATTCAAAAATCATTTAGAATATTAAATTTAAGGTTAATTAATAAATTAACGTCTATTAATTAATACATACATATCTAGCATCTAATTAAACTATATAATGCGGTTACAGATTTTATACTTAAATACTAATTATGTATACCTTATACGCGCGTTTTTCTAACGGTGTGACTATTTTTTATTCTTTGTTTTAATCTATTTTTTTCTTTTATTTTTTTTTTCTTCATCTTTTTCTTCTCTCAATGCAGTAGAGCTACTTATACCTATTACAGAATATAATTTTCATCGTGACTCGTGATCCAATTGTTAAAACCTTAATCCAATAAAATGTCAGTCAGTATAGTATATCGTAGATAGATAGGTACAGGTATACCAACGAATCGGATAGATAGACCCGATGCACTGTCTGTTTTACAACGTCCTTGCAGTAATTGCATTATCTATAGGTACACATATAAAAAAGAAATAGAAAGGTTTTTATTTAAAAAAATATATACCAAAGATTCAAGTAAGCCTAATATAAAAAAAAAATCATAAAAAATATTAACAAAATTTAGATATTCTCTTTTCTATATTTGTCTATACGTACTTGTACATATACAAAATTATATTATAACCGTCACATTTTTAATGTAATTGATTATTAAAATTTTATTAATAATGTACTTATATGTATAATGTATGTATATATATATAGATATGTACATATAATATTGGTATACGTGTACGGATGTCCGTTGTTTTATTTTATAACGAAAGTGTCAGTGAAAAGAAGAAAGAAAGAATAAAAAAGATACTATTTTATGCCAGTCTTCATCCGGTTTGAATAATGGAACTCATTGTGTTCGTATTGGTAAATAAAACACGAAATATTTTCTCCGAATTGATCGTTTGCGGGGGCGTTTAAAATACACATTACTACATGCCGGTTTATCTTGCGAAAGTTACGATATCATTATATTAAAATTCAAGTTTTTTTTTTTTTTTTTGTTTTTTATCAATTAATTGAAATTTTGATTAAAATCAAAACGAAAAAGACGTATATAGAAAATAAACTTTGATTCCTTAAAAATTTTCTCGCAAAACTGCAGAAATTAATCTCAAAATTTTTTTCGATCTCTTCAAAAAAGTGACAACAAAAATTAAAAAAGAGTGAAATCTTATTATTATTATTATTATTATTATTATTATTGTTATTATTATATATTTTTTTTCTTATTCGGAGTAGAATTAAGAGTCGTACATACGATTTTCACTATTAAAAAGTGAAGAGAGTTCATTAATTTAATATCCTCATGTATTTACAATATTTCCGGTAAATACCTCACCCCCGCAATTATATGTAATACAACGTATATAGGATATAGATAAACACGTCTCATCTCCGTTACGACGTGATCGATGTAGAAATTTTCACTGTTCCGGTTCTGATTTCATCATAATTCCATATATGTGCGTTTAATGTTATACACAACACCAATCCATCTCTAGAGTGAGCGGGTATACTGTATATGGTAGATATTATACTTTCTTTTAATCTCTTACCATCAATCTCTCTCTCTGGCTTCGCTCTATATACACACCCCACTTAATACATCTACATTATATTTATATATATATATATATATATATATATATATATATATATATATATATATATATATATATATATATATATATATATATATATATATATATATGTGTGTGTATTATATCTACACCACATCTGTTATATCCTAGACGACTTATTTCAACTAAATTGCTACCGCAAACAATGCAACGCCTTCGCATGGTCCAGGAGATTAGTATAATCCTAAACGATAAAATATACTTAGTCATAAGTTTTGAACAATGAAATGATGATGTTGTTATAAAAACGTAGTCACTACATTTTTTACAGTTTTTACAAATTTGAAATTTTTGTAACTATTCTTAAAACGAAATTTGGTATATAGAGATTCTTTGGAATTCGAGTGTATACAGTGTGTTCATTTGAAAAGTTTTCACCTCAATATTCTCAAGAACTGTAAAAGATTTTCGAACGCGGTTTGCGGGAGGATAAAAAGTATCGAGAGGTAAAGAACACGGTGCAGCATCAGTTTCAATAGGTAGAGACGTCAAAGCGGAGGGAAGGTCAACTTTGTTTTTTATTTTGTTTTTTTTTTTAAGTAGAAACCTATATTTTTTATTATATAATTTTGTTCTGCCTCAAAGATCAAACGATTTGGGTATGAAATATTCTTTTGTGAAATTCCCATTTTTTGTTTCCCAAAAACTTTTCACTCCAAAAAGCGCGTAATTTTATACAAAAAAATCTTGGAGAACGCATTCTTTCAAAACATTTTCTCTTTTTCTTTCAACAGTTAAAAATTTTTTTTCTGTTTCACGCAATTAAAAAAACTGACATAAAATAAAAAACTTATAGAATAAAATTCTGCAATTATTTTCCAAAATACTTTGCATAAAATCACGCACTTTTTGTCGTTTGTAATTTTTCTCCAAACTTGAGAGTTTATGAGTGGAAATTTTTCAAATGAACACGCTGTACGTGTATATATATATTATCTCTGATATTGTATTTGCGGAAAATCAAAGCAGTGCTTGTATTTTTGAATAATGAAATTGAATTCTGGTATCTTCTCTTCTCTTCCCTTTTCTTTTCTTTTTCTTTTTTCCATTCTTCTTTTCACTTTTTTTTTTTCTCGAAGGTAAATAGGCCATGCGGGCTTTTCGGATCGCTTGGCCCAGTTCGATTGGATTTTGTGCTATCTATTGGTCGCTGCGATGAAATGTCAGGGTCTTAAAAGCAGCGGAGAATGGATCGGTGAATATATGTCGGTACGGTGCTGCTCCAGATCTCTTATCCATCAAACACATACAGCAGCGAGCCAAACAGTCAGCTAGCTTAGAAATGTATATATATATACCAATACCTACTATATGTATATATCTCTGTGTAACATACTTCAAAGATTTGAATACGAAAACTAGCAACGAAGAGATCTTAGAGAACTGTTACTAACGGTACATACGTGTATAGTGTGACATAATTTCAAAACTAAAATAGAAACGAATTTTTTAAATCACTTTCGGAAATTTTAAATTTGTAAGCTTCGAAATGATATACGCGATGATATGAAATGTTTCTATTTGAGACGAAGGGTTAATGGAATTATATTTTTATGCCATAAACTTATTTTGCATATTATACACACGCGGGTAGGGTATGTGTATATTTATTGTTAGCTAAGGCGTGGCGGTGTATATCGACGTGTACGTAACGTAATATAAAAGATTATATTCTCTTTGGTATCAAAAAAAAAAAAAAAAAAATTGCAAAAATTTTAGAGCTGGGTTATTAATTTTTTTAAGTCCTGAAAGTCTGCATAATCGATTTAAAAAACTTCAACTTGAAAAGTACCAAAGCTGCAAAATATCGAAACTTGAAATACACGCAAGGAGTGTCGTGCCCCACGTTTTAGACTTCCTGAGTTTCGAGCTGTCTGTATTTTGATATTTCCGAATTTTATTATTCCGAACTTTAATGTTTTTGAAAATTCTAAATCGTCTCAAATAAATCTGCAATTTTGACCGTTCAGTACTTTAAAAATTCGTAATTTCAATCCTGTCCGAAAATTCTGACCGATATGTAAAAAGCTTGTATAAAGAAATTCTTTTATAGTAATACGATTAGTATCTCGCGTGATTTTGTATCATTTGAAATCCTTAGGTTGGGTTCAGAGGTTGACCGCAGAGGTCGAGAATATATCGCGTGCGATAATCAATCTTTCAACTCGGTTAAATTTCATATAATTATTTTTTAATAACCGTTTTTGTGGACTTTGCGTAACTCACGTACCTTCAGAACCTACCCGTTATTTTGTTTTTTTTCATCCTTCGTCAACGTCAAAACCAGAAGAATTAGTCCAAGACGTGGTCTCATCATAAGTTCAAACATCAAAGTCGTTTAATTAGTCCGAAAAGTTTATAGCCAAAGTTCAATTTCCGAAAGAACAAAGTTTCGGGGTCATAAATTATGTAGTACAGAATAACCTTTGAACCCGGAAACTATAATACACCTATCCGTACACCTGAAGAAGGAAGATATGAGTAAAACAATCACGTAGGTATCTGCAGTAGTAAGACGTCAAACCCGTGCCCCAATAACTTCTCGGATATTTTATTACGCCTGGATCTATTGAAATCCGATAACCGCGGAATATGCCATATCATAACCTTTGGGAATAGGTAATTCTGAAATCCATGACACTAGGTCAAAGATTTAAAGCCTAGCCATGAGCAGGAGTGTTAACAAAAAAAAATATATATATACCTCCTCAAAATTTTAACCTAATAGTAAAACTTGTCTCGCAGATTCGTATCAAATGATGCGAAATCATTTTGAGAAAATATATCAACGTCTGCAAGTATAGCTGAAGGACAGTAAACTTGATTCCAAAGAACATGAACACGAACATATATACATATATATTTCCAGGCTATAAACTCATCCACTGTGTTATTTATATACTTGAACAAGTTTTTGGCCCAGAGATCAAAGTCCGAGGTCAGAACTTCTCTATATCTTTCTCTCTCTAGTTGATCTCACGTATCTTTCAATATGGGAGGGTTTTTATCGATCCGTATAGGACAGGCTTTACTTTTATACTGATGTGTGTTCGTTCACCTTGAATTTAATGGGTATAAAACGGACCATCCTTTGAAAATGGTGTTTACACGTAGATATGTTCAGATGATTGAATGGCAGGGATGGTTGCGATATCTTACGCTTCTTCCGCTGATCATTTCCTCTACATTTGTATAAAACGTCCGACTGAACTCGATTTCGTAACTCTTTGAAGATCGCTTAATCATCGCGTTCCCTTGCCCTGCATCCACGCATAATGAAACCCAATTTTAATTACATACATAAAGAATTTTTTGAAAATTAAACGTTGTAGATTTAAATACTTTGCTAGATTATGTATAATTCACAATTTTTTATTTTTATTTTTTATTTTTTATTTTTTTGAGGGTTTCAGACGAGTTTAACACCCACTGATAACGTCCGATTTATTGTCAGATAACGAGATATAGTCTTTATAGAATTTTAGAGAGACACGCAACGTCGGTGAGAATACGTCGTTTTAAAATTTTTCTAGATCGTAATTATTTAACACAATTTTTAACACCGTTTTTGAAATATATGGGGTTAGATTGAAGTTAGGAATTTTGAAAAGTTTCGAACTGATAAAATTGCGGACTCATTTAAGACGGAATTGAAAATTTGTAAAGATCGGAATGCAGATGGTTTAAAACTCAGAAAGTCCGAGAATCCAAAAATTTAATTTAGGGGTACGATGCTCCATGCGTGATGATTTAATTTTCGAAATCTTGGCCTTCCGGAATTTCGAACCCTCTGTGTTTATCGATTTTCAAATTTTTGAATTCGATTATGCAAACTTTCGGAAAAATTTCCTTTCTAAAAACTGTGAATCGGTAATATTAAAATCGGAATTTCTACCGTTCGGAACTTTTAAAATTCTGAACCTCAACCCAGCCCCAAATACATATGCAAATATCATACCGACTGGTCAAAAAAAAAATAAAAATACCTTTGGCACCCGTTAGACTTGTAAATAAATTTCGGTCATTGATCAACGCGTGACATGTTATATTCTACGTTATATTTGTTATTATTATATAACAGTTACCGATTCCTTAAGGGATTGATGTATTTTCTGACCGAGTTTATATATACAGTGTATATATATATACACCTTAGAGCTACAGCAATGATATATTATATTAATATACCTTGAGGAATGATGGTATATGTGTTTCTAAATAGGTTGAATTCGTTCATGAAAATTAATAACCTCTTACATATACGAAACTGACTAGTATAGGTATATATAACAAAAAAGTTTGGCTCTTCTTTCTTTTTATGAATCACATATTATGTACCAAAATGGAATGAGATGGCTGATTGAATCGTATTGTATTCTGTTAAAAAGCAAAAATCTATCGTCACAATTATAGCAGCAGTAGCAGCAGCCTCCCTTTTTCCATTTAATCTTTCACTTTCGCCCCAGTGAAACGCGTCAGCAGCCCTTACTCTGTTATTATAGTATATTGTACATCCATCTACCATCTGTCGTATATCTGAAAATATAGTTCTGAAGATGTATTGCTGTGTGAATGAATCAGATCCTGCATCGATGTCCGATCAATAGTTAAGAGAGAAATTCCGTTTACCTTTGTAGTAAAAATTCTACCAATTTGAAGAAAACATAAATAAATAAAAAAAATTTGTTTCATTTATTTTTAATTTGTGTATAAATCGACGTGTTGTTCTCTTTCCCACGTTTATGTACGGTATTTATAATATAGTTTAAAATCTTTGATGAATTTCGATAGCTGTTTGGAATCGTGGCTATAGTTAATTTTTTTTAAATTAATTATCGTGGTTTTAAAATAGCTTATAGGTACTTCTCGTGATAGTTATCATTATTATCGGTAGTTATCCTATACCGTTGTTATAACTCTTAGATATAATATTATGGTCGTTATAGAATACATAAACGTCTCGACTACCGATAGCCATCTATCAATAATTGAATAATTATAGATAACACGATGATTCTGGAATATAACGAGAGTTTGTAATCAGTGAATTATTCAGTTTAACACTTAACTCCAAATGAATTGTTATAATCGGCTTTTCTTATTATACTGTGAATAATGACCGTTGATTGACCCCCTTCCAGCCCCCCCTAAAAAAAAACCGAGAAAAGAAATCGAAAGAAAAAGTTAATATTTAAAAGGTATAAACTAAACTTAAAACAGATATACCTATAACTTGATTGGTATCTATTGATGCATATTAGATGCGTGGGTAAAAAATATTGCGTGGGTATCAGTATGTATGCCTAAGGGGAAAACGCCAATTAGCTGCAGAGCTATGATGTTGTAACGTAGAAATAATTATGTTTGACGCTTTCAACTTTCAGATTGATAATCACTAGTCGTATAGATCTCTCTAATGGTGTGTGATTATTATATCAGCAGTAAAAATTTTGAATATATTTTCTCTGTAGAGAATCAAAGGGTTATAAAAAATCGGGTCACTGCAGGTGTTATGATAATCGAAGATGATAAAATATATCTGTAATTATACATGTTTAGGTACGAAGGAGTAAAAAGATGCGAAGATAGAATTTTATCAAAAATCTCTTTAGGCCCTTCTGGGTTAATCAAATAAAGTAAAAGGGTCTGATTTTTTTTTTTTTAACCATATTTGGTTTTATTTTTTAACCAACGTTTTCGGTCGAGATTAAATTCTTTGGTAATACTGAGGAGACGGGTTGATAATTTCCGAATTAAATTTTCAAAAGTTTCGAACTGTCGCGAAATGGAGGAATTCATTTGGAACGATTTCGAATTTTCAGAAACGTTAAAGTTGAGAATAGTAAAATTGGGATAGATCGGAATGCAGATGGTTCAAAACTCCGAAAGTGTAAAATTCCGAAAATCCAAGAATCCGAAAATTTGATGGAGAGATATGACGCTAATTTTTGCGTGAATTTCAAGTTTCAGAGTTTTGGCTTTCCGGATTTATAGCTTTCGGAATTTTTAACCTTTAGTGTTTATCGATTTGAAGTTTTTTAAATCGCCTATGCATATACTTTCGGGGCAATACCTTTTCGAAAAATTGTGAATTGTTAAATATTATAAAATCTGGATTTTCAACTCGGGATCCCAAAATTGAAAGTGACTTTTTGATCATTCTTATATTTTTCATTTCAATAATTTATTTTTCTACCATCACGGTTGTATTTTTAATTATTCATTCACATACCCGCACGGCGTATACTTCCATCATCATCACCTATTTATCCGTAGTTTGATTATAAGTAGGCGTAATTCAGTCACTGGAGTATGATAATTAGAGGCTCTAATTAGTCGTGCAAATAGTTATGCGCGTCGGTAACGACGACGACAACGACGACGACGAGCCGACAATCAGTCAACCTGAACAGCGACACGAAAGGCATATTATATGTACATTCATGTACATACGTGCAATACATACATGCCTATATATATATATATGAGTTTGCCTATTTACAATCCAACGTTGTTGTAGGTATGTAGGTACATACCTACACACGTTTGTCTGTCTTCTCCGCAATCCAACAACGACGTACAAACACGTATAGCAGTAGCTCGAGTCTCTCCCACGGGATCTCTCCAAAGTTACCTCACAATAACGAATCGCATCACACGGGTGCGTCACAATGGTGCAAAAAAAAAAAAAAAAAAAATGGAAAAAAAGGAGACGAGAGAAAAATTGAAAAAAAAAAAAAACATAGAAAAAAATGAAAAGTAGAAACTAAAAGTACTTTGAGAAAAAATATGTCAGAGATAAATTAATGAAAAATCTGAGCTCGTGCGGTTTATTTAAATATTTTAATAGTTTTAGCGCGAAATTTTACTATCAATATAGATTTAATTATGAGTACATATATTATAGGTATATGGTCGGTTTTCGATTTAAGTTAATTAATTCCGCAAGAATTATCTAAAGCGTGAAAAAAATCGCGATTTTTATCCGAAAATTTGAATCCTTTTATATCGGCAAACGTAATTACTGACTATAATTAATTATTAACTTTTATCCTTAAGATATAAAGTTGGAAATGTTTAGATAGTGAAAACTTTCTATCTCTTGATGGTGCAGCAGCAGCAGCAGCAACAGCAGCAGCAGCAGCAGCAGTAGTAGATCCTGGCTATTCTGTAACGGAATTCTTGGTTTCACCTGCGATACTAATATTCTTGATGTGCATAAAACGGCTGTTATTATTCGTGTACGTGTATTCATATACGTGTATAATATACGTACATGACAGTAAATTTATACCTATCCACACACACACACACACATACACATGCATACGTATTAATACCCACGCATTACTAAACTCACTTCCGACACTTAGAACTGTGAGGCTGCTTCGTTGCCTTGACTTCTTCTGCTCCTTCTTCTTCGTCTTCTTCTTCTTCTTTTTCTTCTTCTTCTTCTTCTTCTTCTTCTTCTTCTTCTTCTTCTTCTTCTTCTTCTTCTTCTTCTTCTTCATCTGCTGCTGCTGCTGCTGCTGCTGCTGCTGAACCAGCGCCTACTTTCTCCCCAATGATGATGATTACATACCGAATACTTATACATATATTTTGCTTTACTCATTTTATATGTATACAGGAGAGGTTTTTATATCTATATGCTGATTTGATATCATAAGTTAAAATTTTATCAAATTTCATGATTTTTAGTACCTAAGCTCCAATTATGAGAAATCTTATTCGTAAATTATGACTTTTTTCTGAAAATATATGTATCGAAATTTGTGTTATAATTTTGCATTTTTTTTTTTTTCCTTTTTTTTTTGAGCGAGCAATTGCGAGATTGTGAAGTTTATTATACCTATACTACAGTCATAGCAGTTTCGAAACTTTGGTAAATCAATTCTAGTTTCTCTCTTATCCCTTCCATGAATTAACTTTTAGTTACATCCATATTTACCCAATCTTAAATTTATTTCAATGAATTCTATCCCTGGACTAGAATTAGATATATTCCGTATTTAAATATTTAAGTAAAATTCTAATCTTGTGTGTTAAAATGAAAAATAATTAACCAACATTATACGTGTTAGAATACCAAGTACTAAATCATTAGATCATATTAAGTACAGGCTATCTACTTTCTCGTAAAATTATTTTACGTCTCGGTCAATTCCGTCCTTGTAACAGATCGATTCTCGTAGTTGCTCTGCAATTACAGATATTAATGATTCCAAAATAATTTATACTACCGAAGATTTTGAGGTGAAAAAAAAAAAAAAAAAAAATCCAGTTTTGTAATGTCTGACAGTCGATCTTATATCTCTAAACAGAATCCAAAAACGATGAAATAATATTATATTCATATGTATACAGTGAAGCTCTCTTCGTGATTATTTTACTGTTTAATTGTCTGTTTTAAAATCCTGTTATTTTAGGATCCTTGTAATATATATAACTAAACACGTCAATTGGTCTGAAGGATATTTGTACAGGAGTTTAAGTTCACGTTTATTTATGCACGCGGCTTTTCTTCGTAAAAATCTCATACGTTACTAATTTTTATTTTTATTTTTGTTATCCAGAGTTCGCCATGAGATATTGTGCATTTTTTAATTTTCATTTCCAATTAAATTTTTTGACCTAAATGACACGTAACGCCCTCATAAAGATATCGTCGCGATAAAATGCAAATGCAGTTAATGAGTTCGATTTTTTCAAATGGAATAAAAAAATATCTGCAAAACTTGATTCAGTATTAACCAATTTTGTGTAGATTTTCTATTTTACATTTATTGAATCGATGTCCATCCTCAACGATGAAGTAATCTGATTACAAAAGCAGCACAAAAACCCAAGCAAATTAGTAAATTTCTGTTTTTGTTTTATACTATACCTATACTGACTTCCGGGTTTCCATGGGATTGGCTTAAGCGTTGAATTGGAAGGTCGAATCTAATGTTATAGTCGTATCGTACCTAGTGCTAAGCGAACCTTGTTTCCGTTAAAATAAAATAAAATAAAATTTTAATCATTTACTTCGATCTGCAGTATAGAAACACACGCGATAGGATAATATGCTCGATTACAAAAAGGCAAAATAAAGTCAGAAATTCTATATGATTGTAAAAATTTGTCATAATTTCTTATTCAATTTTCTAATACCTTAATTATGGCAAAGGGCCAGCTTCTTAAGAGATAAAGAAATGAGTAAAAACGATCCGATTACGACCTTCTATAACATCACCGTCCTTGGCACACTATTTCAGAGAGTGTAGGAGAAAGAGATTCGTTCAACTACTGTATATAGAAAATATATTGATAATTATCTGAGGAGGAGGCGGCCACATGGTCACTCGGCACTCCGTAACCAACAGAGCCTTAAAGGTCGGTCAACTTAACGGTCCAGATCGAGACCTTTGTCCGATATTTCCTTTTGCAATTTACTACTGCTTTGCCAAAGGACAACTCAGAACATCAGATCTAGGTCGCGAGCCAGGTTTACCTTGGAAAAGGTTAGATGACGTATGCATCAGCTAATAAAGGGTTTCAGGGATTAGATTCAAGCAAGTGTTAAGCCTATTCGTGTCTAGTTTTATATGTCTGTGTATTCTTTTTAGGACTAGTATCTGCACTTGTGAATTGAATTACAGTATATAAAATTACTTTAATTGTATTTAACTATTTGGTCCATTTGTCGAAAAATTTATTCAAACTATTGTCTGATTTTAATAAATTTCTTTAATTCTTGTGTGAAAATTGGTTTTCAAATTTTGTCTGCATCGTTGCACAGAAATTTTTCAAATTTTAGATCACGGATTAGATCTCATGAGCATAAATGGAAAAAATTTTTTTTTTTAATTATTATACTAATTGAGTTTAAAAATGATTTTAAATTGTTGATTACGAATCAGACATCGACATTTGAAAAATTTATATATTTTTTGTAATCAATTTTTCATTCTCAATTTTGGTATTACCGAATCAAAGATTTTCTAAAGAGTGTTTTCTCGAAAGTCTTTATAGTCGACTAGGAAAATTTGAAATCGATAGACACTGAGGGTTCAAAATTCCGAAAGCTAAAGATCCGAAAGTCTGAAATTCCGAAACTTGAAATTCATGTAAGGAGTGTCGTGCGTCTGCATAAAATTTTCGGATTCTTGAAATTTCTGAGTTTTCAACTGTCTACGTTCGGAACTTTAAAAATTCGACATTTCAACCCTGCCCTTCAAGTTCAGATTCGTGATTAACGATCCCAAAAAGCCTCTGAACTCAACTTGTAACTTTACTCTGCCTCTATACGAATTTCAATAAGCTACTGAATATCATCGAAAACTTTATTGTCTGAAAAGTCCTGCAAGTATCGATATTCACTCTTTGTTACTTTACTCTGAAAAGGCTGAAGGCCAGGGTCAAGATAGTCATAAGGGTTGTGAGTATCCCGCCAAGGATTGTCTCCAAATTCCGCAAGTATTCTATTGAACAAAATAGAACTTAGTTCAAAGATAGACTGCAGGGAAATGGAATTTTCCGAATGAGTAGAACGTCGTATAGTTTGAAAGTTAAACGTAATTATAAAGGATTGGAATACTTGCGTAAATTCTAACTTATTCACACACTTGAACACCGAATACTACATAAATATTTCTCGATTAATTTTAGTTTCTCTAGTTACACAGCTTTTTTTTTTTATTTATATTTTTTTTTTTATCATTCACTTTTACACACTTTCTAAATCACCTCTTCGTTATACTGCAGTTCAAATCCGAAGAGATATTATTTAAGTTATAGTGTTAAATCTCTATCGGGTTACGAACTCTGAAGAAAAATAAATCAAGTAAAAAGTCAAATTTTTTTTTTTTTTTTTTTTTTACGTTATAATGTTTCGGTCAAGTTTTTACCTCCGACAATTTTAACAGTAGAAACAAACGGCGATGAGATCAGCCAGTTGAAATCAAGAATGGGATCACTGGTAGCTAAGTTTAAACTTTTTACTGAAAGCTTAGAAAACACCGAGTACAAAGTAAAACTATCTCTCATTTTTTATTTATTTTATTATATATTTTTTTTCATATTTGCTTTTTTTCTTATTTAAGTTACGAAAGTAGAGTGACAATAATTGGTGAATTTTTTTTTTATATTTTGTTTTCATAAAAATATGATGTATTAAAATTAGATAATTGTGATACCCACTTAAGGAACTTTCTATGATAAATTAGATGGTAAATTATGACCTTTTAAGATAATTATTTCCTTCGTTGGAAATAATTTCTGTGACAAATGATGGAGGAAAGATATATTATATTTAAACGTAAAAAACTTTTGGACGATTAGAAGTATTTTTTTTTTTTATTTTAATTTATTTTCTTTTATTTTCTTTTATTTCTTGTCATTTTGTTTTCTCTCTCATTTGTGCGTGTGACGTTGAGTATTAAGTACCCACTTTTAAAGCTGAGAAAGAATTACCCTGCAGTTAACAATAAGTAATTTTATATGCGGATAGTACTTTGCTGTGTGAAAGCAGTTGTTTAATACTCTTCTTCACCACAAACATTCGTTAACGACTTTTTAATGACTATAAGCTTTTCAAACTCGCCAAATCTCGAGTAAGTGTACTTGGATAGGCATATTAATCACAGAACGCTGTTGTAGAGTTTGTAATATAGAAAAAAAAATCAGTTTATGCTCGTCATTCTACCATCTTTTATTATTTTTCTAATCGATGATGAATACAGAAAAAAGTGAAAGATCTACGAGAGAGTCGAGTTTCAAATCAGACAAAAACGGTAAAAAATTATCTAAACATTTTTTTCAAACACTGAAAGAACTTACACACTTCTTCATCATTAAAGACACTTTTTTTCTGTCCATCTTCCATATCTCTAAAAAAAAAAATTGTCTAAAACTCAAAATTATGTCCTTATTATTATAATTCCTTTTTTTTTTTATTTTTCTTTTCGTATCCGCAAGAGGAAAACTATGAGTCAAAATTTTTTTTAAAAGCTAGATAATTTTTTCCTAGTTTGCCCCTTTGGCCGAGGCTGGATATGGATGGGCTGCAGAGAACGCGAGCAGTGGCCCGCATAAATCACGCTCTGCTTGTTCTCGACAACGCCGCACGTTACCATTAACATTAGTTATTTTATTAGCATGCGTCCGTACGTAGACATGTACGACTGCGTGTATGTAAAAGCATACCAGAACATTGATCCCTCTATTTTACATTTTTCGCTTTAAAATTATTTATTTATTTTTTATTTACATATATAATTATATAAAATCCTCTTTGTCAAACAGAATTTTTACAGAGCATGTAATTGAACATTTTTTTGAAAAGAGAAAGAGAGTCTTGACATCTTCTGTCCAGGAAGTTAAAAATCTCTATCCTCTATCACATGTATTTCATTCCAAGTGATTTACGGTGTGAAGGTGGGAGTTTACGATCATGAAGAGAATTTAAAATGACTTTAAATTTTTTTAGCAAACTGGGTATATGTATATTTAAAAGACAGGAGTAGTTTTCAGCTGCTTATAAATTTCTGAGTACTAAACCAGATTTCCATATTTGAAAAAATCCCGTTTCTTTCATTTAATGTAGAAATTTTTTAAAAATTTCTAATAAGCGCTAAAATATTATTAAAAATTTTCATTTAAAACCAGATATTTTTCATATATCAGTTCATACATTTCAAACGATGTCATATAATTCATTCAAACCTGAAGGGTGGTTAAACCGCTCGGTCATGGGTTAAGGGTTTCAGATCAAAAGGGTCGTATAGTCTAGACGTCGATGTAAAAAACGACCCCAATACAAATTTTTGCTATTTTGGGCATACCAATTTTGAAAAAAATACAAAAATAATTAAACAAATTTACGAATTTATTTTTGGCTTAGTATAATTCGGGATAATTTTTGGTAGCAAATTTATAGTCCGAGCATATAGATTGGGCCAGTAAATTTTTTCATGAGTATATAGTGCGATGGCAATAGAATCGTTTAAGAAAAAGGAACGAAACAAAAAAAAAAAATGAATATTCTTTGAACACCCTGTGCGTCAAGATCTGAGCTTGGTTCGCGGTTATTCGCTCTACTTGATCGCGGCACTGCAATTCGTTACGGTTAGTTCAACGGATGCAGTAAGAACGCAGAAAATGAACTAAGAATCAAGTTTATTTCGCGTCTGGCTAGTCCCGGACAAAGTTTTATTATTTTCGAACCGTGTTCAATCTTCATAAACACAGAATCTGCTTAACTCATTGAAAAAAATTTGTGTAAAGCTAGAATCAAACAGATTGCAAAAATTGTTTTGCAAAAAAATAAAAATATTTGAGAAATGCTAATTAAATTTCTGAAAAAGTAGACATTTCGAGGAATATTTCCATTTATTCGGCACTTTTACTTATATTTATTGTTCGATTTTGGGTATCTGGCCTGTTGAAAAGCCCGCTTCTGACCGAGGACAACTGAATATTCGTTGAACGAGCACGTTTTGGAACCCGACACCTCACCCGCATCCTCTGCTCTGTCCCCATCTCGTTTTTCTGGTTCTCACGGCTATATATGTATATATGTGGGAATCTGGGTTTCCCTAGTGAATTTCTCCCGAGGGATGGATGGTTGGGTTTATTAATACCTACGTTCAAAGGCAGTCCTCAGTGCTCGCATCTCTCTCACCTGGGAATTATATACCATTTGTGTTAATTAGTGAATTTATTAATTAATTTATGTATGTAAATATTATTTACGCAACTCACTTTGTCATCATCAATTTAAAACTCTCACTCTCACTTCTCGAATATATTTACGTAAAATTGAACACGGATATGTAAAAACTGTCTTCCAAAAATTTTTCTCTCACAAAGGAAGAAGAAACAAAAAAAAAAAAAAAAAAAAAACAAAACAAAATAGAAGACCACCAAAAAAATATTAATTTTTTTTCTTCTTTTTTTTTTTTTTTAGTGTTATGGAATTACTTTGAATTTAAATTTCTGATTCTTGGATGACTAAGGGATTTAAAATAAGACACACATACATATATATTAACGTAGTTTGTGTGTCTGACGAAATCAGCTGATCGTATTACGAATACCTAGTCGTTGTCGCGTTTCGGCCGCGGTTTGTCGGTACGTCGGTTAGTAGAGTCCCAATCCAGTCCAGTCCAGTCCAGTCCAGTCCGTGGCTGACCGCTCAGAACGTTTCATATTACGAGGTGTATCACCTTCCAATCTTTACGCAATGAAAAACAAACTTTCATGAATAATTCCGGTGGAATAATAAACTGAACAGGTGAACATAACAATATCGCCATCGTATATTATATCGGCGAGATTATTCCCTCATGGAGAACAATGCCTATCACAGGCCAATTACACATTACACTTCTTAATGTGTGTGTGTATACGTAACGTTTCCTTCTGCAATTATATTCATTTCAGGTTTTATACCTTCGTGTGAGAGCTTACCTACCGATTGCATCAAAGCAATTGATGCGATTACTTGCTGTGTATCAAAAACGTAACGGAAATATTTATATTATTTACAAATTGTATGTATAATAACAAAATAATTACGTATGTATATATGTACGTATAAATATACAGTTAATTGTTTATAATTAAGAAATTATTTTAACAATCGTTTTATCGATCGAATTCAATTTTCGGATTACGGTTTTAAGAATTTATGTTTACTTATTTACATAAATTTCGCAACTTATTGCTCTTTCGTTATTCTGCGTATTATAACTTTTTATACAGAAATTTGAAACGAAATTTAAGAATCGATAAATTAACAGAATCTTTTTTTTTTTTACATTTTCTATAAAATATTGTTTCTATTTATGTTTCAGGTGAGAATATTTATAGATCTTCAATACTTACAAAGTTACGATGTAAATCTTCGCAGTAAATCTGTGAGTATATCTTATAATAGAAATAAAATCACCGATGGGAGTAATATATTGTATAGTTAGAAAGTTGACTTTTATCAGCACTCTTATGTTCATTCATTAGTTTACTTTAGAAGACTAACTTGCGGGGCGGGTTTCACCAATCTTTTGGAAAATGTTACACTTGATAAAAGGCAGTTATTTTTAGAATGATTTATATTAAAAATTTTATAAAAATGAAAAGAAAGTTTCTCGATATTTTTGCTCCATATTTAAAAAAAATATTTGTCCCATCAGTGTAGAGTGTCCGGATTTATTTAAAGAATGACTTTCGAACTGGTTTAAAGAACGTCGAAATAATTCCGGTACTAAATTTTCACTTTTATGCAGTCCGTGATCTATCTCGAACGAATAAATAAGAAATTTTTACTTTTGTAATGAAAAAAAAATGAGACTAAAAAATCCAACAGTTTAAAAACACCGGAAGTTTAAACGATGAATAAAGAAAGTCTGGGAAGTAAATTTGTGCAGAAATTAGTTACGCACTTATCTCGGGGTTAGCAGATCTTAACGAGTCATGAAACTATACTTGACGTTGCAGTTATCTTCAATTTGTCTCGAGTAGATGGAGGATGGAACTATATATGGATGGAGAAAAGAATCGTCGTTATACAACAGCTAGCTCTTTTATCCTCCTTTATAAATTATCATTCTCTCCTATGTTATCCGTGACGCTATCCCTCGTGTAACATAGTGAACGTGAACATGAACGTGAACGTGAACGTGGTTGTCCCCCGTTACCTTATTACCACTACTTCTCACGTCGTGGTTGGTCCGTTCGTTCCCATCGTCACGATATAAAGTAACCTCTGTCCCTGCACCCGCTTAGCCTAATTGGCTCTTCACCGAAACTCAGACAACCGGACGTTGACCTGAGCTACCCTTTAGGGTTGGTTTCGATCGGGGTTTAAGAATTCGAGCTTCGAATAAAGAAAATAAAATTATGGACAGACTCTTATGGAATATGAAATATTTGTTTGTAGTCAATTTTGGTTAACCAAATTAGAAAGTTATTGTCAGAATATGGAAGACAAGGTTCAAGGTTCAAGGTTTTCTCATATAATCTCTCACACAAAAGAAGACTGAAAATGTAACGGCAAACTGTCTGAGAAGGCCGTAAAAGTTAATTTCCAAATAAGGCTGCAACGCTTGTGCAACGTGACCGTGAGCCTGAGGTAGTGTTACAATCGTGCGAGGAATAACCTTCCTAGACACTGTCACTTTGACGTATGTATGTACGTATGTAAATACCTAAATAATTATTTTCATTACCTGGAGAGAAGAAAACTGTTCAAAATTGTGAAAAAAAAAAAGATATTTAAAGCCATTCGAGTGTGTCGAAAATTCTATTTCAGTCCAAGGTTAATGCCTCAATATCCGTATGGCAGCCATACTGCGATGATTATGTTTCGTTGTGAATTTTCAAAATCTGAAGTATGACAGTCGATTTTATTCGACTATAAAAAAAAAAAAAAATAAAAAATTGAAACAAAAGAAGTGTTTTTTGGTTTTTTTCGATATTGATAGAAAACAAAGAAACAAATGTGACGTTATAACACAAGTCTTCGGAATGTGTTCCGAGTTAGAAGACCGGAGATAATGTAAATGGACAGACCCCAGACCTTTATCGTTATTCGGACTATCAGCTGCTAGGCTGGATGGCTTCCCGGACATTGCAGTTTGCCTCCCCTGGCCTGACACCCACGTTCGATGTTCCATCCTGTTTGTGAATCCCCTATACCTATATTCCCTTCCTTCTCATGTTTACTCTTGCCCACGTGCAACCATAGCTCTCTTATATGAACGATGCACAATATACGTTATGCACATGTGAGTGTATATATATGTAAGGCATGCATCGTTTCCCCATACCGCATATACTGTTCAAATATACATATGTGGATGAAATACCTACGTGTCTATTGCGATACGTGACTACGTCAAAGGTTAGCAGAATAATGAATTAAAGGCAATAGGTCAAAAAGGAAAGAAAGGCGGACGTTTATTACTTTTATTATTATTATTTCATTAGACTATTTTTTAGACTAGAAATATTCGGTTTTCAATATGTTGACTTGACCTGATCCAGTAGAGAATTTTACAAATTTTTAGACGGGGCATTCCGTGTCAAGTCATCCAGCCGTGACCAGTTGATCATTTTACATTTTATTCATATTTCAGTACATGCTAGTTCTCATCTCAAAAACCACCAAAAACAGTGAAAAATATTTTTTTACTTTTTTTTTCAAGTTATCTCAAAACCGTGAGTTTTCTAATTATACTCGAAAAAATTTACAAAAATTTTATAATAAAAATAAAATTTAAGACAAAAACGATAGTGGGATCCCGTTTTTTTTTTTCGAAATTATTTTTTAGAGGGATTTTAATATTTCATGTCAATATTTTCAACAAAAATGGGAAAATTTTTGAGTACGGAAAAATTGTTTTTTCTAATTTTTCTGTTAAGTCATATGATTAAATAAGTTTGGGGAAAAAAATGACGTTTTTGAAATAGCTTAAAAAATAAAAAGAAAGTGCTTTGAAAAAAAAAAACGAAAAAAAAAAAATCATTTTTTCTGTGGTCTTTGAGATAAAAACTTAATGGTATACGAAAAAAAAAAAATGTAAAATGGTCAAAGTCACATCTTACGATGATTTTACATACCGAGATAGGTGTACCTGTACTGTCTTTTTCTCCAGCACTGCAGAATATACTCACATAATTATGTCAACCTCAATGAAACGGTGGTCTCGTTAAACTTATACGTCCACTTTCTCACTTTCGGGGTAAAAACGGGTCTCAACTTTCTTGCTCAGTATTGAAATAACTGGAACAAGTTTATAGCTCTTTTTTCATTTTCTTTTTTGTTTAAAGAAGAGTGTTTTTTTTTTTTTTTTACAACTAATACATAGGTAACATATCTCGAGGTAATTATCACTGCGCAGATTCGTTTATTCACACAATTTTTATCGACATTATACATAATACCTATATGTACACAAAAATCATGTATTTATGTAAAATTTTTCAAGCCTCTTTTTCTCCGAAATGAACAATATAATAAATAAAAATAATAATGTACTAAACTATACGTGTTTGGATTAAATCTATTTAGAAAGTTTGTTTAATTGCGGATTATGTGGTTTTAGCGTTAGATTTATCGATGTCACGTTTTTTGAAATTATTATTCGTATCTCGGCACATCGTGTTTGTAATATATTCCTTACGGTTTTTCATTTGATTCAAATAAACCGATGATTTGATTCTAAATAATTACGTAACGGCGTGATCACTGCACGTTATATGTACATACATATATTTTATATACAATACCTACCTACTCTCTGGAATCCAACAAAAGCTGAACACCGGTAACCGTTGTCCTTGATCATTTTCACCATTTTTTTTTTGTTTTTTTTTAATCCTTTTGTCAAATTTTGTACAGAATGATTGTCGAGAGTTTGAATAGCCCCGTGATTTAAATACTGATAAACTTTTAGAGCACGAAGTGAAAGTCATTTTATGATATCAACGCGGGTAGAAAAAAATTTTAACACAAATCCCGCTTTCCAAAAAAATAAAGAAAAATGGAAGAAAAAAAAAAATTACGTGATTGTTATATTTAACAATAGTAATTAATAATAATATCTTAAGTTTTGACTCTTTCGAAATCGAATTGTATATTGCAAATATAATATAATTAGATCTTGTGGTAAGAAAAGTAAATGGTAGAATATGAGAGAAGGAAAAAAAAAAAAAATGACTTCTTGAAACGATTTCTTTTTTATGCTGAAACTCGTTCTTGCATATTAGTTTCTTGCATAGAGTACAATGATAAACGTAGGCAGAACATTAACCTACATTTATCGTCACGCAACGTTTTCCTTTTATTTTATCTATTTTATCATCTTTTTTCTTTCTTTCTTTCTTTCTTTTTTTCTGTTTCTTAGTACCTATTGCCAGTAGAAGTTACAACGAGAAGATAAGCCTCGATAAGATACAACGTTCGATAAAAAGAAAATAAAAAAAAGAAAAAAAGATCATGTTCGAACCGTTAATTCGTTATAATATAAAATAGTATTGTATAAGAAATTCCAAAAAAGTTCATATCAAAGGTATTTTTTTTTCTTTCTTTTTTTGTTTTTCTCTATCCCCGAGGATTTTGGTTTTTCCAAAAAATTCTTCGCTTTAATAACTTTTCAGTCTGATCTCTCGACATCCCGAGATCTTTTTCTTTCGGTGGTACGTAGGTACGTGGGTAGGTAGGTAGATAATGAAAGCTCGACTTATCTCGGTGAAAAGAAAGAAAAAACCTAAATGAACAAAAAAAGAAAAAGTAAAAAATTGAGACATAAAGGTCTTTGAGTCTGCAACGAAACCGACGATGTTTTTTGATAGAGTAGTAAGTTTAAAAGTTATGAAAAGCTCATGGAAAGGTGGGCAAAGTGTTCCTGAATCATTAAGCGAGTCTTTATCTTAGAATCTTTGCAAATCCATACGATAGTGAAGAAAAGGAAGAGGAAAAGAAAGACATCGTCATTCATATTTCAGTTTGTTAAATATTTAACTAGATTAAAATTTTTAATCATTTATACTTAACCGGTTATTAATTACTTTCACTATTGGCTAGTCAACGTGTTTAAATAAATAAATAAAAATAATAATTCAACTGTAACGAAAACGATAATTATATAGTATGTATAGTGTGTCACATTATATATCTACGATGCATTAAATCTTCCAATGTATGCATACATCGTGATTAATTAATTAATCAATTAGTTGAATCGTTGATTATTATATCAATAATTTATATTCAAAGTTACATTCTACTTTCGAAGAATTTAATTATTGTAAATTAACACGTGCGTAATAAATGTAGATTTATTTTAATTAAAAACTTACTATACCTGCCTTCGCCATTCACGTTTTTCCATACGATACCTAGAATATAAAAAAAAAAATTCTCAAAGTAGTTACAATTTATTTAAGTAAATCTTATTAGATTTATATTTTTATTTATTTTTTTTTTGTTATTTTTGATCGATTTTCTCTTTTTAAATAAATTTTTTATCTGCCCTATTTCGACCCGGTCTCTTTTATGTACGATATTGCACATGGAGCTTAATACTCTACTCCAAAGTGTACATGGGCAAGATACCTACCTACCTACCAACGCCCGGTTCATTTATAGTCACGTTTTGCATAATAGAAAGCGTAAGATGGTGTGCAGATCGGACTGGGTAGACCTCTCAAGTCGGTAATGAGGGTTGCATATTTACTGAGATCGAAGATATACATTTGGTATTCCTCGAGGGTAGACGAAGGTAGATGATTTTGGCACTAACATATCCCCTCGAAAAATTTATCAGATAGACAGCTGCTGGCCCAGATCGATATCTCGGTTTATTGAGTAATCGGTAAACGCTTATACCTGGCCAAATGCACTTCACTTTATCCCGATTATTTTTAAACTATTTTATGTTAATAAATTTATTTATCAATCTTGAAAAATTAAGAAGATCAAAACTAGAGGGAGTGTGATTTTGTCATGTAATAAATATGCCGAAATTAAGTTAGACACTTGCATCTGTTACCAATTTAAATATCAAACAAAATTCTGAACTTTAAAAAAATATATATTATAAATTTATTATCATATATAACTTTAAATATTAATTAAAATTGTAAGAAAACTGTAATTCGTTTCTCTTTTATTGTAGAGGAAAATAAATTTTCAATATACTTTTTCTATTATATAATATGAAAAGAATAAAAGTTATAACCTAGAGCTCAGACTGTATAGTCTAGACTTTAGAATCTAACAATCCTTTGAATTTATAGAAAATATGAGATATAGAAAATAATATCGCTTTTTGTCGAACAATATTTCAACCACAAGGATATAAGATACCAAATTACGACTTTGCAGTACCTTTTCAGCGGAATTCATGATCCTTTCATCTCGAAATTTTTATCCCAATTATACAGATTCTTGGTTATTATAATCGAACAATAAACGATATCATTTTTGTAAAAGTTTCGATATAATTTTATTGCCGAAATTTTATTTTCACAAAATATATATTTAATTGTATATATAAGTAGATGATTCGATCGATAAATACCCTTATTTTTATAAATAAATTTCAATTTCCTTTACGATAATTGACTAAACGAAACTTTAATTTCCTCGTTTATTTTTATACTTGTCAAATATTGATTATTTCAGTACAATGAACTCCGTCCCTAGTTTAGTTATTAGTTATAATATACCTAGGGTCGTTGGACTTTTCGTGTGTCACCCGTGCGTATATAAGCAAGTGTATAATGTGCTTATATAGAAGCGCTTATAACAACGAAGTTAAAGAAGGAATCTTTTGCTTTTTTTATTCTCGTAAATAAGAATAAAGTAAAAAAAATTTAAAAAATTCCGTTATTTTCCACCTTCTGGTATAATGTGACTAAAAACACTAAGGCGTTAAATTAACGCGAAATTGGATCTACTTAAGAAATTATTTAATTATTATTCTTTTATTCAAAACGAATGTAACGTATACACTTTATTTTTATTCATGCGGAATAACAAATCAGCAGATCTCTATGCGACTAGTCATCCACAGAACCGTTTTAGCAGGAAGGACGGGCCTACCATCGAATCGTGAGAATCTATGAATTCAATAAATTGGTAAAAAAATAAAAAAAAAAATTGATTCGTAAAATTTTTTTACCAATTTGTAAAATGCGTTAATTAATAAATAAATAATTTAATAAAATTTCCGTTCGACTCATATTACCGATCCAAGATCTTTAATTAGCATAAATTTTATTAGTTTTTTTAGTCTTTAGCGAGTTTATGCAAAACTGTTATTCCTTGTCTATTTACAGAATTTGGATATTTTTAACATAAATTAGATTATCTTTCATTGAGATGTAGATACGTAATTTAAACATTGCTTAAAATTTTTTTAACTCTTTATTTTAAATTCATTCAAATTCGAAAGCTATAATATCTGATTAAACGTCGTATAGAATCATATCCCTGCGGTATCCATAAAATAATACCGGATTGTTACATATATAGTCGTACGAATTATGTAAAGTGAAAATAACATTTGTTTTTTACGTCATTCGCAGGTTAAATCAGAATCTTGAATGAAGATCTCAGAAATTGGGATCAAAGTTTGCACAAACTATTCAAGGAAATTAAAATGACAGTAAAAAAAGAACAAAATAAAAATAAAAAAAAAAAAAAAAAAAAACAGAAATTCTCAGAATCAAGATTCAGTCTCTATATTATATCCATCATACTTATGCTTCGACTTTGGCTTTGCCTTCTTCTTCAAGTCTGGTGTAAAAATGAAACAAAATGAGGTCTGGTTCTTTCGCGAAAATCGTGACAGGTCACGGGCGGTCGACGTTGTGGATTCAGTTCACGTGACACACATTTTAGGCCAGGCTAAAGGGCCTAAGCTTGGCCTCTGGAGGTTCATTTCTAAAATTGCTTCGACGTAAGTTTAACCGTGAGAGTGACTGGCCGAAAATTGGGAAGTTTTTCTGAAATATATTTAGGATTGAAGCAAAAATATTTTTATTTCTTTTACATTTCTTGCGATATTTGACATTTTTATTTCATTATTTATTAAATTGAATGAAAAAAGAATAAAAAAAATAAAAAATAAACATTTCATTTCAAAAAAACAGAACAGGAAGAATTTTTTGTACGCAATTTTTTTTTTATGCACGAAATTTTTTTTTTTTGATCTAGTTAATTACATTCTAATTATGATAGATATCTTTCGTATATTTAAATACCGCGTTATATCAAATCATCAGCGTAAAGTTTATGGACGATCTTTAGCGACGTGGTTTATAAATCGTGACCGATGTCGGTGGGAATTCAGCCCGAGATCTCCTCTCATACGCCTAGCTAAGCTATTTCTGTGTGGTAACCTAATGGCTAGGTAAGTATACCCACAACGTGCCTTCGGAGGACTAGATCACTCCACTTTGCGAAACGAGCTTTCCTATTCCCTGATATAATAGAAGAAAAAAAGAAACGAAAAAAAAAAATGTTGCTCAAATTTTTTCTCTACTTTTATATGTAATGAAATTTGGTGAAATCGTTTCAACTTTTCTTTTTCTTATACCTAGACACGTGGGAGGATGATGTTGGGTTCTGTGAATAATGAAGGTGAAAGATGTGGTGCTTTTTCTAAATTGTAGGTATACCTACCACCAAAAAAGTAACGTCCAAGACATTGTGTATAAGTCGACCACGTCTGTTTTTGAAAAAAAAAAAAAAAAATTCAAGTAAAAAGAAAAATAAAAGAAAAAAAAAACTGTGGGTAGAAGAACGATGCGGAGTCTGCAGATTTAAAATATTAAAGTAGTTTGGAAATTTATGAAGAAAATATACGGGGAGAAGGTATTGTGTGTACCTGGTGGTTCAGTCGTGACAAACAAGACAACAACAAGAAAAATATAAAAAATATATATAAGAAACAAGAAGAGGTGTCTGATTGAATTAATAAATGCTTGCAGTAATATAAATTGTATTAAATTTCGTGGATAAGATGGAGATAAGCTTATCTATTAAAATTAATTGTAATCAATAGTCGTAACATTGACGAGTATTAAACAAGATAGAGAATTAGCGCTTGGCGAACATGTAGTCGCGAAAATAATATACGATCGTTAAAAATAACGTGTCGATTATTCGAAAGCAATTTACGAAGCAATTACCATCACGATGTATACGTATGTACGTAGGTTGCCAATATTTACGATAATTAACTTGAAATTGAACGGAAGACGTTCTACTGGTTGGACAGGAAGTTATATGATTCGAAACTGTCGTCCAATAGATCAAATATTCTTCCTATTTTATCACAGAATTTGAAACTAATAAGTTTTTTAATTTATCGGAAGTTTGAAGTCGGGGTTTCGGAAATGTTTGCAAAAAATCCACGTAGATTAGGGGGTGGGCTAAATAAATCGATTATTTCAATGTTTTCAAAAGAAATTTTCAAAAACTTGTTCTTTAGGATAAAATAACAAGTCTCGAAAAATTTGAGCTCTTAATTTCAATATTTAGAAATTGCTCATAGCGATTTTCTATTTCTCATTTGAATATAAAACATGGGAATTTTTCGTCTGGCACACTTTGATTTTTATATCTCAAGTATCAATCTACTTAGAAAGATTCTGTATAGCTACTTTTCTTCAAAATTAAACGCTTTACAAAAAAGGTCTCTTGGTCTTATTCGATAAATCTAACTGTTTTCAAATTAGACATATGATTAATTAACCATCAATAACCAGTAACGAACTTCGAAACAGTTAGATTTATCGAAAAAGACTAAGAGACGTTTTTTGTAGAGCGTTAAATTTTGAAAAAAATTATCTATGCAGAATCTTTCTAAATAGATTAGTTTTCAAGATAGAAAAATCGAAAAATTCCACAAGAACATTTCCCCCTGTTATTTAAATGGGAAATAGAAAATTGCGATGAGCGGACTTTAAATATTAAAATTAGAAGTTCAGATCTTTCGAGGCTTGTTATTCGATAATAAAGAACGATTTTTTGGAAAGGCTTTTTGAGAATAAAAAAATACAGGATATAATTCTTATCTGAATCAAAATTTAAAAGTATAAAAAGCTTCTTGTTTTATAATTAAAAAAAACATTAAACTGGGGATAAATATAATATCTGAAATAAGACGTGAATTGTTTGTTACATGCATTTATATTGAACGGTACGTGCTGCAGCTGGTAACAATCTTTTATCCAGTGTTATTCAATTAATTATACCTAATGAAAGTCGCTCAAACAATTGACGTTGTTACCTATTATACCTCGTGATATCGCTATATAAGCTAATCAAACTCACTTATTTTGTTAAACTAATGAAACCATTATTCTATCAGTGAGAATGACGAATGACTAACTCTAACTATATTTTTTTATTTACCGATTGAAAATTGAAAAATTTTATTACATACTTACGACTAATGATTTTTATTTTATTTTTTAATTTATACATCTAGAATAAAAATTATTCAAATTCGGAAACGAAAATTTAACCACAAAACTTCCCTCTCCAATATTTCTTAATTCCTGACTCATACAACTGTCCTAATGTTGGTTTCTCGGTGACGATAGCTGAGTGAGTTCACCGTCTCAACGCCCAGTTATAGACTATTTATACCAGATCGCAAAATACAGAATTAGTCACTGCTCCTGGTATTATATACGTGCCTGATTCGTACCGCAAGAGATTCTGCAGCCCACGGGGATGAAATGTTATATACCATCGTAATGAGCATAAAAAAAAGTTCAATTTCATTTTTATTTTTTGAATCTTATTCACCGCTTGATCTGCATGATTCATTAAAAAAAATTTGATCAATTCCGTTAATTACTTAAAACTGAAAGATTATCGTTCGGTGACCTGCTAGACTTGTGACGTTAACCTCTCAGCACTTGAGATTAATCAAGTTACGCAATTAGTTCGAACTTGAACCGGACTGTAAATTGATATTTATTTACTTTAAATCAATTGCTGGCCCCTCTTCGTGGGAAGTATTTGCGTATAGAGAGAAAGATGTGTTAGCCTTAGATCTCCTTACCTAATAGTAAATATATACTTTCTAGAATGGGTGTTGGTCGAATTAACTTATAGCAAATAAGATCTTCAATGGCGAGAAATTTCTTTCAAGAATTGGTAGGAATCGATACTCTGCCTATACTTTATTGAACAGAATTGAGTAATCGATTTTGAGGGAGGCTTATAGAGTCGAGTCTTTGTACCGGATGACGCAGAATTCCACGATGATATTTAAGCCGAAATAGAATTTTCTTTTTTTTGTTCTTTTATTCCTATTTTACTGTATAAGTAAAAATTTTAATCAGTTATGAAATTTATGGGTAAATTTTTTTAAAGGTCGTCAATAGATTTTGAAAAAAAAAAAAAGATGAATAAATAAATAAAACGTATTTTAACGTGTGAATTATTTTAGACTACTCTGAGCAACTCGATTCTTAACGTTTCATGCTTTGTAAATTGACATTTAAAATGACGCTGATCAATTCGTTTAAGCAAGTTAACCAATTGTGCAATTCTAGTTCGAGGTCATTATTTCCTTCAATCAGTGAAAGGTGATAGTGTCGAGTCATTTAAGTAATATTCATCAGCTGATAAATTTAATTGATTTAATTTAAATACGTCTATAATTTGGTGTGAGGTAACGGTTTTAAAATCAGTCATTCATATACCAATAAGAGTTAATTTTTATTTTTTGCAAATTAATCAAACTAGCAGACAAAGAAGAAAAAATTGACGAATATTTATAATAAATTATTTTTCCAATTGCTAAACGAAATCTAGTTTTTGCAATATGAGGAAAAAAGATAAATTTTATTTTAAATCCTCGATGTCTGCAGACATTTATTTGAAATCGATTGCTCATTGGAGAAAAATTCTGTTTTCTTGTTTCTTTGATGAAAAAAAGAAGAAAAAAAATCTAATTAGTTGATGTACTGAAGGTAACGTTGTTTGTCGGCGAGTTAATCTATACAACTGCAGTTGAGTGGAGAAAATCGATTGTTAATATTGTAAATCTGTATAAAGAATTTATTGATCGATAATTTAATTGAGTAAATGATGTTATTTGAATGAAATGAAATTTTTTTTTTTTCTGTTTCTGTTTCATGTGAAAAGCTTTTAGATTAACAAAGCCATTATATCCCTAGCCGGTATAAGTGTCTGCAGTGTCTCCAAGTAATTTAGAAGTTTAGTTAGTCTTGGACGGATATATCACATCTATTACTTGCGTTCAAGTTTAGAAACTAAACTTACGTTATAGCGGTGAGTTCAACCCGGACTTTGCAGAAAGCCCAACGGAGCTCTTTGAAAGTTGAAAGATTGTCGACAAGTTTTAAAACTGTAACTCAAGATCTTTATAGGTACTATAGTAGTTTAGTATTAAAGTTAAAAAATTTCTTTATAGAATAAGAAATAGTGTTGATTTTTTATCTTTAGCATATATATATATTCAATGAATTTTACTATAGATATATAATTTATCGACTAGAACTATCTTGGCTGGTCTATTTACCGATTTTTCACAAAATTAATTTGCGTATCTTTAACATATATGCTATAATTATACAAAAGCAAACAAACTACCTAGGATAACGGTATTCTCTACATCCTACGTCTTTGTCATTCGTATAATTACATTCCGAAAGGATCTAGTGAAAGTTGCCTCATCTAATCACCTTTGCTAACTAGGTATATCCGTCTCGTAGTAACAATGGTTACTCTTAATCGTTGACCGACATCATTTTTATTTTTTATTTTTTCTTCTTATTTCTGTTTTTGTTTCTAATTTGAAATTGCAACTTTCCCAAATTCTCACTCATCGTTGATAAGACCCCCATTTACTCAAATGTATTTAACTTTCTTTTTGCGTTTTTTTATTTTATTTCAAACTGCTACAGTTTTATCTTATAAAGGGGTACAAATATGTTCAGGATGTAAAAATTCGACACATTTTCGGGGATTATGGCAACTAACTAAGCTTAATGTTATACAGATGTCCTGTTTCGGGCCATTCAACTACGTAATGTTACCTACAAATCTTGACGTTAAAGATCATCACATCTTACATCATGTGGCCATCAGCATATAAACTAAATTTTATAAAAATGGCATAGATTAACTGTTGACTCAATAACTGATTACTAATTAGTCCGATCTATCTATATTTGCCTATACTTGCAGTCCTCACACTTAGGTCTAGTGTAGACTAAAAATTCTTAAAAATATTTGTTCGTTTGACTGTAAAAAATTCGAAAAATTCAAACTCCTCTATTTTTTCAGTATACGAACTTTAGAAATCTGAAAATGTATGCAGAATTAAATATTTTTTTATATTCCTAGTTCACACTAGAATCATATCAGTATTAAATGAGCTAACGAAGCCAGAGCCAGTTTGGACTAAAATTAACTTTGAAATTAAGTCGACAGTTACCCTGTGTCATTTTTACAGAGTTTAATTCAATCTATGTTGGTGGCTACATGATGTAAGATGCGAGGGTTTTTAATATCAAAATTTGTGAGTGACATTGCGTAGAATAAAAGTCCAAAATAGAATATCTGTGTATTATTTACGTATAAATCGCGTCAATTCATGAAAATATATCCAATTTTCTATATTCTGACCCCATTAAAATAAATAAATATGACAATTAATTAGTGGATTATAAAATTTATAATCTATATAACTGAACAAGTGCTCTGGTGACCTTATATACCTCGATATCCGATTACTGGTGCATTAAACCGACTTGTTATATATGTAGTAAACCCGGCTCCGATCTCTTCGTTCTAAAGATAGTAAACTTCTATTTTAGTCCCTTATATTCTTATCTGTATTTTTTTTGTTTTTTGTCTTCTCTCTTTTATTTTTATCTTTTTTTTGCTCTTAAAAACGAATACTTGGTCACACATGTAAACTACTTAGAGGTTATCGTCATAGACATGCATGAAACGTAATGTAGACCAGAATTTGAACCGTATAAAAGAAGTTTGAAAGTTTGTTTTTTTGTTTTTCTCTTCTTTTTTAAAGTTTAATTATAACGACTAGATGTAGTCCAGTTGAAAATGGCTCGATTCTCTGGCTAGTTGTAATATCTAAATAATTTTACATACATACATACATATAGGGATCAAGTATTACATATTAAGTTAAACGTAATAGCAAAATTGCGTTTTCTCGCTAAGCAAAACGTTGAAGATGGGGGTGGGGGGGCGAGTATGTAATTAAATCTTATAAATATATATAAAATAAAATAATTTAACGCCATTGAGAAAACAATTTCATGTATTATTTACGAGGTGAGATTCTCATAGCATTAGCTTACCGCTTCAACAACACCATTTCATTTCATTATGTGTATAATACATATCCACTTCATTCAATTTCATTCTATTACTCTTTCTCGCCGTGGGAATATAAACTTCTTTAACTTATATCTCGCGAAGACTGTATACAGTGTTCTGATATTCGCGGACTAAGTATATGTCGCGTTAAGAAAAATTTTACTGTTATTCAATTTTTTAACGAAATTACAATCAAGTATGTATGATCATTGTTTGCTGCTTAATTTAGCGATAATTTTCAGTATAATGATTTTTTGAATCGAGTTTGTAAAGCTGCAGTAACATGCGCCTGAAGCACTCAAGATTTAATTGCATTGGTATAGATGATGGAATATTATTATGCGTTCACCTATATATTATTACGTTATATGGGAAAGTGAAACTTCATAATTTTAATTATATTGTTTATAGATGTGGATGCAGGTTAATTGAGAGAATAATTCACAATTACATTATAACTCAAAGCAGTTGAAGTTAATTGAACGTTAAATTATACACCATGTAGGTATAATATATCAATAATGTATTTCCGGAATCGATATACGAGAATTGAGATTAATGAAATCCCAAAAACTTTCAATGAATCAAACATTAAGTAAATACTTATTTCTTCTCTTTATTGTATATACTTGCCAGTTTAGAGATAAGGTCCTATATTTTAATCATTATCTTACGAACTTCAAACCAATCTTTGTACTCTAGATTCTTCAAAGTATACATCCCATTACAGTGAATAAAAATAGTCATATACAAACGGCGCCAGTCCTTATTTCAAGAGTATTTATCCGTTCAAGTTTCTCGTTTGATGTTCTCTGGGAGTATTATCGCACGTTATTTAAATCGAATTCATTCACTCACTCACTCCTTGGCTACAAAGGATTTTGAATCTCAGTCAGAATTTAGAATGATCATGAATTTAGTTAAAATAAATTCATTAAAGTATATCGTGATTAAAATTTTTTTTTTGTACATTTCTTTTTAACACGATAATTTTATTTTTTTATTTTTGTCTCTGTATCTTTATTCGATATTTGAATGTTTGTAAACCGTTAAGAATGCAGATATGTGTATGTATATTTTTCATCGAATGATGCCAAGTCACGTTTCTGATCGTTGCAATTTAGGAAATGTTGAAAACGTGCCGAACGAGACATGCGGGAAATTGTGATCTTAAATTTTATCATATTTTCTTTAGACTTCATGATCGTGTCGTAGTCGTACGTGTTAAATCTTCAAGATTCACAAGGTTAGCTTAATTCAAATAATTTCACGAATTTTTATCTCCCAGAATTTTAAATTCTAAGAAAATTTGGACAATATGAAAACCGCGATGAACTCAACAAAATTAGAAACTTCTATTGCTGAATTAGAAATTCAAAGATCCAACGATTCTGATACTAACTATCTACCCTTGTAGAATCCATTTTAGTAATTTTCTAACCGTCTATACTATCAGTCTACGATCAATTGAGAAAAATTCTTGCTACGAGTTGTCGAGGGCGAGAGGGTTCCTCTCTCGAAACGCCTCGATTCATCGGGCATTAAACTGCTCTACCATTCTATTCGTTCTTTCGAAATCAAATTGTCAATTCTCACGTTCATATCTCGAATAGAATCTCTTATCGTTCTAGCCAATCGCCACTACTTTCTTTCTTTCTTTATTCTTTCTTTTCGACGAATTATTTCTTCTACTGATCGACGATAGCAATGTACATATAATCGATAGCTAAAAAATTCAGTCTTTTCCAGTTGACCGATTCTCAGTTCTAAACTTCAATTTATTTCATCTTTTCTGTGGTTATAGTTCAAGGCTGTTTACCGATTGATTCGTTTATTTCTACCAATCTCCCATTCTCCGGTATGTCGGTGAGTCACATATTTAAAATGGCATAACTCCTAGATTCGAAGGACAATTAAAAGTTCAAACTTTTAATTAATACGGTACATACATTTTCTGGATTTAAAAATTAGACATATTTTCAGAGATTTTTACGACTAACGTAAATAATACACAGATGTCATATTCTCGGCTTTTATTCGACGCAATCTCACTCACAAATCTCGATGTTAAAGACCCTCGCATCTTACATCGTGTGACCACCAACATAGATTGAATTAAACTCTGTAAAAATGACATAGGGTGACTGTCGACTTAATTTCGAAGTGAATTTTAGTCCAAACTGGCTCTGGCTTCGTGAGCTCATTCAATACTGATATGATTTTAGTGTGAACTAGGAATATCAAAAAATATTTAATTATTCATACATTTTCAGATTTCTAAAGTTCGTATGCTGAAAAAGTAGAGTTTAAATTTTGTCGAATTTCTTACAGCCAAACGAACAAATATTCTCAAGAATTTTTAGTCCACGCCAGACCTAAGTGTGAGGACTGCAAGTATAAAAAATTATAGATCTATCGGACTAATTAGTAATTAGTTATTGAGTCAACAGTTGACCTATGCCATTTTACAGAGCCCATTTTATTCTGTAATAAGTAGGATCCTTTTTATTTAAGATCTGTATTTGTATTCTCGTTACTCGTATTTATATACTTTTAATTCAATCTACGATTCTGCGACTTTATTCGACACGGTGTCCCATGACTCGATCGTGACATTTTCATACATTACCTCTTCGCCCAGCTGTGTCCCAAGTCTGCCAAGTCTCATAAATCTGTCCCAAGACGAATAGAAACTAGGAAGTCTCGATCAGTCAACTATAAACAATGAATACTGCAACAACCTATATGTACTTAATACTATAGTCTAGACGCGTTGGTGTAGGTTCATATTCAACTAAGAAGGTATATACCTATGTAGATTATAAAATTACCATAAATGTGGCAGAAAACGTTGCACGTTTGTGCCAACTTATTTAACTGAAGAATAGAACACCGAGTGACACTCGATGCTTGTATAGAAGAACAGATATATGAGAATAGAAAATGAACATGAAACGTGTATTCAGAGAGGTAGGAAATTCCTAAATTCCACTACATTTTTAGAACTGTAATAATACGTGTTTGACATTATACTCTTGTAGTAGGTACTGCAACGTCATGAAACATATCTGTGATGGTGTTTTCTATCAAGTTACGATGTTTTTCCAGTAAAAAAAAAAATTGCAAGATTTTAGGAATAAAATGTTTTTAACACCTAATATGTCAAAGAGTAAAATTAAATTAAGGAACTTTTTGTCATAATAAAGACGTTCCCGTAAATTAGTCATACTTTTATATGTTTACGTGATAAGGTATTGTGTAATTGAAGTGCGTGCGCAAAGCTCGTTGCGGTATAATCTCACGCATTCGCTTTTAACTCGAAATGCACATTAAATCTACTCTGTCATTTACTGTATATATTATATGTGTATATAGGTATACGATGAGTGCATGAGTCATTATTAATGCATATACCTATCTATATATATATATATATATATATATATACATATAAGTATATAACGGCAAACGTGTATAAGTAGCTACCTCCTGCACCGTTAATTGCTACAGTATAACGACAGTAGCTTCAGTCGGTGAAGATTTTATCGTATTATCATATTACTTAAGTAAATTTTCCGGGGATAAGAATCTCCGTGAGAAAACCTGATACGAAATGACGTGACAAAAAAAGAAAACAAAAAAAAATTGGAATATAAATGTAATTAAAAAGATTGTTTGTATGCTGCAGGAAAATAAGTATAAAAACTCGAGATATTATGCAAACCGTAAAAGAAACGTGAATTTGGAACCACTGAAGAGTTACTAGACCGTCTAGCATCTGAAGAGTAAACAAAGAAATATCAGAACAATACTTCCGGAAGCTCAGGACGCAAGTTTACCTAGACTTTTCATTTGACTTGTTTTTGTTTTTTTTTTTTTTTTTGGTTTTTTGGTAACGGAGTAAAAGCTAGAGAGAAATAGAAGGACAGAGGAAGAGAAAAGTTAAACGTATATTGTCGACTTGTTTTTCTGTTTTCTATTTTTGTATTTTTTTTCTTCTATTCATATTTTTTACGATATATTTCACTAACTCCGGTATTTTTTATCCGTGTCGACAAATAATAACGAAAAAACTATGATGCACTTTCGAAAGAACCTATATATTCAGTTACCATGCACCTATATACTCTAGAATTTTTCCTTTTTTTTTTCTTTCTTTTTCACCTCTTGATTTCGCTTGCTGGCGGTATATTTTCCATCTAGCTATAACGTATAAAGAAAAAAAATGAAAAAAAAAAAAACGAAAAAGAACGAAATAAAAAAAAAAAAATTTCTGATCGTTGCCGCGGTGGTGGTAAATTCCGTCACGGTTTCAACAAGGGCGGAGTAAGGGAACTTGACCTGAAAAAGAAATTTTACTCGAAAAAAAAAAAAATTTTTTTTTTCGTTTGCGCGTTTTAAATTATTACTAACGAGCGGTAGCTATGTATATCTACGTAGGTATATGGTATACCTATTACGTAGGTATATAAATTTTTTTTTATGTAATTAACCGTGTTACATACGTTTATATGTATCCTACAATCCCTGTATGTATATCTATAATACATATACCTCTCTAACTAACTATATGTATATCAGTACAAACCCCCTATTAGATTATACATATATTCATGGTTTATAAAATTTTTTGTGAAAAAATGAAAAAAAAAAAAAAAAAAAAACATACATTTTTTTCTATCGTATATAAAATGAAATAACGCTAATTGCATAATAAAATTTGTCTCACTAATGGGATTTCGTTATCAGTTAATCCGAATCGAAAAAAAAAAAAAAATTGTGAACATTTTTCTATAAGATATGATAAAATAAAAATTGATTTTTTTATATACCTACCTATTCGTAATATGTAATTCTATAAGATCTCTGATGACCGAAAACAAAAAACAAATAAAAAAAATCAGTTATAAAAATCCTGCAGGTTAGTGTTCGTATCTATTTTTGGTATATATATATATATGGGTTGTTCACCTTATGAGCCTTATCGTTAGTCTGACTATTTTACACGCCTCGAAGCCGTTGTTAAACTATCGTATTAATACTACAGTATAAGAAGTAAGGCGCAGTTTATGGGGGTTATATTAAGCTGGTTAGTTTATTCCCATTTTCTTGTCACGATTATGGGTCTAATTTTGTTCACATATTATATACATGCGGTTTCGGATAGCCATACTATTTAAGACAATTAATGTTATGGGTATACGAGTTAATACATATACGGGTACCAGCAAGTTTACACTGTCTATGTATATATATAAAATATGCCTCGCAAAGAAACACATATGAATCGTATCCTAGTTTATATACCGGAAAAATAATCATCTGTACATGACGCATTTGGGATTACTCTCACGTACAGGGATCTCTTTTATTAACCGTTTTGATACGATCATGAACTCTGCTCAAAACCCTAAAGCAACTTTTATAACGGTATAGGTATATCTGAACTGTCTATTTTTTTTTTTTTTTAACAGACTCGTCTACTGATAGATACCAAGTTCCTTTTTTGTTGTTGATGTTCAATAATTAAACACTTCCTTATATGAAGTCTTAATATCATAATGGTAATCAAAACGCGAATTAAACGAGGGAGATAAAGAGAGGAGTTTATTTTTTTTATTCTGTCATGAAAATTCTTTGAGATCTGTGAAAAAGTTTGAAACTTGAACTTGAACTTTTTTATATTTTGGGGCCAGGTTGAAGTTTCAAATTTTCAAAGTTTCCAACGGAATTCTTTTGAGATGATTTAGAATTTTCTTTAGGAACGCTTAAGTTCAGAATATTAAAATTTGAAAAGATCGGAATGCAGATAAATCAAAAGTCAAAAGTACAAGAATCTGAAAACTAAATGGAAGAGGCTTTATGGTTTATGCGTGAATTTCAAGTTTTTGAAGTTTCAGCCTTTCGGATCTTTATCATTGGGATTTTTTAAACCTTTGGTGTGTTTCGATTTGAAGTTTTTTGAATCGCCTACACAGGCCTTGGCAGAAATTCCTTTCTAAAAACTGTGAATTTGTGAATAATATTAAAATTTGGAATTTTTACCGTTCGTAATTTTTAAAATTCGGAATTCCAACCGGGCTTTAAACATTTCCTGCAGGTTTCTCTATTTCAAGTTAAATATCTGATCGTATAGTAGATTGAATTGCATTCCATAAGATAACGGGAATCGTATAGTTACAGGATTCAGAGAACCTTTGACAGTTGCCGCCCTCATAATATTACCTGACATTGATTTAGACTAAGAAGCCCTGAATTTCCAGATACCCAACACAACATTCTTGATAAACTGACTACATACCTATACTTGAGGTAATGTCGGTGCCTCTGGCACGTGACATTTTAGAATTTCTCGCCTCTTGAAATTCTAAATTTACCTTTATTTGTTTTTACTGGATTTCTTTATGCCACAAAGGCCAACAAACGCCTTACGATTATCTCCATGAGATAAACGATATAAAAAAAATTTAAAAAAAAAAATAAAAAAAACTAGTGATTTTTGAACATTCAATTATCGACTCCGTGCGGATCCATATGGTCTCGATAATTTCAAGTACTCATTTTTGTACTCACTGATGGTGAGTCAAAAAGAAATTAATACTACATTTAGATGCAATTCTATCCAATCTAGAACACTATCGTTTATTTAAAAGTTCTATTCGATACTGTACATACAGGTGTATCTATCGGCACTCCAGAATATTGCGTGAACGATATCGAACCATTGTCAATAATTGTTTAGCGATAACACAGAACTCAGGGCAGAACTCATCAGAAGGAAAAATTTTCTCTATATTTCGATCTTATTGGAAATTCATATACCTATGTATAGGTATACTTTGTTCCCACAATTCCTTAGAAACTTTTGTTGATTTTTTTTTTGTTTTTTTATTTCTTTGAAAATATCAATCTGATAAAAGTATGACAGAAACAAAGTCAAATATAATAACTATAACTATTGATACAGACAGTATCAACATAACTAATGATTGGTATATTATCGCCTTTTCTGGAAATTGAAATATTACTCAGTACATTTTTTTTTTCTATTTTTTATCACGATATGTCATCAAAATTATCAGATAAATCTTCATTCGACATTAAAAGATTAAATTTTTTATTTTTTTTTTCTTATTGATGTTGTATCTCTTTTTGAACATCTTTTTCGGTTTTTCGTATCAGCTCATCAAGATTTATGGACGTGTACAAATTATAGAAATTTTTTTTTTTTTTATAATTACACCGTTGCAGTCTGCAATTTAACCTCCGTATGGAAAATTTCTACCTCTGAAAAAAAAAAGTTCATTTATTTCATCGTGTTTACTGCACCGATATGCGAATATACAAGTGCAGCATACGTATTCATGTACATACAAGTGGCTCTCGCACAATTGCGAAAGGTTTTCTCGACGCTGTATGTAATTGTAAAAATTTAATACGGTACATATGTATATCCATGTATGTATGTACCAATCTACCAATGTGCCCATGTGGACAACAGATGTAGTATGTACAGGAATAAAAAAAAAAAAAAAAAAAAAAAAACCAAATACCGCTTATTACGCACTTTGTCTCGACGCACAGTGCTTAATCCTGGTATATATAGTGGTATAATTGTATTATACGTATGAGATAGGTATGAGCTGATATTAACTGGGGGAAAAAACGAAAAAATTGCAACGTTTCAGTGTTTTAAAATAAAACAAGGAAAAAAATAAAATAAAATAAAATAAACATGGTTTTAGTTTAATTTTTGCGATTTTACAATTCTTTGAATTATCAGCAATTTATTGTTGCTTAAATAAAATCTACATTATACGTAGGCATATAGTAGAAAATTTATCGGAGTGATAATTACAATCTGTTTTAACTTAAATAAATATGATTTGAGAAAATAAAAAATACAAAAAATAATTAGAAAAATCTGATTAAACGTAGGGAATTCTGTCTAATTATATTTAACGTAATTTCACGGTGGAAAGAAACCGGAAACTAGTTTAAACACGGTTGCAGGAATAGATTAAATGTACCTACTACTCCCAACGCGGTCTTCCGTTACTTGATATATTTAATTTCTGCCTTCCGTATGCTGCCCACTTTTATGATAAATTTTTTATCTTTGTTTTTTTTTTTATCTTATCCCTTTTGACTAATTATTTGAGTAAACTTAAATTCATTTATTTGCTTTATTTATAATAAATTTTGTACCAAAAATCATTGTCTCGATTCTTGCTATGAGCATAATGTTATACGATTCGGAGATCATTAGATATATTTATGTACGAAATAGACAGTTTCAATATTTTCTTTTCCGAACTGCATAAGAAATTGAATATACAAGTAAAGATACGAGGCTTTAACCATGGCAGAAGACACCACGCCCGTCCTATTTATATATTTTAACATGCTCAGTATACTCAACAGGAAGCGTTTCGGCGCATGCGTCCAAAAATACACGTTATTCATCACCGTCGACGTGAGTGATAATAATAAAAAAAAAAAAAATAAAAAAAATAGAAAAGAAAAAGATTAAAAAAATGTGTATAAAAAATAACCCAAAAAAAAAAAAATTACTCATAAATCTGAAAGAGTTTTTCCTGATGACGGGTCTAAGGCCGAATATACTATGAGTCTTGTGTTTTTATATCGGGGTCATTCACTGATACAGTATTTGTCTCGGAATGAAATTATAGAATTAATCAAGTAAAACCAGAAAATAAAATAATGTAGAAATAACGTATGATTTTTTATTATCCCGAGTATTAAAGTGTTTTTGTTTTTTTTGGTTTTTTTTTTTTTGTTGAATTTTTATTTATCTATATTTTTACATTTCTTTTATTGCAGATTTTTGGGGCACGAGTACACGAACCGCACTTGAAATGCCGCTCGATCAGTAAGGTAAGACTATACCAAGTAACGACGACTAATCGTAAGGTCGTTAATTAGTATCTCGGAATTGTTTAACTTTCAGCAATTTATTTTCCAACGAATAAACTAATTGAACTGGTTTTTTTATTATTCATTCTTCTTTACTTTTCATTACCTACTGTAATACGATGGTATAAGAAAAGTATTGGTTTCGGTCGAAAAGTGACTTTTGATCATTTCAACGAATCTTTACGTTATCGACCTTCTAAAATCCGAAAAACAGGTTTTTAGAAAGATGTCGGTCTGTCTGTCGGTCTGTTCGACAAACTCGTGCGGTAATCTCGGAAATGGCTCGATGAAAAAATCTTAAATTCACATGACTTTACAACCAAACGATGGGTATGAAAAATTGTCATCTCTCCTTTAATTTGAACTTCCGGTTCTATCGGAAATGAATCGATTTTCACTGTTTTATCGACAAACCTGTACTTTTTTTTCTGTATCACCTTTTTAAATGAATGATTATGTTCTTCCGAGTTGAGTTATTCATCTTATTATATATATAGGGCATTCCTTGCCAATGTCAACAAAAAAATTGTAAATATATCCATATCGAATTAGAATGAAATGCACTGCATAAAATTGTTGTTTGTCAATATATAGGGCGTTTTTTTGTGTAAAATTTTTAATTTTTGATATTTTTTTTCTGGTTTTTCATTATTTCTTTATACTTTTTTTTCCTCTGGCAAACCTATACTTTCTTCTTTTTGATGAAAAGTACGCCGAAAAACTATTCTTACGGCTTGATTTTTTGTTTTTTTTTCTATGTTTGCTTCCACAAAAATTATTACTATGGAATTTACCGAAAAGTGACCAACTTTTTGAGTGAAATTTATTCGTTAAATACTAAAAGAACAAAAAAAAAATTAAATTCTTGCATACGATTATTTTAATTACCTGTAGACAAATATCTTAGATCTGTTATACAAGTTGAATATCCGACAACTTGCTCTATGGTACTCGTATAGTGTATGATAAAACACTGTCGAAATAAACCATGGTTTAATTAATCTTTTAGTTAGTGCGTGCGGCGTACCGTATAATTTATTCAAAGCCAATTGTTTTTTTTTAATTTTTTTTCTTATTCTTTTCATTTTTTCATTTTTTTTTTTTTTCCCTTGAGTTCTCTGCTCTTTTAGTTATTTTATTTTTATTTTTATTCTTACTTTTTCATTCTCTAATTATTATTATTATTATTATCATTATCATTATTATTATTTTCTCTTCTCACTTTACTTACTCACCCCGCTACTATATACGTAGCCAACGAACTGTCGTAATTAAACGCCTCAGCATGATACGTGCGTTACGCTAAACGCTCATCAATCTAAAAGACGTAAATTCTTAGCCCCACGATCAAGTTTCGTACCGTAAAATAAAACTGTCAAAGAATTAATATGTTCTCAGCTTGTTTATATCGTCGACAACTGCACAGATCAACGTTACTAATTAATGCATAATACGATTTAGACCTTTTCAAAATCCAACGAAATCACAATGATACAAAAATTTTTAATTTTTTCTTTTGAAGGAAAGAAAATTATTATAAACAGAACTAAAATGAAAAAGTTTAGTCTGACTAAATTTCGAATTTGATAAATCCGATAGTTTTTGAGTTATTCAAAGAGCAAAATTTCGACAAAAATAAAACTCAATTAATTACATCTCGGAAACTGATCAACATATTTTCATGATTTTAGTCTCAAGCCATAGGATTTGCTTTAACTCAAATCTCCTTAAATTTCTGAATTATTCGATCCAGTAGTTTTCGATTCAGAAAAAAAATTGTCAACATTCTTGCTCTTTTATTAATGAAATTTTTTTTTTCACTAATGGAACACTTTTTTTTTTTTTTTTTTTTTTTTTTTTTTTTTTTTCTCGAGGTTTACAAATTCGTACAGGAAGTTCTAAGCCTGGCCATAGAGGTGAGCCGACTTGCCTACTTGTTTAGAGACATGGATACTAAATTCAACTGTAATACATTAATTTTCGAAAATTTAATTGAATTTTCATTCATGGGTTTGCAATTAACGCACTAAAGAAGCAAATCCTTTCCCCACACCATCTCGGTGATTAAGTAAATTAATTAAATAAGTCCTCATACTTCCTTGACCGCAATTAATTCCAGAATATCTCACTCGATAAAATCCGGTCGTCTTTTCGTTTCTAGGTTACTTAATTACTAAAAAATCTAATAAAATCATAACGATTTTTAAATCAGAGATAAAAATACTCTCGAATTTATAAAAAATAAAATAAAAAATAATTTTCATCAGAATTTAAATCTGTAAAAAAATAAATAATCGAAATATTATATCCCTAAGTACGTATACGCAGTGACCTGACCTTGTAAAGATGCGTAGAGCAAGGTCAGGTTCACAGTTTGTTTAAATTGATATTTTCCTTCCGTTACGTAGTTCGGGTTTAACCCCCATTCTGCATTCTACAAGCTAGAATCTACCTCTACAACAGAGAATTAACCCAGCTGTTGCAAGGTCAGGGTTGAACCAAGGCGAGGACGGAGAATCGATGCACAGAGTTACCATGGAAACCTTCTCGTGACCCATTAGGCTATATGTATGTATAGTGTTACCATCGAGTTAATAGCCTCGCCATTTTATCCACTTAACTTTTAATCGGATGGTATGACGTTCTCGGAAACATACTATGTCGTTCATATCAATAATGCGCGGGCATACCTATAACCCGGTATTTAAAGTGCAATCAGGGACAGAGACAGAGGCAGGAAATCTCATCAGTAATTATAATTTTTTAATTTTTATTATTATTTATTTATTCTTTCATATTTCGTTTTTTGGAGTAAGCAATTTTTTCAAATATGGATATATTATTGGCTGTTTTTACATAACGCGGAGAAAACAAAAAAAGAATTTTTTTCTATGGACACCTCAATACCGATCGTTCAAAATCCATTCACCTTTAAAATCCATCGGAATTTCAATCAGCTATCCTTGACACTATTTTTAAAGAGTGCAAATTTGCAACTTTTTTATAATGTCAAATTTGTAAATTAAAACCACAAAAAAAAATCTTCAGACGTCAAAGAATCGCACTGAAAAATTTTTGAACAAACAAAAGTACAAAAATGTTCAAAAATTGTTTGAAAAAATAATAGAAATTATTTTACATGACCCGAGATTAAAATCGTTTTCAAAATAAAAAAAATCTTCAACATCTTATCTGACAAAACATTAAATAAAAATGTACAAAATTTTTCTCCCCCATCAAATCTTAATAAATCTTTAAAAATGTTTGAAAATTTTCTGCAAAATCGATAAAAATACTCAGTCTTCTAATTTTAAAAATTTTATAGTAAATAAATTTTCGAAATGATATAAGTTTGTGGAACTTTTCAAAGAGATCTTCATAGTTATTCCAAAAAATCTAAAAAAAAATCTCATGTATATTTCCGTCAGGGAAATATTTTCATTCGCCTTGTTTTATCGATCGATTTTAGAGGTAGAATATTAATTATTGTTACAAATTTAATGAAGTTAATAAAGTCAATATGATGCAGCATATTGCTCATAAATTAAACCTGCAGCATATCTACGATATATCGTCAACTTATCACAGTATCAAAAATTTGATGCAATATTTATTCTACTGGAAGTTAAAATTCGGTTATGTTCCGCAAGAGAAACCTATCTGATATAACTTACTAAGCTTAATCGTTACCATTCACGTAAATAGCTTGCTCTGAGTTTCTAATCATGCAGTTGAATGCCAAAAACGATTTTGACAATATTACGCATCAGCTATATTTCGATTTAGGTTTAAATAGGATATTTAATAATAAAAAAAATTTTTTTTAAAAATTGCTGGATCACTTGATGATAAAAAATACTCAATGATCCTCGAATTATCGATTTTTACGATGGATACAGCTAGATATTCATTATTCAATAGCCTCTTTCTGCACGTTGCCAGATCATCATTATAATATCTCGATATCGAGCTTGAATATAATTTTAAGTTTTATACGATGTGCGGGAAAAGTCGGTATCTAGTATAATTATAATGATGATAATTCCAAGTGTAAGAGTTTGATAAAAATAAATTCATCTCAAAGCTTAGTTCATTGAAACCAAAAAAAAAAGCAAGAAAAAAATATTAATCACTTGATGAACTAGAGTGTAATTAATTGATATATATGTCAGGGAAATATAAACAACGAGATTATATTTGGACTGCCTTTTGAAATACTCGTTAGATTAATTTGTGGAAAAAAAAAAAAACGAAACAGAAAAAAGAAAAATATTAATAAAAATATAAATTCAAACTGTCATAGCTCGTCGAGTTTATTTTTAGAACTAATTATAATTAGAGTTAATTTTCTGTACTAAAGCTCGGTTATACCGTAAGTCTGAATATAAAATAAACGTTGAGTATCTAGTTCGCCGGAAGTGGTAGAAAAATAGAAACCCATTTATCATTTCTGAAGGTATGATATTCTTTTAGATATATATTATGATCCGGGATGAAAAATGAATAGACGAGAAAATTGCAGCGCGTTGCATAGGGATGAAAACTTGGAAATAATATCTTCTTATTATTGTTAGACATTGATCTCCGGCACACCCTAAAGTTAACCTTTTCTAACCACCCTTCACGTGACGTAGACTTATCGAAGTATTACTTCAAACATCGTCTAGTCAAGGACTGCCATTCGTTACACTGTCTTAACGTCTACGCCTAGGCTGAAGGCTAGGCAGTATAAAAACAGCAAAAACACGTGTCAACCAACTGCTATTTCGTTATTTTTGAACCGCCTAGAAAAACCATCCCCAAAACTCCAAAAAAAAAAAAAAAAAACATTTTTTTTTGTAATATTTTCAAAAGAATTTTTAGTCACGACAATTATAGCACAACATCCTATTTTTACCTGTATCAACATTTTTTACACCATCCAAAAAAATATGAATCAACAAAAAAAAAAAAAATAATTGATGGGTTCACGTTTCATGAATGAGACTTTCAAAATTTCAACCGTACGATCCAATAGTATACGAAAAGAAACTGTCTCCCCACAAATCTTGAAACTGAGAATAGAATCTAATTATGCAAGTTTAACCCAGCTCGTGTGCAATACGTTTGGAGTAAAACCGGACCCATTATTTACCAAAGAAATAAGAGTGCCTGAAGTCTCATTGCTTTCGTATTTAATTACTTCATTGGTATAATCTTTTTAACGAGAATTGCATTCTCATGATATTTCAGACGCTGAAAATGTCAACCTCCGGAGGCGGAGGAGGAGGAGGTGGTGGTGGAGGAGGTGGAGGGGTTGGAGGAGCTCTCAGTCTAATGGGTTGTGTGAGGGAAGCATCTCCACCCCCGCAGGATCCCTGCACTAACCAAGGGGAGTTTTCGGTTCAAACAAACCTGGACATACAGCCTAAAGGTAAGTTGATAAATTAGCCTATACATTATCGATCAATTTTTATTTTTTTTTTTTGAATTTTTTTGCAGTGCCGAAAGTCACTTTTTTCACACATAATTATCCGCTTAGAAAATTGTATTTTAATTAATACTTTTTTTTCACCACGAGACTAATTAGTACCTAATTAATTTTTTTTAAAATATGTTTGTCCAAAAAAAAAAAAAAAAAAAAAAACCAATTGATCGCACAAAAGTATCAAGCTTTTGAATTTCTGTTCAGGTCTCTATTTATATGATGAATTGTAAATCGTGAACTATCCACCTTAATTAACGTTATTAGACGAATAAAGAAGAGAGAATTCTCATCTACAAAACTGTGCGGCAAGGTTAAACAATAATTAGCTAGAAACTCGGCATAATTATTAGCTGGCTACCTAAGCGACTATTTTATAGTTATATCATGCCGCATTCCTACTGTATGTATATATATATATACATATATATGGGGCATTCCATACCATTTCGACCTGAATCTGACCCTTGCGCTTTCGGATTGGACTCGCGATTTTTTATATGATTGTTCTCACTTTGAAAGGCACTCAGCTTTTTTTTCTGTTTTTAGATTTTTTCAAATCGATTTGAATTTTCTACAATTTTTGAAAACGACCATATTGATCGACACAATTTAAAAATCTAAAAAAAATTCTAAACAATCGTGTCAGATAGATAATCTTGAAAACAGTAAGAAAGAAAAATCTCCCCACTCCGGCTCTAAGCTTAAAAATTTTGATATCTGACACACGATTTTTCAGAATTTTTTCAGAATTTTAAATTGCGTCGATCAATATGATAGTTTTCAAAAATTGTAAAAAATTCAAAATCGATTTAAAAAAATCTATAGAAAAAAAAAAAAAAAAAAACTGAGTGCCTTTCAAAGTGAGAATAATCATATAAAAAATCACGGCCCCAAACCGAGAAATCAAGGGTCAAACCCAGGTCGAAATGGTATAGAATGCCTCATATACAAATACATACATAGATATACAACGTATTTATTCTAATATTCACCTAATATCTTCACCGTGTTATACGTGACTCTTACACATTATCCTCTTCCTATTTACTCTCTCGACTGACTCTCGTCACGTTGAATTATTGCCTACTCTTCACCATTCCGACTATATTTACGTTCTAAAACCAATAATATTTCATTTTAAAAGTACCGGTTTCACACCTAACTGTTACTTACACAATTATGAACTTTACTTTGGATTATAACGAGCTTCTTCAAAATTCCATGTTATTCAAAAAAACTAGAATCAAAAAAAAAAGAAAAAAAAAATTGAATTAAATTGTCATAACATCTACAAACGGATTTTTTTTTTTCACTCATTCTTAAAGTTCATTAACCTTACCGATTATCGGAGACTGTTCTGATTATGCGACTAATGAAATGGATATCCTTTCGTTAAATTAAGTACTTTGATTGTGTCAGTGGGACTTTAATAACAGTAATTGTCTTAATAAGGGACTGACAATGAGTTTTAGCCTTTTGACCTGTAGTATATATAACTAGAGGAGTACATATACTCGGTTCAGTATTTAAACCTTGACTCCTTTAATATTAACAGTATAAATTATCCGTTGGCTACACGATATAATAAAATCACATCTCGTCTTGTGTGGTCCCTTTCAATTCAACAGACCACCTACGCCATTCCTAACTGACTTCTATACACTTTGGAATTTCAAACCTAGCATATGTATTCAAGAATAGACAAACGTAGCTATAACTATACGTATGTACATACATACATAGACCAAGTCAAATATGCATAGAATAACATCTTTATTTGCAGATTATTTTACATACATTCCTGTATTACATAAAACGGTACGACTGTAGGTATAGGTATGAATTCTGTGTTGGTTCAATGTACTTCTCAGCGAAACGTGTTAGTCATGTTCAAACAAGGAAGAATTAAGATTCCCTCGAGTTATTTATTCGGTTTTATTTAGATACTGAAAAATTGTGATTTTATATCGGGACTTTATATCCCTGGAGGGGGGTCAGGTTGAAGTTCCAAATTTTGAAAGTTCTGAACGGTCAAAATGACGAATTCTTTTAAGACTATTTCTAATTTTTATAGAAACATTAAAGTTCAGAAATGAAAATATTAAAATTGTGATAAATTGGAATGTAGGCAGTTCAACAAACTCGGAAAGTTCAAAACTTCGAAATATCAAGAATTCGAAAATTTAATGGATGTGTGAATTTCAAGTTTCGGATCTTTAGCTTTTGGAATTTTGAACCCTCGGTGCTTTTCTATTTGAAATTTTTTCTAAATCAATTGCAGTATTAAAACCCGTAGTATTAAAATTCGGAATTTTCACCATTCAGAACTTTAAGAATTCGAAACTTTAACCCAGTCTAAAAATTCCAAAGTCTCGAAGGGCTTAATTCTCTTAGGGTGTAAAAATACGCGAATATTCTCTCAATGGATGGCCGTAAATTGTTGGATCCTGGGTTACAGTCCTGAAGGTATACTGTCGTAGTAAAGTATTGACTATCTATATCTTTTACCAAAGAGAGAAAAATCTTACGATTCACGTTACGATATCCTACAGGGCATATCCAATACTCTTCTATACTTGTATTTCCTATTTCTTTCTCTTTCTCTATCTCTCTCTCTCTCTTTCTCTCTTTCCTAAGACTTTACTTTATACTTCGAAATTTACAGTTATAGAAAAAGGAGACGAAGAGTTCATCTCCATCTTCTTGAACCGTATTTTCATTCTTTTTTTTTTCTTTCTTTATTCGAACATAACGACTCGTTTGTAACATGTTTCGCCTATTTTTATACCACTCAACGTATTACGCTTCGTCCTAGATGTACAGTGCATACGTAGATACATTTCTTTATGTGATACTTCCCACCCGATTCCCTGCGGCAGATAAGTAATGATTTTTCACCAATCTCAGCTGCACCAATTCCCCACGGCATTTCGTCTAGCGCCTAGAGCAAAAGTCTAGACTTTTCATTGCGACGTATAAGTATATACCCTACATATATACATTATATTATGATGCACGGGTATTTTTTACGCAGAATCTCAAAAATTCGAAGAAAAATTTTAAGATATCCTTCGTTAATAGAAAAAAAAAAAACATTACTAAAAGTTAGGGAATTTAGGATTAAAATATATTACGAACACTGCAGGGATCGATATGGATTTTGATTATGGTTTTTATTCATCACTCATCTATAAAATACAATTTCAATATATTGAAATAATTCAACTTATAGCGAGCTTTCACAATCTTCATAGACGAATATCTATGATTAATTGATTTGTTCTGGATTATACTTCGTCATCGATCACCGGAAATGAACCGAATTTTTTCTTAAATATTCTAGACAGGTATGTACACTGTGTAAAGAATTGAGAGTAAAAAAACATGTTCTTTTGATTATTATTATTATTATTTTTTTGTTTCTTTGAATATTTTCTTCATTTTTCATTATTTTTACATTTTTGCAAAAAGAGCTTTGCCAATTTTTGGGCAATGTAATGATTATCGTAATGCGTACATATATACACATACATTATATCTAAATAATTGAAACGAGATGTAAGATTCGAAAACTTGCTTCGTTAACAATAAGTACTGGATGACGGTCACAACCTTGAATGGCTTCTAAGTGAGTCACACGAAGTCAACGTCGTCCTGGTTCACGGTTGACCGTGTCACGTGCCTTACAAATGAACGTATTGAATCGTGACGCTCAACTTCTACTTCCGTTTATCCAAAAAAAAAAAAAAATCAACGATTTTGAAAATTGAAATAAAACACAAGAAATTTTTTTAATTTTTTTGTAAATATTATACTGCCAAAAATTATTCTTCAATATTTCAATTTCTTCCGAATATATGAGGTATATTTTTCGATAATCTATTATATATATAAAGTGCGAGTCTTGTTAAAATCTAATGAAATTCTCTTCTCGTTTTGACGACTATAAACTACTTATACTTAATTTATTCAATTAGTACCTACGCCTTGTTTATTTTTATTGTATATACATATATACCAGTGGCTATAGCGAATTGCTTCGTGTCACTACTGTATGCCATAATATACATATATATTTCAATAGACATATATGTGGTTACATTAATGCATACATACATCTGTTACGTATGTATATTTATATGTATAGTATACGCATTAATTATCGTCGAGTTGCTCGTGTCACCTAGAGCAACCGTTTCACCACCAAGTATAAGGTATTATATATGTATATGACTCCACAGTATAGATATGACTACTTTCATATATAAGTATATATATTATACACGAAAAAAAGTAAATGAACGAAAAATCTAAGAGTCAAAAAAAAATAAAAAATAATAATAACATGCAAAAAAAAAAATTAAAAAATTAAAAAAAATTTACCTGTAGCTTGCTTGCTTGTTGCCTGTAACTTGTGACTTGTGGCCAAGGTCTGTATATATGCAACAGGTTTATTCCCCCCCCCCCCCCCCCCCCCTTTCCTCCCCATAAGTGAAACGTAGACGGGATTCTGACGTCACACGCGAACTCGCGTATCCACTTTTGTTTTTATGTCAGAAATGTGTATAAGTAGATGTGTAATGTATGTATGTTGTACTATGATATGTCGTATGTATACATAGTGTGTATGTATTAGATTATCTGATTTATTCTAAGAAAAAAAAATTGAATTTTTTCTATTTAATTTTTTTTTTCCTAATTCTTTTTTTTATTAATTATTTCTTTTAAAGTCTTTTGCTTTTTCTTCATATCAATTTCTTCCACACGTGTATTTGTTCAACATAAGTAATGATTACAAGGGTGTATAAAATTATTAACTTATACTACATAATAAAGTATTTACAATGATCATACATATCATTTTGTACATACGTAAAAAAAAAATATTAAAAAAAAAAAATCGTGAATCTAAAAAAATTGTCTACCCAAATCTTATAAATTTTTTAATTTTTTGTTCTTTTTTTCTCTCTCTCTCTCTTTCTCATTTGCCAGAGAATGATATAATATGTCACAATACTACAATAAAAATCAAAAAAAAAAAAAAAAAAACGTCGATAAACCATAAACAATAAATTAAAATTATCGTCCCGTTTGACATTTTTTTTTTTTTTTTTTTTGGGGAGGTCAATTTACAAAGTTCTACAAAATTCATGTGAGATATTATTTACCTCGTTATAATTTAACGGATATATGAGTTGTTGCAACGAATGAAGTAAAAGAAAGATAGAAAAAAAAAAAAACGAAAAAACAAAATGTTAAAAAATTATAACCGTTCTTTGCTATAACAAGACAATAGATAACTGTCTATCAAATGTCACGGATAGATTAATTTTACTTGATGGATATTATATACTTATATAGTTAGGTATGTTTGGTATCTCGTCTATGGTAACTTTTTGATCTACGATGCTTGTCCAATTTTATTATACGATTGTCGCTTATACCAGCGATAATAATCGATGATCTGAAACTGAAACACCGATTCGACAATTGGTTCAAGCGATATACGTGATTTCTTATACAGACTCAGCTGACCAGACTATCTTCTATTATAATCGATTATGTACGTATATGTTACATATAGGTATATGCAACATCTTGAGGATTTAGATTAATAAAGTTTTACAAAAATGTATGATTAATTATAATTCGATGATTAAAAAAAAAAAAAAAAAATGTCGAATAAATTATTTCTGTTGATAATTAATTTGCAAAATATTATTTTTAATTTTTTTTTTATATATAACAAGTATTTGCAAAAGCCGATAAAAAAGATATCGACATATTATACTTGTGGAATAATCATTTTTTATCTGTGAGAAATGCTAAAAATCAGATTTAAGAACATGTGTGTCTTCCTTAATATGGCCGGTTATTTAAGGAGTGATAATTTTCCAGTCCAATATTCTGATAGGACATTGTAAAGACGCACGTAATCTGTGCAAACCTGTAATCTTATCGGTTTAAAGAAATTGCTATCAGTTACCATTGCCGCATTTAGTTAAGTTATTTGGTTCGAATGTATCTCGTTGAAAGTGCCAATGCACAATAAGTATTTCTTACCTGGACGTTCGTTCGATGGGTTGGACGATTTTCTCGGTAAATATATACCTGGATTTGAGAAAAAATGAAAATTGTTACTTTCTTTTTTGTTTTTTTTTTTTTTTTACTAATTTTTTTGACACCAAATTAGTAAAGTTTAGATTTTTGATAAATGTATATCGACGATAATTAACGACGTATCTTTGTTTCCTTTTTTTTTTTTTTTTTTTTTTGTCTAGAGGACGATATCTCTTTTTTCGCTTTATGGGATAATTAGGTCACTTAATTATCGCTTAAATTAAAATATGAGTAGTTTTAATTGCTGGCAACATTTAATATAACGAAATGCGAATTGTGCATAAATATTGAGATAATGACGTAGCCATCTGCGTCAGAATTAATTTGAATACTTATATCAACGGTTCCAAAATATATATATATATATATATAACGCCCACTTTACTTCAATTCACTTCACTTCACTTCACTTCTCTTCTCTGCAGCCCCGCTAAGTTATACAAAGAAGGCAATTTTCCCTGAATTTCTCATTGTGCCTTGTGCCTATTCACCGCTAAAGTAAATCCCCGAATTTTCCAATACATGCCCATATATATTTTCTTTCATTTATATACATATACTTACTTCGCGTGTGATATGATTGTAAACGACATTCAATAGAAATATATTCAAGTGGCTGATAGAATTGCGACTTTAGATACGAACTTATCAAGAAACGTATATTATACATATGTCTAGATATACGTGTACATATAATACATAAACATTTATATATACACTCTCGGAGTTTTAGCCGAGCTAAAAGGCATGTTTTCACTTTTCAGTCTCAAGAGATTCAAACCATTTTTTCTCATTTTTCCTAATCAAGTTAAAATAGCTTTTTTTTTATATTTTCTTCAAGAATCAAATAGTGATCAAATCTAATTACATCTGTATTAAAATAGGTAATATTCTTACACCCTAATATGTAAATGACACACCTACTTATCAATTTAAAAATATATATGTATCAATAGATATATCGATTAATTTACAGCGGTCAATATTTACATCGGAATACGTTATCTGAATAAAATCTGTAGATTGCTGATAGCGTCTCCATGTCTTCGACAATTCAATTGAATGACTCACTCATCAACCGTGCGGATCAATTAATGAAGCAATCCACTATTCGAGTGATAATTATTTTATTGTACATATTTCTTTTCGAGCTAATCCTAAAGGGCAGAACCTGTGACAGGCGGACTGCTGGTTTTAATATACTAACCCCTGCAGCAGCTTCGTGGACTACGATCTAATTATCTTTATTTGACAGACAAACAAAGTGAATTATAGGGGGAAATACTATCGTAAAGCACGATTTAGGGTGCGGAAAGAGATCCGGAAAATATACCAGATATATGTAAAGGGTATTCTATGACGATTTGATCAGGTTTTAACCTCACCATTTTCATGATGGATCCAATCGCTGTGGCGTTATTTGTGAATGAACGAAAAGGAAAGAAGATAAAATAAAATTTAAAAAAAAAAAAAAAAAATATATATGAACAACACAAACAAATCAAATTTCAGAGCCAAAGAAAAGACGTTTTCACCCTTTACGAGGACTGCGAAAAATCTTTAGGCGGAAAAGTCGAGGTGCTGCAGATCTCAACGCAACATCCGTTAGCGCCGATGCTAACGATCATATTCTTTCTCGAGATCGCGAAGAAGTTACATTGAGACATCCGGCTGGAAGACCTGAAGAATCACGAAGTCGAAGTGCTAGCGAACTTCTTACCGATTCGTGCGACAGAGAAAGGTTTTTATTTACTTATATATACCTAAAGACATTTTTTTTTTTTTTTTGATTTTTTCTCAATAATTAATAAACGTTAAATTTTTACCCGAATATATATTTTTCTAGGAAAAAAAAAATCAATGCAAAGTCTTTGTAAAAGATTTTCTTATATTTGAAACAAAATTAGAAAATTTTATTGTAACTAATCTCACAGATTTTTGGTATATGTTTCTTTTAGTACGGCTAAAATCGACTCTACAAGAAAGTACAGAGTCGCTGTATCTTTGAACCCTTACGAGCCGAGCGAAACGTAAATACATATATCATATGATGTCAATTTAGTTAAATTTGTTCTTGTCGTTGGTTGATTTTATCATTATTTTTTGTTTTATATGTATGTGTTTTCGTTATTTGCACTTTCAAACTGCTTATTATCATTTTTATTATTATTATTAATATCAAATTCAGTATCAGTTATCGTGTATTCATTTATACTCGAAAATCGAAATTTCATCGGCTTTAAAATCTGTTATTAATATGTCCAATTCTTACATCTTAAACATAATATGTGACCCCTTAACTTCTTACTCCATAAATGGATATTTAGTATTAAAAGTTGGAATGCCTCATGTGTGTTGCTTCATTTTTTAATTTTCAATCTTTCTCCATACTTTGCTTCTATAACATTATTTATATATACATATATACATTTTTTAAAATCTGATTATTGGCAAAAATCTATAACAAAAAGAAAAAAAAAAAAGACTATAGTTATAAACAAAATTGAGAACCGCAGTCGTTTCAATTTGATATAATTTTTTATTCAATCTTCGTTTACAACCAGCAATCATTTTGATTTGCTAATAATCAATTTTGTGCGATGCTTGAATCAAGGTGGTAGAGAATTTAAACGTCAAGTTGGTTTAATCTTTTAAAAGTCTGTATAAAGAAGCGTTCGTTGATTCAACGAATTTCAACCCCTGTTAAAATTAAAGTACCTCGCTCCTCAATTGGCCAGCGTTTTTCATCTTCTGTTTCTTTTTTATTCATTTTTTTCTTTTTTTACTTTGCGGAAGTTCGTTCTTATGTACCTTTTGTTTTCTAAGTAGTTAGACAAATCCTTTGTCTCTTTGCGTGCTCTCAAATTTTTAAGAAGACTTATATATTTAAAAAAAAGAAAAAAAAAAAAAAAAATTTTCTGTGTAATTTATAACGCGGGGCCATCAGACGACACTGTTAAAGCTATAACTGAAGTAGCTATAACTTTTTTTTTTTGTTTTTTTACAAGTGTAAAATTTATCTCATTGATAATATCGTTGTTGTAATAAATAAATTTATTATTGAATTAGCTTATCGAAATTATTTATTATCAGAGCAAACTCTCGCTGCAGATTTCCGTATAAGGATAGGCAAAAGTCTACATCCAAGTATCAGAACTGGTCTCACGTGATTAACTTCTGTCAATACAATTTGCAATTTATGTTTTTCCATTCCTCATCGTTGCAAATTCGTTTCTGCAGTGTCAATGTAAAAATGTATTTACTCGTTAATAATTATCAATATATACTTTTGCTTTTTAGAATAAAATTATCTCCGGCAATGATAATTTACTCCATGCAGTAAATCGTTGTCTCTAATTTTTGAAATTTGCATTCCATTTTTATTTACTTATTTATTGTCAATTTGTTTTAATCTTGAATTGAATAAAATCTTAATTATTTTCGTTCACTGAGGAGGTTGAATTGTGTCTAAAAATATTTTTTAAAAATTGCTTCTTAAAAAAATGTTCTAAAGTACAAATATCGATCGAAAAAAAAAAAAAATCGCTTGAACAATTGAAGATAAAAAAAACGTAGAAAATTTAACACCAACCCTTACGTTAATTACAGTGTATTTCTACGACGAAGTGGCGTCGAAGAAGCCTTTGCAAAACTTCGAGGGGGACCTGGTCAACTATCTGTATCTCACGACAGTGTTTTTCCTGGCGAAGTACCTCATACTCGTCCTCTATCTTCGCTAGATCCATTATCTACCCTGGAGGTTAGTGTTTATTTAAAATATTAACAATAAATAAAAATAAAAAGTTTTTTCTAATTTATGTATAAAAATTCGGACGCATTTACCAATTTTTTTTAAAAACATAAAACAAAATCAATATCATGAGTGAGCTTAATTACTGACGTCGAATGGTTGACTAATCCGCGACTTACACGCTGTGACAGTATAACGACATCGTGTTACTTCTCGATTTGGTCAATCCATCTATGTTTAATTCTGATCACGTTTGAACTACTGAGACTTAAGACTATACTATACACGTGTCACGGTAGTCACTTGTAGTTATAGTAACGTGACATGTCTACTGACAATGAGTCGAGTCTGGGCTAGCAATTATCAGCGTACATAACTATTGGAATTATTAAACGTTGAATAACTTCGAGAATTTAATGGATAAAGAAACACCAAAATTTTGACGAAAATATGTCATATTTGATTATTTTCTTTAAAATATATATATATATATATTTTTTTTCTTTAGAATACTTTGTAAAAAGTTTTGATAAATTTTGATTATAATTTATAAATCTGATTTTCGGAATAAAATAAATATATATTTTCACAATTGGAACACAGTAAATGAGAATTATCAAAGATTTTTGGAGAAAATTTTTAGATAGAAACAAAAAAAATATCGATAAAAATTGATCTTAATTTTTTTTTGTTTTTTCGTTTTTTGAAAATTTATTATAGTGAAATTTTTTGAAATTGTCTGATAAATATTTTGGACAATCTTTTATTAATACATTATTTTTTAAAATAGTTTCAGAAATAATTGAGGTGGTTTTGTGGGAATGTTTTAAAAATATAATATTTCACTGTTTTGTAGATTTTTTTACAACGCATCAGAATTTTTTAACATAATAAAAGAAAGACTTTTCTCAAAATTTTGTACTTACATCGATCGATTGTTAATCATTTATCAATCTGATATTTGGATTCTCGTTTTCAGCGAAGACCATCAAAGATCAGTGAAAATGAGAGCAAAGAAACGTCATCTCTTGTGACCCAGAGACACCGGATATCACTCCAGGTAATGATTGAAAATATTGAATATTTTATTAATTGTACCCTGAAATAGATTTTCACGAAAATGTATCGAAAGAGGAAAAGAAAGAAAAAAAAAAAAGATTGATCTGTAAATATGTTTAATGAGATACGTATTATTTTATCGTGAATGAACGAGAGTTGATGAAGTTATTATTTTTGATCGACAGGTGTTGGAGCAGATAAAGACTGTTATAGAGAGCAGAAACCAGGTGACCTCGACAGACAGTACAATGTTACATGTGAGTAATTTAAATTTTTAATTAAAACATGGTGCAATTGCAGATTGTGAGATTAGATATGGGGCATTCCATATCATTTCGACCTGGGTCTAACCCTTGACCTCTCAGATTGGATCCGCAATTTTTATATGATTGTTCTCACTTTGAGAGGCACTCAGTTTTTTTTTTATAGACTTTTTCAAATCAATTTGAATTTTCTACAATTTTTAAAAACGACCATATTGATTGATGCAATTTAAAATTCTGAAAATATTCTGAAAAATCGTGTGTCCCATATACATATACAAACTTCTGTTTGTGGTTATCACTAATGCACAGATTCGTCGTCGTGATTATTTTTTTTTCCCCCGATGATAATTAAAAAAAAAAAAAAAGTTTAAAGAAAACAAGGAAAAACGATAAAAGTTTTGTAGGTACAGTTTTATTATTATTAATTTTGTTAAATCTAAAAAGTTTTACGGTTAATTAAGGGTAGCTGTAACTATTGCGTGTTAAATTAGCGTTTATTCAAATGCAAATATAAAGCGTGATAAAATAATTGCATTTGAGTTGTTTAAACTGTAAATATCATTTAATTTCTGTCTTCATTAATTGAAAACTATTATAGCTGTATAGTGTATTTATAATAACGGAGTACACAAGCCTTCTACGAATAATTACTTACTTTTTATTTTATTTTCTTTTTCTTTTTCTTTTTACATACACGCATATACGCGTAATTGAGATAACGAAGAAAAATTAATACTGTTCTGAGAACAATGTCACACTGTTCTTTTTTTTTTTTTTTTTTCTCTTTTTTTTATTAACAATATTTAAATATTCAACGTGTATTTAATGTTCGCAATACATCCGAGTTTTATTATCTTTTGCAAAAAAACAAAAAAAAAAAACAAATTTCTTCCTTATTAGATTACGTATAAAGTGATTCTGAAAATTTCACTTCCTGCTGCAGGGAACATAAACTGCAAGTCTAACATCTTTTTCCGCAACGATAAATGATACTCGAAATTTGGAAAAACCCAGTGATTTTATTCCTCAATAATTATTACGACGAAAATATAATGAACGAACAGGATATATATATAGGTACAAATATTTCGAATTTGTATATATTCTACGTTTTTTTTCTTCTTCTTTTTTTTTTTTAAACTGAATGTTAACAAAAAAAAAAAGACGAATGAAATTAAAAAATTACCAAGAACAAAAAAAAAGAAGAAAAAGTAAATGAATATATACTGTATTAAAATCTCATGTACACAAGAATTCCTCGGGCATTGCGCCAGAGCCATGTAAAGTATGATATCAACAGGAAGTTACGGTGGTTAGATAATCTAGATGCGATTTTATATTAGACCTTATGGTAATTTTAAAATTGAAGTCGTCTTATTTATCGTTGTTAAGTACTCGTAGTCGGACGTATATATAAAATCGACTAGCTAATTCGCGTATAGTGTATATAATTTTCCTACTTTCTTATCGATATATAAAAATCAATATAGTTTCATCCTCACATATACATAACAGTTCGAAAATATAAAAATTCTTGATAAATTTTCATAATATAAATATATAATATAATATAATTATTCAAGATAATAAAATACCGGCTTTATAATAAATTACACATCATATATTAAACTTACAGCTATAATACAATTTGTTTAAATGTATAAATAAAAATGAAATATAATAAAACAACCGTAATAAAAGTAATTTGAGAAAAGTTTTAATTGTTTGGGGGCTACTCTACGGGATTCACCGCGAGAATCCCGGGGTACAGAACACGAGCATAAGCCATTTTAGCTGAAAGGGTTGCTCACGGAATCTTTGATAAACTTAAGGAATCCCGTTGGGTCGTTTATTAGGATATACGTGGGTAGCATCGCTCAACTGCATTCTACATGGGGGTGAGATGGATATTTCATACGAAATGAATATTTTTTCGTTTAATATATTAAAACGACGAAAAGTTAAATTCCGTTTTTTCACCCTAAAATTTTATACTGCATTAATTTATATATGGAATAAAAAGTGAACACCGAAAGTAAAAATTTTATTAATACTTACGAGTGCGACTGATTAATGTCGTCAAGGAATCGGTCAGGTTTCCTTATTCGTTCACACGAGTGGTTGTATTAAGATATTTATAATGCATAGATCTTTGATCTGTTGATAAATACTCCGCGTGTGGTTTGGATCGGTAATTCAAACCTAACTCGCGTGATTTTGTATAAACAAATTCCAAAAAAATATTAAATTTTGAGTAAATTAAAGCACAGTAATATCGAATTTTACTCTGTCTTTAACTTGGCTATAATATTTTATTTCAGAACCGGAGCTCTAGCAAGAACGTATATCATGTCGAAGAATCCGCGCAAACTAAGGTAAGTTAGGGATTAATAATCCATTTTATTTTATTAATAATAATTAATGAATGATATTACAGCGATGATTAATTAGAATTAATTGTTTCGTTAAACTTTTTAACCCGGTTTTAAAAAACACGTAGGTATAAAAAAAATATGTTCCGTTGTTACAGCTACAGCAAAATTGATTAATTTTTATACCGGAAGTTAAATGGCTTAGATAATGAGTTAATTTTTTGATTTATTTATTATTTAGAGAGCTGAGACAATAATTGAGAGTAATATATGAAATTTTTTATCATTTTTATTTTTTGTTTTTTCTTTATGCAAATTTTCGTTTAGCGTTATGGTTATAATTTTTCGTGTAAAACAGGTAAAGAATAAGAAGTTTGAATGGTAATACTTTATACCTGGCCAACAGGTGGTATTCGTTCAGTCTTATACCGTAACCTCCATTGCAGAAAATATACAGTTATGCATATATTATGATTATCAGTATATCGTTATTGCTATCTTTCCGATTACGAGTTAGCAGAGCGTTGCGAAATACGACATTACGAAAACCGGGACAACAATAACAAAATATCAAATGAAATAAAATAAAATAAAATAAAATGATCGTTATAGGTATATGAATATATCTTCCGCAGTATATACTTTTATCACAATGAATATACAAGTCTGTACATAACGTTCTCATCAAAAAAAAAAAAGAAAAAATACCTATATTTCATGTATATGAATTAAATTTAGAAAATTAATTTTTATTTTTTTTTTTTATTTCATTTTATTGAAATCTTTGAATTTGGACTGTGAAAAGGGGAGGAAATGAAACTGACCGTCACTTCTGAAGGAAAAAATATATGTATATATTTTTTAACCACATATAAAGGTCGCGGAGGAAGATATAATGATGATAATCTAAATCGTATAAAAGATGTTTCTTGTTGTACCTATAATATTATATCAAACGGAAATTTACACGATTTATATTTATTATTTGTATATACCGTTATAGTTTATAACTTAATACCGGTAAATTTGAAGAGTGGAAAGCGCTATTCACTTTTGTACTTTACATAGATAAATATCTGTGGCTTCTATCTCAATTATTCTCGAGCGGAAACATATACTTTTCCCGTTAATATATGTACCCGTGTGAGTACTTTGGCGGTTCTTTTGATTGTACTCGGTTATTATCGTTTTATTTTTTCGTTGTAATTATATTGTATGAAAAAAAAAAAATTAAATAACTCGAAATTGAAAATCGACAGTAAATATACCGTAACACTGTCAGTTTTCGTATTGATGAAATCGAAGGTGGTTTTATTATCATCAAAAATTTTCATCGATTTTTTGGCAACTGTAAATATTCGGGTTATAATCACCGATGTTTTTAGAGATTCGAAATTAACACCAAAGTTGTCAAATTTTCGTCATCGACTGCAGAATATTCTCTCGGAAAAATGCTAGAAGAATTTTAATCAATTTTTTTTTTTTATATAATTTTTAACAACTTATAATTATTTAGAAATGCAGGTGTTATAAAATTTTGAACAATTGTATCTCACTCACGGAACGGTAAAATCAAATTTGCAAAAAATCGTGGCTTTGTTTTTTAGTAAATTACTAAAAAGAGAAAAAAAAAGAAGATAAAACGAAAAGAAAAACTTCCGAGATCAAAATCGAGGATTAAACGTTGACCGAAACGGCCTGGAATGCCCCATATATGTATTGGCCGATACCCGATACTCGACAAGCGTGGGCTATTTTTTTTCTCTTTCTAATTTCGGGAGGTAAGAAAGGAAAGAAAGTGCGTGCGGTCTGGTGCGGCGTGGTGTGGCGCGACGCGACGCGGTGCGGCGCGCGATGTGCTGCCGTCAAATAAGATTGTCCCGTTACTTGGCCCGATGTGTTCAACCCGAGCGCCTGGGCCCGTTTGGTGATGCTGGACAAGGTCTAATGCCGAGTTCACACAGCGTGATGGCCCAAAACTCAATTTTCAAATTTTTTTCGTTGATCATTTAAATTTTTTATTTTTTTCTTTTTCCTTTTTTTTTTTCTTGTCATTATTTATACTTCGCGCGCATCATCTCTTAATGAAAAATTTATCTTTGAAATAGAAAAAAAAACACAAAATAAAATTATAAAAGGAAAAGTTAGTTGTGGGAAAATAGGCGAGAAAAAAAAAATTAAAAAAACGCATTTTATTTTTAAATTTAATTACTAGTCTATGTTCTCGTAACTTTTCACTAGAAAACTAGCTCACGCGTGAAACCCAAATCCTGTATGTGATAATTTTTAATGCTGCCTGATCGATAACGAAATTGTCTCGATAAGGCGATTTTCAGTGTTTTTCATGTTCGGATATCAAAATGCTAATCGATTTTCTAGTTGAATTTGACTAGAAATTAAATTATGCAAATAATAAAAAAAAAAACGAGATCATAAAAATAATATTAAGCACTCTCGCGGATCAATCTTAAAATTTTTCATTATATAATCGATAAATTTTTAATATTTTTTTATTCAACTCCAACTTTATAATTTAGATTCCAATATTTCGATGGAATCTTACGTTTTTTTAAAGACAGAAAATTTCTTTGAAAAGAATCATATAGATATTGATAGCGATTATTATGCACCAAGCGTCGGTAAGGCAAAAACCCAACTTTTCATCATTCAGTAAATGTAAAAAGAAAACTGCGTTAGATCTGTCGGTAAAACAGATTTATCAACTGTTGGTAATTTAACAGAAATATGTCGTTCGATAAAGAAATTTCCATAGATCATTCTCCTTCTGTTAATTAAGTAGAAAATATTATCAGTTATAAAATTATCGTATATTCAACAGGTAGTCGAATTATTCATATCACTTATTAGCACAAGTTTAATTTATCGTATAGAAGCTTCTGAAATATTAATTATCAGATAATTTATCAGACTCGTGATATACGTTTGGCCGATTTAAAGTGCTTAAATATAATTAGATTATTTTATTGATTTGTTTATTTATTTACTTATTTATTATTGGCTGACCGTTGCAGGGTTAATCTTTGAAATCTATGAATCGATTACGCGATATAAATATACGTATATTACTAGCAATATAATATTGGGTCAATCTTCACGCCGTTCACTGCAATCCGCGTTATTTTTACGTATATTTTATTGACTTTCTTTAAGAATTACGTAAATAATTTATCCTACTATTAATACAAGACTTCGTGCAATCGTTCAGCCGCGGAAAAGAAATTGCGAAATCTATACTATAGAAAATTGTTACATTAACTGGTCAGATGATTTTTTATTATTTTAATTTTTTTTTCTTATGACCGCAGACGGTTTTCCATTTTTTGTACCAATTATAACAACAAACGATTCTTCAAACATAAAACTTTATTAAAAATAGAAAAAAAAACCTAAAAAAGTATTCATCAATCTGAACTCCTAGTAAGATTTTGATGAAATTTTTTTGACTTGTATATCTCAAAGTTCTGTATTTAAAAGAAACAAAAACTTCATCCCGTTAATTTCTCTTATTATATTCTTATTCTTTATTTCTTTCTGTCTTTCTCAATCTCTAGTGTTGTTTTATTATTTTATTCTGCGTCGACGGACGTAGAGAGATTGCATTTGCAGCTTGACATTTTGATGTCAGCACTACCCGTAGACCGTTGCCTTATATTAGTACATACATCTGATATTTATACCTGGCATTTACTGCTACAACGTTATATGCGAACTATGAGATAGCTACACGTGGACAGATATAAGAGGCAGTTATCCGCGTTCCTATAGTATCAATCATATTTTTATAAAAATAGAATAACATAACAAGTTAAGAATCATTGGGGATTAATAAATCATTCAATTTCTATTAACGATACAAATATATTTTTTTAGCAAAGTCATTCATCTTCTCCCAATTCAACGATTCAAGTTTCACTATTCATTATAACGTAACAATAACTTCCATAGTTTACTACAACGTAGATTTCGGACCCGATGAGGCAATTTATTATCTTTTCTATTTTTTTTTTTTTTTTTTTGTTATTAAATAAACATTACTTTATCGAAATCTGAGCGGTTTAAAAAACGAAACAAAAAAATAAAAAAAATATCAGTATAAATGGTATGAAATTTGCGGTTTTATATTTAACGCTAATTAATTTTAACTCTGATCAGATTATGGAATGGTATGACTAAATCGTAGAAGGATTTACTCTTCTATAGTTGAACGCTTATAAATATACGCGTATTGCATTATTTTAGAAATTAAGAATTATTACTTTATTTTCAAAACTGCTACAGTGATGTAACTTCCTATTATACTTTTATATTTACTATGATCGTAAAAATTTCGTCATTGCATATATAGCGTAGCGTATACTGTGTAAAAATTTTCAGAAAATCGAATGCTGCAGTGCAGTAATAAAGAACAATCTGAAATTAAATTTTATTATGATGCAATATGTTCTCTACGTAGGTACCGTACATGATTCTATTAATATCAAATCTTTGGTACTTAATCTTACAAGCCTTCAGATATCGGCTCAAAAGTCATAGATAATATCAAGTGTAGGTATATGAAATAAAATGAAATAAAATGAAATGAAATGAAATGAAATGAAATGAAATGAAATGAAATGAAATGAAATGAAATGAAATGAAACGGCAAAAAAACATATTATTACAATAAATCTGCATCGATAGAAATCAATCGACCGCATTATTATATATGAATAAGCTCGTCAGTATATTCTAATCTGATATTTATCAGCTGTCATGATATTAATTATCGTTTATAATAAAAAAAAAATAATAATAACAAGCTAGATATTGTAAAATGTTAGAACAAAGTTCACTAAAAATAATAAATTTTTCATAACTGATTATTAACAAAATAGCAAAACATTTTCGTTGTGTATAAGAGGAATCGGACGATACTGCCAATGACTTTATCAAATAATTATCCACATAAATTGTTGAACAAAAATTAATAATTCTTTGTTTTAATATAATAGAAACTATGAACGGAATAACTATACGTAAGAATTTTCTCTTCGCATAATATAAAAAAAAAAAAAATAGAAAAAACGTTTATAATAATAAATTGACAAATAAAATTTATCTCCGTGGTTTATAACCCGAGTAATATATATATATAAATGTATATATAAACTTATGTTACTTTCCCGTTTTTCGAATATAATTATTATAAACTCCTGTTACCTTCCTAATCGTTGGTTAAAATTACTTGTGTGTACACCTATACCTATAAGTGTATAATATATACAACAACAGCTGGTAGGTAGGTAGATAGCCTAGCTAGCTAGGCTAGGCAAGGCAAGGCAAGTAAAGTACTATCCGTTCACCGATCCGTTACTATGGGTACAAAATACAAAACATAAAATATTACAGTAGTAAATTCTACACACCGTATAACTAAACCCATTGGCCTTATATCTATCTCTTATAATATAAACGCGCCCGTGCGCACTATAAGTTCTACAATAAAATATGATACAGTCATACTTTAAATTTCAAGTTTCATATATCTAAAGCAAAAAATAAAAAGAAGCATGTATTATACCTATAACTTCGTAAAATAATATTAATACTAATCGAACATAAGAAGAACCAAAAAAAAAAAAAAAATTCATTAAAAAAATTTCAAACTTTTACCGGAAGTTATTTTTACGTAAGGTTTTAGATAGTATGTATCCTATGTATCCGAAATATAGTTGAATGTAAACGATTATTATTTGAAAATTTAATCAAGTATTTTAGTAAATTTGAATAATAATATAGATAAATCATGAATTTTTATATACATTTTTATCATAGACGTAGGTATTATAGTTTAGAGAACAGGACCCATGGTGGATTGACCCTATGTCTTTACAGTCTTTATATCCCCTCTTTACCCCCCTCCCGCTCTCTCCGCAATATACCGGTGATTCCAATTTCTCCCACGAACACCTGAACGCCTCGAACGAGTACGGAACAATCACCAAGAGGTTCCACAGTCACGATCGCGACGTCGAATTTCGAACATTGTACTTTCGCGACGTCTCGTATACATATATACACACACCTATATATATACACCTGCAATAAATATATCATATAAATGAACGAGTGCGTTTAGAGAATTTTTCTTCAAAAAAAAAAAAAAAAAAAGAAAGAAAAAATTAAATAAAAAAAATTAAATTTTAAACAATTATCTGTTTATGGTGATTAATCATAGACTTTATTCTTTAATCAGGTTGTTATTCAATAATGAATCTTCGATATTGTTAAACACGATGTAATCACGATTTAATACCGCGAAATTTCAACTCAAATGTGTCCAAATGATTTGGACGTCATAGTCAGTCACTGTTTAACTCTTTTTCACAATACCCAGACCGTTTAACAAATTTAAGAATATCGTCTTCGAGTTAATTATTACGGCTTATCCTTTCTTTGGATTTTATTAACCTTTTTTTTTTTATTATTTTTTTGTTTTTTAGAAAGATTTATTTGACTTCTTTGACGATGTAATACGTATAGGAGTGACAAAAGCGTTGGTTAGACTGGTTTGATATTCTTTTTAAAATTGGATGTTTAATTTCCCTTTGGTGACAATTAGAGTGTGTCTCTGACAAAAGTGACGAACCGCACACGGTGTCGGCTGAAACCGGTAATTGAAATCGTGCATTTCCTCATAATAAAGCAGTCGCAGAATAAATTTTAAAATGCAGTAATATATTTTTATTTCAAATAATTTTATTGTTTCCTACTATTTCTGCACAAGTTTTCGAATAGCTAATTATCCTATAATACGCGAACTTTGATTCGAATGAAGAATCATTCGTCGCAGTTTTTGTCCAAAAAAAAAAAAACAAGAAAAAGAAAATAATAAGAAAAGTACAATTGATATTATAGTTATAAGATTTGGAATAATATCAACAAGTTTTATACAGATCGTGAATAATTATTTAATATTATATGCGGTCATTCAAATGTCAATTTATTGACCCGTCAACTCACCGGAAGTGTGGTTTTGTGACCAGAACCGGAAGGACAAACACTGTCCTCCGCCCCCTAGTAATTACTATAAATGCATCGCGATGTATCGAATGTTAAAAATTGAGAGCGTTAGTAATTCACGGGGAAAATATTCGAATGATTTTTTTCTAATAAATGATAATATTATATGTATGTACTAATACTTATTTAGGTTACATAATGGGAATAGAAACTTAAAAAATATTGGTACACACATTTAATCATCATTTTGATATTAAAACTGCGACTGTGGCCGTGGAAAGAAAAAGATAAAAAAAAAAAAAAAAAATGAAAAATGGAGAAAAAAAAAGTTGATGTTTATTTGAAAGAAGTAGGCAACGAGTTGAGACATACGCGAAAGATTAAACGCCGTGACAAACACCTACTTTATAGTTTAACGAGGTACGGTCTAATATAAAATATGCTCTTGGGTCTATGGCTCGAAGCATATAAGACGAGAGAGCAAAGTAGCACAAAATTGATGTGAGAGAGTGCCTCACGGTTTAAATTACATCTTTTATAGTGTAAACGAGTTTTGTTGGACAGTAGCTATGACAGCCTTGGATGTCGGATGTTCATCTCCGGAAAACATAGACGCGGAAACACGTGTCTCAATGTTTATGAATTTTTTTTTTTTTTTTAGTGGCTAAATCAACAAATTAACATTTTGCTCTAATGTAAGAACTGCATCATTCATATGCAGATTAAAGTCGACGTGAATGGACCAATTCCAAAAACTGAACGTCGCGATTTTTCGAAATATAGTCGATTAAAACATTCTAAAGTTGTACAAATTAAAATTGAAAAACAAAAAAATTCAGTCCAGTTCCAACATTTCAAATTGAAGTTAAAAAACTTTTATAAACTTGAATAGTTTTGAAATTTTCATTAAACGTAGTGAAATCATTTTTCGACAATCAATTCGGAAATAACGGTAGAGTCCATTTCACGATTACTTAACCATCTATTGACTTCGAAAATGAGGTTCCAGAATTTCAAAAAATCGAACTACCCCATGATGATTCATTGAAACAAAATTTTGATTACGAAGTATTATTTTTTATTAAAAAGTGTACCTCGAAATGAAGAGATTCTATAGGCTGGTTTTATATTTTTGAGACTTGATAATCTATCTTCGCACACTTTGCCTTGCAGTAATAAGCGAAAAGTACTCGAAATACTCCCTTCTTTTGTTTGAGCGATTTTTTTTTTTATCACACTTTAAAACAATTACTAAAGAATTTAAAAACCTTTTCAAATTCGATGAATTATACCGAAGGGGCGAAGCGTACGTGTGGCAGAATTCCCCCTACGAAAATCTATGATAGCCCTTGAAAACAATGCCTGCACTTTTAAAGAGCGTCTCAATCCGCGGGGGGGGGGGGGAAACAAGAATAGGCGTTAAGTAAGAGACTTTATTTTTTAGAATAGACGTAAAGTGTCAAAAGCATTTTGTCTCTGGTACTTGAGACCGGATCAAGTACCGGCTGGCTTATTGATAACGAGTGTTTTAGCCTCTCTTTATATACACCGGTGTACAAATTTATCAAAATTTTTCTTTCTCTTTCCATATTTTTTTTTTTTTCTTCTTGTTTATCTTTACACGGTAGAGGACAGGTGAACTGCCCATAAATATTTTATTTTATTTTTTTATTATGTTCATAATCGACTTCCTAAGTAATACGTGACACGCGATCTGAATTCTGTGCAGAGACTCAGGCACACCGTGCAACTGTATATATTATTATATTAATATTTAATTAACTCTTTTGTTTAGAACTGTACGCTAATTCCACTCCAGGAATGAGTGTGAACTTCGCTTTACGGTACACCAAAAAAAATAAAAATAACATAATTTTAGCCTCTCTCATTTTTTCGTAACCTAGAAACTAGCTACACAGATTCTTTTCAACATTTTCATCGCGAATGAACAACCTTCACGTTTATACATATACATATTTTTTTAATTATTTTTCTTAGTTAAATCCACGTATTTATACGATTTTTCTATCCGCATTATATATAGATATATATACACGGGATGAATATAAATTTTTGTATACACATTATACGAAGAGAAAGCCTAAATCTGGTCAAATCGACGCGATGTGATGAAGCAAAGGACGCGTTAAATTACGTTATAAATAAACTTAATATCGTTGCATCAAAAATTGCCACATCTAATACCTTATTACTTGTATATGTAGTTTCGTCTATTGAAATAGAGAAACTCCCTAAAAAAATTTTTTTAAATCGGTTTATCGGTTCTATATTTGTCAATGTAGGGGAAGGGCGGACAAAACGGGGTCGCCAAGAAAATACCGAACTTTCGTAAACTTAAATATACTAAATCTTTTTTTCTTTACTTCTATTTGAATTATATAAAATAAATTTGTAATTGTCACGAAATTTTTTTTTTATTTTATTTCTTTCTTTCGCGGGTAAAATGGAGTAACCCCCCCCCCCCCCCCCCCCCCCCCCCCCCCCCCCCTCAAGCCATCATCCAAGACAATTGTAAAGAGAATAGATTTCAATTTACAAAATAATTTTCGAGAGAAGACAAAATTTTCGACTAAAAAATTTGAGAAAAAAATGTTTGAAAAACATTCTTGGAGACCCCAAATTACGCAAAAATGATAATAAGAGTAACAATTGACAATTTAGGACCGATTTAGGAAACAAAAAAAAAATTTCAAAATTTTTGGGGTACCCCATTTTGCTCCTCCATCACCGTTTTTCCCGAACTTCCCCTATTGTAGATACTGCTCTAAAATTTTAATAGAAATATCAAAAAACCATAACTATAATCAATGTGAATAAAAAATTGATATTAAAATCGAAAAAGTATCCGCATGAAAAAGAACGACTATAATAGCTATAGGTATATCTATAGTTGAAAAGAACAGGAAAAAGAGAATTTCTGCATTGTTATATATGAACTTTTACTTCGCGTGCAACGAATTAGAGTTAATTTTAATTCCTTTTTTTTTTTTTTGCAATCTAAATCCTGGATGAATTAATCATTGGAAGGCTTATCTTTGAGACGGATTGTATTTAACCTAAAATTCTAGTTGCGTTGTCAGACTGTACTAACCTATTCTCCGCAATGATACATACGCGTATGCAGGTATATACATACCTATATACGTGTACATTGTGTGTAGGAATACACGTGTTAGAAAGGTGGTGTATATAATCCTCCCAGCATTGTAACATATAACTGAACACCGAACGCACCCATAGTCTAGCAATACAAAGAATGAAAAAAGGAAAAAAAAAAGACAAAAAAAAAAAAAAAAAATGGATAAAAATGGACAAAGAAATGCGAATGATTCGCAGGATAACGTATATATCTACCAGTTTTAAGTTCACAGCTTTCCCTGTATAATGTTATGTTGTGTATATGCTAAAATTGGGTCCAAGGAGATAGAAATTGCCTGTATAATAATTAAATTAATGAATCTATATATATATACCTATATCATATACATATATACAATAATTTTTGGCAAAAAGTATGTATATGAAACCGCATAACTTACCTACATTCTATCGATTTTTTTAATTTTTTTTTTTTTTCAATTTTTTATTTTATCGTCCAATCCACTCGACTTAATACGGTATATATTAACGTTAGCTCATGATTTTTGCTGAATCGTTGGATACCAGTTTTGTTTGATCAATAACTGAGCGAGGAATGTATGTATACATACATACCTACAGAAATATCGGTCCACAAGCTTTTGGGTCGTGATCGGTCATTCTAGTTTTACAGTTTTATAGAATTTATGAAAAATCTTTATTTTCGTTACAAATAAGGAGTTTATTTATGAATTTATACACACAAGTGACGATCATGAAAGAGAGTGTAACTTAGACAGGGATGCTGATTCATACTTTTGATAATAATTATTACTTATAACAAATCAATCATTTCGGAAGAGAGTAGATACAGCCTACAGTGTCGCCCACGTTGAACTCAATCCGGACTCTTAAACAGTAAAGAACGGTGCTGCTGCAGGCTCCGCCGTTCACTGTAGCTAGACCTTGTTCTAAACCGAGACTTGACGGAAATTACAAAATAATTATCTCACTTAGTCTAACAATAAGTGCAATAATAATTTTCCGCAAATGGCGATCAATTTCGTTTCATTCTTCGCTCGTTTTTATCCCAATCTGATATTTTAACATTTCGGAATAAACTTTGTAACGCTTTCGAAGAAAAAAGAAAAAAAAAAAAAAACCTCGAAAAGATAAGAATCAAAAAAAAATAAAAACTGGTTTTTGAATCCTAATGAAAATATATTTACACATTTTCTATACTGGCCTCGTTTTATTTCTTATACATTCTTAACGCTTTACTGTCACTCGTTCAAGATCATAGGTGAGAGTTTATCAGTCGATCTAAAGTCAAGGACTGAGTACTTGGTTCAGCTGCTGCAACACGAAACAGACTCTGTATTAAAAACAAAAATTATAACTTGGATTATATGCAGTAGTGATGCTGGGAAGAAGTGAAAAGTGTTGAAGTTTACGAATTTTAATGAAATTAAAAATAAATAATTATTAAAGATAATAAATTCCCGTTCATTATTTAACGAACCAAAAAAAAAAAGTCGTAAATAAAAAATTAGACATGATGGTGATGTCGCAAAGGGACACAAAAATTTCGTCAAACATTCGCGCAATTATAAAACAATTGAACCTTAACCCAGTGGAAAGTTTAAATTATTTAAACAGAGAGAGGGAAAGGGAGAACAAGCTTAAAAGTGGAAAAAGCAATAGTCATGTGACGAAAATAAATATTGGCGTTTATGGATACAACGGTGATTATGAGACGCATAATCAGAGTAAACAGAGGTCTGCAAGTACGAGGCAGAGAATGGTTGTTGCAAAGGTAAAGTTATAAAAGGAATAAAAAGGGAATTTTAAATTTTGAAATTCGTATTATTTTGAACCCGAATTTTTGGGGCTTTGAATAAGTCGAAATATTCATTGCACGATCTCGTTCTTTCGGTCAAAGTTACACGTAGGATGTATCGGATGTTTTATTGCGCGGAATTGAAACTTTTACGGTTCGAACAACTCTGCTTGTAGCTTACCATATTTATACAAAGTGACGGTGCTGTCGCAATATTAATAAAAGGCTCGTGGGCACTCTCGTATATATTTTAATACAGCATTTAACAGAATTGTATGTACTTAAGATGACGCCATTTTGAAGTAGGTATATAAGTAGAAAGTAAGAATTGTGTAGTTAGTTGAGCGTTTAAAAGTTTGTACAATGAATTTTATGAAACTTTAGACCATAAAATAAAACTAAATATAACGATCTTTACTTGTCGCTTTTAATTTCTGTCTTAGTTTCACAATTTAAATCCTTCATAAGCATATTTTCAAAATTTTATTTATTTAAATTTTATTTAAAAATACTTAAAACAACCAAAGGTCTATCCATGACATTAACATTTTTTACTTCCGGCGATGAATTCTTATGTCCATTTTATGCCTCAGAAAACCTGTAAAATCTATAAGAGCTCATCATAATCTGTTGAAATCTGGTGAGTTCTTTAAATAAGAAAGAAATCTGATTTGTATCCCCGAAATCTCATCATATACCGGAGCAGCTGTATGCGATATAAGCCAAAATTTGGTGTTTAAATTTTTTTTTTTTAATTTAGTTGTAACAGTTTCAGATAAAATAATCTTATAAATTTAAGATAATACGGGGAAGAGGAGGTCTTATCCGGGCGTCCATGATATCTACTCTGTTTCCTTCCTAGATAAGATTTACAAAACAAGATATTCTATCGTGAATGTAATTAAAAATATTTATACATATATACCTATAACGATCGGATTATGTATTCGATAAAATAAAAGTATCGAGTCTTATTGTTCGTTATGTAAACCGAAATTTCTGCTACCTCAAAAAAGAAACTCTGTTGAATTACGTAGATGTAAAAAATGAAACAAAAAAAACAAAAACAAAAAAATTCTGAATAATTTATACCTGAAATCGTAAATTCGCATATATACTTAACTTTTTGATAAAATCAGCAGGTGCAAATCGATAAAAAAAAAAGATCTATACACGCCATGGGGACCAGGTGTATTGATAAACGTGTGTGTGTAGCATTTTTGAGAACTCTGTACAGTCTGGATTACCTATTTACATATCTAGGTAAAATATATGTATCTAAATTATATTCAAACACGCAGGACGCACGGGGTTCGGTTAATTATTTTTCTCGACTATAACACGACTACGTATTTCAGTTAATTACAATTGTGATACGACTACAGATTAGGACTTTCGTTATAACCCCAGGAAAAGAGAAAATTAAGTAAAACAAAAAATTTTTTGATAAAGTAGATTTTCAATTTTTGTGTTTTTTTTATTAAATCGGTAATCAATAGGCCAGTAATACATATTCGCAAGATTATTTGTAGTGTTATAAATATTCTATTTTTTACTGTGAGATTGATAATCAAATAAAAAATATAAAAAAAAAGAAAACATATAAGCTTAATTTTTGTTATCTACTTGTGTTCTTGAGCCAATAATATACTTGACAATGATTTTTTGGCTCGAATAACTGATTACGATTTATCACATCATCGATATTTGTCATCGAATAATTTACACAGATAAAAAGGAAAAAAAAAAGAAGAAAAAAAAAAAAAAAAAAATAGGGATTTAATTTATCTACTTGGAGTTAAGATTGTACTGTAGGTATAAATTTCAAAATTCAATAGGAATACGATGACACAGGTTTTCTTTATAATTAATTATCATAATTAGTCGGGATAATTAAACAGTAATAAAAAATAAAAATATAAATAAAAGAATTTCTCTTGCAAATAGAAACTACACTCAATAAAATAAGTGTCCACATTTATGTATACAGTATGTATGTATGTATATATTATGATATGAAATCATAGATATAAAAATATAATTATTTTCTCTTCCTGTACGCGACAATTTCTTCCTTATTTTCAAAATTTTGGATAACAGAACGTTAACATTAGCTATACAGCTGTTGGTATAATAAGATATTTATAGAATCTTCAAGTTCGACACAATTCTACCTGCGGCACCTGCAAAACCATAACCACGGAGATTCCTATAACGTAGGTTGTCACAATCTGTAACCGGTTTTTCACTTTGGTATTAGTTACATATCTGCTCAAGTACTTTATCCTACGTTATCGCATTAGTACTCGATACTGTTACTATACTACAGCCAGTATATTTATTATGTAGGTATAATATTTTTATTACCTACTCATGCGCGCGTATTTCAATTTTAGATAAATCTTCAAGTAACACTTTCGCATAGTCAATTAGCCTCAACAAACTTTTGACCGATATTAATTTTTATTTACGACGTGATTTTTAACGATTAGATCATCGCCGGACTCTAAAAATAATTAGACGAATATGTACTTTTGTCGGTTTTGTTTTTTTTCATCTTTCTCTCTCTCTTTTGACCGTATTTTCTGCAATCATACTTATACAGTATATAAGAGTCGTATGAATCAATCTACTGTATTATATCGTAGCTATTTTTAATACATTTCTCGAGGCTTTAAGAGCGAAGAATAATTTTAAAAAAATTACTGTAATTGGTTCAGTCATCCTATACGATGATCTATATATATATATATATATTCTTTTCTGATTTGCTTACTGATTGAACCTTGTTTTTCTTTATTATATTTACAGACGACGTCGACAACGACGACGACGACAAAATCCTCCAGCTCGAGCGAACATGGTGTTCAACTTAGATCGCATCACAGAGAAGATTTGCGTGAGTATATTTGTCTTAAAAACAAAAATTAGGATACTGATATTTTTGATAAAAATATAGAAAATAATAATTGTTTTTCAAAAAACAGCTCAACTTGCATCGTGCGCTGATCCTTTGAGACACAATGCAGCTATGCACCGCATAACTGTAAGACCAAAAAATCGTCGTCCTCCAAAACGTGTAGCTTCTCAAATGGGACCATCGTCAAATATACCAACAATATCCGAGGGTTCAGACACAATGGACAGTCTCGATACTGCCGATAGTATAACAGATTCACCTGTAGAATCAAGAAACGTAACAGTAATCCGTAAGACGTCTAATCGTATGAATAAAACGTCGGATATATTCGGTGAACTTGAGGCAAAATTAAGTTCTCCAAATTCGATTTGTAAATCGCCGGATAGTTTAGACGCAAGTATATTATCGAGGACATCAAACAGCCTCGAGGTTGATGACGAGCAAAATTTTCCAAACGAGATAAAACCTGTGATGAGAAAATTGTCGAATCGAATTTCAAAGGGGTCAGATATTTTTGCCGAATTATCATCTAAATTGCCAAGAAGAAGATCGTCGATAAATCGGTTGTCAAAGTCGCCTGACAGCCTTGAAAATAGCTGGTCTAAATCAACCGATAGTTTTGACAGACTTGATGAGACAAAAGAGGCTAGACCTGTGCTAAGAAAGTCTTTGAATATTGTGTCAAAGTCTACAGATCGAGTATCAAAGTCATCAGACAGTTTGGAAACAGTTAATACAATCGCGAGCGACGATTCAATAGAGCGAAGGAGGAGCAGTTATGAGTTTAGAACTGTTCAAAGGACTAGCAGAACGATGTCAAAGTCATCGGAGAACTTTGAGGCTCTTGAGGAAATTAAAAACAATGAAACAAACGTTGATTTAATGCCGGATGATGACGAACTTGAGAAGGGAAGTAGCGCATCGGATATGATTAATTTGCCCTATGATAATCCAAGAAATTCACGAGTGTTATCAAAGTCTTCGGAAAGTATCGACGAGATAGAAACCGCGCATGGTCAATCTGAGCCAAAACGGTCAAGTTCAGATTTGAGCAAAGGATGTTGGAGACAGACTAAAAGGATTACAGTATCTTCGGAAAGTTCTGATAATCTTGAGCTTGATGATGAGTTGGAAAATCGTCGTGTAAGAAAACCACCTAAGAGAATACCCAGCACAAGCATCGTTGACATTGTAGTACCTACAGCGGTTGATAATTCTGCATCAAATACTACGGAGAATGATAAAAAACCACCGCTTATTAGAAAACCGTCGAGATTTCAAAAGACTTCTGAAAGTTCGGAGCTCGGAAGTACAGATACTGTCGATTCTGATAAAAAGAATAAATCATCGGCTAGTACAGAGACCCTCGATAGTCTAGAGAAAGATATTGAAAATGAGGTAAAGGAGGAAGAAATCGTTGATAATTCGGCTGAGAAGAGGGTGAAAAACGTAAGAATAATTTTTTACTGTTTCTAATGTTTTTAGGATTAATAATATCGCCGATTGATTAACCGGAAATTCAATTTCATTTATTTATTATCATTAACGCTTACATACTATTATTTTACGATCGCATAATATTAATTTGCTGTAACTGTTAGTTGCACGTAACTATATTTTTCTGCAGTTTTATTACTTCAAGCTGTTTATTGCGAATCCGCATCTAAAGTTAAATGTATAATAACTGGTAAAAAATTTTCTCTAAAAAACTGTGATAATTTTTCTACACAAAAATTACAATTCTTTTATTTATAATTTTCTTTACATTTAATTTTAGTCTTTTTTTTTTCTTTTACTTAGCTTGGGAATATTTTTTGGTTTTATATCAGGAAGGATAATTGTTGGTTCAGTATTCGTGACAGAAACCCGAAAGGGGTTTTATGAAATAATAAATTGTTAATTGCGTCGCTATAGCTTATAACGCTTTGCTTAAATACATTGGCTATTTTTCAGGATACTTGGTCTGGTACTCAAACGACAGAATCGACAACCCCTGATATGGAGGATACGAAACCGATTATTTCAGAAAAATCGTACTGGCGACAGTCTTCGGATACTAAAGAAAATATCGATCTACATCAGCTGCTTGCCATAACGATAGTTAGTCATATGGCTGACAATGGGAATCAAAGAAATTCTGTATTATTTCCTAAAAAGAAATTATCATCGCCACCAACTTCACCGGCTAAACAACAGGATGATAATAAAATAATGTTCAATAATTTACTGTCTAGTAAAAATGACGAGGATTTACAAAATATGTTGAACGGAAATATATCCGAAGTATCTACGGACACTAAAAGCTTTAAAGAGAAATTAATAATGTTCGAAAAGCTTGGGAAATGAGCTTATTATTATTATTATTATTATTATTATTATTATTATTATTATTATTATTATTATTATTATTATTATTAAATACTAAAAAATCAGGCTATAATCGCTGCTTACCTGTAAATACATGATTCTTATAATATATGTATATATAATTATATATATACATTTTTTTTTCTTAATGTTCTTCTCAACGTTTTCGATGTTAATTAAATTATTATTTAAGAAAATTTCTATGACGTTTTAGTCTATGGCAAGAAAAAAAAAGTGGTAATATTATTTGTGTATTATATTATTATTATTATTATTATTATGTGTGGTTTTTTTATACATATAGCTGTCAACACTGTATAAAAATGACGTTATAACTTATAACATTATTTAAAGTTCTGCTTATAAATTTTTTTATTTCTTTTTTCTTCTTTTTTCTAATGAGTTATACCATAATAATCGTATATTAATTTAATTATTATATCGAAAGCTTTGCCTTGTTTATACACACGATATCTTTATATCCATCAATTGTAAAATTGTCGTACCTATATGCTGTACCTTACATTTTATTGATAAATTATTCAAATTTTACAGTATCAAAATTTTTAAACACTATATGAAAGAATATATGCCTGAATAAATAGTATTGTTAATAAAAGATTTTCGATAAAACAATATAATATCATGCAGATTGTGCACGATCCTACGTATAGATATATACCTATATATGATAATATAACGGTCATATTAACATTTAACTCCCACATCCACGATAAATAATATACATACAGGTATATAGGTATATAGTGGAGTAAGAAAAATACTGTATAGTAGAATAGTAATTTGATCTAAAATGAAAATTATATATATATATATATATATATATATATATATATATATATATATATATATATATATATATATATATATATATATATATATATATATATATATATATATATATATATATATATATATATATATATATATATATATATATATATATATATATATATATATATATATATTTCTTCTGTAAATAATATATATTATTAGTAATTGTGTAATATATAATATAATAAAACTTATAGTTTCCAAACCTGTTTTAGGGATTTCGAAAACGAGTGTAGAATTTGATGTATCGATTCGCATCTGCCTTGATATCAGCTTTTCGTAGGAAACATCCATGACTTGATTCAATAAAGAACAAACGGTGTTATACTAATAGAATTGAAGATTTACATTTTCTACAACCCATCTATAGCAAGGCTGATTATTATAACATATAATCACGGCTCAAGCAATCGTTGATACTATATATACGGCACAGTTTTTCAGGTATAATACATCATACATTTGAAGCTATTATTATTATTATTATAATTACTATTATTATTTTATCTATGATAGGTGAAAATTTAATTATCACACAATATAAATTAACTTAAGCTTATTAATTTGTTTGTCTTGAATTTTTATATGAATAATTAATATTAATATGAAAATGGATAGTATGATTTGTGGATACATCAACGGTTGCTGCCATGATGCATAATGAATTAATTATTCTTATTATACATATACATATATGTATATATATATACATATATAAGCCTATAATTGTTACGAGAGATTTGTTTTAAAAGGCTCTAGCTACGCTGTGCCTAGATATTTTATAGATAGTTGTCACCGATTATATAAATAAAAATACTATTATTATATAAAAAAAAATCTATTTCATTCAAGCATATCGCTATTTAGATATACCGTAATGTACAATCTGTCAGGAAACCAACAAACTCTGTTATTGTCTATTTGTATAAATTATAGACACACGGACATTGTGTCTTTATATCTTGAAAATCTTAATTCAAATCAAATTTCTGTCTGTGTTAAATATTGTTTTTGAAACGAAAATGAAACGAAGAAAATCTAGGTACAATTAACTCTAAGAATTTACAAAATTTAAGGCCCAATTTGGAAAATCACTGAAATCCTCTACTGGGGCAGTAAATTTTGAAAAACACGAATTATTCTCTTGAGGAACAGAAGTGGGAGAAAGGCTAGATAATTGAAGAGGGCTGTGAGAATTGGATTGGATTTTTTGCGCACAAAAAACTGTATGGAAATTTCTATTAGATATCGAAATTAACGCTATTATTTTTAAGCCTTTCGAGTGCCTTGGCAAACTCATAAGGGACTGAATTGAATGTGTTGAATGTTAATTCTTCCTCACTAATGGAGCATATCTATTATCTACCTATAGAAATCTATTAACAATGTGTAAAATTAAAAATTAGAGCTTACATAAGTATACCTAGATACAGATATATTTACACGAATCATATTCTGAGCTCCATTCCATCTGGACGGAATTGAAAGTGGAAATTAGTAAAAATTGGGATGTGCAAGTGGCAAATGGTAAGAATTGAATTGGGCAACTACGAAATGGTAAAAAAAAAGATCAGCTTTGCAAGTGAGAATGGGAAATTATCCCATTTGGATCCTATCCCGTTTAAACCATGTCTCAGTTTCCTGTGCAATTGGGTGGTGACATGTGTTATAGTGGTGAGATTTCCAGTCATTCCGATGGAGCATGATACATTTCTTTATGTATACATTGAGATACCGAATTTGCAAATTCTTGAGGCTCACAATTAGATCCCTAAATCTTAGTTCCCCAAATCTTCGTCTTTCAGTTTGTTCATAAAGCGGATAAAGAAACTGGATCAATAATTGCGACACACGTTTATTTTTAAAGAATAATAACAAATTGTACATAACTTTAATTACATGAGTAATATTGTATCGATGCTTCAGCAATAAATGCCCAGATACATAATTAATCAATTGTTTCGTTATTTTCCGTTGAAATTGATGTCAAGTTCTAATGTAATTTGATGTGATAGAGGAGATGGTCAGAAAACATTCATCTATGATGTGTTTGGTAAATTTATTAACAATTAGTTATTTATAATCTAGAATAGCTGATCCTGCCAGAATTTAAACTGACTGATGACGTCATGCGGACTTTCAACATGGCGGCTCGCCCATGCGCGAGGTCTAACGTTCGGCGGTCCGGTGTCATTCAGTGGTCCTCGTGGTGTTGAAGAGTTCGTATGGGGATTGTGTGAACGAGATACGATCGACAGGTATCTGAAGAGAATTACTTTGGACGCAGAGAAAGTGTCACAAACCGGACAACGAACTTATTGAGGAAGAAAGATTGTTCCTACTAGTATTTGAGTGACTTACTACAGTTTTTGTAAAATTAGTTATAAAGGATAGTATATTATTATTATTGTAATATGAATGTGGTTCATATATTATGATCCACAACATATAGAATCAAGTCAGAATCGACTGGTGGAAAGTTATACCTGGTCATTTGTAAAAGACGCATTTTTACACGCGATAATACAATATTTGGCGAAAGTGAGAAAGTTTTCTGGCGTTTTTCGAGCAGATAAATTGATCCATAACACAAAAATTCTACGAAGTTGAAATTGTCCGAGTGTTTGTTTGCGTAACAATTTTCCGAGGGTGTCAACTCGCCCGATCCAAGAAACATCCCCGTACATTTTTTTCCCCGAGTAGGAATTTGAATCGCTTTAGAAATTCATATTTCTGAAATCACACGAGTTGAAAATTTTTAATAATTTTCACTTTCTGAGTATGTATCGATAATCTGAGAGAACGCTGCCCCCTCCGTTCTGAATCATATTCGTTCTAATTCATATTCAGAAGTAATAGTATTTTCTGGCGTCTTTCGAGCAGCTCAATGATAACTTGTATGCCAGGATGCAAATAAAGACACAGGTTCAATTGTAATGGATACATGTTTAATTTCTAGGAATATTTGTAAATTGTACTGTACATACATTACTTCGACAATGAGTAACATTGTATTATTGATGCAGCAATAAATTTTGAGATATACCAACAATCGATTGCAGCCTTATTTTAAACCTCTCCTTTCCTACCACACTTTATTTCCTGTATGAAAGATACGTTGTTTAGATTTCTAAAAATTTTAAGTCAAAAATTAGGTCTGCCTAATAATATGCAATCTCAATTTGCACATCGCATGAATGAGGTACGGGTTGCACGCAATGAGGCGCAATAGGACAATTGAGAAAATGGCGAGGGAATTAATCATCCATAAAGATACATCTAGGTATACGAATGCACTTTTAAGCAATATAGCTGTAATATAGCGCAGATATAGCGGTAATATAGCGGAAATATAGCGGAAATATATAATAAATATTAAAATATAATTTAAGTCGAAAAATTGCTCCTGGTATCAGGAAAACATCTGACCCGAGGAGGTGTGCCGAAATTTTTGGCGGGAAAAATCAGGAGCATATGTCTAAGCAGGCATCCCTTCGTATAGATGTGTCTCTCTGCATCTCTCATTCGCTTACGAAATTTTGAGTTTTTGAAATTTTAAGTCGAAAACTTGCTCCTGGTATCAGGAGAACATCTGACCCGAGGAGGTGTGCCGAAATTTTTGGCGGGAAAAATCAGGAGCATATGTCTAAGCAGGCATGCATTCTTTTAGATGTGTCTCTCTGCATCTCTCATTCGCTTACGAAATCTTGAGTTTTTGGAATTTTAAGTCGAAAAATTGCTCCTGGTATCAGGAGAACATCTGACCCGAGGAGGTGTGCCGAAATTTTTGGCGGGAAAAATCAGGAGCATATGTCTAAGCAGGCATGCATTCTTTTAGATGTGTCTCTCTGCATCTCTCATTCGCTTACGAAATCTTGAGTTTTTGGAATTTTAAGTCGAAAAATTGCTCCTGGTATCAGGAGAACATCTGACCCGAGGAGGTGTGCCGAAATTTTTGGCGGGAAAAATCAGGAGCATATGTCTAAGCAGGCATGCATTCTTTTAGATGTGTCTCTCTGCATCTCTCATTCGCTTACGAAATCTTGAGTTTTTGGAATTTTAAGTCGAAAAATTGCTCCTGGTATCAGGAGAACATCTGACCCGAGGAGGTGTGCCGAAATTTTTGGCGGGAAAAATCAGGAGCATATGTCTAAGCAGGCATGCATTCTTTTAGATGTGTCCCTCTGCATCTCTCATTCGCTTACGAAATTTAGAGTTTTTGAAATTTTAAGTCGAAAACTTGCTCCTGGTATCAGGAGAACATCTGACCCGAGGAGGTGTGCCGAAATTTTTGGCGGGAAAAATCAGGAGCATATGTCTAAGCAGGCATGCATTCTTTTAGATGTGTCTCTCTGCATCTCTCATTCGCTTACGAAATTTAGAGTTTTTGAAATTTTAAGTCGAAAAATTGCTCCTGGTATCAGGAAAACATCTGACCCGAGGAGGTGTGCTAAAATTTTTGGCGGGAAACATCAGTAGCATGTGTCTAAGCAGGCATGCCTTCCTATAGATGTGTCTCTCTGCATCTCTCATTCGCTTACGAAATTTTGAGTTTTTTAAATTTTAAGTCGAAAAATTGCTCCTGGTATCAGGAGAACATTTGACCCGAGGAGGTGTGCCGAAATTTTTGGCGGGAAACATTAGGAGCATGTCTTCTTACGATTATTGAGATTCACTTACCTTATTCAATACCTGAAATAGAGAATCGCAGGAAGGGGGGAGTAGAAAATAACGGAGTAATTAATTATAGGTATATTTGGGAATTTATTGCTGCAGCATCATTACAATATTTCTCATTGTCAACGTTATGTCATGTTTTGTACAATTTGTAACTATTTCTTATAAATAAATATGTATATACTCGTCGCAAATTATTAACGATGTCTGTATTTGCTTACTGCTGAACAAGATCCCATAATAAAAAGATTATGTCGGACAGATTTTTCTCTTGATTTTTGTCTGGCACTCGCGCCAGCGGTTCGATTGCCAGACAAAAATACCCCAATTTCGAAAATTCACGTACCTCTTATTTAATATCTAATAATATGTCTAATACGCGACAACTTTCTTGCTTTCGGAATATTTCTAATGAGATGTCTATCAAAGTCGTCACATAACCGTCGTGTAAACTGTTTGACGCCACGAAGACCACTGAACCCACGACAGGTGCTTACCATAGGTCAGTGTTCCATCTTCAACGGTGCACTGATTTTACTGCATATAAATTGGTGCATTGGACCGCGAGATGGCGACACCATTTGGCACCCCGTGCAGAGACGAGTAGGACGGCCAAATGGTAATTTCATGATTTTAATTTCTAGGCAATGAAAAAGGAAAGTATGGTCATGATTTCTCATAGGATATCTAATAAGGAATACAACGGTTTACTATAATAATGCGTGTTCATTAGATCAACAATTTCAATACACGATTATTTCATTCAAATGCAGCTTCAAGTGCGATCGTAATATAATCAGCTAATATTTGGCATTTTTATAATATCCACATCATGTACAAATTATTTTTCAATAAAATTATAACCAGGCTACAGTAGAGCTCTAAATTATACTTTGAACTAATCCCTGTCGCGATGAATTATACAAATCAAAGTTATAAGTACTAAGTAGATTATTTGCACATTGATCTTGTTTCGAAAAGCGGGCTATTTATTTCAATTTTTCACACCGAAATACTAACAGAGGATAAAATGATTATTTTCAATACGATTTTCGTTGAAAATAATGATTCAATAATGTCATTTATCCGCGTGAATAGACGAATAATTTATTACTGTACAAAATACACGTTGCTTAAATATAATAATGACGCTCTTCAATTCATGGATCACTACACAATCCATTCTCGATTCATTGCGGAAAGTTACAAGGTAGTGGAGTACTACCACATATATTCATATCATAAAATGTATAAGTTATGTCCTATTATTTTAATTATTTTAATCCTACACATTCAGTCATGTTGGATCTACCTCGAAGTTTCAACGAACTATTCATTTATAAACACTAGCTCACACGCGCGCCTTACGCGCGTCTGAAACAGATTTTTATTATCAGTATTTCGCAAAAACCACCTCAGAAAAATCAGTCAGGTCTGAGATATTTTTTCTACGAAATCCTCGAAGCAGCCAAAGCAGGATTTGGGGATCGGGGCTACTGTGTGTACTTTGTGTCTCATTGTCTGAACGACAATTTGTACAATTACTTTCTGATGTTAAATATCTAATAATTCTAATCTTACACAAAGCAGGCAGCACGTGCTGTGATAAAGAACCTTGTGGTTAACAAAATCATATTTGAATATTCGTCACGCATAATACTATGTTACAAATTCTGGTGACTAAAAATTATAGACAACAAGCTCAGCTTGTATTCTGTGCAACGTTTTGAACTAAATTAATTATTAGATTAGCTGCGAGATTTTATCTAAATTAATTTCAAAGGGACTGTTATATTACGGACTAGATACAATGTGGTTAGAATTTATACGCTCATACTGGTTTCATTACACTTTGCAGCACAAAGTTGTCTACCAGCTATTTCACCGACGCTTCGACTGCTCCAGTCCCTGGTGAGAATTGGTGTTCTGTAGAATTTTGAAGAGGGTTTTTCGAAGATGGGTAGGACCTTCTTTGCCTTGCTGGACAATGCCTGTGAAGATACAAATAAGATAAATATAAAGTGCATTGGACAAATTAGCTTAGCGTGTATTCTGGCAGATATTTTCGACTAGGAAGCAAATATTTTTTAACTCTCTTCATAGATCTGACTTGTTGTCGGAAATATTATCGCTGTTCTCAATCAACTCTATTGTAATCTATCTCTAATGATTAATTTTGTAAGCCCATCTGAACCGTTTTCACATCTAATATAAACTTTGAACCATTTTCAACAGAAGCAAGAACTCTAATGTATGAGAATGAATACACTATAAAAAAAAAAAACAATAAATGTGCTACATTTATATTTATTTACAAACCTCCAAATTTCTATCCTTGTTAAGGTAAGAGTTAATTCACTGCAACAAAAAAAAAAAAAACAAAATGGAAAAGATTTATCAATCAAATATTCGTACAATTAGCGTTACGATATTTTCACGATAAAACAAAAACGCCAAACATTTATTTTGTGAAATTTTAATGAATAAATGAATGCATTGGATTTTAAACTGTCCGTCGAAATATTCGAAGGATGGAAGCGAAAAAAAAAACAAATTTTTTGAAAATATTCAACAATCTCTCAACAATTAAACTTCAATAAAAAAGCGAAATAATTATAACCAATGTTATGATTACCGGCTTACCTTTACTCGATTCATCGGTGAGATTTTATCTGTTCAAATTGCCCGAGATTTGCACTTACGACCTGCTGCAGTTTGTGTCTGTAATCAAATCATTTTTTGTATCAATAAAGTATCGCGGTATATTAGAAGTTTAGTCAAATCGTTAATTAAAAATAAATAACCGTGATTTGATTATTGTCAAATTTTGTCCAAATGTAAACAACATTCGGTCTGCGCGATATGTTGACTTTATATTTTTCTCGTCAGACTTTTATGTATAATTATACGCAGGATCAACAATCGCAATACTATTGAATCTATAAATCAAATCTTATTATAATTTTTCGCAAAAATTATACACAATTGTTCGCTACTTACGATTAGCAATAACATACGAAGGCAACTGTGGAAAATCATTGACAGATCAACAAGTGAAAAATGTTTTCTCGGAAATGTATGTTTTTACAAAACGGGTTGAGCGGAGATAAATTACATGCTTAGTCTTGAATTATACTTCTAATGGTCGTGCAATGTCAAGATTAAACTACTCTTACCTTTTTTTTTCACACGTCAGCGGAGTTTTTGCAGGTCAAAAAAACACAACCTCAGTCGAGAAAATTATACACGGCTTTTATAGCACCACTTGCAATTCACTTTTTAATTATTTTTTTTATCGCGGGCGTCGGTTTTAGCGCAAAATAACAACTTTCTTCTTCTTTTCCGTATTGGTTGTGTACTCTTTGAACTTTTCACAGAGAATAATAACGTACGAAACCACAAACAACACTCCAACCTACCCCGACTGCTATCCAGCAGCAACTGACGCCGGTTGCAGCCCTGAGCCCACGGACTAGTTCGGATCTGACGCGTCATCCCTCGAGCATGTGCGAGCCGCCATGTCGAAAGTCCGTATGACGTCATCAGTTCAAATTCTGGCGGGATCAGCTATCTAAACTATTACTAAAAAATCATAGATGAATGTTTTTTGACGTTCTTGTTTATCGCATAAAACTGTACTATAACTTGATGTCAATTTTAACAAAATTTTGCGAAATAAAAATCGTGGACATTTGAATCTGGCCGCTATTCCGCCATGGAAATCCCTATTTCATTATTTCATTTTTTCTCAAAAACTAGACTGAAGCGTGTTTGGTATATGTATAAGAAATTGGAAAATAATAAAGTCAAGGGCCAACTTTTCATAGGTATTTTAGAGACAGCGTTGACTGTACAATACACTGATATAAACTAAATACTCCCGTATAGAAATGAGAAGGAGTTGGTAGCGCCGAGCAACAGTATTCTACCGAACTATAATATCAACGAACGATATCTTTGGTTTGGTCAATAAAAACTATAGCCTATACATGCACGCATACATGCAAGGCATACGTATAATTTGTAAATGATAAAATTGAACGAATCGTGAAGCACATGATGGTTTTGATTGCGTTATCACAGTAAAGTTGGTTAAAACCCTTCGACAATAGCCACGTTAATAAACGATTAATAGTGTAACTGAAAGCCTCTAAAAATCATCTGAAAAAATAGTGAAATTCCAAATCAAGTAAAGTTGATACTAATCTTCTGAGTTTTCCACGAGGAAAGGTGAACTTCAAACCTGTCAGCGTTGTGTTGTGCAGTTGTAGCGGCGGCGAGGTGGGCATGCGACTACGTACCGGCGCCCCACCCCTTTGCGGTCAAGTGTTATCATACGTAGTTTTGTTTTTAGTATTGAAATCGTGTTTGTTGACGATGGTTAAACGTTGACGAGATTGTGTCAAAACACCTAATGTAAGTACCTTACTACTTTATACCTTAATCCAATTAATTAACCATTTCAAAAATCAATTCTATACACTAGTTTTATCCTTTAAAGTGTGAGTCACATAACCTGATATCCTATGATAGAGTATTAGTATATACACACATACCTTATACATACGCTAAAATCTAGTTTACCTGCCTAACTTTAGTATGATAATGATTATGACTTGTGCTTTTTTTTCTCATTAAAATTTTATCGAATTTCCAATTTTTTAAACAATTTCTTTTCGTTTTACCCTTGCAGTATGTATGCTCTTCAAATGCAAACTGCCTGCCAGGGCGAAGGCAGCGGTGAACCAGAAGATCCCAGCAGTATTCATCAGGAACCTACCAGACCAGCTACTCAGGATTGTAGTGCTTATGACATTGTCAGAGCCACCCAGGTGAATATTTGTTTAAAAAATTATCTAATTCCTGTACACATAGTTTTTAAATATTAAATTTTTTTCATATTGTTATTAGTCCGCATTGCGTGTTAAAAAAAAACTGATTCTTATATAAAATTGAACAAAAATTTTTTCTTCCATTATTTTGTGATTTTTATTCACTTATTATTAAGTAACTGATCAAAATGTTGTTGTACATAAATTTTGTTAATATTCACTAAAGTACGGTGCTTTGGAACGAGTTACCGAGCTTGTCGACGCAGGAGCAAATGTGAATCAGCCAGATTCAGAAACTGTAACATTATTACACTGGGCATCGATCAACAATCGAAAAGAAATTGTTAAATATCTTCTAACTAAAGGAGCTATAGTTGATGCAATCGGTGGAGATTTAGCATCAACTCCTCTACACTGGGCAACAAGGTCAGTTTTCACACTGTTGAACAATAATTCAAGAAACTACTTTAATCCGTTCTAAATTATTTTTTTTCTTCTAACACTCACATAATTTCATTTTGATTTTATTATCACAGGCAAGGACATTTACCTACTGTTGTATTATTGCTAAGAGCAGGAGCCGATCCCTCTTTAAGGGACTCTGAAGGTTTTTCATGCATCCATTTGGCAGCTCAGTTTGGTCACACAGCCATCGTAGCATATCTAGTCGCTAAGGGAGTCAATCCAAACATGCCGGACAGAAGTGCCATGACTCCACTGATGTGGAGTGCTTATAAAGTTAACAGGTACGTATATTTGAGGTAATTCTGTTGTTTAGATGAGTTTATTACACTTTTTTTTTAAATCGTGAATTAATTAATGCTTAATTATTGGCCAGATTTGTTATGTTCAGATACTAAATTTGCTAATTGCACTCCACAGCTTAGATCCAACTCGTCTGTTATTAACCTTGGGAGCATCGCATTCATTAACTGACAATCTCCATGGTAATACAGCCTTGCATTGGGCTATTATTGCAAAGAACAATACTGCAATATCGACTTTAGTACACAACGGAGCTTCGCTAGATGTTCCAAACTTTCAAAACGAGACACCGCAAAGCTTATTGAATCCACATATCGGAGCCGTATGGCTGGGACATAAAATCAGTCAAGAAATAAAGGAGAAACAAGGACGTACGAGAGCATGGTGTAGAGACAAGGTATACAATTTTCTATAAAATTTAAATAATAAAATAATTGTAGAGATTCAGATATTAAAAGACCATTTCGTTCACACATTTGGTCTTGAAAAACACCCAGCACTAAACAAACTCTAATTGTTAAATGGGAGGTCACTGATGTATCTAATTGATTATACAACTGAGTAATAGAACGAGTGTTGCATGCTACAACTCTGTATTGAATTGTCACAACTATACTAAATTTATTTTCTCATATCAATTACAGTTTATTATTACCATGTGGCTCATTTTAGAGAGAGATGTAGATAGAGAAAGAAGCACGAGAAAATCAATGAATTTCACGTGATTGATATCAGTAATTGTATCATTCTCTTTGGCTTAGCTTATTGTTTATTATTGATACTTCAATTATGATACATCGTTGGTAATAGGTAGAAAAATTGAATCGCGTCAACATTAAACTTAAAATTTTCGTTGAGTGTTACGTTACTTGGCATTTCTTACATAAGATTTCGTTATCTTATAATAATCGCCAAGGTATTGTAAATGATAATTTTTCGGTTTAGATCTAGAGATTGGTACTACCAAACTTTATGTGACACAATAGTTTCGAATCGATAAGTATTGTTCTGTGCTCCGGTACAGAATTTAATTATACATAAATTATACCATTTTATGATGAATTTCAGAGATTGAGATGGTATTGTATGGTCAGCACTCCCTTCTTCGTTTTTTACATTATTGGACTGGTCCTACAAAGTGGATTTGACTATTTAGCAAAACTGGGTGCCTTCCTCACCATCTATATAGCCGTGTACCTAGCAAATCATTTCCTCTTCGATGAACGGCTTTTTCACATTTTACCCATGTCCATTTATTTAGCTACAAAGGTAATTCTGAACACTGAAAGATCAGGAATTTTAATGAGTTTTGAATATCCAATTCGAATACAATACAACAGTTCAAAGAATAAAAACTTATAGAAACTGGAAATGAATTACAGATGTGGATATACATAACATGGATATTTTGGCTCGGAGTACACGCAGCCTGGTATCTCTGGTTAATGTTGGTCGTTGGATCTGTTCCTCTTTGGACATGCTTTTTACAATCGTGGAGAGGCAATCCAGGAGTAATAACAGCTACGCAAGAAGACAAATTAAATGTATGTATACGTTGTCGAATTTATGATTGAAATGATTAATATATGTGTAGTGAGCTGCTATATCTTTTCTTTCACTATATTATCAGTATTCAAAATTTACCATCTCGCAATTGTTAATCAGCAAAGAGAAAGTTCTAACAGGGAATTATCATGAATTCTTTACAGACAATTGTTGAATTGGCAGAATCTGGTGGTTTTGAACCGCAATGGTTCTGTAGCAGCTGTTTGGTCAGAAGACCGATGCGTTCTAAGCACTGTTCATCTTGCGATCGTTGCGTCGCTAGATTTGACCACCACTGTCCTTGGGTGAACAATTGTATTGGTAAGTATTATACCACATAAAAGTACTAATTCGATCAATAATCTTGTTTATTTTATGATTAAGTGAATTAATTTTCGATTGACAAACCATTAATCAAACGTTATTCATCACCAGGTGCAAACAACCACAAATACTTCCTTGGATTTTTGGCATCTTTGCTGGCCCTATGTATCGTAGTTTTGTCAGCCAGTGTGCAATACTGGCAATTCGAGTGTTGGACTAATCTGACCAATGGTCACAGCCCAGATAATTATCTCGTAGCTGCAGCTACTTGTGATGCATGGGTAGCTTGGGTATCCGCAAATACAGCGCTGCACTCCTTCTGGGTAGGAACTTTATTGGCTTGTCAATGTTATCAGGTAAGTTTAATATACCAATTTTAATTGGAAATGAAATCTTTCAGTCTTATAATGTCTTTTACTTTGTTGTAAATTGATGAATTTTTATTCACAGATCATGGTTCTGGGTATGACGACAAATGAACGTATGAATGCAGGCCGATACAAGCATTTCAAGCATGGAAATCCCTTTCATAGAGGTGCTATACAAAATGCTGCTGATTTTTGCGGCCTAAGTTTTTGTGGTGTCAAAGCAAAGCCGAGTTCAGATTGGCTGCATAGCTTTGATCTTAAGCAGAGTATTGAAAAGTTACCGTTGCTTACTGCAAAAGACAATTATCAATATGTATAAGGTATTAGGTCATGGATACGGTGTTGTCTCATAACAAGAATATGAGGATTTGTTATCACTATTGAAATGATCAGATACCGATATACCATATCAGTTTTGCCTCCGGCTATTCTGTAGTACCAAAGAGTTACTATGAGAAAATAAAAGGTAAGTGAGTTGATAAGATTGGATGGTTGGTGAGATACATTTTTTTTTTCTCTGTTTATTTCTGAACAAATATGTTCCGGATCTAGATTGGACATTCCTGGTTCTCAAACTAGCGAAAATTTATCCAAATAGTTTTGATATAAAGAGTACAAATTGTACTGCCTAAATATCTGACAAATTTCAATAGTAAATGTGTAAAAACTTATTTTAGTTTGTTTCTCCCTTGATTGGAGTTAGAAGTTGAGAATGGTAAATGGTGTCTTGCAGACTGTAATTGAAGCAGTCATGTTTTATCCTTGTGTCTGTATTATTCGTAAATATTTAAAATCTTGTTGCTTCAAGTTACTTTTTTTTTGTTTTTTCTTCATGAATTCTGTGGATTACAGATTTGTTCTTATATTATTTGAAAATCATGTGATAGTAATCCCAAGCTATTTCTAAATAGGTCTCCATCTAATTAATTCTTCCATTGTGAACTAACATCGAAATTAAATTGTAAGCAATTCGTAACAAGTTGATTGGCATCTAAAAATTAGTCTTTTCTAAGTTATGGTCTAGAATTGGCAAAAGTGTTGTTAAGTAAACTTATTAAAAAATCGATGAAAATAATAAGTCACCATTCAATGGGATGTTCAAGTGGGATGCCAGAAATTTTTTTGTTTTCCTTGTAACATCGCTTTCTTGCCTTGTGCCATAACTTGTGAGCCACTCTATGTTTACATAAATAACAAAATTATATCACATACCAAAACTAAATATAAATTATCACAACAATTAATTTTTATTATTAATATATTTTGCTACCGATAATTTGTATATAATTACCTACCTATATCGATATCATTTAACTAATATTTCCCATTTATTATTAAAGTAAGTTTAATTAAGCTCACATGAATTGTGATGAATGTTGATACTGAAATAACAATTATTAAATGTCGAAAGGCCTTCAATTAATTTTTTTTTTCTTACATGAAACGAGAATATTGAATCATAATTTATGATTGACGATTCGGTATTTACATATAATTTATTTTAAGGAAAATGATCATGTGAGATTCATAATGTAATCTTATGATGTGAAAGAATTATGAGCGGAATTAGTAGTATTATTGCGGTATAAATAAGTTAAGGAAAAAATAAATAAATAAATATGTGGGATCTTGATATCAGCCCATTCTTAGAATACGCTTCGCAACCGTTGAACAAAAAAATAAAAAATCTTGCTGTGTTAGGTAATTGCTCGTCGTCTTGCTAATTCAGAGTTCATATAAATCCATGGCCTAAAAACGCCATTATCTTTCGGTAAAACATTACTTGGTTTACATTCCGAATCAGTTTTATATTCGCCATTGCTTTATATTTGTAACTTGTTTGATATCATATAGATACTATATAATTGTCTAATATTGTAGAATAGCAGTACCTACTGTATCATAATATTGTTATTTATATTTTAGCTGTAAACTATTTACCACGTTTGGCTTGTTTTATTAATTCTAAGAAATTTACTACTGTCCCTGTGTGTGCTTTACATTTTTACAATGTCTATTAATCAACTACGGTATTTGCTACAAGTGCAACATTCATGGCAAAGTGTCTCTCTCTCTCTCTCTCTCTCTAAATAGTTTGCACATTGTTTGAAATGCAATGATTAGTACTTCCTTGTCACAATTGATATCATAAGTATCGTAGGAATATACATTTTTTTTTCCATGTCTGAAGAGCATTTACCGCATAAAAATATATATATATAAACATGAAATAAAATAATATGGATTTGTTCATCGCAATAATGCGTCATGGATTGATTCATGAATAGAAGATAAAATGTGATCGTAAAATAGAAAAATAAAAATTCATTTCAACATAGACTTGTTGATTGAACTAAGTCACCTGCCTCGATAGTGAAGTACCTAGTTCGAGTCTTTGGCATTTTGTAACGACTTATCGTTGTTATCAATGTAAATTCACGATTGTATTAACTTCTAGTCCAGCCAATTTTGCCAAGAAGCTTGCGTGATCACAGCTTGGTATATTTTATCAATTGTTTCATGAATGTTACTATATCAAATGATTATACATGTTAGAGGATCGTAGTGCTATATGTACATCGGCAGTTAATAATATTAGACTGTGAAACAGGCATAGGAAAAATTTAAATTCACATTAGAATACGAATAGTTAATTAGTGAAATTTCAATTTTAGAATATTGATTGATTGATTGATATTCATACACGTATACATGTGTATGTATGCATATGTACATACTTTAATTTACAGACGTTCAATTATCAATGGAGAACAAAAGGGGAAAAAAAAAAACTAATTAAAATACGAACAATATTTTCATAAGACTAATAATGATTATATTAGATAATTTGTAGATGATATTATTCAGTTTTTGGTACAAAATAATGAAACAGGCCATTTTTAAATTGGCAGGCAAAATATGGTTTACAATATTTTGCAACGTAACCAGTGCTATTATTAAAATTCAGTAATGGTTATAAAAAGTAATATCAAATTTATCTAAACACCGCACAACAGTTACTAATTATAATCTCAAATTCATAACAAGCTCATCATTTTAGATGATCCAATAAATACATACTGAGATTTTTATCAAATTGTATAGAAAGTGAAAGCGAAATAAAAAAAAATAAAAATAATAATAATCTATGGCAATATTAAAAAAATGCCTACAAGTTGGGATACCTTAGCTAAAGAGAAAATTGGCATAGAGACGATTTTTAATACTTCTGAAGACTTGAAGAAAATATGTTTTACTATCATACCATGCCCATGCTCTCTATGCACGTTCTATTTTTAAATTCTATGCAATAATGTAAAAGAGCGAGCAAAAGTTTAATAATATAATGTGATAGAATATAATGAACTTGCCCTGTTTGAAGGACTAGGGTTCTTATATGGCCTGCAGTCCTCTGTAAACTGCTGATCTCAATGAAGAGATTTTCAAACTACTTAATTGTAAAATAAGTTGACTTAAAGACTAAAAATAAAGAATTCACCTAAAATAATGATATTTTTCTATTATTCTCTAATCCATGAAATATATTATAAGTTTCCAATAAGAAAGCAGGAATATATTCCTCACAAAATGTGTGTGAGGAAGAATGAGAATAACATTTGAAAACAAATATTTCTTTTAATTTCACTTGTCTCTTTGACAGTTCGTTTCAATTACCAGTTGGTCGTTAATGTTATTTTAATTTCAGGTTTGATTATTTTACTTTTTAGCAAGATTATTTTAACCATTGACGATAATTATGGCAGTAGAAGATGAATGTCATTGCTCTGATTCGTCCGAACCATCTAACATAACTTCTCTTCAAACAGACATGAGTTCAATAGTAAACTCATCTGAATTAAACAAGAACGGTGTTATGCCTGTTCAAAGTAGGATTTCCTTTCATGAACTTCGAAAACCTAAATTGTCAATCACTTGAGATCTAAATTTTCAGTGATTTCTTAATAGTTCTTTTCCTCAGAAGAGTGTTTATGTCAATCTGTCCAACCTCCACCGCCAGATAATCCTTTATCACGCCCAGTCCGTCAAGTTTCACCTCAACGATCCCCAGATCAAGATCTAGCATACCAACCATTTCAAAATGGACAAATTCCAGTGGCTTGCCATTGTCCTTACTCCTACAGAACGTGAGAAACATTTACTCATGCTAATGACTGATAAACTGCATTTTAGAACTAAAATAAATTCATAAAGCTCTGCTATGAATCATTAGCAATTTTCCAAACAGAAACGAATATGATGTATCAAAACGTGATCAAGTCGAAGGTCGTAAGTGAACTGGATGCAATTCAATGTAAAAGCAAAATAAAAGGATATAATAAAAATATATTCTAGGCTCTATACAAGCAAATCGGCCTCTGCGAGAAAGAATGAATTTTAAATGGCCCCGGAGGCAATCTCCAAAGCCGGTAGATAAGACGTATCAAGTGAAAGTTAAAAACCACCAAGATCAGAGTTATCCCAAGGTACGAATTAAACATTTACAATATTATTCATATTCTACCACCACCTGAGTTTAATTTAGGGCTATGTATGCTGTGAAATATCAGAAGGCATTCCGAAAAGAAAACAACGTGATATTGAAAAGATACGAACTTCTGGACTAGACATGGAAGATGGTTCAGAAAAAATAGATATATACTACTTTGATCATGGCAATTCAGCGTGCGTAAATTAACTTTTACCATACTTACGTCACTATCATCAAGGTGATCGATCTTTTGTCATTAAAGAGAACGTTTTCTTCATTTTTGATACCGTATTTTCACAGCTATTATCGCACAACGGATGCCCCACCAATACTGGCTACAGAGAAATGTGCAGAACGAACTGATTACATCGCAACTCGTTTTTGGGCTGAAATATTTGGCACAATTCACATAGGAATGGCTTTTGTGACTGCATTTATACTACAACTAATCAGATTTATTCTCTTTAGTATAGTTAGGCCACTTACAGTGGGAATAGTGCAGTTGACTGCTGATTACTTGCTAAAACCATCATTGTCAATATTTTTCAATGCGACGATACAGCCAGTATTAATACTCTTGTACAACATAGCTACATCTTTTAGAGATCTTTGCGAACCATTGGCTGAAGGGCTGGGTTTCTTTTTGAGAGAAATAGCCCAGTTGTTCAGAGCCTTTAGAATTGTCGAAGTGAACAATTCCACTACCAACAGTTGTACTTAACAAGAGCTAAACAAATTAGATTATACGTAGTTAATGAATAGTAGAATTACAATATTTTACGATAAATGTATGTAATTTAAACTATATAGTAGTAATGTCATGAATATATAAGTCTCAAGGTTCATTGCATTCTGGTAGATAAATCAATAATGTGTTAATAAATGAGATAGAAATTAACGTCGAAAATCCTGTTCAGTTATTCAAGTAGAATTCAAGCTCCTACTCAATACGATGGTTAAAATTTTATAAAATAGAATTAGGAAAATCAGCCTAGCTAAAAATGTTAGAGCTAATTTTATTAGCTAGATAGTTTACTCCTATTCAAAGTATCTTTTTCATGAATTTAAATTTTAGAAATATTGAATATTAAAATAATATATCCAGGTGTGTGAGTTGCGAGTAAATAATAATAATAATAGTAATAATATCACCGAAACGAACATTTTAACACCATGTATATATTTGGTTTTATTTTAACTTTACAATATTATTGTTTTATTTAATTTTTTTTTTGTTTTTTTTTTTTTACAGAACAAATTATTTCTTACAGCAACTAGCTTTGTCAATAATAATCATCATCATCATCAATAATTAATAATCTTTTTTTTTTCATTTTTTTTTTGTTTCTTTCATATATCTTACCATTTAATAAATTATGTACAATACTCACAAACAACAAACAGAGGAACCTAATTACATCATGTAGTTGTTGTCCACACTTCGCTATGTACAGGTACTACTGGTTTTTACAGAACTGCGTTATCACCGCGCTTTGCCTATTCCTTTATGGAAACTTAAAACTCTCATACTATAGTCAACAGTTAACGTCTAGCGTTATCTGATCTCAGGAACTGCAACCTCTAGCTTCATTAAACAGGATTATCTAGGTAGTCGTGGTTGGAGTCTCCTGGATGGCTGGAGGTTGCGAAGGAGCAGGAGTAGAATCACCTGATACAAAGATAATAAATAAATAATTAAATCATATGAATTCAATGAAAAATTATAGTTTAAACTGTTCAAATCTATAAACACAACAAATATTACCTAAAAGAGCAGCCTCTAAATCCCCGAGGATCTCAGTCTCCTTCGGATCGATAAGGTTGAAGCGTTGATTAAGAAGAGTAAGATGGGCAAATACACAATTGAGATGAGCGTGTAATCCCAAAAGTGCAACCTCCCGAAAGTGGCAGTGATAGATGTGTGCCACAACATGGTACAACAATCGTAAGATCTTACGCACTATTGATTCAAACGAGCTTGGAAACTCGTTAGCTAAAATAAAGAATATTATTATATTATTAGATCATACTTTATTTTACATGAACATTCATCAATCATAATAAGCTATTATTAATTATTAAATAACGAGGTACCGCAAGAGCAGGATTAAAAACAGTTTTTTTATTTTTTCATTTTGTTTTTTTCTTTTCAAAGCACATTTTCTAATTTATTCTTCATCAACTTACCATATTTTGTAGGGAATATTGTTTCGTCACTGACTGTACGCTGTGTGAATGTCATGACGTAGTCTATGTATTGTGGGGCTGCCACTCTAGTCTTTTTTCCTTTTTCGTCAAACCATAAATACGTCCTGGAAAATAAAGTATGATAATTTTTTTGTTTTTTTCGTCTCAAAAATAATTAAAGCTGATACTGAAAATATTATAAATAAATTTTATACTTGATGAAAAAAAAATATAATTAAACGTAACGGAAATATTTTTATTAGAAATTTGAGAAGATATCAGAGTGTTTTATCAATTCATTGGAATTGGATGAATGAATCCCTGCGATAAGAGTTTCATAGTAATGCAAAAAAAAAAATTAAAATACAAAACAACCGCGCGGTGCAATTTGATATTATTTATCTTACAGCCTGCAGCAATCGATGTTATTGTTACGATTGTAAGAGCTTTATGATATAGGTATGCTAAATATTAATAGATTTTCAATTTTTTTTTTATTTTTTCACACGTATCTTTTAGCCGCAAGTTTGTAAACGTAAAGAGTCATAAAGTCCGTATAATGTAAACAGTTTTAAAAAACCGTTAATGCATGTATATAAATGTCGATATTTATTTATCCTTCGTAGTTTCTAAGTGGGGATGTATATGGACCTATATTATAGTGAAAATCTTCAATCATGAACCCGAAAGTAAAAAAGTGGTTTTTAAATTTTTGAGGGAAGATCAGATGATCCTCTGATCCCATTTTTCACCTTTAAATGGACCACGAAAGGCTTAAAAAAAAATAAAAAATTATTAAAATACCAGAGACCGCATCTCGCCTCGGAGCTGACACGTTATCTAATAATTATTCATTATGCAAACGATAATGTATTTAAATTATATTAACGATTTTTTACTCCTAATATTAAAGCGATAAATTTGTTAATAAAAACTTTTAATTCTGTATGCTGTAGAAGAAAAATGGAAAAGAGAAAAAAAAAAGACGTATTCGAAAAGAAATTACCTTAAACCGGGACCGGTCATATCAGGGCATCCAGTCATGGTACAAAATTCAGATATAGTTCCATAGAAAAGATTAATATGATCGAATAGTGCAAGGGTATGGGAGGCCAGCCATTCGTTGTAATCGAGGCCGGCTGGTAGGTCGACAAGCATCCTTAAGTCAAGTTCTGGAAGTTGTCGTTCCAGAGCCGCTTCCTCGAGGTATAATTTTGGGTCTTCAGTAGCTCCGGCATCTTTCTCCTTTCGTCGGGCTTTTCTGTTTAAAATATGAAGAGAGAAGAAAAAAAAGAATATGATATTATAACGAAATTGATAATGAAAAATATAAGAACCGGTCGTGTATGATAATATGTGGCGTTGACGCAACTTGAACTTGTTTTTATAATTCCGTCCACTTGAATAAAGTAGCGTTAAAATTTATAAAGTAACGAGCGAACGTAAATTAGTTATAATTGTATATCGTAAAAAGGTTCATTTTATAACCGCTCGCGTACTCTATCTACGAAGTAGTAGTATACTCTCGATGTATGTATCGTATATCCACTTGACGACAAGTAAATAGCACTGATTAGACTTTCAGCGTTATTTCAATCACGTACAATCATTCGACGAGTCGAGATGAAGATTTTAAACAGACCTTGTCTTGTTTACCAAAAGCCTCTCTTATATCAAATTCTAAAAATATAATCTGCTCCAGCTATTAGGCCATAACGTTTATGTTACAATTTTCACACCTATAATACCTACAGATAATTATATAATATATCTAAATCAACATTTATATCTATACACCTCTTGTATAAAATCAAATTTCATTTCATATCAAAGTTAACACACATAAACTTTTTCTTATATATATATATGTTAATATGGTTATAATACGAAATCCATGAAATCCTTAACATAGTATATTTTTGTGGATTAAACGGGCGTAAGTATAGTTGCCCTTGTATAAGAAAATAGCGGCTAAACTTGGGCAACAGTTCTCGGTGTGTCATCTCTGGTTATATAAAGCTGATTCACGGTTCGGTGTCAACTATTTTAAACTTGTAACCCTGTGTATCGTGGTTGTAGTAGGTATCTTTCGTATTCTCTTTACAGATCTAAAACGATTTTATATACTATACTAATATAATGGAAAAATATTCGATAATGTGTCTAATACACGTTTATTAATTTGTTTTTTTTTTTTTTTCTTTTCGCGCGTGATATATAGAATGGAACCGTATAGGACTATATCTACCTATATTCGCGATTAAAAATTTCCAGTTCGTAGCCCGCAGCTAGATCGTTCAGGTGTGACGAGTCAAGATCGAACTCAATAGCCTGTCGACACGAGAAGCACAGCAAGCAAGGGGATGGAAAAAAAATAAAATAAAAAATAAATAAAAATAAAAAATGAAAATAAAATCAAAAGGGGCGAGAGATACGAGTATTCTCAATTTAAAATAACACCTATATAGGTGTACAGGGGTGAAAATTGATTTATGATATACCGTTGAAATCCGATAAAGCGTGAATCGAGAAAAAAATAAAAATGAAAATAAAACAGAAAAAGAAAGAAAAATAAATAAATAAAAACTCTTATACAATCTAAAAGGCACATCGAGTATCGATGACTTCCAAATGAATTGTTCTTCAAATTTCGCAACTTGACTACCTTATAAAATGACCTTGTTCATTTTTTTTTTTTTTTTTTTCATTTTACCAACTAATCAGCAGCACGAAATTTCATCCAAACTCGACCACATTTAATCAAATGAAAAATAAATACGGTCATGACGTAATTATATCGAGGTACCGTTACCTTTGATGATTCTATACTACCGGAGGTCTTGTTAATAAATAATAATAATTGAAATTTTATTGTATCTTTTTTCTCTCTCTTTCTCTTTTACGGGTTATATAGAATCGACTTTGAAATTGTATAATTAACAAGATGAAAGACTCGAGAAAGGCTTTAGAGATAATAATAATTATATTTCAATGAAAGAGGCACGATATTTGTTCGGTTACCTCGCCGCAGCCACGGCGCGGTTCAGAGATCGAGTTCGAGTTCGAGTTCGGAAGTGGTCCGTGAGTCATCTGCGTCAAGGCATGGAGCCGTTCTTTGGTTCTTATTGCCATTGTTGACCTCAAGATCGTTGTGCCTTGGGTCAGCGACACCTAAAGTCCGGTAACCCAGGATTGGTTGGTAGGAGTAAATCCAGGGCGCGAGAGTCTCGGTCCAGAGGACAACAAACTATATATATAAGTACGATCGTAAGTCTGCGAAGCCACAAAACTCGAACGATTTTCGAGGGTCTGACCAAATCGGCCATAAAAAAAAAAAACGAAATAAAAATGGAGAAAAAAAAAATGAAAAAAGTAAAGAAAACAAAAAGGAACCTTATTCAACTGCTTTAAAACTTTATGTTTACAGATATTTCCACTCCCGTGGTTTTTTGTTCAAGATTTAGAGTCACTGCGAGAGGGTAAAAAAGTTTACTTTCTGCTTTTACCGGAAGACTGAGAAAAAAAAACACACACAAAGCACAATAATAAAAAATAAAATAAAAAAAAAAAAAAAAAAGCAATAGTCTCTTAACCGGCGGAATAATATTTCGACAATAATTTTACCCGAGTATACATATATATACACCTAGGGTATAACTAACAATAATTCAAAAAAAAAATATTATTTTTCACTAAATATCATGCATTGAGATATAAATGGGAGTAGAATTTTTATTTTCTAAGTAGGAGCTCGCTACTGCTTGCGGACTAGGTACATACTTTGCTTCAACTTCAAAAGTGAAGTACTCATTTTCTAAACTTTAGTTTAGTTGGTCTAGAACCCTAGAGTTAAGATGTTCGCGGTCCTTGAGTATAACAAACTTCGCGGTGTTACAAAGCCAGTTTCCGTTTCTGCAGAGAACGCGACGAATTTTCCCAACGTCAAAGAGGGGCTTAATTTGATTTAGAGATAAAGTGAAAATCAAAATATATGCGTGTATGTAACATTATCTTACTATAGTAAGAAAATAGTAAAATTATACGTTAAATACAGTTTAGTTATCAAATGATGATCTCGCAAGATATGAACGTTTTAAATATTTTTTATTAATAAATATTTGCACAAATTTGCAGTTATTTTTTCATCTTTTATTTTTTTTTTTTCAATTATCCCATGTAACGGCGCAAGTTTCAAAATAGGTATATCTACACACATTATATATGTAGATAGACCGAATTTTTGTATAGCTTCTTTATACTTGCCCCCCCCCCCCCCCCGGAGAATAGGCGAAGGGAAGCTCTAAAGGTGAGAACTTTGTGTTATTTAAGTTAACTATTTTAACTTGAACGTGAGTACGTATAAGTATATGAGGAATATGCGCAGACACGTAATCACGTGAGTCAGCATTATAAGTGTAATTTGCTTAAACTTGAATATATACGCATTTATATTTTGCCAGTCTAAATAATATTAAAAATATTTAAACCCTAGTTATCGTATAAGATTCTTATTAGTACATACATTGCAAAAACTTACGCGGCATCATTTTACCCATACCTATACAATCTGTGAATGAATATAATATAATGTAAAATATTCTTCATTTTTATCCTGAAAGATTGATGACATATACCTACGCAAGTTTTTTTTTTTTTTTTCATTGCAGTAATATCAAGTAAATTACCCGAGGCTACTGTTTAGGCAACGGTATATAACGAACAACTTTGCATTATCGACCTGCTGTGAAGGAATAGAAAGGTTCCTTTTCCTACCAAGAAACGAAAAGGCTGCACGTTCGTTCGTTCGTACGTCCTTTCGTACCGCCCTCCGCGACCTACATATACCCTAATCGCCTACTCTTATATTCGTACGATATATAGAGCAGTTCTATGCATAACTATAATATCTATTTTTACACGCATACCTATAACATATATATATACACACCAACATACATCTTCCATTCAAATTGCTTTAAATATTTTTTCGATTATATCGCGCTTTTAAAAAATCCAAAATTAAACTAAAATAAGAAAATACTTCGACTGATTATTATGATTATGATTATTACGATTATTATTATTATTGTTGTTGTTATTTATTTCAATTTTTATTTGTTTTATTTTTTTCGGAACTCACGCGACAAGTTCTCCGAAGAGTCGTATCTTCCTGTGGCAGGTGTCAAGGAGGGAGAGTCGGGAGGAGACGGTTGTTGTGCCTGTGGCCGAGGACGAGGAGTTGTGTACGGGGGTGGCTGGCGCCGAAGCCGAAGAATTCTCCAGTAGGGCGACAGCCCCCCGCGCAGGTGATCGCAGCATAATTGGCGCCTCTAATTCTGTTGCGGATACCGACTGCGATGAAGACTCCAAACGATTTTCACTGATTCCAGTTAATTTTTCGCGCGTACTACGCACACAAAATAATAAAAAAATCTTTCTTCGCTGCACTATTATTATTATTAATTCGCTGCTAATACCATATATATATGTATATGTATGCACAATACATACATATAATATACATATTTTCATTATTTCATCTTAACTGACGTCACATATTCGCTTGCCACTTGCCCTATATTTCTGATTTTTTTTTTCGTATACGGTCATTTTATTTACTTTTCATTGTGATTCATTTATTTTTCAAATTCTATCTAATGTAAAACTGTTTCGTATAGATACATGTATACATATATGTATATAAACTTTTATATGGAAAATGTATATAATTCTGTTAATTTTGTTTTGTACGAAAACGTGCGCGGCGCGGACTCGAATCGTGATAACGCGGTCAATGACGCGGCGCGGCGTGTTTTTAGCCAAGGCGCATTTGATTGCGCGCATTGTCTCGAGGTTCGATGTGAAACAAAGCGCGGACTAAGGAATGAATTGAGTATATACGTATTAAAAAAGAGAAAGAGAGAGAGAGAGAGAGAGAGAGAGAGAGAGAGAGGGGGGGGGGGACAAAAAGATGTAACTTGAATTTCATAAATGATATTGTATACGTATAGTATATGTATAGCAATAGCAACGGTTTTTGGCAATTGCGTGGTATATATAGGTGCATATGTATACATACATATACCTAAAAGAGAATATTATTTCGTGGAAAAGATCAATGTATGGACCGGAACGCTTATATTCATACGAAACATAAAGAGGATCAAAGGCATAATTCAATGAGTTTTGTTGACGTTCGAAGATATTGGCGTTGAAGTAAATTTACGTTGCGAAATTCAGGCTATGTACCGTTTAGAAAAAATAAATAAATAAATTAAAAAAAAAAAAACAAGATATATATGTACATTCATCGTTTCCTTTATACGAAACGTATACCGCCTACGTACCTGTCTATATCTTCTTATACGAAATGAAAAAATTCCTAAATGATAATATACGACATAATAATACGATCGTTAGAACGTACATATTAAGTATAGGTATTATACGTGTACGAAAACATGCGGAAATAGGAACGTCAAACGGATGATAAGATTTTACCGAGACCCCCCCCCCCCTCCATCCGACCGGCTCCTTCCACTGGCTTCTTCCGGCTTTGTATATATACTACCCCTCTGACGTAGTAATTACTGTAGAAGGAAAAAAACAATCTTCTCTTTACCTAATCTTTTATTTTTTTTTTATTTCCAATTTTTTTTTTATTTCCAATTTTTTTTTTTTCCTATGATTGGATTTCCGTAAAATTGCGATAACGAAGTGGCGAGACTGTAGTTTTAGATAAAATATACATATACATATACGAGTATACTATAGAGTATGATATTTGCGGTCAACGATAAAATATATAAGTTTCTTTAATTAAAAATTAAATTAATCCGTTTTTTTTTTTTTTTTTTTTTTTTTTTTTTTTTTTTTTTTTTAAACCTCATTACTTAGCGGTTAAGTTTTAATTACGAAATATTCGTTAAAAAGAATAAAGAAATGAAAAAGAACGTTAGCCATAGGTTAATTTAAACATATACATATATTGTAAATACGGACAATCGTTATTGCCTAAGAATAAATTCTGTATATTATGAATAGCGCAACGGAGACGGTGATCTTTCCGCATTGGCAAGTGGCAAGTGACAAGTGGCAAGCAAATGAGTAAAATTAAAATAAATAAATATGTATACAAGTATACATATACATGTATGTATTGCATATATGTATTATATATGTAATAATATATGCGTAAACGTGCATTTTTTTTATTTAAAAATAAAAAATTTTTTTTTTCAAGCTGATTTGGCAGCTTTAATTAAATTTAAATATAAAATAAATATATATAAGTATATATACCTACATACAGTATAAGAACTTTCTCATACGCAAAAGGAGGGCAACTCTATGCGACGTCAAATAATTTATCGAATGTACGAATAAGAGGAAACAAAAATTTCAAAAAAACAAAAAAAAAGTAACGAGAAATTTTTTTTAAATAAAGACAAACTTTTTAAATTAAAGTAATAAATAATACAATAACTGATATGTATGAGAAACAAAAAAATAAATTAAATGTACTGCAACAGTAATAACAGGGCGTATCGTTTCTGGTGTCACACTCGCGACACCAAGTATATATAATCCACAACTTTCCCTGGCCGCGACGGTGTCAGACAAGACTTTCTTTCTACGCAGACAAAGACTGCTCGTAAACAACTGGCATAATCTTCGTAGCACACACTCGAGATATATAAATACAGTACCATATAATATAATAATATAATAAAATAAGGATAAAAATGATAAAAAAGGGGGAACCGAAAGTGACGACACGGAGGAAATGGTCACTCCGTCCTTGTTTGTCTCTTGTTATTATTGTTATTATTATTATTATTATTGTTGCTATTTATTTATTTATTATTGTCTTTCCTCTTATATACGTTTTCTCGACGATATATGTATATACATATATGCATACGTTCACTAAAATTAAAAGTCTTACGACGCCACGTCGCGCACTGGAGAAGTTGTGACAATGTCGTTAGATTTTTTGTTTTTGGTTGTATTTTTTTTGGTTGGTTTTTTTTTTTTTTTTTTTTTTTTTTTCGATCTTTTGGCGGATCCGATGAATTATAACGTCGATAATATGAAATAAAAAAAGTCCACAAATAACACACCGCCGCCGACGATGGTCGTGGTGCTTGTGTTAAGAGTAGCTTTAGTGGATCGCGCTGACTCGCATCGTGGGGTTGGGCGTCGAGGCGGCAATGCGGCGTCGGTTGCGCCGCGACGCGTCGCGAGACTCGCGCGCGGGACGCCGGATCAGCTGTTGGCGTTCGAGTCGGAGTCAGCTGACTGGGTCACTCTGGTTCTCTCCCCTAGAACCTCCGCCGTCCCGCCATTCCTCCCTCGCTCACTCACTCACTCACTCACTCTCTTTCTCTCTCTCTCTCTCTCTCTCTCTCTCTCTCTCTCTCTCTTTCCTTATCCTACTTTTCCTCCGTCTCCTCTTCCTCCTCCTCCTCTGCGACAATCGATATCTCCAACAGCGCGGCGGGTGATACTAGCTTTTTAGAATCTCCTGGTACCCGCGAGTCAAAAGTACCGATAGTCTAACTAAAGATAATCGCAAGATAATTAGAAAATTAAAAAATTAAAAATCAAAAATAAAATAATCTAAAAAAAAAACGCTAGATCGCAATAACTTTTACATTGCAAAAAATTAATTAAAAAAAAAAAAACTAAATAACAATGAATAATATTTCCCAATATGTGTGTACATACTCATACATGTACTACAATTCTGCATGTTATATATACGTAATGATACCGTATATATCTTTTATTCCATATTTCGTTTTGAGAATAATATAAAAACAACAAAAGAACATGACGTGATATTTGTCTGACTTCTTTTTTATTTTATTTTTTATATTGTTTTTGTTTTGTTTAATGCGTATACAAATATACATGTACATATATTTTCTAGCTAATTAATTTCGTTTATGACCAACCTGACGCGGCGTTAGCGCATACGTCACCGCGTCGCGTCGCGACGCGCCGTCTCGTCTGTCGAAACAGTTATGTTAATAAAGCTTTTGAAAAGATTAAGGATTTCATAACGGAAAAATCTCTACAATGAAAAAAAAGTTGACATTGCGTGACCCCTTGTCGGAGTTCTACGTCACGCACAGGTCGCGGAGAGGTCATTCGCAAAGTCAGCAGCTTCTGTTAAAAGCAACTATAGCAAAGTTAAAGCTGTACAGTTATACGAGCAGTCGGGTTGACACGTGACTAAAGAAAACTTGCGGTAGCGTAAACAAACGAAAACAAAAATAAAATAAAATTAAAAATTAAAAAAAAAACATGTAAACAAAAAATTCGATAAAAGATAACTAACTGGATAAAAAGGACGCTTTTAATGACCAACTATATAACACACGTATACCCGTACAACATTAGGAAGCAAAGATGAAAAGAGACGTAGAGTAGAACAGCTGGTGTCTCAAACTCCCGACGCAATCGTATATTACGTAACCGTCAACGGAAGATACAATATCTTTTAGATCGCAATTGAGTATTTTAGACGACGAATGATTTATTTGTATATTGAAAAAAAATTTTGCATACTTTTTTTATTTTTATTTATTTATTTTTTTTTCTCTTCTAATTTTGCGGAGAATTTAAATGAAAATTTTTACTCGTTTTATACCGATCTCAAGGATGCAGAGGCTATTTTAACTATACCGGAAACTACCGCGGTTTTCACTTTATATACCACTTCCCCACCGCTCAGTTCAAATCATATTCGCATGCGAGCTTAGTATTATACCCGATACGCGATACGCGATAAGAAATAACGAATGTATGTTGTAAACTAACTTAAAACGGTTTATATAAGATATACAATGTAAAGAACGAGGATCTAAAATATTTCATATATAGGTATATATAAGTATATACAATAAAGCAATTTATTATTCTTCTTCTTCTTCGTTTTATTTCTTCCTTTTTTTTTGACTCCCCTATAATACGTTATTTATTCCGGACAAACTGATAAAATAATGAAAACAGTGTTGTACCTATATATAAAGACTATATAGATATACATATACATATATAGTGTAAATATATATAGGTATAATATACTCTAGGAGCCGGGTGTTCCCGGAGGAACAATTTACGGCATTCTACAACGCGATGCAACGAAAATAACAATAATAATAACGAAAAAAAAAAATAGCAAAAAAAAGGAAGAATAATACGGTAAAATAGCGCCGATTTGCAAACGATGAAGGGGTGAAGAAAAGGTCGGGGAAAATCAAGGGGGTACTGGGGGGAGGGAGGCAAGTATTAGAGTGGCTATAAGGATGGTACGAGTATAGTGGAGGCTGGCGCCAGTAGTTCGCTCTTGGTGGGCTGCGGCGGAGGATTGTGCTCCGGGTCGATCGATGGACCGGCGCCTAGGCGACGCGACTCCTAGGTGGACCGACGAGACTGGAGCAAGCACCGACAGCGTTGTTTGCGTTTGTTTACACCACCCCCAAACCCCAGTACCAAACATCCCTCCGAGTGCGCGGTGCGTCGTTGGGGTAGTTTCGACGCCCTATTGCCTTCTCGCCATTTCTACCTCCTCCCTCCCTCCCTCTCTCTCTTTCTCTCTCTCTTTCTATAGTTTGTTTCATCTAGTTTCTTTGTTTATTCTATGTTGTACGTTTGCCTCGGTTCATCCCCTGTACATCAACAATATCCTACCCCCGCTCCCAATCTTCCCGTACGTCTATACTGTAGCCCCTATAGGATTTTCGTTCTCTTCTACTTCATCTTTATCTTGATCTTGTTCTTTTTTTTTGTAAAGTATAACGTGTAGTAGGTAGGGTATGATGAACGTACATCGAAAAGTTTGAGGGTTGTAATTTAGCTTTCCCCTTTTTTGTATTGTATGAATGTATATATGGGTACGTATCTATACTCTTGAAGCGATATTTCACAGTTTAACGGTACCGTGTTTAGAGACGAAATGTGAATTTTAGATAGAGATTTAAATGATTTATAGAGATGAGTTTCACAAGCGGCTTTTGTCCCTCCGTATTTTCGAACGGTTTATAATTTTTATCCTTTGTTTCGAATAACCTGTATTTCTTCTTGTTGTTTCTTTATTTGTTTTTTTTTTTTTTTTTTTTTTGGATTTGAAAGAGGCGAGCTTGACCCTCGTGAAAATGAATGTAAATGAACGCGAATGAATCAAACGTTAAATGAAAAAAAAAAAAAATAAATAAATAAAAAAAATGGTCCAGACAGAGTGCAAAAAAAAAACAAACCAATAGAAAAGAAAGAAAAAAAGAGATCGCATATTCCACGAGATCGTTTTCATATAAATATTGCGATATCAAAAAAGTTTCCGACAATCTATATAAAATATTACACATTATAGCTTCGTTGCTTTTTTTTTTTTATTTTTACTTTTTTTTGTTCGACAACCATCAGCAAAAGTTAATTAACCGTAAAAAATTGTTGACCAATTTATATACTTATATGTCGGTAGATATATGACGGTTTTCGATGTATATATATATATATATATACGAATCCGTGAGTGTGTATAAGTTTTCTATATTTGGATTTGGAATTTTGATAAAGTATGAGGTAAAAATAGATTATTTATAACCACCCGCTAGGTCGTTCATCCATCCTTGGATATATTCTTCAGAAATGATCTTCGGTCTTAAGTGTGAGAAAAAGATAAGAGAGAAGCGACGATCACTTGAATGATCGACGAATCATATATCTATAATATACCGATATGTATGTATATTATATGTATACAACATCATTCCGGATAATGGGAAGGTTTCGAATGACGTAAATTTTTCAAATTGCTTATTCTGATATTGATCACTTGTAATTAATCATTATAGGTATCAAAGATTAGATCAGCTATTCCATATAATATAATACCAAAATTAATTTAAACAACTATAATGCAGAGTTTGAACAGTTTATTATAGAAATTGACTAATGATGATTGAAAAAAAATAATAATAATAATAATAATAAAGAGACAATGAATTTTAACAATTAGTTTAAATAACGAATTCTGTCGCAGCAAATTAACCTAATAATTATTGTCGACGTGACGTACCTACAGTCAGTCTGAAAATCTATTGTTATTATAATTAATATATAATATTAATAAATATTTTTTTAAATGAATGTATCATGATTGCTAATTATTATTCTTTATCGATTTGGTAGAGTTGTACCATATAATACCTACGAGTTTGCAATGAAACCTGTTAAAAGTCTGCATCAGAAAATACCGCGTATACATACACACCCGAAGTTCAAGGTTTGTAATAATATTGAACCTAGACCACCTACTGAAACGACCTTTAGTAAAAAAAAGAAGAAAAAAAAAAAAAAAAAAACTCTATTTTACTGTCCACCGTCACATAAGAGCTCCAATCCCAGTTCTACTCCCTCGAGCTTAGCGTGAATATACATATACCTACAGGAAATAAACTTACGTCACTATCACGCGCGCCTTCTTCCTTTCTTTCCTCCTATTTGTCTGATTTTTTATTTTTATTTTTCTTTGTTCTCTTTGCTTTGTTATATTATATATTTTTTATTTCTTTTTGCACGAAACATGTGAATGACAACGCGCGTGTCGCCACGCTGTTTACGTCTGACTCATTGCCAGCGAGATGATGAGAAGGGGGATTCCCTTCGGGAAAGCGAAAGGCAGGTGTCAAAATACCTTTAAAAATACACCCGCGTGCACGAGTCTTTTTTGTTTTCTTTGTTTTTTTTTCTCATTTTCACGGACAGATTATATGTATACCTATACATATACCTACCAACGCGAATCTACCAGACAATTTTATGCCGGGTTTTGCTTCTTTTTATTCTCATTATTATTATTATTATTATCATCATCATCATCTTTATCATTTGCTCTCAAACGTATCGATTTTATGTATACGAGTATATATATACCTGTACACATATCTAACGCATATATGGGTATATATATATATATATATATATAATATCGAAACCACTTACAGATATATATCAGGTATGTACATGGTTGGTCTGAAAAGTTTCCGACATCTTAAACACACTGCTCTTATGATGTTAAGGTCGGATACTTTTCAGACCATCCTCGTACATACACATACGCGCACCTCTACTATAGCCGTGCGTCTCTCCTCTGAAGCTATATCATCATGGTCTTCAAAACTTTCTACTTTTTGCTTACATTCGTTCTAAAGTGAGAGCTGACGTCAGACCGCGTCGTTTGCTCTTCCAGGAATTAGTTATTCAAGGACTTAAAAGTTCGCGCGGGGGAGTCGATCCTCGCGAAAAAAGTGTATATATATATATGTGTGTGTGTGTATACATATACTCAACTGCGACACTTTATGTGAACCCCCGTACACTGCACAGTTTAACTTTTCTCTTTCTCTTTCTTTCTCTCTTTCTCTCTGTTTCTTTTCCGTTTACTTTACCACATTTTATTTATTTTTTATTTGAATTCTTTTGGTTTTTCACTCCGTTCAGAAACGCGTCGCGACGACGCCTATATCATAGTTATATATGTATATAAATGTATGTATAGGTATATTATTAAACTACTGAATTAACTAACCTGCAAAAACATGTGACGGTGTCCTCGACGTCCAATGCTAACGAAGTGTCGATCGTTGAGTATTTTAATACTTTTCTAGTCCCGAGACCAAACATTGCGAAATAACTAAATAAGGAAATATAAGAAAAAGTAACAACAGCACTTCTTTTTCGTTTTTGGTTTTGTTTTTTTTTTTTTCACTTCAAAAACAACACGAACATTCAAAATGTTATACAATTCTCTCCTTTTACTTCTTTCTTATTATTTTACAATTTTTTATTTGTTTTTCTTTTTTTTTACTTTTATCTTTCACTATACTTTTCGATTCGCGGGAATTAAATAATTGGGACTTAACTGGACCCACTGAGAAGACTGTGAGTCGTCTAGGGACCACCGTAGCTCTATCCAGCGTTGAACTCACTCATTCACTCACTTACTCTGCACTCTCTCTCCGTGGTCAACAAGAGAGTCAAAGGCGAGAGGGGCTTCTCGGTTACTTAGGTTAGAGGTAGGTAAGGAGAGGAGAGACTGGTATACCTTAGTAGCAAATGCAATTACACCAGAAAACCTTCCAACAGCTACGAAGCACGAAGCCAAACAAGTTCTTCCTCGATATGTAGGTATAGCTTTGGTTAGTAGATATTATATATATATATATATATATATATATATATATATATATATATATATATATATATATATATATATATATATATATATATATATCCTACCTACGTATAATGTACATACGTACGTACCTATACGCGAATTATTTCTCAAAGTGTCTTCCCACTAGCCGCTATATAACAGTCCCTTCGCTCCACTCCATTCTGCTTTGCTCAGCCTCGTTTCATTTCGTCTTCATAGTTTTTTTTTTTTTTGTTTTTATGACCATGAGACTAACGTGTGCATCAGGCCTAACACCATAGCTTCTATCTCCCTTTCTCTTTTATAGTTTAGGAGTATACGCATTCTCTTCGATACATATATGTCTATAGCTATGTATAGATATATGATTTGATCAGTTAGCGTGTTGTCAGGTGCGAACCGAGGACTACGCAAGGCGCGTTAATTAAAAATTTATCTCCGCTATACATTTGCACACGAAAGATATTGTATTGAATAAAAAACACGATTATACGACAGGAATTTTATTTTTAATCAAAAAAAAAAAAAAAAAAAAAAGAACAAAATTTATACAAAGTACAAAAATTTTTTTTTCTAGAATTCAAGCTACAGATAATTTTTCATCATCATCTCATGTTTTTTTAGTTTTCAATTTTTCTTCCTTTATTTTCCATTTACTTTAAAAGGTAATACGAATTGATCAGAAGAAAAAAAAAAAATAGATAACCGTAAATTTTTTATTAGCATGGTATATAGTCTGCAGTTTTTTACGGAAACAATAATAATTGAAGGGATATAAATTGTCGTTTTTTTATTTATATATATATATATATGTGTATAGGTATGGGAAAGAAGAAGATACGTTGTTATACTACATTCGTATACATGTATAGGTCCCCGCGATATACTTATACTCGTATTTTTTAGGATCGATAAAATTTCTCCAAGTTATATTATAGGATAGTACCTATTTATGTATACCCATAACCCCTCCGACGTCACGTCCGGGACCTTCGATAATGTCATCGGTGAGATATAAACGGCTCTATCATGATATTTACCAAAATTACAAACACAAGTGTATACATACATATAGGTATATACATATGTATATTATAGGCGTGGGTGTACACTGAACGGACGTGACATTACGCAAAAATAAAAATGACGAGGCCACTATTATGGTATATATACTACAGTCTGTGAATATCATGTATATATATGTATATATATGTATATATATATATATATATTCATTCGCTGTGTGGTAAAATATTATAGAGATTTTTCCCAGATGTCACTTGTCACTCAAATTTTTTTGCGTAATTATGCGCCAGATTTTTAATGAATTAATTAATGAAAAAATTTATAAATGGACTTACTCAAAGGCGAGGTAAAAGTAAGTAATGAGACATGTACAGTGAAATTCAAATTATTCCAAAAGTTCGGGTAACGGATCTGCGGATGTTTGGTTTATCGGAAAAGATGGAATTTTTTGGGGTTTTTTTTTTCTTGTAAAATAAACACAACCGTATAGTTTTTCGTATGGATCAAAGATTTAACGTACAACATATGTATATAATACTGATGTAATACTTATATAAGCTACAACATAGGAAAGGTTTGTAAGATAAATTCAGGGAATTGTTGACAAGAACAGTTTGAACAACAACTAGATATGGGCGAACGAAGGAGAGTATGTCTACCGGGGGTTTTTTTTTTTTTTTACTTTTCCTTCTCCCTCTTTTTCTTATTACGTAAATTTATTCTACGAATTTCATTTGGGCGAGAGAGAGATAGAGAGAGAGAGAGAAAACCACGGCGTAGAAAAATACTGTAGCAAATGAATGGACCGCCGCGATTTTCACACGCGGAGTAGTATAGCACGTTTTTTTTTTTTTTTTTTTTTTTTCTTTTTTTTTATCCGTTAAACTGACAAGGTCGGATTCGTCATAATTACAGATTTATCTTCGTACAAAACAACAGAGTCATGTCTAATTGCGCAGCGGAATTATCGTGACTAATTCAATGAGAAATTTGTAAATTCTGGTGTAAATTAAAACTCAAGCTGGAATTTTAAGTATTTTATCGTATTAAATTAATGAACACCGTTCTTTGATTTTGTTTTTCATCTTCTGTTAGACGATTTGTAAAAAAAAAAAAAAACATTAAAAATAATAATAATTGAAAGTAAAAAAGCGAGGGTCTATTCACTCAGGAAAACATTCGAACATCTTGTATAAAATCACGAATAAAATCATAAAATCAAGAATTGAAATCAATAAAATCATTAAAATTATTCAACAAATCACAAAAAAAAAAAAAAAAAAATGATTTGAATTGAAATCCTTCGTCCACTATAGACAATAAGAGTGAATAGCACCTTGGAAAAAAGAATGTTATACGCAGTACCTATTTTTGAACGAACAAAACCTAATCAACGAATTGATCGTCGATATTTCGAATCACTAAACTTTTAGCTATGTAATTCAAAAGTTTATAAGTATTAAAGAATAATAAAAATTGCATATATCTGTAAAAGCTTTTAAACAAAAGTTTGGCAATCGACAATATAGGTACAAAAGTATATGGATAAGTATATAGATGAAAACTTTTCTTAGCATTTCCTTCCGTGAAATAAAAACTCGTATTTCTCGATCGGATTCTTTTTAGTCCCGTTTCAATTCACTTCATATAATTCGTAATCCAAAACCAAAAAACTAAGAAAGTAAATATACGTACCTCTACATACCTAAATATACGTACCTCTACATACCTATATATACGTATGTATGTGTATATGAAAAAATAAATAAAAATAACGCCTCAATATATATATATATATATCTCTTCACTTCTCTTCTATAGCAACCGCGATTTCTTCTCAACTCTCTACCGCGAGGAAATGATAAGATTTGGGATACTGTTTGTATTTGTTCGGTGCTGGGAGAATCTTCGTAAGAGATTCTCGAAAAGATTTCAACGACACGAGGCAATTTTGCGAAGCGTAGGAAATCCCCCTCCCCCCTTTCGCCGATGCTTTTCCTCCCCACCACATTTTATATCTGGAAAGACCGATCTAATGCATCTATCAAGGGGTTATTTTCAGATGAAAATTCGATCCACGATATTTCTTTGAATAATTTTTTTTTTTTTTTCTTTTCTTTTTCTATTTTCATTTTACTTTATTATAATAGCATAAAGTTAGGTATACTCGTATAAAGTAGACGGAATAACATGGAATGTTAAATATCGTCGAAGACAACATTACGGTTCATACGCTAGCTGCTGCAATTGATCAACGATTCGGTTATAAATGATTTTCTATATAAACTTGGCATCAAATCAACCGGAACGAACATATAACTGATATATTAGAAAGAGATAGAGAAAACCGTACGGCGAAAGAATTTATAATTTTTTTTCCTGGCCCACGAGCGAAAATAGTATATATATTTATCAATTTATTCAAACATCGGAAAAAAAAAAATAATTCAGATTGCAGAATCGTAACGCTGGTATTTATAAAAAATCGACATTATATAACTTTGCAGATTTTTTACGTACGTCCAAACAGAAAAAGAAAACAAATTGATTAACTGATTAATTAAGGGCCATTGAAGACGCTCATTGCCTGGAAAACGTGGGGTTCCAAAACTCTTACATCACTCGACCGATCGGAGTTAAATTTCGAGGATCGATCTTTGCAGAAAGTGAAGCAATTTTTTACTTTTTGAATATATAAAAATTTTGTTCAAATTGTTTTTTTTTGGATTTTGAAAAAGTAAAAAATTGCTCCACTTTCTGCAAAGATAACACATTTCCAGCCAATGAGGCGTTTTTAATGGTTCCTATTAAAGAGAAAAAAGAAAATAAAATGACACCAACAGTGCAACACTATAATAAGCATTTTTCATTCAATTACACGAAGCGTATCGGTATCTATCGCCAAGAAATATCAGAGATTGCGTATACGAAAAAAAGTTCGAAGGTTATACCGATTGCTTGTTTTTTTTTTTTTTTGTATCCAAGTGTCTTGTGCAGCAGAAGTTGAATCGTAAGTCTCGACCTAGTGCCATAATATGTAATAATGTATCTAGAAACTGCCCGTATTACCGTATTCAATAAATAATAACGGACCTTAAAACAATTTACCGTTTCACCACGATTTACTACAAAGACGAGGGTAAGAGAGCTACTGCTGCTGTTGCAGCGTTCCGTAACACCGCTTGTTACCGCTTCCTGCAGCCTGGTGATCCAGATTTTTCTAGGTACAGGTCGGGTAGCTATGTACGTATGACTTATCTGTTATAATGACTAAATAACACTATACGTACGACGTAACGTAACATATTATACAACTTTTATAATACATATGAAAAGAATATAATTCGAATCTTCTAATCGTTTATTATAAATAATTCTAATACCTTTCATAATACTTTTTAACACAATATATATTTATATATGTATATGTATATAAATATATAAATATATATATATATATATATATATATATATATATATATATATATATATATATATATATATATATATATATATATATATATATATATATATATATATCTACTCCTATTTGTTTATTTTACACGCTTCCAACGATAGACGTGATTCACCGCAGTGGCAATCGCGAACTCGTGAGTGAGTCACACTTCGTTCGTTTACCGTGTGCGTATACACACGGTAAAAAAAAGGTTTAATTGTGTCAGAGCAACAAATATATATATATATATATATATATATATATATATATGCGTAAAGTTAACATTGCTATTTTAACTGATAATTACAATGCAAATACTATATATTATCGAATACTCGCGTTATAGAGTATAATAAAAGTACGCACGTGTGTGTATATAAAATATGCTCTTACCTGAACGATTGTAGAATCAATTTACTATAATACACCTACACACTATACCGCGCGTGAAAATAATTTCAGCGTAAGCATATTGTCATTATAAATCATTATTATTTTTATATATATATGTATATATATTTTTTTTCTTATCTCTTTACTACGTCTATTACTGAGCGATAACAAAAGTGAAAAAGAATCCTTATATAGGATATTATCTAACGCACCGTAAGGACAAAACCCTCGCTTTTATAACCTAATCTATATCGTAATCGTACCGAAAATAATGGAGGGAATAATTTATCGCGTTACGAAGAGAGAGAGAGAACGAGAGATTTTATACACACGTGTTTGATATGGGTAATTCGTATACGGTAATTCTGCGTACGTTGTTTAATATTCCATAAATTATTATAATTATAAATATCGTCGAATGGATAATTTCTACCTCAAGATTAGATCTATATATCATTTATAACAAGAGTCGAAGGTTAAGGACTAAACGATTATAATATACCATATATGTTGTACACGGCGTGACATAACGTATATATCTACAATATCTGATGTGTATTTAAATGTGATATGATTATGTAAAAAATATATATCGGTATATTATAGAGTTATAAAAAGTTTGGCGAGTTTAATAATAATAATAATAAAAATAATGATGATAATGAGCGTATATCATATTAGATTTTATGAAAATTTTGTACAAAAATAAATTTTCTCGGCGAGGTAATTTAAACGTAACGATGGTTATTATCCCACAGTAACGGATATACGATTGTGGAAAATTGTATACGTATGTATGTATGTACCCTAATAACGTCGTAGGCTTTGCAGAAAATTAGCTAAACAAGCGTTTGGAATTAGAGCACAAAGCACCTCATTATACCCTCTCGCTACGTCACTCTTGCTCCCCTCACCCCTCAGACCCCGCGCTGCCAGGCAAAGGTATCATTTTCATTAATTCTGTTTCTCAACGACCACACGCGCGTATATTATAATATAATGTATACCTGTATACGTATATGTTAGAGTAAAGATGTGGTATGGATTTTAATGCATATATAACAATACACGACTTGTAGACGTAAATATTACAATTTTTACGAATGTGTGCCTACCGCAAGTTTATAAACTTATAATTATCGACATCCTGTGTGTATACTTGTAACAACGAGCAACGTGGCTGTATAAGATAAACGTCATGACCGTATAATATTATGAATAATATACGATGAAATTGCAATTTTATGATATTGGAATGCGAAATATGTAACTGTTTTTTTTTCCTTATTTTTATTTTAATTTTCTTTAATTTAATTTAATTATTCTTTATAATTGACCACTTGTGTACAAGTAAAGTTTAGAATCAGACTTGAGTATGTAATGACGAGGCTGGATGAAATATATTATAGTTTATAAAAACAAAAAATTGAACTTTGATTTATACACCTTTGATCAATTAATATTCATTATTATTAAAATCGTAATTCTACTTTAACTAAGGATTGTAGTGAACGTTCTCATTCGGCTTTGAAATACATACCGAATGACAACGCATTTTTAAATCGTTCAATTCTTGGTTTTTCATACTTAGAAATGACGAATCGAACGATTATTTATTTAGATTTATAATTATATTTGAGTTTAAAAAAATTGTCGCGTGAAAATTGATTAATATAGTGGCAAAGTAAACGAGGTAATATTTAAGCGCCTTATAGGTAACCTCTATCGTAAGATAAGCGATTTATTAACGATGTTAATATTGTTATAAAAAACTTACCCCATAAACCAGTCCACGGTATCGCGGAGATATTCGGGTAACCTATCCAGCTTGGATGATTTTTGGGTAGTTCACCGCCGGGGAAGTAAATTAAACCAAAATATCCTTCGACTAGCACTTGCACCACAATCTCATGAAATCTAACATGGCGAAGGTCTATTGTCACCTGTTCCCGTCATGCCCCACTTGCCGTCAAAATAACCCTGTTTATTTAACCAACCGTTAATTTCATACAATTTAATAAGCTGATAACTAATTTCTCAAACTATATCTCGAATTGTAATTTATTAACTTACTTTTAACCAGGCTTAAACTCGAATATAACACCTGACGCAACAAAACCAACCTCATAACACAGCTGATCTAACGTTTCTCCTCGTCGTCTTGATTTCGTTGTTCATAACTTCGACACTGGCAGCACTTACCGCAAATCAATCGACTGTTGGTGTCATGAATTAAGCCTCAGTCGGTAAGATCGTACAGATCTTTCAATACCGATATTTTCAAAAATTACTAGGTATTACACACACAAAGCTGTAAAATGATTTAAATAAATTACATATTAACGTTTTAAACTATCGTGTATTTAATTTCATGAATGTTATTATTTCTCGAATAATAGATATCCAATATATTCGTAGATAAATATTATATTTAGATTACGTTATTATGAAATAAGAATTTATTCAGCTAAAGGATGATAGTTTTAATTTATTGATATTGATTAAAGAAAAGAAGAAAAACTGTTCAATTCAATCGAGTTATAAAACTATAGTATGTATGTACAGTATCAGATGGTCTTTCGATTTCGATTGAACTAGATGTTTTATTAGTTTATATTTTACGTAAAAAAATCATTAATCTAATGTTTATCCAGAGCAAGAGTTAGCAATTCATTCATCGAGCTTAATAAGGTCCGTGGATCATCAATTAAGCCAGCTCCCACCATAGCGTTAGCAAATAACTGAAATTAAATAATAATTTATATATGAATGATCTTTTTGGATGAAATAATTTTTTAAAAGTATTTAATACTAATTTAGTAGATCTCTACCTGTTGTGTAACTAGATCTGCCAATTTTGGATCTGATTTAGTTAATTGTGAGAGTTTCTTTATTATTGGATGCTTTGGATTTATCTCCAGACGAGGTTGTAGTAGCGTAAATCTTGACTCGTTATTTAACTGGTGACTCTGAGTTCGGATAAAATGCCTAGCTGCAGCCATATCTTCAACGGTTACAACGCAGGGATGTGATTCAAGACGATTTGTTATTTTTACATTGAAAGCTTTACCCGTCAGCGTCTTTTCTAGATAGGAAACGAGTCCATCTGCCTCAGACTTATCCAAGGCACCTGTAAAACAAAACAAAAAATATAATTAAAAATTAATTATGTATCATTTTTGTTTCAACTAATGGATTTTATTGTTTTCAAAATAATATGATAGATTAAGGCAATGAAAAAAGAGTGAAATGATTCAAAGAGTCAGTCAAAAACCTTCTTTAAATTATTTCTTGTGAATTCAAAGTCTAGTAACGAATTTGATTAACTAATTATTGAGTTTTCTATACCAAATTCAGTCGCGCTCTCGTCCTCTTTGTGATGTCGCATTTCTTTTTCGACTGAAGTCATGGGATGATTATTGAATGCCCCAAGTTGCATTAAAACGAGCTCATCGTATGGTTCATAGCAGAAAAGTACCTCAACATTACGTTTTTTCATGGCTTCATAGTATGGCGATTGTTCAGCTAAAGCTCGGCTGTAAATATCAGATTTTTGAAAGGACTAAACATATTTTTAATGCTAAATAAAACTCGCTTTTTAGTTCTTATTACTAACCTAGGTGCTGCCAAATAATATACATCTCTCTGTCCCGGAGTTAGACGAGTTAAATATTGTGGAATGCTGACTAATTCTCCAGGTTTTGAAGTAGAAGACTCGAATCTCAATAGTTTTGATATTTCTTCCTGCAATTAGACAAAATGTAGATAATCAAATAACAATGTTTACTCATTTTACTATTATTTTAAGACTACCGGCATTACTTTTTCTTGCTGATCGTGACTGGTGACTATACCCTCTTTTAAAAAGAGTCCATAATCTTTATAGAATTTTTCAAACTCTTCTGATTGTTTGGTAGATCGATCGTACAAAAATCGCAGAATGCGTGAGGTGAGAACAGTTCGTAATTTCCTGAAAATAAAACATGATTAGTTGATAGTTTTTGGATATTAAAACGTATGCCAATAATTCTGTAGTGTGTAATACCTATGTATATTGAGAATAAATTTTATTTACCCAATCAAAGCACTGTTTTGTAAAAGTTCTCGACTTAGATTTAACGGAATATCTTCAGAATCGACAACGCCTTTGACGAATCTCAACCACTTTGGTAGAATATTTTCAGCTCTACTTTTGATTAGAATTTTACGACTGTAGAGAGCTACTCCAATATCGGTGTCTCTACTCATTTCAAAAAGACCAGGTTTTCCTTCAGGAAAATATAGAAGGGCTCTTATGCTGAGTGGTACATCTGTTGAATAGTGTAAAGTAAATCTTGGCGCGTCATAAGTATTACCAACAAATCGATAAAATTCTTTATGTTCTTCAGGCTTCACGTCTTTCGGCTCTAACATCCATAAAGGCTAGAAATAAATTTAAACAAATCATAAAAAATGATGCACTTTGAATAAAAATAACTTTTTTTTTTGGTAATTTTATATTCATTATCTCACCTGAATCACGTTAGATCTTTTTCCATTAACAAAAATTGGGCTGCCGACGAAATTGCTGTACTTTTTTATTACGTCTGTAAATAAACGTTTTTTTTTTTTAATTTTTGTATTAAGCTTAAGAAATAAATTGCGATATTTTATTTTGATCTGTTAAATTTCAAAGAATCGTGTTCTCACTATTGATTATTGCGTCGTCGCTAAATTCACGACAATCTGTACGTAGATGAAGTACAATCTTTGTGCCTGGCTGAACACCTTCGGCGGCAGAAATCTCGTAAGTTCCGGATCTGAAAATTGAAAATATTTTTACTTAAAAATTTAAAAGAAAATTAAAAATATCCATGGTGTAAAAATGTCCGAAAAATTTCACACGCATTTTTCTTTTCTCTATTCTGTATCTCTTTCACCACCATGGGCCATCAATTAATTTATTTGAAAATTCAGAAACTCAAAACGCGGTGGTTGGATACAATCGTCATACCCATCGGATGTCCAATGAAGACCTTCCGCGTCTTTTTGATAAGATTTCGTAAATACTTCGACCTTGTCGGCGACCATAAACGCGCTGTAAAATCCCACCCCAAATTGTCCAATAATAGCTGATGGATCACCTGTAGGTCCTTGTTTTTCTTTAATCTGTTCTAAAAATGCCTGTGAAAGACAAAAAGAAAAGAAAATGAAAAAAAAATAAATAAAATTAATACCTATAATAAGTATATTGATAAAAAAAAAATGTAACACGCTACATCTTCATCGGAAGCAAAAAAATAAAAATAAAAATGAAGAAGAAGAAGTGGCTGGAACGCGATGTGATAAACGATGCAATCTAAGGGAGGTATATCGGCCCGCGTTGATTGGTTCTCTCTATATTTATTGTTCCCAGATAAGTATATTAGGTAGGGAGCTCCTTCCCAGTTCGAAGTAACCCGTATGGTTAAATCTACGCTGAGTTTATTCTAAATTCAGTAAATTGTATCGTAAGTATATCTACCAGTCGCGAGAGTGATCTAGATCGGATAAACTTGTATTACAATCGCGGATGGCTATAATAGCTACCATATTATGAACTTTCGGGGAAATTGCTCGAACTCACAATCAAATTAGATTCTCTATCGCTTAGAATTAAAGACTCGCTAAAGTTTATTCCAAATTTTTTTGTTCCCATTTGTTGATAAAATATTCACAAATAAATTCGTCAACATCGAACAACGCAAGTTCCTCGTATTACAGGTCGCCTGTACTATACTTTGTCGTAATAAATAATGAAGAGGAAAATTAGATCGCGACATTTTCGGAAGGATTTAGATTAGATGGGAATACGTATTGGGTAAAGATTTTTTAGGCTTGATACGTTTATACCGAACGTGTGTATGTGTAAGGGTAAAACGTAAGAAGACACATGGGTTACTCGGCTTTCCGAAGTAGGCAGTAAATTTAGTTGGACAGCAGGGGATGGGTGTGTAAGGTAGCATCGATCTGACTCTCTTTCTCTCTCTCGCTCTCTGTCGCTCTCTCAGGGTAAATCTAACGAGTAGAAGCCACCCACTACTACCACCCAGCATCCCGGATTTAATCAGACTGACACCCACCCTCCATCCACCCACTATCTAATCTTATCGCAACGCCACTATGCGAAGATGCTGCATATTATTCGTTCGGACAAGAATATGCCGCGATAGTTATACATACAGCGTGTATTTTATTTACTATCATTTCTTTCGTGCGATAGAGAGATTTAAATTACATTTATACCTATACATATATGGCTGTTTGATCATCGTTTGAATTCTTTCGGAAGCCGCAAGGCAGAATTTTACTGATATTTACTAATTTCTATAAACTATTGTATATGTAAACATGCGAAAATAAAGATACTACTTTAAGAATGGAACATATCCGCTTTTTTCTATCCTGTTTAATAGAATAACGAATAGGGAATCCATGCATCATAATCATATTTCAATAAGAACCGATTTATTTCATAAATACAAATAAATCGAACGAAGATGAATAATTTTTGAATTTATAAATTCTAATAATAAAAGAACAAACAAGTAAATAAATTTTTTTACATACCTTTGACCCAGATCTAGCGATAGTACCGAGATTAGACGTAAGTTCTTCGCGAGTCATACCAACTCCTGTATCCTGAATAGTAAGTATGCGATTCTGTTTATCAGTAGCAATGTGAATTTCGAGAGATTGACTTCCAGCAGCTGCTGCATTAGCTGCATCGCTCAATCCCAAGTAGCGAAGTTTTTCTAAGGCATCACTAGCGTTGGATATCAATTCACGAATGAATACCTAATCAAAAAGATAACAGCACAAGTTCAGACTCCAGAAGAAAAAGAAATAAATTGAAATGGTATTATAATACCTTGTTTTAAATTTTAATATTAATTATTTCTTTCTTTTTCCCTTTCTCTCTTCAACTTTATATCTCATAATGAAATAAATCCAAAAACTTATGAGCAGAACCTCGGATAGATTATTTTACTTCATCTCTCATACGTGGGAGGAATAAATTTCTACTCCCTTGCCTCCATTAAGACGATAAATGAGGGGTGACAGCTCATTCAGCAGATGACCAGCATCCGCTAGCCTCCTTCACCCCATGGATAATGACATGCCACATCGTTTTACAAAAAACACATGCTTTGTTTCGATATTTTATACCTAATTTGGTTTTATACCTTGATTTATACCTTAATTAGGGTATTTTTTCCCATCTATTGTATAATGCTGCATAAATTGTTTAAGACTATTCAAAGATCGAAAAAATTGACTTTTGATGAAAGGATAATTGAGAATCACTGGATTTTTATTGGCTATAAAAGTAAATTTGTAAAATTTTCCCATTTCTGTGCACAAGCTGGTAGTAGTGGTGATTTATTTTCTCTTTATAGGTGAATGTGTCAAATAAAGAAAAAAGGGTGTTATGGTAATTTAAGAGGCAATGCTTTACGGTCACTCCTACAAATTTTTCTAAGAAAAGAACCTTTTTTTAACCATAAGGTGGTGTTACGTTCAATTATTTCAAACTTTGAGCAATAAGCTTTAGCAATAATTACCTCTTTGTCGGAGTAAAGTGATTTAGCGACAATGTCCAGCAGCTGACGAGTCTCTGTCTGAAATTCGTGCCTCTCGCTTTGACCTGTGAGAATAAAATTCATATAAATCAAGAATAAGACTGAATACAAACAGTTTTTGTCTATTTTTTTCATACCTGTAGCTTTTTCTGTGTCTTTTATTATACTGTGATGATCTGGATCTGAGGAACTTGGTTCGGCTTCAGCTTGCGACGATAAATATCGAATGTGGGCATTTTGTAAGACTGTAAAATTAATTTTAAGAACATGTTGTTAATTTAGAGTCGATAAACTGCGGTAAGATGAATTTTAGACAGCCAATAGACCCGGCGACAAGTTTATAACCTCAAATCGAGTCAAAATTTTGGGGTTATAAGTAATTTAGGGTGATGTCAACGTGAGGTATGTTTGTTACCTGAAAGTTCTCGGCTTCTGGTTAAATTTACTATATTTTTGGACCTCAAACTCGACGATCTCGTTAATAATCTTCCGAATTTAATAGCGCGATGAATTCCGCACTGAAATCTCAAGGCGGCCGCCATTTTTATGTTTATAATTATTATTGCTGTAATCGATCGATTCTTCGATATGAGTGATGCAATCGAAACGAGCGATGTCATCATTCGAAATTCAAATTCAAATTGAAATTAAATTTATTCGTACTGCGCCCGGAAGATTATTGATTTGTTATAACTATTAGGGTTACGATAAGGTTTTCCTCTACTTTATACTGTGTCGATAGTAAATATTTTTTAAAGAAAGCGATTGACATAATATGTACATTTGAATTAGCTTTAAGGAAACAACTTGTATGGCATATAAATTTGTTTATTATTATCTGTATAATATATTTGAAACAATATCATTCTACAACATTGCATAAAAATATACAAAGACATGAAAAAATGTCTCGACTCTCATACAATAAAACGTGTTCATGAATAATTTATCATCGTTACATCATCATCGTCATAATTCATCTTCATCATCTTCATAATCATCATCGTCATAATCATTATATTCATCAATTGTAATGAAATTTTAATTAATTAGGTTCTTTTATCTTTGTGGTATTTGGTACCTGGCCTGTACCACTATTTTATAATTATTCTATTTAACTGTTACGAATAGTTTATATTTATTCATTAATATACGAGGGTAAGGTAGAATGGTGTTGCGGACTTGGAAGTGAAAAGTGCAGGGTCACAATTACAAGTTAATAAATATGACTTGTACGCGGAAATTTTTCTTTTTCCTTTCTTGCTTGATTTTTTAAACGTAATATCGAATAAAGAAAAATTCATCAAACTATGTCGACAATTGTTTGAATGTATACATTTTTTTTTTCAATGTGTAAATTCCTAATCTATATAATTTTAAGTTATTTCGATTTTTGTTTTGTAAGTGCACCATAACTGAATTTTTTTTTTTTTTCGTTTTCTTTGTCAACTACAAAGGCGAGCTTACGGTGGAAGAACTTATTACTCGATATAATATATTTGATTTTTTTTCATTTGTTGTTTCTATTTTTTTCATTTTCACGCTGCAGAGTCAACGAGGAAAAGTTTCACCAAGATCACGAAATTACATACTTTATTAATTTACTTCTGTTCATTACTTATTTATTTCTTGTTTTTTTCACTTTTTTTTTTTCGTTTTTTATTTATTTATTTATTTATTTTTTTTTTATCATATAAAAATCTGTCGACGTACCAATAACAATTATTTCTAAGATTTTTGATCGAGATTTAGAAGATATTTTTTTTTTTTTTCTTTTTTTTTCTATCTCCGTCCAATAATTCGAGTGTTTTACAGTTTATTATTTATTTTTACTTGAAACATTGTGCCCTGTATTTTCATCTTATATATGGACTTCAACGTGGTACTATATATATTTATGTATAAGATAAATTTTGCGCAGATTAATGTATGTAAATAATTCAAGTGAAATTTTGATTTTGCCACAAGTTATAAATAAATGATAAAGAGCATGACTTGGTCCTAATATTTCGTTAGATTGCTAGATCAATTTAACAAATATAATTTTATCAATGCGGAAATGGTAATAATTATCAAAAAAGCGAAAGAAAATAAATAAATCTGGCATATATACATAATTTTATATTCGTTCATAAATTGTATATATATATATATATATATCTACGTTTTGAAACAAGAGTCAAAAAACCAGAAGTGAAATACTCAAATTTTTGTAACATTTTTTTTTCTTCTGTTTTTGTTCGTCCGAACCTGATTTCGAGATCATCGGCCAGAGTATAACAATAATCATTAATAATAATAATAATAATAATAATAATAATAATAATAATAATAATAATAATCATAATAATAATAATATTATTATCATTATTATGACTTAATAATAATAATAGTAATAAAAATAACTATTCGAAACTATCCTTTACCAGGGGATATTTATCCATAGTTTTATGTACATGTTCTGTTTTATCATATTCTTCATTAAATTATCAATTATTACAATAGATTATTACTATATGTATTATCAGTATAGCAACATAAATTATAACGCAACGCTGTTATATATTTACAGATATTTATTATTTTCTTCTTTCAATTCAACGTGTTATTGCTGCGTTCGTGTGTTTATACTTTATAATGTTTAGTGGTCGCAAATTTATTATGCTGTATAGTTTATAGTTATTTCGTAATATATACATATATATAATATACATATATGTATATAGATGCCTATACACGTAGATATTTAAATGGAAGCAATAATTATTCGTATAAACGAGTTTCTTGATATCCGGTTATTTTTTTTTTTAATTTTTTTGTTTCCGATTCTTCTTTTATCACATCGAAACTTGATACGAATAAAGAATAAATATTATTGCAGTTTGAATCTTTCTGTCTGAAGAAAACGTCGAGTTCCATCTCTACTTTTCATTTTATATTTTTCAAATTGATTTGCAATTTGATCGTGATTTGTCGTGAAATTGAGACTCAATAAACAGCAAGTTTCGTATTACAATGAATTCTATCCACTAACATTTTTTTTAGCTTTTCGGCGGATAGTTGCTAGAGAAATAAATAAAAAAATACATAAATAAAAAAAAAAAAAAAATATTACCAACGAAACATTCGAGTAATTGCAAAAATGTCTTCAGATAGGTATACAATATCTATACTACGTAATTTAGTAATATCGTTTAAAAATGCGACCACGTTAGTCCATTTTATCCAGCGGCATTAATTATTACTTCTATTTACATGAAACTAAAAATCCGATTTATTTTTGCTATTATATACTTTGTTATAAATATCAAAAACCTCGTCACATATAGAAATACTGATCCCAAAAATTTTTCGTAGTAATTGATTGATTTATTTAGGGGTATG